>JAPQWN010000003.1:76985058-78235058 GCA_028538565.1 Umbellularia californica | reverse complement strand
CCACTTTCAAATGTAGAAAGAGTATGGGTGCACGCTTATGTGTGATGGATGGACAAGCAATAATAGGCGCGGCACATAATCAATTTCATGGCTTATTGTGTAACAGGCACAGTGTTCATTAAGTCTGTAGATACATTTAGGCATAGAATGGATGTCCAATATTTGTACAGTTTGATGGATGAGACTTTGCGCCACATTGATGGGTGGGATGAGTATGTTGTGGCAGTTGTGATGGACAATGCAGTAACTTTAAGGCTATGGGAAGGATACTGCATGAGAAGAACTCTAATATTATTTGGGCGCCATGTGCATTACATTGTATTGATCTTATTATGGAGGACATTGGCAAATTGGAAAAAGTCCAGAAAACTATTGAAGAGGGAAAGACGGTAACAGGCTTGATCTACAACCATCAGTTCATGACCGATCGATTAAGAGAAATGAATGAGGGTCATGAGCTTTTGAGGCCAGGTACTACACGGTTTGCTACACATTTCGTGGCCCTCGAGAGTCTGTCGTGCCAAGGCTAACATAATGCAGATTTGGACGTGTTCGACATATGTGAATTTAGAATTTTCACGAATGCCTTGAGCACGCCGTGTACAAGAAGTTGTTCTTGGCACAGAATTCTGGTATAGGGTGGAGCGAATTACTTACTTACTTGAGCCTCTTGTATTGGTCTTGAAATTGGTGGATGGTGATACGAAGCCCACTATGGGTTATGTGTATGATGCCATGGATCGAGCAAAGCTTGCTATAGAACAAAGATCCATAGAAAAGTATGGGACTTATTATAGGAAGCTCTGGAAAATTATTGGCCATCGTTGGGATAACCAATTATATAAGGACATACACGCGGCAGGTATTGGATTATTGTAGAAATTAGAATTCAATGTATTGCTATTTTAGAATTCAATGTATTAGTAAATATGATATTAGTAATTTAATGACATCATGCAGCATACTTCTTGAATCCAAAGTGCTTCTATAGCAAGCAATACTCAAACCATGAAGAAGTTTTTCGAGGGTTCAAAAAAGCTTTAGAGACAATGGTTAGAGACAAGTACAAATTAATATTCTTAATCAAGTAAGGAACTCATGGTTCATATTGTTTATTTGATTATGTTAATTCCGGTCTCACGGAGTCATTCTCACGATCACGGTTACTAACTTTTCAAGTCTGCCTTTCATAATTTATAACTTGGAAACTATAAGGGCGCTCTAAGCAGTTTTGGTTCCGATATTTGCAGATTGGGTCGTACGAGGATGGACCTAGGTATATTTCTATTATGAATTTTTTCTTTAACGTTCATAACTTCATATTTTGGGCGATAAATGAGAGTGCAAATAATATGTGGGATAAGGTAGCAGAGTGTATTAGGAGGGTAGGGAAAGAAGTCTTAGGAGAATCCAAAGGGGGTGCTCCGGCACAGAAGGAGGCATGGTGGTGGAGCAAGGCCATTCAAGACAAGATAAGAGTTAAAAGAGAGAGTTTTAAAACTTGGCAAAGGGATCGAAATGCAACAAACTTGGAAAAGTATAAAGAAGCAAAAAGAGAAACCAAAAAGGCAGTTAGTGAGGCCAAGGCAAAGGCATTTGAGGAGCTATATAGGCGACTTGACACTAAGGAAGGCGAAAGAGAGATATTCAAGCTTGCTAAAGCCAGAGATAGGCGGACCAAGGACTTAAACCAAGTTAAATGCATTAAGGATGAGGATGAAAAGGTATTAGTAAAGGACGATGAGATAAAGGAGCGTTGGAAGAGCTACTTCTACAAGTTATTTAACGAAAGCAGTAGTAGTGACATACAATTGGGACAGCTTACCATTTCAAGGGAAGAATCGAATCATATGTTCTATAGGAGAATCAGTAGGGAAGAAGTTAAAGAAGTATTGAAAAGGATGAAGAATGGGAAAGCGGTTGGGCCAGATGGTATCCCTATTGAGGTCTGGAGGTGCTTGGGGGAGAATGGCATAAATTGGTTGACAAAACTTTTTAATGTAGTGCTAAAGAGCAAGAAGATGCCTGATGCATGGAGGAAAAGTATTCTTATACCCATATACAAGAACAAAGGAGATATTCAGAACTGTGCGAACTACCGCGGGATTAAATTGATGAGCCATACGATGAAATTATGGGAGAGAGTTATTGAGAGAAGACTAAGAAGGACAACAAACATTTCAGATAATCAATTTGGTTTTATGCCTGGGAGATCAACCATGGAGGCTATCTTTCTCCTGAGGAGGTTAATGGAACAGTATAGAGAAGGCCAGAAAGATTTACATATGGTGTTCATTGACTTGGAGAAGGCCTATGACCGGGTTCCTAGGGAGATTCTATGGGGAGTACTGGAAAAGAAAAGAGTGTGTGTCGCATATATTGAGGCGATAAAGGATATGTATGATAGAGCCGTGACATCTATAAGGACGACTGGCGGAGAGACTAAGGAGTTTCCTATCACGATTGGTCTACACCAAGGCTCAGCGTTAAGCCCGTACTTATTTGCCCTAGTTATCGATGAGATTACAAGACATATTCAGGATGAGGTGCCGTGGTGTATGCTATTTGCAGATGACATTGTTTTAGTAGATGAGACGAGAGAAGGAGTGAATGCTAAGCTAGAAGTATGGCGGAAAACGTTAGAGACAAAAGGGTTTAGGCTAAGTCGATGCAAGACGGAATATATGGAGTGCAAGTTTAGCCAAAGTAGGACACTTGGTAACATAAAAGTAAGTTTAGGCACACAAAAGATTGTAGAGAAAGAAAACTTTAGGTACCTTGGATCGATGGTGCAACAGGATGGAGGGATTGATACTGATGTAAGTCACAGGATTCAGGCCGGGTGGACCAAATGGAGGAGTGCTTCGGGGGTCTTGTGTGATCGGAAAGTCCCCCTCAAGGTTAAAGGAAAGTATTATAAGGTGGCGGTAAGACCAGCATTGTTATATGGATCAGAGTGTTGGGCAGTAAAGCATAATCATGTTAAGAAGATGGAAGTTGCGGAGATGAGAATGCTAAGATGGATGTGCGGGATCACAAGGAGAGATAGGATTAGGAATGAGGAGATTAGGGGCAAAGTAGGAATAGCACCGATTGGAGATAAAATGAGAGAAAATCGACTAAGATGGTTTGGCCATGTTAGAAGGCGTCCAATGGAAGCACCTGTTAAAAGGTGTGAAGGCATAGAGATTGCCAGGAGTAGGAGAGGGAGAGGGAGACCCAAGAGAAGTTGGAAAGAAACTATTAAACATGACCTTGCCTACATGGATCTAACGGAGGACATGGCCCTAAACAGATTTGATTGGCGTCGTCAAATCCATATAGCCGACCCCACCTAGTGGGAAAAGGCTTGGTTTGGTTTGGTTTGGTTCATAACTTCATATGATTATAGTACTTTTTGGATCATGACAAACAATTTACTTTATTATTTTTAAATTTGAACACAGTTGAATGGTGGGCTACATTTGGCGATGAAGTACCTGATCTCAGAAATTTTGCAAATTTTTTTTTTAGCCAAACAGTATCATCGTCGGGGTGTGAAAGAAATTGGAGCACCTTCAGTTTGATTCACAGCAAGAGCCGAAATCGCCTAACAATGCAAAAGTTGGAGAAGTTGGTCTTTGTCCATTATAACATGAGGTTAAGGGCAAGGAATCTGTAGAGAAGAGACAATGGAGATTATAATCCAATTAACTTGGATTATATATTTGAGGAAGATGACCCACTGGATGATTGGTTGGCTGAAAGAGAGGTTTGAGTGTTGTCTAACACAAATTTCCTCGATGAAGCCATGGCTAATGTTGATGAATTTGAGTCCGATCGAGAAGGACAACAGTCACCACCTCTCCTTCGCAGATCTGCTACTACGCTTGAAAAGGGAAAGAATGTAGCAATGTCATCATCACAAGGCTCAAAACGTCAAGGCTCACAACGTCAATAGCATGGTCAGAGCCATGGGCCAGAGATGACACGTTCTACTTTGGAACGTGTAAGTAGTAGAGAAGAATCAACATCACATTCAACAAGTGGTTCACGTGGTGCCCTCTCCAAAGCCAAACAATGGGTTAGGGACCCAACTCTCCAATACAGAAGGAAGCCAAAGAATAAGAGGAAAGGAGCACCCATACACAATCTCAAAGTCAAAGGTCGGCTACACATGAAGAAGAAGAAGAAGAAGAAGGACAACGCAAAACATCATCTTCTAGCAAGAGTGGCTCACTAGAAGGTGACCAAGGCCTGAAGGAGCAAGCATATGAAGGTAGTGATGGTGGTGATGGTGGAGGTGGAGAGGACAACATTATTGTATATGACCTGTTACATGGTGGTCAAAGTGAGCCTAGTGATGGATATGGTAAAAACGAAGGAAACGAGCCATCAGAAGACTATGGGCATGGGCATCAAATGGCATCAAGTCCTTGGCTCACAGATTCCGATAGTTCGTACGGCTATGAGCAGTAGTATTATGGACACTCACACCATGATCCTTCACATGAGTATGGGCAGCAGTATGGTGGGCACGGTGGTCCTTCGCATGGGTATGGACAACAACAGTATGGAGTCTTAATTGTACCGCCGCAAGTGCAACAACCACCAGGTCCACCACCACATGCATATCCTCAAGTTATGGATCCATCAAATTATGGACAAGGTTCTTCAACTCCAAGAGTGGGGCAAGGCTTCTTTCATTTTGATATTGCTCAATACTATCGTCAAAATGAATATGAAGACGACGATGAAGATGTACAACCCCCAAGGCATTCAACGTGGTATTAAATTTGAAAAGAATGAGCTAAGGTATGTTTTTTAATTTTTATATGCTAATTAAACCTTGAATTTGATGGAAATTGGAATATGGATTTGTCTTTTTTACTTTTACTTGTCATTAAATGGTTTATCTTTGTCTCATTACTCATTAGTCAATATGTTAGTTAAAGTTATCAATTATTTCATCAAAATGACAAAATATATCATTAACATAAAAGAATAAAAAGATTCAAACTATCTACATGGGTGGAGGGGCCACTAGGCCATCCCATTTTAGTTTATATAGTTTTTTTCTCATTTTTCCCTTTTTTTTATGGTTATGATGGGACTCACCTCGACTCGGCCCGAGCCGAGTCGGGTCCCGATTCCGTCTTTTTAAACCATGCCTCACATTCATATCTAATGGCAACGACTTAAATGTGAGGGCCCCACCCAATCTTTAATTTAAGGTGAGAGATATCTCTCATAGGAGCATCTCCATATATATATATAAATATATATATAGTAAGGCCAATTGCTAGTAAATATTTGGCTTCCAAATATTATCAACAATAACGTCAAATGGCCAACACTATTTCAGCTGTTGCTGGATCTTCTGAACAGGCAAACTGTTGAATCAACTTATATAAAAATAAGAAACTAGTGGGAACTAACATACGAGTTTGATTGGCAAAGTAGGATCATCAATAGAAAATGTCAAATCCTCGTGCCACTCGGGATTCAAATTTTTTCTTATAATACGAGTCTTCAGTTTCTGCACAAAAAAATCACATTCATATAAAATGAGGAAGTAAGTCACAAGAACAGGCACCAAAAGAGGTAACGTAAACATACACATAAAATTGAAGTTGAATTATAAACAACAAATTGGCATTGTATCTAAACAATAAAAATGAAGAACAGTGAATGGTAAAAGTAATTGTAGATGGACAACTAGAATGTAAGACAAGATCACTTCCTACTAAATGAAAGCACTACAAATAATTTTTTGGCCATAAATAACCACTGTCTAACCATAAGATTTAGAGAAAAAATGACAATAATGAAGCCATCCCCCAGTAACAGACAACAATGGGTGAATTATGAAGGCAATACCCGTGGCATAAACTACTTCCACAATATATAATATATTAAATATCTCAAATCACACCACAACATTCTCTAAATAAATGGTGTTGACTTTGGAAAGAAAACATGTTCAATTCTACATGAAAGAAATAGTCTTGAAGATTCAACTTACTTCAATCATGTGATGCAGTCCCAATTGGAATTAAAGGACTGCAATTCAGATTACGGTTGTTGTTGCTGTCCTTGTTACGTTGATGGATTTCTGCTTCCTAAGTCTATCAAATATATTAGGACATGATTTATTGCTGAATGAGTAGTTTGGGCTTCCTGCTATACCAGCTAGGCCTGTTAGGCCAATCATGGGCCTTGGGCTCAGGCCCAAAGGACTGGGCTGGATCTAACCTGTTAACTGAAGTTCATTCAGTTGAAGCCCCATTTTGCGTTGTATTGCCCTTGGGCGCATGTAAGGGTCCCACATACCCTATCACATGCTTGCAAAAATTGAAAAGCTTCTTGCATGCACCAAATAATTTTCGAGTCAAATGATCCACGTCACATTTTGTTCTAACTCCACTTCATAAACAGTTGTAAGCTGGATTTCAAGAACTGGACCGGACGAGACAATCTAGCCAGGTTCAACCAGAACAAGCAACCATACGTCCACACCAATTATGAGATTGAAGCCTTATGTCCTCTATAATCTCAACCCATTTCTATCCAGAGATTCTATAGATATCCATACAAAAAGGGATGACACTGATGCCCAGGATATGACCCACCTGATAAGCTAGATATCCATTTGTTTGTTGTCAAAACATTTGTTGTTCCTCTCCTTCCAAAGGAACCATATAGTTGCCATAAATGAGAAGATCCAAAGGAGCTTGCCTCTCTAGACGAGAAACCTATATTGAAGTACCCAGAAAGCAAAAAAGCAAAACATCACTGCATACAAGACTGCCTTCTCCATGAGGCAACTGAGGAGGAGATGATTCAGACTTCTTTTCTCATTTCTTAAGCAACAAATACAACCATTAATGACTATCCTCTTAGGAAGGCTACCCTGCCCACCCAAGTAAAAGCAATGACTTTGGGTGGGGCACTCCTATCCACAATCTTGGAATAGAAAGATCTGACATTGAAATTACCTAACATCATCTTCATCCACACTCAATGCTTCCCAATCTGAGACACATAAACTTCCCGGAGCAACTAGGGATGATAAACGGTTTGATGCATCTCCTGGTTTTTTGAGATTTCTTCAAAATACAGGCCACCTCACTATATAAAACCATAGACCTTCCACATAATCTGAACTTTTGGTTGTCAAGTTAGGAGCAATGCTAACAGAACTTAGGGACCTGTAAACAAGGAACTAATCTCCAACCTATCATTAATCTGAAAGAGAATTCTAACCCCTAACCCAATTTGAAGCAGATTAACTGGTCAAACTCAAAAGTCTCTTCGTCCTTCACGATGCCTTGCCAAAATGGTCAAGTCTACTACAGATCCTTGAAAGATTTGCAATCCACATCCCTATATATTGTACTTGGAGAAGACCACCCTTTCCTAAAATCCATATGAATCATCACCCAAATGCCATACCTATTTCTCCAACAATGCTTCATTGACCTTCTGTAGAGATTTGTTACCTCCCACCTTGTTTGCACAGTTTGCAAACGACCTTCCAAGAAAACACACGGTACTTTTTTCTTCTCTTCCATATGCTGCCATAGTAAGTCTCTTCAGAGTTCGGAGCCTTTCAATTCTCTCCAAAATTGCAACCACACCTTGAAATAGGGAGAAATTATACTGAAAGTTCATTAGAGTTGCTTTCAAGAGGGTGATTCTCCCTCCAAACGATAGATACTTTAATTCCGTACAGATAGATGACAACCTCTACTACTAGGTTCCCAATAAGGCTTTGGAGGCTAAACCATAACACTGAGACATGCCAGAGTATGACGACAGTAAGAACCCCCTCTTTTAGAGCCCATACTACTAGAAAGCTCCATCAATTGATCATTACTGACTTTGAAAATTATCACTTTAGCTTTTAGTGATATGATGTCTGCTATCTGCCCACTTGTCAAAACATTGCCTGTATTTCTGCTTTTGAAGTGAAATCCAAGTGATTCACACCAAATATTGTGATTTTTTGCCTTTTAATGCGATCCAAGCATTTTTTTCCCATACCTCCTATGAGGTTCTAACTGTCATCACCTACCAAACCCCTAGCTTGCTCATGGCAAGGCACCCTCTTTGAATTTGGAATCCTCTCTACTATCCATTTCGTTCCAAATCAAATGAATTCTTAAGTTTCTAATTTCGCAAACAATACTGGAAGCATTAGCTAGTGACTAGATAGGGATAATATTCTGTATCCACTAGTAAGATCCCAAGGACAAAAGGGCTAAACTAGATTCCTAGCTCAAAGAATGTAAAAGGCTTAAGTAGATCAAAGAAAGAGGCTTGGGACTTTGAAAAGTATAGAAGCAGAAGTTACAATTCTTTTAAGAATTGAAATTTAAAAGCATGTTGATCAGATAAATAAGATAGATTTTGGGAGAAAGTTGGATGGTGAAAGGAGCAACCATTTCTCCATTCATTCATTATAGAATTCAGAAGCTTTGTGGGCCTTCTACATCCTTCAAGTTGGCTTTGGGAATCAGTATTCTTCATGTTCCAACCAATCCCTTATTCTATCCTTTAAAAAAGATATGACTCGCAATGCTTTAGTGAGATCTCAACCATGTCTTGCTAATAACTTTGATTTGTGAAAATTTGTAGAGGACATGTGCTTAGGCCAAGGCATATAGGTAAAACAAATTGTAAAATGGCATTCTGATGTTCAAGAATATTCTAGCCAAATGAAGGGATTCTTTGGGGGTCGTTCATTTGCAACCATTTAAATATGTAATCAGTACACATGTATTAGTGAATAAATTGGTTTATAGCAGTGTATCAGCCAATTCACATGTATCAGCCAATATTATTAGTTGCATCTTCCAACACGTATCGATACGGACCAATAAGCCAACTTGAGAGTGAAGATTTCATATATGAGATAGGATTTGAGCACTCAAAACATGATTACACATAATTCCTTATTGGTTTTTACGGTAAAGAGTAACCTTGATGGATTAGGAAACTCTTTGAAGTTTCTTACACATAATGAGAGGTCCTCTTCTCTAGCTCGTACTGCTCGCAACAGGGAGTCTGCTATTCGAGTCCTAAGGGTCTCTAAGGAGAAGTTCCATTGACTAAGGGTTTTGGATGTGCACACTGCAAGGATGAAAATAGCAGTAGCGGCGAGCCCGCCGCCAAAATGCGATGTAGCCGGCGCTACGTAGCGTAGAGGCGCGATTTGGAAAAATCGTCAAAAAAATATGAAAAAAATTGTAGAAAATCTAGAATGTCGGAAAATAAGAGAAAATGTACTCTTTTTTTTTACAAAAGTAACTTAGATGACGGGGCGTAGCGGTCCCCTTATTGTATGAGGTCATGTATCGCTGTATGATATAAATAGAAAATAATAGTAATGATCATTTTTTTCACATGTGTTCATGTTGCTTAGTTATGCTAACTTAGAAACTAATGAAAGGCTCATAAAAGAAAAAACTATGTTATGAAGTCAAGACTTAAAGAGTACCTAGAGAAAAAAATACATCTACCAAAGGGGGTGTCTAATAGGATATACTTAGAGAAGAATCCTTGAGAAGAACTCTCTGTATCGACTGTAATTCGGCAAGATCATGTGTTTTTTGGTGTTCTTTTAAACGTAAAAGGGTAGAAATGTTGTGTAGAAATGTTATTTGGAGAGAAGAATAAAAGAAATAAATCTTATTATGCATTTTAAAAAAATATGGAAAACATGAATTTTTCTCACCCCGTAGCGGACGTAGCGTCCGCTATGAGTGTGACGGCCGATAAATCGGCCGTAGCATGGCGGTGGCCACCGCTACGGCCGATATATTGTGTAGCGGCCGATATTTTCATCCATGGTGCAGAGTGTTATAGATCAATCTATATGTTCTCTCCTAAACATGGATCCAGGTAAGTTGTAAAGAATAGGACTAGTGTTCATTGAGATTATATGGTTCTAAGATCCTAATACAGAATATATATATATATATATATATATATATATATATATATATATATGGGCATCTCCTTCAAGAAGTGAAAATCAAAATAAGCAAAAACAGACTTTAGATTTGGATTTCATTTCATTCATTAAAAAAGTTATTTACTTGGATTCGAATTGAACAGAGAAGTTTCAAATTTCCAACCAAATAGAGCTTGTTTGGTGGTATAGAATCCATTTCATATGATTTGGCCCAAACCATTTTTTTAAATAATAAAAGAACCATCTTTCCTATTTCTAAATTTGACAAAAGTTTCAGGAAAAACATATCAAAACCAGTTTTGCAATCTTCTCATTTTTCTTGAATATTTACAGGACATAATACCCAGAGGGCAATCTGGTCATGCTGCAATTCAAATTTTTATTTTTCTGGAAGCATTCTCAATTCTGCATGCCATGTCCACAAAATCAGAGAAAAACCAACTTCCCATGCTATCCCTTCAAGCATCCATCAAATACAACATTTTCAGAGCAACCCAACAGATTGTCATGGATTTATTCCCTTCAAACTATTTCAACATATCCAAACACCAAGTCAACACTTTTCTACAAGATTAATCAAGTTGATTCTTGCAAAATCAAAAGAGCCCAGGAAATAAATTTTTTGGGCTTCCTACCTTATTTGAAGCAAGTATCTTCCACAAAAACACAAAAACAATATAAAATAAAACAAAACAAAAAAATTGGGAAAAAGGATTGAGGAAATTTCCAGGCTCCATCTTCCCTCAGAGCTTTTCAGGTATCCATCTAAACTAACACCCATGAGGGAGATGGGTGGATGACTGGGCCTTGACCATCTATAGACATGTGTATGTGTGCAAAAGAGCTTGACATAGAGGTTTGTGTTGCCTATTCTTTTTTTTTCCAGTTTTTATTTGTGCAGCACCAAATCCCCATAAAAGTAGCAGCATATTCTAGACTGATTCTTTTAGCCTACTTTTTCTCCTCCTTTTTCCAAGTGTAATTTCATGACAACCCTTTTTTTTAGTCCATGGAAGAGCAAACGCACGAAGTTTTTTGGATCATTCTCAAATTGATTGAAACACACTCAGATTTCAGAAAAAACCAATAACAAAGAAAGGGTTGGTTGTTTTTTTTTTTTTATTGGAGTACCACTACCACTACCAAATACCTGTCTGCCCATCTTGAGGACGACATAGGGGTCGCTGCTGCGGACGTCCCGGACGGCAAGGTTCACCCCACGAACCACGCGGACACGAAGAAGACCAAGGAGATGATCCAGCGAAGAAGACGCCATCGACCATCCCCCACCTAAAAACCTGCCTCTACTTCCTCCTTTTATACCCTTTTTCACATTCTATTCTTAACTCGTCGTCTTGCCTTGGACAGTGCCGCCAAATCCGGCTTACTTGGCCAGTTTTTACCTGGATTTTTTCGAAATAACTTATAATATATTGGAGAACGTTGAATGTTGTCCGACTCCAGGAAGGCTCCACCTGTAATCCTGGTATGTAGGTCCCACTTGGGCAGACCTTACATCTGTGCCTTCCCTCTCAGACTCATTTTTTATTGCATGATTTTGCTCGTCTAATCATCACTCACCGTTGGATTGAATCTCAAATAAACTCCATGGTTTAAATATTTTTAAAATTTTAGGCTATTAAATTAAGGATTAAGATAATCTGATAAAATTAATTTTTTTTTTATTTTTAACTTTACCCATAAAGAGACCTTCCCATCTATTGTTATCCTACTAATAAAAATGCATCTAAGTAGGTCCAAAAAGCCAGATTGCTTCATGGTTTGAAAACCCTACCAATTGACTTTTGACTCTTCCTAATCATCTCATTTTAATAAGTAAATTGCATTCTAGACTATTTGATAAGTAGATCTAATTTTAAGTAATTAAAATTTATTTATAAGTATTTATGCATGAAATCTAGAGTTAGCAATTTAAAAATAATGACAACAATGTAATTTAAAACTTATATTTGATCTGATTTTTCACTTTTGATATTTGGGCTAATAAATTATTTAAATTGTAATATTTTTCTTTGGGTTTTCTCATTAAAGTACTTTTCTTACATGTATAAATTTATTAATTTGAATTTTAAATGCATGTGAATAAATATATATTTAAATTTAAGTAATAGATTATTGGCATTGGATATGGATGTGATTGCCGCCACCCCTATCTCTCATTTAAGGTGGGAATTTGATTCTCACATTTGATGAATGTGAGGGCCCCATCGAATCTCTGATTTAAGGTGAAAGATATCTCTCATAAAAGCATCTCTCATTTTAGGAGCATCTTCCGTTTCTTACGAGAGATATATCTTATAGAAGCATTTTTTTATTTTTAAATATTAAAAAAATATAATTCTTCCATATCTCGCATTTACTCTATCAAATATAAAAAAAAAAAATTTCTTACAATCAGTCACAAGTTTGCGAGAGTTGGTTTGCATATGAACAGCATGGGGCACGCTCAGACGAGAATATACTCCAGCGGTGCATTGGATGTGACAGTAAATGAAATGATAAGTTTTTGAAGAACAGGTCCTCTCTTGTGACTCTGTCTGACTTCACCTCCGTATCCACCCCATATGGTATTAGGAAAATAACTTAACAAAAGTCCTCTTCCCAGTTCCCACCACATAAATTTGTAAAAAATATTAAAAGATCTCAAAGCTAACGTTCTAGTAGGTCGTTTTTATTGACTTGTTCTAATATCATTATAAATAGTTCACAAGGGATTGGTGTGGACGTCTAGAGAACAATTAAACAAAAGCGTTGGTAGTATAAATTTGGATTTGATGGAGTTGCGCCCCTTTTATCCTGATCTAAATAAACACTAATTACTTACAATCTAACCATTCATTCCACAGTAAATAGGCCCCATCAGCACCTCCAAAACCATCATGGTCCATCTTCACATGAGATCTACCAATACCATATTCACCCTCGTTTTAATGAAAATTAAAATACTGTTAAAAAATATATATATATATATATTTTTTTTTTGTAATTTAAAGCCCAGGTTGATCCATCATTTTGTAGTAAAGAAGCCTGCTAGTTCTTAGACATGGGACAACTCTAGCGCATGTCTCAATCAAATAATTAAAGAGCAAAGGCCCATGGGTATTTAGTTGACTTGCGACTCTATGTATTTTCAACCCTTGTTAAAAAAAAACAACTGCGTGCAAAAACAATTGCCTCAGATGATGTGAGAATGACATAAGAATGTTGGTATCCTTGATTCCTTGTGCATTAAAGCACATGTATTTTACTTCTTTTTTTTATTTAAGAGAGTTTTCATTTCAATTGTGAAGAGCTCTTTAGTATCATTTATTAGTGTTTTCACATATATCACTATAGTGTTAGTCTCAATAGAAGGCTAAGGTAATGGTGACCATACGCGTGTGTGCGTAGGGTAGGGATGTCAAGGGCCGGGCCAGCACGAATCATCTCATCCCTAGGAAATTTCTATGTCGTGCCGTGCCTGGAGCGGGCTGGGTTGTGCCGTGCTCGGTGTGTCTCTTTTGATTTCTTTTTTGATTAATTTTCTCCTTTTCGATATTAAAATTAAAATTTAAAATAAGTATGGAGAATGATAAAGATATTTAAGTAGTTCGGTCAAACTCGACCTACTCCACTGAGAAGAAAACCATTTGGATCTTAACTTCTTGAAGGTTTGTAAATGGGAATACCTTCAAAACTTATGATCTTTTTAGAGAATAAAATACAAAAGAATAAAAAACTGTATATTTACAAATTACAATGAAGGAAAAGTAAAAAATCAGATGTGTAGTCCACTAATGTATTCGGCTAGATTATAATCTTCCATTGCTGCCAACTCTTGCTACCTCTTATCAACCAAATACCAGTCTCCTAGGTAGATACAACACCCTACTATTTCTTCAGTTAGATTTATTCTTCTGTCATCCACCACATGTCTACATGCACTAAAAGCCTGTTCTGATGCTGCAGAAGATATTGGAATAGTATTGATCACGAGCCATGGCGGAGAACATTGGATAAATGTTTTCTTGTTGCTTCCACCAGGCTAAAATGTCAAAACTAGATGTATCCTGCACCCGTATTACACCGATGTCAAGATACGAGGATAACTTTGTCACCGTATTACTTGAGCTTGAGCTGGATTGCATGCCCGTGTACAGGGAAGAATGCCACACATCCCACACAGCTTCAGCTGTTTGCTAGACTTGTGAAGGGTCATAATAACCCCAGTTGTACTCATTTGCTCACAATAAAATTGAATTTTTTTTTTTTTTGTAATTTTGCCCTTATATTTGAAAAAATGTTTAAATCTTAACAATTCATATTTTTATTTATTTCACTAATAAAAACTCTACACCACTTAATTTTAACCTAAGAACAAATACAGCAACTAAAGAAAATGTCATTCAAGTCTTTTTCCAATATTTATTAAATTTTTCTTCCATATTTCTAATAGTGTTATCAGGTAAAAAATGATCTTTACATCTATTGAATTGTAAACTAATTTGAAAAGGCTTTATTAAAGCTTCATTAGATGTGGGATAATATACCTCGGAGAAAAATAATTTTAAAGTATAAAACACTTTTAATAAATCTTTTATATGGGTACACAACTCCCAATGTTCATCACTCATCAACAACTGTTGTGCATGAAAAGCATAAAATTCATTCAAAACTATTTTCCGATCAATTGCCTTATTTAACAAATTATACATAGAGTTCCATCTATGTTCTACCTCTTTGGGTATTTTTACAGTTAATACGCCATGCCTCTCACATATTTGGACATACAATTGTCTTCATTGTGCGGAGCAGAAAATAAATTTAGAAATGTCTTTAATATTTTCTGTGTAACTTACAATAAGCCTTAAACCAACATTTGCAATGAAATTTAAGATGTGACATACATATCTGTTTTGAAATACTATAAAATATCAAGTGGTATCTGTATTCTCATTAGTTCAATAGCCATATCTAAAGTTACAGATATAACTTTTCCCTTAATATTGTATTCATCTAGTTTTTCCAAATCAAATGAACTTATTCTAATGCCATTGTGTGGCCATTCAAGACACTAAAACTAATTATTCGTTTATTAATAATACATTTTGCATCTATGTTATGTACAGTAATACAAAGATAACTATCATCGTCTTTAGAAGTCCATATATCTGTAGTTATGGGTATTCGACCAGGAATTTTTGCAAGGTAACTTTAATATTTGCCTTCTCTTTCTACCAGAGTCTAATAGTATCATTTCTAGTTGTATTTCTTGAAATACTGTGAAATTGTAGTTGACCGTATTTTTGGACCCATTCTTAAAAAAACTCAATTTTAGCAAAAGAACATGGTAATTTAGATAACACGATCATTTTAACAAGATTTTCTCTAGCATTTTGTGCGCTAAAAGAAAAGACCTAAACTAATACTACTACCACCACTACCAACAATGGTAGAAATTTGGGTCTATGAACCAGGTCCTCCTGCTCCTACATTCACCGGCTTATGTAAGGCTAAACATTTTTGCCTATGTCTTAACAAATGGCTGGTACCCGCTTTTGATTCAGCGCTATAAATATTACCATAAAATTTGCATTTTGCCTTTTGAACATTCTTTCCTTCTTATACAAATTAAAATCTAGTATATATATTCCAAACTATTGAAGTTCAATTCCTCTTGGATGCTCTACGACAACTACTAGTGGCGGGGGTGGCAAATCACATACTTTATCTTCTAATTCAATAAAATCTTCTTCTCCCCTAAATTAATGGAAGAAGATTATGTGGGAACTCTTCTAGAAGATCGTGCAACCATATTTCTTAAAACAAATTTTAAAAATAATAATAGTAATAGCCTTTTTGTGATGATTAATATATTAAAGAGGAGAAAATGAGGGTTAATATAATATATTATAAACTTATAAATATGGAGTTTTAAATTTAAATGATATAAATATCCCCAAATTTTGTAAGGCCCATTTAATCTTGTCTCTTGATGACTTGATCTTTGGCCCTCCAAAAACTTCTTAGAGAGAGTGAAAGAGTTGAATGCTTTGAGAGAAAGCTAGAGAGTGAAAGAGTTGAATGCTTTGGTGAGAAACGAGAACGGGGAGGGTTAGACTATTTATAGACTTTGTGAAATTCAAAAAGACACAAAATACCCCTTATATGACTGTTTTATGGTTGCTGGGGGGTAAAATGGACAAAATTAATGAAACTAGCCATTGGGCGAGCCGTGCCTGGCGGGCCAACCGTTATGGACAGGTCGGCCCATCTCGTGCCATGCCGAAACAGGTCGACCGTGCCACATTCCTCAGCCCAGCACGGGCCGTGACTGGTGGGTTGTTGACTGGCAAGCTGAGTCATGCCGTCGCGGCCGGGCCCATTTGACATCCCTAGCGTAGCGTGGCGGGTGGGCCCGGCCTGGATACGTGTTCGCTATGTTTAGGTCTTAGTTGGGTTGGGTTTGGGCTGCCCTGGATTTTACCCGGATTTGCTAAATCCAGTAGTTCTTGTGCTCATTTAAGTGGAATAATTGTTGTGCACTCTTAATGCACGTATCCGATGGGAATTATAAGGGTCATCTCATTCCTTTCTCCAAGCTCTCTCATCTCCTTCTAGTTCTGAGTTTTCTCAAGCTTTTCAAATTCTTTTTGAGAATTTCTTCCGAGTTTTTTTTCAAGCATGGTTCATGATGAGTATTAAATATTGCATATTTTACCCTTCATTAGTCTGATTTTTATCAACATCACATATGTATATCATTTGCTTTACACGGAGATTTTATCCTTCTATCACATTAACGGATTATCGAATTATTATGCATAAATCCGATTATTTATAGCGCATTCTTATGTAATTTCTCTTGTGTAGGTGGAACCGACGACTACCCCAACCTTCTGGCTAGTGTCCTAAGGTATCAAGAAGAGATTTCAATAAAGAAGTTCATTAAAGAAATCTTGGTAAAGTGTTAAAGAATTCCAAAATAAGAGGAGAATACTTTAATGATAAAAAAAGTCATTTTCTAACACAAAAGAGTAGTTGGTGTATTAATTAGTTAGAGCTTGAGTGGGCATGAAATTGGTTATGGGTTTAAACCCCAACGAAAGTTTGTTGCAAAAGTAAGAAAGCATGCTTTTGGAAGGAAAGTTTGTTGCAACCAATTAAATAGAAGCTATCCGTGAAAATAAAAGAGACAAAGAAAAGCCTCTAAATCAAATTGAAGCAATCCATGTGAAAGCAAATGAGCCAATCAAAAGCCTTCAAGTTGCAATCAATCAAATGGAAGCAATCCTTATGAAATGAAATGAGCCAATTAAAATGTCTTCAATGTTTCTAAAAATTGAAATGTATTTGTAGAGTGAAAAAGAATCTTCTGGCAAGTTAGTCTTTTAGCAATTTTATTTACCTTTTCTATACTTTTAGATTGTAATTAGGAGTTTAAGTGTAACTAATCTAGAGAGATAGTATGTAATTAAAGATCATTAATGAAGATTTGGAGCTCTTTCTTGATGTTTAGTGGCTAAAGCTATTAGATTAGGCTCTCCTTTTGAAGCTAAGTAATGTGATTAGTTCAATTCCATGCATGTTTTAGTTTAAATTCTTTACTTGTGCTTTGATTGATTAGTAGACTTTAGATCTAATTGTGCTAATCTCTCTTATTTCTCATGCTCTATCTCTACACTTGATGCTTGGATAATCTCAATTGATGCTTTGTAGTTGGATTAAGTTCTCTTACATAGCATGCCCGAGCCCTTATTTTTGATCTTTTGTAGCTTGATTTTGATAATTTATTGTTAAGGTAGCTAGATGACGATTCAAGAACTTGGCCTTTGATTTTCTTTACTTTGATCTTCATTGTTATATTATCCAATCCAATTAGGCAAGAGATTGCTAATTGGATTGTAGATTTAGGAGTTGAATTAGAACATGCATTGGTTGGATTAATTACATATTTAGGAGTTGAATTAGAACATGCATTGGATTGTAGATTTAGTCCTTTACTACTTGACGACACCGCAGTCTTGCTGTTAAGCGTCAAATATTTAAATGTCGATCAGTTCAAGAACACGGTATTGGTTGAGCCAAAAAATCGATACTGTATCAGTATCATTCGCGGTTATCAATATGTCGCGGTCATTCGCAGTGTGATTTTTTTAAATCCAAAAATATAAGAAAAATCCAGAATATTAGAAAATACTGGAAAATAATGTATTTTTCCATTAGCAACTACAATAAATTGAAATATCGGTCCCCCTAAATCATGACATCCTCTATCGATGTTTATTCATTACCTATATTAGGTTTTAGTGTTTTATCTTGGGCCTATCAGTTTTAATTTATTTATTCTTTACCCTTTAGATACACCACTATTTAACACCTAAAATTTTATAATTCTAATTTACATGTATTTCAATAATTAATATGCTAATGACTCAATTTCTATTGGAATAAACTTTATTAATGACCCATTTAAGGTGTCATTTGTTTGACTGATTTATATTTTTATAAGTGGGCCCTAATAAATGGTAATAGGCGAAACAAGTGGGGCATTTTTAATTGAGGGGCTAGATGTATATAATGTGGGCCCATTGTGATGCCCATGAAAATATTGCAAATCATATATCAAAACAACTAGGCCATTGAAATTAGCAGGTTAGATCCTCTAGAATATGGGCCCCATAGTGGAGCCTGTAATTGTGAATTAAAGCCTCCCAAGCCAATGTCACATCTCACATGTCACATGGATTGAGTAAAAAGGGAATTCCCAATGGCACACTGCACAACAAACAAAAAAGGGCTCTTTTTGGCTCTTTCTTGGTTCCAAAGCAATAGCATGGGGAGGGGGAAAAACCAACATAAGAGGAAGGAGGGGGAGAGAAGAAAAGGGAGAAGAAGACACCAGCAGCTAGGTATGTCTCCTTTGATCCTTCCTCCTCTCATTTTTTTTTCTTTTTTCCTTAACTGTAACATCGATCTTTGTCCCACTCTCTCTCCTTTTTCTTAGTAAAAACTGTTACAATGAACATATCAGTGCCGATATCGATGTTTTTATCAAGGACTGTGTATGTGCAATCCAAGAGAGTCCCCGGTATGTGTTCCAGGGGGTGTTCAAGTTTGAGTCATTTTGGCCGGTATCTTGAAATATCGGCCGATATTACTGTGATATTTTACCGTGACGGTATCGAATCCGATACACAGTAAAATACTGTTTTGGTCATGGCTGATACCAATACGTATCGAGCGATATACCATGTTTTCAAGCTGTCGCAGGACTTGTAATTCTGGGATTCGAGTTTATCATCCATTCGAGTGCACGAGTGGTGGAGATCATTCGACAGGAAGCCGTCTTATCCTAGGGCAAATGTCCATAGATCCATCTGCACTTCTGCGGTGTCTCATAAGACGTGATTCGGCTACCAATTGTTTGGTCATTTAATTCCTTTTACTTATTTATTTTCTAATTTTTAATTTATTTACAATTTCTGCGAAATATTTTTCCAACAGAGAAAGCATCCATTGGTACTTTTTTTCCCCTTGTTGATGAATATTGAATAACTTGTTCCATTAGCTTTCTGATAAGTCCAAAGTTATGAGATTACGACTCATATTGAGAAAGTTGTGACCAATTTTCTACTAATGTGAAAGAGAAACATGAATTTATGATATCGTTGTCATTTTTTTTTATTATGTTCATGGATTAGAGCTGGGGAGACAAAGGAGATTTTGAAACAAATGAAACGACGGAAGGTTATTGGCTCCTATGTCTCCTTTTACCAAAGAATAGCCGTCGGAGTCCTTTTTTGAAATCAAAGATCCTCTTTTCACTTAATTTTCAAGAGTATCCTTCTCTTTTTTAACTCTCTTTTCAACTAAAATTGCAATTCTACAATGGGTCCTGCCAACTAATATTTGAACCATTCAAATTCATATTTTCTCCTTTTATGAGATTTCAAATATTTTATTCCAATATGAGTAGGCCCATTATAAGATTAATCTTAGATAAAAAAAAATATGAGAATATTTAAAGGATTCATGTGTTAAACACATCCAGGCCCACTTTCCACGTAAATGAAGTATAGTCTATTACAATTCAAGAATTAAAATCGTAGGGCCCGTATTTTTAAAGACAGAAAAGGCATTTGTTCATAAAGTATTAAGTTTTTTTGTTTTTAAATAAAGTTTCTTTTACACTTTTCAATTAAAGGAAAAACATATGAAAATCAAAATTATACTCAAACAATTATTCTTCTCTTTTTACTCTCTTCTTAGTTTTTCTAGTCCAATTATTTATTTTTATAGTTAATAAACCCAAAATCGAGTTTGCATTTAAATATAATTAAACTTTCAGTCGAGTATAAATCACATTGAATGTGAGCTTAGGTTGTCCCCACAAGCTAAATTTTATAGTGGGATCAACTCTTATTGGACTTAATGTTGGTCGAATTTCATAAAAATAGGAGGAGACCAATTTAGATTTTTTTTAATAGGTGGGGCTTCTGTTGGCAGAAAATTGTGAAAATAATTTTGAAGTAATCCATAAGATTCTAACAAAGAAAATAAGAGAAATATTGTATCAATTTCTCCATTTCTATTACATGGGTTCACGTTCCAAGCCTCGTGGATGCAGGTTGTTTACAAATCAATTTCTAAAACCCCTTCATTTGGTTTCAGATGGTTTTAAATTGAACAAAATGAATAAATTTATAAAAATCACACATGACAGAAATAAAAAATGCAAAAAATAAAGACTTTTGAGCCTCGGTCCGACCAAACAGAACTTGATTAGACAGAGTCTTTTATTTGCCTGTCTTCTTCTTCTTCTCTCATTCTAATTTTCTTCCCCAAGACACTGAGATGCCTCTATCATGAGTCTAGAACGACCTTATTGAGTGTTGGAATGGTCAGAAACTGGTTTTGACTGACAGTAATATTTGAAGATCATCGTTTGTTTATCAAGGACTGTGTATCTGTAATCCAAGGGAGTCACTAGTATGTGTTCCACTGGGGGTTCAAGGTTGAGTCATTCTGGGCCATACTAATATGAAGAACTAGAAAGAAGCCAAGAAATGGCTTGCACAACCGAGCCTTAAACAAGGACACCCTTACTCCTTTGAGTGAGAAGGACAGATAAGGAGGACTGAACAGTCATAAATTGTGTGTTGACAAGGGGTGGTAAGGTTATGACAGTTCAATCTCTTCCCCTGGACGAACACTTTCAGGGGTTGAAGATTGAATTTGAGAGGCCAAGTATATGTGTAGAAGCACTTCCAAATAAAATCACACCTTTCTTTAAGAGAGATCTCAAAAGGGAAAATGACTTGCTTGAAAACCCTAAGTTTGGAGAGAGACTGGAAGAAATGGAACTTTGAGAAGTGTGGGTGGTGCTGGAATGGATGACCAAGGGGCCTCTTATAGACATGGAAGGAAGTTGTAGATGTTCCTGGGAGTAACGATTCAAAAAGTGAGCCAAAACACCTGTGAGCCTATGCCCGACAAATAGTGTTTTTGTCGGACATAGGGGACCAGTACGTGAGAAACTGGTCCAAATGATCTCCAATTAGTCTGAGACTTTGGGGAATCCTTCTTGAGATGATTTGTTTACTCTAAGGAAGGTTTCATCATCATTTGACCTTTGGATGTGACCTTTAACCTCTATGTATGTGCAATTTTGCCTCAAATTGGGTCCTGGTCTGAATGGTCTCCAATGACATTGAGATTGTAGGAAACCTCTTTGCCACTTGTCATTGATCATCAATGAAGATTTCATCATGATCTAACGTTCAGAAGTGGGCCAATGTGGATCACAGTTGGTTATGTTTGACAGTTGTCGGACATAGAGGCTCAGTGTATAAGAAATGGGTCTAAATGACCTCAAATTGCCTCCAACTCTTAGGAAAACACCTCTGTAACCTATCCTTGGGCTTCGGAGTGGATTTTGTCTTAGGAGTTAATCAAAATGGGTCTCAACCCTCTATGTCTGAGTAGTTTGACTTAAGGTTGACTTCAACTATTATATGCTTGGATTTGAGATTAATTGACCTTGCTTGCCTTGAAAGCTTGTGTTTGACCTTTTTGCAATGATTTGATCCTTTGGAGTTGGCTGAATACAAAATTCCACTCTATGTTTGAGAACTAGGGTTTGGAGTCTCAAATGACCTTGGATTGCTTTAAGACTTTGAAGAACATCTTGAATGTGCATTCTTTTACCCTGGAGTAGGAGTCACCTTAATCTGACCCCTTGAACTAGTTCAACTGATGTTATTGAGGTGTACGTCTAAGCATTTTGAAACTCTAAGACATAGAGCTGATTTTCAGTGCCGAGCCTCTCTTTGAGCTCCTAATGACTTTTGGAGCTTATTGAGCTTATTGAGATTCTTTCAGCTAAATGAGGCATTATTCGTCCCCTTACTTGTAGTGTAGATCTTCATATTTGCCTTCGACTGGTTTTGACGTATTGTGGTGCATATGTGGTTCTTTGCATGCCAACAAGGCTAACTATTGTTGATACCCATTTTGTGAGATTTAAATTGTCAATTGGCATGGCCCACATAAAGTTTCATTAATATCCCTTTGATTCAATCGGATAAGAGAGAAGAAAAGAATATTACTGGAAAGATAGAAGATAAGAAGGCAATTCTTGGAAGAAATCTCTTTCTAGTATTCCCTAAAATCTCTGTATCTCTTTCTAGGGAAGAACCAACCTTATGACAAATTAGGTTGCTTCTTCCTTCATTTTATTTTAGCCTGTTGTGGCTTTGATACCACTTGTTGATGGAGAATGGAGAGAGAAAAGATGAACACATACCAAAATACCATCTTGTATTATTGCATTCTTTGTGTTCTATGTAAATTGAATTTGAATCACCAGTATATGGAAAACCAAAAGGGACCCTACTAAATAGAAGCTGACCCTAAACAGGAAACACAACCATGAGATTACCATAAATCTCACTATCCTAATAATAGAATATCCCTAATAATATCCTACTCTACATAGTGTCACTGGCCCAACCCCTCTGGTGTAGGTGCTAAGCTAATGATGACTTCAATAAAGAGGCCTTTGCCTACTTTCTTTGTGCAACTCTTACAAAGATGTTGGTTTCCCAAATTGATCAAGTGAATTTTTATTTTAAATTTCTTCATTAATTATATGGTGTTGGAGCTTAATTACCTCACTTATATTAGGATGGTATCAAGGCAAGTTCTAACCTCTTACACCAAAAGTGTTTGATAAAATGTTTACAAAATTTTTTAGCAAGAGCAGTACTCGACTTTGTCCATGAGACATGCAAATACATCAATAGAGGATTAAACATATACACAAAAGAAAAAAATGTTGAAAGTTGAACCACACATATGAATGTAAATAAGGAAAAGGTTGCACTAAAATATGATTCAAAACAGCTTATAGACTTAACAAAAAGGCATTATAAATTTGAAATAGAATATATTGATGATTAAGATATAAAAGAAGATTTCAGATGAAGATTTAATCATAGATCTCGGTATCCAAGTCCAATTAGATGAATATCTAACAATCCACATTAACAAAGATCTATCATATGAAAAAACAACAATATTTTTGAGGCAAATGAACTAATCGTAAAAGATTCAAAAGGTAGTTAAAATAGATATCGAAACAGAGGGTCATCAAAAAGAGAGTTCTACAATAGATCCCATGTATGCATATCACCTAGAATATGGATGGATATAAGGTAAATCTAGGAGGGATCTAAGGCAAATCGACCATTACAACTATCAAGACTAGAATTTTAATACTATAATCGTGATTTTTAAAAACCAATGGCAAAGCTAGTTCGAGAGTTGATCATTAACCTTTTCATGTAAGCGTTACGAGTCATGATTGTCTTACTTACCTCATTGATAGAAAGGGCAAGTGAGGCATGATCCACACTCAAGTCTCGTTGTTATGTTGCTTATTATGTTGCCTAACATTTTCTTATGCTCTCCTTTAAAGAATTAAACTTTCGCAATCCAAGTAGTGGTTGCTGCAGTTATGGTTGGCAAGTAATGTGACTACTTCTAAGAGTGTGGTTAATGTAGTGTCGCATGATCAATGACAAACTAAGACTCAAGTTTTGGTATTTGTAATTATTCCTTGATGGTGCAACCAATTATGCCACTATATATCATGCTACTCTTATGTCCATTACACTCATGCATTGCTAGTGTGTTTTCCTTGCACAGCACTGTCCAATGTTATACTTGGCTACCTACCTTGTATGCTTGACCCCCATCTGACTTAGAATAGATCTAATAAACCTTAGCTCGGATGGGATGAGGTGTTCCATACCCATTCTACTTGTGTGAGTTAAGATACTCACACTCATTAATAGACCGAGGAATTGTAGGCTGCTTCTTGGCACTTCAGGAAATACAATTGGCACACAAAAAAACACAATACCCAATTATCCATCGATGATCCCATGACCAATTGCATAACGAATTGCAATCATCGTGTGAAGCATGTACGGGTGCCTTTTAGTAAGTGGGAGATGTGAAAGTGTTTTCACACCTAATTACTGTGAAAATCGTCTTGTTTACACACCATTCTTGGTATAAAAAAAATTGGTTCCTCCTGATCAAGTATTTTGATGGTTCTTAAGGTTTTTCTTACCTTGGACAAAGGTTTAGAGTGTTGATAAAACCTACAACACTAAGGTTAGCAAGGTCAGGTATGATGACGTGGAGGGTGATTTAAATGGATAACACAATATATTTGCTAAAAATATGAATATAAAGATATGTAATTATCATGGGATGCCAAGTAAAGCCTACAACTAGACAAGCAGTGCATGGATAGTAAGATTGAGCAAAACTAACATAGAAGAAATATAAGACAGGTCGAAACACTATGTACTTTCTAACAAAATAGCAAATCACACAAAGCTACATCCTCTCAATTGCACGGTCATAGCCTTGGAGAGAGCCAAGCAAAAAAAATGTAATCTCACAAATATATAATAATAGTAAGCCAATACCCTCATATGGGTGTTTATTAGATGGTTATCACCCAAGGCACTGGCCATGATTTTGGGTAATATAAACACACAAGAAATAATCTACAGATAGTGATAAAATAATAAGGACTCCAAGGCAGTTGGATCCTAACTAATTGAGAGTCCAAACTTAGTGGTGCCGACTTAATTAGCTAAGACAAAGGGGAATCCAGGACCATTCCACTTTTATCATCTAAACTCTCTGGGAAATTCGAGGTCCCATCAAGTATCTGTAGGCACCCTTAGGGTTCAATGCTTACCCTTGACCTCAATCCTTTAAAGGGGGTTCATAGCTCAATGGAAACATCTAACTCTTCTAGGGTACCAGGTCCATGGTTATTTCAAACTCTCAAGGGTTATAAAACTTATAAATGATAGCAAAATATGTAACCACTCTAAAATAGACTAAAATATGTAAGAGAACACTTATCCAGATGAGTAGCCTTTATACAACCCAAATTTAATTTATTAGACACCGGGGCTAACGGGATTGGCAAAGTAACTCACTTAAGGGCAATATCGGGCAAAACAGACAAAGCAGGGCTAAGATGGAGAGCGGACAAAGCCTAAGACACTAAATAGTTAGATGACATTTTGGCATGAAATGGTCAAACTCGAAAGGGTAGAAAAGGTATAAGTCGGATCTGGGTGACCATGAAGGTAGCATGACAATGAATGTGCGCATATCGCCCAGTAAACTGCAACCAAGGATCTTGCCACCTAAGGGAGAAAGCATGGCAATAACTGTAAGTGCCATAGGTGTGCATGGGTTGTCAATTCCGTGTCAATAGTCTAAGACTTTGCCTCTAGAGTCTCTTCAAGGAAGATAAAGTTTGAAGGCAAATATTAAAGTCTTGGGAGACCCAAATTTTATCAAGGAAGAATCTCCAATTAGTGTCAACCTATTTAAGTAAAATGGACACTAATCAAATCAAGAAAAGGCCTTTAGGACCCTTAGATCAAATGGTTAATTCAATAGTGCTAAACTGGCTAAATTGAACAATTTGGAACATGGGTACAACTAACCGAAAGTTCCCACGGTCAACTCACGATTACAATTCTAGTAGTTGAAAATCTCAAATTATGTGACTTATGGTTAGCTTATGGTTGGCTTCACGACTAGTCGTAAGTCCCCTACAGCTCGCCGTAAAGCTAGTCGTAAAGCAAATCCCTTGTTTTTTACTCCAGTCAAACTAGTTGTTGGGGGTTTGGTGGTTAACCGTAAATAGTAGAAGGCTAATCGTGGACTGGCTGTTGGAAAGAGTTCTACATATACATGAGCTCATTCCAATGGCCACGACTTTTGGGATTTTGAGAATCTTCTTCCCTCACACTCTATACATTAAGTAAAATTATTTAGAGCCCTCAAAACTCTTTCCAATCACCCTTAATCCTCCATAGGCAAATCATAGATCTTGCTTAGCTCAAAGAATAGTGTGATTTTGTGGGAATCTCATCCAGGGAAACTTTGAGTTCTCAAAGTAAAACCTCCACATCCCTAGATGTAGACATCATCCTCACTTGATGTACACTCATTGGGAGATCTACTCCACCAAGGAGCATTGCAAGAGGTCAAAGCTTGGAGCTAAGGTTCAACTGTCAAAGAGCACTCTCAAGACTAGTTCAAGAGGCAAGTGTTCTTAGGTTATTTTCAATTTCGTATCTTTGTAAAGTAGATTAGACCTTCGTGATTGAACCACTATAAAAAAATAGGCGTTGGTGGATTAGATCTTTGTGGTCGAACCACCATATATATATATATATATATATATATATATATATATAAGGTTGCGTATGTGACTGGAGGTGTATCTGTGTGGTGACGTAAAATAGTGGAACCAAGAGTGTTGAAGCTCTTGAGAGTGGATGTAGGTCAAGGGACCGAACCACTATAAAAGCTTTGTGTCTCTATTTCTCTATGCATCATTGTCATATTCTTAAACTTTGAGATACATGTGTTCGATTTTCACATATTTATAAAATTAACACGCACTCCACTTGTGCTAGATTTCATTGAACTAATTGGAATATCATTATTTGATTAGCACACAACTTTCATAGAACTTCACATTTGATTACTTGATAGTCATTCTTAATATTCATACATTGTTGTGTATTTCAAGTATGTTTGATTATTCTAAATGGGATTAATCGAGTTAATTTAGGAAAGAATTTTAGTTAGTCCTATTCACACCCCCCCCCCCCCCCCCCTCTAGGACTTGCATAGGTCTAGCTAACACTTTCAATAACAGCACGTTAAATCCCAAAGCGTGACTCACGAAGTCAAAACACCATACTAAGGTCGGGTACAACATCGGGTAACAGAAATGATTACAACTAGACTCATAGGAGTGCATTTGTGCACGCAAATAGAAAAGTGTCATGTATATAGGACTGATATCATAAATAATACTTTCAATGAACTGTTACAAATCACTATCCTAAGTCTCGAGATGCCATTGACATGCTAGGATAGTGAGATTCGACCTTACATGTTTCTAGGGCTCAAACGTCGGAAGAAATGTATCCTTAATACTTCTGAGGGTTTTTGGCACCCAAAACCCTAACTTGCATATAGTACATAGGAAGAAATGTATCATTAGTACGTCATAAAATATGTATCCTTATGTGCATTTAGCCAACTCTTGTACTAAAACTCATACTTAAAATATAGAAACTTAGTTTTGAAGGGAGATCGTTACTCCATGCACGACTAAGAGCTATCAGAGGGACAATATGGATAAACGCGCAATTATAAGTGTAAAACTTATCCCCTAACTAGTCTTGTTATGAGTGGAGTTACTTTGGACCCAAGTCTAAATAATTGCTAGCCTTAACATTACCTTGGCTTATATAAATCTATCATGACTTGCCCATCTTGACCTGCTAGGTTGCCTGTCCCGACACCAAATACAATAATTATTTTGGTCGTACCTATACATTTGTTTGTACTTCTCACCAGTACATCATCCTCGCTAGTACATCATGCTCGTCTGTATATCATTTTCACTTGTACGCCATGGCCACTTGCATCCTGTACATCATGCTTGCTTGCATCTTGCCCACCACATTCCCTTGCATAGCACACTTGCACCTTGTGCATCATCCTGCTCATACATTATGTTCTCACGTAGATCGTGTCTACTTTGCATGCCACGTTTGCATGGACTGGAGTTCTATCTTGGTACGTATCCGGAATGATATTGAGATGTAGGCATATTTGAGCCAAGCCTCGCATGTCATGTTATCTTGGTAGGTATTCGGAATATTGAGAAAAGGCATTCTCACGCCGAGCTTGCTCGTGATGGTAGGTATCTACAAGAGTTGAGATGTAGGCGATCACATATTGAACTCATCCACTCATGTGAACACTTGTGATACTGCTATTTGTCATTTGATCATGCCTCGCATTTACTTATATTTGTTAGTTGTTACATCGCTTGCCCGTTTATCCATGATGGTTACGCTTGCATGTAATGTAGCCTTGTTTTGTATCTAATTATATTTATAAATTTTTATTATGTGTTTCACAACACTTACATCTTACTTCTTGTTTAGTTTATCTTTTGTCATCATAAATGCATTGCATGTTTATACTTTGTACATTATATTAATGCTTTATGTTATATAATTTATATTGATTGCTTGCCAGGTTTGTAAACTTGATATTGGTCTTAGTGCTTGTAGGTAACAGGTACTTCCTCTGCTAGAATGAAGGGTAAGGTGGTGTATTGGAACCGTGGATTAATTAAAGTGATGTACTCAGGCCCTGTTGATTATAGCGTGTCATCGTGCAGAGAGCTGATACACTTTTAAGGATTAGTTTCCTCTTTTATATTTTGTATTTGGCTCTTGTTTGGCCAAGATTGTATTAATTAATGCTATAAACATGTTGTAGTTTGTATTTTGACAACTTTAATATAATTATGTTTCGCTCTGACATCTTTTATTGAAGTTTTAAATTGGCTCATTTTTCAAAATATGTGATTATGATATTCATCTACAGGGACGGAACGGTGGGGAGGGGGGGATCCGAGAATCTCCAAGTGGAGATATCCTCTTACCACCCCTTTTTAGACTTGTGATTTCCCAATATTCGTTGTGATCCAGATCCCACAATTTCGGTTCTAATTTTGCAAAGAAATAAAGAAGAAAATGAAGGAAGGAAAGGAAGCAAAACACCGGAGGAAGAGGAGGATTTTCTTCATCTCTTCCCTATTATGCGACCAAAATCCTCCCACAGTCCACATACCACATCCCGCCCATCTCCCACGCCCAGCAGCTACAATGTTCCTGGCTCCCGTCTAGCCGCCCTCTCGCACAGTCCCTTCCCTCCCAACAGCACCCACGCCCAGCAGGCCAACACCTCCTCCCAGTCCCAGCAATCAGCACTTGCAACTACAATTAGAACAGTTCTTCGTTGTTCTACAACCTTTATTGAAGCCCGCAATTAGAAACACCCATTTTTATTCTAGGAATCTTTGCAATAAAACCCCCATTTTTGAATCTCTCTTAATCGATCTGCACTGCAATCGACACTGTCAGCGGCGATCACCACCGGAGCTGCCTTTTCCTCTCCTCTCCCCCACTTGCATCTCATCACCATCGGTCCATCGGTACCAATCCCACATTATCATCTTGTTTTCAATGTTAACAGTTATTTATGACGTTTTGTTCTTTGATTTGTTACATTATATTTCTTTATTTATTTTTTGATGTATCATATAAATCACACGATTGGTCCATTTGATATTTGTGCATTGTGTTTTCTTTATTTTATAGTAATGAGTTGAATTCTACTTAGTTTCTCATTGACTGCAATTAATAATAATTTTTTATACGATTTTAATTTTTGATTTTTTATAGGAGTCCTGACCATGGTTAAATCATCAACTATTGATTCATTTTTTAAGAGGAAAAATGCTCAAAATTTAGAGGATAGTACAATATCGGCGTTCAGTACCAATGATTTCTCTCATGAACCATAAAGTTCACGGCCTTCAAAATCTCCAAGAGTTGAATTTTTAGAAACTGATATTGCTTCTTTAGAGTATGATCCAGGATTGCGCCGTCAAATTTGGGAATATCCTCTTGATCAACAAGATAAAATTAGACGTGCTTACATCAAAGCTGGGCCTTATCAACATATTCTTTTTGTTTATTTGCTTTCTGGATCGGAAAAACATCCACGGCAATTTCAATCTTTTTGGTTTATAATATTTTCTTCTTGGTTAGAGTATTCCCCTACGAAAGATGCAGCATTTTGTCTCCCATGCATTCTCTTTAATAAAAAGACAACTGGGCATTTTGGAGCAAGTGCGTTTACAGTTGAAGGATTTCGTAACTAGAAGAAAATTAATGATGGAAAGAGGTGTGCTTTCTTAATTCATATGGGAAAAGATCTAAATATCACCACATAATGCATCTGAAAAATCTTGTAGAAATTTGATGAATTAATTGCAACATATCGAGAAGCACTTCATACATAATCTTCTACCCAAATTGCAAACAACAGATTGCGACTAAGCCTCTATAGATGTTGTCCAATGGCTTACTTTTCAGGCGTATGCTTTTAGAGGTCACAATGAACATCCAGACTCTAAAAACCGGGGTAACTTCATTGAAATGATTAAAATTTTGGCATCATATAATGAAAAAGTTGCGGATGTTGTGTTAGATAAAGCCCCTAGAAATGCTAGATACACTTCATCTAAAATCCAAAAAGAAATCTTACATATTTTTTCAGAGAAAGTTCGAAATGAAATTTGAGAGGGAATTAATGATGCGAAATTCTATATTATTGTGGACGAAACTCGAGATCAATCTAAGAGAGAGCAAATGGCTCTTTTTTAAGATTTGTTGACAAAAAAGGTTTTATACGTGAGAGATTTTTTGGTCTTATTCATGTTAAAAATACAGCATCACAAACTCTCAAAAAAGAGATATCAGCGGTCCTTTCTTGATATAATATAAGCATTCAAAAATATTCGGATGGTGCAAGTAACATGCGAGGTGAATGGAATGGGTTGCAGGCTTTATTTCTGAATAATTGCCGATATGCATACTATGTTTATTGTTTAGCTCATCGTCTCCAGTTGACTTTGGTTACAGCTTCTAGCGAAGTTATTCCTATCCACTAGTTTTTCTCAAAACTAAATTTTATCATCAATGTTGTCGGTGCATCTTGCAAGCGTCATAATGAGTTACAAGCTGCTCAAGCGGCTGAACCTGAATGTATAATTGCCATTGATAAAGCTGAAACTGGTAAAGGGCTTAATCAAATTGGCACTTTGCAACAGCCGAGTTATACTCGTTGGAGTTCTCATTATAACTCTTTATGCAGCTTATTAAATATGTATAATGCAACATGTTCGGTTCTTAAAAATATCAATGATGATGGATCTACATATACTCAACGTGGGGATACAGACTTAGCTTATGATACGATAACGTCTTTTGAGTTCACCTTTAATTGCATCTTATGAAAGAAATATTAGGAGGAAGTAATGATTTGTGCCAAGCTTTACAACTCAAATCTCAAGATATTTTAAATGCTATGCACTTAGTCTCCACGACAAAAGCGATCATTCAAGAATTGAGGGAAAGTAATTAGAAAAAACATGACATACATATTCCTGATATGGATGCTTGATATACTGCAGGTAAAGGTCAAGTTCGCCATCAGCAATATCCAATTACAATGGAGAATCATTATCGAGTGGATGTTTTTACTGCTGTAGTGGACTTTCAATTACAAGAGTTAAATAGAAAGTTGAATGAGCGTACTATGAACTTCTCATTCTTAGTTCTGCCTTGGATCCCAGGAATGGTTACATGTCATTCAAGATTGATGATATTTGTAATCTTGTGAATCAATTTTATCCTCCGGATTTTAATGATCAAGAAAAAATTCATTTAAAGTTTCAGCTACAACATTATGAGTGTGATGTACCTCACCATCCATATTTGAAGGAAATGAAGACCATAGCTGAACTTTGTCATGGATTAGTAGAAACAGGAAAGTCGGACATCTATCCTCTCATATATCGATTGATATGTCTTATATTAGCTCTTCCAGTTTCAACAACAACAACAGAACGTGCATTCTCAGTCATGAAGATAGTTAAAACTGCACTTCACAACAAAATGAAAGATGAATTTCTTACAGATTATTTAATTGTATATATTGAAAAGGAGATTGTAGAGAAATTTGTTGAATTCATGAATTTGCACATTTACGTATCATTTTAGGTTGAATTAGGGATTTAATTAAGTGAATTGCATCATTATTCATATAATTACATCATTTCATGCATTTTTCACCTAGAAACGTGAATTTTCATACTTTTAATACATTTTCTGCATTAACTTAGAATGTTTTGCAAATTTTCTTTGAAGAGTCCCAGTTGGAGTAGAACTCTGTCCGGATGGGTCCCGCCTCAATATGGGCTCTTCAGTATTTGATGTGTTAAATTAGAATGTGCAGAAAATGAGAATTGCAGGTCTTTCTCACGGAACCCACTTTCAAGCACACATTGTCATCCTAGGCCCGGCATTGCTGAATTGAAGTAAATTGAAGAATTCACCATGTGGACCCCACACACAAGCCTTATGCAAATTAATCAAAGGAAGGGTCCACTCATCATGTCAGTGAAGAGTCCTAACTACAGTAGAAGACTTATCATAGGGCCCACTGTTCAAGCAGATGAAATGTCCCACTTGGTAGGGTCCATAGTAGTTACATATTGGAAATTATTAATGGATGATTCATAGAGTATAATTTTGATTGGAATAAAAGAAGAGGAGTTTGAATCATCCCCATTTGATGTCCTTTCAAAAATGAAAGTTGTGCAGAGATAGAATCCAATGCAAATCAAAATTTACAAGTTAATCCCGTTTTTCTTAGGATAACTCATTTTCAAATAGCCATTAACTTTCAATCTGACCGTCAGATCGATGAAATTTACTTACTGTTGGAAAGCTTATTCAAAGTAGATATCCGTGGAGCCCAAGAACGTGCAAATCAGAGCTATATTGACAAAGTTATGGGCCCAAAGATTTTCATGTTCATTTTTAGATGGGATTGCAATTAAATCCATACCGTTGATAATCAATTACAACACATCTCTTGTGGGACCCCATCTGAAGATTAGCCAAGGACACCTAAATTAAGAAAGAGAATCATCTCAAAGTCAAAAGTCTTTCCAAAAGAAAAGTTAGCTTGGAAAACAAGAAAGAATCCATACAAATAAGGAAAAAAGAGACCTAAAAGGGTGTTACTTCTTTACTAAAATGGGTTTGCAAAAAGCATAAAAGGGGACATGATGGAGACCCATAGGACCACATTCCATACGTCCAAAACAACTTCACCCATCTTTCTTTATTGATTTATTCTCTCCTAGCCACACCTTCTCTTCTTTACTTCTTTTCTCCATTATTTTATTTTGGTAGCCTTGGGCCATGTCCAATGATTTATTTTGAAGGAGAATCTTTGTGAAGGAGAAGTTGTAGAAATGAAGTTCTCAATGAAAATCAGATGTTTTGCAATGGAGGAGTAGATTTCTGGATTGGAGCACACAGATGAAGCTAAGTAGATCTTCAATTTAATCTATGTTAAATTTCTATTTTCTTTCTTGTCTCTTTTAAATGCATGCTCTATTAGAATAATAGATCTGTCTTCATACCTTAGGCAGCCTCTGTTTTGATTTCTAATGAAAATAGTTTGATGATTTATACTGATTTTGATAGATTATGCTTAGGACTGAGATCCTTTGATAATTTATGCTTAATTTGATGAGTCATGCTTATGATTTTTCATTCTTTTATGAGGTGAAGAAGGTCTTGGGTTGTGACCTTATTCTTTTTATTAAAAATTGATTTTGCGAAAGACAAATCCTCCGGATCCAAAACATTGATTTGTTTTTTATCTGAGTTATTTTTGAGACAAATAGTAGAATAATTGCATGGATGGATTAATTATCTTGCTTAGTAGATTTTGGATGCTCTAATCTGCTATATATATTTGATTAGTTTGTGTTTCTGAATTTTTCTAGCTCTTTTTCTTGGATCTCAATTACTTATTAATCTTTGATAAAAAAAATCAGATTTTGAATTTTAACTTAGTAGTGCTACTTGTGGGATTCGACCTGTTCTTACCATTGTCTCAAAAAGACAACTATGCACTTGCAGTATTAAAGGATTGGATTTAAATTCACATCAAAATTCAGTATTGAAACAATAATTGATGATTTCAACTCAATGAAAGAACGTCGAGCACAACTTTAATAATTTGATTATTGCATATTTTATTACTAAGGTTCCACCCCAGTTCATCTACATCGTGGTCCGAAATACAATATGAGTCCTGATTTTGGAACGTGATAGTGTTGGAATTAGGTGGGCCTTGTGGATAGATTTTCAAAACTTTTGACCCACTTGACTCAGGGATCAAGTACCCATAAGGCCATAAACCACATACAGGATGTAATCCCTCAATCTCATCAACCATGTACAACAATAAACTCTATCTAGAAGATAGAAACCAGCAACAAACAAGCAACAAAATCCGCAACATCTAATGAAATCGATTATACCTTTGGAACTCGGTTGTGTTCTAATGGAGAAGAAGACTTGCTTGATGAAAAAACTCTTTCTTTGTAAGCAACTTAGGATCTCCAAAACCTTTTAGTCTTCCATGCTATATCTCGTATCAGATCTCTTTTCTCAAGAAAATTGGTGGAAACTCCAAGAGAAAACCAACTAGAAGCTCTTAAGGAAACTAGAAGAGAACTAGAAGAGAGAGAGAGAGGATAAGTTGTGCAACAGTTGCACATAAAGGGCTTGGGCGTGGATTCCTACATTGGACATCCAAGGGGTTTGTTCCCCTTTTTATAGCCCTTAAGCAACTCCTCTTACTAATAATAAATTAAAAGTCTCACTTCCAAAATAATTAGTAACTTTCTCCTTTTTAATTATTATTGAAGTCTCACTTCCACAACAATTAGTAGCTTATTATTACCACTATTAGAAGTCTCACTTGAAATAGAAATAGTAACTTTCTAATTCCTTTTTTTTTAGAGTTCAAGTAGGATTAGTATCTTTCTAATAACTTGGGCTAGCGTGGGGACCACTAGGGATTTCATAGAAAGCTGGCTCCAACTGGGACACCGAGACCCCACATCTCATATGCAATCCGGGTCTATAATTAATTGCAAATAAAATACTATATAAATGTAATTGCACTCCAGTCTTAGGAATATATTATAAAGAAGACACTAAACTTCCTAATTACCACAAGCAGGCTTTTCTATTAATATCCATGGATCAATTGGATTAAACATGTCCCCTCCAATCTTCGATCCACATCTTATTATCCTTGAGCCCTAATTAATCACAGTGATCATCAGTACCGTCCAATTAACTCTTAATCGAGATGGGTACACACTTACTAATGACAAATCCATTAATTGACACAAGGGGATAATATAGATAGATTTCATCTTGACCATTCAATGTTTCCCACAGTTCTACTACCATGTACTCAAGACACCGAGGTGTTGACCTACAGTTGGCCCCACTCATTGGTGACTCAAAGCAAATGAATAGACAGAAACTTGAGTTTATTAATGTCTCAGGATTGAGAGCCCATTGTTAGGGAATTATGAGAGTAGACCTTAAACTTGAGATAGTATTCCATAAGGAGCTTCTCATGGTCATTCAATACATTCAATGTACCAACACTATGATCCAGAATCTTACATTCTGATGATCGAGACAAATCACACTATCTCATAGTGATCAAAGTGCTGCAACCTTATCAGATGAGATATCTAGTCTCATCACTGATTGTGAAGATATTTAAGTATAAGAGTCGTGACACATGTCTCCCGTATATGGATCTCATCCATACACATATATCACATCTAATATACTCATGGGACCCGGTTCATCTCATGAACCATCATGTTATATGTATTGGTTGTGTGCATTAAGCAATAAAACACCATTCATCTCATGAAAGGAAAGCATGATTTTATTGATAAATAAAGAAATTAATCAATTTATTATATCATCTAATGGATTGAGTCCATACAATCTATACAGATAGGGCATGCCCCCCACTCTCCATAAACTTCTAAAACCCCTTCTATATTATTGAAATTTCATGTATTTTTTTAAATTGGCTCCTTCAAAAAATTTATATTTTTTACATAGTGGCCCATCCTCAGTTAATTTTCTAGTTTCACCATCGGTGGTGCGTACAAACTTGGCTTGGTATCATATACATGCACTTGCAATCCAGTTGCAAATTTCTATATTTCCCATAATGACCATTAGAACCAAGTTACATGTGCCACATCCGTAAGAGTCTTTAGTAAGAATAACATATCCATCGACTCTAATTGTAGGATGAAAATGGACCGGTTTGGATTAGAGTTTAAAGTGACTCACATCTCAACTTTGTCCAGCTTGGGTTTAAGTTCAACATGACCTGTGCCACTTCCAAAACCTACATGAAAATCTTGAGTTCACTTCTAAAACCCACATGAAAACCATGGATCCACCCCCAAAACCTACATGAAAATCCAAGGTTTGCACTCAGAACCCAAGTACCTATTTCGATCAGCCTCCCCCTCAAACAAAAATCCTGGGTCTGCCATTGGAGCCAAATATAAGGGAAATGTCGCCGAATCATTTCCTTTTGACAAGTTTGCTTTTTATACCATTACCTCTGTTAATTTGAGCAATTGATGTTTATATTTTAGTAATTAATGTTAGAGGTTGGATTTGACAATGTAAAAATGATGATTAGGATATAATTGGAGACTTTTTTTGTAGAAATAGTTGAGACTTATATTTAATCTTTTATCGTAAACGTTTGCACTTTTGATTATTTAGTACGCAAGTCTTTTTTCCTTAATATGATACGTATTTTTCCTGCACATATAAATAATTTAATTTGAACTCATTATTTGATTGCATGCAAAAGAAAAGGTATACATATATTATAGAAGTATTTGCCCTTTTTCTAAAAGTTATTATTTAAAAAATATGACTCTCTCCCAGCCAAACTTTTTTTTTGATAACATAGGGTTCCCAGTCCTTTGGGTTAGAATAATCCCTATGGGTTCAGGAGAGAAAGCCGGGTAAAATTCTCACAACCTCCGGGTGCAAACTGTGGTTCTAAGGCAACTGACTACCCCTCAGAGTTACCGGCCAAACTTCTTGAGTTAAATGAGTTAAGTACTGAGTTATGAGTTTTTAAACCTTGATTGAACCAAATCCCAAATAAATGGCCAGGATCTTGATTGAGTCTAGACCCAAACGCTTATATAATATATTAACTAGCAAGACAGGCCCGCGCTAAGCTTGGGCCCGGGCCCAAAAATAAAAATATATCCAATTTGGGGCTATTTTTGGATATATTAATTGATGAGAAGAAAGTAAATTAAAATTGAAGAATATTTCATTTATCGGTTTTTAGATACTAAAAATCAAAGTTTATTTAAATGAAGAATGTATAGTAATAATCTCCAAATCAAATTTGAATTGAGTATTGAAATTTGAAATTTTAAAAGATTCAAAGTCTAAGAGACTTTGGATGGATGAATTATGAATTGATAAGATAAGACCCAAGAGTGAGTCCACATTAATTCAAATTGCAATAAAAATCTAAAATACTAAAGTTTCTCTCTAAATCGAAATCAGATCAAATCAATTGCAAAATCAAGCTCCAATTTCACAATCAATTGCGAAATCGGACAAAATCAAGCTCCAATTTCTCAATCAATTGCAAAATTGGAACACAATTTCGAAATTGAATCCTGTGTCTATAATATATAATAACTAGCAAAATGCACCCGTGCGTCTATTTTTTATGTTTATCGTTGCATTGATTTGGAAGTCCTATTATATATAGATGATCGTATTTTTTTCTATTTTCTCGTCTTTTCTTCTGGTTTCACTTCGGTGCATTTTCTTTACAGAATTGATTTTGTCACAATATATAATAGAATTTCAAATCACCACTTCGCGTCAAACAACTACAGGCTCACCCTAAAAAAAAAGTAAAAGAAGAATGAGCCCATAATAAAGTATGATAAGATTATCCCATCTGTCTTACTTTAATATATATTTTTGTAATTCTTATTAATATGATATAAAATAGCGCATTTGTTACATAATATTTTAAAGATTATGTGTTTTATTCTCATCTAATACAACATAAGTTTTTTGGGCCAAGTTTGGGTCTATCTACACCCAAATCCAATTTTATGCTTTGAGGAAGATCTCAATCATAGAAGCATGAACAAATAAAAACTTTTTATTTTTTAATTTAAACTTTAGTTTGATCCATAGTTTCAATTTTATTGGAGAACTTCTCACCCCAAAATATTCATCCGAACTATTTATTGGAGAACTTTTTGTCAAAAAGCATTCATCCATACTACCACATGTTATTATGATTTTAGCATCTAGAGTGCCTGTCTTCAACTTGTTTGTATATAAGAAACACACATGAATATACATGTGTATTGCATACATAGAGAGATTTTCTGACCCACTACACTCATGGCGCCCACCTAAGAGATTTTCAATCCTCATCCCTCCTAATTGTACTTGCCCAAAACTGGCACAATTGTTGTAGATCCTTAAATTGATTAGACAAATAGAAATATGAATGTTAAATTGGTAAGTGATAAGGGCTAAAATATAGACAACTTTAAGGTATTAAAAAATAATATTTTTCTGTGATTAGACCAATTTAACAAAAATAGAGGTGAAAAATAAAATACCTTTCCAAACCCTTAGCCTCACAATTCCCATATGCTTCCATGTTGGTCTGCCAATTTGTTCTCCAAAATGGCATAAACCCCTTGGAGCACATCCACATAAATATCAAAAAATGTAAAAATCTGTAGCTATTGTATTAACCCAGCAACATCCATTTTCCATTGAATTACTTATGCATGTTCTTCTTTCAATTAAGCCTTGATCCGAAGCTAAGAAAAAAATAATGGTACAAATCCAGCCAATTGGGCTGTTGTCCAATTATTGCTTTTCAAGCCAAGGGTTCCACCTTTCCAATATGAACCACCAAAAAACCATAACAATATTTATAAAAAAAATTAAATTCTCTAAAAAACACCTATAATCAACAATGAAAAATCACATATATACACATCTGTAAGAGCGTGCCATCCTCTATAAGTGACCTTGAAGCATCCCATTACAGAAAGGCATCTTATTCGCTGGCATTTTTCGACGTGTTTGATCATTATAAGGAACCTAAACGTGTTCGGATTCCATTTCTTGACTGCTATCTGCACTCCCATTTTCCTCATCACCACAACTTCTGATTGGATAGTGATCCACTTCATCAAGGAAGTGCACTATTTCTCTTTCTCTTCTTCCCATCTGCATTTGGAAAAATAAAAAAAAAAACCCATATGGACTTGGACTTATATGAAAGTCTTGGATTGTAGTCCTCCTTGTCTTTTGGGACTTCTTTCTACTGTTTGAGCATCTTATAGTGGAAATCATCTTTACTTGCTCAAATTGAGAGGTCACCACAAAAGTAACGTCAGAGCATTTAGTGAAGTAGAATGGCTGTTAGAGAATTTCAAGAGTCATGGATCGAATAGTTAATATTGGGAGAAGGCATATTAATGTGGGGAACGGTTTCGAATCTAGTATTTAGAATATAGTAAAAATCAATTAAACCTGATTTCTTAATTAGAGTTAGTCTCTTTCATATGTACTTGTGTTATAATGGGGTGTTCTCATGTCAACCCAAGTGACTTTTTGAAAGTTCTTTCTTAATTCCAATGCATCAAAGTCACAGAGGTGGGGTGTAGTTGTAGAGGGCATTAAGAATGGAGTGGCCAAATATCAGTGTGATCAGATAACCTCAAAAGTGACTTTTTGAAAGTTCTTCCTCAATTCCAATGCATCAAAGTCACAGAGGTGGGTTGTAGTTGTAGAGGACATTAAGAATGGAGTGGGCCAATTATTAGTGTGATCAGATAACCTCAATTCTAAATTTTATAAATCCTTGAAAAACTAATGATGTTTTAGTGCATCCATTTTTGTCAATAAATCTAATGGTGGGTAATGGTCAGATGAAAAATGTCAAATTCGGAAAAATGTCAATCCACGATGGGGAAGGGAGGAGGATAGTTAGTGTAAAAACCACTTGGATTTTGTAGAAAATAAAGAGGGGAAAAATATACTTTTAAATAAATGAGATTTCAATTTAGATCTTTTTTTAATTTTTTTTATATCTAACTGTTTTTAAGGGAAATGAAAAACAAAAAGACTCCAAACTTTCTAGTTGTCTATTTTTTAAGCCAATCCACTGATAACATGGTGAGGCAACTTCCTTCCACACAAAACCATGAATCAATGAATCAATCCCATGCTGTGATGTTGAGGGTGAGGAACTTGGGTGAGTATGTGTGATGTGATTGTATCTGGATTTGGATCCTACACTGAACCTATTTGTTATATTTGAATATGACGTCAACTTAATTTTTCTCCATTAGATGTTATATAATGAAAGCTAAATAAGCTCTCAATTATAAATATAACTTAAGTTACTTAGGCGAGCATGTATGTGATATATGAATTTAATCACCTTGGATCATGATCTTTGTGTTGGATCATACAAGACCTGGTGCTAAATCCAAATATTTCATATCTTATATCAATGGTTTCGGATCTGGACCGAATTTGAATCCGAATGCCTGATGGATGTAAAAATAGGTTTCATAGCAGCTTTTTTTGAAATCCGAAAGTTTGGATACTCTTATACCCATCCAAAGCCCTATCCACATTCCAAATTGCCTTATTTATTTATTTTTTTAATATATACTAGTGCAATAGGCATGCGTATTAAGAAATTATTAGAATTTCTAATAAGAAATATATCTAAATATTTAAATAAGTTATAAATAAATATTAACATATAATTCATAATAAAGATGGAAATTCATTAGTAAGATTTTAGGTAGCTGGAAATACTTAGGGAAAGATCAAGCAAATAGTAAAGATTTTAGGACATTGATTTGATTATATTTGTGCTTAGCCATAAATTGAGTGCCGTTTCAGAATTAAATGTGGATTTTGGAATTAATTTGCTTCCACAATGGGCCCTACAGATTAATTAATCCCGCCAAATATCCAAGGAAAAACAAGGAGAAAATGTCCATAATGGGCCCCACAAATTAATCTTACTAAATATTGAAAGGAAAATAAGGAGAAAAAAGTAGTAGAATGCAGCCTACGAAAGTGGCCCGTGCTCTAATATAAAAAAAGCTCTTATTGAATTGGTATAAAAAAAAGTGGACCTCATAAATTTTGAGTTTGGAAATAAAGAAAATTTAAAAATAATTTTTTTTATTATTGTATGCTATATTTTAGAAAAGAGGTAACTATCTTATATCAAAAATATTTATTTTAAATTGGTTATTTTCGTGTTCTTGTGATGGTGGCTTTTACCGTGCAAAGCACGGGGCAGCCAAAGTTGGCAAGCAAATACCATATATATTATATATCATTTTCAAAGCGAGGACGACCAGGCTAAACAAATCCACGACTGGTCGTCTCCCCATACCGTTGCAGTTGAACTCTCTTTCACTCGTTGTGCGTTTAAAAAGTTAAAAAGCTGGTCAAGAACTGCTCCAATATACATTTGTGGTTTGGGGTTTGGTCGGCATTGACGCGATCTCTGCACTCTTTCAAACCTCCTTCTCTCGCCACGCTCGATTGGACGGACCGGCGCGGCCGATGACGATCCTTTTCCCATAGAGGAAAAACACACACACGGACTACTTCAGAGCCTAAAAAAATAAATCATGAGAGATTCTCGAAGCGCTTCTTCTGACAGCGATCTCGCTTCAAACGCCACTAGAGATGAGGTTCTTTTTAATACTATATCTTCTGATAGCCTTTGAATTACTTGAATTACTAGTATTACTACTACCTACTATTACTATCTTTTCTTAATCTGTTTTTTTAGGTTCTATGACTTGGGTTTTGTCATTTAGGGATATGTGGAGCAAAGTGATTGAGTGTTAGGTTCCAACATTCCATCTTTTGTTCTTTTTGAAGTTGTGGACTGTGTTTGATTGGGAATTAGGGTAGAGAGATTACTTTCTTTGTTTCTTTTTTAATATAAGAAAATTGAATGGGTATCTCATACATAGGAAAAATGTGATGGGTATAAGTAAGAGAAATTGAAAACCAAATACCACCATTCACCATTGAAGTTGATATAACTATTGCCCCTCTTTTTCCCCTTTTTGGAATTCTATTGTCTTTTGATGGTAATTAGATTATGCACCTATGAAATGACGAGGGATCATTGTCGTTGTCGTGGTCGTCATCATCATCATTAGCATTAACAACAGGCAGTAGACTAGAATTGCTGCTTCTACTACCATTGGAACTACTTCAGGAAGGACTTTCTATGACTGAAAGGATGCATGTGATAGAGGTAAGTGAGGGAGAGCGAAAGGGAAAATAGGAGAATCCCTCAGGATGGAGAAAGGTAGAGTAAGTGGGTGAAGAAAAAAATTATACTTTTTTTTGGGTGTTCATGAGGGGAAATTGGATAAAACTTTTTTTTATCATACAGGAGGGAAATGATGGTTGCTTTCTCGGTATTTTGGAATTGAATTCTTTTTCCCCCTCAAATTGGACCAAGATTGAAGAAACCAACGCTCAGTTTTTCCTAACCAAATCTACCTTGCAGGGTTGAGTTCCCTCCCCCCCCCACCACCACCACCACTCCCCCCCACAATCCAAACATCTCTAATGAACTATGAGTTATCACTTTTCTTGCGAAGGAATCCACATCAGTGTAAAATTTGTAAAGGGAGGACAAATGTGATAAGCAAATGTCAACACCTTGTTGATGCATTTAAATCATATGTTGATAAAACTACTGTTTGTAATTTTCTTTTTGAAGTTATCTTGCAATTTCTAGGAACCAACGAACTCTGCTGGTAGTTCTGAGTTTTCAGTTTTTTTTTTTCTTTTTGATAATGGCATTGAAAGGTGCTGCCCTTTCTTTCTTGCTTTTCCTTTTCCTGGTATGTTATAAATGGACTTGTGAATTTTCCATTGTAGATAGCTGTGCCTTACACCATCATTTTCTGGTTACAATTGATGAACTGTGGATATGTACACTGCATTTTGGATGATTTACTTGTCCAAGCATTGAACATTTTCCACTAAAATGTGGATGAATGGTTATATGACTTTGACCCCACTAAAATGCGGATGAATGGCTGCATGTCTTTTACCTGCCCACTTTCATGTAATTGCGACGCCATCTGCCTATCAATTGTGTGTGTGTGTGTTGGGGGCGGGGGGTGCCGATTGGTCTTTGCTATTTTCTTCTGTAGATCAGCATGCATAATTTGACCTGAAAAATGTGGGGACCTACATTTACAGTCTGCAGTTGGATTGTTTTTAGCAGCCAGTTATTTTAGCCAGAGAGGATTACTTGTTTTAGAATATTTTTGCACATAATAGAATATTTATAGTTCAAAAACTAGACTAGGACCCAAACCTGGTCAGTCATTGGATGGGGTGAAACTGGACTCTACAGATGGATGAAGCAGGCAGCCAAGAAAATGTTTTCTTAATTTCCTTTATTACTGAAATGGTAAAACAATTGATCTTTACACCTCTGATTTCTCTCAGGATGGTCGCATGAGTCAAAGCAATGATGGAAGCAATACAACTTCGACAGGAATAGTTGCAGAGCCCTCCAGACATTGGAGAGATATCTTTTGGCTTTGTTTATTTTCCATACACTTGGTTGGCTTAGGATTTGTTCTTGCCGTGCTTGGAATTAATAGATTTAAGCAAGCAGATAGGCTCAAGATTGATAAGTACACAAATAGGATTATGGAGAATCAAGATGGCCTGACAGAGACTTATTGGCCCTTGTATGGTTTAGCGGCTGGTGTTGGTACAGTCTTAGGGTGGGCCTGGTTGTCACTTCTTGGTTCTCGAGCGAGTTTAATGATGAAAATCTCTGTTCATAGTCTGACTACTTATCTCGCAGTTATAAGCACCTTATGCTTTTGGGGTGGACAGATACTTTGGGGCATTGCTTTTGCAGTTGGTGCATTTCTACAGTTTTTGTATGTGATGTCAGTCATGGATCGGTATGCCTTCTTCCTAATCTCTTCAACATATATAAATTGTATATGATATATTAGAAATCAATTTCTGATTACTAATGCCTTTTACTATTCTTCTTCTCTCAACAATGTATCTAAGTTGTTGCGGTCAAAGTTGATTTTGTGGTCTGCACTAATAATCCTTCTTCGATTTTAACTATTTAGGAACTTATATGTTGTGGAACAATTTGTTATATGCCACGAAAATGGTAAGCCTAATCTTGCTATGCTCCAACCTCAAAAGATATTTGAGTTTCTTTACCTTGTTCCCGTCATAATATGGCTTAAATTCTGATTGATAGATGCATTTAGAGCCTTAGGACTTGTTTGTGCGTTGCCGAGGATTCCTCAATAGCACAAAAAAGCCTTGGATTTTCCACGCTTGCCATTTTTCTGCGGTTTGATGCAGTACTTTTCTATGCATAAAGAACAAGTTTTCCTCAGCTCCGCAAAAACCATTTCCTATAGGAGGGGGTAGGAATTGCTTACTTGTACCATAGAATTCCAGTGTCACACAAACACTTCCTTAGTAGATGCATCCAAGAGTTACGTTACTAAAAATTCCAAAACTCCAAAAAAAATCACATAGGATTAGGAATTCAAAATAAAGACAGATTACAAATAATCAATAGTTTCAAATGATCAACCAAAGTCAATTGAAACATATATAGCAAATACTTGCATTACTGGGTTTGTCTCCAGGATTATCTAAGTTAAATACTGTATTCTTTGGCTTCTCAGGCTAGATAAGTTTTGTTTTTTTGGGTAAACAGGATAGATAAGTTATAAATGTTGTTACATTCCATTTTAATGTAACAGGCTGCTAGATTTTGTTTTATTTGACCACCGTATACTTAGTTATTGATGAGCCATACGATGAAATTACGGGAGAGAGTTATTGAGAGAAGACTAAGAAGAACAACAAACGTTTCAGAGAATCAATTTGGTTTCATGCCTGGGAGATCAACTATGGAGGCTATCTTTCTCATGAGGAGGTTAATGGAACAGTATAGAGAAGGCCAGAGAGATTTACATATGGTGTTCATTGACTTGGAGAAGGCCTATGACCGGGTTCCTAGGGAGATTCTATGGGGAGTACTGGAAAAGAAAAGAGTGTATGTCGCATATATTGAGGCGATAAAGGATATGTATGATAGAGCCATGACATCTATAAGGACGACTGGCGGAGAGACTAAGGAGTTTCCTATCACGATTGGTCTACACCAAGGCTCAGCGTTAAGCCCGTACTTGTTTGCCCTAGTTATCGATGAGATTACAAGACATATTCAGGATGAGGTGCCGTGGTGTATGCTATTTGCAGATGACATTGTTTTAGTAGATGAGACGAGAGAAGGAGTGAATGCTAAGCTAGAAGTATGGCGGAAAACGTTAGAGACAAAAGGGTTTAGGCTAAGTCGATGCAAGACGGAATATATGGAGTGCAAGTTTAGCCAAAGTAGGACACTTGGTAACATAGAAGTAAGTTTAGGCACACAAAAGATTGTAGAGAAAGAAAACTTTAGGTACCTTGGATCGATGGTGCAACAAGATGGAGGGATTGATACTGATGTAAGTCACAGGATTCAGGCCGGTTGGACCAAATGGAGGAGTGCTTCGGGGGTCTTGTGTGATCGGAAAGTCCCCCTCAGGGTTAAAGGAAAGTATTATAAGGTGGCGGTAAGACCAGCATTGTTATATGGATCAGAGTGTTGGGCAGTAAAGCATAATCATGTTAAGAAGATGGAAGTTGCGGAGATGAGAATACTAAGATGGATGTGCTGGATCACAAGGAGAGATAGGATTAGGAATGAGGAGATTAGGGGCAAAGTAGGAATAGCACCGATTGGAGATAAAATGAGAGAAAATCGACTAAGATGGTTTGGCCATGTTAGAAGGCGTCCAATGGAAGCACCTGTTAAAAGGTGTGAAGGCATAGAGATTGCCAGGAGTAGGAGAGGGAGAGGGAGACCCAAGAGAAGTTGGAAAGAAACTATTAAACATGACCTTACCTACATGGATCTAACGGAGGACATGGCCCTAAACAGATTTGATTGGCGTCGTCAAATCCATATAGCCGACCCCACCTAGTGGGAAAATGCTTGGTTTGGTTTGGTTTGACCACCGTATACTTAGTCACAACTAGCAGGGCAGGGCCTAGAGGCTTACCTCTAGGTCATGGTACAGGGATTGCACCATCTAGTATGAGGATTTGAGGATATTTTTGGGTTTTAATATGTGCAAGGGTTTGGTGCATTGTGCTATCCTTTACGTTCTCGTTTGCTAGGGTTGGCCTCATCTGCGATAGTGAATCATTGTTTATCCTTTCCTTCTCTGGTTCGGCCAGGTTCCGCTTGTCAATCAAGCGGACATGTTAGCTTGACAACGGGCATTCAGAAAGTCCTTGTTCTGAACCTACAATAAGTGCTAAAAATACAATGAGTAGGAAAAAAAGAAGTTACTGAACAATTTAGAATCTTAGTTAAGTGACTAATAGATGATAGATTAATAAACATTTTGGGAACATTCAAAGTAATTAAAATAAGATAGTAGGAGCAGTGAGGGTAAGACGCTCTCCCTTAACGGGAAGATTTGATCCATCTAGTATTCTTACTGAATTGATAGACTTTGGTTTAGAATATGAAGAAAATGGATGTTTTTTACCAAGTCGTGTTCAGTGTCACTTAAGTCAATTATCCAAGGTAATGAATTGGAAGAGATACTGGCCAATGTGCGTGTACCTGATTGAACCACGTGAAGTTTGGCAGAAGATGATGGTTTCTCTTTGTAAGAAGAGCGATGTCGATGATCTTCTATCTCCTTTTTAGGGGCACTGACGACCTCTTCCAGATAAGTAAGAGGATGCTCATTTTTACTTTCCTTGTTGGTTGTAAATGTATTGTATAATTTTCGAGGCTGCTGCTGTTTTTGTCAATTCTAAAATTTTATGGTTGAACAATCAAGGCTTCAAGTCTCCTTGGCGTGTCTTGTTTTAACACAGGCTAACTTGTCCTTTTCTTTTGACTTGCCAATTTGGAAAATATGAATGGTTTTGAAATAGATGGTTCCATAGATCGAAGAAGCCAAGACATAACCACACTGTTTTTGGCTTCTCAATCTCTATATTCTGGATCATTTTCTTGGGGATTATTAATTTTCCCATTGATCTACTCAAGTTTTCTTCCATTAGCAGTGATAATTTTAGCAGTCCGGGACCATTCAGGATAATTTGCCCCACTGAAGTCTACCATTGTTAATTTAAAAGAGTTTCCTCATGTTTCTAGCCCTCCCATTAGTTTGAGGGTTGTGGACAACACCGCCATTCTTACCCCATTATTGGTTTTACTGTCTTCAGCCATTGACAAACAGGTATAGTCAAGCTACTTGAATTAATTCAAAACTTGTTGGATAGCCGATCATCAATAGAGTTCGTTGAACTCAGATAGCGCAACAGCTTGAGAACCCGAACCAAGTCAAACTAAGATGAGAGTCTCCTTTCCTCCTGATCACACATTGCGATCATTTCGTTTCATTTCCACAGTTTAGTGTTCCGATTGTGCGACATGCCACCTTAAGTGGGCCAATGTCGGGAGGGAGAGAATTGAGGATAAATTGAATCAGATATCTATTTGACACACTCAAATTGAGTTCTCAACCTGTGCAATAAAATTTGCCATTACTAATATATATTCTAATGTTCCCTCATGCCTTTAGATTCATCATACCTTATGCTAGTCAAACGGTTCATTAGTGAGGCTCTAGTGACTTATAAGTTGCCTTGTGTTGTTTCTTTACAACATTTAGGTAGTATTTCACATTTTCTTTTATTTCGATTGATTCCCTAATGATCTTTTGATATTGAGTTGGTAACTAATTTAATGCTTACATTATTGGATGTCACTCATTTGTCAAAATCCGCTCTTTCAATGGTAGAACTAGTTTTAGTGGGCAAAGGAGGCATAAGTTCTTCAAGGCAATGTCAAATTCTAGATAAGTAAGGGTTAAAGACAAAATATTTCCAATAAGTGTAATTGGATCTATCCAATCTTTGGAATGGACCCTAGACAATAGGGCAATGCATGTAAACCATGTGAAAACCCAAAAGCTTAAGCTCATAGGTGGAAGGCCCAAAAAGGTATATTTGGAGCCTTGACAAAGACATTACTTAGGCGATGTGGGACGTGGGGCTTTATTTTACCAACACTCCCCCTCACGTACAGGCCCAACAGATTTCATGGACGGGTCTGCCATGTGGGCTACACAAGAATGACGAGATCGGAATCTGCTCTGATACCATGTAGGAAACTATGTGACAACCCAAAAGCTTAAGCTCATAGGTGGAAGGCCCAAACAGGTATATATGAAGCCTTGCCATAGGCATTACTTAGGCAATGTGGGATGTGGGGCTTTACTTTACCAACAATGCAATATAGTTGGCAATTGAATAGAAAATTAACAATCATATTAAAAATAATGCTTTGAAACTCATACACGTAGTCTCTGTAATCTATATTTAATTTAAAGCACAATAAATTAAATTGGTGAGTAATTGGTGCATTGTCACAATTCTCCCTTTGGATTAAAAAGTAACATTCTTATCATTACTCACTGATTATGTAATAAAACCATATTAATAACACGTGACATCAACAAGTTGATTACACCTTTGGGCATAAATCAAGACTTGATCATGAAACATGTATTGAGTATGTTCTATTCTGATTTTCAAGTGTTTAGAAGATGATTGATCCTTTGGGCTGATCCTCGATATCCTAAATGAGAATCGCCAATGTGATGCTATTATTTGTCATAGAAATGATCTTTGATTCAATTCAAAATTCACAATTTATCATAACTGAGCCACTTTGATGGCTACCAAGTTAATCAAGGTTGTGGATTTTAATTGAATTACATAATAGCATCAAGTCTGACCAAAATAGGTTGCTAATGGTTATCATCTCATCTTGGGTTAATGGATCCAAGTATTCAATGGTTAATGGCCCATAATGATAATCCTTGATTGGGCTTGCATATGTTTCAAAATCGACAACCCAATGAATTGTTATCTAAACTAGATCACACCATAATTGTTCAGAATTCCTTGTACAACTTACAAAAAAACCAATGTGACTTAGATCGGGTAAAGTAATGTGTATCCTAATCTTCTTTAATTAGTTCACTACGACAATGAATCTACTTAATCCATCTATATGTTCAATCCAAATTGGGTATATACATGAATAGATATTCACATACACACTTAGCCTAATTCAAATAATGAATAAAATATCAATTTTAAATGCAGAAGGGTCCTTAATTTGTTAAACATAAACTTATTCTAATTTTTCCCTGATTACAAACCACTGGATTAGTGATCAAACCCTGCCATTAGATAGATTCAGTTGTAGGGAGCGCACAATCGAAAATGGATTGAAAATTTGAGTTCAGATTTGTCTGCAAACATCAAAATACTCTCAATGTTTAATTCTGTCTGATTTGGTCAAACTGGTGTTTTCGCATCACTTTATCCCTCACAGATCAGGTGTGGGTCGTGTTGTATCAGATTTGGAGTGACCCGAACAACAAGCCTGCTACAACTTCTATATAAACATGCTTGGGTTTGGCCTTGAGTCCAATGAGTCCAAACACAGTTTGGGTTAGAACTAACCAGACCCGACCTAGAGCTGAATGGCATGTGGACAATGAAGAATATGGGCAAGTTGATCAGGTCATTGACAGGCGGGTTAGACCAAACTTCTTTTGGTTTGGCCCAACCCGGATTAGAAAAGGGAGATGGGTGGAAGGTTGTGTGTTTGGGTTGGCCTGAACTAAGATTGGCCTAGCCCAGTCGTCCCAGGTAGTAATAGCAGACTTGGATAAGAATGACCAAACAGGTGGTTCGCAATAGGTCCTCAATGAAAAGCCCCATCTGTGATATCTTTGAAATTACCCATGGATGTCGATCAGAAAACTTTTGGGATCCTTGTCGATCATCCAAACAATAATACCTATTTTGATTTTGGGTATTTTGTTAGGGCTTATCTATCCAATCATCCAAACAAATGAGAAGATAAACCCTAGATTTTTATCCATTATGCAAAAATTAACCAAAATCATGTGATCAGAGCGAAATCAATATGTCATTAATCAGTTATTCTGATCAATCCCTAATTAGCTTGATTGTTCTAATGCCCTTTTTTCCCATTTCTACTACCCTAATTTTGCGGTAAAAGATATATCCTATTAATGTAGTATCCTCGCTTGTTCCTAAGCCTCCCATAGAATCTTCGTGTCAAAGTTTGTTTAAATATTCTTTCCACCTTTCTTTGATATCATTGTCTTTCACTAAAACCTTCTGGTCATCGCTCTTTCTACATCTAGAAGGATCCAAGTCCCTACCATTCGTTTCCCTTATTCTTGTAAGCTTGATCATTTCCTTCTCTTGTTCCCAACTTATGATATAGTTAATTGCCACCAACTAAAGTACAATGGCCATTTAGTTGATCAAAGACTTATCCAATCTTTTCTTGTAACTCCACATATCCATCTTAGCCACATATACTTTAGCTTCTTGTTGTTTCTTGCATGCTGACATTTAGCTTGACTTGACAAAACAGCCCTAACCATCATCTTATAGAATCACTCTTCTTGCCTCTTGGCATGCTTGCCTAAAAATATATGATTGCATGAATTTGGAAATTTTGATCCACCATCTTTTTTCTCTTTTTCTTTTTTCCCAATATCACTGAGGGGTCATTCGTTTGCAATCATTTATGGATGTAAATGATTCACATGCATAATGGTTACACTTACACATCGTTATGTTTGTTTGCATTGATTTACACATGAGATGCATAAATTAGGTGCGAAAATGGACTGATTTTGACTCAAAATTTATGCATCTCATACCCTAGTAAATCATTATGGATGTAAATGTTAATGGGTGGAGCTACAGTGAAAAGGATGTGACTTTAGAGCAGTCCTTTTTTCTTTTTTGAATTTTTTTGGTATCCGTGGGCCCCTAAATCACGATCTAAACCATTCATCCTCTTCCAAAGGCCGCTGATTCATCACGGATTTTGAGATATTTACAATCTGCCTTTCTGGACTTCTGGGAGCTCCATTTTCATGATCCTAACCATTCATTCTCTTTACAATGTCAAAGGCGGCTAGGGGGTGTCAAATTCCATGTCTTGATTCATCATGGATTTTGAAAAATTTGTGAAAAAGCGGTGAACCGTTGGTTGTACTTAGATTCACATGTGAAGAGATATGAAAATGAAAAACAATGGAATGTATTTCACATGTGACTCATTTGCATATTTAAATGAATCACGTGTAATGATTACAATGATTCCCATTTACGGATCACATATGTAAAAGATGAACGACTTATGGAACCACTGTTCCATGTTTCAAGTAGATTTATTCATATTATGCAATTCTCGCTTTCAGTGGATATTTGTTTATCCTTAAACTTCTCCATACCACGTGGTTTAGAATAGGAATTGTTTTGTCATTACAAAATACTTTTCTGATTTATTTACTAGAAACTTGTTAACATATTAGAAAACGCAAGTATATCTTATGATGCCTGGATACAAATATGGATACAGGATCGGGGATGTGAATTCCATTTTATAATTCCTGAACATGAAAATGAATACAGAGATTCTAGTTTTTTCTTTAGAACATCTCTAAATTAATGAGATTAACATAGTTTACTTTCTAACTTTCTTTCATGCTGAAAAGATAAGAAAATTACAGAGCTATATGAAATAATGGATTTATTTTGGTAGCATATACTAAATTTGTACCCTAGAAGGATCAGTGCATTATCAATCACTATTACGAGTGTTGTATCAGTTCGACTTGGATATGCTGACATGTAAGTTTTTCCACACATAAAGACTAAATTAGTTTGACAAAGATTTTTGCTTACTGTATTAATACTAGCTGGGCCTAATTTTGTGCCTTATCCTGGAGATGCTCTAAAAACCTTGGCCTCTTTACTAAATATTTTTGTTGATCGACACATTCAAGTTATTTTACAGCTTGGTTGCTTTCATGTTGAATTTTGTAGATACAAAATTGTCTGGATACACGAATTGTCAGGTTTTTTTGCTGATTATGTGCATTTCCCCTTATAGATTTCCTTTTACGATGTTGGTGTTACAAAAGGCTGTGAATATGGTATGGAACCTTCCTGAGGTTATGAGAATAGCCTATGTGTTCACAATAATTATGCTTGTTTGGATGGTGATCTGGTCATTTGGAGCTGCTGGTGTTGTCGCATCAAGCATTGGTGATGGTGGACGTTGGTGGCTTCTTGTGGTGAGCTGGCAAGTTTTGCTCCAGTCCATCTATCATTTTGAGTGATACCATCCCTGTCGTGTTTGTAAAGAAATAACCACACTTTTTTAGTAAAAAAACAAGGAAATATCCACCTAATGACCCCTATATGCACTTTTGTACTGTCAGGTACTTTCCATGAGTTTATTTTGGACAGGTGCAGTTCTGTGTAATACAGTTCATGTTATAGTGTCTGGCATGGTGTTTCTTGTTCTTATCCATGGTGGCAGAGGAGCAGTATCAATGCCTCCAAAACCATTGCTGAAGTCACTAAGACATGCTGTGACAACCTCCTTTGGCAGCATCTGCTATGGATCCCTTTTTACAGCTGTCATCAGAACATTGCGGTGGGAGGTATTTGCATAACTTTGAGATTCTTTTTTTTTTCTTATATATATATATATATATATATATGGTTCATTTTTGCTGATAAATTTTTCTTCATAATGTTTGTAGTTATTCATCTCATTTTAATGTCTTTATTATTATTAAACTGTTCTAGATCAGGGGGCTTCGTTCGAAGATTGGCAACAACGAATGCTTGCTTTGCTGTGTTGATTTTTTATTTAATCTTGTTGAGACTCTTGTTCGCTTCTTCAATAAGTATGCATATGTCCAGGTAGTTGTTCCACTTCTTACCATTAAATTTTCATCATGCCTTCTTCAGTGTAGTAAGATGGTATAAAGAATCATTGCTTTTTGGGTTTGTTTTGATACATCATTCCTTGTCTCTTACTACGAGAACTCATTCAGCTGAACCCAGATGGATGGGATTGTTATACTTTTTGTTACACTCCTTGGTAGTAGTTGATTGCTAATATGCTAATGAACTATTAACCTTGGTGGTTGTTTGGTTGTGGAGAATTGGGGGAAGAAAGATGCCTTCTCTGGGGAAAAAAGCAATACTCATTTGAATCTTCTTTTAGGCAATAAAAGTGAGCCCTTCTTGAGGAATATTTCTCCTTGAGGGCTTGTTTGCAATCATTTACATATTTAAATGATTTCCATGCATAATAGAGACGTATCATCACATTTGTGTAAACGATGTGTGAAAATAGGGTGCAAATGAGGCACTTTGGCGCAGCCCGGATTCACGATCGGGTCAATAGATCAATCTCCCGGAGGATTGATCGAATCCAATGATTGATTCCAGCCCTAAGGCACACTCACGATGAGGAGAAACCTCATAATGGAAGAGAAACTCTCAATAAGTCAAGATTAATTGAATATAAGCACTCTGTTACAACTGAGGCATGTCCTCTATATATAGGACTGAACATCTTTCTTATGCACTAAGACTTTCCTAAATTAAAGAAGCCTAATTAAAAGAGGAAACTACTTGTATTACAATCCAAATCAAATAAACTCCTAATTTAAAGACTTCTAAATAAATCAAACTCTAAATATAATTCCTAATTAATCTATAAATTAGAATCAATCCCTAATTGAATAAACTTAAGATAAAAATAGCATCCACAGTAGTTTCTTAGCCAATTTGGGCCTGTGGATCGAACCCCAAAGGACTGCATTGGATGGTTGGGTCCATCATGTGGGCCTAGGGACTCTTTTGTACTACCGTACTGCATCACATTTACACACCAAGATTTACTCACCTAAAAGGTGGTAAAATGATTTACACACCTCTCTTGTAAAAAGCGTTGGTACAGTCTCCACAAGGTGATCTTGGGGCCCATCAAAGAGCTTTATTTTTATTTTTTTTTCATTCCCGTGGGCTCCATATTTGTAATCCAAATCTTCAATTTGTTTATTTGAGTTAATAAACCCCATGATCTTGAAGCTGATTATGTTAAATTTTCATAGATTTTGAGTAATTTGTGAAAAAATCCCAATTTATAGATCTAATTGTTTTGACTCTAGCAACCCCCCCAACCCCAAACAAAATCATTCATGATCTGAACCATTCAATATTTTTGTATTAATGGTGAACATTAAGATCTTGGAATGTTGTTATCTCCGAATTCATGTTTGTTGATGGCCCACCAAGGGGAAGGGGTAGGCCAAAGAGGACGTGGATGGAAGTAGTAAAATAGATTTGAAGTAGGGCAACTCAGCTGAGGATTTGTTCAAGATAGATCGGAATGGAGAAAGAAAATTTGTGTACCCAATCTCAACATAGTTGGAACAAGGCTTTGATGATGGTGGTGGTAAACATTAAGATAGTTTCATCTTAATTATTCATGGATTTTGAGAAATTTGTGAAAAACTCCAAAAAGTCCAAATAAATCTAAAATTGTTGGATATACTCATTTACTCTTGTGAAAATGATGATTTTGTGTTTAGCTATTCAAGTAGAATTCTCTCATATTTTGTGTTTAGCTAATGCATTAGCTAAGCAAGGGAGTCATTGATTCCAGTGTTGTCAATTTCGTTCCGGTTTGGCCTTGTAGTGGAACATTTAGTTTTGGTGTTCCGTTCTGTAAAAGGACACGTGATTTTGTGTTTAGCTATTAGCTAATGCGTTAGCTAAGCAAGGGAGTCGTTGATTCTAGAGTTGTCAATTTCGTTCGGTTTGGCCCCGGAACATTATGGCACTCCGAACAGTTTTGGTGTTCCGTTTTGTAAAAAGACGCCTGAAAGATAAAAAAAAACTAAAAGAATATCTAAAATTGAAAGGGAAAAATAGTATAATGCTAAAATAATACTAAAATTACATACATACATCATTTAAATTAAACTACACTCTACAATTAACTATTTTCTAGTTTTCACTACATATAAATGAAAGTATGAAACACCTGAACTTATTAGAACTACTTTATAAACCTAACAAAATAAAACTTTCAGGGGATTCTATTTCATTTAGGCCAAAATTGGGCTAGAATTAGGGCCAATATTGGGCTTGAAACGAGCGGTATACGCCGAAGGTGGGCCCGGATCTTTAAGGGGAGATTCCGTTTCGTCTGAAGCCAATTCTGGAACGTTTCAGCCAACTTTGGCAAGAATGGAACAGAATTGACAACTATGGTTGATTCTTCACAGATCTTGAAATATTTGTGAAAAGGTCAAGACACTTAGATCTGTATTTTTGGACTTTTGTGGGCCCTTAAATCAATATCCATGTTAAACAGGCCCAAGGCCCATACATCTCACGTGGAACACATTGGGTCAATATTTGACAGTTGTACATATACCTTTCTTTAGTTGCTTTCCTAACTTAGATATACTAATTGATGTAATTAGTTTCCTTCTTAACTTAGAATCCTAATTGATGTAATTAGTTTCCTTCTTAACTTAGAATCCTAATTGATGTAATTAGTTGCTTTCCTATCTTAGGAACTTGATTAAAGGCATGTAATACCTATATATGGATGAATAATCTCCATAAAAGAGAGACAGAAATAATACAATCAAAGGAGCATTCCATAAACTCTTTTCCCATCGTGAGTTTGTCATGGTATCAGAGCAAGGATCAAGGCAGTCTTGATCTCAGACATCTTCCAAAGCATTAAGGGAATAGAGATAGAAAGAAAGAGTCTCTCTCGTGCATCACATAGATCTAGAAGTTTTTTTTCGTCAGCATTACTGTACCAACAATGTCTTCTTCCTGCAAACAGCAACGACCAGTGGTGGCCCACTCTTGATCGATCAGATCAACCTCAGAACTCACCCATTCATGGTCGCCCAATACTTCTAAGTATTCTAGTGATTTTTTCAGAATTTTTTCGACACTGTAAGGTATGTTTTTTATCATTCTCGTGATTTCTCAAAAACCTGCACAAGTTTTGATCAAGACCGTACAGATTTTTGGATCTTCAGCAGATTGAGTTCAAACCTCTTCCAGTCTGAGCGAAAATTGTGTGTCTACATAGATCAGGACCCTGATCAGTGTCCAGGATCTTCTGTGGGGTCCACGTAAGGTTTTTAGAGCAAAAATCAAGGACGTCAGGGGCCTGTTTTTTTCTTTTTTTTCTCTGCTTGGCCTGATTGGTCTTTTTTAGTGTTTGGATCTGTCCAGTTCCTTCTCCAGCACTCACGAACTGTAGTTCAAATACTTTTGCAGAGTTTATCACTTGTTGTTTCACTGTTTCACAATATACAGTTGAGATGGACAAATTTGAGGTCACTTTGATCAAATTTACTGGAAAGAATTACCCTGCCTGGTCTTTCCAATTTCAAATATATCTAGAAGCAAAGGAATTATGGGGATTTGTTTCTGGCACGGACCCTAAACCCACTTAGGATGAGAAGAAAATCTCCTCTTGGTATACTAAAGATGCCAAAATCAAATCCTGGATTCTGGGATCCGTTGAGCCGCATCTGATAATGAATCTCAAGCCTTACCCCACTTCGAAAGCCATGTGGGGGTATTTGAAGAAAATATATCATCAAGATAACTCTGCCAGACAATTCCATCTTGAATGTGCAATTGCTGAATATACACAAGGGAATTTGTCCGTACAAGACTACTATTCAGGTTTCCGTACACTCTGGTTGGAATACGATAGTATTAAGTATGCGGATGTGGTTGACAATGTGTTGACAGTTATTCAAGACCTTCAGGCCTCTAGTTAGCGAGATCAGTTTTTGATGAAACTGCGGACTAAATTTGAAAGTGTCCGATCTGCTCTGATGAATCGGACGCCACTACCTTCATTAGATGTCTGCTTGAATGAGCTCTTACGCGAAGAACAACGCCTTATGACCTCGGCTCATATTGCTCAACAGAAGACTGATACCTATTCAGTTGCGTTCTCGGCCAATAAAACTTCGCAGCCACCGCCTCGAGACTTGAGCAAAACCCAATGCTACAGTTGTCAGAAATTTGGACACCTTGCATCTCAGTGTAAACAGAAAGTCTGCAGTTACTGTAAAAAATCGGGACATATCATCTCTGAATGTCGCTGCCGTCCACCACGTCCGTCAACACAGTATCAAATTCCACAATATCTGGCTCAGCAGTATCCGACTTCACAGTCTCAGACTCCACACGCATATGTGGCTTCCTCCGTTATGCCTGCTCCTCCATCTGCCTCACAGCCTGGGCCCTCATCATCTCTCACTCCTGAATTAGTTCAACAAATGATTATCAATGCCCTCTCTACCTTTGGTCTCTCAGGTAAGTCACCTTCATCTTCTACTTGGTTCATTGATTCCGGGGCATCTAATCATATGACAAATTCCCCCACCCCTTTCTCCACTATGACAAGTTACAATGGCCATCTTCAAATAAAAACTGCTGCCAGTGGACATGTTCCCATTACTGCTGTCGGTGATATCCCTGGTCCCATCCCATTGAAAAATGTTTACCTTTGTCCTAATTTAACTTCCAACCTATTATCAGTAGGACAACTTGTTGAAAATAATTGTAACATCTCTTTTTCTTCTTCTGGTTGTGTTGTGCAGGACTAGATGTCCGGGAAGGAAATCGCGAGGGGGCCTAAGTGTGGACGCTTGTTTCCGCTGGATTTTTCTACAATTTCTAGGAATCAACTTGACAATAATGTGTTTTGTTTTTCTCTTAGAGATAATTGCCGATTGTGGCATAATAGACTCGGACATCCAAATTCAAAGGCTTTGTCCCTTATGTTAAATTCTGGTTTATTAAATAAATCTCTTGGTTTATCGTCTTGTGTGCCTTTTGATTGTGCTACTTGTAAAATGGGGAAGAGCAAAACTCTTCCGTTTCCTCATTCCACTTCACACACCTCTAAGTGTTTTGATTTAGTTCATAGTGATGTATGGGGAATTGCTCCAGCTCTTTCTCACGCTCATTATAAATATTTTGTGACTTTTATTAATGATTTCAGTCGGTTTACATGGGTCTACTTTCTACATTCAAAATCTGATGTTTTCAGTGTTTTTCAAATCTTTTTGGCTTATGTTGAAAATCAATTTTCCACCTGCATTAAAATCTTGCGCTCTGATTCTGGCGGGGAATATATGTCCTCTGCTTTTCAACGGTTTTTGCAACAAAAAGGCATTATTTCTCAAAGATCTTGTCCTTATACTCCCCAGCAGAATGGAATTGCTGAAAGGAAAAATCGGCATCTCCTTGATGTCACTCGCTCCCTTCTTCTGGAGTCATCAGTTCCTACTCGTTTTTGGGTTGAGGCATTGGCTACAGCAGCTCATCTTATCAATCGCATGCCATCACCCTCCATTGAGAATCAAAGCCCATATTACCGTTTGTACAAAACCGCTCCATCCTATGCGGATCTTCATGTTTTTGGCTCCACTTGTTTTGTGCACTTGCCTCCTTCTGAGAGGACAAAACTCACGGCACAATCAACTCAGTGTGTGTTTTTAGGTTATGCACCCTTCCAGAAAGGGTTCCTTTGTTATGATCCTCACATTCGTCGTGTCCGTACCTCTAGGAATGTCGTTTTCTTTGAACATCAGTATTTTTTTCAAAAACACATTGATCCTCTTGACTCCTCTTTTGTGTAATTACCTGGTTTTTCTGACGACCCGTCAGTTGTTCGTTTTAATCCTAACTTTGTGTATCATAGACGGAACAGTACAACGCCTACCAGGGATCCCCCTCTTGATCTTCCTCCGGCATCTGATCCAACACCGGCAGTTGATCCATCTGGACATCCTTCACTGCATCGCTCCACTCGGATTTCGGTACCACCAACCCGTTATGGGTTCTCCCATACTTCCTTAATGGCCACTTTATCTTCCTCTTCCATTCCCCAATCCTATTCTCAGGCTGTGTAGGACCCATGTTGGAACAAGGCTATGCAAGAGGAATTGGATGCGTTAGCGCAAAATCATACGTGGGATATTGTCTCTTCTCCTGTGGGTGTCAAACCTATTGGCTGTAAGTGGGTATTTTCTCTCAAGTTAAAATCTGATGGATCTTTAGATCGATATAAGGCGCGTCTTGTCGCTCTTGGAAATCGACAGGAATATGGCATTGATTATAATGAGACTTTTGCTCTGGTTGCCAAGATGACCACTGTCCGCACTATTCTTGCTGTTGCTGCATCTCAGTCTTGGCCTCTCTATCAAATGGATGTCAAAAATGCGTTTCTCCATGGTGATCTCAAAGAAGCTGTTTATATGCGACTCCCTCAGGGCTGCTCATCTGGGACCGGTATGGTTGCCAAACTTCGTCGCTCTCTCTATGGTCTGAAACAAGCTCCTCGCGCATGGTTTGAGAAATTTCAGGCTGCTCTTCTCCACTTGGATTTTCATTCAAGCCCATATGATCCTTCTATGTTTTTACATCATGATCCATCCGGGATCACTGTACTCCTTGTCTATGTTGATGACATAGTCATTACTGGTCCTAATGCCACCATGATTCAGAAGATCCAAGCGTCTCTTTGTGAAACATTTCACATGAAGGATCTCGGCCCCCTACATTATTTCCTTGGTCTGGAGGTTCATCAATCGCCTCAAGGCATAGTTCTCAATCAGCACAAATACACTATTGATCTCATTGCCTTAGCTGGCCTTACTGCTTCAGCTCCTGTGGATACACCGGTTGAACTGAATGTCAAACTTAGTCGCGAAGACAGTGCTCCTCTCTGATCCTACTCCTTATTGCCAGTTAGTTGGCAGCTTGATCTACCTCACGATCACTCGCCCTGATATCTCGTATGCGGTAAACCTGATGAGTCAGTTCATGACTGCTCCTCGTCACCTTCATCTCGCTACTGTTCGCCGCATCATTCAGTACCTTATTCGTACACCGACTCGAGGTTTGTTTTTTCCATCCAACAATCCTCTATCTCAAAGCTTATTCCGATGCTGATTGGGTGGGTTGTCTGGATACTCGCAGATCGACGACTGGCTGGTGCATGTTTTTAGGTGATAGTCTCATTTCTTGGAAATGCAAGAAACATGACAAAGTTTCAAAATCCTCTACCGAGGCTGAGTACCGTGCCATGTCTGCTGCCTGCTCTGAAATTCTTTGGCTCCGTGGTTTGCTTTCTGACATTGGTTTTCCAGCAGTAGGAGCTACCCCACTCTATGCAGATAATACAAGTGCAATTCGGATTACTGAAAATCCGATTTTTCATGAACGCACTAAACACATCGAGGTTGATTGTCACTTCATACGTGATGAGTTTAAACGTGATGTCATCAGTCTTCCGCATGTCTCCATTGAACTTCAACTTGCTGATCTTCTCACCAAAGGTCTTCCACTACCACGCCATCAGTTCTTGGTTAGCAAATTGATGCTGGTTGATTCTCCCGCATCAATTTGAGGGGGGGTGTTAAACAGGCCCAAGGCCCATACATCTCACGTGGAACACATTGGGTCAATATTTGACAGTTGTACATATACCTTTCTTTAGTTGCTTTCCTAACTTAGATATACTAATTGATGTAATTAGTTTCCTTCTTAACTTAGAATCCTAATTGATGTAATTAGTTGCTTTCCTATCTTAGGACCTTGATTAAAGGCATGTAATACCTATATATGGATGAATAATCTCCATAGAAGAGAGACAGAGATAATACAATCAAAGGAGCATTCCATAAACTCTTTTCCCATCGTGAGTTTGTCAATCCAAACTGTCGATCTTCTTTGGAAAGGTTGAAACGGCTGTGGGATTAAATTTGAGCCCTTGATTCTTTGTGGATCTTGAGAAATTTAAGAAAAACTGAAAAACATGAACCATGAGGATGTACTCAAGTTAAAATGACTGGTTTTCCACATGATTCCACCGAGTCCATTGTTTTTTTTATTTAAATTGTGGGATCCTAAATGTTGATCCAAACTGTTGGCTTTCTTTAGAAGCTTAAAGACGGCCATGGTGTCAAATTTGAGCCGTTGATTCTTCAAAGACCTCAATATATTTGTGAAAAACGCGGACCCTGAAATCCTCATTTTTGGACTTCTGTGGGCTCCTGAATTACAATCGGAACCGTCCATCCTCTATAGAAGGCTGAGAATGGTTCTGGGATCAAATTTCATGTCTTGATTCACCGTGGATCTCGAGAAACTTGTGAAAAACTGTGCACCATTCCTAAAACATTAATTTCAAACAGTGTTTGTTTTACCAAATGGTCTATGTGAAAAAAATCTACTCTACACAAATCTATTCTATGCAAATCTATTTCATATAGATAAGATTTGCCAAACAGGGCCTTATTCTCCTGTGATAGTGTTCATCCATTGATTGCACTGAATCAGAGTGAAAGAAAAGGGACATAGGGATCAAGCTACTAAATATGCGGTGGACAAAACTGCCCTTTGTGTGTATTTCTCAAACTTCCAATTATGCATTCGGAGGGGTTGGGCGTGGGGTGGTATGTTGTGGTTCTATTTTTATCAGCCATTGATGCTTTCATCCTTCTTAAATTAGTGCATGTGCAATGGTTCCAGCCTGAAAATAAAATAGATAAACATATAAATAAAAAACATGCCAATTTCTCATTCTAGACTCTGATTAGTTATTTAACATGCGGAAATGTGTTACCTTTAATGCAATTTTCACTACCTTGCAATTTTCACCTAAAGGAGACTTATAGCACATTCATCATCAATCATGATAAAATCATTAGAAACAAATTTGGTTATTTAGGTTCTCATGAAATTTTCACCAAAGGAGTCGAATTCATTTACTTTTCCTTCTAAACTAGTTTGGATCACTGTGCTTCCTTTTTTTTCCCCTTTGAAATTTACTTGTCATTGTCTGTTTGGGCAGTGAAAAACTTCTCACCTGCAAAGTTATGTTTCTTTCTGCGGTAGCATGAGCTGAAGCTTTGATTATTTGGTTTTCTTTCCAGATTGCCGTTTATGGTAAAAGTTTTAATCATTCAGCAAGGGATGCATGGGAATTATTCCAGTCAACTGGTATAGAAGCACTAGTGGCGTATGATTGTTCAGGTGCAGTTCTATTAATGGGCACTGTCTTAGGCGGGCTTATTACTGGAACTTGCACGGGAGTATGGACATGGTTGAGAACAAGCGATAGAGTTGTGATGGTTGGCTTTACTTCTATGTTAATGGGAATGATCCTGGTATGTTATATCTTATTTGGATAAATTCTTCATTATCTCTTTACTAAATCACTAAATTTCTCAATTTTTTGATTTGATGAGAATCATTAGTGCACATGATCTAAGTAGTGGTTCTGAATAACGTTTTTCTTCCATGTTTTAATGTTTATCTTTGAATTTTTCTATGCATATTATTTATCTTATAACATAGTGGATTACTCTGTCACGCGTTGGTACTCATCACTTTGTGGTCTCAAGTCTATGTAAGGGAGAGATGTGTTAGACTGGTTGATGGATTTAAAAAAAAATTCTTATCTTTTGTTGGAAGGCCAATTAAAACTTGAAATGAAGAAGCTATGGGCAACATGTTAGGTTGTGGAATGACAGGACATGGTCTAATTAAGGACGAGTTAAGTAAAGGTTACAAAGTTGACCTTAGATAAATAGGATAAAGTGATGATGAGATCATTGATGATAAGCTGATCACATTGGTTAACGAATTGGAAAATTGTGCCTACCTATAGCCTAACTATATTTTCTTCACCTCCCGCATCCTTTCTCCTTTCTTTTCTTTTCTTTTTTCCTCTTTTGGATTTTGAATCACATCTTGATATTAGAGGAATTACTTTTTGAAGACGAAGATGGATTGAAATCAACATTGAACTTGTCCTTAAATATTTCAAAAGTCAACAATTGTATTATTCCTTAATCATGTCAAGTCATGAACCATCTAAAAAATCTCTTACTGCGGTTTTGCCATTATTTTTGTTTTAAATTTTTAAATGATGATAAAGAGTTGATTGCAGACATCTTGATGGCAGATCTTGAAGATGAAGTTCTTTGGTGTATGATGTGTTCGTAGATGATGTGGTGTCATGGGTCAGACAGGCAATCACATGAATGATAAACTAGAAATTTAGAGAGAGGCTTTTTGAATGGTTGAAAATTAAGAGATTAAAGATAAAAACAGATATATAGTGCAATTACCCTGGATAAGAAGTAGGGAAGATGAATAGTTAAAAGTAATAAGGACTTAGGGTGTGTTTGGTTTGGCTGGTTAATAGGGCTTTTTGAGCTTTTTTACTTTTGAAAAGTCTGAAAGCTTTAAGAAGTCTGTTTTGTTATTTCATTTTCAAAATAACTTCTAAAAAGAAAAAGTTAAAAATTAACTTTTTAATGAAGCATCTCTTAACCCACTTTGCTTTTCTGAATGGGCTTTTTTACTTTTGCGGCAAGTCGAGCGGAACGCCTTGAGGGATTCGGTTACGTATTTTCCCATTATCCTTTTTCACTCTCTTCTTACCTTACCCGTCTTCCCATCCTTCCTTTAAACCCAATATGAGTAATAGGAAACAAAATCTGTTTTTGAGTCCTGAAAGGATGACTGACCCTTACCACCTTTGCAATTAGGCAATCGGATGGAATCTGTGGTCGTCTCTTTTGGTGTGAGTTGCCTTTGCTCTCCCTCACCAACCGCCACTGAGCGGACTCGCTCTCTCTCTCTCTCTAAAATTACAATCTTTTGAGTTGGGCTCTTCTAGTTTCAGTAGATGAATGAATTGATGCTGAAACTAAGAGGTTGTAATTGGAAATTCTAGAGAAAAAATTGCTTTGTATTCTGTTGGTTCATGTTTTGAAGTGAAATGGGTGTGGTGTGTTTCATTGGTAAGGTTTGATATGGGAGGCTCATAGGATTCGATATTTGGTTAGAGTGGGCACTTTCTAGAGTTGAACATGATGATGGAGACGAGACAGAGTTGCTAATCTACTACAACAGTTTGCACATGAGCTGTTAGGTGTTTAGTTTGATGGCCTGCGTGATGGAAGTCTGATATCTAGTATTGTGGTTTTGGGTACGATGGATTTTAATGCAAATGATCATACGTGGGAAATGAGAGATGCCATTACTGATGTGGGGTTGTAGAGTTCATTTTAATTAAAAAATATTCACTTAATATAGATTGTTTTGGCTAAAGAATTGATGTATATTGTTGAACTTACGGAAGTGCATGTGTGTAACATATAGTGTGTGTTCTCTTGTGAGCAACAAACTGTGGAGTCCAACTCCATAGGGCCCATTGTTCCCACCTTTCATCAGTCTAGGCCCTTCAACACTATCATCCCCTCATCGAGTTATACTAGGCCCAATTTTACTCTCATCAAGTCTTTACCCACTGTTGGATTGAATCTCAAAGAATTCTTGAAAGAAATCTGTGGGGCTAATTTTTTGAATCCCCCTTTCCATTTGCACTCCTCTCATTGATAAACTTTTGTCTAAGTGGGACCCATGAGCTTGACATTGTCTTAGCCAAAAAGGCCTAGAAAGGTATAGACATTGTCTATATGTATTATATTATAGTCTTAGAGAACATTGTCTATATTATATTATATTATATATTCACATTGTTGTATGATATGTGGCATTATTGATAGTAGGACCAACCCAAATATATTAATTGATATTAAGAATTTTGAAAGGGAGCGACTATATGCACATCCAGAGTTTCTCGGTGCACATCTGTCCATGGGACCCTTGATGGACCCCTCTGAAAAAAGACGAAAACGCAATCCCTTTCTTCTCTTCCCTCTCCTTGCTCGGCAGCCCACCTCCGCCCACCTCCCTCCTCTCCCTCTCCCTCTCCTTCCTTCTCTCTGCCTCTCCTTCTTCCTCCTTGTCTCCCTCTCCTTCTCCATCCTCCCTCCCTCTCCCTCTCCTTCTCCTTCCTTCTCTCTGCCTCTCCTTCTCCCTCCCTGTCTCGCTCTCCTTCTCCATCCTCCCTCCCTCTCCTTCTCCCTCCTTCTCTCTGCCTCTCCTTCTCCCTCCTTTGTCGCCGCCCAACTCCACCTGCTCTCCATCTCTCCCTCTTCTTCTCCCTATCTCCCTCTCCCAGCGCCCACCTCCGCCCAACTCCACCTGCTCTCCATCTCTCCCTCATCTTCTCCCTATCTCCTTCTCCCAGCGCCCACCTCCGCCCTCTCTCTCTTTCTCTTTCTCTCTCCCTCTCCCTCTCCAGTTGGAACTACTTTATCACAATGGAGAAAGAGAATGGTGATTCAAGAGAAGAAACTTGTTCTCTTGATCTCCAACAATGAGGAAAGAAGACTAATAGGTAGTACAACTATGGAATTTTCATTAAAACAACTTGATTTGGGAGGAAATAAATACATAGCTTAATTTATAGGGGTTCTTGCAAATCCGGGATTAATCATCATTAATTCCCTTGGACTTCCCTAAGCAACTATACAATGAACAAAAATAGAAAACCCAAAAGCCACATAGGAAACTTAACCGGCATTGCAAAAAAACATTGAACAATACTAGAAACAATGCATAATAATAAATGGTTTCTTGTACTTCAGGAATGCTAGAATGCCAAGAATCTAGCTTACTTCAAACATGTACTCAGCTTCAACGGAAGACTTAGATATAGTGGGATGCTATTTACATTTCCAAGCTATAAGAGATGTGCCAAGGAACATGCTCCAACCAGTGGTAAATCTGTGGGTATTAAGGTAGAGTTAGCATCGGCATTTTAATGGATAGGCCGAGGAGTAAACAAGACCATAAGCAAGGGTTCCTCGAATGTAGCGAAGTATACGACGTACTGCTGAATGGTGAGGTTTATGAGGATTGCAAATTGGTTCACAATTTGTACAACAGAAGCTACATTGGGATAAGTCATCATGAGATAGAGCCGACTGCCTACTGGGCAACAATATAGAGTAGTATCAGACAGGGGCTCCCTTCTTTTTTATGAAATTTAGCATTTAGCTCTAGTGGAGTACCTGAAATCTTGAAATCAGTAAGGTGTGCCCGAGAGAGTAAGTCTTCTGCATATTTCTGTTGATGGACATGAATACCATCAAGTTGCAAGAGGTTTCAAGCCCAAGGAAGTACGTTGAATGACATGATCTTTCGTCTTGAATGTATGAAATAAATAGCCCTTCAGTTCTCTAATGCACATGGTATCATTGCCACTGATAATGATTTCACCAATGGAGGAGCAAGAGAGTACGTCTTAGGAGACTCCACCTGATGAAAAGAGAATTATCATTTAGACTTTGATAGAAGTGAGCTCGAAGAATGGCATTGCAAAATTTATCAAACCAAGTGTGTGGGGCCTACTTGAGCCCACAAAGAGATCTCTTTAAGAAGCACACATAATTCGGTGGAAATGCATATCCAGGAGGATGCATGCAAAATATTTCTTGCAAATCACAATGAAGAAAGGCATTTTTTACATCTATCTGCTAGAGGGGCCAGTTGTGAACAGCTACAACACCAAGTAGGGTTCTGAGTGACTATAGTCATCTTTGCAATTGGAGCAGAAGTGTCCTCACAGTCAATATCATACTCTTGCTTAAAACCTTGAGCATGTTTGGTAACAAGCGAGGAATCCATAGATTTGATGATTCTTTACTACCAATAGAACAAGGATTCTTCACTGGGGATTTGTATAGTTGATGATGTCACATTAATATTGGTGTGTATCGATGCATATAGCTGAGAAAAATAGGATTATGTGTGCAAATTCACTTAAGTGGGGATTTTCAAATCTTACGGGGGGTGGTCGGATCTGAAAATCCTAACAAATGAAGATTTTCATTCGTCCAAATCCTCAGGAATTTACAATTGCCAAACATGGATTTATAATAACTTTAGGGAAACCGAAAATCTTTTCCCGAAAGATTTGGTTGCCAAAAGTGGCCTAAGCGACCAAGTGGGCTTATAACGATCCAAACTCCCATCAAGTTTGACTTTGATGGAGTAAATGCACTTACTGTCAATGATAAATGTACATGTTGGACACAAAATCAATTCCCAGGTGCAGTTTAGCTTTTGGAAGTAGTAGTTCTGCTGAAGCATTTTGCCAACAGGGTTCTTTGATGGCCTGTGAGGAGGAAGAAGAGATGGAGATAGAATTTAAAGGGGTAAAAAGTGCAAGAAAGCCATAACAGTTCGGAGGTTTGGAAATACAAGCAGAACACGAACTTGTATGGTGGTGGAGGGATGGTACTGGGAAGAGAGTATCTGGCAGTGGAGAGTGATCAGGATCGGGTTCAACAGTGGGTGGCACCTTCTGATATTGAATTTAGACTTTAGTAGTGGCTAGAGGGGCTGATTGAGTTGGGAATTATGGAAGGTAACATATTTGTGTGATATAATAATCTGATGGAAGGGAACAAACTTGATATGTGAACAAAACAACAATTGGATGCCGTTTCGTAAAAATCCAAACTTCAGCATACCTAAAAAGCTAGCAAAGTAGCACTGATATTCGTACTTACTTGGACCACCTATATACTACTATAACTCAATCTCACATTTTGGCCAACCATCATGCCAATAGTGATATATTCAAGTTTTTCTGAACCATGAAAATGCCTGTGCGCGTGTAGGAAATGACCATTTGCATACTGCATACACGATGATGAAATTTGAACTTCAGCTTTTCACTCTTACAGTACAAACTCTTTGACATTTATTTACAGGTCGGTCTGGCAATGGTGGTGGTGGAAAGCGCTGTTACATCCATTTACATCTGTTATGCAGAAGACCCATCACTAATTCAAAGATGGGATGCTGAATTCTTCAACCAGATGTCAGAAGCACTCCACCAGCGGTTGCAACATAGGAGCGCGCGAGTTAGAGAAGTGATGGGTCGCACGCACAATGCAATACAGGAAACTTTTTGAGTACATATAGCCCAAAATGCATTGATGATGTAATCATGTAATTGAATTTAATTGATCACCTTTTCTCCCATTTAAACACAGAGATCTTAACTGGTCACAAGAATTAACAGCCAAAGGTTGAGGAATGCAGCCTTTTAATTAATGGAAGACCGAATCATTTAAAAAGAATAAAAGAAAACTGTTCTGATTTTGAATTTGTTGATCTAACTGTAGGATGATTCCCAGGTTAGGATTCTTAGTATTGAATTTACATCTTTGTCAGCCTAGGGGTGTACACGGATCAGATTGGTGCGGATTAGGCCAAACCCGTCACCAATCCGTTACCTACGGATTGATGGATTTGAGATCTGTCACCAATCCGTGACTCTTAAAATCCGATCCGATCCGTGGAGGACCAAATCGGACCAGATTAATCCGTTGAATCTAATCCTAAGGAAAGAGATTTAACAATCCACAAAAAAAATACAAATTACAAATATATTTAGACCCCTTAAGTTTAGACCTCTTCACTTATATTTAGACCCCTTAAGTTCGTTTTATTTATATTTAATGTCAACGGATCGGATTGGATTGAATCCGCGGATTGATTGAGGGCAAAATCCGTCATCGATCCATTACTAACGGATTACAAGATTTTCAATCCGTTACCAATCTGTTTACCATCTGTTCGGTTAAAAATCCGTGGATCGGATCGGATCGATTTTACGGATTGGCGGATTATTTGTGCACCCCTATTTGTCGCTGTGATTCCAAGGCTGTGGAATATTCATTACTATAATTTGTTCCTCGGGGCTTGCTTGTTTGCATGAAATTGAGTTCCAAGGAATTTTAAAATGTATTCCAATCACAATGTTAAGTTAAAACTTAGAATTAAAGAAACAAAAGTGAAGATTCACCATAGCCGCCAAATAAATCTCTCTTTTCGTGGAAAGTGATTACTCAGCCTTAACCCTAGTGGGAGGATTTTCTCCAAGATGAGATCCACAAGGCTGTTGTGCGAGATTTTCGGTCTCAGCCTTTAATGCAAGTGGACTTCTAAAAGTGAAAATTCTAACACCCTAGTAAATCAAATCCTACGAAAGTAAATCCTAAGAAAGTAAGGTTGCATCTACATCTTTAACTTATATTCTACAATCTTACATTCTGGGAATCTACATCTTTAAGTTATATTCTACAATCTTACCTTCTGGGATTCCAATACCATGAAAACAAACAGGCCCATATTTCAGGCGAAGCAGAACCAGTTAAACACTCTAGGATGTATCTTGGGTTCGCTTAGGTACTGGGATGCAATGCAATACCAAAAAGCTTGTTCTTGGGATTTTATCATCTCAGAATGACAAAAGGACATTTTTTATATCTTTGTCTTCTACTATTTTGTGCATGATATGGTAAATCTCAGTTAAAGTAAAATCATTACTAAAAAGAAATAGAAGGATATGTTAAAAATAGACACCCATTACAAAGAATAAGGCTTAAATGGTGGTGGCGGTGGTGGTGGTGAGAAAATAAACTAAAAATTAAAAAAAAAAAAAAAACACTGTTGAAAAAAAACTATAATTTACAAGACATTTTGGTAAATATGGAAAATAGTATCACAAGGTTTTTAAAAAGTGATTTTCGAAAATATTGTCATGAAATCAGTTTATATTGGGTCTTCATTGCCATTATCTGTGACATTGGTGGGAGTTGCTGGTACTCAGCAAAAAACAAGCTTTTTGAACTTAGATCATAAATTGTGACAACTTCTTTTTTTTTTTTTTTTTTTTTTTAAAGACGAGCAACCCGCCGACCCCATTGTGGTTGATCATTGGTAAAACCACATAGACACGGCCTCCAGCTCATTATTGGACTTTCTAACCACTCGAACAATTTTACTATGGGTGAACAATTTAAGTTATTGGGTGAATTGCGACAACTTTGTAACTTATTGACTGGAACTCTGCCATGAAATCCCAATATTGAACTTAAATTTTACTCAGAGAAACAATAATCTGAGTTAATGACTCTATAACTTGGATAACTTCTTCGTCCGATTATGCTAGTATCACAATCCAATTTAGCCAATGCTCTAAAATTATTTTGGGGAGGAAGATTACAAGCTCCAGATGCAGGTTTTATTGACATGCATTTTTTTTTTTTTTTTCATTTTGGTCAGTTGCTTGAGTTTTTTCTCCTTCCTTCAAGGCCTTTTAGGCTATGTTTATCCGAGTGGTTAAGGCCTCAGGGTACATAGTTGCAGCAATGCTGAGTGATGGGTTGCTCAGGATAATTGTGAACAGGGAGGACGGATTGACTTGCCTTTTACTATTTGAGATTCCGTGCCTGTTTAAGAGCACAGTTTGCATTTGGGTGTTCAAAAATATTGCTTCGGTGCTTTTCCCTGATGATCTTAGGTGGGAGAAGCAGCTTCTACTTCAATGCAGACCTTAAGAAAGGCTAATCTTTTGCTCTCCAGAGTGTTCTTTTCCATATAGAAGCTTGTGAATGAAGCTAGCTTGGCATCTAAAATTGGGATTGAAGTTGCGAAGGTCATGTTTGGCAATCAAATCCCCAGGAAAAAAACCTTATAGTTTCTATAAAATCATAGAAATCCACGTTTGACAATTGTAAATTCACAAGAATTTGGACCAATGGAGATCCTCATTTTTTGAGGATTTTCAGCTGCAATCTGCCACCATCGCCCCCGTCGTGGAAATCCTCACTTTTGCATATTTACCCACCGAAATCAATTCTCTCTTGGTTACGTAGTTATACAAATCCTCAATGAGGAAACCCCATTCTAGGGATAACGAGGAATCCTTAGATCCGTGGATTCCTCACCTGTTACTTCTAAATGAGGATTGCTGAGAACAGAAAAATACACAATTTCTGTTCAATGTTATGAAATTTATATTTGTTAGATCAAGTCATGTGGTTGTTTCTTGCAGCAGTACCCTCTGAGATCTCCACATCCAAACCATCTTTATATGTAGTAGGGTCTTGGGGGGACGCAGAAAAGGTCTATGGTGGGGCCCACCTTAGTGGCGAACAAAGGTGACTGGGAGTTGGCACCCACTGAATAGGGAAAAGGTCCTCTGATATGATCTTGGATGTTTTTTTCTGGGGTGTTTGAATGTAGCTCAACTATTGTAACGGTCAAGCTCGGAGAAAAAAAAGGCTCTTCAAGGGGGACAGATGAGAAATTTAAATTGACTATCCCGCCCAGAGATTGCTGGAATTCCCAGCATGTTCTCTTTGGAGGATGCTGCCACTGAAGTACTAGAAGTATGGGTATTCCTTATTAAGCATGGAATTGAGCTTCTTTTACTTGAGGGCACATTTATGCAGCCACATTTACATGGAAAAGACTCAGAATTTTAGTCACTTCTCCACAGCAGAAAATTTTTGCATTTGGGCTGTTTTTTTTATAGAAGTGCAAAAATAGCTAAATTTGCCGTGGTTTTGCTGGAAAGCATTTTTGATGGGGTCAATTTTTTTTTATTTTATTTTTGGGTAGGAAAGATTAAAATTCATTAAAACAATTAAACACCAACAAAATAAAAGCAAAGGAGGGGCAGCAAACAAAACATAAACAATAGCCAAAACACAAAAAAGCTAAATCCCAGGTCATGAACTGGCTATCCTATGGGGTTATTACTACTGTGCTCATGACCTGGGATGGATTTGGGTTTAGGAGGGGGACAAATTCATAGCCCCATGATGTAATGTGATGTGATCCATGGGGAAGAAGTATGGGTCGAGTGAAGCTGCAATGGGGACGAGTGAAGCTGCAATGAGTGGTAAAGGCTTCATGGAATATCATTGTGCTTCAATGGTCAAAGATGCCATGCAATATGCTAAAGGGTCATTTGCCATTTACATATGTAAGTGGCCTATATGTGTATGTTGCATGCGCAAGTGTTAAACATGTAAAACACATTATCTGTTTGTGAAGATCATCATTTTCACTTGCTTTTTTTAACATTAATACAAGAAGATTGAATGGTTCGGATCATGAATTGGGGGGCTCAAAGAAGTCCAGAAAATTAGATCGATATGTTGGGACTTTTTCACAAATTATTCAAAATCTACAAAGACTTAAGATAATCAACTTTAAGGTTTTTTGGTCATTTAGTTCAATAAACAAATTGAATAGTTTGGATTTAGATTGTTGAACCCAATTTTAAAAGAAAAACAAAGATCTTTGGTGGGCCCCTCTATAGAAAAAATCACTGTAGCAACCTTTACCAACACCTTTTGCAAACACGGAATACGAATCATTTCACAGCTATGGAGGTGTGAAAATGGTGGTGTATAAATGACCTTAATTACACACCTCATTTTGCATGATATGCATAAATCTGCATAAACAAACATGACACATTTGTATTGGTTATGAATGTGAATTAAATGAGGGCAAACAAACAAACCCTAAAAAGGCCTGGTCAGCTTAGTTTCTTAAGATAATTACTGAGTTGAAGAAGTGAAATCCCCTCATGAGGCCAAACTATTGAAAATTAAAGCCGCTCAAAATAAATGTCTTCATTGTGTGGGATGTCCCCACAATTTACTACAATAAGAGTTGACCCTACTATAAGATTGACCATTTATGATCAATCACATGAATGTGATTAAAACTTCATAAGATTGTGTTATCACATCATATTGGGGCCCACTCTCACTAAGTAAAATGGGACATCCCATACAGAGTAAAGCTATTCATTTCAAGCAACTCAGATTTTCAATAGTTGCCTTAGGGTGAGGTTCCACTTCAACTCAAAAATTCAATGTCATAGACTTAAAAAAGGATCAGACTAGCTAAAAGAAAGGAAGGCCTTGCCAGTTTCTTACTTATTATATGCATGAGGCTCTTGTCTTAGGTCAATAGATCTGTCTATTTCCTGATGGGCAATTAAGCGTGGGGACATCATTAACCTATCACTGTGCCCCCAAGCCAGAGGCACTCCTCTTACCAATGTAAAGACAACAAGCATTTTGAATTTCTTGAAGGCTCATATTTTTTATATTTTCTTGGAGTGTCTAGAAAGTTCACCTATGATAATGTGCCTCAGATTAAAGACTAATATTTACCCACTTCTATGAGAAGTAAAAAATTGTCAATGATGCATGACCTGCTTATAAGTCAGTATCAAATGGCCTTGTGAAAGCCTTTCACAAGAACCTTTTTTAATGGTTAAAAACATGGTTGTCATGATGTGATTAGAGTCATCACTCGTCACTTTCCTGGCTCACTCGAGTCATATCAGGCAACAATCATATATGACCTGCTCCAAACACTCCATTCTCCCTAGTTTGCGGGAGTGACACTGTTATTTCGTTGGAAATTTAGATTTTATTTTTACAGTTTACAGATTGCCTCATAAATTAAAGGAATGCTTTCAAAATAGGTTCAAGTTTTACCCAGATTTCAATTCAAGAAAGATAAATGTTAGATTATATAACTCAATTTAGTGGATGATGTGAATAAATTTTTTTATTATCTTAATTGATTTATAATTTCATGCTTTATTCATGTGATGAATGGTTTTTTTTTCCTATGATTGCACATAATCAATACAAAATAGCATAATGGTTCATGAGATGAACCGGAGCACATAAATATATTAAATATAATCCATGTGTGTGGATGATATTCACATACTGGAAATATGGATCACAACTCTTATACTTAAAGTATTTTCACAACCAATGATGAGACTGAGCATCTCATATGAAAAATGTTATAGCACTATAGTCACTATGAGATATTGTGGTTGCGACCGCAACCATGAGAGTGTAGAACTCTGGATTGTTATGCTAGTATATTGGATGTATTGAAGGACCATGAGTAGCACTTTATGCAAATCTTTCTTTGATTAAGGATTACTCTCATCATTTTCAAGCAATAGGCTCTTAATCCTAAGAGATTAATGCACTTAAATTTCTACTGTACATTTACTTTGAGTTATCAATGAGTGAGGCCAATTGTAAGTCAACATCTCGGTATCTTGCGTACGTAGTAGTAGAACTGTGAGAACATATAATTCTCGAGATGAAATCTATTATCCAAGAGAGAAATATTCACTTTTACCAATTAATGGATTTTGATCATTGGTAGGTGCGTACCCATCTCAATTAAGAGTTAATTGGATGGTATTGATAATTACTGTGATTAAGTGGGTCACAAGAATAATAAGATGTGGATCTAATTTTGGTTGGACATATGTATTCCAATAGATCTATGGATATAATTGATTAGGGGGAGAGGCGCTAGTAGTAATTGGAAAGTTTATGGTCATCTTGTAAATATTTCTAAAACTGGAGTGCAATTACATTTATTTAGTCGAGTTATTTGTAATTAACGGTAGGTCCGAAGTTCAGATGAGATGTGCGGTCCGAATGTTTCAATTGTAGCCAGATTATAAGGAATCCCTAGTGGTCCCCATACTAGCCCTGAGAAGAGAATGTTTTTATTCCAATTGAAACTCTTAAGGAGAGGAGGAGGACAAAGAATGGAAAAAGAAGTGAGACTTCTAATTTTGGACAAATAGGAAGTGCTCCATAAACTATTTATATGAGGAGAGGGGATTGTGCGTCTCATACTCTCACACGCCCAAGCCCCCTCTCTCATCTTTTCTCTCTTCTGGTTTCCTTCTTGAGTGCCTAGGATTTCTTTCCCTTAGAGATCCCATCATTCTCTTTGAGAAGTTATCTACAAGAGAGTTATAATATGGGAGAACACAAAAGCTAAGGAAATCAAATATGCAAAAAGGGTTTCGTAGAATCAAGTAATCAAATTCTCGATTTGAGTGCAACTAAGCTTCTAAAGTATAAATCTACAACTTGTTTGTTTTAGTAGATCTTTTAATTTATGATTGATTGATTTTCTTGATTTTTCTTTTTTTATAGATCTTTATCTTGATGCATGATATTATGGTTTTAGATCTTGGAATTGGATATTTGGCATTTTAGGTATTTGATCAATGTGTTAGGTGGGTCAAAAGTTTTTGAAAACCCATCAAGAAGCCCCAGAGAGCTTTTAAGTTTTCCATTAATATTTCAAGTCACGACATTGGATGAGACCATGGATTTTTCAGCGAGAATATGGATTTTCTGGCGACTTCTCTCGTAGCATCCCATCTTCTTCTTCCCTTCCGGCCTACATCTCCCAACCCTAGTTCGCTCAGCCAAAGAAAACCACAAAGCCAATTCATCTTCATCTCTTCCTCTCCCAGCCTACCTACTCCTCCATCCAAACAACTTTTTTCCGCCAAAAACATAAGTCGCCTCTTTGACCAACCTGCACGATTACAACATTTAAAACCACATTTGTATATCATTATTCGTATTTGCAATTCTCTTCTTCTCTCAAGTTATAAAACCTATTGAAATCACTATTTGAGAAAATCTCATTCTTGTCTGGCACGGTTATAAAATGGGTGTCTTAAACCCTTTTCTTTTATTTGGTCATCTCTACTTCTTCTGAAAATTTTAGTTTTATTTATTCTTATCAGCACTTTGATCATGGTTCCATATCTATAAAATGAGGGTATTTTTATGCTAGTCCTTTAATGTTTTCTTTGGTTTTTTTTTTTTTTTTTTCAACCATTGAAGGTGATTCAATGAGGGATCATGACTCTTGGTGGAAAAGAGAAGTGGACACTGATTTGGGGTTCTGAATCCTCATCTCCAATTGTCTAGGAGAGGTGGGGATGAAGGTTAGGAGGGAAGAAGAAGAAGTTTGGGCTGTGCAAGTAGTGTGTAGAGGTGTTGGGATGGAGGAGGTAGATGGGTGTGTCTGGGTTTGTTTGGCTTGGAGGACATGGGTGGGGAGGTAGGCCGGCAGAGTAAGAGATGAAGATGGGTGGCTTTGTGGTTTTCTTTGGCTGAGGGAATGGATACCAGGAACTTGAGCCCTGTTTTGAAACTTTCCCTAAATTACAATGAACACTAGGAAGAATCTCTAACTTGGAGTGACAGAGCTTGAACCCTTGGATGAAAAGGTTAGCTGCAAGCAGAATATTGAAATATATTAGACTCAGAAGGAAACTTAAACAAAAAGGACTTTTTACGTAGAACTTGATTAAACGGATTTACGGAGAAAAATAAGAAAATAACTATAGAATTGCTCATGCTTGATGATATTATCAAATAGTTGACGATAGCGCCAACTACCTGTTATGTCTTTCCTATTTTGCGACTCGTCTTTTCTCATAGAAGTATGAATTGTTGCAGTAAAACTTGGATAATCGTGCAGAATCCAAATGGAAACCCACCTTATAAAGATAAATTAATAGCGTTAATCTAATCACTCGTGGCGTAGATTTAATTTCCAGACAACAAACAGCCTTTTGTCTTCAGCCTTTTAGTGGAAATATATTCACACTTGATTGGCATAGTGTGGATTTTTGCTGATACTTTTATGGAAAGAATTTGTACAACATTCCTCACATAAATAATTAAAATTTGAGAGTTTCTCCATAACTTACCTTTTAAGGATGAATTTCCCCTCTTCCTTCCCAAAATCTCTAATTTTCCATGGACCTTCTCCATTACAGGGGAAAGGACAAAATTGCACAAACCTTCATTACTTGAGGTATCTTCCTTCAATTATTATTATGTTTTTTCCCTATTGGTATGATTTCTTTTTTCCTCTTCTATTACCATACATTTGGTCATTGCAACCCATGTGGCACACCTTTGTGTGTCCAATTTACATTTACATATTAAAGTGAGATTTGATACAATAAATATATTGGGAGTGGTTCTTCATGATCAACTTTAAACAATGAAAGGTGAGGATCAAATATGATAAATCAATTATTTGTCCATTTTTTTATAAGAAAATGAATATTAGATCACCACTTCTCAATTACATAATAACGCTATATATTTTCATCAAACCCATTTACGTCAATGCATTTTCAACCCAATATAGATTTGAATATTCTCATTACCAAAATTCCAAACCCAATTATAAGAATGCATTTTTCTTATGACATAGCTCACATTATGGGTATTTTAGTAAGAAAAAATGGTATAATTGTAGCTGTAGGGAAATATTTAAGCTTTAGGAAGGGAGAGGAAAAAGTTATCTCTAGAGGTAAGTCATAGGAAAAACCCTCATAAAATTTCTGAGTAATGATTTATCATCTCTCTTTCTAACATTTTACTGGTTTTGATTTTTAGAGATAAAAACGAATTTTCACAAGTTTCATCGAAAATAGATTTAAACCAAGAGAGAAAGAACCCTTTATTCAGTCTAAAACACCATGAAACACAATCAAAATTGAACAAAGACAAGTGAGGCCTTCAGTTTTCATTTTCCACTAAAAAAGAAATCATTTTGGGAATCAAAATATTGGGAAAGGACAAGTGAGGTCCTCATTTTTTTTTTTTTTTACTGAAAACGAAATTATTGTGGAAATCAAAATGGTCGGGAAGTATGACACGCATAAACATGCTCTAAAAGCTTCCAACTAACCCACAAGATTAGATTTTCAAAATAAAGATTGCCCCAAAAATCCAACTGCATCTATAGAAGAAACCAATATGAGCAAGTTGCTATTGAATGGATAACAAAATAGGCATATCACTGGAGTACTCATTTGAGCAAAAAGTCATTGAAAACTAATGAAATTTATCATAAGATAAGCCATAAGACCTAAACTGATGTGGATTGCTCTTCTTCTTCTTCTTTCTCTGTAATCTCTGCACCTGACATGAGGTGGGCCCTATTAGAATCAGAGAAGCCATCGAGTGGACTGCTTGACAAGGATCTGGCCTTGGAAACAGACAAGTTCTTGCAGTCCTCTATGGAACCAACAAATTTGTTGTGAGAGAGTAAGTCCTACCAAGTGGAATAGAAAGGGATGCTTCAGGACTGCTTTGATTGAGAAGTTGCAAGAATCCAACAGCGGATTCATGCACCCATTCTTGAAGACGGTTGCTCAGCCCATTTATATATATAGGCTGTATGAAAGGGCTATTTGTTTTTATTTTTTAAAATCATCCGTTATACCTTCACAATTGTGATGCAAGCATTTACATAAAATTGCCCCTTATTACACCTTCAAAGGTGTAATGTAGTCTTTTATAAAAGGACAATTACCTTATAATATTTAGAAATATAGCTCAACAAGAAGCTACGATGAGCCCTCGTTTTGCCTAGCTTAGCCCAGGAGCCCTTTGCACTGAACCCGTGGAATACTCAATTCTAGGCAGCTGAGAACTAATCCCCAGGGGCACATGCAAACCCTCATATCCAATGCACCTAGTAAAACTAGAGGAGGTGGCCAACGGAGGTAGGTGTTGAATACAAGACCTCTCCACTTCCTTCGGCACAGAGTCCTTTGCCAACTAAGCTACCACTCATTTGGTTGAATGAGTCCTCTTTTTCAACCCTCATTCCACTTTAAGGTATAAACACCAATAATAATAATAATAATAATAAGCCCACAATTTAATACCCTTGGCATGGTGGAATTAAGGGGCAAATATTTATAAATTTATCTAAAATGTCACAATAGAGTAAAATGGCGTTTCTTTCATTTAAAAAGGCAGATAGCCTAAAATAGCATGACAATAAAATTTCCTTTTGCCATGTTAGCGCTCTGAATTGTTTTAATTTTCAAATGTACTATATCAACGTTCCAATAAAATGATGTGTGGCATTTTACAAATAAAAGTCTTACATTTTCTCCAAATCTTTCTCCTAAAAGCGCTCTGTTCAATTTTAAACTTTCCTTTAGTCAATCAATCTAATCTTTATCCCTTACCCCTGAAATCTTTCTAATCTTTCTAAGTTAGAGTCAACAAACGAATTGGTTTCTTTAATACTCTAAATATTCAATGCCATGCAAACAATTTCAAATTTATCTATAATTCTATCGAATTGGGACCCACTCAATACCATTAGAGCAATCTGTACTAAGTTCGGATCCTTTGAGGATTTCCCCTACGGTGACCATCCGTAGGCTGCTTGCCATGCATGTGGGCAGCCTCCCGTACATTCGGATAGGGGCACTGTGATGTGGCGGACCTTGATTGGTCCACTCAAGGTCACAGTGGAGGAAATCTTTAAGTGATCCCGATTCAATTTGTACGACATTGTCTCCATGATTTCCTATTTTATCACTTATATTCCCAATCCCATTAAAAAATATACAACCTCAAAATATTGACCACATCATTACTGGGTCCTGCAAATATCATACCTTTCAATTCTCCCCCCATTTCTTCTCTTATTTCAAATCAATCTAATCTAATGGTATACATGAAGATTTAAATGTTAACAACTCTATCAGCCAAAAGTGGGCCATCTGTGAAAAACACGCCGATTCAGTTTGCCACATTGCTTTGGGCCACGTCATAGAAGCTAATCTCTCCACAAATCTCTCCATTTAGCAACTCAGATCTCTATCCACTCTCTCCATCCAAAATAAGTAAGCAATCCGGATCTCTATCCCTGTAAATTTCTCCATTTAGCAACCCATCTCTATATATCCAGTCTCTCCAAACTCATATTTCTCCCCAAGCATCTATATCATTCTCATAGCCATCTCTCAACATCGCAAGTGCTCTCAACTTTTTTAATTGGTAATCCAAGGTTTGATTCTTTCTTTTGAACGGTGCTTATTTAAACCAAGAACCTTTTGAAACTTCTCACATTTTAGTTAAATACTTGATATATTTAAGAGGGGAAGTGCTCCTATGAGAGACACTCTCACCAACTTGGCGAGAGATAGGTGGGGGCCCTCACATTTAAGTTGGGGGTCCTTGCATTTAAGTTAGTGAGAGTGGATATGGAAGTGAGGGCCCCCACCCATCTCTCACCAAGTTGGTGAGAGTGTCTCTCATAGGAGCACTTCCCATTTAAAAGATATATAACATATATATTCACATATATATATATATATATTACATTTTACATGTGCGTTAATTTGTGTTTCACATGATTTCTACTTCATGGTTATGGATATCATTATCTCATTAGTTGTCAATACATGTTACTGTTTTAGATTAGATGTATTTATGTGTGCACATCTTTTATTTTCTTTTCTTTTGCCATCTTTCATGATTATTTTGAACAACGACACAATTCTTTATTTTTAAAATATGTGAATGCTTTTGTAGGATTAGATTTATTCTCTTTCCAGTATAAGGCACCCCTAATTTGAATGTGAAATCCAATTATTTAAAAAAAAAACTTGGAATTTTATGTGATCGGTGGGCTATGTAAGTTTAGTAAAGCTTTTTTTTTTTTCCTTATTTTGAATAGATTTTGATATGTAGAATTTTAAGAATGATAAATAACGTCTATTTATTTTGAATTTATTTTAGGGGATTTTACCAAAAAAATAACTTTAAGTGGTCACTATACCAAACATGGAACTTTAGCCAGTACTGCGCCAAACAGAGAATCCGTACAAAAAAACAACTTTTTTCACCATTTTTTTTCTTTTTTGTGGTTGCTATCGACCTTCATTTTTTGTGTTGAGGCTTGAGGGTCGATGACGACCTTCGCTATAACAAATGAGGGTCGCCGTCGGCCCTGAGCAGATATAAACTCTTCATCTTCTTCCATCTTCCTTTCTTCTTCAAACCAATTCAATCAATCAATGTAGTGTATATAACAACAATCGGCGTACAAACCGCGTCCCCCATTTGAGATAACAGCTTAAAGGCCTTGCCCAAATCACCCATCTCACAGCAACATCTAATCATGATACCAAAACTATAATTATCCAATTGAATTGTATTCTTTGAATCCTCAAAAGCCCGAAGAGCCTCTTCAAAGCAGTGGGATTTTCACCATTTTCTGAATGAGATGGAGAGCATCGTTTGTTTGGGACATTTTTGATTTGTGGGTGTTCGAGTTTTCAAATATAGGAAGAGAGGAAAAAGGAAGAAGATGAAGAATTTATGCCTACTTAGGGTCAACGGCGACTTTCACTTTGACCCTCACTTATTATAGTGAGGGTCGCCATCAACCTTCAACACAGAAAATAAAGGTCGATAGCGATAAAAAAAAAATGGTAAAAAAAGTTACTTTTTCTGTACGGATTCTCTATTTGGTGCACTACTGGCTCAAGTTCCTAGTTTGGTGCAATGGCCACTTAAAGTTTTTTTTTTTTTTTTGGTAAAATCCCCTTTATTTTATTTTTAATAAAATTAAAAAAAACCTTCAAATTTTATTGTATTTTATTTATGACACAGCCCTCTGTTGTTAGTATATTTATATACGAATCTGTCCTAAACATGAAGGGAAACATGAAGGGACGAGCCAAATTGTCAAAAGTTTCTGGAGTCCAAATCAGATCCTCTTTTCAAATTTTATCGAGCAATCTTTTTTTGTTGTAAAGTTAGTCAACATTAGTAGTGGACCCAAAGGCAAAGTAATGTAGTAGTTTATTTTTAGTAGTGGTAGTTATGGGTAGTTCATAGAAGGCAGGAGCGGGTGGGTGGGGCCCGTGGGGGTGTCCATGGCTCACGTCAAGCAAAGTTGAGGCATACTCAGGCCTGGCCCTACTTTAGAAATATATCATCATATCCAGCTTAAGCCTGACGTGGTCCATATGTGTTTGGGTGAGCCTGGCCTGCCTCAAATATGTTTGGTCCGAGCCTGCCATTTAGTCAATTGAGTTGGGCTGATCAAGCTTTCCATCATAGTCAATAACCTAAAAGCACTCTTATTCAGGCCTGATTTTAAGCTAATTTCGGCCCAAATTTTCGATCTACACTTTACCGAGTAGTCAAATCAAATGCTTGAACTCGGCCCAAGCCAGGGACAACCTAGCCCAGTCCATAAGAATTCCCAACGGTAGGATTAAACGTGTGAAATTTGGTTCAGATATACCAATGTTCAGGCGCTGACTCAATTACAATTAAGGAGTCCTAGTTTGAGTTCAACAATAATTCAACATGAAACTGTTGATCTTCAATCCTCTTGTTTAAAGCCCATTTAGTGCACTTGAGGCCTGGATCTAGGTTTAATGAACAAGCTTGTAATAATGAAAGCATAATATATTTTATGATTATGAGTCCTACTAATTTGCTTCCTATTTTTATTGATATAATAATAACCTTTGCAAAGAGTTTCCCTAAATTGGGCCTGTTTCTTTCAAAGAATTCGAAGAAATCAAGTTTGGAGAATTTGTAAATTCATCAAAACCAGTCCCTCTTCATTGGAGCATTATACGGGACATTTCAAGTGGCTAGAATTTGAAATTCCATGAACACTGCATTCGGAAAGTCCCAATACGAGGGGACAACCATCACTATCTCATCGGAGATTCTCGACATCTCAAATTCTTGTCAAGAATTTTGTGAAAGAAAGAGGCCCAAGTGTCTTCAAATATATACACAAAATAAATGGTCCCAATAATAGTGATATATGCCTAAATCTACATATGAAAATGACTCATTAAATGCTTTGGGCATAAACATAATTCCAAACCAGCCAATCAAAATCATATGCATGTTGAGGCCCAGATAAATGAATCAAGATTTGGGCAAGAGAAGCCAAATTCAAGCCCATTGAGAGATGGGGCAGATTCATAAACAGGGCTCTGTTTTCAAGAAGATCTACCTTTCAAAAATAAATGGAGTGGTATCTGGAAAAGAAGCAACTGTGAATTTCAAATGTTGTTCCATTCGGTGCAGTAAAAGGTATAGAAGTAGATGAGATAGAGAGGGCAGAGAGAGAGAGACACAAGAATAAAGCAAGGCAGAAAAGGGAAAACCGACACTGTGCAGAAAACCCTGCAAATTTTGCTGACCAATGTCCCATAGAAGCTCTTAGAAAGGAAAGGGAAAACACAGCTTCCATAAAAAGAAGGAAACCAACTACAAACGAACGAGGGGAGAGAGGGAGAGAGAGGGAGAGATGATGGGAGTTTCCATGTTGAGAATAGCAGCGAGAAAGATTGGGCTCTTCCCCTGCGCTTCCTTCTCAAAGAGTCGACTAGACGATTCACCCCATGAAAATGTAGGTGGTCTTCTTCTTCTTTCCCTTCTCTGGGTTTTCATTGATTTCGTGAGAATTCATGATTTCTCTCTTATCTTCTCCATTTTCTTCATTTGGGTGCTTTAACAATCCAATCTTTCTTTCGTACAATCTCATTTCCCCCCGCTTTTCCTTCCCAAAGAGTAGATCAGACCATTCACCCCATGAAAATGTAGGTCTTCTTCTTCTTCCCCTTCTCTGGGTTTCCTTTGATTTGATGCGAATTCATGATTTCTCTCTTATCTTCTCCATTTTCTTCATTTGGGTGCTTTAAAAATCCCATCTTTCTTTCGTATAGTCTCATTTCCCCCTGCTCTTCCTTCTCAAAGAGTCGATCAGACGATTCACCCCATGAAAATGTAGGTGGTCTTCTTCTTCCCCTTTTCTGGGTTTTCATTGATTTCGTGCGATTTCATGATTTCTCTCTTTATCTTCTCCATTTTCTTCATCTGGGTGCTTTAAAAATCTCGTCTTTCTTTGTATAATCACATTTCTAGATATATATTTTTAGCTTGGATCTTAGGATTTCTATCAATATTCCCCACTTTCTTTATGTGGGGTTTTCAAAAATCTCTCCTTTTTTTGTGATATAGTTGGATTTCCGGGGGACATGTCCTACTTTGGAGTTGGATTTGTGAGTGTTTTTTGTATGTTGGATTTTGGGGCTTTTCTCAAACTTCATTTTCTACATTACACTGATTAAAAAATCTTCCAGGGTTCCTTGGTTGCTCTATATCTTCACCATTTTCATCTTTTGGGTTCTGTCAATAATCTCCTTTTTCCGCATAACTATATTCTCAAGGAATTCTTCCTTCTGTTGGAATATAGGATTTGTCCGTTGCTTCAAATTCTCCTCTTTTTTTTTTTTTTTTTTTTTTCACTTTTCCCTTAAAGCCAAGCTGTCTCTTTTTTATCCCCAAAAAGCTCAAGACAGATGTTGCAAAAAAATAATCTTCAGCCTTATCCTTCTACCCTCTTTTTTTCTCAATCTCTCAGTAATTTGAGCTCAAACATCTTTAAAAAAAAACCCATTATCTGGTTTTCCTTTTTTTTAGTTGAGAGAATAGAAGAAAATATGAGGACTTTCTTGTGGGGATCTGTTGCAGGTATCATCAAGTCAGGTGATGTCTTCTGCAAAAGGAAGGAATGTCTCAGAGATCACAGAGGACTTGGAATTCAGCCCCCTTGACAAGGTAACTACATTGATCATGATACCATTCAAAAAAAAAAAAAATCAGATAGAAATGAAGACTAATGGTTTAAAATTGCAGCCATTACTCTAACCGTTTAAGCCCGTTACAGGAACTATGTATATTGTAATGTATCTAGAAGTTTCCATCTTCGTTGGTTTTTATTTAAATATGAAGCAGACTTTTATTTTCTATATTTTTCTTAAAGCCACCGTCATTATCATTTGCTGGCTTAAACAACAAGTTTAAGTCTTCTTTGGGTGATGTGGCGGAGAGGTCGGATTCAAAAATCCTCTCTCCATACCTAAACTGATTGATTAAAGTTATTAGCAAAATTACAGTACACCCTGAAAATTGGTGTTGCTCAAATGTGTCCTTTAACGGCTCGTGTGAATAAAATAGATGGTTCAAACAGATGAAATAGATTGATCATGTGGACAATAGATCCACAGTATGATGGTGCCACTTTAGGAAATGGCACAGGTGTCTCCATGTGGCAGAGATTTAAAATAGAATTGAGAAAGAATAGTAGAGAATGGGGAATGTGGTAAATGGCATTAATGAACGTGAAATGATAAATGCTATTGATATTGGAGTTGATTGCTGTTGGTTGGCAGCCACAAAAAAAAACAAAGAGATGGGTCTACATTTCCAGCCATTCAATGTCTGGAAAGTGGTCCCGGTTGCGCATTTACCTTTTGCTTTGAAATAGCTTTATCTTTTTCACTTTTGAATGAGAAATAAAGGAAGGCTTTGTTTGTTAGACTTGCTACAATTTTCCCGCCTTCCTCATTTGTGTATTTTGACCATCGGATAGGGAAAATGGATGGATGGATTTGGATTTGGCTTTGGCTTTGGATGAGAGATGGTTATAGATATATCATCGATCTAACCCCTCAGTTTCTAATGGCTTTATGCTGCAATTCAAGGGCAAATATTGACCACTTTAATGGCTTTATGCTGCAATTCAAGGGCAAATATTGACCACTTTAATGTCACATAGGACAGGTGCTAATTTAAAGAGGGCAGGTGTTTCTGCAAAGGATTTGGTTTGACGAAAGTGAACTCCACCTTGAGCACAGAAAACTGTGGTGTTCACGTTCGGTTTCAAAATAATGATGCACTCTAAAACCATCATTGTTGAGGGCCAGGTGAGGGGGTTGGGATAATCTAATGGGGTTGATATTTTGCATTACCCTTTGTGACATTGTGATCTTTCCGGCGTCCTCCCCATGGCAGGCATAGCCTCAAGTGGGCCCCAAAGGCAAGGTTCTCTCTTGAGTACATCCCCAAGGAGGTTAGACTTCCATATTTTGGGCATCGAACCCACTTTTGACCAATCCATAGGGCCGTTTATTTTGAACATTTATGTCCATGTAGTTGTTTTTCCTCTTTTAAGTTATTGTTTGTGCCTAGAACTCTTAATGAGGCTGCTTATGTCCATTTATGTCCATGTTTATTTTCTTATTGCTGTATCTCTCCTTGTGAATTAAGCATTATTGCCAAAAAAAAAAAAAAAAACCCACAACTGGACAGTCTTCCTTCTGGGGCCCATAGTCAGAATAAAAATAATTTGCCTTTTGTTTTAGCGGGCCCGGCTTGTGGGCTCCTTTTTCCAGGCATATGCTTGTGGGTTTCCTTGGGCTATAGCCTTTTGGGTGAGCTCTTCCTTGGTTGCTCTCTAGCTTCTGAGAGTTCAAGTGAGATAGAGCTGCCTTCATTCCTCTATACATTATATATGCCCTTTTGGAAGTAAGTACACTTACCTTGAAAAAAAAAAACTTGACAGTCTCACTCTTTCTCACTGTTAGAAATTCAAACTATTGATCAGTCTAAAAAGGAATAAACTATGAAGGGGCAGGGTGGATTCTTCACCCAGTCCTAGGAGTCAATGAGATCAGTTTTTTTATTCCTCTATCAAGGAAATCTAAGCATAAGTTGCATAAAAAAAAATATCATCAGTGCTTATTCATATGTTTCTTTTATCAACTGTTGATATTGCTTTCTTTGGAGGAACTCTAGCTTGCTACAGCTAAACAAGAACAGTTCAACAGTTCAGCCAATTGGGAAAAGAGCTTATCACTAATTTTCTTCTTAGTTCTCTATGTCAATAGATTCCATCTGGGTTAAATATTAACCTGTTTTCATCCAATCTGCAGAATCTTTGCACAATATGCCTGGAACCTCTCATCTACGGCGAGGGTGCCAGCTCCTGCCAGGCCATATTTACTGCCCAGTGCTCGCACGCCTTCCATTTCATCTGTATCTCATCAAATGTCAGGCATGGCAGCGTTACATGTCCTATATGCCGAGCCCACTGGACCCAACTCCCTCGGAATTTCTCACCCCTCCCCACCTCCTGTCCCCAACAAACAGACCCTATCCTACGCATTCTTGATGATTCCATTGCCACCATTCGAGTCCACAGGCGCTCATCCCTCCGTTCTGCTAGGTATGATGATGATGACCCTGTCGAGCCAGAAGACCCAATCCACCCCCGCCTCCGTCTCGCTCTCATCCCTGTCCCACTAGTTTCTTCTCACCGAAACTTTCCTGCATGTGGCCATAGTCATCCACCATCTGTCCAACTGAGCAGCAGACCACCACCCTCATCACATACTTCACCACGTATGCATTCGCCTCCAGTGTGGCAATTCACCAGTTCTTCATCGTCATCATTGATACTGCAACCAAACGGGCAGGAGGCACCACCACCTCCGTATCTTTGTTCCTCAAGTAGAGCCTATCATCTCTCAGTGAAACTTGCACACCAGCAAGCAACTGACCTGGTCTTGGTTGTTAGCACCAATGGACCTCATCTGCGCCTCCTCAAGCAATCCATGGCACTAGTGGTTTTCTCCCTCCGCTCTGTCGACCGACTGGCAATTGTCACCTACTCGTCTACTGCAACTCGCGCTTTCCCTCTGAAGCGCATGTCGTCTCATGGGAAGCGGACTGCCCTCCAGGTCATCGACCGCCTCTTCTACCAAGGGGAGGCAGACCCAAGGGAAGGACTGAGGAAAGGGATCAAGATACTGGAAGACCGCACCCACCACAATCCCCATTCTTGCATCTTGCACCTGTCCGACGGCCCAACAAGAGCTTCTTACCTCAGTCGTGAGATGCAAGAAGCCCGTGTCCCCATTCACTGTTTCCGTGCAGGGTTTGGCTTTGGCACATCGAATGGCTTTGTGATGCACGAATTCGAAGAGTTCTTGAGCAGATTGCTCGGAGCTGTTATTAGAGAAACCCAGTTGAGGATTGGGGAGGAAGGGCTGATCAGGTTGGGGGAAATGAGGAGTGGAGAAGAGAGGAGAATTGCACTGGACCTGGGCGACTGTGGATACATCTGTGTAAGGTACAGCTACATTGAGGGTGGGGTTGAAGAATGCCTGAGAACAGGGGAAATCATTGTAGGAATCACAGACAAGGGCGACCGAAATGACGATGGTGGCGGTGGTGAAGTAGGAGGGAGGGATTTGACAATAGGTGGAAGGACTAGTAGTGTTGAGAGGTGGGACTACCATGATCCTTACATGGCTAGAAGATGGGCAAAGCATTTGCATGGATACAGGCTATGATTGAACGAATGAACCAACTTCAGGCTATGATTGGAGCTTTTGTTCGGAGTAATTATATTGTTTCAGAATATTTTGGGCCCTTTTTTCTTCCTCTCAACCTTCCTGGATGTTGTATACAAGCAAGCTACTTATATCTATAGAAAAATTCTTCAACTCCCATCATCCACGTAAACAGTCCAAGTCTCAAGAGGCCTGGAATCCATCATCTGGATGCAAAGTGCCTCAGTTATTACATCAAGAGTGCTGTTTTAATGGCCTGCCATCAACTGAACAGCAGAAAGAAACTGCAAGTTTTGTCTGGCGTTACTGTTTTGATGAGCAATATCATTATTGCTCATTATTTTGTAACATGGCTGAATTTGTACTCAGTGTTTTGATGCCGTTTGTTTTTTCTTTTTTTTTTTTTAAGGATATGTTATTTGTATTTATTCATTTGAAGTTCCCATGAAAATCAGCCCAGTACAATGCAAGTAAGCCTATTATACATATTGGCTGCCTCTCTCTGTTTGCTGCCATTATTTCTCAGATGCAAGCTACTGGTCCTGGATGGCCTCTCATCTTCATCACTACAATCCCATCTGACCGTCATCTTCACTCTGGGCCCAGCATGCTAGTCCAAGTGCTGATGCATTTCCAGCTTGTTTTTTCTGTTGGGTTTAGAGTCCCAGTCTGGGCTCAGTTTTTGTTTTCTGGGCCATTTCCTTTGGCCTCTTTCTCTTGTTATTTTCTTGATCTCATGGCGCGTGTTTTTTGGCTAGCCCAGCTTGTGGGCATTTTTTTTCCTGTTGTCCTAGCTTGCAGGCTAGTTCTTTTTGGTTGTTTTTCCTGACTGGGGAATGCAAGTGGCTACGAGCTGGCCAATTCCTATTTTGTACTATGTACATTTCCCTCAAAGTAGGATATGCTCAAAGGATCTCAAGGGTATCAGCTGTGGTTGTCGACCTAGTAGGCTCAATCCCAAAATCCAAAGATCCTATAGTAACAGAGGCCACAGACCCCTGAAAGCTGAGGCAAGTGAATTGCAAAACAATAGTGTAAATTTGGCATGGGCCTGAAAATCAGGGTTGCAGGCAACATATAAGCCTCAGTGAAAATGACATGGTCATGTAAAGTAAAATAGATCAATATCAGAGCATACTACGTTCTAAAACCAAAGGAAAATTTTATGATAAGAGTTCTTCACCCTTTTCAATCTTCACACGTCGAAAATGAATCAAAGCATATGAAGAATATTGGATAATTGTTTATAGATCTACACGTTTAGGGCCCTTTGTGCTTCGCCCCCTTATTCAGGGCCATACTCCGAGAAATTCATTCTTGTGGAATAACGAGGATAATAGAAATAATGAATTGCTGTAAATGAGGTAGGGGGAATGATCATTGATGGGTCTAAAGTATGAACAGGGCAGATGGTACAGCACCAGACCCTTAATCTGATATTTTGATCAACTTAAATTTATAAAAGAAATATAGTAATGCCTGATTCAAAAGAAAAACAGAAGGGGAAAAAAAGAACATAAAAGCACTGGAGTACAGAGTACACCTTTGCACCTTCAGTGTTGAATGTGCAGGACCATCCAGACAGGCTGAGGCACATCTTCTTCAAAGCAGCTGCTCATAATATGAAGTGTTGAGAATGCTAAACCATATGCATAATCTCAAGTTCATCAGTGATCATACCTCTATAAAGTAACATTGTTTTGGCATGTGAACAATAAAATTATCAACAAATGCAAACTTTAAGTTAACCATCATCATCATTATCATCTGGCCTGATCCTATCATAGTGCAACCCGATAAACGGGTCCAACTAATAAACTCCGAAGAAGCTATGTCCAAAAATCATAAGCTATGGTTAAATCTCAAGAGGAGATTAACCATGAGAATCTAACTGTTGGAAATTAACTGTAAATTGTCATTGCTAAACATAATTTCAGAGATTGGAACATCTACTACATTGACTTTCTGGAAGATCTTGCCCAGCCAAACATTAGAACTGCTGTACCAACTTAACCAAATTGAAGAATAAAGGAGAACAAAAGCAAGTTCACCAACTTCTGTAAATGATAAAAACCTCCGGTTAACTGTTGCATTATGTGCTCTCAAAGCCAAATATTCGAAACACACCTGCAACGACAATTCAATAAACAGAACTGAGAAAGAAGGATGCCATATAAATGAATAGGTGTTGCAGCAATAAGCAACATGCAATCTCATTCTCAAGGGCTTTGGTATTATTGACCTTTGTGATTCTATGATCCTCAATCTAGAACTTACATTCCTTGCAAATAATAATAATAATAATAATAATAATAATAATAATAATAATAATCTAGAACTTACATATAATCCATTTGCCTTTTTGTTTGAATAGAGAAAGGAATGTTGATTTGAGGAACTGTTGTTAAAACCGTAGGACTTGAGATTATAATCGTATACTTCAAAGCTATGACGCACAGATACTTTAGAAGTGGGCAACGTATTGTGATGTATTGTGTCCAATACATCACTTTTAATGTGTAAAATCTGTGTCCCTGACATGTCCATGCCGTGTTTGGGCATCATAGATTCAAAAACCAAATCCTAGGGAAAAGAGATTTGTACCCGTACAAAGAACCTATTTACAGATAAATCTTAGGATTCAGGTTGGAACACTACGATTGAATATTCTTTGAATCTAATGATTCTAATCACACAATTCAGGCATATCATCTAGTAAAAATGGAACTAGCTGAATGACTATTTTTGGTCAATTCTTTACTCTATTTTTCATTTTTTGGTGCTTCTATTTCTAAGAGATTATCCAACGAATAAACCTATTAAGATAAGAAATTGTTGGATTTTAGGAAGCTTTAGAGAGAAGCAAAGAATAGGAATGCAACAAGAGTGATCTAGAATGGGAATTGTTTCACCCTACATTCATTCCCTATATTCATTAATTCTTTTAGTTGTATTTTTCATTTTTTTAAAGCAAACCTATTAAGAATTTAAGATAAGAATTTGATGTATTTTGAGAAAGTTTTAAAGAGAAGCAAGTTTTTTTTTTTTTTTTTCCATGAATCACTTCTCTACTTCAGGCGAACAAGTCCTAATCATGTAATGGTGATAATTCAAATTTTTTATTGGATTCAAAGAGCATGAAAAATTACAACTGGTTTCTTTTCCTTGTAATGTTGATATCTTGAACAAATTTAAATTCGCATACAACCCAGTACATCAATATATGTCAATGAAGTTCTTCATATGGTTGTATAATAAACTTATACGTCATTATATTGTACTGCTATGGATTAAAAAATGGATGGAATATGGATAGCTACCATTTTTCTTATCTTATTTTTAAAAGAATTTAAAATAATCTTTCAATTCACAATCCAACTCAATTCAACCCCTTGAATGATTGAGATAAAATTTCGATATTCAGAAAATGATATGAAGTCCACTGATTTATTAGGCCCCACTAACATCCTACAGAGTATCCAAGAAAATTATGGACATAGTCTATCAACTAAGTTTGAATGTTGAGCCATTTGTGATGAGGACATCAATCTCAAGTACTCCAAAGACTACCAACACTATTGGCACAAGAAAAAAGTTGCAGGTAGAGCTTTTTTATGGATGGATCGCCTTTCATGGGCCTAATCCATCGATATCATGTGGATTCACCATTGGATCTGTCTTCTGAAGAAGACCACCATTGGATCTGATGTCTGGCTTGCTGACGGCCTCCTGTGGCATACGTGAGGACGACCCCACATCGAAATGGCCCACATGAGGAACTACTGGAGGATTTCAAGAATATTAAAGAAATTCAATGGGACCCAGAGGAATTAAAGCAAAATATGAAGAATCAAAAGGGGCCCAAAGTGGAGGGGCAAGCGACTTACCCAACACATTGGGAATTGTGTGCAAGCCCACGCACACAAATTCACAGGCGTAAGGCAGCCCCGTTTGTGTTGACATCTTCATCTTTTCTTTTCTTTGTTTTGTTTTTTTTTTTTTTTTTTTTATTTCATGTTATTAGTCGATGGATGGATGTAACTCTCTAGCCTAGTTTTAATGTTAGTCATCCACTGTTAGGGTTTATTGTCTTCTCCCTTTTAAAGCTATGTACTTCTCTTTGAGAGACATTATTGATGATATGAATAAGAAAATCTCCATTGAAGCTTTCTTGAAGGTTCCCCTTGCAAGATCTTCATCTTCCTTATCCGTGATGGGGAGTTTGGACTTTTACCCATGATGGGGAGTTTGGACTTTGGCGTGACACCAAGGATTGTCCATCACCATCAAGGTATTTTCTTCCATCTCTCTCTATTTCTTTCATTGTTCAATTACCATCCACCATAAAACCCTAGATCTACCTCATAGAAACCAAGATATAGCCTTGATCCTTCATCCCCACACAAATCCATAACTCCAATCCCTTCTAACCCACGAAACAGCACCAACTCTTCACTGGCTGTACCATCTCCCACCAACCCATCACCATCCATTCCATCACACTCTAGATCTAGCCCCAATCTCCTTACTAAACCCTAGATCCAACCCCAACCCCATACCCAAAACCAGCCCCCAATCCACCACCTACACTCAACATCAGCCCCACCAGGTCTGGCCCAACCAGCCCCCAGCCCACTTCCAACCCAGTAGAAACGGGCCCAGCCTAATCCAATTGGGCCGAACCCCTTTGGATCCCAATTTGCCATGTTTTTCCCTTTAATTAGCCCTATTCCGAATTAGTTTCAAATCTGAATTTTATTTGGACCCTTAAAAGTTGTGGGAATTAATTCTTTCAAATCTGAAATTGAACTTTAACTTGCAAATTTCCCAAAATTATCAACTGGTAACCATTGGAGCCAAGCTACCGTCCAATCCTCAAAAGGGCACCACAAATCTACTTGCGTTCGTGATTCCCTAGACAAAGTGAAAGTCCTAACCTTCCATTGGATCTATCTTCAATTAGTTGAGGATCTCATTGCAGGATGGATCACCATTAATCGCTTGCTGGATTTTACATTGAATGGTGGTCTTAGTTTCAGTTTTAGAGATTTAATTATAATTGTTAGTTAATTTCTTGATCTTAAACCATATCATTTAGGCTAGTCAGCCTCGTCTAGCATCAACTCGTCCCACTTGTTATTAACATGCTAAAGACCAGATGATACCATGCAGATCTGGGGATCAAGAATCACATAATTCCTCACAAGATCTCTTGGTCCTGGTTATGTTGCTCTTCCTTGATGATTATTCTGCTCGTTTGGATCTGGCATAAATTGAGTCCATGCAGATGTAGTAGTACATAATTTTAAAGTTCATGCATGTGGATAACCTAGTTATGTTTAGTTTATAGTTTTTTTGTCATCTGCAACAAATCACTACCAGTTAATGGGGTAACAGGTAATAGTGTTGACTGTTGAGAGTAACCTCGTTACAGAGTACCCAGTTCCAAGGATCCAAATGAAGCAGGACACTTGACACGAAAAGGAAATCAGAGCGAACAAAGTACCTTCATCAGCCTGGTACTTATTCTTGTCGTCTCCTGCATAAGCCAGTAGATTGTATTTGGGATTCCATTCCACACTATTCATTGCGGCACGACATGGGATTTGATGGACAGTCCGTCCTGTCTGAACACTTGACTGTTGATAATACAGCAGTATCATTTCAATAAGCTATAAATTTTAGTCTATATTTTGACAATACAAAATAAAAAAACACATTATAAGAAGAATCGAGAGGGGCTTACAATATCAATGAATAAATCTTCACTTGCAGAAGCAATGTACTCTCCAGTGTAATTAAAACTTACAGTTCTAACAGGCCATCTGAGAACAAAAGAAACAGCTTTGTTTTGGGAAAAAAAAAAAAAAACTAGTGAAGAAGCCTGGATAAGCTCAACCCAACCCCAATGGTTGATATGCCATAGCGATGCAACAGTCACCAAATTTGCAAGTTAAAAAGGGGAAAAAGTAAAAAAAAAATACTCTTGTGAAACTTACTCGAGTTTGGTAAATGTGCGGACACACAGCATTTCTGAGAGATCCCAAAGGCTAACCAGTGCATCAGCGCTACCAACAGCAAAATACCTGCCTTGGTTGGACAAGGTGAAAGAAAAGGTTATGACTCTGGTATACCACAGCATATTTAATAACAAATAACTGATTTCCAGCACAAGTTTACAACTACTGTGCTGGGCTTTCAAACTGGGTCAGGTCCAACTTGGTCTTAGTACCAAGCCCAAAGCCTATTTAGGAGGAAAGGACAGATGCAGGGCTCTGATAAGAACTTTTTTAGGAAAGAACATAGACGGCAGCATATGAAGAAAACTCTATGCTATGCACTTTTCAAAAAAAAAGAAAAGAAAAGAAAACTCTATGCTCAAACACTTAAATGGCAACATAATAAATGGAAAAACTGTTGGGCCCATTTTAATTTTCTTTTGTAATTACCATTTCCATCTCCACTTTGGGACTGAACCAACCCCCCCACCCCCCTCTTCTTGAGTTTCTCTACAGAAAAACCGGCAACAACTGAAGGTACTACTCTCTTAAAAAAGAAAGGGCCTAACCCTCATCAGCCCTGATTCGGTATTCTGCAACAGCAATGTCTACAATGGGCGAACAGTGATGGGAGATCAGCTCCACACAGCCTCACAAACTAGGGTTTTGAGTGGGTAAGATGAGACATAAATCTATGAGCACATGATGTGCGATATATACAAACGAACAAATGTACTGCTCTGCACCATTGACGATCGACAATAATATGAAACCCTAGTCGTCACTGAACGATTACATCAACAAGAGATCCTCAGATTCTCTACTTGCGTGACTAAGTACTCAACCAGCTCTGCCCCTTTTTTGCATAAATCTTTGTAGCAGCAAGCCGAACCAACCCTACCCGAGCACCGAGAGGAAAAGCCCTCCCCATCTACTTTCATTGGTCATCTCTTTCCTGCCCAAATCGAGCGACAAGAACTTTCGGCTTTACCAGATGAACAACTTGTTAGATGATGACTCTTCTTAGAGAGATCGCTGACATGTTAGAGGCCTTTGAAAGATGAGAGACCTTTCGTCTCTCTTCGATGAGATAGAACCACCTTAAAAAGAAGCTGAGGTTGAGACTCTTCCAATCGATGGGGCTTCATGAACGGACTAAAGGAGCCAAGAAAACAAGTAAATACAAAAATGAAATAAAGAAAAAAAAATATTATAGCAAGGAACCCAAGGAACTTGCTCTTATACCAAGTTGGGATTTAGGGCTACATCTTGACAGCATAACAACTTGAACTCAATTCTCATAGTTGATTTCATTAAATATCGCCAATGGCTTATTTTAAAGTGTACAGCCTATGATATATACTCAAACTAGGAAACTTAATCAGCAAACCTAATCCTTATCCCATCTCAACTCTATCCTAAAGAAACTATCAAAAATTACATATAAACCCAATGACCCAAATTACAAATATACCCAGTTGTTTCCCAGTATTCTCAACAGTAAGTTGGAATGTTAGAGAGGAATTTGAGTCAAATGGATTAAAATTGAGCAGATCTTCAACCCCAAATATAAGGAGTGCAAGTTTTAGGCCATTTATGCATATGCTGAGGATTCCGTACTGCCACTGAAAATGCACCGATTTTCATGTGCAAAAATTTCCCATGGTTTGGTGCAACACGAAATACTAAACAGATTTTCCTCAATGTCGTGATTTATGTGTGCAGTTTCTTTCTCTCCGAGTCTTTTTTTTTATTTTTTATAGCATGTGGGGGTGTGGGTGTGGATGGGTTGCTCCGTTACAATTTTTCTGCTTGATGCAACACATAACACACAAAAAGAGAAAAGTTGGACTAATTTTCCTCAATTTCGTGATTTCTGTGATGTGTGTGTGTGTGGTGGATGTTTTTGTTGTTGTTTGTGTTTTGTGTGGGTGGGTGGGTGGGGGGTTCTGAACTGATTCTTTGTGCCAACAGAGAAAAATGACAACAAAACTAGCAACTTGTGCTGGCCTTCCTTGCTCTACAAGGGCCTCCAACAGCCCCTCATTGATTGCATCATCAGACAATGATAGGTGAACACTCTGCAGCCTTTCTATTCAAGCCAAGAGGTCTATCTAACTTCTGCTGGCCCTGCTTCCTGGGCTACAGTATCCCCCAGAGGCCTGCAAGTTATTCTTTGGTTGAACAACCTGAACGATTTAAAGAAAATAAAGAAGGAGAAGCAGCAGGAATGACCTGCTCCAATACCCAGTGTTTTTGTTTTTGCTTTACAAGGAATTCAAACTCATGCATCCACACACACTTCAAATGTCCCTGACCAGCTGATCAACAGACTGGGACATGTTTTTCGTTTTAAATATATTTGAGACTAATGAAGAGGAAAGAGATGATAAGAGAATATTTTGGGGAACCAAGAGACCGGCGGTCCTCCATAGGACTAGACTACCCTCTCCATATATTTGAATTAATCTATTTTTTCTGAAATTACAAAACATACCACAGAAGATTTTTCATATTTACAAATTAGTCCTTTTTCTTTTTCTCAACACTAAATAGTTGCTATTCTTTATCAAGGAAAAAACTACAATCAAAATTGAACAGTAACCACAAGAAAACTCAAATTGCCTTCCTATGGGATCAATAGAAAATTACCTTCCTATGGGATCAATAGCAATGCAATAGCAACCTGCAGTATGGGCCATAAGGGTGTGAAGAACTCGCAGTGACGGATAATCCAGCACCTCGAGTGTCCCTACATTAGCCATACAAGTCAGTCCCTGAGGAGTTGTTTTCAACCAAGTGAAGATAGAGTTGTGAAAGATAAATGAAGAGAATCTGGATCTAGTTTTTCTTGATTCAATTCAAGTACATAAAAAGGAAAAAGATTATCTTTTGGTGCTTACAACATAGATAACTCATAATAGGAGAAAAGCATCTTGGGACATTTTCCTTACCGTTTCCAGTAGTGAGAAAGAAAATCTCTCCTGTAGTATTCCAAGCAATCTCATTTACCTGACGACAAAGAATTGCATGTCAAAGGACAAACGATTTCATTACAACCATGAACCAAGGCATCAACTATTACTCAAAAGTGAAAAGGCATCAATAAGTTTAAAAGGCAAGCATTTATCCTCTGAAAGCAACAGAAGCAAAGCAACAACCAAAATGGTGCAGCATGGAAGACACTGTCCCTTGCTCTTTCCACTTCAATAGCAATCATGATTGTATAATAAGTAATAAAAATGATATTCAAGGAAAAACACTCTGATGCTCTTAGCATTTTCTTTTCTAATAAAGTAAATTATATTTGACTTTACAAAATTGATGGAAATATTGTGGTCACTATTGTAATTTAAGGTTACTATTCCTAGGGTTTAGAATCAATGGAGAAATAGAAGGCAAAAAAGAGAAAAGAGGAAAGAAAGAAAAGGGCTTTCGTGAATTAGCATAAGAAGATTTACTTAAACTCCTTACATTAATCTTTTTCATTTTAAAGATAAGGGATATTTTAAAAAAAAGTATATAACATTTGGATCATTTTCAAAAAAGTACATGAAGATTAGAATATTTCACAAGAGTATAAAAGTTTTCCACAATTCTTTCAATCAAGCCCTCTCCATACATTTTTTTTTTGAAAAATGACAAAAAAAACCCTTCACTTATGATAGGGTTTTGTCTTTTGGGTTGGAATTGATCATTTCTCTTACATGATTTATTAAAGGGAAACTTTTAAAAATGATATAAAAGTGTTTTTGTCATTTCTCAAAAAAAAATTTATGGAGAGGACTTGATTGAAAGAATTGTGGAAAGCTTTTATACTCTTGTGAAATACTCAAATCTTCATGTACTTTTTAAAAAATGAACCAAAAGTTTCATACTTTTTTTGAAAATTTCCCTAAAGATAATAATGATTTACTTATAGTTACTTTTTATCTAAAAAAATTCCTTATAGCAATCCTTATCCAAGTTCTCACTTTGATGCAAATCCGATTCCATTAAGATAAACAAATAAATATATAAGGTCATTTTGGACTAAGAGGCTAGATATAAGGCAACCTCGTTTTGTGGTTTTTTGTTGCTCGTCATAACACATACAACAGAATAAATATGTTCAATGTTGCAAGTTCATCATCCTCTATTGATTGGTGTGGGATTTTTGCAACATCCTCTTTCAAATCTTACATCTTCCATGGGAGCTCTTTGCCCGAGATCACTTTTGGTTATTATATGCAATAATACAAAAATGCTAACCTAATACATCATGCTAAAGTAAAATTTCCAAAATTATTAGTTACCATTAGCTAAGTTGGTTCTTCAAAATATTATTTTATATTGGACCTTATGTTCTTCTCAAACATTTCTCCAATAACTCATTCGAAAAAAGTAGGCCCGAATCTAGTTTCATAAGGAACCAACAACAACAAAGATAAACAATGGTGCTAAAGAGAACTTGTGACAAAAAAATTTATAGCACAGAGATGATAGGCTGAATTGAATATGAAAAAGAATGGAATCCATTTTTCCTTACTTTTCTATTTTCTACTACCCAAAGGCAACCGCTGCTCATAACTTTGCAATCACATCCATAGTTGAAATTTAGGAGTACATCTTGACTATATTCTTCAATCTGATTTATTGTAACAGACCTTTGACTTGTTCTCAAAATTTGAATTAAAAAAAAAAAAAAAAAAAAAAACCCACACAAACTACATACTCAGCAACACAGCTGATTTAGATTGCACCACAGTATGCTACATGCATATTCGAAGAGGCTAGAATGCTACACACACTATAAAATCTTTCCTATTGATTGAGTAGGTTTTACACAAAACCCTGAAATGGCTGAACACTCGCTCATAACTGGCCACAACAATGGATGAACACTTACCAAACTGACCTGGATCTTTGTTGAAGTGACCAAGAACATCACATATGTTTGTTCCAACAAGAGGACAATAAACAACCAAAAATACTAAAAAAGTAGATTTTATTTTCTATATATACATATATATTTGCGCTACTCATCTCAAATAGTCACTCCAATTTGACCATGTACTGATGATGTCAGTCCTTGAACACCTTTAAAAAAAAGAAAGAGTGGGGGTGGGGTGGGTGGGACGGGACTATACCCTTAACTGAAACCTGAATTTTTCTATAACTTCAGTTATAAAATTCAATTTGGGTTTTGGAGGTGATTTAGAATTTAAAAGGCATCGATTTAATGGAAAAGGCATAGGGATTCATAGAGTTATGAGTGGGAGATGTTTTGCAGTTGGTTTTAAGGGCTTTAGTAGGTTTTAGGGACTAATATGGATCGGTTTCTGAAAGGTTACGAAATTGAAGGGGAAAAAAAGAGGTTTCTGATACCAAGTTGAAAATTAGAGACTATATCTTGACTAAATTCTTTGATCTGAATTCATTGAGAACTAACCAAATAAAGATGTCAAATCTCTAAAAAACCTAATCACAACCTTAATAAGAAACTTAATCCTATAATAATAGAAACTCTGATCACATAATAACACTAGCCAAATTTTATCTAATCCTAATCTAAGACAAACTTATTCTCATAATCCTATTAACCCATACTTACATTGTTTCTCAACATCCATGTCACAACATTCATAATAGCACCAAGCATGAACCAAAATAAGGAGAAGAATACAGTTAACTGTGAAGAGAATGAATTTTCTTTTCTCAATGATAAGCAACTAGAAGTTAGAAATTGATGTGGGCAAAGAATTGCAAGGACAGAAAATGATATGATAAGGGATAAAATGTTAAACAAGGGAAGAGGAGGAAATCTAAAATGGCCTGTAATTTCCTAAAGGTGATTACCTCATAATTGAACTTCCGCTTGACAATGGGTTTAAATTTCCGAACATCCAAAATTGTCAGTTCATCATCCTACAATATATGCAACATTATTAACGAGGAAATGACCATCAAATCTTTCAATGCTAAAGGCATCACAACCCATAAAGCAACATTTATTAATAATTTTTTTGTAAAAAAAGCCAATAACTTCATAGGTATTACAAATAAGGTTAAAGAGTTTGTGTTGAAATAAGTATTCAATTACAAACGATAATTCAACACCAACTGGATCAAAAAAAAAAAAAAAGAAATAAAAAGAAAGAAAGAAAGAAGAAGAAGCACGCCTTTGACAATCGTAAAAACATTGAACTGGATGGGTGCAATATTTAGGCTCTGGAATTAATGAGATTTCGTCTTCTTAAAACTATTCCAAGTTTAACATCAATGTGATTTCTCTTTCATATTTACAACTTTTGGGATGTGAAATGAATCATAGATTATCCACCCTTCGTGTTACTATTCCATAAAACAGTCTTCATTTACAAATGTTTTTTTTTTTTGAATGGCTACTTTCATTAAAAAACACACAATCAGTACAAGAGAAATATACTGACAAGTAAAAGCATGAAAACAAGGAAACCAAATAAGCTAGAACATGCCACTAAACTAGACTAATTTTGCCCTAACAGGAGAGAGCGAACTCCTTCCAATGCATCACAATTTGCTCGGAAGAATAGCTCTTGAAAGATGGAGTGATAGACACCCACTGCACGACCAAAATCTTTGTTTTCTCCACCAACGAGCTATCACTATTACCAACACCCTCAAAGCATCTTAAGTTCCTCTACTTCCATATTGTCCAAATAACAGCAAGGAAAGTCGGCCTCTATAATTCCTTGCCCCTGGGAACCCTAGTTGGTATTCTCCATGATTGAAAAGGCTCTGGAAGGGTCCTTGGGAACACCTAGCAGCAATCGAATAAGTCCACCATCGACCGCCAAATGAATTGGGCGGATTTGCAATTCACCATGAGATGGTCCACCGACTCCTCCTCACTTAGGCACATTGGACAACCATTAACCACAATCCTCCCCCTCCTTCTTAAGTTAGCCAAAGTAAGAATTCTTTTCCGGATAGCCAACCAACCAAAGATGACCACCCTTGGCGGGGCCTTGATCTTCCAAAGGTTGTTGATCGCAAACCTATCCACCGGACTAGTATGGATGGTAGAAAAAAAGAGGAAACTGAGAATATCCCATCCTTTGAAGCCCTCCACACCCTTGTATCCTCCCTCCCCTCCTGGATGTGCACATCTTCCAAAGCGTTAAGCAACGCGATGAATTGTGGTTCCTCATAATCCTTTAAATTCCTCCTTAAAATAGGGCTCCAAACCATCTTATCCCATGTTCTTGACACATGTCACAACTTTAGAATCCTTATCCACAGCATGTCTAAAAAGGTCGGGGAACTGATCAGCCAAAGACCTATTACCCACCCACCGGCCTTTCCAAAAGAGAATCCTCTCCCCCGACCCGATATGATAGCTAATGTTTTCCATAAATTGATCTTTAACTGATAGGATTCCTTTCCAAAGAGCTGAAGATTTAGTCGATGCATCCTTTACTTCCCATCCATCTCTTGGGAGGCCATACTTCCTTTCCAAAACCTGTCTCCAAAGCCCATCTGACCCTTCTCCAACCCTCCACAGCCACTTGCCCAAGAGAGCAAGGTTCATCTGTTTGAGGGGTCAGATTCCCAGGCCTCCCTCTTCCTTAGGTCTGCAAATAGTGTCCCACCCCACCAGATGATACTTTTTCTGCGTACTATTACCGTGCCATAAGAAGTCTCTTTGTATCCTCTCTAGTCTTTTAATCACAGAAGCGAGGCATTTGAAGAGAAAGAAATAATAAATCGACATGTTAGAGAGGACTAATTTGATGGGGGTGATCCTTCCTCCGATAGACAGATAGCCTGCCTTCCACGAAGACAGTTTTCTCTCCACCCTTTCCACCATCGGGTTCCACAGCGACTTGGTCACCGGTCTCTCACACAAAGGCAACCCAAATAAGTAGATGGCAGATCCCCCACCTTGCACCCTAGGATACTTGCACGGTGATGGAGCACAGACCTCTCCACTCTTATCCCAATTAGCTCACTTTTGGAGAAGTTGAATCTAAGGCCTGACACAGCTTCATAACAAAGAAGTAGCGCTTTAACATTTTTGATCTGATCTTCTTAATCCCCACATAAGATAAGGGTGTCATTAGCAAACTGAAGATGGGTGACTATAGGAGAAGTTCCAACCACTCTAAATCCTTTGATTAACTCCTTGTTCACTGCTGCTTTTATCATCCTGCTTAACACCTCCCCCACAATTAAGAAGAGGAACGGAGAAAGCGGATCCCCTTGTCTAAGCCCCCTCTCCGATGGAAAGAAACCCTTAGGAGTACTATTTATCATTATAGATACCCAGGCTGAAGAAACACACTCCTGAATCCAATTTCTCCATTTTTCCCCGAACCCCATTCTTCTGAGCATGTACTGAAGAAAGTTCTGGTCCACTCTATCGTAGGCCTTCTCCACATCCAACTTGCAGATAATCCCTGGAAGTCTATCCTTGTATCTTGAGTGCACACATTCGTTTGCCACAAGGATATCATCTAGGATTTGCCTCCTTTTAACAAAAGCGCCTTGGTCTTTGGATATAATGCCCGGTAAAACCATCTGTAATCTCCCAGCAAGGACTTTGGCTTAAATTTTGTAAATGCTTCCTAAGAGGCTTATTGGTCTGTAGTCCCTTATTCCTATTTCACCCATTTTCTTCGGAATAAGCACGATAAAAGATGCCCCCAACCCTTTGGATAGTTTTCCCCTTTGATGAAATTCATTCATAAAAGCCATGATGTCCTTTTTCAACATTGTCCAGAATCTTTGAAAGAAAGACATTGGAAACCCATCTGGTCCCGAAGCCTTGTCCCCTGTCACATCAAAAATCGCCTTACGAACTTCTTCCTCCTTAAACTCTCTTTCCAACCACTGAACCCAAAAGTCTCAAATTTCATCAAAAGCCAAGTTGTCCAAAGACGGTCTCTTCCATCCCTCTGCTACGTAAAGAGATGCAAAATAATCTTCAATGTGATTAATGATCTCCTCTTTCTTCTCCAATCTCTTTTGCCCATCCATGATAACCGAGATCCTATTGGTCCTTCACCTTGACGAAGCCACCCCATGAAAGAATCGAGTGTTCTTATCGCCATCCTTCAACCACTGACATCTAGATCTCTATCTCCATTTGATCTCCTCTTCTCTCACCTTTCGCTGGAACTCATCTCTTAGCTCTGCCCTTTTCTTCCCCTCATTTAAGGATAGCTGGCCAGATTCTTCCTTTTTATCCAATGCCTGAATTTCCAAAAGGACGTTAGATTTTTGTGTCTGCACATCCCCAAAATTGGATTTAGCCCAGTCTTTAATTTTATTCTTCAACATTTTCAGTTTAGTAGCTAGCCTATAGCCTGCCCAACCCTCCACTTCAAGCTCCTTCCACCACCCCTGAATCAATCCAGGGAGTTGCTTTTCCTCCAGCCACATCAATTCAAAGCGAAAAGGGGAGGGACACCATCTTTCACACTCAGAATCAACCACAATAGGACAGTGATCTGAAATTGCTTTAGGAAGAGCACTCTGTATTACTTCTGAGTACATCTCGATCCAATCTGTCGTAATCAAGAATATATCCAGTCTTGGCATTGCTGGGTTCCTCTAGTTGTTAGACCAAGTAAATGAAGCTTCACTTAGTTGCAGATCAACTAGAGAATGAGAATTAATCCAATATGAAAAACTGCTCACATCTCCAGTTAGTCTGCTTCCTCCCAATTTCTCACTTGGGAACCTTGTGATGTTCCAGTCTCCACCTATGCACCACACACCGTTCCATCGTTCCCTAATCATATCCAGCTCACCCCAAAACTCCTTTCTTCTCTAACTATTGTTAGGGCCATTAACATTTGTTAGGAGCCATTTTGAACTACTCTTCAAATCCTCTAACAAAACTGAAAGGGGGAAAACATCCTTCCAATATTGAAGCACCTCGACCGCCCTAGTATCCCACATCAACAGTAATCCTCCCGCAGCACCTACAACATCAACAACCACCCATTTAACATTCCTCCTCTTCCAGGTCTCTTTGACTACCCTATCTGACATCTCTTTTGGCTTTATTTCTTGCAACATTGCAATGTGTACTATGTTCCTTCTCAAAACCTCCTTGACCACCAGCCTTTTGGAGATCCCCCCCACGAATATTCCACGAGAGGATCTTCATTTGGAACTTGACATGGCCCCCTGGTTTTTCCTCCCACTCTTGCTGCCACCATGCCGCCCTTCCCCCTCCCTTTCCTTACCTCTGTCATAATTAATGGAACAGCATAAGCCATTTAGCTCTCTCTCCCCCTTCCTCTTAGATTTGTTTTCCTTCATCCCTTCCTTGTTTTGCTTCTGTCTTCCTTGAACGACCTCTGTCAAAGAGTCCCACCCCCCTTCTGACTCTTCCATGGTCATCCCGATAGCCTTTCCACACTTAATTACTCTTTCTAGCAACCAATGTTCTTCCCCTCCCTTGGTTTCCTTGTCAGAGTCCACTAGGTTTTCCTCCCCAGGCTGAAAGTCCCGATGGCACCCTTCAATTTGACTGTGGATGTTTTCTTGAAGCCCCAAATCCCCATTAAAAAATGGCCTACCTGGCTTTCTGTCGAATGTTGAAGCTCTTCTCGGTGAAGTCATTGACAAGCAATCAGCAGACCTCCCTGAACTGACTTGCATGTGGTGACCATGACGATCATGGTGTGGTGCTGACCCATAGCACGTTCTCGCCTGATTTTCTTGGTGACCAGGTCGCCTCTTGAGAACCCTCTTGAGAACCGAGATCCATCCCTGAAAGTCTGTTAAAGGAGATTTCGCCTGACTGCTACATATTCGCGCCTTCCCAAATTCCCCTGTCGTCGATTTGTTTCTCTCCTCCATCCTGATGTCGTTCTGCTCTCCACCGCCTCCTCCTGTTGTGGATCCTAAACTGTTTGGAGTCTGCGCGTCACGCTCACCTTGGGCTTGCTCACACAACGAACAAAGAACAACTACGTTGTTCCTTCTCCCCTTCCCTATGTAGCCGTTAATCAAGCTGTCGCTTGATTCCGCCTTGGAAAGTCCTTCCATCGCCGATTTGGTCGTCCGCCTTGGATGGCTCCCTATTTCTCCATCGAAGTCCTCTTCCTCATCTCCATTTTCTCCATCGAAGTCCTCTTCCCCATCTCCATTTTCTTTTTCGAGCATCCCTTTATTACGCCCTAACTTAAGATAGGGTTGTTTGCTGGACTTAGGCCCACTTGACCCGCCTCGGTCTAACCCATCATCGGTAGCTGAGTCCAAGCCCATACAATCAACTAGGCTCCTATCCTTTAATAGGCCTGACTGGAGAAGGGCGGGTTGTTCAAAATTCAAACCCAAGTTGCTGGCGTCATCGTCTTCTACCTCTCTCCTCCACGAACGCCTGCAACAGCAGCCCCTAGCAAGCTTCGTCTCTCCCAACCCTTCATCATTCCCATCCCTACTCTTTTGCCTGCTCTTTTCTTCTTCCACAAGCACCATGAATCTCAAGTCCTCCACCCAAACAGGGACCTGCCTGGGCAGTCACCAATCTATCTAACAGTATCATAATCCTGCCAGGTTTCAGATTCTCTTTCTTGATCGTCCTTTCATCTACCTCCAAATCCTGGCCTAAGCAGTCTCCTATAATGCCTAAAAGTACCTTCATGCCATGCCTGAAGAGGCAGGCCTTTGACTGTCACCTAGAGAGGCCTCGGAGGTGTACCCAGAATCTCCATCCATCTCTCCAGGAGAGAAAAAAGGGGATGGGTAGCCTCTGGTGGCATACAGATGAAGAACCTCCTCAGCCTCTTTGTGAATGAAACTGCATCCAAATGACCTGCTCTTCCAGCATTTGAACATTGCATACCCTGTTCCCCCCAACATCTGTCCAGCCATTTTTCTACCTCCCTGATGCCATCAGACTGTGCTTTCAGGAATCCCACAAGACTACAGTGGAGTGATTTTTTTTGCTCTTTTATGACCCAAGGCGCCACCCTGGCCCCCTTTTTAGTGCCATCTGCCACTAACCATCCTGCTACTTGTGAGTACAGCCTTCCTTTGTTGCCCTCTTCTTCTCTGACTTTTACCCTCTCTGGAAAGCACATCGGAGGAGGCTCTTCTTCCTGCCAGAGGGGTGTAGGCTTGGCTCTTTTCTCCAGATCCTTTCTTTCATGTCTGCTATGATTTTGATTAGCCATATTTGCCTGGATTTTCTGGCCTCCCCAGGACTTCCCTCTGCTAGCTCTATTGCTTTCTCTGCTTCTCTGAGGGTTTGGAATCTGACAAATGCAAAGCCTCTCCTGCTGTTGCTCCTCTTGTCAATAGGGATGAACACATCTACTATTCTCCCTGCCCTCCAAAGCATAGCTTCCAGCTCATTTTTGCTGATCTGCTGAGGGAGATTGGAGATGTATATTGAGAATGACTTCTCTCTGAGTTTTCTGATTTGTTGTGGTAGGGGAGTCCTTTGAGTTCCTCCAGCTTTTTCCTCCATTCTCTTTCCACAATAAATGAATGAAACTTTCCTTTGTTGTTTTGCACAACACCTCTGATTCCTGCAGGGCTGAAAAATTGCAGCAGATGTCATCCTCATGCGATCTCACCTGAAACCTGAACCCCCTCCTCTCCTATAACAACCAAAGTTTGAAAGCCCACCTGAAACCCTCTCTACTGAACCGCGTTCTTTCTTCTTTTCTCTGTTTCAAAAAAAACCCAAAATCGAGTACCTCTACTTCTCAACAGAGGAAATCGGAGGAGAGCCACCAGGCGTCTGAAAGGGAAACTGAAAGATTTTCTTCATTTACAAATGTTATTTACATTTACACAATTTTTTTATTCAGAATGGTGAAAGTGGGTGATAAAGATTGGATTGACCTGCCCATGGTGGCGAATCCCACTCAGATTGCCCAACCAAGCTCGTGCTAGATCCATGACACCATTAGAACTATTCATGTGGGCCTTATGTGGGCCTAGAATTAAGCACTGAGTATGGTCCCACATTAGAACTATTCATGTGTCGTTAATCTACAGCCATTAGAACTATTCATGTGTCCTTAATCTATAGCCCTATTAAAGTGTTGAAGGCATATGGGACTACATGAAAAGGGTTTACAATCAAAACAATTCAGCAAGACGATTTCAGTTAGAATATGAAATCTCATAATATTCCCAAGGCAACAAAACAATCCAGGATTACTATTCGGGATTCATAAACCTATGGACTGAATATACAAAGAATTGGTATATGCCACTGTTTCTGATGGTGCCATCCCAGCCCTTCAGAAAATTCACTAGGTCAATCAGAAGGACCAATTTCTTATAAAACTGTGTCAGGAATTTGAATCGGTATGATCTAACTTATGAGTCATGACCCTTCTGTATCATTGGATACCTGCCTTAATGAATTGCTTAGACAAGAGCATCGTTTGCTTCACTCAAGCAACCATAGAACAAAAAGGCATTACTAGTAATTCATTTGATGTTGTTTATGTGAGACAAGCTAGGGCCAAGAATATGAGCAAGATTCAATGTTATAGTTGCAAGGAGTATGATGTACATATAACAAATCAGTGCAGGAAGTTTTACAATTACTATAAAAAGACAGGACAACTGACAACAAATTGCAAAAGATGACCACATAATCGACATAATCATTCCTTTCATGCAACAACAAATGAGCAATCTTCATCCAGGCCACAGCAGGCCTAAGATCTCCCTGAAACGAAATCAGATGGGGCAGAAAATTTAGAGGTTCAATCCTTTGCACCAGGCGACCCTACAGGTAAGTTTTGGTAAAGATTGGAGATCTTGAGTGGACCCCCAGATCTGTGGACTTGCTGCCAGGGTCTGCAGTACTGACGGCAGCCCCTATTTTGCTAAGTTGATTTGGGAGAAAGAAGGTGGATTGGAGAGGGAGATGACTAATACAAGGTTTTCTACTACAGCAAATGAGAGAAGATCTGCGGACCCCTTGACATAGAAATAGCTCACTACTCAGACAGAATCCAAGGACACTTGGATTAGACAAAACAGAGATCCATGGCTCTGATACCATGAAACCACACAAGAAGACAAGAGGCTTGGCGAAGAAGACTCACATACAATAACAGTAATAGGCTTATCTACACAAATACATTGAGGTTTGAGTTGTTTGACTAACATCTTGAATCTAAGAAAAATGTATGGCACATGAGACTATCAAATAATGGCGATCTTCTAGAAGGTATGATACACTGAGGGGGCGGGTTAGAATGGGTTAATGAGATTGAGGGAATTGGATTGATCATGGAAGGCCCCACGTGGTGTTAGAAAAGTCACCTCCCATGCAAGCCTTGAGAAGTACCTCTCAGCAGAAAGAATTCCCATTTAGAAAGGGAGATGAAATTAAGCAAGTAGCTAGCATTTCTGCATCACTCTAATTTTCAAGCCCAAGCCGGTGCTGCCATGGCGCCAGCCCAGACCAAACAGAAAGCAAGGCCTATTCCCCAGCCCAAAAGGGGGGCCCAAGTTTCAAGCCTAAAAGTGCAACCTGATAAAGAACATATCAGGACCAAGCACTACAAGTTAAATTGACATCCGGACCATCATCATCATTGCGATGCCTTAAACTCAGCCCACCCCAATAAACTAATGACGTTTTGAGGCCAGGCCTGTTAGGGTAAGGAGGTTCCCGCAATCTCCACCCAAACTTCACTCGTGATAGACCAGTCCTGATGACTAGACAAACTGGCCCAACCTATTGAATCCTCAACTCGTTTCAACATTACAATTCGGTATCATGAGGCCTATTCATAAGAAACTGAAAAGGAAATAACTTTTAAGCGGCATGTAGTATAGGTAAAGCTTGAGTTTTTGTTCCTGTACTAAATTAACAGAACAATTAAAAAAAAAGGGATAAATTACTTTTTTGCAGGGCGCTAAACAAAATGTCACATGACCTACCCTATTTCCAACAGCTATGTGCGTTCCATCTGGTCTGTATGTAATGTTGATGTTTTCGCCACTAAGTTCTACATGTTGAGAGCACTTTCCACCTGCACAAATAAGGGAAAGCATCATCATCATCGAAGCCTCATCCCATTTTTCTGGGGTCAGTAAGGATGGCTAAGCATCACAATTTACTATAACATAAGGCAGTAAGAGATGTTATAAAAATCAACAAAGTCCTACTTGAATAGGACTTGACTACTGGGAAGCCGAGTTGGCCCTCCAATTACCCGGTTTCCAAAAGGTCGGGACCAAAGAAATCCAGGTATAGACCCTCTTTTTGGACCCCAAGGATGATCAGATCCAATTGGTTCCATGCACAAAATACCCATGTACCCAAGTGAAACGTATAAAAAAAAAGATTATACATGATAAACACTATCTCAATATATTTCTATGCAGCAAATTAACTTGAAAGTGTTTCTGGCACAGGTGGTGGCTACCATTTAAGAAAAAAAAAAGGGTGGAAGCTGTGCCTGTGCCCGATATAAAACGTCAGCAAATTAACTTTATATCAGTCGCATCGTCCTCTATCAAGTTTCCATGCTTCAAAGTAATGAGTTGTTCAAAGTAACGCTCATTCTCATGATACCAATCTCCATAGTTGTACTCCGGAATGTCCTCTAAAGTCCATACTGACTCAAGCTGATGGAATACTTTGATTGTGACAGGAATTAATGCAGAGTTAAGAATTGGATTATGACTGCAGTTTTAGGTTCGATAGGACCTTGAATACAAGTAGGACTGATTATAGATTACAAGGAGGAACTCATTTGATATTGAGGCCTGGGTTTGGGCAAAATAAGTGCTTGAATTGAAGGGATTTTCTCTAGTATGAAATTTGAAGCAAGAAGGTAATAGATTAATATCAAACGTCAAATTCCTAGCTGATCCAAGAGCACAAGCACACATGTCAACAAACGGAGAGAATTCTAAAATTGTTATTAATTGCATAAAGAGAAGATGAAGAGGTAGTTCGATTATTTATAGAGGCAAATGGGGTGGACGTCCAGCCCAATTCTTGACCAGTTTGGACTCTGACTCTCTAGTCTCCTGCTGGTTACTAGTTAAAAATGTTTCCCGATCATGAAGTAATTAGATAAAAACTAGACTCTTTTAAATTCTCGAATATGGCTTCTAGTAAAACATAAGAGACTCAATCAACAATAATGCTACTAAAGTTGCAATCAAGTGGGGCCCTAACGTGTGAAATGACATGTGCATGAAGGAGAAATTAAAAATAAAGGACTACACTAGAAGATAATGCCCAACTATGTCAAACGTGTCTTGTCGTGCTGGCACGCCTCAACCTGGGCACAGCCGGGCCACGGGGCAGTGCCAACATGGCACGTCCCATCAAACATGCAGTGTCATGCAGGCATGCCTGACGGCACAGCTCGGCCCAGCACAGCCCGATGGCACGGCACGAATGGGCGGTGTCATTCGTGTCGAACCTTCATGCCGAGCTTTCATGATAGGCTTCTAGCACGTCGTGCTTCATTATTTAAGGTCTTTAGCTAAAAAAATTTTTACATACACACAAAGAAGAGTATGACACATAGATTTAAGTAGTTCAGTCAAACTCGACCTACTCCACTGAGAAGAGAACCATTTGGATATTTGGATCTTTTCTATTGAAGGTTTTTCAAGAGGATTATCTTCGAAATCTTTACAATTTTTGTAGATAATAAAAAAATAAAGAAGTAAAGGACTACATTGGAGGGGTAAAACGATCAAAATACACAAAATATGACCGATTTGAACAATCCGTCGTGTCGTGCCGTTTATCGTGTTGTGCTGTGCCATGCCTGGGCCAAATGGCCACAGTGCCGGGCCGTGCCGAGCATGGGCGGCAAAGTTCATTTGACACCTCTATGCCCAGCTCATACCAAGATGGGCCATAGGCCTCCTGGACCAAAGGCCATGTTGATCCATAGGCCGGCCCATTTGATCCCTGGCCATAAACTTGGCTTGCATCATTTCAGCTAACATAATTTGCTTAATGTAACTAATTAATGGTGCCTAACCACAATTCGGACTCATCAAATTACATCAACATCGCACCCAGTTATGCTCGCAGATTTTTCCCCTAATGGAACTGTCACTCCCTACTCTTAACGAAAGTGTGAACCACCCATTTGCAGAAACTTCCATCAGTTGTTATCAATCCCAATTTCCCTGCATTTAAATAATTATTCGTTATGCAAAAGATTATAAGTAACAGAAATTACATAAATATTAAGTCATCAACGCATATTCTACACAACTAAAGAAAAGTCAAATCTCAAACACCAGACTTGAATGTATGTTTTAACATATAGTGCACTTACTACGAGCATCCCAAAGGCGAACAGTCTTGTCACCCGAAGCAGTTGCAATTAGATCGGCGTGTTTGGGGTCCCAACATAACTGATCAACACTATCTGTATGCCCTTTCAATTCAATGTCTTTAACCTTGCCCTAGTTAACATCATAGCTTATGTTAGCATATCATTCCTACTCAAGAAAGCAAGATTTACGGAGAAGCAAGATTTACGGAGTGGTTCAACACAAACAAATTTTCTGGTCATGATGGAAGGAGAGAAATTACAAGATTTTAATGCTAAATAAAGAGATGTTCAAGAGTCAATAAGTGCCTTGATTCTATGTGTTTGAAGGTGCGTGCATGAGTTGAGGATGTGTGAAGGTACAGAAGGCATTGAAGTGGAATCCGCCTCTTAAGGGATCTTTTAAGTTCAATATGGACAAGATCACTAAAGGGGAATTGATCTAGGCCGGTATAAATGGAGCTCTCTACAATGATAGCGAGGAGTGCATTGGTCATAAAGACATGAGCTATTGGGTAGGATGGAAGCTATTTTCACATCTTCATTTGGTAGTCTTATTTGTAGAGTGATTCCTCTAATGCCATCTCATGGGTCACTTCACTAGCCCATCCACCTATCTGTGAAGGATGAATTTCGCATTCCAAGTTTCCAACAGATTAAAGGTCTATGCTCCTCTATTGTTGTCCATTTTTTTGTCATGTTCCCACATAGACTAAGAGCTCTTTATAACTGTTATAAAAAATAAGTGATTATTTGTAATATTTCCTTGTAAGAGAGAGAGAGAGAGAGAGAGAGAGAGATCCATACATGGCCATGAGGCTCAATGAGCCAAATACGAGCCGTCTGATCAACAGAACCAGAGGCAAGCTTCGTGCCTGTACAATTCCAAGCCACAGAATGCACCTGAGAATGACCAAAGTAACAGAGATAAAACGTCAAATCTCAACATCTTATTCTAGGGTTCCAAAAGTCAGAATTCGTATCTGCTTACCTTCTTCTTATGACCTTGGTATTCCCTGCTATGAAGGTTTTTGAAGGGCATCTTCGTTTCATCCATCCTTCTCCTCTCTTGGAGTAGCAGAGAAGAGACTTTTAGAGAGCAAGTGATAATTGATAACAGTTAGCTACAGTGGAGAAAAAGGAAGTCTTGGTTCTGTAATCAAGAAACTAAAAAGGAAAAAAAATTCTAACAGTTCCTCCTAAGCTGGCCTAATTACAGAAAGGGGTTCAATAAATTGATGAAACCAAAAGGATCCCAAAGAGCTTGGGGCGCTGTCAAATACACCCTTACCATTAATTTACCCTAACAAGAGCAGAATACACACTAGACATTCTAATTTCTGCTACCCACTTTCCACAACAGAATATATCTTCTACAACTCACCTATTTTGTTTTGTTTGTGGGATTTCATCTCTCACCTCCACTTTTCTTCATCTTCCAACTCATTTTCTAGAGCGTCAGATTCTCTTATATTTGGATTTTTTTTTTTTTTATTCCATGAACGATTGGGGGTAGAAGTTCGGTATGGATTTTAAGTGGGGAAAATTGAAACACAGGGTTTCAATTTTCTTGAGTTTTTGTAGGGAAATGGTTGCCCAAAAAACTCCCCAGTTGCAAAATGAACGAACCCCAAATCCACAAAACAACAGAAGAGAAGATACTACTCTCCAAACAAACCCAAATCGCCAAATTCATCGAAAATGCAAACTCATTATTTTAGAATCAATCAAAAATAAAGACAAAACGAAAGTGTAACCAGGACTATTCAAATCAAAGCCCCATAAAAATAAAATCCACTGAACTTGAAGGTATCTGATTTTCGAATACACAATCTCTTTGTCGGTAGGTATTTCCAAAAATCGCAGCAATCAGGAAAATGAGATAGTTTTGAACCTGAGATAGACAATGCAACCGCGGTAATACCCCGGCTGGTAGGACGCAAGCGAGAGAGGGAGAAGACCTTCCTTACGGGGGAGTCATTTTAAGAACGGCTCCTTACCCGCGTGGAAGGGGCGTCAGGTCTTAGTTGGCTACCCGGGGTTCCTGCTTCCCCTCATGTGGACTTCGTTTCCATTTGTATGCCTTTTTCTCGCGATCTGCTTTTTATTTGAGTGGGCTACGTTCGGGGCCTGTTTGGATGTACGGTGAATTGAAGTATGGTGAGGTAAAGCATCAAATTAAGAGAGAATAAAATATAAGATGTTATGATGGTATTTTATTTTCAGTTGTTTAGTATAAAATCTTTTTGACTTTTTGTATAGAAAAGTGGAGCTTTTTCGTCTTTTGCTTTTTTTACTTTTTTTGAAAAAGATGGAGGGAATTTTGAAATTGTGTACTTTTGATATGACCCATTGTCTTTTCTTGTCTGGATAATGGAGGCTTTACCTCACTTCACCACACATCCAAACATGCCCTCAGGACACGTCTGTGTAACACTTTTTCGTAGAAAAGCGAATGGTTTTCCATGAAAAATTTATTTTCCAGGCGTTTGATTTAGGATTGCAAACGGGACGGTTTCGAATCGGAACCATAGATGATCAAGACCCGGACCCATTTTTAAGTAACGGTTCCGATTCTAGATCCGGCTTTGAATCAGATGTTGTTTTGTTGGTTCCGGACTCGATTTCGATAAGAAAATCCGGATCTGATTCCATAATCGGATCCACCTAGAGGACTCAAATCTAGTTCCAAAATCTATTCTATTTTATCTTTATTCTTCAATTTTTTTCTTAAAATAAGCATACCATCCAACTTATAATAGTGCATCAACTCTACAACATCTATTATTATACATAAGAATCCCAAAAAAGAGTTGATTTTAAAGTACAAATTGCAATATTAAAGACTCATATGCCAGGTCCCAAGTCCACGGGTTGGAACCTATATGGACTCGAAACCAGACCCGTTTATCAATCGAAACCTAAATTAGGTTACGGACCCGGAACCGTTTATGAATCGGAACCTAAAATAGGTTCCAGACCCGGTTTTTTGCGGGTCGGATCTTCCGGGTAATCGGAGAATCGAATACCCATTTGCAATCTTAGTTTGATGCAGAATAATTCTACAGAAATGTTTTCCTGCCTCGTCGGCATTTTCCTTAATAATGGTGGAAATGAGTTTCCTATGGGGGTATGGGAAATGGATTTCATCGAAAAACTTTTCCCACTTTTCCTTACTCTTGTCCATTTCAACCCAAAACCCTACAACTCTTTCATTTTTTATTTCTTTAAATAAATTATTATTTTTTATTGGAAAGTTCAAAAGGTATAAATTTTTTGACTCATTTTCAAAAGTGCGCATGAAGATTTGATTATTTCAAGAAAAAATTATAAAGTTCTCCATAAGTTTTTCAATCAAGTCCTCCCCATAAAAAGATTTTAAGAAATGATAATAAAAAAAATACTCTTATGTCATTTTTCAAAATTTCCCTTTAATAAATCATTTAAAGAGAAACAATTAATTCAAACCCAAAGGATTTTGAGGCCCCACTTCATTGGCCGGGTTGGGCCAAATTGAGCAATATCCAAACCCGGCCCGAGTTCAAGATTAAAGTCCAAGTCTGGCCCAAGCCCGAATCGGGCCATAACTAGCTTATTCGAGCCTGTCCAGCGTAAAGAAGAGTGAGCCAGAGGCCAGCCCATGTAATGATATAAGAAAAAATATACAGGATTTAACCGGAAAAATCACTTTATTCGCACGTGTTACGCGATCAAGCACTTTAGCAAGTGGGGCATCAATTAGAGCAATTGGGCCCAAATTTCTTTTTCTTTTTTACCTGTTTGGCACATCGTCGGCGCCAACCTTATTTATATTGAATAAGGTCGGCGATAACCCTGTCCGCGAACCATATTTAGGGCTCATATCCTTGTTTCTTCTCATTTTTCTCCTCTCTTCTAGTCTACCATCGAGACTGACCTTGCACGAGTGACGAAGAGCAATTGCTTCCATTTCGAGAACCACCAACCTTCAAACTGAATTCCTCAATATCTTCTCTTTGCTCCCATCATTTTTTTCATCGTCCATGATTTCTACCAACACTCCAGAGGTATCTATCTCTTTCCGTTTTTGAATCCTTGTCAATGTTTTTGTATTTTCCCTCCCTTTTGTTTTCCTGTCATCCCACATATGATATTGAAGCGCATGGTTTGTAATCTTCAACGTTGTATTCAATTTGTACATTGTTTGATTGCATTGATTAGGGTTTGTAGATTCTAAATTTTGGTATTTTCAGTTGAGAATGACGATGGAGCATTGGGGTTTGTTTTAACACCTCCAGAGAAGTTTGAGTGAGTTATTTTTGTTTTCCAAACTTGAGGATGTTGTATGCGGTCAAATGCCACTAGTGGTTCATTTGTTCCTTTTTGTGTTTCTTCATTTTGACAATGTGAATCGGTTCATATGCTAGGATTAGCCTCTCAAAATCTCTTCATAATAAGAGATAGATGGACCATTAGCAACTACAGCCTATAATGTATCAATTCATATGTGAAAAAAAAAAAAGAAGAAGAAAGATCCCTATTCAAAGAACCACATCCACATGGTAATCAAACCATATCATCTCCTCCTCACATGACCTGAATATTGCACACAATATGTAGAATGTGAATTGAATCAATTGATGACACATTTGAACTATAGTACCCACCATCTCTAAAATAATTACACCACAGCATTTAATACTCAAAGCTTCATCAACCAATCATCACCTCACTAACCAAATAGATCATTAGAGTTTCAATGGCTCTACACCATTATTATCTTGAAACTGGTACAAAAAACTTTCTCGAGCAAATAGGTTTGGCATTTATATACTAACACAGTCTATATCCCCTATCATTTCAAGAAATCAAGGTGAATAGCTTGTTGCAAACTTGCAACCGATAATTTAGGATGTAAATAGAGAAATAAGAACAGATCTATGGTTTCAATCCATTAGTGCTGGTTTTGTTTATTTGGGTTTTATGCTATGTGGTGAAATCAATGACAATGTATTTGGGGTTTGGATTGATGAACAAGCACTTCATTAGCTGATTTTGTTCATTTTAAGATTTCCTTACCGCCTTGAATGATTGATAGAATGGGCGTTTTGTTTTGAAGGCAATTGAATGAATAGTTGGTTATATGTTTTTGCTATTCTTTGGGTGGTTTGTAAATGTAGAAATGCAGTTTATAGGTTTCATTTGATGATTTGTGTTTTGTGCTTTGTGGTGGAATAAGTTTTAATGTGGACATTGTGTGCCTTGAATACTTGATACAATGGTGTTTTGTGTCTAAAGGCAATTGAATGGATGGTTATATGCTTAGCTATTCCTTAGGTGATGTGGAAATGTGGAAATGCAATCTTTTATCATTGAATGATTTGTGTTTGTGGTGGAATCAGTGTTGATTTGTGCACTGTTTGGATTGATGGACAATTTCTTGGCTGATTTGTTCATTTCATATCTTCTTTGTGGCTTAAATGCTTGTTAGAATGGGTAGTTTGTCTTTAAGATAACTGAATAGATAAATAGTTATATATTTACACATTATGGAGATATATATAGGAACTTGATTTTCTTAGGATTTGAATTACTATGGTGATGTTTGTGTTTTCATTTTCCATTTGCCTCTTGATTCATCTTCCATTATAAGGGAGAGTATTGGGTGGTCGGTTTTGGATATTCGGCTTTCATAGTTTATTCATGCTTGTCTTCATAACATTCAATGCTATCATGTCTAATTTGGATGTACACAAATGTCTAAAGAGAATATAAGCAATGCCGAAGTGCCCCACAATGAGGCTAGTACCTTAAATGCACAACCAGCCGTACTTTTATGTGAGCAATAACATTACATCTCTGTCGCTATTGAACACGGTTTGGTATACTCTCTTCCACACAACCAGTAATCAATTGAACTTTCTTTCAATCTATGGCTAACGTTATTCAAACTGTCATTTTTTCTCACAGGAGTTGGGCACATATAGATGCTTTCCCATTAACCCCGACTATGGGCAGTGGGACCTGAAAGAGCGACAGCTGCAATGGGTTACCGAGGCTGGGTTGTATCATTTGGCTCAGATGAGGTGGATGAGGATTGACCATGCATTGATCATGGGGTTGATTGAGCGGTGGGGGCCGGAGACAAACACATTTCATCTTCCATCTAGCGAGGCGACCATCACACTAGAAGACGTAGCATACATCTAAGGCCTACCTATTGAGGTCCACCCGTAATGGGTCAGACATACACCCACTACGAGATTGATGATCTCTATTGGGAGCTGCTTAGTGTGGTGCCCCAAAAGAAAGAAGACTATAATGGGGTCTCCCACAAACAAGTTCACATGGCCGGAGCGCGTCTTCCTTCCCACTCCGGAGGAGTTGAGGGAGAAGGAGAAGCCGAGGCAAAAGGGAAAGAAGAAAAAAGGCAAAGGAGAGGCGAAGAAGAAGACGACAGAGGCCGAGGATATGTGCAGAACTTGGGCCTATTTGTTTTTTTTTTTTTTTGGTGGCGGGACAGATTCTTTCCAATTCTTCAGGGGCACAAGGCTCCTTTTGTATTTTAGAGCTGTTTAGAGAGTTTAGGCCCTACTCATAGGCCTCCGCTTGTTTAGCGAACCTCTACAGAATGCTAAACAAGGGTGTACATTGGAAAGGGGTCAAGAAGCGTGAGAGGCCCGACCCTACCGATGAGGAGGATGCCATGGATAAGAAGTTTAAGTCTCTTTCTGGCCCCCTCCAGCTTCTTCAAGTGAGCTTGATATATTTCTTTTTCATACTTTCACTATTTATGTCTTAATGTTCTAATGAATCCCTTTCTTTTAATAGATCTGGGCTTACACCAGAATGAAGATTGGTAGAGGTCTAAGTCCAAGCCACCGCTTAGACAATGACATACAGTTTCCCCTCATGAATATATGGGCTGACCGACTTAATGGAATTACCCATCTTACGACCGTGAGAGAAGTGCGAAAGCAATGCAATTACCTCATGTCTAAAGAGGTAGAAAGATTTCATTTCAATTTTCTAATAATTTTCATACTTACTTTAATAGTTCTAACTTACTCAATGCTTCATGCACAGTTTGAGTGGTAGCCGTACAAGAAGTACGGAAAGGATTTTTTGAAGCATATATCGAAGGCTGACAAAGCACTTTTCACAACAGACTCTCCCCTTATATCATATTGGGTGTTGGAGCGTCACCCAACCCCTAGCGTCATGAGATAGTTTGGCCTGAGACAGACAGTACCTCCACACTTCGTCAAGCCCATCGTGCTGAAAGAAAATAAGGGGAGATCTATTATAGATTGGTTCCAGTGCATGAGGAGGAGGTGAAGTCATGGGAAGCTTGGGCAAACAATGTGCTCAAGAGAAAAGGAAAATCAAAAGGCGGGGAGGATGAAGAAGAATACATGAGATGGTATGAAGCGAATACCATCATGCGTATTGGTTGTGTCAGGCAACGCGACGAGCCACAAAGGGATCCTCCCCCACGGCTCGATGCCCAAGCTCCTACCGTCCCATAGACTCGGGTATGACGTTCACACCCTTTGCATCTCTTACTTTGCTTCACATTGATTTAGTTAATATATTTTCTAATGGGATCCTTTCAATATGTCCACTGCAGGTCTCTCTCCTCCTCGACCACGTCGTACGGTCATGCGATCGTTTGATCACTGCAAATGTGGACCTACTCCCCTTCATAACTTCAATTAAAAAAAGGGTCAAGAGATTTAGGTCCATATTTGGGACTACGTACCAAGACTGTGTCGAGACATGTAGTTCATCTGTTGATGAAGATGATGACACTCTCGTAAGGATATAAATAAATTCGAGCATTTCATTTTTGTGAGTTGATGAATGATTTTGGTGATTTCCTCACCATAACTTGCTTAATTTTGCACACCGTCAGAATGCCAAAGAGTGCAAGGATTAAGGGGAAGTTCTCAAAAGGCCCCGCTAAGAAGCCTCGACCTAGTATCGATGCTCCCTTGATGATAGAGGACTCCCTCATCAAGGCATCAACCTCTCACACTTTGGATGAGGAGCAAAAAAATGAAGCTGATGCCAGCAACCTTGACGCAGCTTTTGGTGACGTGGATGACATCCCTATCGAGGATCTTATCTCCATCTCGCCCCGTCCTCAAGGATACAGCACTCGACCGAAGGTCACTTGCTAAGCAATCATTGCATCCCCTACACATGCTACAATTGATTCATTGATATGGAGGTGCAAGCACATACCCAGGCTGAGGAAGATCCCGGATAGGTTTTTGGATTATCAACATCCATTGCCCCTAAACGAGTAATGTTCTGACGAAAGTGGAGAAGGAACTGTTGATGGATTTCTACAAATATTACACACATAGGTCATATTTATTGTTGAAAACACTTCCGTAGTACTACAGTTTTTGTTGGGTTTTTTACTAATTCAACGTCTCAATACTTATTGCATCGATAGGAAAGAGGAGAGTTGGATATGATAATCTCATGTGTCGATTCTAAGTCCTTCAGAGATTTATTGGACAAGGGCACTTGGATGGACTCGAGTATCATATATTTCTGGTTTGAAGTGCTACAGGAAAGGTGCAAGGATGCATGCTTGGTTGACCCTAGTATATGCGTAAGTTCGATAAAAAATGAGAACCACTTGTAATTGAACTCATTGGGTTAAATGTCCTAGTTGTTTGATGTCTGAGATGCTTGTCTTGCAGAGTTTCTGGGAAAATGGTCTAAAGACTAAGGATGACATGCCTTTGGGCTAAAGAGAGAACGTGTAATGGACGCGATGGAGTGCAAGTCTCTAGTCTACGTACTTCACGCTCACAACCATTGGTCCTTACTTGTTGGATATGTCGATGAGAGCCACTATGAGTACTATAACAGTTCGAAGGGAGAGATCTGGGGCTAAAAGACCTGTGAAAGATTCGTAAGTATATATTTGCTCATCTCTTAGCAGCATAATGTTTAGATAGTAAATAAATTTCAAAATGGAGGTATCATTCATTTTCACTATGTTTGGTAAGAGATTGTGGCTTCAACAAAGATTCATGGATCATGGGTGGTCGGTGCCTATGATGTGGACGATGACCACAAAGACGGACATCCCATTTCAAGACAATGGAAATGACTGCGGGTTGTTAGCCTATGCGTTCTTGGAATATTGCGAATATCGTCGTCTCATCGAGTTCACTCAGTCAGACATCCCGTACTACCGGCGGAGAATTGTCATCAACATATTTGAGTAAAATTGGGTTCGAAATGCTTCAAGGCTTAACCTCCCTCCACTCCCGGTCTTGTCCCATGACTTGCAGTGAACCTTTCCTAGTGATATATATGTTTTTCTAAATGCGTTGTAATGTAACTTGTAATTGAAGTGGTTATGCTGTGGATATTGTGAATTTCTAACTGTAAACTTACGAGATGTGCATAATTTAATTGTAATTATATATCGGATGTTGATTGAATGTCAATTGAATGCATAGTTTGTTTGTGCTTGTATTTTAAATGCAGCATTTATGTTTTTATTGTTACACATAGTTGTATTTTGATGTAAATGCCATAGTCCCAGTATATCATTTTTTTTCCTTGTTCATACAGCATCATCACCGACCCTGTAACACTTAACATACCTAAGGATGCATAGAAAAGTTACAACTTTTAGTTGGAAAATTAGGAAACCTACGTCGATGATGACCTTATTTTACACTGCTAAGGTCATCACCGACCCTGTAGCACTATATAGACTGGAAAAGTTACAACTTTTGGTTGAAAAATAAAGAAACATGCGTCAGCGATGACCTTATTTTACATTGATAGGGTCATCACCGACCCTGTAGCATTAAATATACTGGAAAAGTTACAATTTTTGGTTGAAAATTAGGAAACCTGCGTCCGTGATGACTTTATTTTACACTGCTAAGGTCATCACCAACCCTATAGCACTAAAAGACTGGAAAAGTTACAACTTTTGGTTGAAAAATTAAGAAACCTATGTCGGCGATAACTTTACTTTACACTACTAAGGTCATCACCGACCCTGTAGTGGTTTCATTGGAGATGTTGCATGGAAAGAGTTACAACTTTGGTAATTAAAAAAGGAAACTTACATCGGCGATGACCTTATTTTACACTACTAAGGTCATCACCGACTGTTACTTGGAATTTTAGCCAGGGGTTGCCTAGAAAAAGTTACAACTTTTGGTTAAAAAGAGGGAAACCTGCGTCGGTGATGACCTTATTTTACAAAGCTAAAGTCATCGCCTACCTGTACTTAGAAATTTTGCAACAAACCTCCTAGAAAAGTTACAACTTTTTGGCACAGAAATTGGCAACCTGCGTAGGTGGTGACCTTATTTTATAAAGCTAAGGTCATCGCCCACCCTACTTAGAAATTTTGCCACGAACCTCATGGAAAAGTTACAACTTTTTGACACAAAAATTGGCAACTTGCATCGGTGGTGATCTTATTTTACAAATCTAAGGTCATTGCCGACTCCATAATCAATTTTTTTCATATCGTTTTCCTGAAAAGTTACAACTTCTTGTCAGAAAAATAGCTAACCTGCATTGGTGGTGACCTTATTTAACACTATGAAGGTCATCACCAACCCTATAATGATATATTCCTCGTGCATTATATCAAAATTCAATGCAGAATCATTACGTTACGTACATGCATTATATCATCTTCCACAACAAAATATTAGGTTCCACACCTCTTTTCAAAAGAAATGATAAATTATACAAAAACATCCAAAAATGCAAAATATTTTTTTAAAAGAAATGATAATTTATACACAAACTTCCAAAGATGCAGCAAAAATTATTACTGCCATTTTAATAAACTTCCCATAAACATACATACAACAAAGACTATCCAAAAACATACCCCAAAATAAAAAATTACATGAGCAGCCCCAAAACACAAAATCAATCAACGTCATTAGTGAATTGGCGGATTTTTACAGCTCTCACGGTTGTGACCACTCTCTTTACAGCACTAACAAGTTACCACTCTTTGCTTGTGATGTCGATCTTCAACTCGGATCCTGTTCTTCTATGGTCGATCCGGTTGCTCAAAAAAATTACATGAGCAGACCCAAAATACAAAATCCATCAACGTCATTGTTGAACTGGCAGATTTTTGCAGCTCCCACGGTTGTGATCCCTCTCTCTACAGCATGAATAAGTTACCATTCTTTGCTTGCGATGTCGATCTTCAACTCAGATCCTATTCTTCTTTGGTCAACCCGGTTGCTTGCTAGCCAATGGTGGGAGGACTCTCCCGGTGGTTAAATGTTGTTCCCATTGATTCCTACACGGGCGTCACGTATGACATATTGACATCACTGTACGCGTTCTGGTACTTGCTTGTGAGGAACCAGTACTCACAATACTCATATGGATTCATATTCCGCGCTTTCATGGCAGCAACAACATGGCAACATGGGATCCCAATCACGTCCCATTGGCGGCATGAACATGACCTGCGATCTAGATTAATTACATCAACATATCCTGAAAATTGTACTCGATATTCATTCAATGCCGCTACCAATACCATCAGCCTTCGCGAGTCTTCCATCTCTATGGCTAGGTACTTCTCTACGTACGAAATTAGTAGTGAAGTGATGCTTTGTACTTGAGTTGACTGTCTCTAAAAGAATTTTATGATATTTGCACATATCTCTTCCACTTATTTTGTAATCGGGAGCACTCATGTGTCTTTTATGAGACTATTTGTGCACTCTGCAGCATTGTTGGTAAGCATGTCATACTTGCGTCCATGAGCAAATGCCGTTGCCCAGAACTGATGGCCAATCGCATGGATGTAATTATATTCACGCTTATCTACACTTTTTATGTGGTCCATGTAAGTATCATACTCACAAGGTCAATATGCCCTCGCCGCGCTCCAAAACTTGCTTATAATGCTATGGTTGTTGAAAGCCACCTTTATATTTTCAAATATATGATAGCAACAAAAACAATGCTTTGAACTTGACATTATGGCTTGTACTACAGGAATCAGACCTTTTTGACGGTCGGATATTATTGTCAGATTTTTTTGCCCACCCAACAACAATGACAAGTGTGCAAGAAACCACTCCCAACTATCACACCGCTCCGTTTCAGCAAAGGCAAATGCAATGGGGAACAGTTGATGATTTACATCATGTGTTATGGTCACCATTAGCACTCCTGGATATTTGCAACGAAGGTGCGATCCATCTAAAGCTATCAATGGCCTTAGAGAGGTTTGAAATGACCTTAAGCATGGACCGAGGACCAAAAGAAGCATCTAAATCGGTCATCCTCCCTGATGTTCAACGCAGTGTACGAACGGGGGTTGGTTCTATGAAGCTCATTGCAATAGAGCGACAATATCATAAAAGACTTCTCGTACGATTTACGCACTTTGCACAGTGTAAGCTCCTTTGCCATATGTGTTCTCCTGTATGTAATGCGGGTCCCAAACTTAATCTGACATTCATTGATGATCTCCTTGGGCCTAAGATCGTTATTGCATCACACATTCTCTTTAATGAACTCAGCTACTAGTTTCGCAGTTGCTTGCCGATGTGCAGTTCTCATAAGTGGTTTAGAGCAATATTGTTTGAAATTATATTTTCGAACTCTGAAGTGTGGACCAGAATCTACCATGGAGGCATGTAAACACCAGGGACAATCGACTCCTTTACAACTCGTTGTGACCATTTTCATTGTACTTCTCTTATGTTTCAAGGTGAAGTTGTTACATATTGCATACTTTGCTATAGCTCTTCTAAAAGCCTCACGATCAGGAAACTCCATACCTATCCACATCTCCCTACCTAAACTGATTTCTTCTTCGGGTACGACATTATCAGGGACCATTGTGTCCATGAGAGGAGTTTTTGAAAAGCCGTCTTCTTCATTTCTGCTTGTAGTATCTTTTTCGACAACTGATTTAATTAGTTCAACAGCTGCTAAAATTCCATTCCCAACCACATTAGTTACGGGAGCACCTATGAAGCTGTGCACACTTTCGCTTCCATTCATGTCAAAGCATTTCTACATTGATTTCTTCGAACATGGACTCATCATCGTCTGGAAAATAAGACAATGTTGTTGGGAATTTTATATCATGATTCTCCTATATATCGATCGTGGAAAATTCTTTATAAGGTGGAGGTGAGTGTTGTTGCACGCCCTTTAATTTATTATCAGGCTTTCCAATGCTCGGAGCGTCTCAAATGATTTTGTTTATTTCATCTCGTAAAGACCTGCAATAGAGAGTTATGAAAAAAAAAATTTACTTTCGATCCAGGTTGAAAATGTTGAAATATAGTTTTAATTTTAGAACATACCTATTGCCACAGGTGTGTTGGAAACTGTTTTCATCGCATAGCCTTCTTGAAACAAATAATAATATTCATTTTGCTTCGCTTCTTGACAATTTTAACAAACCATTGATAGCATTTTCATCGTCGATATCTATCAACGAAAAAAAATTGTCATTTTGTAGAAGATACTTTAGAGTTATCTCATTGGAAGTTGTTGCCCAACTCGATGCTTCCAAAGCAATTTTGGACAGCTCCTTAAACGTGATATTGCTCGAGAGATATCTAATCTTCTGCCTTCCACCTTTGTAATGAGGACGATTGAGCTCAAATTCAAACTCACCGTCATAGTGAAAGATTATTGGGTGTTCAATGTCTGACATGCTATTAGAACATCATAAAAAACATAAATTACTTGGACCATCCTTCTCATGTAATAATGCATGGGGTGTAGATTAAATTTGTGAATGTTTTCCTCCTTATTAGAAACTAATTATGTATAAAGTACTTTGAACAATGCAAAATAGTAAATAGGGCTCCTATGTAACGTATACCATAATCAATGAAACAGACAATAAACAACATACAGTGAAAGAGAACATGTATCCATGCTTTGAATGATAGTATATGTATTATATGTTGTCAATCGAAAGAGGAGATTGATTTCTAGGGTTCTATCATGTGAAGAGAAAATTTTTCATTACCTCCTTTCTGTAGACCCTATCAATAGCAAGAGAAGATTGATAGAAAATTAATGGTGACATCAATGGTGGAAAAACGCACTAGTCATCATGTTTCGCAGATATACAATACTGAAAGAAGGCGGCCTCTGCGATTTTAGAGAAGTGGGAGAATGAAGCTCGAAATCGGATTATGTAGGATTCGTGGACAGGGTCATCGTCGACCTTATTCAGCGTAAATAAGGTCGGCGCCGACGATGTGACAAATTGGTAAAAAAAAAAAAAAAGAAAATTAGGTCCAATTGCTCTAATTGGTGCCCCACTTGCTAAAGTGCTTGATTGTGTAACACGTGCGGATAAAGTGTTTTTTCCGGTTAAATCCTCAAAAATAAAAATGACTTTTTAAACTGTTTAAGCAGTAGCATAATTAGTTTTGTGTTATGTGTTTGTGTGAGAAGTCATGTGTTAAAGTCTCCTCTCAGTGTCTTTTGTAATCATGATTTCTAAGCTGGGGCTGGCCAGGCTTAGGCTCTCTACCACTGAAACCAAGCCCGACCCATTTATAAGATGGCCTGGCGGGAGAAGCGAAAGGACGAATCCAACTCCCCAAAAGGCTGACAATCCCAGGAACAAAGGCGAAGATGCTCTCAAAGGTTGAATAGAGCAACAGTCGGGGGAACCTTCTTGATGGACGAGCCATGAAACAAAAAGAAGTGAATCAACTAGAAAGGGCAGCAATCGTCAAATGCTCGTTGGAAGGGGAATGCTTAGGCGGGAAGGAGAGGAATTCAGACTCTCTAACTGGCACAAGATCAATACAGGGAGATAGCCATGACGGTGAAGAGGGAGTGGGCATGGAGGGATTGTCAAATGCTCGCTGCCACGACGATTAGAGATAGCGGCAAGCATGGATTCTGTAGGGGCCTTGATTTACATCCAACGAAGGACTCTCAAGGCTGGATCTCGGTTTTGAAGAGGCGAAGTGATGGCTCTGCGCTTCACACGAAGAAGTGCTTCGACTCTGCACCGCCTCAGGGTCATCGATCCCAGCTTTTACCGGTTAATTTGGCAAGGAGTGAGGAACGAGTCTCCATCACCACCCCTAAAAGAGACTCGGCAGAAAGAAAAGTCACGGTAGGATTCTTTTCAAAGAGGATCTGTGGAATAAAGGAATTTCAAACAAACAATTCGAAGGGTTGTCTAAAGAATCCGAGGGGGGGATGAGTACTTGGGGAAATATGAGGGAGAAGTGGAGCATTGGCTGCCATAAAGGGTAGTCCAGTGTGGGTAAGACAATTGAGGTTACTATGGAGGAGTCAAAAGGAGGATGGGCCTCAGTGATGGAGTTTGTATAGTGTAGGGAGAAGCAGAACCAGGCAGTGAAGAAGGAAACTAAAGTTAAGAGGAAAGGGGAGAGAAAGTGGTGCAACCCAACCACGATTAATTGAAGATCAACACCTCCAGCCGTGTGATCGAGTCCTCTAGACTCAGGCCCTAAGGCAAATAGGAAGGGAATACCCAAACAATTAACTCGACGACAATTCTCCGAAATCTTATTTCTAAAATAGCATCCATACAACTAAGAATTCCTCCCTATATGTAATAGAGGAATCATCTAAATAGGGAAACAGACTCATTACAATAATCACTAAAATCTCTCTATCAATTAAAATCACTACAATCTCTCCATTTGATTACTTATATCTCTCTCACTAAATCAAAGAAAATCTACTAAATTAAGAATCTACTTAAGGTAAGCAAGTTGACAGAAGACTTTCCTAGTGGGGCCCATCAGCGGGCCCTATTATTTTTGGACTGTATTGCATTAGAGAGCTTAATGGCTTGAGTTGCTCAATTAATTATGATAAAGTTAAGGAACAGGAGGCACCTTTTATGCCTCCTTTTTCCCAAAATCGTTAAAATTTGAATATCTCAAAAAAGTATAAACTTTTGCACAATTCTTTCAATCAAATCTTCTCTATAAAAAATTTCAGAAATGACAAAATTACTCTTAAGAAAATTTTCAGGATCTCCCTTTAATGAGTCATTTAAAAGAATTGATAAGTCCAACCCAAATGACTAAGTGGGGCCCACTTCAACTACCTTTTATGCATGGATGGTTAAAAAGAGTGGATTCCAAATTACTAAAAAACTAGCATTCATTAAATGGTTATTGATGAGTTCACAAAAATACATTTTCATAGTATTATTTTATGAGTTTTTAAAGATAAAAGAACTCAAAACACTATTTTTAGTAGAAAAACAATAAATTTCTCCCCCATCATGCTTTGCTCATATCTTTCCATTATAGATGGTCATTTGTATGCATTTATATAACTTCTAATGGCTTCCATACAAAATATGTTCAAAAATACTCTCAATTATATTGACTTCTTTTTGTAGGTGTTAATTGAAGATTAATTTGAAGATTAAAGTTGAGATTCAAGAGTTAAAGAGAGTAAGGATAAGTTTGGAAGACAATTGGATGAAGAAATGACAAAGTTAGGCCAATAATAAGAAGAAAAATGAAAGACCTGGGTTGGTATTTTGACCATATCTTTTTACTCGGGTGTCCGATTGAGGTGATCTCAGAAGCATTGGAAAGCTTGTTCTAAGATCTACAAATCATATTTCACAACATTTTTCCCAATTCGGACGTTTCGGGGGTCAAAATCGCATATCAATCTGGGACTTATTTTCTAACATGGGATCACATTCATATGTTCATATTTCCATACTTGTGAAGTCTCACATTGGAAAGAAACCAAAATACAGCAAGGCAAATGTATCTATATAAGGAGGGGAGCTCTAAGCATTAGAGACACAAGCAAGGAGAGCCTCCTCCTCTTTACTTAAGCTTTTCATGTAATTGAGAGCAAATTGTAGAGAGAAAGTGAGGAAAGCCTTGTAAAATTTGAAGATTTGTAATGAAAGTTTTATCTTCTTCAATGGGTGGCTAATCACTTGATTGGATCTTCTGGATGAAGCTAAGTTAATACTATTCCTTTTGCTTATGCTCTTAATTTCCTTTGTTTATGTGCTTAACATGCTAGAATAGATTTTTCTTTATTGCAATGTGCTACCTTCCATGCTTATTTTATTTCTTAGCATTCTTTTTACTATCTATGCTTAGGTTTGATAAATCATGCTTAGGAGTTAATATCTTTTGATGGTTTATGCTTACTTTTGATAGATAGTCATTAGGAATCTTTTCTTTTATGAAGGGAAGAAAATCTTAGCTATTAGATTGTTAATTTCTATCTTTGAGTTTTAAAGCTATATTTTCCAAATCTAAGCATTGATTTGTCATTAGATTTGAGTCTTTGTTTAGGAAAAGATAAGAGCATTAGTATTGGATTAGTATTACTTAGTGGATTATAGATGATTCAATCTATCAATTAGTATTGTTTCTTGCTTATTTTACTCACTTTAGTTAGATTCTATTCACATTCTCACACATTTATTTACTTATATTAATTCTCACACTCCATTTATCTATTCACACCATCAATTTCACCTTTGATTTTACACTATTAGCACATTTCTTTTTATGTCTATCCACTCATTTTCTATCTTGTTCTCCTTATTAGTTAGTTTTTATGGATGCTTTTAGTTTCTTTTTATCTTGATCTTGCACTTATTTTCACACACTTATTCACTTGATCTATCTAGCATTTCTTCATTGTTCTTGTATTAACCTTGTCATTTTGTTTTTGTTATTAACTTTGTTATTCTTGTTACTAATCTTGTTCTTGGTTTGTTCTTACTTGAGTTTTTCTATTAACATCTCTTTGTTATTTAGTTTCTTGTTTTCTTTTAGTTTGCATTCTTTTATTTCCATTGTTTTTGTTATCTATATTTGAATTAATAATCCTTTTCATTGATCATTGTTATTTTCTTTGTAACGATCCTCGTGGGAACGATAATCGGACTTCCATAGTCTATATTACTTGAGACAACCGTATACTTGCGGGAATTGACAAACAGTTATGATCATCAAAATCAAAATGGTCGGTTTTGGCAAGGATGTAGGTTAAGAAAAGATAAAAACTTCTAATAAGAAAAAGGTAGTTTTGTCATTTCTAAAAAAAAGTTTATGAAGATGACTTGATTGAAAGAATCATGGAAAACTTTTATTCTTCTTTGAAATATTCAAATCTTATACCTTTTTGAAAATGAGCCAAAAGCTTTATATTTTTTTTTGAAAATTTTCCTTTTTTTAATAATCTAAAATTTTTAATTTGATCTACACTTTATGTAAATGCCCTTTTTTTTCTTATGATATATAAAATCTAAGAAAGATAAATAGTTTATTTATTTCTTTTCAATAATAGCAAAGAAAGGCACAAATTTATACATATTTGCTAGTGTCTAATGAAACTATTAGAGTAACCCATGATATCTACATGTCAACTAGAGACTTCTCTTGAAAACTCATTTGTAATGCCAAAATAGTTTTTATGGGTTGGGCCGGGGCCGCTAGAGTCAGCCCACGTATGTGGGCTAGACTAGGGTTGCATTTTTAAGCCCACAACCCTACGTATATAGCTGAATAGTAAAACGGGTTGGGCTGTGGCTTTTGCCCAGCATATTTAACACACAGAGATGTATATATTTTACCAGCAGTCAGGTACTAGACTTGGCACACCAGTTTAGAGGCTCCACTTAAAGGTCTTAGAAAACTACAGCTCAAATTCTGGTAGCCCTATTCAACTCGACCTTTCTATCTCTTAGTCCACTCTCTCTATTGGTGCCGTGTAGGGGTGAAACTGGGCCGGGCCGTTATAGGCTCGGCCTGAGCTCGGCTCAAAAGACAAAAGAGTCAGGCTAGGCCCTAGTAGGAGGCCCGTTTGCTTAAAAGGGCCGAGCTCGGGCTTGATGAAGCCCGGCTCGTAAGCCCTGAGGCCTACATATATTAATTCATATATTATATATATGTACACTATACAGTATATAATACATATATAATATAACATAATCCATAAATCCTAAACCTTAGTTTTAATCCAAAATAAATAATCCCTAAACTCTAAACACTAAACCTTAAGCACTAAATAATCCATAAACCCTAAACCTAAGTACTAAACCTTAAACCCTAATTTTAATCCAATATAAATAATCCCTAAACCCTAAGCACTAAATAATCCATGAACCCTAAACCCTAAATCTAAGCACTAAATAATTCATAAACCCAAAACCCTAAACCTTTATTTTATGATGGTAGCCGAATATTTTATTTTATTTTATGATGCTATTGGAGTTTAATTTGATTTGTATTATTGTTGGAGTTTGATCATGCTCATCTACATTAACATTGAACTATTATAGTGTTGGAACTGGGCTCCCTTTGCTTTTATGGAGTCTTTCTTATTTTAGTTAATTTTATTGTTGCAATCCAAATTATGGGAATGGAAATATGGGATAAATGCATGCATTTGACCATTTTTTGTTCTGGCTTGCATATGCAGATTTCTTTGAATTCTGACAGGATTTTTTTTTCTTGAAAATATTTTCTTTCAGCTAGTGCTATATCATTATAAAACGGGCCGGGCTTAAGAGCCGAGCTTAGGGCCTCAAAGGGCCGGCCCTAGGGCCTCATAACTTAATAAGAGCCGAGCCCAAGCCAAGGTTTTTGAGGCCCTTTCGAGCTCGGGCCGAGCTAGGGCCTACTGAAAAATACTAGGGCCGAGCCTAGGGCCTCTCAAAGCCCGGCTCGGCCCGGCCCACTTTCATCCCTATTGCCGTGTCTTGAACCCATGACCTGATGATCTACACCATCAGTTTATATGTAAAGTGTATGTCTCATTTGGTATCATTTGATTTAATTGTCAATTTTAGAATTTCAAATCGGATGGATGAAAATGTCTAAAATATAGTTCATCTATGTGATGGGCCAGTAGGCCCCTCAAAGATAGCAGGTGGATATCCACTCAATTAATTGGTTTTTCTTTCTAGTGGGTTGTATTCAAGAGCCCATCTATGAATTTGATAGGGCAGTAAGGGCCTGTTTGTGGACAGCCTGGAAGGGTAAACCTGCGTTTCCTCTTTCGCGGCAGTCCGTTTCTTATCATTGATGTTGGAAAACGTTTCCTCTTCTCCCACAGAAAATCGCTCTTCAAAATGGGGCCTGAAAATCCAGAGGAGGGAAATCCTCCTTGCACCAAACAACAGCGCCCTGCCCCCTCCTTTTTCTGTGGAAAGGTTGGCTACACAAACAGACCCTAAATCTCACAGGACATTGGGCCCAGCTGAAGATTCATTTGTCCTCCATATAAGTTTTATTAGTGGTCCGCCCCCCCCCCCCCCCCCCAAACGTGGTATGGGTTTTATGGTTCAATATATGAGCCATAGGCTTAATCATCAGCTACATACTGTATTAGCTATTGAATCCTTTTATAATTAACTGAGAAAACAGAACTGAGTCAAATGGAAATAGATGAATAAATTAGATACTGGGATTTCTCTCCATACAATTTTTGTTTTTGATTTCCCATTATTACTTGAAAATTTTAAATATTTCTCAAGAATCCTTTTGATCCATTACAACCCTTCGGATCCTTCAAGATCTACTTGAGAAGAGAAGACAAGTCAGCTAGACTCAAAGACCAAAGCCCACATCTACCAAGCCCAACGAAGACCTACGCAACCCAGCTTGGGCCTATTTCTTTACTAGAATTCATGGGATTTATGTATGGAGAAGTTTTAAATTCTCAAACATGGTGGAATTCATATTTACTCCATTGTACTTGAATATTCAGAAATTCCACCAAAATGCTAAGAGGTTGGAGAAATGCTTGTGAAGAAACATAGTATTTGCAAATGCCAGGGACAAGATGGTCACATCATGTCCAAAAAACCCTAACATGGCAAATTCTTGTGAGAATTCTAATAAAGAACAGGGTCTGAGTCAAGCAGGACCAACCCAACCTAAACAGACCACAATAGGACCATTTGAAAGGGCCAGTGGCAGACTCAAGATTTTTATTTGGGTGGGACTAGACTTATTCCATGCTCAAATCTCCTATCCAATGGAAGGATCTTCCCACTACGTCTCCCAAATTCAAGTGATCATCAATTCATCATCATCAAAACAACCTAAGATAACATTTCCTTTAATCCTAGGTGTATGGATGCCCTGAGATGGTGTGAGATAGTGATTGGGTGAGCACCCAATTACCCAATTTGGGTTCCCAAAGAGGTTTTATTTAGATCTAAGTAATTTGGGTTCCCAAAGAGGTTCTATTTAGATCTAAGTAATTTGGTTGCCCACATTTACCTTAACTATAAAAATAATTTCCTATAATTTGTCATCGGCTCATGGCAAAAAATAAAAATTGCTACTTGAATGTAACTCAAGTTATCCAAACATATGGACCCTGATGCCTGATTTATGTATGAATTGAAGATTAAAGTGTGCCCAATGGTGATTTGGTCATCTTCGGACTTGTAGATATGCTCAGATTTGGTGATTTAGGTCTATCAGTATGGATTAGGATTTGGGGATTTAGGGTTTGAAAATAGGATGAGATTAAGGATTCATATTTAGGTATAAAGTGATTATGATCGAGGAGAGAGGGAGATTACTTTATTTATGGATATTTGGTGAGAGACTAACTACGAGAGGGCCAGTAACGAGAAGCTTGATCAGCACGAAAAGTATCTTGGACTCTAAATAGAAATAAAATGTCGAAAAAGAATGGTGAGAAGAAGATCTGATACTCGGTGAGGAGAATATGTCAAAAGAAAAGATGAGTGTTTTCACTAAGGTTTTGTGACATAGGGCGATTACAAGATTTAGACATGCGGTAACTGTTTATTAAATATATGTGGGACATGACCAAGCCCGTTCATATATGTAGCAAATTTGAATTTTACATGGGGCGACCGCCCCAGGTCAACTATTCATGGGTCCGCCTTTGGATAAGGCCTTGCATCCCTGATGTAGACCACCAGGGCCTCATTGAAGCCCAGTCAACCATGATGAGACCCACAATTAGGTCAAAAGGGTCCACATTCCAAACTAGGGGTGTAAACGGGTTGGTTCTAGTCAGGGTCCATAGTGGAACCAGAAAATTGATCAAGTGCTTCAGATTTTTTTCAATTACAAACCATTTGGTTTGTAATCCTACTGAAGATTATAATTACAAACCGTTTGGTTTGTAATCCCAGCCACCCCACCCCACCCCACCCCAACCCGCCTAAGTGATTCTTATTCATGGTCCACCCTATTTCAAAGCCACTTGACCCACCTATAGTTAAGTTACCTCCCTCACACATGCTATCCTTGTGTTTGCCATAGGCCCAAAATTGACACTCATCCACCGTTACGCCCTGTACATTAGATTGAAACAAAAGATGTATTTTAAAAATAAAAAGATTTTAGGGCCATAAATGAAGGGGTTAGGATGAGCTCTTTGGGGGCTTTACTACTGGAGCTGGGTGTACATTAGATTGAAACAAAAGATGTATTTAAAAAAAAAAAGGATTTTAGGGCCATAAATGAAGGGGTTAGGATGAGCTGTTTGAGGGCTTTACTAATGGAGTTGGGTGAAGTAAAGATTATTTTGAAGAAAGAATAAAATACACGTGGGTTATGATAGAATTTTGATTTTAGTTGTTTATTATGGAATCTTTTTTATTTTTAGTGTTGATTGTGGAGTTTCTTTTGTCTTTTAGTGGAAAAATGAGATTACTTTTTGACTTTTTAAAAAAAAATATGGTGAGAAATTTTAATTAAAGTGCTTTTAATTGGAATTTTTTTTTTTATAGAAATGGGGGCTTTACTTTACTTGATTTTATGAGTAGAGTTGCCAAACAAGCTGAGATTTTTCCATCAATGATTGGTGTGGCCCTAGTGGACCCCATAGGTAAGTGGTTGCTAATATTTGATGGGCCCCATTGTAATTAATCATTCTAAAAATATCTCATAGATAAAGGGGCCCATAGATAAATGGGCCCCGTTTAAATGTGTTGGGTTCAAGCTGCATGTATAAACGCATTTAAATGGTCTTTGTCGGTTTAAGATTTTGGTGTTCAAAAATCAAACCGTTTTATTCCAAACCCATTTCTAAATGCAACGGTCGAAACTTTCCAACAAGAAACTTTCCAAATCTACAAGAATTAGTTAGAACTTTCCAAAGTCGATTGAAATCCAATTCGAACTAGGAAAGTTAGATGATTATAAATACAGTATCCTAGAAAGAGAAAAAAAAAAAAAACCAATTGAATTGAAAGATAGCAGTAAGCAAATCCATGGCGTTGTATAACGATAGTCTCAGAGCTCGTCTGTCCTATTATCATGCTGTCATATGGAAATCAATTGACGAATTTTACGGGGAAGTTGAAGGAATTGATGAAGAATCATCAGGCGCTTTCGTTCGCATTACACTCGACAAGAAGAGACTCTGCTACGTCCGAGGAATCTATCCGGCTCTTGTTGCTGTTAGAGAAGCTCGAGATTACTTTTCCTTTGCATTTAGAGTAGATCTTCACCACCTTCTGTCTCTTGAGACGTCCGAGTATTGCATCAAGAAGAAGCTCGGTAAAATGCTCTGTCTTCATCCCTCTAATTTTAAGGCTCTGAAGAACAAGATTGCCCTTTTCGCCTGTGGCAAGGCACGAGAGGCCTACTTTGCGGGGTCTAATACGCTGAGTATTGAATTAAGGGTGGAGATTTCAGATGAGCACTCGTACAAGGACAAAGAAGCTGCTATTGATCATATTCACGCTGTTAGAGAGGGGGTTGAAGAAATATGGGCATAGGCGTTGAGATGTTGTTATTGAGCTTTGAAGCTTTTCTTGGTTGTTTGTATATATTGTCTTGTTTTTTTCTGCAAACATAAAAGATGATTTTACTTTATTTTTTTCTGATCTGTAACCATTGTTGTTACTCTGGGTTTTTCTTGAAATAACAGATGATGGTTTTTTTTTTTTGTTTAACCATTACATGTCTCTGTGTTTTTCCTTGGAGGAATCAGTTTCGCATTCAAAAAGTAGGCTGAATGAAGTTGTTTTGCATTCACCTGATGGTTAGTTAGCTCAGTTCATTGAGAATCAGTTTCTTCAAATGATTGATTGCAATTGAAGAGGATCTAAACAGGGAATATAAAAAATGGCAATATGTAAAAACCAGATTAGATTGAACAGAGGCTAATAATATTTGAACACTAGGCTCTCAATGAGGGTATTCACAGTTGTTAACTAGTTCTTCTCTATGTGAATCAAGAATCTATTAGCTCAGTTCATTGAAAGCCTCTGTAAATAATTGTATTTACAGAGGATCTGAACAGGGGAAGAAAAGAAGGGGAAATGTATTACAGTTGTTTGTCAAGTGGTTCTTCTCTAACTGAGACTATTTTAACCGAGTCAGAATATGTATTTAGAGTTTAATTAGTGAGGTGATTATGATATATCAAGCATTCCTTCTATGTCTTCCATGAGGATTTTAGTCAATTAGAATGAGTGAGTTGGGTAGAAAAAGCAGTTTTGTGGTGAAATTAGATTAGGGTTTCCTTTCTTTTGACTTTGATGATCAGCTGAGAAGGTGATCTACCTTTTCTTTTTAGTACCATAGTAATTTTTTTACAATGACATCCCCAAGTTATTCCTGCATTGTAATTGATCATCTGGCAACATATCTTTTGATCCATTTATTGCAATAATAAGAGAAATTGTGGCTCCAGGCCACTCTATGGGAATGTTACAAATTGAAACAGTTAACTTGATAATTTGAGAGATGACTTGCCTTGGCATTGACTCAAACAAATCACCTACTTGATGCTTAAATAGCCATTTCAATGGATGTTCTACTTCCTTTTCATTATTGACAGACAAGTGTTATATAGTTGACAACCAATTTGGTTAGAACTGAGGCTGTTTTGTCTTCTTTTGATTGGTAAGAACAAATGCTTCTCCTCACCGTGGCATAAATACTGCAAAATTCTACATCCTGCCAAGCTATTCCTCATTGTGGGCCAGATGTTCGGACCCCAGATGATTAAATGCTTGTCTTGTTGGGCCCACAGAATTTTAGGGTTGTATGTGGATGGATTTGACCGGGCCCACTCCAGTCTTATCCTGCATCTGAATTACACATGCATGAGCAGAACAGTCTTATAGAGGGGAACAACCCTACTATCCGGTGAAATGGTGGGTGGCTGAGTAACATACTATGTAAGTATTTCTAGTAGAAGCTTTTAGGATATCATGCATATCCTGCATCTGGGAATCATATTGACACCAAATAACAATAGTTGATGGCTAGGATCCTTCTGTTGAAGTTGTGGCAGCTCTGGATGATGTTATATTGACTTTGGTTGCTCTTACTAGAAGGCCAAGATTGGATAATGACTAGGCCATGGTAATTGTTGGAAGGACTGATTTTCTCTGTTCGGTTTGCTAATGAACATTCACTGTTTGCTCGAACATATTTAGGAATGGAAACGGGTCGGGTTCAAGGTTTATCTGCGCCCAAGTTACAAAAGAGGTTTAATAACCTTGTCACTGGAGCCAACTTGGCAAGGTTGCATGACGCGCCTCCATACTCTTTTAAATTAAATGCCCGAATTTGAACCTAAACGTGAATATTAAGTCCTGCACCTGGACTCAAGACTGATTCCCAAATAATTGTGTAATACACTTAAGACACTTATACATATTAAATAAGATGTGGTAGATGCCTTGAGTATTTGGGTTACAAAACCCTTGGCCTGGACCCAGATTCGATATTTATTGTGGTCCATGCCGTTGAACTGAACCAGAACGGTTTGGACCCAGACCTGATCATTCAAATTGGGTGCCTTGGCCTCTGTTATTCAGGTATTCCAATACCCATCTTCATTTCTGCTTTATTATGGAATATCTTTTGAAGTAGGAGACTCAATAGGGCAGTATTCGGGCCTGGGCCGAGTTCTTGAAAGTGAGGCCCAAATACCCAGTTTACCCATATTCCTCTAACAGGCATGTCACTGGACTACAAATGGACTTGTGCAAGAAAACATTGTCAACCATCCTAAGCCTGGCTGGGTCCTTTCCAAGCAATTGGGCAGTCCTAAGAAAGTTAGAAAATATCTCTGTTTGGAGAAATGACATGATAAAATAATGTTTCAAGCCTAAGCCGGCTCAATAGGGCCCAAATCCAGCCTGATAAAAAGACCTGTTTAGGATAATGTTTACAGTGTTAAGTATGCTTATTTTAATTGTACTTCATTACTTTGAAGCAAAGTCAATCTGTTATCAATTTTGAAAAAGAAAAAAACTGCGTTTGGCAATTTTGCATGTTAGGAAATCTCAGTTTTTGAACTACAAAGTTTTCTATCAAAAAGCTGTTTAGGCTTGTTCTGAAATATTTGACCAATATTCTATTGTAAGCCAATCTATTATTACATAGGGACTTTCTAAGTAGACCCATCCTATTTACTTGATATACCCACCCTATATCCCAATTAAGGATTCTCACGCTACCCAAGACTAATGTTCCCCGGATGAATGCTAGGCTTTGACAGAGATAAGCAAATGCATCAAGGATGATTCGTTGAAATTACAAATAAAGTTCTAAAATTCTGCTTTAACAACTCTTTGCCACGTGGAGAGTTCTAATTAGGTCATTCTTGGTTCCCAGCAAGTGCCTTCACATATGACAGTATGATTATTGACCAAATAATTTTTTTTTTTATACACCCACAATATAACACCACTTGTTATAGCACTAATTAATTAATTAATAATTGTTAATTAGCAAAAAAACTCCTCTTTTAGGCATAATTATTTGCCAAGTTTTTTTAAAAAAAGATTTTTGTGTTGTTAACTATTTTCATGATTGTAATGTTAAAATATAATTAATTATATAGCTTTTTGGATATTGTGAATTATGCAGACATTCAAGCTGGACTCATTTCTTTGAGGTTGGCTCAACTTTATGAAAGTGCCTTTCCATGTTAGAATGATCAAGGAAGAAGATCAACCTATGGTTATGGAAGGCATCCTCACTCTTCAAAGAAAGAGTACCAACTTTTCCATTAGCCATTTGTAAATAAATATATTGGGGACTAAAAGGAAGTTGTGAGATATATGGTTATCATGGGAACTTCTTTCCATACTAGAAGCATAATTCAATATTTTATCAAATTCTAGAAAATCTGAAAAATGTTATTAAATCTCAATACCCGACCACTCCTAAATATTTTAGTGCCTAATTAACCATGATTAGGTACCTAATGGTTGTTTTGGATGGATTTGGAATAGTTAGATTAGTGGGGTTTTGACCAAGCCAGATTGAATTATGACCTTTTGAATATTTTGGGTCGCTTGTATATTTTTAATTTTAGCGGATTCTTAGGTGCATTGCATGTAGCATGTCGTCATCTTCGATTTTCGTGTTTGGACCCTGATCAATCAAGCTCAAGTTGACCCATCTCCAAGCCCATTTCAATACAAAAGCCCTTTTTCCAAATTTCCCTTAAGAGCTTGGACTTGGCATGCAAAGAGATAAAAATTTCCTCTTTTAAGACCCAAACCAGTCGATCCTCTTTTTCTTCTCTTTCATTTCTCTCCCCAGCCGAGAGAGCTCCTTCTTTCCATCTCTACTTCTTTCCAATCTCTTCCAAATTAGAAGCAAGAGGTCTTGCATGTGGGCCTGGAGTGATTCCATCTTCATCTTCTTCACTACCTTCATCTTCTCCAAGGGTCCATATATCTTTTCTCAACTCATCCCACCTTTTCCATTAGTAAGCATTCATCCCTCATTCTCTTTCTCTTACTTCCAATCGGCTAGAATGGCTGAGATCTGTTGCATGCATGCTATTATTCTTTCATTTCTTGCATTCACCATTGTAGGGTTTAGAGTAAGCTAGCAATTTTGGGAGTTTTCTTGAATTGAATCTTAGAGGGTATTAGAGTTGGAAAAGCACCAAAACAAGGCGAGTATGAGCAATAATTAATGAATGCATGTTAGTTAAATCTTGATTCTTCATATGAATTCATCAGTGTACTCCTTAGCCCTAAATTTCTAGTTATGTGAATTTAAAATGGGTTTCCTTTGGATGAGTTAATGGAAGATGAGTGTTAATGGAAATGGTATGAATGGCATTTTGTTATGGGGAATTGTGTAATTGATGGATTGGAACCGGAGGTTCCATTGCAGAGATTCAGTTGGACAGGGGGAAGAAGACCCCGAGTTTTGGGTAGTTCGCTCGAGCGAGCTGGACCTTGGACTGGAGCCCGCTTGAGTGAACCCAGTTTTTGCCTTGGGAATTTTTTTATACCAAAACTCATCTTAATAATTATTTAAAAAATGTGTATGACACATCATAATCTACTATGAGGATGATTATGAGGTGTACACTAAACCAATAGGGTTCTTGAGCACTGAAAGACCTTCTGAGACCTTAGAAACGACACATTTGACTATGTAACATGGACCAACAATAATTATGACCACTCTCGGGTAATCGACATATAACCGGGCCCCCACTGGGTTCTTTGACCAGAAATGGGATTTTACACTACTTAGGAAAGTCTATATAACTTGTCATGGTCAATCCCTAAGGATGACTATGATGCGTACGCTAAGGCAATAAGACTTTAGGACGTTGAAAGACCTTGTAGGTCTATAGAAATGAAACCCTTAACCGTTTGTCATAGTCCAGTGGTAATTGTGATCACATGAGAAATTATTAAGGTTGAGATTGTCTCATGTGCTTATTCGACTTGTCTGACACTTCAACATGGGTGTTGGTTTAGGAGACTTCGGTGCACCTCTCACACACACACACACACACACAATGTGACACCAATGAAATGTAGCACGTTCATCGAATCACCTAAAACTACATTGTAATAAACAATTAGAGACAATGAGAAAATAGATTAGGATTGGATAGTAAATCACCTTGATTCCCTTAATCAAATTGCATTGCATATTAAGATTGACTTCATTATTGACCTCAAGTTTCTAAAATAACTATTTATATGCATGAATCATATTACTCTTCAATTTGTTATTGTAATGGACACCTCTGCTATCCTACAATTGTTATCGTACATTGATTTGATATTAGAACTGAGTAAATATGATATTTGAATTGAATATAACTGTTATGAAATGAATAGATCGAAATGAATTGAATAGCAATGAAAAGTCTACTCAAGTTCTATTATTTGATTTGAATGGTTTGACACTACTTTGCTTTGACGGTACGATCTTTGACGGGGTTAAGTTCAGTTTAGTTATTAAAGGTCACTGCAGTTGGTCGTCTGGAGCACCGAAACTCCAGCACTGAATAGCCAAGAGAACCTTTGGCTGGGTCACTGGTGACATCCCAACATGAGTGCTCTCTAATTGATAGGATATAGCCAAGGTATTAGTCGACTAGAGATGTAAGTTTCTTGATATATGATTCAAAAAGCATGATTAATTCATAGTGCACAAATTCCCTAGTCGACCATTGTTTGATCTTTTTTAATCACTTGTCTATAATTCCAATTTGATACACCATGTGTTAATTCACAATAACTTATACTTTGTTAAATCGTCGTATTCATGGTGCTACTCTTGGTGTCATAGATTCCATCACAAAAACTGTCGCCGATGGATTCCAGGAGACTGAGTAAGAGAATTAGAAGTTCCTCTAGGATTAGAGTTTGAGACGACTAAAGTTATCAACTAGCTTTGACTGTTGGAGAATGTACAGGAATTGTAAATTGGGTTTGGGGTTAGATCTTGCATCATGTCATCTTACACTTATTTTCCAAGATACATAAATGATTAGTCATGGTTTACATTGGTCTTAAGAACATGTGTTAATGAGGTAAGCATCTTGTAAGCTGTTGAATTCATGAATTTGTACATTTACGTATCATTTTAAGATGAATTAGGGATTTAATTAGGTGAATTGCATCATTATTCATATAATTACATCATTTCATGTATTTTCACTTAGAAACGTGAATTTTCATACTTTTCATGCATTTTCTGCGTTAACTTAGAATGTTTTGTAAATTTTCTGCGAAGAGTCCCAATTGGAGTAGAACTCTGTCTTGATGGGTCCCGCTTCAATATGGGCTCTTCAGTATTTGATGTGTTGAATTAGAATGTGCAGAAAATGAGAATTACAAGCCTCTATCATGGAAACCACTTTTAAGCACATATTGTCATCTTGGGCCCGGCATTGCTGAATTGAAGTAAATTGAAGAATTCACCATGTGGACCCCACACACAAGCCATATGCAAATTAATCAAAGGAGGGGTCCACTCATCATGTTAGTGAAGAGTCCTAATTATAATAGAAGACTTCTCATAGGGCCCACTGTTCAAGCAGATGAAATGTTCCACTTGGCAGGGTCCACAGCAGTTGCAAATTTGAAATTATTAATGGATAATTCAAAGAGTACAATTCTGATTGGAACAAAAGAAGAAGAGTTTGAATCATTTACATCTGATGTCCTTTCAAAAATGAAAGTTGTGCAGAGATAGAATCCAATGCAAATCAAAATTTACAAGTTAATCCTGTTTTTCTCAGGATATCTTATCTTCAAATGGCCATAACTTCAATCCGATCGTCGGATCGATGAGATTTACCTACCATTGGAAAGCTTATTCAGAGTAGATATCCATGGAGCCCAAGAACGTGCAAATCTATATTGACAAAGTTATGGGCCGGAGATTTTCATGTTCATTTTTAGATGGGATTGCAATTAAATCCACACCGTTGATAATCAATTGCTACACATCCCTTGTGGGACCTCATCTGAAGATTAGCCAAGGACACCTAAATTAAGAAAGAGAATCATCTCAAAGCTAAAAGTCTTTCCAAAAGAAAAGTTAGCTTGGAGAACAAGAAAGAATCCCTACAAATAAGGAAAGAAGGGACCTAAAAGGGTGTTACTTCTTTACTAAAATGGGTTTGCAAAGAGCATAAAAGGAGACATGATGAAGACCCATAGGACCACATTCCATATGTCCAAAACACATTCACCCATCTTTATTGGGTTATTCTCTCCTAGCCAAACCTTCTCTTCCTTACCTCTTTTCTCCATTATTTTATTTTGGTAGCCTTGGGCCATGTCCGAGGATTTATTTTGAAGGAGAATCTTTGTGAAGGAGAAATTGTAAAAATGAAGTTCTCAATGAAAATCATATATTTTGCAATGGAGGAGTAGATTCTTTTGGATCGGAGCATAAAGTGAAGTTAAGTAATTTTATTTTTGTTCTATGTCTTTAATTTAATTCTTTTGTCCCTATGATGCATGTTTATTAGAATAATAGATCTGCCTTCGTGCCACAGGCAAACCTCCGCTTTATATTTCTAATAAATTTCTTTTTGATCAGTTAATCTTCTTTTGATAAAATATACTTAGGTTTTTATACCTTTGATATTTTATGCTTAATTTGTTAACAGACGTTCAAAGTAATTTATATTTTTATGAGGTGATGGAGATCTTGGGTTCTTCTGCTTAAGAATTGAATTTTAAAAAAATATAAAAATATATATCTTCCAGATCATAAACATTGAGTTGTTTTTTATCTGAGTTATTTGCAAGACAAAAGACTGAATTAAAGTATATGGATTGAGAATTGAAATTAATTAATAGATTTTTTGTTGCTCTGATCTACCTTTATCATTATTGTTATCCGTTCATCTTGCATAGTAGTTTTATCTCTTATTCAAATATTGATTTATTTTTATTTTTATTATAAAAAATTCAGATTTTAATAAAAAAATATTTCAGTAGTGCTCCCTGTGGGATTCGACCTGTATTTGCCATTGTCTGAAAAAGACAACTGTGCACTTGCAGTATTAAAAGTTTGGATTTGAAATCAAATCATAAGCATCATCCTTGCAGTTAATACTGTCGTACCATTCATGTAGGGGTTGTATTTTAAATTCCTATTTTTATATTATATGATAAATCTTAAGTTGTGTCTATTGAAACTGTCATAGACTGTTCAAGCTTTGATATTGATGATGTACAGGCTTTCGCAATTAAATGTACAGTGATAGGTGTCAATGAGTAATCCTCATACGCACGAAGTGTGATTTTCTCCTTTGTAGGTTCGGACTTGGTCCGTAATAGGTGTGAATTCATGGGACTACGTGTCACACCTTGGGGATCGCCCTAATCGAGGAAATCTTGGGCCTGGGATGTGACATATCCACCCAATGTCATTTCCAATTTCAAAGTTAATCAAAATAGATTGCAATGGACAAGCAACTAGGGGCCTGTTTGGCATTGTTCTCGTATTGTTCCCAATTTTGTGCTCAGATTAGGTTGTCCCGAGAATATACTCTGCGGAATTTGTTTGGCAATATTATATTAAATTACTTTACTTTGTGTGGAACTTGTTTGGTAACATTATAAAAGTTTTGCTCCAAAGAGCAGACATGAGACTTACAATATGGGACGTACCTTTTATTGTTTGTGGCATTTTATTATTGTCATTCATAGGACCCACATGTAGAAATTACAACGTAGTACCTACCTTTAAAAATTAAAATATGGAACCATATTCATAGGAATTACAATGTGGGCCCTTCTTTATAGGAATTATAATGTGGGGCTACAGTTTTATGAATTTAAATATGGAACCCACCTTTAGAAATTACAAAATAATACCACCTTTAGAAATTAGAATATGGGGTCCACATTCAAAAGATTTATAATGTGGGTCCAACTTTTGTGATTGTAACCATGTAACCCACATTTATGAATTACAAAGTGGATCCATATTTTTTGTGATTGTACACAAGACCCACCTTTAGAAATTAAAACATGATGTAGTGTGCACCTTTAGAAATTAGAACACGAGGGCACTACATTCATAGGATTTACAATGTTGGCCCACCTTTATTGGAATTATAATGTGGGGCCATCTTTTTTTTTTGTTAATTGTGAACACAGGACCCACCTATAAAAATCTACAATGTGGTATCCACCTTTAGAAATCCAAACATGGGGCCACATTCATAGGATTCATAATGTGGGCCCATATTTATAGGATTTACAATGTGGCTCCACCTTTTGTAATTGTGACCATATGACCCACTTTTACGAATTATAACCTTTTCTATAATTGTGGACTGCGACCCACCTTTATAAATTATAACATGATGCCTACCTTTATAAATTAGAAGATAAAGTCCACATTCATAGGATTTACAATGTGGTCCCACCATCATAGAATTATAATATGGGCGCACCTTTTGTGATTGTGACCATGTGACCCACCTATAAGAATTATGAAGTGGCATGGGGCTACCTTCTTTGAGATTGTAAACATGGGGCCTACCTTTAGGATAAGTGGGAGGATCAAGAGTCAATAAATGATATTCTTAAAAGGGCAAAAGATGAGTAAGAAACAACTGTACCAACAAGTTGTTTCTTAAAAAAACCGAAGTTTTTTCATTCCAACTTTCTTACGTAGGGTTAAGATTTTCAAATTTCTTCCCATGAGATCAAAATCCCGAATAGTGATTAATTACATACTAAATATGTTTTCCACAACCTTATCCGATGAGAACATGGGAACATCCGATTGGGATGATGCTCGTGCCAAACGCTCCCTAATTTTGCACCGGAAGGAGTAGGACTTGCTTTTAAGCGCCGCATATATTGCACATCGCACAAGCACGTCCTTTAATGAATTGTTATCTTTTCCCAATCTTTAATTAGTTTATTTTCTATACTATTTTTTATTTATTAGATGATTTTCTCCCATTATCCTCGTTATCTAAATCTATTTTCTTCTATTCTCTCCAGAATTCACAAATGTAATCCATATTACAAATAATTTTGTTTTGACACCATTGGTCCTACATTAGCATTGTGATCAAGAGTATCCATATCATTGATCATAGGAACACTTGAATAATTTATGGAGGTTCTAGATTCTATGTATCTTGTGCCCATACTTAATTCATGCACACCTTTTATCCAATTACTTAATAGGGATGAAGAATGCCATAAAAAATGATGACATTTCTAGTGGGCCTAGAGTTGGGTCCAAGTCATCAAGTCAAGTCCGGGTCCGAGTCTAAGTCCATCATGGACCTATCTAACTCCAACCCAAACCGCTTTACATCTCTACCCACTTTTTGAGCAAGAACCACAACAAAAAGTGAAACAAGTTGGGTCACTGGACCTTATTGACCCAGATACAATATCATATACAAGTTAGACTAGATGATTATAATAAGTTTATGCTATTTTTCAGTGTATTTATAACCAAGATCATTCTACAATGAGGGGTGTGGAACTCTACCATACGGCCCACCTATTGAAAATCCGATCCACTAAAACAAAAGGTCCTCTAATTCATTGTGCTACTTCAATTTTTATGCCAATGGAAGTTGGTCCTACTATAAGATTGAGAATATAACATTCTTAATCATGCATGCTTAATGTTATAGTGGGATCAACTCCATTGGAGTAGAATTTGGGAAAATTCTACTTAAGAAAAGATGGTTTATTTTGAGTGGTGTAGACATTCAATAGGTGGGCCCCATTATGAAATTGAGTATGTAAGATAGTTAATGGATATAGACTACTAACTTTGCATTATCATGTCATTTACAGCTTGGAATTATATATCTTCTCAGGACTTCGTAAACGATTTTAAATCTTACTCTTTCAGCCATCCATGCCTATGACAAGAGTTGTGGCCCATCGAACGATCACACATAAGCAATTAACTGATTTTCATTAACCAATAGTTGTGGGTTGATTTAAATGTGATCCATCTGGTATGGGTTATACTATGATTAGCCAAAAATTCCTTCCAGTCAACTACTCCAGAGATCTGCATTCAAGTTTCAGATTTGAAACCAGGATCCGACACATTTGTTGAGTATTCTGAGGAATTCATGAGCATGCAAGCTCGTTGTGGCTTGAATGAAGATGATGATATTTAGGTTGATCAATATTTTCATGGGTTGTGAGTAGACATCCAATACATACTTGCATTCAAAATTTCTATCAATGTTGATGACATCATCCACCATGCTATCAAGGCCGAAGATATTGCAAATTATCAGGCCGGGAAATTTAGTGCATCAAAATTAGTGAACCCTATTATTTCCATATTTTAACTGCCTTGATAGAGTTTTGTGAAATTAAGTGTTGGAAAATGTTGGGGATTTTTTCACATTTTGAAATTTTCTTCTAGCATTATTAAAAAAAAAAAAAAGCAATTTGGATTCAGATAAATTGATAAATATAAAATATAATTTGATTGATTATTGCTACCCCTCTATAAGAAGTCCTTGGCTCCACCACTGCTTATGACCAAGAATTAAAAGGGTCATAGGATTTGGATTAAGATGCAGGCGTGAGCTGACAAAGGAGTCTAAAGGTTAACATCCATTTTATGTGATACATCCAAATGAACATATTCTCTCTCCCCTAATGAAGGCTGATAGGGGTGGTTGAGACTTTACATTACTTTCAAGTTGTTAGAATCACTATACACCAGTAGACCAACCTAGCAAGCAAAAAAGAATGAGGAAAAGAAATGAGTAGAATTCGAGTTGTGTCCATTGTTACTTTTTAACCTGCCTATCCAACTTGGAAAAGCAAGGGGATTGATACCTTCAAATCTTTATTATTTTTAGTATGCAGTACTACCAATTGGCATAGCAGTCAAATTGGTGGTGATTTTATTTCAACTTAAAAAGAATGAAATAATAGTTCATATCGGCTTGTATGTAGGTGTTGACCGGATGTCATATTATATTAGTTTTTCTAAAATTCAAATGACATTGGATAAAAGAACCTCACACTAGAACAAGATGGATATTTGTATGGGCAAGGCTCTCCTAAGTGCGAGCTTAGGATAAAATTCCGTAAGCTCACGCTTGGTCTATCCAAATGGACTAAACACACGACCCCCCTGAATTGCATATATTCACCAACTTTCGGTCAGATCCAAATTTACCAGATCGTTGGATTGACTGTGTACTGATTCGAATGGACTGTTGACCATTAAACATTGGAGGCCCAAATGGAGATGATAAAAATCATGGTTGGGGCTGGTATTACGGAAAGAGGAGGGTACCAGGGAGTCCTCGAAATTCCCCCATCCCCATCCCTATGTGGGTCCTTAGGTGGGCCCCACAACAAGTTGAGCTTAGTGTATATATATACACTTATTGTTTTCTAATCCATGAAATTGTACTGTCATTTTTAAACATAAAAAATCAGTCGAGCAACTCCAACAGAACCGTTATTTCTCCAACTCAGCAAGCAACGACAGTAATTGGCATATCACTTTGCCTCCAACAGAATAGTCAAAACCACATGGCATTTGAAATTGGGGTTGGTATGCCAAATTTGGCATACCATAAAGTAAGACCATACCATAAAGTAAGACTTCAAATCTTTTGTTTTAAATAAAATTAGAAAACTAGTGGGAGGTACGTGCGTTGCATGTAGTTTTCACCGAAAGTGTTTACGTTGTAGTTACATGTTTACTGTAATGAAAAATAGTAAGTATACAATTATCTAGTTGCTAGTGTGCATGTTTTGATTTTATTAATAAAGAAAATAGAAGTTTCAACCTACCATGGTCAAATAAAAAAAGTATTTACAATAACACTTTAGAGGATACTAATATATGCTTACATTCTAAGTTCAGAGTATAAGAAAGTAGAAAGCATTTGTTTTGATTGAAAAATTTACAATAACATTTTATAGGATGCTAACATATACTTACATTCTATGTTTTGTTAGTGCAAGCTTTGAGCAGTTGAATGGGTGGATCTTTTTGTTTCGAAGTAGGTTTTTTTGTTGCAAATGTGGGATCTTTTAGCTTGTAGAGATTTTGGACCTGTAGATCATGCATATTAGTATAACAATAGGACAAGAACTGAAATGAGAAGGGAATCTAGTAAAGACCATAATGTTGTCAGTTTAATATGCCTCTCAAAATCTAGATTATGTTAAAGTGTACAATGGGTATGCAACACACATAAATCAACTAAGTTCACAGAAGTTGGTCAAAAAATAATATAAGTTTGGTATTGGAAACTTGTCTTTTTGTGAGTAAAGATAACATGAAAAGTATATCAGAAATTTTCATATATACAGGTAGACAGCATCATAAAATTGTACAAGTGACCCATTTGTCAAATATGATAAATGAATTGGTGTAACTTCGATTGAGTCCTCAAAGATTATTCCCAACAGAACGATTTCATAAGCAACGGAGTTTTTTGTTCTCCATTGAGATGGACAACTTAAAACACTTAATTTTCTTGAATAAAGTTGTATATTCACAGTTTCCAAGTTTGAATATGGCTAAGGTTTATATTTGCAATTCTTAATAAACATGCTACCAGTATTGATAGGAATGAAAAGAAAATTTACAGAAATGTCAATTTAGATCTTTATGAGTTGGTTTAATTACTTGGGTAATGTTGTATCTTTTCCATTTAGAAAAACCACAAGTAACAATCAGACCCAACAAAAGTAAAAAGGAGCACACTGATATAAAGTATATATATACACACTGATATATGCAGGCATGCATAGATACAAACAAAAATGAATATAAAACTAAACACATTACATACTCGAAGTATCAGATTATAAGATCCATTGACCCTATTTTTGCCTAATGTGTTTGCTAATTAATTTGCCGACTTGGTAACATAATAAAAGTGACCTCTATGTTAGCATTTTGTGGCAATGCCTGTTTGTGGAAGGGAGTAAAACTAATGATTTCATTTGGAGATCTACAAGGAGCTACCAAATACATGGTCACCAAACCATCACTTAGCAGATTAAATCTCACACATTCAGTGTATAATGTACATTTCCATGTCAGGCACTTAACTTTTCTCCTGTTTCACAAACATTTCATCAAACCCAATTTATGATGAGTTCTTATGAATTCAATTACCAAGAAGGCGCATAGGTGAAATATGGAAGAATATTATCATGGAATGACTTTGTTCTTTGTTTACTTTTTTTTAAAGAAAAGAAAGTATGAAAATAAATGCAGTCGGTTAAATAAAGGTCCATGGAGGACTCAACCTAGACCCAATTCATTTTATAGGGCTAAAGATAAATTATTTTCCTCACAAACTGCATGGCTGAAATGATCCTCCAAGAATCTTGAACTGTCAAGTATTATGACAATGGTGTATACAAATCTTTAAACATCCAATCCCCATGTTCTCCTTGACTCTTCATGATAAGACATTGATTGAACAAGAGAGATTACCCTATTCCTATAATTTGGTACTCTTCACCCAGAAAAGAATTGCAGCTGTTACCTTCTCTTTCTAATAACTTAGCATTTGTTACTTATACATGTCATGCTGCTGTAACATATCTCTCTAAGATGTTCATCTTCTGTAATTTCTTTCCCTTGTAGATGATATAGATTTTAGTTTTAAATATGTGCAGTTCAGAGAATCTATTTTCTCGATATTGAATAAAATCATGTACAGCATTGCACCTTTTAAACCCGATTGTTATTTGACTATCAATTTCTTACAACCAAAACTATTGCTCCCTTATAACCAAAAGGTTGTTATCACCCAGTTGCCCAATATTTGCTTTCTATGTAGTCTATTTTTCTATTGTCTTTTATGTTACCTTTGTAAAGCATTGGGTATAGCTTTTAAACTTAATTGATAAGTTGGGTATAATACTCCGATACTTCTAAATAGGCTGTATATCAAATTTGTATCTGATATTTTTATATGTGAAGTTGATCTCTGTCATACTTATATCCATGTTGTTTAGGGGCATCGTACTATCAACTATCATTACTACCTGCATATATAAATTATAACTTTCATGATTTGATTTTTTGAGCTACTTTAGCTGCATGCATTATGATGCTGGGCATGACATGAAGGATCCACTTCAACAATGTGGTACTTGCATTTTATGCCAAAGGCTCAAGAGTGAAGAGGGACTCATCTACTTGTTTTAACTTTCAATCCATGTGGAAATTTATTTTCCTCTACTAAAAATTATTATTGTAGCATTTTGTTTGTTTGCTTTTTACAATATAAACCTTGGTTTAAGATTGTAGTCTGTTTCATCTTGTTTGGTTCTCAAAGGCTTAGATTAGGTATAGGATTTTAATTAGAAAGTGAAGCCAAAACTAGAACCCAAATCTCAATCCAATATCCCAATCCCAAAAAACCTAATTGGACATTTATGCAATCTGCATCAAATCTCATCAACCCCATAAAAACCCATTTGAAATCTCAGTTTCCAGAGAATGGTACATCCAATAAACATTTGTGATTCAGAAAAGCTATAAGCATGACAAGATGGCAGATTACCCAAGGATTTCCAAGTTTTTATCAAACTTCCAATTCAAGACAGTGATTGATGTCAGAATTTTAAAAAATGTATCAATTCAAATGCTTTTCAAGAAAAATATTAGTGCACATGGTAAGAATTAGGAACACCCCACTTCACAAAATCTGTAAATTGCACAGAGGTATCAGATACCTTGAAATAGCGAACATTTTTTCTCTTTAAGAAATCAGACGAGTGTCAGAAATCTGCACCAAAGATTGAGACAAACTCATAGTCCTTGATGTAGCTCCAATTCATCGCCGACTTGAGATTCCCTATGACCACTAATATCTGAGTAATTGGGTCATCTGAATCATCCAGAATCTGGATGAGGAGATTTGACCTTGGGCCCATCCAAATTGCATGTCACAGCAATTGATTGCTGATACAGCTGTTTGATAAATTAAAAATCAAATACTAAAAAACACAATATATTTAAGAAAAGAAAGGAAGATCGGTAGAAAACCAAACACAATGTATATACCCATTTGCTGAAAAACCCGGAAAACCATAATTTTTGTATAAAAAGCAAATCAAATAGAAAGCAGAGGAGGGTATTTTTTTCACATGAATGGAAGAACATCAAACATCTACAAAATGCATCACAGAAAATCAATAACCAAATGCATTTCAAAAACACATCCACTAACCTAATCCAGGGAGGAGCTTCAATTTTATTTTGCAAGAGATGAGGGAGGGAGGAGATAATCTTCTTACGTCGAAGAAAAACTTCAAAAGAGGCCGCGGAAATAATCTTGTTAAGCCCGAGAAAACTTCAAAGAGCTCTCAGAAGTCTTCTTTCTTTTTCTCGGTCGGTGAGAGAGAAGAATGTTTCATCGTGGGCGATATTTGTAAAAACAAGTCCATATCCTAACGGGCCAAAGGCCACAAATTTTGATGCAGATCAAGAGTCCACAAGGAATGATGTGGAGCGTGCATTTGGAGTGCTACAAGCGTGTTTTGCAATTGTTCGTGGGCCTGCTCGTTTCTGGGATTGTTAAACACTTCAACATATAATGAAGGCATGCATCGTAATGCGTAATATGATTGTCGAAGATGAACGCGATGAAAGTCTTCCACCCAATTACGATGCACGAGAGGGTGAATGTAGTGACCTTGTTGTGTCACGTGACCACATTGCAAAATTTTAGGATTTCATTCAAAATCATTTGCACATTCGCGACAAGAGAATACATTCTCAACTCTATGCCGATCTGGTTGAGCACCTGTGGTTCCAAGTCAATATGAAGAAGTTTGTGATTGACTATAATATTATGTAATTTTATTTTACTTTTTTAATAAAAAAATGGGTTTTAAGTACAATTTGTGTAATTTTTTTTATTTTTTTAATAATTTATTACTTTAATAACATTTAAATTGTACCAAATCCCATTAAATATAAGTAAGATATATATAATAAAGCAAATGACGGTTAAATGAAAAAATAATAAAATAATAATTTGACATCTCAGTGTTACTCAAGTGAGATGCCAAATTTACATTGAATTTTTTACCATATAAATCTTTATTTTGAAAAAGATATATCTATATTTGAAGATTGAAGTGTCTCTTGGATGCTCTAACATGACATTTCTAAACATCTTTTTTGGTGCCGTGTCTCGAACCCATAACCTCTGATGAAGGACATCAGTTTAAACCATTGTGCCAAAGTAGAGATAAGCATCGTGGAAATCATATTTACTGATTTAAAAACTATCAAAGTAGGTACATTAATTAACCAGGCCAGCCCATCTGACCACTCGTGTTTTCATCCATAGAATAAAAGGCTTTTCTGCCACAAGGCTTGTTAACCATCCATCAAGCAACATGTGTTGTGCAGGATATGCATGACCATGTGTGCCAGCAGGACGTTATATATCTTCCCTCTTTCTTCTCTCTCAAACAGTCAAACTGCATGTAAAATATAGTCCATCTATGATGAGTATGGGTGCTCCAAGTGACTGTAATGTGGAGTCGAAGTTGAGTTGGGTTTCGATACCGGTCCTTCTTAATAATTTGGATTCAGGTGGTCAAGATGAACCTGTCCCATTTTCACTCTTAGTTAGCTCCTAGGTCAATCTGGATGGGCTTAAAAAACTGTATGAGATAAATCATCTGAGTCCTAAAAAACTGACCAAAACCCTTCACATATGTAAAATGTCTTCCTGTCGAATTTCTTTGATATCCATAAATTCACAGAGAACCATATGTCTCCAATACCTGATCATGGTTTTTCGTTTTCTTCCTTTTTTGGTGTAAATTTTCTTTATTCTTAATATATCTTTGTGTTACCGTCCAAAAATAAAATAAAAACAACCCTTCTACTTGGACAAACTTTTTGGCTAGAATTTGGGACAAACTCCCATGTGGCACAATCCTAGAGGTGCTTTTTCCTCCTCTCTCAAAAGTTGCACCTCTAGGATTGTGCCACATGGGAGTTTGTCCCAAATTTTAGCCAAAAAGTTTGTCCATTTAGACTTTTTGAAATAAAAATTCCCTGATAACCAACTCATTTTGAGGTGAAAATATAATAGAGAAGTCCACCTTTTTTGACTGACTCACATCCTGTCATGACTTGAACCATGAGCCAGACAAGACCATTGAGAAAAATTTAAAAACAAAACAGCAGCTGGAAAGTGTGAGCATTTTCATCTTCTTATGAGAAGAGGAAACATGATAGTTTTCTCATTTCAAATATAATCTATCACAATTGGATCTGATCATATCTTAAAACATTCCAAAGCATGCTTGAGACTGTTAAGGATATCTTACTCAATTTGATGCATCACAAGTTGTGATCTACAAAAAGGATTCATAAAATGGATTAAATTTTTGTGAGCCCAGGCCAACCAGTGGATCAATCCTGCCAAACTAATGGGAGCCAAATATAGTGTGTTAGAGTTTTAGTTGGCTAATTCATCTAGTTTGAACAAAAGTACTCAAGTCCTAACTGAGTTGTAATTAGTGTTCTTTTAGATATGGATTGTGATGTCAACCCAAGACAGAGATTGAAGACACATGGACGTTTAAGATTCTTCAAGATGGAGTTTGAAGAGTCCTTGCCGCCCAAAACTGAGCTTCAAGCCAACAATTTAACAAGAAGGTTCATTATAGCTAGCCTGGGCAGAGATGCTGCTGGCTATAGTGAACTAGGATTTTTTGCCAGTGAAAAGTACTCCTGATTACACTCAAACTTCATTTTCTTGAGTTCTGGTCGAATTTGAAACCTCATGCATGAACCTTGGACTATATATTCATCTTGTTGGTATCATAGAACTTACTTCTCTCCTATCTAAAGATTGAGAATTACTTTGAGAGATTTTTAAGAGTTCTGCAACAAGGGTATTTGGGCTGATTATTCACAAAATTGAGGGATTTCGGCTTGTGTGAAGTGGGCGAAGGAAAGATGCAGAAAGGCCAAAAGAGAATGGCTCACATATTCAATGAATTAAACCACTTTTTTCTATTTTTGGGTAAAAACGAGTTAACCTAGTTAATGACAAGATAACAACATTCTACTATATCAGGGCCCATTTGGTAATTTTACTTGTTAAGTAAAGTAAAGTAAAGTAAAGTCAAGTTAAGCATCAAATCAAAAGCACATTAATTCAAAATTCCCTCCATCTTTTTTAAAAAAAGTCAAAAAGCAACTACTTTTATTCACTAAAAGTAAAAAAAAAAAAAAAACTCTATTTCCGCATACAAAAAGTTAAAAATATTCCATCCCAAATAACTAAAAATAAAATACCATAATAACCCACTTATATTTTATTCATTCTATTTGTTTCACTTCACTTCACTTTATTTTAAAAGTAAAATTACCAAACGGAGGTGGGCTGTAACAATGGCAGACAAACCCAAGAAAGAACATAAGAAACACTGGCACATTATATCGATTTTGATCTTGTGTGACAGTCGCCTATGAATCCACTCCCTTCATGGCCCACTTCTGGGTCCCCTTGTGATCCCTGCCCCATCTCCCACACATTAGCTCCCCCGATTAGCCACTGGGCCCAGTTTGTCACCCGTAAGGACTAATCTCAGTATTGGATTTTAGGTCCAAAGTTTTATGACCATTGAGTTTTGGGCTCGTATCTCGATCATCACAAATCTGTTGGATATAAAATCTGGTGTGTCCACAAGTGGGCCCCGCTGGGATCTCGTTCATGATCTTCATGGGCAGTATCTGCTAGGGAGTCAAGGGTCACACACATAATTATCAATTACGTTTCATTTCGTTCTAAATGGCCGCAATTTTTTGTTCCAGTCCTCCGGCCAAATCGGAATAGGGCAAGAAGCAATTCGGTTTGCGGTCCATTTCGATTATTTTGGTCCAGTTCGGCTGTCCATTTCGGTTTATAGCCCAATTTTTACTCTTTTTAAAATTTTTTTTTTGTCAATACTCATATCAAGAAACATGCATAATTTATAAATTTTTTATTTTTTATTATATTTATATGTATAAATATTTTTAATTTTTTATTATTCGAAAAAGCTACTCCGAAAAGTTTTGCCGAATTCTGAAATACCAAAATATTTCATCTTGAATGCTAAACCAAAATGATGACCGAAACGGAATTAACAACTATGGTCATACACCCACCCACACCCTGCCTACATGATTCTTATTCGTGGTCCACCCTATTTCAAAGCCACTTGACTCACCTATAGTTAAGTTACCTCCCTCACACATACTATCCTTGTGATTGCCATTGGCTCAAAATTGATACTTATCCACCCGTTACACCCTGTACATTGGATTAAAACAAATGTTGCATTTAAAAAGAACAGATTTTAGGGCCATAAATGAAGGGGTTCGGATGAGCTGTCTGGGGGCTTTACTAATTGAGTTGGGTGAAGTAAAGATTATTTTGAAGAAAGAATAAAATATACGTGGGTTATGATAAAATTTTAATTTTAGTAGTTTATTATGGAATTTTTTTGACTTTTAGTGTTGATTGTGGAGCTTCTTTTGTCTTTTAGTGGAGAAATGAGATTACTTTTTGACTTTTTTTTGAAAATTATGGTGGGAAATTTGAATTAAAGTGCTTTTAATGGGTCTTTTCTTTTTTATAAAGAAATGGGGGCTTTACTTGACTGGACTTTTATTAGTAGAGTTGCCAAACAAGGTGAGATTTTCCATCAATGATTGGTGTGGCCCTAGTGGACCCCATAGGTAAGTGGTTGCTAATATTAGATGGGCCCCATTGTAATTAATCATTCTTAAATGATCTCATCTCATAGATAAGGGGCCCCATAGATAAATGGGCCCCGTTTAAATGTGTTGGGTTCAAGCTGCATGTATAAACCCATTTAAATGGTCTTTGTCGGTTTAAGATTTTGGTGTTAAAAAATCAAACCGTTTTATTCCAAACCCATTTCTAAATGCAACGGTCGAAACTTTCCAACGAGAAACTTTCCAAATCTACAAGAATTAGTTAGAACTTTCCAAAGTCGATTGAAATCCAATTCGAACTAGGAAAGTTAGATGATTATAAATACAGTATCCTAGAAAGAGAAAAAAAAAAAAAACCAATTGAAGCAGTAAGCAAATCCATGGCGTTGTATAACGATAGTCTCAGAGCTCGTCTGTCCTATTATCATGCTGTCATATGGAAATCAATTGACGAATTGTACGGGGAAGTTGATGAAATTGATGAAGAATCATCAGGCGCTTTCGTTCGCATTACACTCGACAAGAAGAGACTCTGCTACGTGCGAGGAATCTATCCGGCTCTTGTTGCTGTTAGAGAAGCTCGAGATTACTTTTCCTTTGCATTCAGAGTAGATCTTCACCACCTTCTGTCTCTTGAGACGTCCGAGTATTGCATCAAGAAGAAGCTCGGTAAAATGCTCTGTCTTCATCCCTCTAATTTTAAGGCTCTGAAGAACAAGATTGCCCTTTTCGCCTGTGGCAAGGCACGAGAGGCCTACTTTGCGGGGTCTAATACGCTGAGTATTGAATTAAGGGTGGAGATTTCAGATGAGCACTTGTACAAGGACAAAGAAGCTGCTATTGATCATATTCATGCTGTTAGAGGGGGGGTTGAAGAAATATGGGCATAGGCGTTGAGATGTTGTTATTGAGCTTTTTAAGCTTTTCTTGGTTGTTTGTATATGTTGTCCTGTTTTTTTCTGCAAACATAAAAGATGATTTTACTTTTTTTTTTTTCTGATCTGTAACCAATGTTGTTACTCTGGGTTTTTCTTGAGATAACAGATGATGGTATTTTATTTTATTTTTTTAACCCTTACATGTCTCTGTGTTTTTCCTTGGAGGAATCAGTTTCGCATTCAAAAAGTAGGCTGAATGAAGTTGTTTTGCATTCACCTGACGGTTAGTTAGCTCAGTTCATTGGGAATCAGTTTCTTCAAATGATTGATTGCAATTGAGGAGGATCTAAACAGGGAATATAAAAAATGGCAATATGTAAAAACCAGATTAGATTGAACAGAGGCTATTCATGATATTTGAATACTAGGCTCTCAATGAGGGTATTCACAGTTGTTAACTAGTTCTTCTCTATGTGAATCAAGGATCTATTAGCTCAGTTCATTGAAAGCCTCTGTAAATAATTGTATTTACAGAGGATCTGAACAGGGGAGTAAAAGAAGGGGAAAAGTATTACAGTTGTTTTTCTAGTGGTTCTTCTCTAACTGAGACTATTTTACCCAAGTCAGGAATATGTGTTTATAGTTTAATTAGTGAGGTGATTATGATATATCAAGCATTCCTTCTCTGTCTTCCATGTGGACTTTAGTCAATTGGAATGAGTAAGTTGGGTAGAAAAAACAGTTTTGTGGTGAAATTAGATAAGTGTTTCTTTTCTTTTGACTTATGATGATCAGCTGAGAAGGTGACATACCTTTTCTTTTTAATACCATAGTAATTTTTTTACAATGACATCCCCAAGTTATTCCTGCATTGCAGTTGATCATCTGGAAACATATCTTTTGAAAAGGAAAGGCCATTTGTTGCAATCACTACGAATGGACTTGTGCAAGAAAACATTGTCAACCATCCTAAGCCTGGCTGGGTCCTTTCAAAGCAATTGGGCAGTCCTAAGAAAGTTAGAAAATATCTCTGTTTGGAGAAATGACATGATAAAAATAATGTTTCAAGCCTAAGCCGGCTCAATAGGGCCCAAATCCAGCCTGATAAAAAGACCTGTTTAGGATAATGTTTACAGTGTTAATTATGCTTATTTTAGTTGTACTTCATTACTTTGAAGAAAAGTCAATCTGTTACCAATTGTAAGCCAATTCGAAAAATAAAAAACAGAGTTTGGCAACCAACATTCCATTGTAAACCAATCTATTATTACATATTAACACATCCCTGGTATGCTGCAGAGCAGAACATGTTGGCTTATAATAATATTTATCACATACATTCATAGGTATGGCCCTATGGGTATGCAGGCCTAGTGTGTTGGCCCGTCTGACATGATGTTGTGGATGATTTTAGACAATTCTGAATTGACAATAGCGTTGATTTGTGCACTTGAAATCTCACACACATGCCCAGAGATCAACCTCCAGTCTTCAAGTTTGAAGTGTTATTCCTGACCAATAGTCAAATTTTGCGAATAAAAAAAGGCCTTAAATAATTTGACTGAGTGTCTGGAAGGGGGTAAGATTTGATTATAGTCTTGCTCCAAGGTTGCAAGCTGGTCTGTTCCTTTGTAACTCTTGATATGTTCATCTATAAAATTAGGACAAACTAGAATGGCCAAAACCCTACAATAGTTATTTACAAAATTTGCCTAACCAAAAATTAGCTTATGTGAACCTTGCCCTTAAAAGAGTGTTTTTGGTCTTTCATTATCCTAATAAAACATCTTTTATAGGCCAATTCATCCTCAAAATGGCTGTATCTTCTTAAAAAGGATCAACTTTTTCATGTTATAATTTTTTTCCAATTTTTTGGAGTGGCAAGTAGGAGCACCGTAGGTATATGCTGGCTCTCTTCTATCTGGGAGTTAAAATGGACATGCTAAAAGGAGTCGTAAGGCACATCCTAAGTCTGCCTGATGTTGAATTTGATGTTTGAGGATTCCGACCGTCACTAGTTAGAGAACCAGGCATTGCTCGGTTGGTTAGCAATTTCTTTTGGACTTGTTTAATATACCAAAAACCTGTTTCTAACTCGCATGACCAGTCTTCAAGTACTGACGAGCAATTTCTTTTGGACTTGTCTAATATACCAAAAATTGATTTTCTCACTACATGGCCTACTTTCAAAGGGATCTGGCCAATGGCGGCCCAAGATTTTCATTTGGGTGGTGCAGGCAATGGTCAAATTAAAAAGTTAAATAATAAAATAGAATTTTTTAAGATATTATTTAAAAAATTTCTCGAATATCGTGGGTGCGGTTGCACCCAGGTCATAACACCTAGCCCCTGCTGACCTGCCCGCACAACAGATGTCTGTGAGGCATATCTTTCATCGGTTGGGGCCCTATTTTGCCCTTGCTCCTGCTCCACTCATCAGTAGGACACATATGTATGGATAAATGTACAGATGAAAAAACTACCCAGTACTCATCTAACATACATGTGCTGGTGGTGAGCTTATAAGAGGCTCTTCTACTAGGCCAATGCATGGTGAGCTAAAAATAAGATTTGAATAAAAAAAAAAAAAAAAGAAGAAAAAAGAAAAAAGAAGAGAGCATGGTCAGCTCCATCCTTTTGCTGTCATATCTATGCATGGAGTGTTACATTGGCTTGGCAAACCTCTTCTAACTTGTCTTAGTTTTTGAGAATTGGAAGTTTCTGATATTCCAATTTCATATACTGTAACCAATGATTTCAGGACAAGAATTCCAGCAAGTGCCAGAATGATCAGAGAAACTCCATCAGCTTTTGCGGTGATTCCTTCTCATCTTCAACTCGTTCTTCTTGTTTTCCTTCTCTTCCTGTTGAAAGTGCCACTCTCTTGGAGTGTTCCATAATAAATTCACAGATGATAAATAATGCATATGTCAACTGTAATCCCAGTAGTCATTCTCAGTCCAGTCAGGATTCCATCATGTTCTGTTATGTCATCAAGGACTTTATCTATGGAGGTCGTTGGTCATCAGTTGAGAACACTAACAGAGAACTTGCAGATCATGTTCTAATGCATAAAGACTTCTTGAAGCCATTGCAGCAGCCCCAGTCAAGGGATGGAACCTATGTGGCTGCAATTGGCGGAAAGCTGAGGATGTCGATGGGTAATGAATCACCAAGAATTCAAGACAAACTTATTGAGGCATCATACTGTCATGGAAATGCTAGAGAATTTCTGAGATCATCATGTGAAGTAAGCTCTGGATCTTTGTTTCCAGCACCGTTGCATACTCGTCAGTTCTCATATGATGGGCAAGATATACCCCACATCTTCTGTTTCAGAGAAACCTCCAATTCCGTCATGAAGCTCAGAGAGTTCCCAAGGCTGTCATTAGATAGGAGGGAATGTTCTAAGAGAAGTTCTAACTATAATTTGAAAACAAACAGAATTTTGGAGGATTTGAAGCAGAGTAGCATTGAGAGAAAAGTTTCCAACAATGGGGACTCAAATGTACAGCAAGAATTAGGCAATTTTGATCGATATCCAAGTGTTGTTGCAAAACTTATGGGCTTGGAGGCTAAGGCAAACTCTAGCTCAGTTGTTCATGGACAGAGCGGTCACGTGGGATCCCATGCAGATGAAGTTCTTGTTCTTTCTGATGGTGGATCACCAAGACGAATCAAAGAAAGCAGACACAACCAAAGCTCACAGTCCCAGAAGAGCTCTTCCAAGGGGCATGTTTCACCATGATGAAGAAATTCAGAAGTCATGAAGCCCATTTTGGGTTCAAGATCTCAAATTGAAACTGCAAGGTCGAGGGAGCGAGATAGAAGTTGTAGTCCTCGGAGAACAGCTTTCAGGATCCAGGAAATGCATGCAGACAAACCTCTTGATGTTTTTTATGGTGAATTATCAAGAAAATTCAAAGAAAGCAAACAAAACCAAAGTTCAGGATCCCCAAGGAATTATTTCAGTGGACAAATTTCACCACAGCAAATAAATTCTGAAACTATGAAGCCCATTTTAAGACGTAAAAATGAAACTACCCGGTTGAGGCAGCAACATAGTGGTGAAATAGAAACAACTCTTCAGATCGAGGACATGCAAGTAATGCCGACAAATCCTTTATCTAATCATGGTGAAATGGAAAAGAGGTTTGAGGAGCTTGAATTTCAGCAATCCAGCCGGGATCAAAGAGCTCTTAAGCATATACTGAAAGCTACTCAAGTGAAGGTATGTATTGACACCAAAGGAGCAGAAGCTTCAGACCATGTTTCTCACAAGAACTATGATAGCCATAAGAAAGACAATTTTGATCAGTGTCCAAATTCAGAAAACAGGCAAAATTCAAAAAATTATCGGCTAATTGCATCCCCACCTAGAAGAACTAACAAAGAAAGTGATTTTCAGCCTCCAAAAGTAATTAGGAGACCTGAATTCATTGAAAAATCCAGTATTTCTACTTCCTCGGTTATGCCTTTCAACAGGTCATCAAACTGTAATAAGTATAGGATCATCAATTCAGTGGATAGAAAAACTGTTTCACTGAATAACCAAACTCGAAAGGATCCAATTTCTAAACTCGCCATCAGAGAGTCTGGTAGTAGGATTCTCAGCCCTGTGGATAAGAAAACTAATGGCTGGAATGAGGCGTATAGATCACAAAAACCTCGGTTACAATCAATTCAAGATTCATCCAGGCCTCAAACATCAACCAGAGGAAATGTTGGAAGCTTGACAGGTAGTTCGGGTTCTTTGAGCCCAAGAACGCAGCAGAGAAATATTGAACTGGAAAAGCGGTACAGCCTTCCAACCTGTTCAGCGGGGTTGAGCAAACCCAGTAAGCAACAAATTGTGCAGCCATTAGAGTTGGGCTCTCCAGGCCAAAAACAGAGACCCAAATTAGACTACTCGCAGAAAAATGATGGCCAATCAAGTGAGGTCTGCAGTGAATCAAGGAATTTGAGTAGTGAAGTACCTGTGACTATTTTGCAATCACAATGCAACATTATCATGGGTTCAGAGAGATATAGAGAAATTATGAGTCCTGAAAAGTCCTCAGAAATACACCACACTTCAATCCAGCATGGTTACCAGAGCCCATGTCCAGCGGTTGTTGATGACACTGTTTTGACCTTAGAACAGAAGGTATTTGTTTCAACTTTGAACCACAATTTGAGTCACCGAGTAAAAGAAAAAGCACGGTGATAGTTCAAATCTTCTTTCTTCCCCTTTTTGTGGTCCACCATTAGAGGATCTTTTCTGCTCTTCTGGTGGATCTCATATAGGACATGCCTTCTAAAAATCTTACCTACCCTCTTTGATGATACTGGCTTTACAATTCTGGCTTAGAAATGGACAATTGCAACTAATCATCTACATTGAACAATGGCTAAATCAGATGCTTAACTCATTTCATGAGTGAATCTTTTCGGGGGTGTCTATTGATTTATAACAGGTCTCATTGTATGGAATAGTTTTTAGGAAAAGATGGATCTTGTATAGCCGCTGGATGAACAAATTGTTCAAGCGAACATTGACTATAGCCTCATTCATTTTGTTAACTGGCATCTTGTAGGCATGTGTGTTTAATGCATGAAATTTCCTAAGGGTGGTATGATTTCGAATAATACAGGCAGTGTTTTTTCGTAGCGATAATGTGATCAGAAGGATTATGATAGATCTGACTATGCATATGGAGATCCTAAGTGGTTTATATAAAGTAGAAGGAACTTAGACATGGCTATCAATTATCTGAAGATACTACCATTAATCCCGCTGCTAGAATCCACACCGTTATCACTGGTTTCCCGATTGCTGACCATCAGTCGTGTTGTTATCATTGAGACATTGACTACAAATTTTCTGTATGAACTTCTTAAATGGGTTTGTTGCTGTTTCCTTGTTGTTCTTTTCAGAAATCCATGTTGGGTCATAGTAAAGATGGCTTCTCAGTGGAATTCATAAAAGCTGCCTTCGAACAACCAAGTCCAGTCTCTGTTCTTGATGTCTCATTTTATGAAGATGGTTTGCCACCATCTCCAGTGAAGAAAGCCTCAAACTCATTCCATAGTGAGTTATCAAACTCGAACCTATATTTTTATTAGAAGAATTTTTGCAAACTTGGGAGAACTTTTTCTTGCATTTTATTGCTATACTTGGAAGAACATGCATAATGTAGTTGTTAAGTAGTGTGGAAGGAATGAATATCATTCTTTCAATGGATTCACCAATGAGATCATTATTTGAGCTCATCACCTATCAAGAGCATGGTTAAATCTGACTTCATCTTGTAGAATGCTCTCACTCTCTCTCTCTCTCTCTCACACACACACACACACACACACACACACACACACAGAGAGAGAGAGAGAGAGAGAGAGACCACCCCCACCATCAAGATAAGACTGTTGGATTAACCAAACCTATAAATTGACACTGACCAAAAAAAAAAAAAAAAAAAAGTTGGACCATCACCCCAAATCAATTGTGAGATTACCATATCAACTCACTCTGATAAGAGTGGTACTGAGTTTGTGGCAGTCTGATGGATGATGGTTTTGGTCCAATGGTCTATGTTGACAAGAAGTGGGGGCTGTATCATTAGTTAACTCGACAATACTAAAGTTGATTTTTTACTATCATTTCATATGTTTTTATTAGAAAATTCTAAGTATTCTTAATATTGTCTTCCTTTGAATGATGATTGTGCTGGTTCAAATGATGAGACCCAAAATTCAAATGATATTGCAGGCGAAGAGGAGTGGGGTCTTGAAGGTATTGATTCCTTGTCGTATAATATGTGACGCAGTTTCATTTCTAGAATCAAGGACAAGAAATTGGAGAGAATCGAGTGCCTAGTTCGGATGCCCTGGGGGCTTGACTTGGATAACTTAGAATCCACATCAGATTTTGGTTCACTGTGTGAGGACAGGAACCCAGATTACAGAGACATCTCTGAGATATTGCTAGCATCAGGTCTCCTAGATGAAGACCACAACTTTAGCTCAGTGGCAACTCAACTTCATCCATCAGGCCACCTTATCAATCCCAACATGTTCATGGTTTTGGAAGAAATGAAAGCTGGATCCACCTTTAAAAATCTACTCCAGTCCAAGTTCAACAAGGAGGAGCTACATTGGAAACTCATGTTTGACACTGTAAATGAAATTCTTATGCGGAGGTTGGAAACTGAAGCTGAGCCTTGGCTTCAAGTTAATAAGCTTTCAGGGTCAATCCCAATTAGGCGACGACTTGTGAGATAACTGTGTAGGGAGATTGACTGGCACCAAGCTGGTAAGTCTAATAACTTGATCTTTGGAAATGATGTGATATCTGGACTGGAAAGGTGGGTTGATTTCCAAAAGGAATCCTCATGTGTCGTGCTAGATATCGAACGACTGATTTTCAAGGATATGATTGATGAGATAATAAGGCAATTAGCCTGCAACACAAGCTGAGTAGTAGGAAACATATGCAATTGTTTGCAGAGTAATTGCACTCGGTTTTTTCCCCCTTCATTTCGTACAACAATGGTGAATTAAATTGCACATCATCTGTAACTTTTCCTTTTAAATTATTTAAATGTCTGTACAGGTCTTCCATAATGAATGAATCTCGTTCTAACTAAAGCATTCAGAAACTTTTCATATGATGGAACAGGATAACTACTTTTCTTAAGTGTCTCTGTGTTGTTCTTGTCATGGAGAACTAAATTGGAGTACTGGTCAAGAAGAGTTTGTAAGAAAGAGATGTTGATACTTGGCCGTGTGAAACTAAGGTGAAAAAGGAAGAAAGGGCCCAATTGGTGGTGTTAGTTTGCCATGAATCCTCTGTCAAATATTTGTTCATAGCTGAATTTTGGAGCAAATACAGAATGCCAATACTAGACAAGAATTCAGGCTTCCTTGTATCTAAAGATTGACTTTAAGCGCTAGGATTCTCCAAGATGATCGCCTACCAGAAAATATCTTACTTTTGGCTACATTAGAATTCAAGTATTACAGGAATTCTAAAATTTAGTTGTTTCAAATGTCGTGGACCCTCCTCGTGGGCCCCACTGTGCTAGAGTAGGACCACCTTATTTATGTAATATGTCTTAGCATTGTAACTCTGATTATCAAGAAACATTGTATTTCTCAAAACACTAAACGGTTTAGATCATGAAAGTGGGGCCCAAACAAACTCCACCTCCTTCTGTAACAATGAACATAGTGGGCGTGCAATCTTGGAGAAGTTCTTAATGAATCAGCGATAGAATCTCGCATGCCCAAGGAAACTCCTTACTCCCTTCACTGATGTAGGTGGGGGAAGCTTGCTGATCAAGTCTATCTTCGCCTTATCTACCTGTATCCCCTTGCTTGACACCACATGTCCAAGTACAATGCCCTGCTTCACCATGAAGTGGCATTTTTCCCAATTCAACACCAAATTACACTCCTCACATCTCTTTAACACAAACCCCAAATGATCCAAGCAGCTATCAAATGATGATCCAAAGACAGAGAAGTCATCCATGAATACCCTAATAAAGCCCTCCACCATATCGAAGAATATACTCATCATGCACCTCCAGAAAGTTGCTGGTGCATTACATAGCTCGAAGGGCATCATCCTGTAGGAAAATTTCCCAAATGGAAAAGTGAAGGTCTTCTCTTGGTCCTCTAGAGCAATAGGAATCTGGTTGTACCCATTGTACCCATCTAGAAAACAATAATGTGCATGGCCAGCTAGCAGGGCCAGTTCTGAATTTTTCAGGGCCCAGGGCAAGAGTAAAAATTAGGCATATATATATATATATATATATATAAACACTCAGTGATGGCCTCACATTCATTTTTCAACCCATATCTAACCTGTAAAAATTAACTAAAAATTTAGCATTCAAAGCATATAAATTCAAACTTCAATATATAAACATTCAAAATAAAAGGCTATAATGTATAAACAAGACAAATACTTGTAAGTTGTAACAATTTAATAGTTCTTTTTCATATAGCAATAAGCAACCAACAAAACAAAAATTTCTTTGCATCCTCAATAGCCAAAGCAAACAACAACATCCTACTTGAAATCCCTTTGCATCTTCAGCAACTAGCAAAACAAAAATGTCTTTGCATCCTCAATAGCTATAGCAAATAACATCAACCTACTTGAAATCTCTTTGCATCATGAATAGTCAAAGCAAAACAGCAGCATCACCATCTACAAAAGAAGGTGAAAAACAAAATCACAACTAAAAAAGTATTATTGAAAAATATGAAAAACCCCATCATTTTCTTCTTGTCCTTCTCTTGAACATCCCTTTTGTTGAAATATTTTTTCTTGCTCTGTTTTGTTACAGGAGGAGCTTGTGGGTTTGGAAATCTCTATAGTCAGGGGTATGGAACTAACACAGCTGCATTGAGCACTGCTCTATTCAATAACGGATTAAGCTGCGGTGCTTGCTATGAGATCAAATGTGCAGATGATGCAGAATGGTGTCTTCCTGGATCCGTTGTAGTCACTGCAACCAATTTCTGCCCACCGAACAATGCTCTCCCAAATAATGCAGGGGGGTGGTGCAACCCTCCTCAGCAGGACTTTGATCTTTCTCAGCCAGTTTTTCAACACATAGCTCAGTGCAAGGCAGGGATAATCCCTGTTCAGTATAGAAGGTAAAGGAAAAAGCAAACCCATTTACTTTTCTCCATCTTTAATCCCATGGTATGCTGTTCAGTTTAGTTATAAAAAAAAAAAAAAACCATAGAGCTGCACATTTGCCACTGTAAAAATCCCTCTCTTCCCTCTCTCCTGCTTTACTTCGCTAGGAGTTTTTACTCTATACCAAAACAACAGTTTCCTTAATTAAGGCCTTTTGAGTTTAAACTACTGGCAAGATCCAAAACCAAAACTATTACCTCATCCAAAGCTAAAGAAGAGAACATCCTTGCTAATGAGCGTAGCATCTTTGGTTCAAGTAATAAGCTTAGTATCTACTTTACATAATTGCACCTGGGTCCCCACTTTCTTCCAAAGTCCATATAAATCCATAATTCAAAAGTCCAAACTCTTTCCTTCTTCTGCAGCTCTGAAAATCCACAAACACCCCATTCTCCAAAGTCTTAAACAGTTGTAAATTCTCCCAAGTCCCTGACCACATTAGCCAGTAGTTCCCATCCAAAACACCCACAAGACCCAAAAAAGTTGAGAAAACTTCAAGTACCCAAGCCACATATTCCTCTGTTCTTTCAAAACTCCAAATACCCATGTCCCAAAAAAGAATGCTCTCTTTTTCTCCCAACTGTTCAAATAAAAACCACTAGACTTAAAATCAGCACGTTCCTTCTCTCAACTCTTTTTTCCAATTATTTTCAGGGTCCCATGTATCAAGTAGGGTGCAGGCCCGGCCCTGATACAATCTCAATCCAAACGACATCAAATCAGAGATCGAGAGGTCTTTTTTCAGATCGGGCATTTCCACAAACACATGGCAGCAATACAAACAGAAACATAAAAATCACAGGAAAGAAAGAAAGAAACATTACACAGTGATAGAAAAATCACCAAAAAAAAAAAAAAAGATTCACAAAGCAAGTTGATTCCCAAGAAATAAGGGTACCCCTAACACACAGCTTCCATTCAAAACCCAGGCAACAACCTTAATTTACAGTGTTCTTATGCAGCTACACCACAAAAATTACTAAAGAGAATGCATTTAGAAAAAGACAGGATCCATACAGAGCCTTGCTTTTGCAATTGATGCACAAGAAACCCAATTCAGAATCAGGCCCGGCCTTGATACAATCTCAATCCAAACGACATCAAATCAGAGATCGAGAGGTCTTTTTTCAGATCGGGCATTTCCACAAACACATATAATACAAATAAGAACAGAAAGACAGTTGCATTTCTTTCATTTTGACATCGATACCTGTTTGGATGGATCGGTTTAAGAGACAGCAGGAATTGCCGCCATCTTTCTCTGTAACTGTTCCACTTCTTCAAAAATCAAAGCAGAGGCTTTAGCCTTTACCCAAATACTTGAGCTCTGTTTGTTTCCAAGAGAGAGAGAGAGAGAGAGAGAGTCAACAGTAGATAAGATGAGATGAGATGAGATGAAGAAGAGGAAGAAGAAGAAGAAGAAAAATTTATAACAGAAAAATCTAATGTTACTAATCGAGGAGTGGAAACGTTTTCTACTTTTCTTGAGGAGTGGAAGAGTCGGAGGAAGAAGCAAAAATCACTCTATGAAAAATGTCTAAAATCGCCAAGCGTGGAAGAGTAGGAGCGAAAATTTTTGGGCCCCCTTGAAAAGTGGGCCTGGGGCGAGTGCACATACAACCCCTGTTCAGTGCCGGCCCTGCCAGCTAGCCTTTCTAGCATCTGGTCAGTGAAGGGTAATGGGAAATGATCCTTTCTAGTGGCTGTGTTGAGCTTCCGGTAGTCTATGCATACCCTCCATCCAATGGTAACTCTTGTAGGAATCAGCTCATCTTGTTTGTTCTTTACCACTGTCACACCACTCTTCTTGGGAACGACTTGCACTAGGCTGACCCACTTACTATCTGAGATTGGATAGATGATCCCAACATCTAACAGCTTTAGTACTTCTTCTTTGACAACCTCCTTCATATGTGGGTTAGGTCTCCTCTATGCTTCCCTTGTAGGCTTAGAGTCCTCTTCTAACATGATTCTATGCATACACATGGCTCGGCTGATACCCTTGATATCTGTAATGCTCCAACCCAATGCTGTCTCGTGATTTTTTAACACTGTTAATATCTTGCTCTCCTCACCAGATCTCAAATCATACGCTATCATACATGGTAAAGTCTCATGCTCTCCTAGATATGCATACTTGAGATGTTCAGGCAAATGCTTCAATTCTAACTCTGGTGCTTTTATCACAGAAAAAACAGGTTGGTTAGTTGAAGAACCAAGAATTTCAACAGAGTTAGAATACTTACCTGGAATGGAGGGGAGTATTTTGAGTTGATTCACAGTCTCCATTAGTGCTGCCTTAAGGTCATCACAATCTTGCTCAATTTCAGATCTGGTGAGGCCTTGCTGAATGCATGTGTCCAACTCCTCCTTGCACCCATGTGCTCTTTGAAACACCTCTAACCTGCTCAATCACCTCAATCTGAAAGCAATCTTCATCTCTTCTCATTCTCATTGCCTCGAACACCTTGAACTCAATCTTTTACTCATTCACCTTCATTTTGATTGTGTGCTTTTGTACATTAATCTTTGAACCCACAGTGGCCATGAAAGGTCGGTCAAGTATGTAGAAAGGAGGTGCGGCATTGATGTGCTCTCCATGTCTAGTACCACAAAGTCAGCAGGTAATATGAACCATGGTTCAAAATAGCGGCCGCTATGCTACGTAGCGCCCGCATTATCGGCCGTAGCGGTCAAGGCCGCTATGCTATTTTGAAAATAGCGGCGCTACGGTTTAAAACCTAATAGAGCCAAGTAATTTTAGTTTTAAACACTGTTTTTCCTATTTCTTCTTCTCAATAGTCTTTCCTAAAGTTATCTCTATCATATATGGTTTCAAATCACGAAAGAAATACAATATTGTTTGCTATACAAGATTCAAAAAAATTTGACCATTTAAAAAATTCACGCCGCTACACCGCTACGTATCACCGCAACCGCTACGTATCGCCCGCTATGTAGCGTTTTGGCCACTAACCGCTACGCCTGCCGCAACCGCTATTTTGATCCTTGATATGAACTCTCCTACCTTCACCAAAATGTCCTCCAAAATTCCCCTTAGGTATTTCACACTCCTATCTGCCAACTACAATATAATTTATGTTGGTTTGCGCTCCCCCAAACCCAAATACTCATAGACTGAAAATGGCAACAAATTGATACTAGAACCCAAATCCAGTAAGGCTCTCTCAAACACATGATCCCCTATCTTGCAAGGTATAGTAAAGTTCTTAGGGTCCTTCAGTTTTGAAGCAAGCTTCCTTGGAAGAACTGCGTTGACATCCTCAGTTAATTTCACCTCTTCATGATCTCTGAATCTTCTCTTGTTTGTACATAGCTCCTTGATAAACTTTGCATAAGAGGGTATCTGCTTGATAGCATTAATCAGTGGAATGTTGATCTCTACCTTCCTCAGTGTTTCAAAGATGTCCTGCGTGAACTAAATCTTCTTCTCGTCTTAATCTCTGAGGATAAGGTGGAATTGGCTTTTAAACTCGCTCTGGCTCCTTAGAAGCCGTGACCTGAATAGGAGTGACCACAGTTTCTGTGCTCTTCTTGTCACTCTTCTGGCTCACATCAATCTCATGTTGCCTTGCACTATCTTGTGCTTCAATGTCTCCATTTTCAGGATCTTCATTCTGCCCCACTTTGTTTTCAATGAACCTACCATTCTTTCTCATTCTCCTTTATTTTATGGCCTTCAAATGCTCATGATTTTTAGGGTTTATCTCAGTCTAACTTGGGAACTTGTTGTCCTCCCTCTCGCTCAAGGCATTAGCTATCTAACCCACCTATGCTTCTAGCTTTGCTAAACTCTATTGAGTGTTTGTAATTGCCTGACCATGCTGCTGGAAATTAGCCTGAGATGATTGAATAAACTGAGTCATCAAACTCTTAAACTCATCTTCTGGTGGCTTTTGTGCACTGGTTTGAGAAAAGTTGTTAGTCTGGGTGTCGCGGCCCCAGACCGGGACCGCGACTTAGAATAAATTGGATATTTGATAATGAAGGTTTCCCACATGTTCCCGCGGTGAGGATTCCCAGGACATGGGGACTAACTCACACGTTCGAGTTTGTGGAAGCGTGTAGCAAATCACATCACAACGAAACATGAATAAAATAATTTGAGTGCATAAGTAAAATAGCACCAAGACCAAGATATCATAAAAGGAAATATAATATGGCATTTCCAACAAGATTCAAGTTATAAAATTAACAAAAAGTAAGTTAAGTTAAGTTTAACACATCCCAAATAAGAGGCCAACAAAGGCCAATACAAATCCCAAAATAAAACAAAGGAATCCAAAACACGTGAAACGAAGCTCAAGATCCCGCCCGACGTCTAGTTGACGTCGTCAGGCTGCCACTCTCTAGCCGGGGGTGGGTCAACAGCCTCCTCCTGGTGCTCCTCCTCAAAGGCAGCGTCGCCAGCACCCGGACACCACAATAAACAAGCATCAAACAAGACGGTTCGGCATGTAATCAATTTAGGTATGAGCATGGGACAAATGAAATTTAAAGAAAACATATTAAAATAATTTGCTGAAATTGAAACAATTACTGACTGAGATGCATTTTGAAGATACGAAACAAGCTAGCATGAATACTTATATATATATATATATCATGAATAGTTTAACCACAAAGAGCTCATCCTTTCTCTATCATATATAATGAAGAGAGTAAGCACGCATGACAAGCACGATGAGCACGATAAACAAAACACGATTCCCACACTACACTAAGGCAAACAAGGATTTCCGGCTGCGGAACCGGACACGCACGATGTGTAATAAAATACATGACTAATCCGCAGATAGTCCACATGTTTAAGAACCCCTGGATAGTGGATAAGACTGAAGTGGCAATCCAAGCTCAGTGGTGCTCACTTAGATTCACGAATGCACAAAAAAACATGCGATACACATTTGAAACAAATCGAAATAAGGGGAAAATCACTTATCAAAGCAAGACAAGGCACAACTAGCAAAAAGGGCATAAAGTATATGCACATGAACTTAAGAAGTGATCCCCTTTTTAATACTTGAAACAAATTTTCAAACGAGCTTATTCTTGAGATTCAAAATGAGTACACGATGATATTTACCATGTCAAAACTAGAGTTCGAAAACAAGGTCTATCAAGCACATGTAGGGAACTTTGGTTGACCCTTGTGAAATTAAAAACCCAAATGTTGAAATTTTAAAGAGAATCGGTGCCCCCGAAGTTAAGAGACATTTTAGGTTTTCAAGTGCACAATATCAGGCTAAAGGTCCCTTAACATGTTCTGGTTTTCACTCTTACAAAAAATCTTCAAAACAGGGCATTTTGTCAATTTCGGTCATCTTGCGGTCACCTGTCGGCTAGCCGAAATGGGGTGTGTCGGCTAGCCGCTAGCTGACCGACATGTTGACCGCTGGAAATCAGATCAGAAGTTACAGCATTCTGGAAAAGGAACCGAACTGAATTCGGTTGGCTCGCGGTTAGCCGAAGTAGTGCAGTACGGCTGGCCGCCAGCTAACCGAAATTCATTGACGAGGTGCAGGCTTCTGGAAAAAGTACCGCCAAAGCTCGGTTGGTTAGCAGTTAACCGAAATGGGTGTTTCGGCTAGCCGCTAGCTGACCGATGGTTGACCGTCGCTGCACGGATAACGTAGTTCAAGTCAGATTTCTACAATTTTTCTTCCCTTCTTCTTACAACTGATCAAACCTACACATCCCTGAGCCTCCATGCTCTCCAAGGGTTCATTTACACATTCCCAAAACTGTTCAATTCACAATCTAAGGCATTCAAATTTCCACCCTTCATCAAAACCAATCCACATTCTAAACAAAACATAGGTTCACAATTAGAAATCGAATTATAGGAGCTTGGAAGAGAACTTGACATTAATACATGTACTTGAATGAAAATCACATTAGAAGAATCCAAGGAAAACATGAAAATGAGACTTAATAACAAATCCTATGGAATTTCAAAGGTAATATACAATCCACAACCATACATGCAACATTAAACCTAAAGAGATTACTTGCCTTGCCCAAAATGCCACACACAAATCTTTCTTCAAGCACTCCTACTCAAGAGCTAAGCCAAACACTACAAAACCCTTTGAAAACCATTCAAAACTCACCCAAATTTGAAAATAAGAAACCTCCTTCGAAATGGGTGTTGCATGCAAGATAAACAAGTTCCTTAGGGGTTAAAAAGACTCCATTGAAGAGATGGGTTGCAGCTCTTACCTAGAGATTCCCAAACAAGACACAAAGGAGGAAATGGAGGGGTTTTCCAGCTGGAAACTTCAAGAGATTTGCACCAATGGAAAGCTTGGAAGGAGAGGAAGAAAATGATAACCTTGGAAATTCATTTGGAGACTTCTAGCTTATACATACAAGAGGAAGAAAATGAAGAGGGAAAAAGGGGTTTCTCAGCCCTAGTTTCTTGAGATTTGCAAGATTTTGAGAATGAATGAGAGAGGAAGAAGGACTTAAGTGGGTGGGTTGTGGGCCCCATGTGTCTGAAACTAGAGATGTCTAAAATATGGTCTTGCAGGCCCCGAATGAAAACGACGAAGAAGAATAAAATGATCTTCGAAAAATCTAGTTTCCAAAAAGTATAATTTTGTCATGATTTTGAGATTTCGATGTTTGTGTCCAGATTTGGGTGTGAAAAGACAATTTTTACCCTTTTTGGGCCAAAACTTGGATTTTTTTAGGCTTCAAACACGGACGGGCCGAAAACAAAAGTTGTAAGGAATAATAAAACCGTTCGAATGAAATCAAAATCACATTAAACGGAAACCACACGATCTTCCCAAGCTTGCAAGTACACTCAGGCCTTCCTGAGCGTGTCTGGCTAACACTAAACGCTCTCAAAATTCCTAAAACTATATCCAGAACTAAAACTAATCATATTCTAACCCAACGGTAACTAAACCCAATTAGGACTAAGCACACACTAAGCATACACTAATCGGGTTAGGCTGGGTCGGGGTTTAACACTGGGGGTGTTTGTAGCTTCTATGCTGTGCTTAGTACTGCTGCGAACTCTAATTGCCTTGATTGCTCTGACTGCCTCCCCAAGAAAAGTTGGGATGGTTCCTCAATCCAGAATTTTAAGTATTGTTGTATGGATTGTTCTGCTTTGGGTAGGTGTTACCAATATAGTTGGCGTGCTCTTGGTCTATAAAAGATGACATGGGGCAACATTCAGTTGTATGGTTAGTGTGAGAACATATAGCACATACCTCTTTTGATGTCTGTCCTTGTTGCATGCTATTGGAAGCCATTGCTTTGATGATCATGTCCATCTTTCTGTCCATTATCGCCATCTGGACAGCTACATTTCCTTATGACTAGATCTCATATACTCCTTGCTTCTTACCCATTTGTCTGGTCCTACAAGAAAATTGTTGTGAGTTTTCACTAAGAGTTTCAAAGAGTTCATACGCTTCCTCACTATTTTTCTCCATCAGGGCTCCTCCACATGCAGAGTTTCAAAGAGTTCATACGCTTCCACACTATTTTTCTCTATCAGGGCTCCTCCACACGCAGAGTCCACTATGCCCTTATTCAGCTCATTCAGTACTTCATAGAAAGCCTAAACCTGATCATCCTTGGTGAGGTTGTGATGTGGACACTTCAATAGTAAGTCCTTAAACTGCTCCCAAGTTTCCCATTACCGATCTCCATCCTTCTGTTGGCATGTTTGGATCTCTCTTCTTAACTGCCTTGTCTTCTGAGCAGGGAAAAATTTCTTCAGGAACTTGCTAGCTAGCTGCTCCCAAGAGGTGATAGAACCTGCATCCAAGGAATTTAACCAAATCTTAGCTTTATCCTTAAAACAAAAAGGAAATAGACGTAACCTGATGCCCTCTAGGGTAACTCCTTGTATTTGTTGCATTGCACACAGCTCAAAGAAATCCTTAATATGAAGATAAGGATCCTCATTATGTAATCCATGATAGTGTGGCACCATGTTCAGCAGTTGTGGAGTGAGGTTGAAGTTGCCAGTCGTATTAGGTGGAAAGATGATGGTGGATGGCTGGTTGGTGTGCACGGGGATGTAAGACTCTTTCATGGGCCACCTTTGATTGTTTACTACCATCTCATCTTCTGTGTTAGCCATCTCTCTTTCAGGACTTTGATTCCTTTGCCTTCAGTTTCTAAGTCAAATGGGGGTTGTGAATTAGATCTTGCCCTCTTAACTTGCCTTCGAAATGTCTAAAGGTTCGTTCAATTTCTGGATTGTAGACAATAATAGCTAAGTCCTGGGAACGCCAACCTTGCATAAACAAGATTCAAGCCTACAAGAAAACACATACAGAGTATGTGATGCGATAAGAGTAGGAACAGAAGAAAACTAAAAATAAAATGGATGAACCAAAATATATATATATTTTAAAATTTTAAATTTAAACACCATGATAAGAAAGTAAATGAACAACAATTCAAAATGATTAAAATTCAAGAAAATGAACTAAAAAACTAAATTAAACTATGACACTACACTAAACAGCAGTTTGACACTATTTTATGCAAACAAATCCCCGGCAATGGCGCCAAAAACTTGGTATGCACCAAGTAACCTAGAATTAAGGTACTTAATATGCACACAACTAAAACTCGCAAGCACACAAGATCACTATGTAGTATAATGAATTGTACGCATGAGGTTGATCCCACGAAGACTTGTGATAAAATAATGTCGAAAATAACTATGAATTTAGAATATTAATTGGATGAAAGGTTGGTTGAATGTTGATTGTTTGAATGAAATTACTAAAACTAATTACAAATATAAAAATAAATCAAAAGCACAATGAAAAGTAACCAAACACACAAGAATACCACTTGGATTGAAAACGATGAGAATGAATGAACTAGGGTTTCATCTACTCCCCTAAACTTATTCTATGCATGTCCCTTATTATTTCTTAATCAAAACTAGATTTACTAGTGACATTTATCAATCTAGACCATGGCATATGTATCTAGATTATGATTCCCTTAAACCTAATTCACGAGTGACATACAATATGAATTGTTCATCAAGTTGCAAGAACTAAGCATGGCATATGTCCTAGATTATTCATGGATTCTAAACCTTGGATGCTTAAACATCAACATCAATAAAAAAAAAAAAAAAAAAAGAAGTTAGCTTATTCTTGAATTCAATTGATCATGGCATGGGTGGCATGGCATATACACAACTCATCAAAATCAAAGCATGATTTAGAAACTTATCCAATAAAATTGAAATCTCAATAAAGGAATGCCAAAAGGAACTACATAAAATTAAACAAGGATTTCAATTACACCCTAGCCCTAAACATTTACTTACACATGTTTGCAATGAAAAACAACATGAAATAGATAAAAGTCATAGGAAGAACTTGAGTAGATGATGGTGATGAAGGCATGGCCAGCAGCTCCACTTTTATCTCCGTTGCTCCAAAGAACTCCCAGAGACAAGGTTGAACGACTGCGATGTTATGGTGGTGTGGAGAATGTATTTTTGGTTCCCCCAAGTTCTCCTTTTATTCTTCCAGCCGGAAAAATATATATCCATATAGGCCTGCTATTTTTTTTCTCTCAAAACTCCTCAGTTTTTGCGTCTCTATGGAGAGAGAAAAGAAAAAGAGATTTGAATCTGTTTTTCCTTTCCTTTTTCATCCCCAATCAGTAAATAATTCCCACCTATTCAGTCCCAAATCTGCTCCACCTAATCAATCCCCTTATAAAAGGTCAAACCTTCCTATCTTGGCCTAGGATCCTCCATTGATGACACACAATCCACTTAATTGCACAAAAATCATGCCACAAATCCCTCAGTAATTTCCTGCGCATAAACCTCCTTCCTTATAGGCTAAGATCTGATCTTAAAGCTTCCCTCATACACGCCAACAATCTCTCAAATAACTCTTTTGCTGAAATTCTCTCTTTTGGCTCCTTTTGACCTTTCCCTACAAAAATAACAACAAAATGTAAAAAAATAAAATAACAATGAACTAGCACAAGATAAATCAAATATTTTTGCTTAAATTGTAAACATTTAAGCACTTATCACACACCCCCGCTGATGAGCACGGGGTTTATGCATGATATTAGGAGCCAATTAAAGATTTTCACATAAACAAATACACGTGGCCCCAATCATAGTCTCATAGGACAGAAGACCATTGTGAAGTATAAACATTTCCTTGGTTAACCATAAAACATAGCAAAAGCTTCATAGATGGTACAATAATAACATTTCAAAGTAGGCATATTTTTCATTGCTATAGTTAAAGTTTATCCAAAGATAACAAAAGTAGTTTAATTACATCATGATGACTCAGGTAATGTCATCAGCACACCACTCGTGATCGTCATCGTTCTGATTCACCTGGAGCAACGCCTCCTCCTCCACGAGGTAGATGGGCTCGGTACCTATGTATGCATCATTATTAGACTACGAATAGCCAGTGGGTAACTAAACATATTAATACAAATATGCAATATCGAAGCAAGTAAAGACAATGTGATCATGTGAAGTCCAATGATAGGAGTCTAAGCAATAAGCATGAATATCAATAAACAATGAACGATAAAAGACAGTGTCCTATCAATGCTATTAACAAGGGCAATCCACATAAGCCTACATACCATGGGATAGTCTTACAGTCCTCCCGTCTCGTACCGAGTGTGATAGAGAATATGCAAAGAGAGAAGAGACCGACCAATCAATTCATCGGGATATACCCAGGGCAATACATCGGACGGTCAGTCCGGGACAATACATCGGGTGCTACCCTGGGACAATCAATAAATCGAGTGGCCGCTCAAAATATAAACCGATATGATCTATAATCATTCCATCAATCTATCAATATAATAGATAGCCGTCCCACAGAGGTATCCCTCTTTATTCGATGTTAACAGCTGAGTGGTGCCCAACACGGGAATCCTATACAATCAGTGAGGCCTAGGCTTTTCCTGCATGAACAGGAGTCCACAATTTACGAGTGGACTACCTTTCCATCAATCGTTCAATCAAACAATCAATCACTTCTTCACTTCCACCAACCACTTACAATTACAATTACCATCATGGTAGTTCTCTCTAGGCCCTGTCATTAAGGGCGCCTAACCTCATCACCCCGTTCAATGCAATAACAATTAATGGGGATCCTAAGTAGGATCAATTTTGGGTTCTGGATATGATCTCAATAATATAAATAATATAAATCTATGAAACATGCATGAAGCATGTGGACACCAATAACAAAGCATTACAATTCAATTTTGATTGATCAATAATCAAGGAAAATAAACAATCCAACCCTACGTCAATAATTTCCTTAATCATACGAAACATCACTACACAATCCAAGGAGGGGTTAAGGTTATGATATCCCATCAATAATTCTTGGTGCATAATCAATTAGTGGAAATCCTCTTGCCTCACTCCGTCTAGAACAAGTATAGGTTGTACCTCATACATATTCCATACAATATGTAAGGGTATGTTAGCTCAAAACATCCCTTACTCAGAGTCCACAAATTGGTCTTCGAGGTAGGGTGCCAAGGGTACCAAAGCTAAGTCTCAAACCTGGGTTAAAGTCTAAAGGAACTAGGCTTACATTGCCACTAGACTCACCAACAAGGCGAGTGCGCTCAGGAGAGAGACTTTGGTTCAAAAATAATAAAGAAATCCAAAGTTCCCTTGTTTATTATTTTTATATTCATGAAAAGGAGTGAAATTACTTTTTTAGTTGGTTGGTTATATTACCTACCGATCCTTACTGAGGCTTCAGTGTGACCCACTGTTCTAACCACTTTGGGCATAACTAGGGTTCTAAAAGAACTGTACCGGAAAAACCCCTTCGAAAAAGAGCTAGGCATTCCTTGGTTAGCCGTGGGGTTCTTCATGGTAAACAGTGATGTAGAAAATACGCACCAATCTCTCAGCCTTCCAATACCTAACTCCCGTTCTACGGTCGGATTTACAGCTAGCCGTAAGGCTAACCATAGAAAAATAATAAAATATTTAAATGACAATATCTCAGTTGACCCGTTCATCTGAGGTCTTACGGCTAGCCGTAACTTCCCAAAACCTGTATGCATTCCAGAGCTCTGTTTCCTCCAAAATCTGGGCATTCAGATGTCTCCCTTCTAATACAATTAAGACACAAAATCAACAGGGCTAGCCCTCTCCAATGCCAGACAAACATCCTCCAATCCATCCCATTTCAATTGCATTCAATTAAAAACCTAATCTAGCATTTAATTTCCAAATTAACAATGAGCTCAAGTTGACTATCAATTGAATTAAAATGCTAGAATCAAACATTAGAACATGCATATCACAACATATTCATGTGTATCCAATTGCCTAGGTAGAAATCCCCCACAACACAAAATCTAGCTCCAAAATGATTAAAATCCAAAGTATGGAAAATAACCCAAACCATCTCAATCCACCTATACAAATCAATAGAGGGGAAGCTAATTAGCTAAACCACAACATTAAAACACCCAAAACCTAATAGCCCTAACCTCTACAAAGTGAAACACTTACCTAAGGCAAGAGAGAAGGGGAGAAGCTTGGAAGAATGGGTTGTGTTATACCCCATCCCGAGTTAATCCAGATTAACTCTAATTGATTGGAATTAATGCTAATTAACCATGTTTAATTAGGCTAATGATGGTTAATGACCAAATTGAATTGGATTAGCCTTAAATGATTGATTTGGGCTTAATGAAATGATAGTGAATGAGATTGAACGATTTGAATTGATTTTAGACACAAACAAGGAAAGACAAGGACTTTTCCGTGAATACGGATTTCGACGTATTTCGGCGAATACGGTTACTCTTGATACCAACGCGTGTATCTCAAAGAGTACGTTAACTTTCATAATAGGCGCGATTTCATTTGACTTGAATTGAATCAAGTGACCACTCATTTGACTTGAATTGTAAATGAGGGAAGTAAAGAGGGCTTGAGTGCAATTGTTAACTTAAAAGGGTTGGAATGAACTCAAATGAGTTCATTCACTCATTTACGGCACAACCAAACCTTATGCATCATTTCTCTTCTTTTTCCTTTCCTTTTCTCCATTGAGTGTCAAGAATTGGAGCTTCACAACTGATTCTTAAAGTAGAAGTACAGAACTTCATCTTCTTCATCTTCTCATTCCATTTGCTTAGAGTGAAAATTGGAGAAAACACCCACTTCTCTTTTTCTTTGAGCTACAAGTATGTAATTGGATCCTTTAGAGAACTTTGAACTTCTATTAAGTAGTTTGAAGTGGTTTGTAGCACATATAGCTCATAAAAGTTGTGTTTTATGAATTGTGTTGATGTTAGGCTTGAAAGAGGGTTTCCATTGAGAGATTTCATCTCAAAGCCAAGCCATAAAAGAGGAATTTCGTGGATTAACCTCAAACTAAGGCAAGTATACTCAATTCTATTGATTGAAAATGTTATGGAAGTTGTTAGAACTCAAGGAGTTCAAAATTTAGAATTTCACTTCAGAAATTCTGAAGTTCTGGACTCAAAAATTCTGAAGCTCTAGGAGCAATTCAGTTAGCCAAACTACTAACCGACAGCTGACCGAACCCATCTGAGTTGATTTTCACAGACTGGTTTAGCTTCTGGAAAGTTGACTGTGACCTTACTGACAATGTTCGGCTAGCCGAATTTGAGAATTCGGCCCGCCAAATAGGCGACCGAATAGGTGACCGAATTGAGAGAATTATCAAAAATTGTATCAGAAATTTCAAGGTTCTGGTAGGCCTGTCAATGGGACGTGTTGAAGCTGGTAGAAAGCCCAGCCTGGCCCGTCCCAAGCCTGAAATACAAGGCTTTTAAAAAAATTTGAGCCCAGTGGGCTGGGATTGGACAATACATTTTAAAGCCCGGCCAAAATGGGATTGGGACTGGGCAGAAACAACCCAGCCCATTCAAGCCTGGCCCGGCCCGCTGTAAAGTCATTTAATAATAATTATTTATATATTACTGAAAATGCTCCTCAGTAACAACAAAAAATGACTAATTAGGTTTTAATCTATCCTACATTACTTTAACTTGACCCATATAGGATACTCATTCTCATTTATTTTTATTAATTTTTTTATTTTCTACTTTCACTGACAAAAAAAAAGTCTTAACCGTTCCTACATTACTTGACCCATATAGCCTATAGGATATTCATTCATTTCTATTGATTTTCTACTGTCACTGGCCAAAGAAAAAAAGTTTTTAACTCCGCCATATTGCTTGTTGCATTTCATTGTCGGTCCCAAGTCCAGAAAAAAGGAGGGTTTAAAGTCCGGTTCACACCGGGTGTCTGGTGACAATAGGAATAATTAGAGAATGTTTTGCTTGTGTCCAGGATCGGGCTAAGCCCAAGCCCGACCCTGTCCCAGTTCAGGCCCATACAGGACAGGATTTGATGTAGGCTCATTCAAATTTAGGGCCGGGATTGGACAACACCCGGTAGGCCCGTCCTATTTTCGAGACAGGATTGGACAACTCAAGCCCAAGCCCGGCCCGTCCCATTGACAAGCCTAGGTTCTGGAAAGCTAACCGACTTGTGGTTCGGTTAGCCGTATTCTAGAATTCTGTTAACCGACAGGTAACCAACAGGGTAACCAAACTTGAGGAAAATTGTAGATTAAGGTCCGATTTTTTTTAATAAAAGCCTATTGACTTGGGCTAGTGTTAATGGTGTTTATACTTAAACCTTCATAAGTGTTAGCTAAGGATATCATAATGTACAAATTACAATTAAAGTGATGTTCATCGAGAATAACACATACATTAGATAATGAACGTTTCACCTAAATGATTGGTTGGGAAGTGTGGAAATCATAGAGATTACTGCTTGTTAAGTGGTCTAATTCTATGAAATGAATTGATTCTTGAGTCTGGAACTACATAGTAGTTTATTAAGCTCGTTATAAGCTAAAATGAATTAATAAATGAAATGATGAATATTCCTACTGTAGTAGATGGATTTGGGAGCGTTCCAGAGCTTCGTGGTGATGCCAATTGTACCTGACCCGGGCACTGGTAAATCCCACAACAATAATGAAGAATGATTCCTTCCTTTTGGAAGATGGTGAAAAAATATGATTCCTTCCTTTGGGAAGATGTGAAATGAAATAAAATGAAATGAAATGAAATGCTATGGTAGTTGCCAAATTAGTAATTACTCATTACTTGACTCTAATACTCATATGTTGTCATTGTACAGATTGAGTAGAATTGTTTAGAATTGAATTGATTTGTAGCATTGTTAAATGATACATTAAATAGATTGCGTATATGTCTTGCCATGTACTATCGTAGATCTGTGTATACATTGTGGAACCGTTATGTTCATAGTGTTATTGATGATATTATAGGCCTGGTTGCCCGTGCCGGCCCTGCAGAGGCCACGCCACCTGCGAAGGAGGCCAATCAGATTCCTCCTAGAGGATTAAATAAGTGGACGTGAGTCCAAGTGCTAGAAATGAATTAGAACATTTTGGAAATTATTTTGTATAATCATTTTGAGATGTACATAGTTGTCACCTGCATTATGTTTTGAACATGCAGTGGTTGACAGAGTGAAACAAATATGTATATTGAACTTTACTATTATGTAAAGGACTTGTATAATTGGTTTCGTCAATGCATATATATTTCTACAAAAGTGTACATTTGACAGGCATGAATGTATGTTATCCCTTGTGGATTTCATTTTAACTTCGATTAATTCGGAGTTTACTGGAGTAAGAATGGAATGCGACACGGGGTTTGTCCGGAGGCTCGGGTCATGACAGGTTGGGATGATTGTGGGGTCCAAGGGAGATGAAGGTGATGATGATAAGTGGTGGAAGGTCCTCTTGGTCTTCACTTCAAGAAAGAAGAAGAGGGGGGAGAAAGAGAGAAGAAGGAAAGAGGGAAAGAAGAAAGCAGTGAAGTGAGGAGATGGGTCAACGGTGAGTTTATAAAAAGGATATGGGTTTTTGGTATTTTCAGTTTAATCCTAGGGTCTTCAGTTAAGTCTAACAAAATTTTAGGCCCACCCATAGGAAAATCTTGGATCCGGCACAGCTCCCATCTACTTAGTGCCTATAATATTGGGTTGGTCTCTCTTGTATTGATTCTTAGTTTTTCCCCACCACGCCTAAGTGGCAAATATATGCTCTTAATCTTTGCTACATACTAAGAAGATTTCTAATCGTGGATGACTGAACGACATCATGCTGTCTTCGCTAATAGTTGGAAATGCATGAGGACCCCAGCCTGTAGAATAGTAAAATCAAAATCAAATCAGAAGATTAATGGCTTTTGACCCTCGCAAGACAAATGAAACAAAAGTATGATTGACTTCATGCACACATAATTCTGCGTTGATAGGTATTATATGTTAAAGTCTCCAAGCATTCAAATGGGTGTTTCAGAATGAAAGATGCAGTGTGAAAACTATTAGAACTAATTTCATTCATTAAAAGCACCATATATAAAACTAGGAGAACTAACTTCATTCATTAAAAGCACAGTTAATTGCATCCCAATCTTACCACTTTTAGAATACCTACAATGTTTGTGTATCATTACCATGGTCCATGCCACCATAATCACAAAGAAAAAAAATCAATAGATGTGACACAAAATATAATTAACTAAAATTTGTAGGAATCAATAGCAACACAGAAATAAAAAGATAAAATATTTGATATAACCATATCATTTAAGATAGACTATTTTTTTTCGTGGAAGATAATAAGTTTTGTCTAGTAAAATACATACAGTGGAACAGGGACATCTAACTTCTGTTTTTGTCATTAGAAACTCTAAGTCATTGATCCACACACATTAGTACGGCTCCTTACTCCAGTGGTTAGGAGAGGCACTTCTCGTTGAAATGTACATGCTTTGAAGTTGACCTCCCCCTTCTTACATATGTAAGTTGCTATAACCTTGAATACCCATGTAATCAATTCCTGGGTATTCTATGCAAACAAATCCTCCATTTCACGATGGCCACAATTTCAAACTAAAGTCTAAACAATTAAGCTAGTAAAATAGAACAAGTTGATCAAAATCCAAATGGGCACACATGCATTCATCCATTTTCATATATAAAGCATGCCAAGGTACAGATATACAAGAGGAAGTTTAATTGGTCAAGATGAGGTTTAACTAAAATTATTGTATTACAGAAACCAGCTTCATTCTCCACCCTCAAATCACCGGCGCAGCATGCCCATTCTCAGTTGGATCCAACAAGAGAGCCATGGCAATCCAGTACATCTCACCATCTCTTTCTTAATTTTTCAGTTGGCTTTGATTTTCTATAAACTCTCATATTTTTGTGACTTTATGGCTTTCTTTTAAATTGATTTCATCCGAAAAAAATTCTAAATGCACCCACGTAACTTGCTGAGCACACCCACATACTAAGCCTACCCACACAAAAAATATAAAGTATCTGTCTTTTTTTTTTAGCCCACCCACAGTAATCCCCAAACTGCCCCTTCTCTTTCTCCTCTTCTTTCCTCTTCTCTCCTCTCTTCTAAACAACGGAAGCCGGCATTCTCCTCTTCTTCATCGACTTGCTTCTTTGGAAAAACGAAGTTCCTCCAACGTTTTTCTTCTCCCCACGAGCTAACTCATCAACTTCAAGTTCTTCCTTTTTTTGTTCTTCCTCTTTGTTAAATTTTTTCCAACTAAATAAGCATTTTTCTAGGAAAATAGGTTGTAATCTATGCAAATGGAATGGAGGGTGGGTTGGGTTACAATTGAGAGGAAAACACCATTTAAGGGAAGGGATGAGAGAGATGAGAAGGGAAATCCCGAAAGGAGTGAAACCCAAAAAAAAAAAAAAAAAAAGTTCGCGTTATGCACAAAAATGAAGAGCCGTGCATGGCAACTTGAAGACGTGTAATATTTTTTTTTGCACTGCATATGAAAACCATACCGGGCGCATATGCATGGCTAACGAAAACCATATAGTTTCAAATTGCACGGCTGATGAAAACCGTGCAGTTTCATATATGCACGTCCTTGAGTTTGTGTGCAATTATGTGCACTATCATGTGCAGCCACGCATAGTTAAATTTGTAATCAATGAGTTTGTTTACTTATGTGCTATTCCGAATGCTATATATATATATTTCAAGTATTTAAACAAATTAGAGGACGTGCCGCCAGGACGAGTTCGTCATGGTAGTTCTTCGACGTTAGGCCTCGGAGGCATTGTTAGCAGTCCATTGACCTCGCAGGGTTGGAGTGGTGTTGCGAGCTCATCCACTCAAATCGTCATCAGCCAATGGTGTCAGAGCAGAAATGCAGGGCGCGACAGGATCCACTTCCGGATCCGATAGAGGAGTCAAAGGAGGATGTAGCCTCTTAGGATGCTATAGATATGAGATGACTGATGAGGAGGCACAACCAGTCATTTCAGAGGAGGGCTGTGAACCATCATCGTGTCAGGATTGCGCAACCTGGACAGCCAGCTGGCGTGTATTACCGGGCGTTACAGATTACACTCGTTATTCTAGAGGACTTGCCAGTTGCATACAAGCGTCGTTTACAGGGACTGTAGTCGTGTTTTGTGGGTGTGAGATATATCTTTTGTGGTTGACGGATGAGTTGTGGATGTATTTTTTGTGGATGATCACCGAATTTGTATCCCAATCGAGTCCGACGAACTCTTAACTTCCCCTTCTTCTTTGACATCCAGCTCAAGAAGATAAGTGGACAAAGGATTTTCCACTTCTTTCACTTTTCTCAATATATGTATTTTACCAAGTTGATCACTCTCCTGAAATTTCTTTGCAACCAACTCGAACTCGGCAGTGGTGGTCAACTCAACGTTGTAGATACGGGTTTCTGAATATAGTGTTTCTTTCCACCATCTCGTGTCCATTGGATAAGGGCTTCTCGGCTTTTGAATATAGTGTCGATGGTGAAGGCGTTAGTAAGATCCACTAAACACTCACCGGCACCTGTAGAATCAATCTCCTACAAAAAAAAAATCATTTCTTTCAGTATGGTACGGTCATGTTAAACCACCCAACATCATACCGTTCGGTTAAGCTGGGTTGAGCTATATGGTATTGCACGGAAATATAGAGCCGTGCAATACACATATGTGCAATCAAGTATGGTTATGCATTACAATATTGCACGGCTTAAGATGGATGATCACTACATATGATGCATAGTTCTGCAATTCCGTGCAGGATGTGAATGGGAATTTTTTTTTTTTTTTTTGAACAATGTATCAAAAAAATGATACATTCTCTTCATTGATGGTCATCTGCTGGTCCATATTGGAAATGCCTTCTCTAAAACACAATGCGCTACCTAAGATTGGAGGTGTGGTATACCTTATATGGGGAAATGGAGAGATGGGTTGGGAGATGAGTTCTTCCAAGAACAATGGTGGGAGCTTTATGATGATGAGAATAAGAAGAAAAAGTATAGTGATGAAGAGAAAGAAGTGTAGAAGAGGACTCTGTTCTTGCCAGGAGCATCAAGCTGTTCAGAGAGGAGGAAGAAGACATTAGCTAAAGAGGAAGAGGAAGATGAAGTCCGGGTACTTTTGGTATTTCACATATGGGTATTTTGGTAATAAAAAAAATTTAAATGTGGGTACTCTCAGCAAGTTACGTGGGTGCATTTAGAATTATCTTCATCCGGTTCTGGTACGTGGGTGCATTTAGAATTTCCCTTCATCCGGTTCAAAGTCGTGCACATGAGATATGCACGATGTTTTACAATCGTGCACTTGCATAGAAGATGAAGATCATTGGTATTTTTGTCATTTCACACATGGGTATTTTGGTAATATTTTTTAAAAAAAAAAAGTGGGTGTGCTCATTTATTTCCACGGTGCAAGCAGAATTTCTCATCAGTTAATTTCTTAGTTCAAACAGCAGGAAAATTTAGAAACAGGCACCTTAATCGATTTCGGGTTTTCTTTAACTAGGGAGAAATAAATATGGAAAAAGAGAGAGAAATAGATAGAGAGGTATTGAGGGCCTCATGCATGTGGGGCCCACCTGGAACCTCACTTGGGGATGAGATGGAGGCTCGGATGATTACGTTAAATCCTTGATCAATGACTGACAAAATCTTCACAGTCCAAAATGAGTGCACAGTCAATCCAACGATCGAGTCCATTTGGGTGGCTACCAAACCTCAGGACCGGTGATTATAGGAAATCCTTGCCGTGTGGTCGTTCTTTAAATTTTACCTCCAATATATATTTTTAACCACTAATGGTATAAATCATATTATTTAATTCTATATATTTTAATACGAACAAATAAGCTCTAAATAGGTTCAATAGAAAACATGACATGAAAGTGTGCCCATCATATGTTAGATTAAAAAAATATACACACGAATGGCATGTGGCATTGAATAGTTTGCATAGGAAAAATTAGTTGTACAAAGGTGACTTCTTTTGCATAAATCCTGCAACTAGTGTCGACCCTTTTTGGGTGACCAAGAAGAGCTCAATTCCATTTTGAATTTTCATAGCTGGAGCCCAAATTGCTTAATCCAATCCTCGTCCGTGGATAGACTATTGATGAGCAGGATGAAAGAAAACAGCGTAGAATGCATGGTGACTTAATGTACAGTTTCAATACACTTTACACTGTTCATAATTAAGCCCCTGCCTGGTCGCATAGGGAAGGCCAAGAAGAAAATTGTCCTACATTCAGAATTATACTTTTAATTGAGTTTTCTTCACTTTCAAAACAGTTCCATAGCGACTTACTTAAATAAGGTGAATGAGCCCATTTGGCAATTAACTTGTAAAGTAAATTCAAAGTAAAATGCTACTGTTAAGTGAAAAAAAAAAAAAAAAAGGAGGTGTCTTCTCAAAAAGTATAAAATTTTAAAATCCACATTAATAACTTTTTGTCATTTTGTGGCATTGGAAGGAACTTTTTTTGAATTTTTAGATAAAAAAATACTTTTTTGTCTTTTAGTGCGATGAGATATTGACCTTTTGACTTTTTTAATAAAAAGAAAAGGTAATTTTTTAAACTTTTTACTTTTTTATAAGACCCTTCCTCTTTTTTTGTCTCTCAAAAGTTACCTTTCACTTTGAATTAACTTTTCAAGTGAATTCCCAAACGGATAAGGTCATGTTCCGCAATCAAATCCTCAAAGGATTCCTCACCATTTTTTCACAAAGTCATGAAAACCAATATTTAGCAATTGTAAATCCTAAAGGATGTGGGCTAGTGAAAATGCTCTTTTTCTAGGGTTTTTAGGTCCAACCCTTCCTTCCAACACCCTTATAGTATTTGTAGTTTTACACACTGGTACCAAAAACTCTCAAATATCAGCATCGATGTTCAATACGCAATTGATATTAGTGTAAAATCCTTAGTGAGGAGTTTCTTGTTTCAAGTAAAGATGCAAATGCATCAGATTTGCAGCAGAACCATGGCAAATTAAGGCTAAGATTTGCCATCATAGAGATCTAGATCCAACATGGAACCTATTTGATGTATTTGGATTTGACATCAACTTAAAGAAAAGGATCGGATTTTCGGATCGTTTCCCAAATAAGATGGAGCATGCGCTACTATGATAGGATGAAAAAAGCCTCAAAAATATTTTTTTAAAATATACAATCAACCTATTTACACACACAACACATTATATATATATATATATTAAAGGGAGAGGTAGGCTGTGGGAGGTGCCACCTCATCTTGGAAATTCTCTCCTTCGGGAGATATACAAAAGAAAAAAAAGAAGAGATGGTTTGGCTTTCACGAACGATGAGCTGGATCAGCATTTACGAACGATGAGATGGAGTGTCGGATTTCCATCTCACACATGGCCCTCTCCATTTTGGATACTCTCAAGCCAACCGTTTTAAACAGCAATCGTTTCAATCCGTTTTTTGAAATTTGAATACTTGAATGCCTTCTATCCAGTTCAATGCCGTCTGTAAATGAAACTTCATCCTTTCCAATTTTCTCAACCCTAGAATCATCATCATCTTCTTCGTTTTTCCCGCAACACATCATCATCATCATCCTTTCCAGGTTTCTCCGCCCATTACAGTTGTCCCTCATCTCCGCCAAGCAAATCTCTGCTTCAAGTTATTTTTATGCAACTTTATATTTGATTCATCTCCGGATCTGTTTCGACAATGCTGCTGTGGAAAATCTTGTGCTGCCCAACTCTTGCTGTTTCTATTGACATTGTACCTCAGCCCATTTTAGGTCTCCCTCATCTCCGCCCAGCACATCTCTGCTTCATCTCCGGATCTAGTTTCCTTATTGCATCGAGAACCATCCACGCAGGAGACGAACTTCATCTAAGGTGCTTCTGGATTGCCATTCCTGCTCATGTGCTTCTTTTTTTTTTTTTTTTGTTTGTTATGTTAATGATGGTTTGCTTAAATAGTTGTTGGAATATTGGAGTAGATGATTTTTTTTTCAGCATTTCGCTGGTTGGTGTTTTCTGTGTTTGCTATCTGAGTAATATGGAGAAGATAAGAAAATTCTATTTTAGTTTGATAAGGGAAAATTTGCGTGCAATGTAGCAATATTTTGAACTATTCTTTTGGGCTTGCGAAGGTGCTGTGACATTTTCTTTGTTGCTTAAACATAAATTGCTAGCATTTAATAATATGCTTATGGCTTCTTAGGTGATTTATATTCAAAATCCTATCCAAGCAGGCAGCCCGATAAAAAAACCCAAAACACGCAGAGGATCTTCTATTCTTCATAAATATGGGAACCCATCAGGTGTCTCTCTATTATGTGCCTATGCTAGAATGATATCTTCATTTATAGTTGGCAACTAATTCTATATATCTTCACCTTTTACCAATTTAGCTGTCCCCTGAATCAGTGATAATATCTTGAGCAAAAGGCTATTACATAATTCCTAAAATTACCTCTAAATTGGGATTCCATACTATTGTACCAGCACCCTTGATCAGAAACTCTGTAATATAGATCTGTTCAGTAGGGATATTATTAGAGAGAGAGAGACTAAAGTTGAAGGGGAGATAAGTTGTTTGGAAGGATTAGGTGCGGGTATCACATAATATCATGTGTGGTTTTGTGAGATAAAGTTGCCCTTAGACGTGGTACTGCATGATATTCAACTACCATAATAAGAAGAGTGGTTTTGATGCATCATCCTAGGACTCTACGTTACAAAGCCAACTGTAGATTAGAAAATGTCACACCTAAGTGTTTGCAACATCAGACTCCCAAACTTTTTCTTCATCATGAAAAATCTTTCCCTTCCATGGACCGTTGGCATCAGTACAATGTAAAAACACTTTGTATCCCAAGTCATCATTAGCTCTGTTTCACAAATGTGGCACATATTAACAATGTTTTGAATTTGGATAGTGCAACTACTGCAATTCTTAGGACGGGCCCCAACTTGAAGTTTGAAGCATTTGGACAAAATCAAGCAGATGTGAAGTCAGGCTCATTCATTTGTATACAAATGACCTCAACATCTCCTCCAACTAAGCAGCATGGTTAAATAAATCTCCATATACATGATCCACCTACGGACGGAGCTTAAATGTTAGGCCCAACCAAAACCAATTTGAAGTTTTCTGATACCGATTTCTATTCAATTTATCAAGATGGGTTGAGACACCTATAGATTTTTAGGGGCCAACTAAAGTTGGATAGGGATGTTCTCAACATCATTAATTGTTAAAGCAATTTTAAACCACATTCATTTGAGTAAAAAAAAAATTTCACATATTCCTCTCTAAAATCTCTCATATATTTACCTACCATGTCATTCACAAAGTTTCCAACCTCATACCTCATCTCATTCATAATTTTAGCGGTTTTACTTAATCTCTATCTACACTTTCTAACCTTTTCTCACTCATAGTTTTAATGATTATTCTTGTATGTTATGATATTTTATATCAATCTTACCACTGTCTCTATATCTCTCTTTAATTCAAACTTTATATCATATGGTTTACTATCTAAAACTGTAAGGTGCACACCAAATGATTCTCATGATTTAAAAGAAATTTTTAATGAAAGTCTATTTTATTTTATATGTATTTGAAGATTTATTATTTTATGTATTATGTAATAAACTATTTAGTTTTTTTTATCGAGGCCCGGGCTAAGCACGGGCCTGCGTTGCTAATATACATATATAACATATGAATGTAATCGTCTTAGATCCGGATCCTTGGGTCGGAACATACAAGGTGGTTCTGAAATTGAATGTTCCAGATCCTATACCAAGGATTCGGATCTGGGTCTTATCTCTCCTAATCCGAAAATTCGTTCCAAGTCTACTTTATTTGAATCTAGAGACTTCAGTTACTTAGATACTAGGATGCTTATCTACAACGACCATAGTTCCCAGGGCAGTAAGAAATCCTTATATTTACAAATTTCTCACATGTTACCAAAAATACTCTTAAATGTTATAACATCATAATATTCGAGATTTTGTCAAAAAGAATAAATTACTAAGAATCTTATCTAACATTGGAATACAAATTCTAAATGACTAGGATCCAAGCATTGACTAAAAAAATGAGCAAAGGGACTTTTGGTCCTTTTGTAAAGAAATATAGAAAACTAGTATTTTATTTTTAGAAGAAATTCTTTATTGCAACAGCCTAATAACCAGAGGTTGAGTAAAAAAGGAGGTAATCTAATTTCACCAATTTTCGATATTTTGTCGAATCTTTGCTTTCAAAGTGCATGCAGGTAGGAAACTTGATGGGTGTTGATTGATTGCCAATGGATTCAAAGCTAAGGAAGAAAAAGGAATAGCATTCCAACATTCTTCTACTTCATCGTTGTTGTGAAGTTGTTGAAGATGATCTTTGCTCTGTTAGTATTGTTTTTTTTTTTCCTCTTCAAGATGGTGGTTCTCAATTGTATCATCACCTCTATGAAAGAACGAGGATGCAAAGTAAAAGAGACCACAATCAATTAAGCAGGCCGTGATATCGTGATAAAAGGATACTTCTGTCTTTCAAAATGCTACTTTTTATATGGGGAACTTTTTGCAAAAAATTAATTCTCTACGGCTAATTGGTAATTATTGAGATTTCACATTATTTTTTTTATAAAAATTCTGAATTTTATCGCATCCCAGATAAATATAGAGGCATTATTTACAAACAATTTAGATTTTACATAGGTGGCCACATTGCGGATGAGATGTGAATCTTTTGTCGTATTGTGTTATGCTTTGATAAATCTTGTTGTTGGCCCAAAACATATTAGAGTAAAGAGGAAACTACGGGAAAAATCCCCTTAGGACCTCGTAGGATCAATGAGGACCCAATAATACGTTGAAGATAGGAGGGGTCTTTTGACATTTTTGTAGGTTGGTCGATATCGACCATTCTGTAGTATTTATGACAATCCTTTTGTTTCAGTTATTGTCACGTCCCCGAACCCGATTAGAGAGTAAACCGGATCCAGGGTGTGAAATTTAGGGCTAATTAAAAAATTTTGCCTTAATGCCCAAGGATCGAAGTCTACTGTGAGGATTGTGTAGTTGAGCCTCATTAATAAATTAATCAACGGGACTTGTCCGGTAAACACAACATTAACCTGTAGAAATATCAAGGCAAATACGGTATTCATCCCATTATATATATATATTAAAGTTTCAAAAGATAAGACATATAAAGTTTATAAACATCAGGACCATCCCCAAAAACTTAGGTCCTGGTACCAAAGATGTACGGTACTAGAATAGACAAGTTCACAAGATCTAAGACCCAAAAGATGAAATGGGGTAGTACGATATAAGATATCCCCGTGTAACGCGCACTAGTGCTGGGAGTGATGAAGCTAAGCTACGTCATCGGCACCCCACTCTCGTACCTCGTCCTCCTCCCCCGGTTGAGGATCCTCTGGGATCGCCTCGGCATCCGGGTCGGTGTGATAGTAGAAGGTGTCCTTTGCACACCATGAAATAAAAGATCAACAATATGTTGGCAAGAAGATAAGCAATGTACACTATTCATAACATGTTTCGAACTAGAATAAAGACAAGTACATGATTATAAGATAGCAAAGTACAAGCTATGTATAATCATGAATAGTACGAGAGTCAAGTAACAATATAAATCTTAGCAAGATAAACAAGAATAACCATCCATGAAATGCAATGTCAAGCAAGAGGAGACTCCAAGGATGTCCTAGCCATCTCACGGGGGTATAAGTGATGTCCAACCCGACTATGAATACCCAAAGTCCAGCTCTAGGGGGATCCTAGCTCCAAGTCCTAGGAATAGCAGCACGGTCCTATCCCGCTCCCAGTTATTCGAACCATGGACGCCGTCCAAAGCTGACTGCCCACCCTAGTGTCCGGTATCCGGCCCACTTTATAATCCTCAGTCTGCAGCTGGTCATGAATGCAAGATGATGATGATGGTTTGCATACGACACAAGTTCAAAGACAAATAAACGTAGATAGGTTTCCGAGTACAAGATAACAAATTGAGGGCTACTCCAAGTCAAGCCAAGATACAAGTCAAGTTTCAAGTTCCATGAGTAGTCCTCTTTCAAGTCTATCCACACGTGTTTATCAATATAAGACAAGGTACCTAAGGATACACTCTAAGTCCGGTCACACTCTAATTCTACAAGTTAAGTTAAAAGTTATACAAGTGTACAAGATACAGTGCATAAGATAGGACAAGCTACGGATACGTGATTCAAGAGTCAAGAGTGAAGAATAAGCCAATCCTAGGTCAAGAGTTGCCCATCGTGTACCGAACGTATCCCCAAAGAGTACGTATGGAGAATGAGTCAATAGTATCCTACTTTGATATGGCCATGGTGTACGGGAGTTATTGGGCACCAATTAACTCAATTCCACATGCATTCGGCCAAGTTACATTGATATATGAAGATTCCCGGACAACTGATGAAGCACACCAAGCCAAACATGCTCCGTTTTCATTTTCCCCAATTGGTCATGCAAGGGTAGGATCAATGGGTTGTCCAAACTAGGTTTAGAATCCCTTTCCAAAGAGATAAAGGCTTGGTACATTGATCCAATAGTCACTTCCTTTTCCAATCTCTGATCATTAAGATATTATACCATTGGATTCTACGTCTCAAGAGCTTTACAACGGTATATAGAACTCCAAATTCTGACGAACGGGTCAAAAGTTATGGTCGTTCGAAATCTGCCAAAATTCATGAAATCTACCCCAATGCGGCTAGCCGAATTGGCCTATGCGGCTAGCCGAATTGGCATGTTCGGCTAGCCGAAAAGGTGACCGAAAGTGGCCAAAAATGCCCTGTAAAAACATGGTTACTGGAAAAGTAACCGAATGGTGACCGAATTGCCTGCGGCTAGCCGAATTCTGGGTAGAAACATGAGTTTTTGAGCAAAAAATTCAATCATTTTGAGTGGCTCCTTTTCCAACCTTTTTCCAAATCTTTCCAAAGGCCATAACCTGCACAAAGAGCCACCATGCTCTCCTCCAAACCACATTTCATCCATTTATCAAGTAAGAAGGGATGTAAGGTCCCCGACCATAATAAGGTGTTTAATTTACTAAAATTGGCAGTTAGCTTAATTAATTGTGATTCTTGCTAATTAGGCGGGTTTAGTGGCTAAGCGAGTTTCTTTTATCATTAGTAAGATGTTCCCGAAGTTTCGTTTGATTCCGAGTGCGATTAGTCTTAATAAGGGGTTAGGTTGTGATTAATAGGAAAATTGGGTATTTTTCCAAAAATTCCGTTTTCCCCAAATTTGGGTTCGTTGGAAAGATTTTGTCACACTCGTTATTTTTCGTTCTTGACTCGTCTCGATTCGATGCTCCGAAGTCCCTCAAATAATTTCATTTCTCTTATTTCACTCAGATGGGCATTTCAGACATTTCTTTCTCCACCTCTCATTTTAAACCCCAACCCAGTCCTATCATTCGTTTCTTCCTCCCTTCACTCAACAGTGCTGCAACCCTCTCTTCTTTTTCGTCCTTCACTCTCTCATCTTGCATGAGGAGCTTAGAGGCCTTTCCAAAGGCCATAACCTGCACAAAGAGCCACCATGCTCTCCTCCAAACCACATTTCATCCATTCATCAAGTCATCCGCCCATAATAAAAACCCATTCAACCCATTAATCCAATTTTAGCATGTGTAATCTAATTAACCATGACAAGCTTGGAAATTTGGGGAAAATCTAAACAATGGGTTAACAAGAGACAATAATAATACATGCATGCCCAATATATAAAATAAATCTACTTGCCTTCACCAAAGAGAGTGAAATAATGGAAATTGAGAAGATTGAGGAGGAAGAAAGCTCTCACACACACTTTAGCCAAAACAACTCTCCCAAGCCTCTCTTCTACACTTGAGGAACACAAAGGAAAAGAAAGAAAAGAAATCCATCAACATGCAATCCATTCACAGCCATGAGAAACGAAATGGGAAGGGAAGGAGGAGAGGAAACTTACCAAATTTGAGATCTAAGGAAACAAGAATTAAGAAGAGAGGAAGACAATGGTGTAGTTGGATGTCCTTGGAAGGGCCTCTAAGCTCCTCATGTAAGATGAGAGAGTGAAGGAGGAAAAAGAAGAGAGGGTTGCAGCACTGTTGAGTGAAGGGAGGGAGAAACGAATGATAGGGTTGGGTTGGGGTTTAAAATGAGAGGTGGAGAAAGAAATGTCTGAAATGCCCATCTGAGTGAAATGAGAGAAATGCAATTATTTGAGGGACTTCGGAGCGTCGAATCGAGACGAGTCAAGAACGAAAAATGACGAGCGTGACGAGATCTTTCCAACGAACCCAAATTCGGGGAAAACGAAGTTTTTGGAAAAATACCCAATTTTCCTATTAATCACAACCTAACCCCTTATTAAGACTAATCGCACTCGGAATCAAACGAAACTTCGAGAACATCTTACTAATGATAAAATAAACTCGCTTAGCCACTAAACCCGCCTAATCAGCTAGAATCACAATTAATTAGGCTAACTACCAATATTAGAAAATTAAACACCCTATTATGGTCGGGGACCTTACAGTTATTATCGGAGGCGAGTGAAGCGAGGGTGCTGCGAGGACGCCACAGGCCTAGATAACGGTGACTGTTGACACCAAAAAAGTCACTATGTCGCCTCAACATCAAGAAGCCACATGAAGCTACATTCTGCTACAAAACAGGCAAAGCTACTTCAAGCATCAGATCTTGTCAGAATCAAACAAAAACTGCAAGATCCTTCAAGACAGCCAAAAGAGGGGTACACCTGAAATTTCGGACCATTCCGACATCGTTTGGCCTAACTTCACTTCTCCGACAGCTAAACAAGAGTTCCTGGCGGCGACAGCATCGAAGACACCAAAACTTCGATTAGAGCCTACGGATGGTTCCAAAATACCTCCAAAGGGCTCCATGCCAAATTTCAAGTCAAACCGACAACGTTTGACCCTCCATCAACGCTCGAGTAGTAAAATCAAGCCTCCCGGCGGCGAGAACCACCGAGGCCATCACTCATCAAACAAAGCACATGAGTGGCTTCAACATGCCTCCAAAAGGCTGCACGTCGAATTTCAGGTCATTCCGACAACGTTTGACCAGGTTTCAACGCTCCTAAAGAAAATCAAGCCTACCGGCGGCGGAGCACCCTGGGACTATGACATCCAAAGCGGAGCTAATAAAATCGTCTCTACATGACTTCAATAGGCTCCCTGTCAAATTTTAGGTCAATCGGACATCGTTTGACCACATATCAAAGCTCGGCATTTTTCCCACAGCAAAATCAAGTCAAGCATCGACGGGACCCCAAACGGCTTCAAAACTCAAAAAAAGCCCATGGTTTGTCCTATCCACTGCTCAAGAAGCTTCACCTCAATTTTCAGGTCATTCCGACATCGTTTGACCTAGTTTCGACTCTTGACGGAAAATCGACTACAAAATCTTCGGCTTTCCCGAAAAATGGGAAACTTTGTGCTCCGGTTTTGCGCTGGTTCTCGTCAAGTTTTATCCAAGAAAATCAAGTCAATAATTGAGGAAAAATGTCAAGACAAATACAGAAGAAAAAAGGAACGAAAAAGAAGGAAAAACGGCCGAAAACGAAGCTCGGCGACCAAAAGGGCCAAAGCCCCATGGTCGCCGGCGACCATGGCCCAAGGTCGCCCGCGACCCTGGGTGCATGGTCGCCGGCGACCCTGCAAATCCGGGTCGCCGGATTTCTCGCCGGATGGCCCATTTTCTGATCGTCTTCGCGTTTCGAGTGTTCCTGCCTCTGTGATTTTCTGAAAATCCAATTTCTGATGCTTGAAAACGACTGATCTTCTCCGACATCTCGGATCCGCCGTCAAGAGCATGAAATCATCACTGATCGCTCCAAGATCGCCAACCGGCTAACCAAGAAAGTACACTTTCTGTCCGATCGATGTAAAATCGACAAGACAGATGTCACCGGCTCACCAACATCAATCAATGTCTGAAATTGTACTGCAATCTGACATCGAACGATGTGTGGATCCACCTACGATGATCACAAGAAGAATCCCAAAAGACGCGGTGCGGCCCGCGACTCTTCACATGCTCCGGCGACCACTTAATGCTGTTAATTGACCCGTTTATGGCAACTTAATGCGGTCATTAACTCATTATTTTGGACGTCCCAATCAGATTCAAGCATTTGGGAGTTACAAATCCAAGCAACCATGGCATTAAACCCATGAAACTCCCATCATCATGAAGATTAAAGGCGATTAAATGCCCAATATCCTTCATCGGCCAATCACAAGCCAAGAAAAAGGAGTTCCAAAATCAAGAAATAAAACTTGTAACTCCTCTCATCAATACCATCATTTCTCTCATCATGGCCATCAATGCCAATAAACACCTCATGGCTACCAAAAGCCTATAAAAGGAGGTCCATTCCAAAGAGAGAGGCAACTTTTTTCCAACTTTCCACTGGTCTGGACACTTGCATTCTTCCGAAGAAATCCTGACGAAGTCCTGCTGCTCTGCCGCTAGAAGCACTACAAGGTGATCAAAGTCCCTTAGGGGGCCACCCCCCCAAGGTCCCCTCCTTCTACAACATGGCCTAAACGTGGCTTTTCAGCCTGTTTACTCGATTTTTCATTGGATATAGGACCTCCTCTTGGTCCTTGTCCTTTAAAAAACTGAGGTTGGAGCCAATCCGAAGAATCGAAGCATCAAGCGTTCTCACTTGAAAGATGATGGCGAAGTCTATACATGACTTGCGACCGTCAATCTGAACTTGTCCCCACAATCTCCTGAGAAGTTAGATTCCCTTTTCTTTCTTTTCTATTGTAATTTGTATTTTTTTAAAGAGACAAAAAAAATCACAATTATTGTCTTTCATATTTGATGAGTTTTGTAAAATCGCCTTTCACGGCAAACAAACCAGAAAACGCCTCCTACGGCATTCTAAAAAACAAACTTGTCTCTTTTCTTAAATACTTAAGCAATTTGAAAAGTTAGAAAGAATGATCGATTTCCTTTCTACTTGTGAAGGTGAATCTCCAGATCATCACCATTCCAAATTCCAAGTAGAATAGTAAATCTGGCATACCCGTACAAAAAGTTGATACCCGCGTTTTCCCTCCTTCGCCGAGACCCAGGCAGCCCCTCGGGAGGAAGGAGAGGACGAAATCCGAGGGTCCATCAAGTTGGCATACCCGGTGGGACACGTTCACTTGAGAACGCGATGCTTTGATCCCTTGGCTGCTTTCTAGTTGGTGGCCTATGTTGCATCTTGCATCTAAAAAGAAACATGAGATGGGACTTTAGTCATTCTTCCTCATTTCAAAAAAAAAAAAAAAATCTGATTTCTTTTTTTGGATTCAATTTTGAGAAATTTTGATCCTCTCTTCTTCGAATTTGATAGGTCACAGAAATGTTTCCAGCTATTGTTCGTATCAGAGATTGGGCCATCTTTTCTCTTTGATGAGTCCGATAGGGGTTTTAAAAAAAATAAATAAATTTCATTTCAAATTATTTAAAAAAAAATGATTTCTCTTTCTTAGATTCAACTTTGAGAAACTTTGATCATCTCCTCTTCGAACTTAATAGCTCACAGAAATGTTTGCAGCTATTGTTTATATTGGAGATTGGGCAATCTTTTCTCTTTGATGAGTCCAATTGGGATTTCAAAAAAAAAAAAACATAATTTCAAACTCAAAAAAAAAAAATCAGTCTTCTCTCTTTTGAATTCAAATTCAAAGAAACTTTGGTTATTCCCTTTCGGATTTAACGCTCGCAAAAATGTTGAGTTGTGGTTCGATTGGAACACTACTTGTTCTCTTTGATGAGTTCATTAGAAACCTTTCAAAAAAAAAAAAAAAAACACTAAGGTTACACCAATTGCGCTCTTTGACTAAAGTGGATTTAAGAAAAGCCTTGTCCAGAGTGTGGAGACAGCTAGACTGTTCGAGGCAAGAGTCCTTTAAACGGGTTCATTAAGTAATCCTACCCTTACCTGGGGGCTGATCTATCTACTAAGGTTTCATAAGATTGAATTGGAAACCCATGTGCACCTTAAAAAAAAAATCTTCACTTTTTGAGCCCAGAATTGAGAAATCTTGGTTCTTTCCCTTTAGGATTTAACGCTCGTAGAAATGTTGAGTTGTGGTTCGGATTGGAACACCATTTGCTCTCTTTGATAAATTCAATCTTAAACCTTCAAAAAAAAAAAAAAAAACTTACGTCACTTTTGAGTTTAAAGTTGAGAAATCTTGGCTCTTTCCCTTTCGGATTTAACACTCGTAGAAATGTTGAGTTGTGATTCGGATTGGAACACCATTTGCTCTCTTTGATGAACTCAGTCTTGACTTCTCAAAAAAAAAAAAAAAAACTTCCGTGACGTTTGGGCTTACATTCGAGAAATTATAGCTCCTTCCCCTTCGGATTTAGCGCTCGCTGAAATGTTTGAGCCCTTGTTCGGATTGGAATACCATTTGCTCTCCTTTATGAATCCAAATTTGACCTTTCGAAAAAAATCTCATCTTATGTCCTTCCCAAGGATGAGATTTGCAACATTTGTGCCTAGTGGTACTAGTACGCCCTTTCGGGTCTACTGTATTCGCGACCGACACATTTGTATCTCTAACCTTATATCATTATACCTCGAGTGAGCCTTGCTTCTCGGTAATTTGAATTAAGGTCTACAATTGCTTCTAGCAGTCACTGGAACGCTCACCCTGAGCCTACCATACTTGCCTTTTAGAACAATTGTATCCTCTATGGCTTTTTGCCTTCTTCATCTTGCTTGGGCTGGGCCATGTCCCCTCAAGTGATTTGGAAAGACAAAACCATAGTTGTTTTCCATTTATGATCACAATATTCTTGTGATTACTAATGGATTTGGTCTTGTTTAAGAAGTTTTCAAAAACTAACAATGGCAGCTTCATTGACCATCACTTTCGATGAGAACAAGTACCAACTTATGCTTCAAGACAAGCAAAATAAGCATAAGCGCCCTGCCAGTTGCCGAAGTATCATCTCCCTCGACAACTCTTAAAACACCGGGTCAACTTCAACTCCCCGGACCATCGTCTTCGGGTCACTGGGACCATTCCCACTCCCCGCAGAAGAAACTATACCTGCTAAGAAGCAGAAAATCGCCCCGCAACGTGTCACTAACATGGCACTAAGGGCGAACACAAAGAAGCCTGAAGCCCGTGGCTCTCCCACGAAGCCTCAACCCACAAGAAACCAGGTTTACCCCAAAACCTGGTCCCCGAGACCCTCACAGAAACAAAGGAGGTCCCGAACATCTACAAAGCCAGCATACTTGGCCCCTCTCAAGGAGAACCGGTTCTACCCTCTCTTACATGAAAAAGGAGAAACCTACCTTCCGCCCAAAGAACAAACAAAATCAGCATGAGCTGACTTGCTCCTACAAGCCTAAAATCAAATCTTGCATCGTTAGGCCTCCGCAAAAACCCGCTGAAGCCTGCACTCCTGCGAGTCGACCCTTCGTCTCAACAGGGCCCGAGCTCGCAAAATTCAAATCTTCACTACGACAGGCAAAGGACCGCGTCCAGATTCTGTCCTTGCCCAACTTCAAAGAAGATAAGCTCGGCTGCTGCGCACGGGGGACTACATCCTTCATTGCCAGAGCCCAGCCATAGCTGACTAAAGCTCAAATTGCTCGTCGTATGCGTCGTCGCGCGGCATATTGACAAAAGAGACTTAAGAAGCAAAGAACCCAGCATTCTACCCTCCATGTCTCAAACAAATGGGTCGAAAAAGAAAGACCCAACCAATTCGTTGCTGTCATATGGTTGGCAAAACCAGAAAACGCCAGAAGGCAGCAACCAAAATCCGTGTCAGTCGTCCTGTGACTCACAGCGTCTCTCGGACATGAACACATCTAGAAGAATCCTCCACTCCTTCAAGCCAGGGACATCGGAGTAATCACTCCTCGGACTCTTCCTCCGAAAGAATGAGCCCCAGCTCAGTCACTAGGACGATTTCTTCGTTCGAATCCCGAGGGATGAACGTCTTTGCTACAAGTTCTGAGCAGCCTCCACCGCAAGGTGATGTAACCGCACGCATCCATCAGTTGGAGCAAAGACAACAGAGAATTGAGGCTCTGATGGAAAACCTTCTTCTCAGTTTACAGCGTCCACCACCTAACAATGAAACCCCTCCAAATCATCAAGTTGACGAGGGCAATGCAGAAAACAATGAGTCACGCGCCCTTACCAAAAAGGACGTAGACGATATCCTCACAAAAGCAAAAGAAGATGATACATTGAAGGAGCATGGGATCAAGCCACCCTACCCTCTATGGATGGACTCGGTTCCGTTCCCTGCTAAATCCAAACAACCTACTCTCCAGATATATACAGGGAAAGGTTAAGCCAGACAGCATGTCACCCACTTCAATATCCTGACAGGAGCTATTGCGGATCAAGATGCCCTCAAGATTCGCCTTTTCGCAAGTACCCTAAAAGGTACAGCCTTTGATTGGTACTCCACTCTGCCGGAGAACTTACTATGGCTTAGCTCTGCAGCCTAAAACAGGGAGAGAATGAGTCAACATACGACTTCATTCACAAGTGGAAGGCAATGGTGTACAAATGCTCAGACGTACTGCCACAAACGTCGCTAGTCGACATCTACCGTAACAATATGAGAGCAAGGATTCGCTCCATGATCATCGGCAACAAATCAAAGAACCTGGGAGAACTCCTCGAAGCTTCCATGGAAGCTGAAATGGTGATCAAACACCTCAATAGTAAAAAATCATCAAAGAAAGAGCTGACTGCCATTATGACCTCAAAACCAAAGAAAAAGGAGGTTCTCAATGTGCAGACTAAGTCAGCTCCTCAGCAGCCAAAGAAAGCTGAAAACAAAGCTACGGATAAAAGGCATGAACTCTCCGATGCCTTCAAAGAACGCGTAGAAAAGAAATACCCGTTCGATGAAGATGTTGAAGAAATCTTTGAGGCTCTCCTAGCAAATGGCAAACTCACTTTGCCGAGCCCAAAAGACCGGGAGATGTTAGCAAAACTAATGATCCCCGATACTGTCCAGACCACTAGATGATCTCACATCCACTCAATCAATGCTTCATTGTGAGAGAGAAGATCAACGAGATGTGGAAAAACGGAGTCATAACCTTTGACAAAAACTACGGCTCCGCCTCTGTCAACATGGTGTCATGTCGGCAAACTTCAAAATCACCAAAGAAGAAGATCACTACTTCATTCAAGGTGATTAAAATGGCTCAAGCGTCCTAAGAGCTGGTTCCTTATCCAACACCAGATGGACAACCTATATAGGTGCATCCTGATCTCCTAGATGATGAAAATTGGGAGATCGTCAAAACAAAGCCGACCACGGCTTTGTGAGAGAGAAGATCAACGAGATGTGGAAAAACGGAGTCATAACCTTTGACAAAAACTACGGCTCCGCCTCTGTCAACATGGTGTCATGTCGGCAAACTTCAAAATCACCAAAGAAGAAGATCACTACTTCATTCAAGGTGATTAAAATGGCTCAAGCGTCCGAAGAGCTAGTTCCCTATCCAACACCAGATGGACAACCTATATAGGTGCATCCTGATCTCCTAGATGATGAAAATTGAGAGATCGTCAAAACAAAGCCGACCACTCAACAGCGAAGGCAAGCTAAGAGACAACTCCGCAAGCTCAAACAGCAGCAGAAGTCTCAACCAAAACAAGAAGTCCTTGAAAAGGCAAAAACCTCTTCCACTACTTCACTAGGGGCGATGGAAGAATCCCTTCCCAAAACTTCAAAGGCGGTAAGAAAATTCATCCTTGATGATTTCATGCCACCTCAATACAAAGATGAAACTGCGCAGGGGGCATCATACTCTTGCAACTCGGTAGTTGGATTCTCCATGGATGGATACGAGTCCAGTGACACTGCCAGCGATATCGATGAGTGGGAAGAATCCCTTGAAACAGGAGAATACCTCTCCGATGAAGAATGGATTCCCGAGTCTCATCTTATGCCAGTAATCTGGTACAACCCATTACAGCCACAAGGATCTTGGTCTGATGATGAAGAAGACCAGGACGCTGTTCAAGAAAATACTGTCAATCTGGCACCAACAGATGCTTCAGTGGAACCCAATAATGGTGAACCACAAGGAGCAGATGACGAAGAAGATTTGGCTCCTATGCCTAATCTTGAAGAATATGCAAGAATCTTGCAACATCTTGCCATAGAGCAGGAGCAGGATCACATCAATGATCTTCGGCATGATCCAAAACCAGAAGTCCCTGACAATCAACGAGAACTTTCTCCTTTAACTCCTGAAAATGGAGAAAACTGCTAGATCCATGATCCTCTCACATCCGAGGATGAATTCGATTCCCAACCGTCTACCCTGGGGGCATCCTGCAATGCGATAGTTCAGGATGATAGTGCCTCTGAAGCTTCCGAAGACACGTACTCCTCAACTGGTAGTGTATTTTCTGGGACTACATCTTCTCAGGCGACTTCCACTGAGATATCATCTTCTTAGCCCTTGTCTCCTGAAGCTGTGACATCGGAACTCAAACTTCTCTCGGTTGATCATCTTGAAGAAACTCCCTCCAATGAAATCTTCTTCAATGAAAACCCAGTCGATTGGTCCCAGATACCCGATCTCATAGATGATATCTGAACTAATAAAGAAAAGTTGATGGATGCTGTTCAGGACTTGTTCCCGGAAATTGCTCCGTGTAACACAATCACTGAAGACGGCAATGCTGCTACAGAGGCATCTTCAGCAAATGACAAGGATCAACCCCTTGATCCCGAGAGTGATCTTCTAAAAGAAGACCCTTCTCTAGAAGCTCTTGAAGTTGGTAGAGGTACCCGTTCTGGCCGGAATTACCACAAAAATTACAACCAACCTTCCTCTTCTTATGTAAATCCTTCGGGAAAGCAAGTTGTAAATGCCCCAAGTGGCAACAATAATGAAAATGTAGGCCCGAAGGAGGCTTTCAAGTATGACTTGATTGAGCACTTCAAACACATACTTGCACGCCTGCACATCCTTGACTTATTACGAATGTCTCCACAAACTCGTGATAGTCTCATTTCAGAATTACAAAGGCTGAATGCGGATGTCGACAAACATGCCCCACAAGTCCTACAAATTGAAATGGACTATAGGGTCAAAAAATCAAGTACTTCCTCAAAAGGAGAAAAGAAGAAAGCTGAGAGACCAAGCAATGAATGCCTCTCGGTTCAAAAAGCAGTAAGTGCGACAATTGCCTTCGATAAGGACAACCTCCTGCTAGGCGAGACAAAGCACAACCGACCTTTGTATTTTACGGGGTACGTCAAAAAAATGCCAGTACACAGAGTTCAGATCGATCCAGGTTCTGCGCTCAACCTCATTTCTACTTCAACACTCGAAGAGCTGGGTATCCCACCTAGCAAGCTGAGTCACACGTCCGTATCCATCTTCAGATATGACGGGAGCGCTCAAAGGCCTATCGGCAAAATCATGTTCAAATTGTAAATCGGTGATCTTATTTTCGAAGTCACAGTGTATGCAATAAGGACCCCTTCATGCTACAATATCCTCCTTGGACGCCCCTGGATACATGAGAATGGTGTCGTCCCTTCAACTCTACATTAGTGCATCAAGTTCGTTGGCAATGATGGCTTGATACATCGAGTGTTTGCAGACAAAAAGCCCTTCAAAGGCAAGGATGTCCATTTTGCAGATGCTCAGATGTACAAAGATGGAAAAGAAGAACAAGAGGAAGAAACAATATACTTTGCCGACAATCTCCAGAAAGATAAAGGCAAGGCTCCTCAGCAATCATTAGAGGTAAACAAACCTTCCATCAAACTCGAAGTAAGCAGTCAAGCTCCCTTCATCGTCTCCTTCAAATCTCCAAAGCCTTTGGTAATCACTACCAAAGCAAAGAAGACAAAACAAAAGGTTGGGGGCAAGTTCACTGTCTCATTTGTGTCTATTATGCATGACACAGACTCGGAATCAGAGCCGGAAGATGACACAGCATCAAGCCAAACTGATACTCAGCGAGATTCGCTTGTTCTCACTCCTTTGGAGACACTTGCTGACATAGAAGATCCTACATCTGCTTCCTTTGTTTTTCCGGCAACTTCGCTAGAAGAAAAAGTAATTTTCTTCCATAGATCGGGAGGATCTCCATCAAACTCTCTACTTGAACCTTTCCAGAATGAAGGTATGCCTCAGCTATCTCTGTATAGTCCAATGGCACAAGCTATCATGAAGAAAATGGGCTACGACGCTCAGAATCCGACTGGTTTGGGAGGTGGCCGTGGTATTCTCACACCATTGGAACCCACCCTGACCAAAAGTCAACCAAAAGATTGGAAAATCCACCTTCATAAAGGCAAGTCTTCATATGGGTTGGGGTATGATCGTAACGCTCCTATGAGACAGTTGATACCATGGCTGCAAAGTAGCTTTACCGACCAAGCCTCAACATCTCATGAAGACATTGATCTCCCTAGATATCTCTTTGAGGAGTCACTCGTCAAGGATCCAGAAATCTCCTCCAATTGGTATAATTTCTCTGATAAATTGCCCGATGACACAGACGCGCGGTTTTCTGACACAGAAAAACCATCGTCTCCAAAAGAAGTACCCTACTTCGACCCAGTTCTAGCAAATAATTGGGACCATCTCATTGCAAGCCTTGAGAAGGATACTGATCAAGAAGATCCATGGACAGAAATAGAGCCTTAGTCTGAAAATGCCTCTGGCACTCCAGAAGGTCTTGTTGAGTTGGAAGCCTCCGAAAATATTGTGGAGGAACCACCCTCAAACCTTCCGACAGAAGACCCTGTTCAAAAGATAGACTTGGGAACACTTGATAACCCACGTCCTATATTCATAAGTAGGAATATAAAGGATGATGAGTTACCCAAGTATATCTCTTTTTTTCGTAAGTTCGTTGATTGCTTTGCATGGTCTTATGCTGAAATGCCTGGCTTAGATCCCAAAGTAGCAGTTCACAAGCTCAACTTGCAAAAGGAAATCAAGCCTGTCAAACAAGAACAACATCCTGAATGGTTGGCCAACATAGTCCCCGTGACAAAGAAAAATGGGCAGATAAGGGTCTATATCGACTACAGAGACCTGAATAATGCATGTCCTACAGATGAATTCCCGCTCCCCATACTCGAGGTGATGATTGACAACACCTGTGGGTTCGAGCGAATGACATTTATGGATGGATTCTCTGGTTACAATCAGATAAAGATGCATCCTGAATGAAAGGCATACATCATTTCGGACTCCATTTGGCGTGTATTGCTACACTGTCATGCCATTTGGTCTGAAAAATGCAGGTGCAACATATTAGAGGGCTATGATGAAAATATTCCAAGATATGCAGTACAAAACGGTCGAATGCTATGTTGACGACCTCGCCATCAAAAATAAAAGAAAAGAAGACCATCTCGACGATCTTCGAGAAGTCTTCCTCCGACTTCGCAAACACAAATTGCGGATGAATCCACTAAAATGCTTCTTCGGTGTCTCATTGGGTAAGTTCCTCGGATTCATAGTACGGAAAGCTGGAATAGAACTTGACCCCACCAAAGTCAAGGCTATCCTGGAAATGCCATCTCCAAGAACCCTAAGAGAAGTAAAAGGGCTTCAAGGAAGATTGGCATACATTCGACAGTTCATCTCCGATTTATCAAGGAAGTGTCGTCCATTCTCTCGCTTGATGAAGAAAGGCGTGGACTTTGTCTGGGATGTTGAGTGTGAAAATGCATTTCAAGACATCAAAGCATACCTCACCAAACCTCCAGTGCTGGATGCCCCCATAACTGGAAAACCATTCATCTTGTACACAATAGCTCTCGACCACTCTTTGGATGCTCTATTTGCACAAGAAAACGACGACGGAAAAGAGGCTGCTCTTTATTACCTTAGCCGCATGTTGGTAGGTGCAGAGCATCGCTACTCCCCAGTCGAAAAAGAATGCCTTGTAGTGATGTTTGTCGTACAAAAGTTACGTCACTACCTACTGTCCAATACAGTCTACATGATTTCGAGGATCAACCTCCTAAAGGTCCTTGTCACAAAAGTAGGTTCTCTCAATGCCCGACTGGCAAAATGGTCCATCCTTCTATCACAGTTTGATATTAGGTATGTACCACAAAAAGCAATCAAAGGCCAAGCTCTAACAGATTTTCTCGCAGAGCACCCATTGCCTAAAGCTCCGGCACTCGACTGCCCATGTCATGCTCCATTGGAAGAGTAATCAATAAACTCTTTCCAATCGAAGAAGCTGACTCGTTGAAAGTAGAAGAAGCCCCTACTCCTGGATCGGCTGCAGGTATCCCCTGTTCTGATTCTAAGGAAGACGGGGGGACTTCTCCTGCTGCTCCCCAATCTGTCAAGTAAAAGACAAAAATGTATGAATATAATATTGTCAAAAATCAATACCAAGATTAGTATTGCAAAATACCTTCTTCGACGACCGGCGGAGTACTCTCTGCCTCTCTGAGCTCATCCGAAGCATCATTAAAAGTTGCATCAATGGATGGCTCGAAATCGTCAGAACCCTCTGGCAAGTCAGCTAACAAGAAAACAAAAGCTACATGTTGGCAAAAGACAGCACAAACAAAAAAAAAAAGAAGAAAAAAAAGAAGCCAAAGCAAACATACTAGGTAAAGGTTCTGGAACCACTCCAGAGTCCCTAGGCTCTTCCTCAGATGCCACGACTGGATCCGTCATCGCCTCATCGGCCGGAACCTCAGGCATCACCAAGTCATCGTCCTCTGCCAAAAGAAAGAAAGTAGCAGATCAAAACAAAAATCTCTCATAAAAGAAAAGAAGTGGCAAAAGAAAGAAAGATGATCATACCAGCTGTCTCCTCTTCTCTGCTCCTCTTCTCCGGAGGCTCGTCAGCATCCCCAGACACCTCCTCAGCAATGGTGAGAGGAACTTCAAGATTAGAAGGACTATCATGCCGTCTCATATTACGGCGTTGTCCTCTCTTCCTCTTGCTTCGGCAGGTCAATCTGCTCGACGATCCTGCCCCACTATCAACATCAGGCCTCTCACTAGACTCCTCACTGGATGGCCTACTTTTCTCAGTAGACTCCATGGAAGCCTTCGTGCGCTCTGCTTTCATCCAAGCATCGATCTCGGCCTCCTCCTCTTCCAGCTGTCTCAAGACCTCACCAGGAATCCCTTGTGCAGCTTCTGATCTGATGATATCCTGCTCGTTGAGAAAGCCTACTTATGTTTCTCTCCAGAAAGGAAGGCCAAAACTTCCTCCCGACGGACACCATCTGATCTGCCAAGACCCTTCCCAGGAGACTGCTTTACATCAAGCTCCTTCTTGGAAAGCCCCCGGTACACTGAGAAGCTCTCCACGAACCATTTCATGAAGCCAGAAGTCCGGAAAGTGGGCAGCTCAGGATAGGAAATCATGGCGGTAGTGTCCTCAGCACTGTAAAAGCCCATGCATTTCTCCCATCCTGCAGACCTCCAAAACGCTTCACCATGCTCGAAGGCGCTCCAACAACGCCTTGAGAGAAGCCAAGCTGCAATGCAAAACGCGAAGGGACATACGGCTGAATATCTACTAAAAGATGTCTGCGGTACACCATCGTACCAACCCGTATGTTGAAAAAGCAATCTCTTCTCCGCGTTTGTCAAAGCATAGTGTCTTCCCAACCCTGCCCTGGTCGAATCACGAGAGATACCAAAATCAAAAGCATTCTTCTGCAAACCAAGGGAAAGCTTCACTGAAGACTGCCCAATTTCGACGTCCCTGAGTCGTCGGATCCTCAAACGGGCAGACAAAAGAGATTCGGAAACGGCTGTCTCTCTAGCCAAACAACGCCTTGAGAGAAGCCAAGCTGCAATGCAAAACGCGAAGGGACATACGGCTGAATATCTACAAAAAGATGTCTGCAGTACATCATCATACCAACCTGTATGTTGAAAAGCCATCTCTTCTCCGCGTTTGTCAAAGCATAGTGTCTTCCCGACCCTGCCTTGGTCGAATCACGGGAGATACCAAAATCAAAAGCCTTCTTCCGCAAATCAGGAGAAAGCTTCACTGAAAACTGCCCAATCTTGACGTCCCTGAACCGTCGGATCCTCAAACGGGCAGACAAAAGAGATTCGGAAACAGCTGTCCCTCTAGTCAAACGAATCATAAAAGGATCTTTGTCCTGTGCAACTCCCAACCGATGGAAGCTAGGACAGTGGTATACATACCACGAATAGAAGATGTGGGCTGAAAATACCTTGTTCATAGGGAGCCCAAGCCGAACCAGGAAAGCAGCAGCCTGCAGCTCGGTACATAAGTAGGAGTAAAGAGCAGGTACCAAAGCCAACCGCTCTCCAAACGCCATCTGACAAGCCGGAAAAATACAATGCGGCCTGATGTGCGTTCCATCTCCTCCAGCAAAAACAGCCTCACCCAACCAATAAGTGAGGTAAGCAGCGAGATCTCTCCGCAATGCAATGTCAGGACAAATGGCATCTGTGCTTGCGAAGAACTTCCTCAACTCTTTTCGCATAGCAGCGATCTTTTTCAAACTTGATGATTTAGCCCTAGCATCCTGGGCCATGCCATCAGAAGACTCTCCGCTGTCAAAAAAGTTGGAGCTGTAACTCTTCTAACTGCTGCACCTAACTTTCGAGCCCTCATTCTCCTTTGTAGCCACTGGCTGGCATCAACATGTCCATACGGACAGGCGACTTCTTTACAAAACCGGAAGGGCCACCAACAAAAACCCCAGTCTTGATAACACTGGTCCTCTTCACCCAGCTCGGAGGATCTTCCCTCTTAGGGCACGTGGGAGAAAGGCTCAAGATCGAGATGGTCCGATCAAAAGTAGACCAGGTAGAAATAGTTCTCTCCTCACCATCTGCTGTGTAAGAGAACTGAAAACATCTCCTTTGGTATGTCAAGTCGTCGGGGACTGCATCACCAAAAAAGAAGTAGGCGTGGGCACAATGCTCTGATCGTCCGTAACCCAAGGACAACTGCTTACCATGATCTTGTAAAATTCCTCATCCTTGAGAACGATCAATCACTGTCTCATCTCATCGCGATTGAGGGAATCGCACTCTTCCAAGTTCTTCTCAACAAACTGGACCTTCTCCCAAGCCTGCTGAACAGCTGCATTAGAAGATTTGGCAGACCGACGAGGTGCGTCAGTAACAGGCCCCTTACCCTTGTTCGTTCTGGAAGAACTACCTGCAAAAGATGGAAAAGAAAAGATCAATCATCATCAAAATGACAGAGTTTTGCTACAAAAAATTTTAACGAAATTTTGACATGGTTCCGGGGCAATTCCGAAGAAAAGGGAAATACCCCGAAAAAGACAGGATGCCTGAAGATGAGCTCAACATCGCTGCGTGCTCATAGTAAGTGGAAAATTCTCAAAGAATGTTTGAACTCAAACATTGTTGCGAGAACAAGCCAATCTCATCAAATTTCGCAAAATTTGGAAAGAGCTCAACATTGCTGCGAGCTCCAAAATCCAAGAATTGCAAAGTTCCTCAAAATCCAGCAAGACCGAGAAAGAGCTCAACATCGCTGCGAGCTCCAAATCCCAATACTTGCAAAAGATTTTCAGGTATGCATCATCATGCTTCCAACTCCATTTACCAAAAATCATGCATCAAAGAACATCATCATGCATTAGATGCTAGGAAAACCTTGACCAAAGTTTGACCAATTCCAACCCAATTTGGTCAAAACCAATCAAACTTTGTCCAAGTCAAAAATCATGTTGGCTTGCCTTGACCTAGAGACTCTAGCCTTCTATCTTGATGCATCAAACAAGAAAAAAATGCATGAACATATTGAGATTGCATAACCTCATTATCATGATGAGCAAACAAAGAAGGAAAGAAAAAAGAAAAAAGAGAGAAATAAATCTCAACCAAAAAAAAAAAAAATTTTAGGCCCACAGGTCGTGGCCCACTGCCACGTGGCAGTACGGCCAGGTCCGTACAGCCAACAAAAAAAAAAACGCTGCAAAAAAACAAATTAAAAAAAAAAGGTGAAAAAAAGAAAAATCACCGTGTGAAAAAAGAAGAAAAAAAGAAAGAAAAAAAACCGTGAAAAAAAAGAAAACACGGTGAAAAAAAAAAGAAAAAAGAAAGAAAAAAAAACCGTGAAGAAAAAAATGAGAAAAAGAAAAAAAAACAGAGAAGCACGAAAAAAAATAAAAAAACGTGCACAAAAAAAAAAGAGAGAAAGAAATTGCACGAAAAAAAAAAGAAAAACGTGCTTGGAAAAAAAAAGAAGAGAAAAAGAGAGCAAAGAAAGAAAGAAGCTACTTCTACAATAGAATTTCTTGTGGAGGAGGAAAACTTACTTGAAGCCAAGGAGAAGAAGAAGAAAAAGCTTGGAAATCCTTGGAAAAGAAAAAGCACTTCTTGATCTCGGAGCACTCTTGGGGATTCTTGCAAACAAAGAAAGCAATGGAGCCAAAGATCCAACCCCTCTTGCTTTTACAGAAGAGAGCAAATCAAAAGAGGAAACAAGGAGAAAAGAAAGGAGGTGGAGAAAGAAATGCCTGAAATGCCCATCTAAGTGAAATGAGAGAAATGCAATTATTTGAGGGACTTCGAAGCGTCAAATTGAGACGAGTCAAGAGCGAAAAATGACGAGCTTGACGAGATCTTTCCAACGAACCCAAATTCAGGGAAAACGAAATTTTTGGAAAAATACCCAATTTTCCTATTAATCACAACCTAACCCCTTATTAAGACTAATCGCACTCGGAATCAAACGAAACTTCGGGAACATCTTACTAATGATAAAATAAATTCGCTTAGCCACTAAACCCGCCTAATCAGCCAGGATCACAATTAATTAGGCTAATGCCAATATTAGAAAATTAAACACCCTATTATGGTCGGGGACCTTACAGTTATTATCGGAGGCGAGTGAAGCGATGGTGCTGCGAGGACGCCACCAGCCTAGATAATGGTGACTGTTGACACTAAAAAAGTCACTATGTCTCCTCAACATCAAGAAACCACATGAAGTTGCATCCTGCTACAAAACAGGCAAAGCTAATTCAAGAATCAGATCTTGTCAGAATCAGACAAAAACTGCAAGATCCTTAAAGACAGCCAAAAGAGGGGTACACTTGAAGTTTCGGACCATTCCGACATCGTTTGGCCTAACTTTACTTCTCCGACAACTAAATAAGCTCTCCTGGCGGCGACAGCATCGAAGACACCAAAACTTCGATCAGAGCCTACGGATGATTCCAAAATACCACCAAAGGGCTCCATGCAAAATTTCAAGTCAAACCGACAACGATTGACCCTCCATCAACGCTCGAGCAGCAAAATCAAGCCTCCCGGCGGCGAGAACCACCGAGGCCATCACTCATCAAACAAAGCACATGAGTGGCTTCAACATGCCTCCAAAAGGCTGCACGTCGAATTTCAGTTCATTCCGACAACGTTTGACCAGGTTTCGACGCTCCAAGAGAAAATCAAGCCTACCGGCGGCGGAGCACCCTGGGACTATGACATCCAAAGCGGAGCTAATGAATCATCTCTACATGACTCCAATAGGCTCCCTGTCAAATTTTAGGTCAATCGGACATCGTTTGACCACATATCAAAGCTCGGCATTTTTTCCGCAGCAAAATCAAGTCAAGCATCGACGGGACCCCAAACGGCTTCAAAACTCAAATAAAAGCCCATGGTTGGTCCTATCCACTGCTCAAGAAGCTTCACCTCAATTTTCAGGTCATTCCGACATCGTTTGACCTAGTTTCGACTCTTGACGGAAAATCGGTTACAAAGTCTTCGGCTTTCCCGAAAAATGGGAAACTTTGTGCTCCGGTTTTGCACGGGTTCTCATCAAGTTTTCTCCAAGAAAATCAAGTCAATAATTGAGGAAAAATGTCAAGAAAAATGCAGAAGAAAAAAGGAACAAAAAAAAAGCAAAAACGGTCGAAAACGAAGCTCGGCGACCAAAAGGGCGAAAGCCCCATGGTTGCCGGCGACCCTGGGTGCATGGTCGCCGGCGACCCTGCAAATCCGGGTCGCCAGATTTCTCGCCGGATGGCCCATTTTCTGATCGTCTTCGCGTTTCAAGTGTTCCTGCCTCTGTGATTTTCCGAAAATCCAATTTCTGATGCTTGAAAACGACTGATCTTCACCGACATCTCGGATCCGCCGTCAAGAGCATGAAATCATCACTGATCGCTCCAAGATCGCCAACCGGCTAACAAAGAATGTATACTTTCTGTCCGATCGATTGTAAAATCGACAAGACAGATGTCACCGGCTCACCAACATCAATCAATGTCTGAAATTGTACTGCAATCTGACATCGAACGATGTGTGGATCCACCTGCGATGATCACAAGAAGAATCCCAAAAGACGCGGCGCGGCCCGCGACTCTTCACATGCTTCGGCGACCACTTAATGCTGTTAATTGACCCGTTTATGACAACTTAATGCGGTCATTAACTCATTATTTTGGACGTCCCAATCAGATTCAAGCATTTGGGAGTTACAAATCCAAGCAACCATGGCATTAAACCCATGAAACTCCCATCATCATGAAGATTAAAGGCGATTAAATGCCCAATATCCTTCATCGGCCAATCATAAGCCAAGAAAAAGGAGTTACAAAATCAAGAAATAAAACTTGTAACTCCTCTCATCAATACCATCATTTCTCTCATCATGACCATCAATGCCAATAAACACCTCATGGCTACCAAAAGCCTAGAAAAGGAGATCCATTCCAAAGAGAGAGACAACTTTTTTCCAACTTTCCACTGGTCTGCACACTTGCATTCTTCAGAAGAAATCCTGATGAAGTCATGCTGCTCTGCCGCCAGAAGCACTACAAGGTGATCAAAGTCCCTTGGGGGGCCACCCCCCCAAGGTCCCCTCCTTCTACAACATGGCCTAAATGCGGCTTTTCATCCCGTTTACTTTGTTTTTCATTGGATATAGGACCTCCTCTTGGTCTTTGTCCTTTAAAAAACTGAGGTTGGAGCCAAGCAGAAGAATCGAAGCATCAAGCATTCTCATTTGAAGGACGATGGCGAAGTCCATACATGACTTGGACCGTGGATCTGAACGTGTCCCCACAATCTCCTGAGAAGTTAGATTCCCTTTTCTTTCTTTTCTATTGTAATTTGTATTTTTTTAAAGAGACAAAAAGAAATCACAATTATTGTCTTTCATATTTGATGAGTTTTGTAAAATCACCTTTCACAGCAAAATCGCTCTCACGGCAAACAAACCAAAAAACGCCTCCTACGGCATTCTAAAAAACAAACTTGTCTCTTTTCTTAAATATCTATGTAATTTGAAAAGTTAGAAAGAATGATCGATTTCCTTTCTACTTATGAAGGTGAATCCCCGGATCATCACCATTCCAAATTCCAAGTAGAATAGTAAATCTGGCATACCCGTACAAAAAGTTGATACCCGCGTTTTCCCTCCTCCGCCGAGACCCAGGCAGCCCCCGGGGCGGAAGGAGAGGACAGAAATCCGAGTGTCCATCAGCGACAAAGCTCCGAAGTCATTCTCGTACCCGGTCATTTGTGAAAGAAATTTCAAATCAACTCAACAAGTGAAAAAAAATCCAAACTTTCCCATAAGAAAAACAAATCTTTCATTGAACTGACCTTTCTTTACTAAATCAAGAAGAATTCCAAAAGGCATAAATGAGAATGGGAAAATGAAATCAAAACAATCACAGACCAGCATATGAGCTTAAAATCCTCAAAGCTGCGATTTTCTCACAAATAGACCCTTGAAATAATATTGTTTTCACAATTTTCACGCAATCTTCCCAAAACAAGACACTTAGGCAAAAAGAACAAAACCCCTAATTTGATGGAAAGAAAATGGAACAAAGATCAAGACAGCCTACTGTATTTCTTGTCACCGATACCATGATCAAATATTTAGTGCAGGGATAATCCTCTTTGCTTACGATTCTGTGGGATGAGAGCATCTTCTTGCCATGGCACCCTTATTTTACCAAGCCTTTCATATATAGACTTGATATCAAAACAATTCCTTAGACATCATAGCTACACAGATCTCCATAGGATCTTGCATTAAAGAGTCATGATTGGATTCCTGGGAGGGCATGAATTAGCCCTGAACGATGTGATAGTACATACAATATTGTATATATGATTATCATCAACATATCCACCATTTGATAATACTTTGCAGAACTGTCAGGTCCACAGCCAGATGATAGTGGGATAGGCTGTAACACCCCACCCTATACCCATGCATGATATTGTCCGCTTTGGCCCACTGGCCTCACGGTTTTGCTTCTGATGGGCCTCAACCCATCAAAGGGCCTCATGCAAGATAAGGGTGTAAGCTCTACATATAACCCCATTCACTTTCTTCTCCATAGTCGATGTGGGATTCTGGGGCATCACAATCCACCCCCCTTAGGGCTGCATGTCCCTGTGCAGTAGCCTGCCAGTCCCTGTAGCCTGCCAGCCCTCTTGGCCCACCCACATGGAGACCCGCCCACTTGTACCAGGCCACGGCATGGAACCCACACTCGAACTAGTCGAGAGTCGGCTCTGATACCATTTGTAATGCCCCACCCTATACCCATGCATGATATTGTTCGCTTTGGCCCATTGGCCTCACGGTTTTGCTTCTGATGGGCCTCAATCCATCAAAAGCCTCATGCAAGGTAAGGGTGTAAGCTCTACATATAACCCATTCACTTTCCTCTCTATAGTCGATGTGGGATCCCGCTGTTTTCATGGCATTGATGAATAAGGTGTTTGCTTCTTTCTTAGACCAGTTTGTGGTTGTCTTCATTGATGATATATTGGTGTACTCAAAGTCTAAAGAGGAGCATGAGCATCAGTTGAGGACATCGTTGCAGCTCTTGAGGGATAACCAATTGTATGCTAAGTTGAGCAAATGTGAATTTTGGTTGGAGCAAGTGGCATTTTTTGGCCACATTATTTCTAAGGATGGACTAACAGTGGATCCCAAGAAGATAGCAGCAGTTGTTAATTGGGGTAGTCCACGAAATGTAGCAGAGATTCGTAGTTTTCTGGGACTTGCGGGCTACTACAGAAGGTTTGTGAAAGGATTTTCAACCATAGCATCTCCACTCACTAAGGTAGCGTTTGGTTCGCATGAATGGAGGTCGGAATGGAATGACCATTCCAGTGTTTGGTTCGCCAAAAAGGGGTGGAACGGCCATTACCTCCAGAATCCCATTCCTTTATGTGAGGGAATCACCATTCCATTCCTTTCTAACTTTTTGTTGAGACCAAAATACCATTGCTTGTAATATTATTATTATATCATAATAATAATAATATAATATCTTTTTCACCCAACCATTGTGGGGCCCACCCAAAATATTATAATAAAATATAATAATATATTATTATATCATAATAATAATAATAATATAATATCTTTTTCACCCAACCATTGTGCGGCCCACCCAAAATATTATAATAAAATATAATAATATATTATTATATCATAATAATAATAATATAATATCTTTTTCACCCAACCATTGTCGGGCCCACCCAAAATATTATAATAAAATATAATAATATATTATTATATCATAATAATAATAATATAATATATTTTTCACCCAACCATTGTGGGGCCCACCCAAAATATTATATCTATCTATTTATCTACTATTATAAAAGAGGCTATGTTGCATGGTTTTTTCAACCAACCATTGTGCGGCCCACCCCCAAATATTATAATATAATATAAGAATATATTATTTTGAGAAATTGCAAAATTTTTCACTACACCTTTGTGGGGCCCACCCCAAAATATTATAATGCAAACTTTTTCACTACACATTGTGGGGCCCACCCCCAAATAGTATAATATAATATAATAATATATTATTATAAGAAATTACAAACTTTTTCACTACACCTTTATGAGGCACACCCCCAAATCATCCACCACAAACAACGCAAATGTGACAGTAGAATCTAACAAGGGTATTTTGGTCAATCTTATGTAAATTTGATTCCATTCCAGACAGCATTCCAGCGTACCAAACGCAGGAATAGGAATCAGAATTCCATTACTGGGTTGATTCCTCAGCGTACCAAACGCTGGAATAGAATTGACTATTCATGCCTCATTCCATTCCATTGTCATTCCGATCTCCGTTCCATTCCTGCCTACAACCATTCCAGCGAACCAAACGCTACCTAAGTTAACAAGGAAGGATGTTCCGTTTGTGTGGACAGCAGAGTGTGAGAAGAGTTTCCAAGAATTGAAGACTCGATTGACTTCGACACCCATACTTGCCTTACCCTCTGGCAGTGGAGGATTTGTGGTTTACACAGATGCATCAGGGATTGGATTGGGATGTGTTCTTATGCAGAATGATAAAGTGGTAGCCTATGGGTCAAGGCAATTGAAGGATCATGAGAAGAAGTATGCACACATGACTTAGAACTGGCAACAGTGGTATTTGCATTGAAATTGTGGAGTCATTATCTATATGGAGAGAGATTTGAGGTGCACACAGATCACAAGAGTCTGCAATACTTGTTTACACAGGGTGATTTGAATAACAGGCAGCGGAGATGGATGGAGTACATAAATGATTATGACTTCCCGATCAAGTACCATCCTGAGAAGGTGAATGTGGTAGCAGATGCTCTTATTAGGAAGGCAGCATTCAGTGGATGTGTAATGCCTGAATGGAGATGGATAGAGCAGTTCAGAGATATGGATGTGGAAGTATGGCCAGTCAAGGAGAAAGTATTGGTATGGCACCATTTGAGGCATTATATGGGCGGAGATGTAGGACTCCAGCGTGTTGGGAGGAAGTAGGAGTTCGGAGTTTCCATGGACCCTCAGAGATTGCTGACTCCAGTGAGAAAGTCAGAATTTTTTAGATGAGAATGAAAGAGTCTCGCGATCGTCAGAAGAGCTATGCAGACAAGAGGCGGAGACCTCTAGACTTCCAAGTGGGGTATAAGGTATTTCTGAAGGTGTCACCGATGAGAGGAGTTGTCAGATTAGGACAGAAAGGGAAGCTTGCGAAAGGGTTTGTGGGACCATTTGAGATTAAGAGCAGGATCGAAGATGTGGCCTATCGTTTGGTGCTACCGCCTGAGTTAGCTGGTGTGCACAACGTTTTCCATGTCTCAATGCTTCGGAAATATGTTCCAGATCCTGCCCATGTGTTACAGCATGAGCCACTTCAGTTACAGGCAGATACAACCTATGTGGAGCGTCCGGCACAGATCATTGACACGAAGGAAGTAATGCTTCGTACCAAGACCATTCAGTGGGTTAAGGTACAATGGGAGCATTATACTCCGGAGGAGGCCACTTGGGAGCTCAAAGACCAGATGCAGAAGGCGTATCCTTATCTTTTTCCTGATGAGGTATGTTTAGGCATTTGGGGGACCAAATGTTCTTTTCAGAGGTGAGAGATGTAAGGTCCGTGACCTTACTGGGTCAGTTGGACCCAATAACTGGTCCGTTGACCCATTTATTTTGATATTATTATTAGTTTTTATTTTGTTAGATATTTAAGTGGGTTTAGATCGTGAGCAAGTCTCTTTTAGCGTTGGAATAGTGCCTGCGGAGTCTTGTGCGATTCTGAGTTCGTTTAACCCTAGTAAGGGTAGTTTGCAATTTAGGAAAAATTGAGTGTTTTTCCGAAAAAATTCCTATCGCCGTGATTTTTAGTTCGTTGGAAAGGTCTCGTCACGCTGATCATTTTTGTCTTCTGCCTCGTTGTGATCCGACGACCAGAAACCCTTCTAGTAATTTATTCTTTCACCGGACCCACTTAAAGGACAAACTTGTCTTTTCCCCTCCTTTATTCTTAATCAAGAGATTAACCTAATCTCTTTTCATTCTCTGCAACAAACGAGAACTGCCATAGACATTCTTCTTCTTCCTCATTTTCCAAGGCTCTAGAACTCCTTCCCTGAGAGATCACTTCCGCGATCCGAGCCGCTCATCTTCTTCCTCTCGATCTTCCCTCTCTCTCGATCCTGGTTTGGGTAAGTTTTACTCACTTTCATCTTTTCAATCAATCCTCTTTGGTTTAGATTTAGGCTTGATCCAATCTTTTCCTTTCTTTTCTTTTCCTTTGCATGTTAGGTTGCGTTTGGTCGGGTTAGATTTGTGGGTTTTGTGATAGAGAGCTTATCCTCGAATTCCCTGATTCCAATATTCTTCTTGGTTGAGGCAAGTAGATCTGCATTTTATAATTAAGCATATGTGTATGTTTTCCATTGATTGGATGCGTTTTCCTTTTAGATTTCCCTAATTCCAAGCCTGTACCTGTTATTAATTTGGGATTAATATGCTAGAATAGATTTTGGGTAATCCTCTGATTTAATTGTAATTAATTCTTTAATTTGATGTGAGGGGAAATGATGATGGATTGAATGAATTATTGGGGGAGCACGGTGGCTCAGTTTTGTGCAGGTAAACTTTTGGAAGGATTTGGAATAGATGGGAAAAGGTTTTGGGTGAAAAGAAGATAAACAAATAAAATAAAATAAAATATGCTCTGTTGAACAAAACGTTCAGACTTCATGAACGTGTTGCGCATGTTAAGAAAGTAAATAAATAAGAAGTCTTGCGCGGTGAAGAAATTAAATAATTAAAATAATATAAAAAAAATCACTGTTAAACGTTCAGAAACGCTCAGAACGTTCAGACGTTCTGAACGTCGGTCCGGCGCGCAGGTACATTATAAAAATAATAAAAATAATATATTTATATTTATATATATATAAAGGGCAGATTTCTAAAGTCTATAACTTTTAAACCGTACGTCAGAATTTTGCGAGCCATATACTGTTGGAAAGCTCTCTAGATGTAGAATCCAATGGTTTTAGTTTCATCACGATCGGAGGTTGGGAAGTGATGTAAATATTCAGATTACTGTTTCAACTCATGTTTTATTGTAAATGAGACTAATAACTTAAGTTTGGGCCTTAGATATTGGAAACCATGAACCTAGTCTCTTGATAAGTCCTTAAAAATGCATAATTTTATTATCATTTTAGAACTAATTGAAGACTTAATCTTCAAATCATGCACCATTTTAGTAAAAAATCATGATTCTATGTTTATGGGCATCAAAGTCTAAATTCCAATCAAAATTCATCCAAAATTGCGTTTTCACATAAAATCATGAATTTATCAATTTCTTGGCATTGAAAATCATAAATTTCTCATTACTTTTTATTCACAAATAAAAAGATGAATTTTATATGCACCATTGATTTAATTGATGATTTTATAAAATGGTGACATTTAATGCATCTAGTTAGTGTGAAGTGGACCCGCATCTTGCATAATTCCTTTCCTATATGAATAATTATTCTTTGACACTTGTTTTTATTTTTTTGTAGGGAATTTTAGAAATTGGGACCTATCAAATGCACTATGGGACCTATCTACACTTGGCATAAATTCTAAGGAGAGAAAGTGGGTCCATCTAAGGATATTTTCCAGCCATGAAGAGTTCAAAGAAATTAGAAGATCTTGATTAGCAACCCAAGGTGGAAACAAATTCAAAGAGTCCAAGATTTTAGCACTAAGATCTCCTAAAAGATAGGCTTCATTTGAAATCTTGCAAACCAAGATTCTCCCAAGAAGTTGTTGCACGTTGAATACCTCCACTCCAAGCTTCACACGTCCAATGCAAGGATTTTCCAAGATGTCACCACAACTAGATCTCAATCAAACAAGTTTCTAAGATTTGGAAACTTTCAAATCAAAGAGACATAGCAATCAAGCATGGACGTCCAATACTAGACGGGCCCATCTCCATTGCAATTTTGAAACTTTTATCAAGATAAGAAAGGAAAGAAGAGAAGTAAGGAGATAAGAAGAAAAAAAATCAAGAAAAGAGATATACCTATCAATAACATGCACGTCTATGGCTTGTTCTTATCCAAGTCATCTATTATTCAAATCATGCCCATCCCACATGGACCATAGGCCATCAAGGGAATAATAAAAACAGCAAAAGGGCTGGACGTGAATGACTCTCTCTCCCCATTCCACCTTGGACGACCAGCACCCATTCCTCCCTTTTTCCGATTTTTTTATTCCATCTTTCTCTTCTTCCATTACCACCTCATCCAAGGCCTTCCCTAAGGCTACCACCACTTGGATTTCTACGCCGTTACGCCGCCGCCGTTGCTCCGTCGATCCATCATCAACCAGCCGTCTACTTTTCCATTGGTGAGGGATTGAAGACTTGAAGATGGGATTATGCGCAAGTCCTATTTTCTTGATGTGTTCGATCTAGGGTAAGAAAAGATTTATTTTTTTTCAGTTTTGATTATTGTTAGGAGATTACTAGTTTATTGGTTCAATTTAATTTAAAGACGCAATTAGTGAGGTCAAGGTGTTCCGCCTTGGATCGGCATCGCATGTTTGTGGGTAGTGACAGTACGCACTTGGTGCGGTGTTTTTGCAGTCTTTTATTAATTTTTGCCAATATAATGTGTGACTTCCAATAATAATAATATTTATAATTTCTTTTTATTCTTCTTTATGAATGAGATTATTAATGAATTTTTATTTTAATACATGATTTATTTACTTTTATGCAATTGGTGGTTTGATGACTTTTATGTTTTTGCAGTATTTAGACTAGGATTTTTAGATTAGGAATTTTTATTTGGGATTGTAATTTTTTATTTTGGATTTGTAATAAAATTTCAATTTCAGTTTAGTATAAAATTATTTATATAGATTTTTGATAGGCTAGATTAGTTTTTCAATAGGACGGGTTTTACGCGATTAATAACTCCTTGTGGATCGACCTCGGACTTCACCGAGTGATTACTACAATCGCGGCCTTGCACTTGGGGCTGATGATCAAGTTTTTGGCGCCATTGCCGGGGAGTTTTTCTTTGCTTGAGGTAATTTTTCCAACCAATCTTTTTAATTGCTTTGTGGGTGTGCCTTCACAATTCCGCAATCATTATAGATCTAAGGGTAGCATGCATGGAATGTTTGGACCAGCCCTATTGCATTAAAAAGTGAATTTTTAATCTCTGATTTTTTATAAAATTGGGACTATTTCAGATCTGGAAAATTATTTTTTCTGGTTTTTTCAAAAATCACATCAATTTTGTAAAATTGCCTAGTTTACTTGTTCTAATTGGACTAGTTTAGGTCAATTTTTTTTGTTGCTGATTAGGATTGATTAAAGTGTGTTAAAATCAGTTATTTTACGTATTTTTAGGTTTTTAAAGTTTCCAAAAAAATTATGGAATTTTCCATCACAAAGGCAAGTCTTAGATCGCGTAAATTTGGCTTTTTGGTCACCAAACTTGCCAAAATCTGAAAATTTCAGAACTTTCATTGGAAATTCAGTTATTTTAGTTATTTTTAAATTTAAAAGAACTTTTAAAAACTTACTGGAATTTTTTTTTTAAGAAGGTTAGTTATTTCTTTGGAAAGCCGAACAAACGGCCTTTCTTGATTGGTTTGATGTCTAGGCAAGTCTTGTCCCATTAAATTAGGGAGACAAGTCTCTTGTTCAAGAAGGTGGTTTTTAAGCGGGGCCCTTGCAACGCATCGCGACCCCACCACTGATCTGGGGGCTTACCTGGTCGGGCCAGTTTCATAGAATTGAGTTTGAGAACTTTCCTTAGAGGTACCAAACTCTCTAAGATTAAGACTTTGCAAGAATTTGAGAATTTTCCTTTAAATCTAGAAACAGACCTTAAGTAGTTTTTCTTTCTAGGTTTCTTTAAAAAAAAAAAAAAAAAATACTTTTCAAAATTCCAAAAAAGAAGGAAAGACCCACACCTTCTTGGCAGAGGGACACTTCAAATCGGTTAGAAAGAAAGGAATCACCTGTCAAGAGCTTGATTAAATACTACGAATCTAGATCTCCTGATTCTCTTAGGATTTCCAAAATGGCTGATGAGCATAGTGATAATGATAATGAAAACGGTAATGGGAATGGACCCAATAATAATGGGGAGGTGAATCAACCACCTAAGAGTCTACGTGATTCCCTGCACCCTACACGACAAGCCACACCGTCGTGCATGGTTATACCCGCAGGTGCGGGTCAATTTGATATCAAACTGGGTGTAATCCAACTTCTCCCCAAATTTCATGGACTTGAATCGGAAAGTGCATATTTGCACATAAAAGAATTTGAAGAAGTGTGTGCAACACTACACTTCAATAATGTGAGGGAAGACCTTATAAAATTTCGTTTATTTCCATTTTCCCTCAAAGATAAGGCTAAGGCATGGCTTCACTCCCTACAACCCAATTCGATTGCTCTATGGTCCGACATTGTCCGGGAATTTTTGAAGAAATTTTTCCCATTACATAAGACCAACACCTTATGGAGGAATATTATGAATTTTAAACAAAAAGACAATGAGTCTTATTATAGGTGTTGAGAACGCTTTAATGAACTACTCCTTGCATGTCCCCACCACAGATTTGAATTGCACAATACAATTGGTCACTTCTATGATGGACTTAGTTCAGAAACACGTCAATTCGTGGAGATGATGTGTAATGGGGAGTTCATGGCGAAGAACCCAAATCAAGCATGGACCTACCTTCAGTTTTTGGCAGATAGTGCACAAAATTGGGACACATATGAAGGTATAGACCCCGTAAAGAAATCGAATCAAGCCAAGGGAGGGGGGTTATATGTATTAAAAGAAAATGATGATCTTCAAGCAAAAGTTGCCTATCTTACAAGAGAAGTTAAGTCCTTGAAATTTGTGAAGAATAGGGAACCTGCTATAGTTTGTGGCATTTGCGCTAGTGATAAGCACATTTCTGCAGAGTGTCCAACACTCCCTGCTTTCCAAGAAGTGTTTCATGAGCAAGCAAATGCCACTAACACATACAACTGGCAGTTCAACAATTCTTTGGGTAACATGTACAACCCTAATTGGAGGAATCACCCCAACTTTAGTTGGAGGAATGGCCAAAATTCTACTCCGCCCAATTTCAACCAAATGTCAAATCAATATGGGGGACCTCCTGGTACATATGCTCAAAACACACAACAAATGGTACCCCCTACAACTCAAACGACACCTTGGGATGAACTTATGGCTAAGTTTATGGTCAATCAAGAGTCCATCAACAAGAAATATGATTGGAACTTTGAGAATTTACAGAACACCATGCAGAACCTCTGCAAATTGATTGAAGCACAAAATAAGGGGGTTTTTCTAGCCCAACCACAGCCCAATCCAAAAGGGCAATACAAGGTTCAACAAGGTGGTCCGTCAAATTCAAAGGAGCAGGTTCAAGCTGTCACTACTCTACGTAGTGGTAAAGAGATTGAAAAACCTGATCTGGAAAAAGATAAACAACCTGCATCCTCAGATCAGGAAGGGAAACAAAATGAAGTCCCTCTTATCAAGGAGAAAAGCCCAGTTCCTCCGGGATTCAAGCCCTTACCTCATTTTCCCAACCGATTAGCTCATCCCAAGCCATCAATATAGAACCAGAAAATCTTAGATGTGCTTAAAGAGGTCAAAATTAACATCCCGTTGTTAAACGCAATCAAACAAGTCCAATCTTACGTAAAGTTTCTTAAGGAATTGTGCACGTTGAAGCATAAGATACATGTACAAAAGAAAGCGTTTCTCACTGAGCATGCTAGTGCAATTCTAAAGCACGACACTCCCCCTAAATTCAAAGACCCAAGATGCCCCACAATTTCATGCATTATTGGAAATTATCAAATTGAACAAGCATTGCTGGATCTTGGCGCAAGTGTCAACTTACTACCTTACTCGGTCTATGTAAAGTTGGGACTGGGCGAACTCAAACCCACCCAGGTTACTCTGCAGCTAGCAGATCGATCAATCAAAAGACGGAGAGAGATAGTAGAGGATGTGCTCGTGCAAGTTGACAAGTTCTACTTTCCAGTGGACTTTATTGTGCTAGATACTCATCCTGTGGCAGATCCTCATGCTCAGATTCCGATAATTTTGGGGAGACCATTTTTAGCCACATCCAATGCACTCATCAATTGCCGGAATGGAAAAATGACGCTATCTTTTGGTAACATGACATTAGAGCTAAATATTTTTGACCTTTGTAAACAACCACGGGATGATAACATTGACCTTGAAGAAGTAGATTTGATCGGTGTTCTTACAGCAGAAACTTTTGAAAAAATCGATCTCCGATTCCATTAAGTCAATTGAGGACTTGACCCTCTGCGAAGAAACACTTGATAGCACTGTTGAAATGGTCAACACTGTAGGCAAACCCTCTTTTGAAGAGCTAGTACCAATTGGTACTCCATCTCTGCCATCTCAGGTGAGGCCACCCAAACCTGAGTTGAAACCCTTGCCCTTTCACCTGAAATATGCATACCTTGGAGAAAATGAAACATTTCCTGTAGTCATTTCTGCACACCTTGACAAGGACCAAGAAGTCCAACTCTTAGAAGTGCTCAAACTGCACAAGGGTGCAATTGCTTGGACCGTGGCTGACATTAAGGGAATTAATCCCCTCGTGTGTACACATCACATCTATTTGGAGGAGAATGTAAAATCCTCCCGTCAGATGCAACGCCGGTTAAACCCCACCATGCAGGAAGTGGTTAGGGCTGAAGTTTTAAAACTTCTAGATGTGGGTATCATCTATCCAATTTCGGATAGCCAATGGGTCAGCCCTACCCAGGTTGTACCTAAAAAGGCCGGCATCACTGTAGTCCGTAATGCTAATGATGAGCTCGTCCCAACCCGCATACCCACAGGTTGGCGAGTTTGTATCGACTACAGAAAATTAAATGCTGTCACACGAAAGGATCATTTCCCCCTACCCTTCTTGGATCAAATTTTAGAACGGGTAGCTGGCCACGAGTATTATTGTTTCTTAGATGGATATTCTGGATATAATCCAAAAGAGATCGCCCCGGAAGACCAAGAGAAAACAACTTTCACATGCCCCTTTGGCACCTTCGCTTATCGACGGATGCCCTTTGGGCTGTGTAATGCTCCTGCAACCTTTCAAAGGTGCATGCTGAGTATTTTCAGTGATATGGTGGAACGTTTTCTCGAAGTCTTCATGGACGATTTTTCAGTTTTTGGAGATTCATTCCAAGATTGTTTGAGCAACTTAACTAAGGTCCTCTCTAGGTGTGAAGAAAAGAACTTAGTTTTGAATTGGGAAAAATGTCATTTTATGGTACGACAAGGGATTGTCCTTGGCCACATTGTATCGTCTAAAGGATTGGAAGTGGACAAAGCCAAAATAGATTTAATTTCCAATTTGCCCGCCCCAAAAACCGTAAGAGATGTAAGATCTTTCTTAGGGCATGCCGGATTCTACAGAAGGTTCATAAAAGATTTCAGTATCATTTCTAGACCATTATGTAACCTTCTGCTAAAGGAAGCAGAATTTGAGTGGACAGAGGCATGTCAAGCGGCTTTTATCAAGCTTAAGGACATGTTGACGATTGCTCCAATTATGCAACCTCCAGATTGGAGCCTGCCCTTCGAAATCATGTGCGATGCTAGCGATTATGCAGTTGGGGCAGTTCTTGGGCAACGTAGGGACAAAAAGCCATACGTGATTTATTACGCTAGCAGGACTTTAAACAGTACACAGATCAATTATTCTACAACAGAGAAAGAATTATTAGCTGTGGTCTATGCACTGGATAAATTCCGTTCCTACTTAATTGGATCCAAAATTGTGATCTTTACTGACCATTCTGCGCTGAAGTATCTTCTTTCTAAGAAAGATGCCAAGCCCAGACTAATCAGATGGATCCTCTACTCCAAGAGTTCGATATTGAAATTAAGGATAAGAAAGGAGTAGAAAATGTTGTGGCTGATCATCTTTCTAGGCTTGTCCTTCCCAACACTTTAGAACCCTTGCCAATCCAAGACACTTTCCCTGATGAGCAATTGTTTACTACTTTTTCCCATTCTCCATGGTGTGCTGACATTGCTAATTATCTAGCTTCGGGTGAAATTCCAAAAGAATGGACGCAGCAAGATAAAAACAAGTTCTTCACTGAGGTGAAACATTTTTTCTGGGATGAACCATACCTTTTTAAATACTGCCCCGACCAAATTATTAGGAGATGCATTCCTGACCATGAAATAAATAGTGTAGTATCATTTTGTCACTCTCATGCTTGTGGTGGCCATTTTTCTGCTAAGAAAACCGCTCACAAAATTTTGCAATCTGGATTTTACTGGCCTACATTATTTAAAGATGCACATGATTTCTGTAAAGCATGTGAGCAATGCCAAAAATCGGGTTCAATTTCCAAAAGGAATATGATACCTTTAAACCCAATTTTGATCGTCGAGTTATTCGATGTCTGGGGTATAGACTTTATGGGACCTTTTCCCCCGAGCTTTGGTTTTCATTATATTCTTGTTGCAGTTGATTATGTGTCCAAATGGATTGAAGCAGTCCCATGTAGGACTAATGATGCTAAAACGGTCAAAAAGTTTATTTTGGACAATATCTTTTCCCGTTTTGGAACTCCACGTGCCATCATTAGTGATGGGGGCACTCACTTTTTTAACCGCATCATTGAGAGTTTATTTAAAAATTATAGTGTTACACATAAAGTGGCTACCCCCTATCACCCTCAAACAAGTGGGCAGGTAGAGGTCTCAAATAGGGAAATCAAAAGAATTTTGGAGACCACAGTAAAACCAAATCGTAAGGATTGGTCAATGCGGCTAAATGATGCTTTGTGGGCTTATAGAACTGCCTATAAGACCCCAATTGGGATGTCTCCATACCGGCTTATATATGGGAAAGCTTGCCATCTTCCGGTGGAGTTGGAACATAAAGCCTATTGGGCCATAAAACAACTGAACCTTAACCTAGACAAGGCTGGGGAGAAAAGAGCCCTTGATTTAAATGAATTAGAAGAATTGAGAAACGAGGCTTATATGAACTCAAGAGTTTACAAAGACAGGACCAAGGCCTTTCATGATAAACGGATATTAAGGAAGTCATTCCATCCATCTCAAAAAGTCATTTTGTACAATCCTCGACTTCATCTTTTCCCCGGAAAGTTAAGATCTCGTTGGACAGGCCCCTACATTGTTCAAGAAGTATTTCCATATGGGGCAGTGACCCTCATTGATCCATCAAATGGTACCTCTTTTAAAGTTAATGGACAACGTTTAAAACCATTCTTGGAGACTATTCCTCCAGAGGAAAATGAAATTCCTCTGATCGATCCTGTCTATCAGGATTGATGGGCACTGGATCTGATAGTAGCTCACACCTTTGTACATTATATATATATTTCTTTCCTACCTTTTCTTTTTGTGTTATTTGTCTCACATTGGACAGATTTCTACGCGAAAGCTTCATTATTCCAGGTGCTTTCTACCCATTTTCTCCCTTTACATTTTCACCTCATGTTACATTCCTTTTTGCATTTCATGTATGACATCGGGGACGTTGTCTAGTTTAGGTTGGGGGGTGGGAACAAGCACACACAAGCACACTTGTCCAATTTTTTGAAAAAAAAAAAAAATTCCTTTCTTTCTTTCGTTTTTGCGTAGTTTTCCCAAAAAAGAAAAAAAAAAAAAACAAAAACAAAAAAAAGGGGGTTTTACAAAGGAACTTGACGATTTGAAGATGTCTAGAAATCTTGAATTTCAGAGTTTTTGGAAGGAAGTAAAATGAAGGTTCACAATTTTTGTGAAAAAAAAAAAAAAAGAATACCGAACTTTGTTTTTCACAGTAACACGTGTACATCATTTCAAAAGTCTTGGATAAAAAAGATTTAAGTGTCATTTTCAGAGTTCTTTCAAGAGAGAAAAAAGAGACGACTTTCTGAAATTTGGCCATATGAGTGCTCCTGGTTCATTGGCTAACCAAAAACCAGTGAATTAATTCGGGCGAATTGAAAAAGGCTGCCTATTGTTGGGGACCGTTTAAAGAAAAATACAAAAAAAGGTGACAAGGGATGCACAAATAGGTATTTATAAAAAAAAATGCTGAAAAGAATAAAAAGTTGTGTGACTAGTTTGGGTTCGTAGCCTTTTTAACCCGAGCTAGTAAGCCTGTAGGGGTATTTATATACCTAATGCCCTAAAGACATTTGTTTTGGGAGTCATTGGCCTAACGCTCGTTACATGGGTTAATTAGAAAGCTTAAGGGACTTGGGCATTGCACAGTCACATGCAAGTTATCAAAAAAAAAAAAAAAAAAGATGCATCCCGCGGCCTTTGAAAAAACCATAGTGCGAAAGCCGTCATAGTAGCCTTGAGAGGAGACTTGTATTTACTCCGAATCTAGGAAAGTTGGAAATTTTGAGAGAGAATTCTATTTTCATGGCATTATCATAGAATACTAAAATTTTTGATTTGATGTATACACTTGCACAAGGCACTCAAAGTTTTGGTATAATTTTTGGAAAAGATTTGAAAAGAAAAAAAAGTGAACTAGATTTTGAAAAGTCTGAAATCTTGATTATTCGAGGATTCATGGCATCCAATTTGACTCAAGCGTCGTTTGAAAAACCTTCCGTTGACTTTCTTTTATTTTTAGGTCATTGAATTTTGTCGGCATATTCACTGCAAACCCTCACGAGGTACAACTCGTCCACTAGGGGTTTAAGGGCTTGCTGCATACGCTAAATGCAGCCGAGAGTACCAGCGAAAGTGGTGTTTTCCTTTTCATCTTTGCATTTAGATTATATTAGATTAGGCTAGGAGACCTACCCTAGTTTGCATATTTTGCTTGGGACTAGCAAAATGCTGGTTGGGGTGTGTGATAAGTCCTTAAAAATGCATAATTTCATTATCATTTTAGAACTAATTAAAGGCTTAATCTTCAAATCATGCACCATTTTAGTAACAAAATCATGATTCTATGTTTATGGGCATCAAAGTCTAAATTCCAATCAAAATTCATCCAAAATTGCGTTTTCATGAATTTATCAATTTCTTGGCATTGAAAATCATAAATTTCTCATTACTTTTTATTCACAAATAAAATGATGAATTTTATATGCACCATTGATTTAATTGATGATTTAATAAAATGGTGACATTTAATGCATCCAGTTAGTGTGAAGTGGACCAGCATCTTGCATAATTCCTTTCCTATATGAATAATTATTCTTTGACACTTGTTTTTATTTTTTTGTAGGGAATTTCAGAAATTGGGGCCCGCGGAAGAGAATTAATGAATCAAATGCACTATGGGACCTATCTACACTTGGCATAAATTCTAAGGAGAGAAAGTGGGTCCATCTAAGGATATTTTTCAGCCATGAAGAGTTCAAAGAAATTAGAAGATCTTGATTAGCAACCCAAGATGGAAACAAATTCAAAGAGTCCAAGATTTTAGCACTAAGATCTCCTAAAAGATAGGCTTCATTTGAAATCTTGCAAACCAAGATTCTCCCAAGAAGTTGTTGCACGTTGAATACCTCCACTCCAAGCTTCACACGTCCAATGCAAGGATTTTCCAAGATGTCACCACAACTAGATCTCAATCAAACAAGTTTCTAAGATTTGGAAACTTTCAAATCAAAGAGACATAGCAATCAAGCATGGACGTCCAATACTAGACGGGCCCATCTCCATTGCAATTTTGAAACTTTTATCAAGATAAGAAAGGAAAGAAGAGAAGTAAGGAGATAAGAAGAAAAAAAATCAAGAAAAGAGATATACCTATCAATAACATGCACGTCTATGGCTTGTTCTTATCCAAGTCATCTATTATTCAAATCATGCCCATCCCACATGGACCATAGGCCATCAAGGGAATAATAAAAACAGCAAAAGGGCTGGACGTGAATGACTCTCTCTCCCCATTCCACCTTGGACGACCAGCACCCATTCCTCCCTTTTTCCGATTTTTTTCTTCCATCTTTCTCTTCTTCCATTACCACCTCATCCAAGGCCTTCCCTAAGGCTACCACCACTTGGATTTCTACGCCGTTAAGCCGCCGCCGTTGCTCCGTCGATCCATCATCAACCAGCCGTCTACTTTTCCATTGGTGAGGGATTGAAGACTTGAAGATGGGATTATGCGCAAGTCCTATTTTCTTGATGTGTTCGATCTAGGGTAAGAAAAGATTTATATTTTTTCAGTTTTGATTATTGTTAGGAGATTACTAGTTTATTGGTTCAATTTAATTTAAAGACGCAATTAGTGAGGTCAAGGTGTCCCGCCTTGGATCGGCATCGCATGTTTGTGGGTAGTGACAGTACGCACTTGGTGCGGTGTTTTTGCAGTCTTTTATTAATTTTTGCCAATATAATGTGTGACTTCCAATAATAATAATATTTATAATTTCTTTTTATTCTTCTTTATGAATGAGATTATTAATGAATTTTTATTTTAATACATGATTTATTTACTTTTATGCAATTGGTGGTTTGATGACTTTTATGTTTTTGCAGTATTTAGACTAGGATTTTTAGATTAGGAATTTTTATTTGGGATTGTAATTTTTTATTTTGGATTTGTAGTAAAATTTCAATTTCAGTTTAGTATAAAATTATTTATATAGATTTTTGATAGGCTAGATTAGTTTTTCAATAGGACAGGTTTTACGCGATTAATAACTCCCTGTGGATCGACCTCGGACTTCACCGAGTTATTACTACAATCGTGGCCTTGCACTTGGGGCTGACGATCATCTCTCATGACCATTAATGGGGTTTTGAAATCGTAGCATGTGGCTTGGTGTGTTTCGATGGGTTGTCTAGGTATTCATGTATTGTGTATGGTTTAACCGAATGCGTGTGGAGTTGAATCAATCTGTGTTTAACATGATTGTACACCCAGGAACTCTTTATAAACATTGTTGATTCGAATTCCCCACGCACTCCGTTAAAACAGATATGGTACATGGACGATAACACTTGCCTAGGATTTGATTGTAATCTCTCATTGACCTGTTAATCGTATCGTTGATTTCGCATCCTTGTGCACTCTCTTGGCATAAAACACCTAATTAATTATGAAACATAAACTCTTGTAGAATTAGGACAAGGACCTGACTTAGAGTGTATCTTAGGAACCGGGTATCGTGCATTGATAAACATGACTGGCTATCATGTAAGGGATTATCGTGTGGTTGGTTTGCTTTGTATTGTTTTGAATGAGATAATCCCTAAGAACATGTTTCGTCTGTTGAGCTAGCCAGACTTGCTTGTCTTGGTTTTTCCCCCGCGTGTCAGCACTACTTTATTATTATTTACATATCATGGCCAGCTGCAATTTGGGGTTTATTGATGGGCCGGTTACTCGGACATCGGGGTAGGCAGTTGGCTTTGGACGGCGTCCATGGCGTTGAATAGTTGGGAGCGGGCTTGGACCGTGCTACTATTCCCAGGACCGGGAGCTTGGATCTCCCTGGAGTTGGACTTTGGTATCGGTAGTCCGGATAGGATTGTTACTGGTACCCCGTGAGGTGGCTTGAACATCCACGGAGTCTCCCTCTTGTGCATTGCATTACATTGATAGTGGTGATTGTTAGTATTGTTAGGATTCCTGATATTGATTTTGTTGGTTATTTACTCATGCACGAGAGTGGAGTGCCGATGACGTAGAGTAGCGTCATCACTACCAGGCACATGAGAGATTCACTTTGGGGACATTTCATTAGATTTTATTAATTCATTGTTATTTATCGTTGGAACTTTCTTTCATTGACTTCCTTTGGTTTAATGATCTTAGTTTCTGGGATGTTCGTTGTAATTAATTTAACTTTTGTTTAGGTTTAATTATTCATCTTGGAACTTTAAAATTTAATTGAGATTTATTATCCATTGTTAATATCAATGTATGAATTCCGCTATTGTTTTATGATTTGAGGTTCAAATACATTATCCTCACAGCGGACATACGATCCTTGGGCTAAAAAGGGAAAAATTTTTAATTGGCCCAAAATTTCACTCCCCGGATCCGGTTTATTCTCTAATCGGGTTTGGGGGACGTGACACAGGCCACACATAGCTCGAATGTTATTGTTGTACACTTTGATGTTGAAGGCCCTAATAGCAAAGAGGATACCAAATTTGATGGAAATAAAATGGAACAAAGATCAAGATAGCCAACGAGCGAGAGAGAGAATGAGAGATGGGAATCAGTCAGTCTCGTGAAATATGATCATCGTGAAATATGATTAAACAACGATGGAAATTCTCCATTCTATCGTCAAACGAAATCAAATTCAATGTAGTAAAACGGATGATAGAGGTTCTCTTGGCCCCCATCATCTCTCTCTCATCTCTCGCTCTTGGTACTCTCAGTTATTTTGTCGAACATCTGATCTGCGTTCTTCTCACTCGCCTATGAAAAAGAGAGAGCGAGCGCTTTTTCTTTTTCTTAGCTCTAATGGTCGATATCAACCAATTTGCCAGTCAGATTTTTTTCCAACCTATAGCTGTCTTATGTGTTGAACATGACAAAATGGTCGATATCGACCATTACTACTTCCTCTTAATGATCGATATCGACCAATCTGTCAGTTAGATTTTTTCCAATATGTAACTGTCTTATTTGCTGAACAATACAAAATAGTCGATATCGACCATATTGCAAAATGATAAAATAAAAAAAAAAGACTGAAAAGGAACTTAAGGACCCCTCCCGTCTTCAACATGCTACTGGGTCCTCGTCGGTCCTATGGGGTCCTATAGGGATTTTTCCCGTAGTTTCCTCTAGAGTAAAAGTTTGAAATATTCATACAAGAAAAGGGCATTTTTATCGGCAATTCAGATTTTAGATAGACTACACTATGGATAATACACATAAACACTATCGATAATACACATAACATTTATTTAATCTTATTTTATTCAATTATATTACATTTATTAAATCTTATGGTGGGCCCAAAACATTTTAACTTATGAATCTCTTAAGAGAAAGAGGCATTTGTTTTCAGTGATTCGGAGTTTTAAACCAAGTGGGACCCGCTTTGGATTTCATGTTGGAGGTGGAACCCGAAAGGGGACTCCATGTATCTTGAAAATGCGATAAGTATTAGGGAAATGATTTTCAAAATTCTAAAATGCCCTTTTCATATTTATAAAAGAGGATTTTACGGGAAAAATCTCGAAATTTGGACATTCCTTGAAAAGGGTCACCAAATATTGTGTAGTACTAACGAGGTTTGTCAGGCCTTATTTCCTTATTTTTTTTCAACTTTGATAAGAGTGACGCTAGCGTCGCTTGTGTCTGACGACGGCGACGCTAGCGTCGCTCGTCAGAGCATCTCCTAATGTCTAGTGTGCTCGTGTTTGACAAGGGCGAAGCTAGTGTTGCTTGTCGGAGCATCTCCTAATGTCTAGCGTCGCCTAATGTCTGCTTCTCCCTCTCCTCCTCCTATTTCTCCATCTCCTCCACACCATCTGCTTGAGACTTGAGACCTGAGTCTTGGGACCTTTCAAAGAAAATAAAAAAGGAAACTAAAAAACCAAGGCCTGAAAAAGTGGGAACCTACTCTAAAGTCCCTCTGAAATCTAATACTACCCGTCTCTTCACCACAACGCCTACGTCCGGCCACCACTAGCTCAAAAAAGCACCCAAACCACCTTCCTTTTCCGCCTCCACTTTGTTATAGGGCTGCCCTCCATCACCAACTTCAACAGATCTGATTCCTTCCATAAAAAAAAGTCAAATCAATTTCCACCCTATTCAATAGGTACTCATTTCGAGATCCAATCCAACTTCTTCTTGAGAAGGAAGGCTCATTGCAGTGAAAGTTTTGTTTCATAAATCAATCCTTTTGTGTTTCAATAACCAACTTTTTCATGATAAGAGTTGTTTGGTTTTTCTTGGATTTTAAAATTCTGCAACTATGTTTTCCCAACTCTGTTTCGAAAGGGTTTTTCTAATCCAAATTCTCCGCTCTTTCCCAACTCCAGATTCTTCTCGAGATCCATGGCCTCCACTGCAACATCATCAACACAAAAATACCCATATCCCTCGTCACTAAATGTGGGAAATTTTGTGTCAATTAATTGACACAAACAAACTTCTCTCTGGAAAACTCAGATGATGGGTCTCATCTTGTCTCAAGATATGCTTGGTTTTCTTGATGGTAATTTTCCCATGCCAGAACAATCTGCTAAGAATGGTGAAACTATTAGTGTGAATCCTGAATTTACACTGTGGAGGAAGTCTGATCATCTCCTTCGCGGAAGGAGAAATAGGAGGAGGAGAGGAAGAAGAAGACATTAGGAGATGTTCGGATGAGCGACATTAGCGTCGCCCATGCGTCACCCATGGTGACGCTATCGTCGCTCAGAAAAAAGTATAAAAACTTGGCGAGAGGACCTCATTAGTGCTACACAATTTACGAGGACCTTTTGGGATAAATGGCTATATTTCAGGATTTTTCCAGTAAAATCCTCTTTATAAAATGTCATTTGTGAATTTATTTTATATTTTGAGAGTCAGTGTATTGAAATAAGGAAATGGTTTTTCAAATTTGCAAACCATCATTATGAATTTGTAATATATTTTGAAAGAAATATATATATATATATATATATACACGGGAAATTCTCAAAAACTACCCATTTCAAAAGAGGCGTTTTCACCCCTTTTGATTTGTCCAATGAGATAATGCCAGTTCACATTGTCTATGCCAACTTATATTTACTTACTAACCTTTATTATAAGAGTGTGTAGGAGAGAAAATAGGAGATGTGAAAGAGAGAAAATAGGAGATTTGAATTCCTAAAAAACCGAATACAGTTGGATGGTTTAAAAAAGCAGATTCCACTAAATAGTTGGGTCCCCCATGGTATTGTGGAAATTGCACGTTTTCCGTGGTGCTCAATATAATGGCGGGCCCATTTCCTAATTGATTGAATTTTGTTGAAGGCTATGATGGTGGGCTCACTTCCTATTTGATTGAGTTTTCTTGAAGGCTAATAAAAGACATGCCATTAATTTTAAATGGACTACTTTTTTTTCAAAAGAGGTCACTTTGAAAGATGATCTGCATAGTAAGATTGATGAAAATAGGCCATTCATCATGGTCCCATCAGCTGACAGGTGTAGCCTAGGCTTTTGGAGTAAATTGATCATTAATTTGGCTAACTTAGTTATTTATTTTATTTTTATCATTAATTCGGCCCCCACATTGAGTAAATTGATCCAAAGGTAATTAATAAATTGTAGCGTAAGTGGGACCTATACATGGATTTTAAAAGTCTTCTTCATATTGAAAGCCCTAAAAAGAAGGAAGTAAATCAAATTCGTTGGAGAGAGAGGAAAAAAAATGAGAACGTGAGCATGAGCCATGTAACTAGATTTGGATAGGAAAGAAAAATTAGGAGAAAATCGTGGAAGCCATTGAAGATTTTGTTACATTCATTTATGATAAGTCCAAGTCACCAAAAGTAACAAAATCTCATTGATCCATGAGTAGGGCATTTTGATTTACACAACGCCCTGGGCTTTTTGTAGCCCTCCCCATATATATATATATATATATATATATAAATCTGGAAGTGCTCCTATGAGAGACACTCTCACCAACTTGGTGAGAGATGGATGGGGGCCCTCACATTTAAGTTGGGGGTCATTGCATTTAAGTTGGTGAGAGTGGATATGGAAGTGAGGGCCCCCACCCATCTCTCATAAAGTTTGTGAGAGTGTCTCTCATAGGAGCACTTCCCATATATATATTATTAAATTATATTAAAGTAAATGGGGAGGTGGGCTCTAAGGGGTGCCACCTCAGCAACCCAATCATTCTCCTTTCAAATAAATATGGAGAAAAAATATAGAGTTCTTTAAGGTGCCATGTCATCAAATGCCACAATGTTTTCTCCAAAAAAATCTCTTTATCCATATCCTCTATTTCATAAAGTCCATCAATATCTCCTAAAATCTCTTTATTTTGCTACAGTTATTCTCTATCTCAACACCATCCATCTTCCATCCTATCAAGATTGTCATCTTTTTATTTTATTTAATATTTGGAGCCCAGCTTTCTACAATTCATACTGAGTCCACGTATGCTATTTTTGTCACGATGCATGATTGACTTGGGTCTAGATGCTTTTTAGTTTTGAGCCACCTTTAAGTAAAAAATAAAGGACTTCCACAGCACTCCTTTAATCTTTGATGCTATCATTTTGTCTTCATTATCCTACATATAAAATAATGATAGTGTTAGTTGACTCATGTAAAAACTTTAATAGGTAAAATACTATTGAGTATAGAAAGTTACATTTATTATCATTGTGGTCAACTCATCTTTACTTGTATTTAGGATGAGCTCAACCGCTTTGTCAAAAAGCACAATGTTTAATGTGTCAGTAGGATCGATCACTGTAAGACACATGATGTATCTGCCAAACATTTTATATTTTAGGGGGATTCGGCGAAAGGTCCCTCAAAGTGTGACTTTGTTGCAAACAGCCCACAAAAAAAAGTTATATAGCCAAAGGTCCTCTAACAAATTCCCATACCTGATATGTCTAATTTACCCTTTCTTTAAATCATATCCCATGATTGGTGGGATGTTCCATTAATAATAGCCAACTACTACTTAATGGGTCACGATTAATGGAATCTCATTAATTAGATTTTCAAACAAATTCTATAAACACACAAATAAATTTCAAAATAAAGCAAATAAATTTCAAAAAGCGCAAATAAATTTCAAAAAATGCAATAAATTTTAAAAAAAGCAATAAATTTCAAAAGAACGCAGATAAATTAAAAAAGACACAAATAAATTTCCAAAAATATAAATAAATTTCAAAAGATGAAAATCAACTTCAAAAGATCCAAATAAATTTCAAAAGATCCAAATAAATTTAAAAAAATATATAAATAAATTTCAAAAGACTCAAATAAATTTCAAAAGACGTAAATAAAATTAAAAGACGCAAATAAATTTAAAAAAAAATGCAAATACATTTTCCAAAACTAAGATAACTCAATTTTTCAAATTAGTGAACAATGTGGCAAAAAACTCAAGTTTTTTTTTTGTCAAAAGCTCAGTTAAATTTATTTGAAAAAATAAAAATAAATTTCAAAAGACACAAATAAAATTCAAAAATACAAATAAATTTGCTAAAAACACAGAAAGATTCGTTCAAAAACTTAGATAAATGTTATTAAAATGGAGATAAATTTGTTAGAAACTCACCTATATTTTTCAAAAACTCAAATAAATTTATCAAAAACTCATATAGATTTGTTTATAACTCAGATAGATTTGTTCCGGAACTCAGATAAATAGCTTAAAACTCGGATGGATTTGTCCAGAACTCAGATAAATTTGTCCAGAACTCAGATAAATTTGTTCTAAAAGTCAGATAAATAACCAGAAACTCAGATAAATTTGTCCAGAACTCAGATAAATTTGTTCAGAACTCATATAAATTTATTCCAGAAGTCAGATAAATAGCCAAAAACTCAGATAGGTTTTGTCCAAAACACAAATAAATTTGACAAAAAATACAAAACTCATATAAATTTAATTTTGACTGGAATGGGGATGAACTTCTGGAACGGGCTAGGTTGACCCTGACCTGGAACCAACCCGCCCAAACCAACCCGAACACAACCCGGAGCCAAACCCAAATTGGTCTTCTTCCCCAAACAGAACTGGTTCTTCTTCCTTAGGTTTCTGTAACGTGAAACGATGAAAACACTGCTCTTTCCTAGAAATTGGATAAGTTATACAAGAGACTCGGCAGAAATTGCTTACCACACATCAGTAATACCAACTCTCATTGTCCTCTGAACCTGTGCTTCACTCCCGGAAGATAAGTTTCACCCATTTTGTGAGGAAACCATGAATCATCATATATGGTCATGCATCCAGAATCATGATTAGCTGATCCGGCCACTTGGCGTATGCACGCTTGTACAAGATCATGCAGACTGTGTCGTGCTGCTGAACAACACCATTGAAGAGACACTTCATAGCCCCGGAAAACAAATGAATGACAACAGCAAAAAACAAAATTGGACACTTCATAGCCCCAAATTATCTTGTCTGCTGAGCGTCTGTAACTTCGGATTTCTGTACAAATCTGATCAGTGTGGCTCTCTTGAGATTGAAATCGATCTCTCTCTTGTTCCTGCAACGAAGATCCACATGTAGAAGTCTAGATAGAAAAAGAAGAAGAGGGAGAATGAAAGATTTAAAATTCAAAATTTAAAATTTTATACCTAATCAGTTAAAATAGCAAATCAGTCATGAAAATATATGAGGTGGCATGTCTAGGGACCTCTCCCCATGAGGTGACGTGTCTAGAGACCTCTCACCGAAATATGGCCAAACTACATGGACTACAGGCCTTAGAGGAAAACTTGATGGACTGGAGGCCTTACAAATCCTATATGAGGGACCTTTCGCTAATTATCTCTAATTTTAATTAGTAGATAATTTTATACATTGATTGATTATAAGCTAATATTAATTATAGGAATAATATAAATTTACCTTGTCATTGTATTGGGGTTTGAAATGTCGCATTCTTGGTAGTAAGTGTTTCCCTCAAATAGTTTGACCTTTTTACCACATTTAATGCAACCAAGTACCAGATTTTTTGATCCATTTGTGATCTAAATATTGTTGCCTTTAGGCCCAACATATTACCCTAAAAAAAAACTAAATAAGTTTTATATTTTTATAATGTTTGAAAAATAAAAGTTGAGTGCCCGTACCGATTGAAGTAAATCTGCCTTGATGTTTTTCTACTCTTTAATAGTAATCCTTTTATCGATTAATGGACTGCGTTGATTTGCATCTTGATTTGATTAAATAGCAGACGATATCATATGTGAAGGACGTTTTTCTGCAAGCCTTCAGATGAGAAAAGTTTATGGATAATTAGCAAATGACAAGTATGTTCTATAAAATAATGTTATAAAGTATGAATTTTACCATGAGCGAAGTTCCTGAGCTTCATAAATGGTCGACTTGAATATTATCTTTGTCGTGTTAGATGATGAGAGAAATAAATTTCCAAGAATAATTTCATTGTATTGTTAGAAACTAGAAGTTATAAATATTAATGTCTGAAGAGTAACATTTAGTAGTACTTACCATTAAATTCTTTAAATAATAATGATGTTGCATTGAGGACTTCTCCTATATTTGTTGGATCTAAAAGTTGTTCCTTTTCAATGAGGACTTCTCCTATATCTCCCCATAAAGTCAGTCTTATTGACTTTTCACTATAAAATGTGTTTGAAAGAAGTTGGGTGATCGTGCCCCAAGTGTAGGGTCGTCACGATTGTAGTAATAACCGGTGAAACCTGGTCGATCCACAGGGAGCCAGTGATCGCAATGTACCTGTCCTATTGGAAAACTTGTGCTAACCTATCAAAAATCTAATAAAATCACAAATCCTACTTTAATTAAAAATTAATTACAGATCTAAATAAGATTAATTCCAAAAAAAAAAAATACTAAACTAAAAACCTAGTCTAACTATACTAAAAACTGCATCCACCATAAAAATAATTAGAAAACCAATTGGAAATGTTAAAATTTCAGAAATAATTAAATTAAAATTCAAGATTGAATGAGAGCCTTGCAATCTAAGGGTCAGGGTTCAGTTGTATTCTAAATACTGAAAATATGGGCGATTTCATTCAGGACTCAAATTCTGAAAAAAAAATCAGATTTATTAATATTTGAGAAATTTCAGAAAGACTCTAGTCTCCTTTGATTATTTTCAGTATTTAGCAGCCTTCAAGCATGCAATATATCATTCAAAAATAAGGCATCAAAAAGACATAAATAAAGAAAATAGATTAATAAATTGAAAATCAGATTTTGCATTAAAATTATTCACCCGTAAAATCAATTAAAATAGATCAACTTACACCCTTTCTCCTTAGATTACAAGTAGCAAATCTACCCCTCCATCCTTCTTCTTCTTCCTTCACACATCAATTTTTTCTTTTCCGGCCTCGTATAATTGGTGAGTGAGAGATGTAGAGGATGGAGAGAATTAATGAGAGATGGAAGTAGTAAAATAACGAGGGAGAGAGATATGGGACGTGTGTCTCCTTCTAGATGAGAGAGAGAGAGATTTAAAAAGGAATAAATGGGAGATAATGAAAGAGAGAATTTAGGAGGGGAGAGAGATTCACGTGAGAGACTGTAGATGGGGGAGAGGAATGAGAGGAATGAGAGAGAATAATAAAAGATAAAAAAACGTGAGAGGGTGATGGAGTTTGTGAGAGAAAAAATAGGGATGAGGGAGTTAAGAGATTGAGAGGGAGAGAATAAAGAGATAGAAAAGTTAGGGGAGGAAGAAACTCACGTCCATATCTCATTGCAATCCTCGCAAGATTTTAAAATATTAAATCTTTAAAAACTAGTTTGATTGAGATGCAAACTTTGGTGGCATTTGGGAACCTTGATAATAGGATCTTGGACTCCTTGTGGTGTCTTTTTTGAAATTTGAAACTCTTTAGTGCACCCACCTTCCATATTTAGGACTCTTCATATCTTGCAAATATCCACACTTGGGCCCACATCTTGGCTTTGAAAATATCTTTAGAATTTTGAAATTCAAACTTGTTGCATAAATTGAATGAAGATGGGCCCCATAATGAGGTGCACCCCTTGAATTTGACATGGCCACTTGGAATGAAACTCTGAAATTTTCTCTTCTTAATTGGGTCCCGCCATGGCTGCCCCTACTTTAGGATTTTCACCCAATGTGGGTGGATCCCATGGTGGGTCTTCTGAAAATTTTTCTCTTCTTGCGGGCCCTGATTTCTGAATTTCTGCAAAACAATTAACACTAATTCAAGAATAATGACTTTTATTAAAAGGATTGATGTTATGCCGGGCCCAAAAAATGCAGAATGTGATAATTTCACCAAGACATGCATTTTTATGAGAATTTTACTTAAATTCAATCAAAAGAGTCTAATTGCATGATTTTGTGAAAATCTATGAATTCAATGCATTTTATTTTAATTAAGTCCACAAATTTATATGAATGAATTAATTAAATATGTGATATTGTGGACTTATCATTGGGCAAGGAAAATATAGTCAGTAAGAGATGATTATAGCTCAATATAAAGATTGTAAATATGTGTTTAACATACCTTTTATCACACAAAGTAATTTCCATTTTTTGAGAAATTAAATTGTCTCTTTTTCTCATTGTTGAGATTCCAGTCATATCCGTAATAACTCCAATAAAATCTGCATATAGGATAATAAATAATGATGATATTAATAAGTAGTTAAGTAAGGTTATAATTATAAATATAAAATTGTTGAGTTGATATCGATGATAGATATTAAAGAAAAAAATAAATACTGTAATATTTCTATTTAGCTCAATAGAAGTACCTATTAGATTTTTAATATTATTGACCAATTGTGATAAATGGTCAAAACTTTTAATGTAATAACGATCATGTGGAATGTTGTTGCAGTCTTCCACTATTTCATTTACAATAGCATTTATCTTCAAAAATAATTGATAATTTCTAGGTACCGCCTTGTATGTAGTTGGAGAATCAGATACAGTTACACGATCAATAGAGTACATTGTACCTTGTCTTAAGTTCGGTTTGAACAAGTTAATTTGATCATTATGTAAGGTTGTTGCATTTGATCACCCTGCAAATCATTTAAAAGTTGATTTTTTAGATAAGATTAAATTTAATTGCATGTAAAATTTCAATTCATGATTACAAGTTACCTGTTCATTAATAAGAAGTAGTTTAGGATGTTATGAGATATGGATCTTGGGTGGATGCCCACTTAAGATGAGTTAGGGTTAGAATTAGGGTTCCTCTTTGTGAGGGTACTTTGTCTATAAATAGGCTCTCTCTCCTTGTATTTACACATACATAATGAGATAACAGAAAAGCTCTCTTCTCCCTCTAATCCTCTTTCTCTTAGTCTCTCTATTCTCTAACACGTTATCAACATGATACTTTCGATTTGCGTGCATGAGAAAAAAAAACCCAAAGCAGACCCACGCTGGACGATCCCATCACCTTGGCTGCAAAGAGGAACTCACCTTCCTCTTGTTTAATATTGTTGATTGTTGCAAAGAGGAAATCACCTTGTATCGGTCTGCGTCCAACAACAAGTACCCTGTTGTTGACTGTTGCAAGGAGGCAACAGCAAGGAGTTTTTATTTCCTTTCCTTTTCAATTGGATTATTGCAGGCACGATTTGCAAGGAGTTTTTGCGATAGGAAATTGTTTTTCTCGGGTACATTCAAACAACCAAGGAGACTTTACCTTCCTCGATTTGCGTGTGACAAAAAGGAAATACAGACGGCATCAAGTTCAATTTATTTATGTTTTAAGTCGGGCCATAACTTCTTCATTCGACCTCTAATCGACGAACGGGTTGGTTCTGCAGATTTGTGGAGACGAACACTACCTAATAGACGCAACAGACGAGAGATTTGAACAATCGGAATTTTTTTTCTGGACTACAATCATGATAAGTGATTTTCAAACCATACTTCAAATCCAATTTATTAGAATGTATAAAATCAATTTATGATATTTATTTACTGTAATTATAAGTGTTTGGTTACTGTTCATCTTCTTGCATGATTTTTTTATTATTTTTATTTAAATTTATCAATACTATGAATGGATCACAAAATAGAACTAGAAGTTCATCGATCTATGGACCGGCAGTCCTAGAAGTTGGCATACTGATATGAACCTGTAGATTTATATCCATAACCATAAAAGTCTAAATAAATTATACAGCCATGAAATTAAACATGAAAATTTAACAGAACCAGAAGTTCTGATAATTTGTTAGAACCAGAAGTTCTACTTCAAACCTAAAAATTTGACAGGACCTGCAGTTCTAATTTCATGTATTATGAACTTGAAATTCTAAATAAAGCCTGAAGTCTTGATAGAACCAGTAGTTCTGATTCTCAAAGTTGAGAACCTGATGCTCTAACTTTTCATTGGCCATTTTTTTTTGTTATGTTTAAAATCCTTCCTTAATTACCTCTGATGTTAAGGTTTCATTATTTTTTTCTTTTACTTTATTAATTAGCTGTACATGGTTAACTTAATATATATTTCTTATTACAGTTCTTGCATAATGTCAAATATGCTAAAATTGACTTTAAAGCACTTAACATAAATGGGACAATTGCTAATCTTGGCAATTGGATGCTAAAATCCACTTGAAATCCAAGAAACTATGTGAGACTATAAAGGAAGGTAACACAATGTCCCCAGAGGAAAAGGCGTTAGCCCTCATCTTTCTATGCCATCACATACATGAAGACCTAAAAAATGAATACCTTACTGAGGAAGACCCACTAGGCCTATGGAAATCCTTGAAGGATAGGTATGATCACCAGAAGATGGTCATACTACCAGCTGCCCAGAATGAATGGTTAAACATGAGGTTACAGGATTATAAAACAGTATCTAAATACAACTCTGTCCTCTTTAATATTGTTTCCCGATTAAGACTATGGTGAAAAGGTTTCGGAAGAGCAGATGTTGGAGAAAACGTTATCCACTTTTCATGCCTCGAATGTACTCCTATAGTAGCAGTATTGAGCACGACGTTTCTCCAAATATTCAGAACTTATCTCCTATCTGCCAGTCGCTGAACATAATTGCATGGTATTGATAAAAAATCATAACTCCAGACCAACTGGATCTTCAGCAGTTCCTAAAGCAAATGCCAGTTTTAGCTCAAACAGAGGTAGAGGAGGCAGAGGAAGGGGGAATGGAAGACATAACTCCTTTAGACGAGGTGGTTTTAAAGGTCCCCCTCTAAAATTCAAAAATCACTAGAAGTGGCATGCCCCTCATCATACGAATAACCAGAATCCACCGGCTAATCCTACCCATCATCCTGATGACACGTACCACAAATGTGGAAGAAGTGGGCATTGGTCACCCACTTGCCGTGCACCAAAGGAAGTGATGGAACAATACAAAGCATACAAGGCCTCTGTTCATTTAGCAGAGACAAATTAAATGATCTGGAAGGCTGGAATTGGAATACAATAACACCAAAGAGGCCTCCAATTGACATTACAAACTTGGAAACTCGAGACTTCCTTGAGGATGAGGACAACCAACCTTTGGATAATAAGGCATTTAACACTCACTTGGCAACACCCCCTGGCATGGTCTAGAAGACTAATAATTCTTTGAACTTTCACAAACTTGAATTTTTTTAGTTTGTTTGAGATGCATGTTTCTTAGACTTTTCCTTTATGATGGGGATCTTTATTTTTCATTAATGTCCTAATTTATGGTGAATAGTTTAATTATTTCAGCTTATATAATGTAATTGCATAGTTATATTTATTTATTATTTAAGGTATGGATCATGAAACTGAGGATAATCTATATTTGGTAGATAGCGTCATAACACACACCATTTTGAAAAATCAAAAAATTTTCTCAGAATATGCTGTTCATTCCACAAAAGGTATTCACCATAGTTGGAGTTGTGCAAATAATTGTAGGCTCTAGAAGAGCCCATATGATGAGACAATATTCCCTCCGTTACGGGGAGATAAGATAGTTCCTAAAGAACATATTGTTCCTGTAGAACAATCTGTTCCTGAAAACGGCAAGAACTGACAAGAAATACTACCAATATGTCTCATCTAGATTCACGTACTATACAATATGAAGTACGAAAAATTGCTATATTTTCTGTACTACACCTAATGCATTTAACGATGCAGCAAAGGTGACAAAGTCACATGTACCAGCTATAAATGCACCTGCCAGGATTAATGTCCCTGTAAGACAAAGTCAAAATATAGCAGCAAAAGAATCTGTAATACGCTAGAAGCGTGGTAGACCTATAGGTTTAAAGGACTTAGCTCCACAAAAAAGGAGAAACGAACAATCTTCATCATGTGCTCCCAAAGAGGCACATAACCCTCCTGAAGAGGCTCCACCCGAAGAGGCATATAACCCTCCTGAAGAGGCTCCTCTCAAAGAGGCACGAAATGCTCCTGAAGAGGTTCCTACCGAAGAGGCAAGTAATGCTCTTGAAGATGTTTCTCTTGAAGAGGCAAGTAACGCTCTTGAAGAGGTTCCTCCAGAAGATGCATATATGCTCCTGAAGAGGTTATGGTAAAATCCATTCTCTTTAGAATAATGGAAGTCCCCGATGAGACTTTAGAAGCCCCTGAAGTGGCACCGGTGCCGGAAAATGAAGAGATCTCTATACTTTACAATTATTCAAGAGAGAGATGGAATAGAATTGATGATGATGATTGGGACACAAAACCACGTTCTATAAATCCAGGAAGGATTTCCTTTGCCTAAAGCAAAGCCAAGGAGTACGTACTCAATTCAATTAAGGCACTGGATTAGTATTAAACACATCCTACGATATTTGCATGGAACAACTAATTTAGGAATATTTTATTCTTATGATCGTAGAGATTTCAATTTTATAGGATATGCATATTCAGGTTATCTCTCTAATCCTCATAAGGATCGATCACAAACAGGTTATGTGTTTCTTAATGGTAATGCTATCATTTCTTGGTGTTCTACTAAAAAGACTTTGGTAGCTACTTCCTCTAACCATGCCGAGATTTTGGCTCTTTATGAAGCCAGTAAGGAATGTGAATGACTAAGATCTTTGATTCAGCATGTTCGTAGTTCTTGTCAATTACCATCTATTGCAGGTATCCCGAATATTATCTATGAAGATAATGAAGCATGCATAAAATAGATTCGCTAATGTTTCATTAGAGGAGACAAGGCTAAGCATATAACATCAAAGTTATTCTTCACTCATAAACTTCAGAAGAACAATGAAATTGAAGTCAAGTAAGTTTGTTCGAGTAACAACCTGGCTGACCTGTTTACCAATTCTTTGCAAAAATCAGTATTCCAGAAGTTTATATATAAGATTGGCATGCGTAGAGTTCATCATCAAACTATGTCAATGGTTGCTATCATCAGGAGAAGTGGTTTATTAGGGAGCATCCTGAAGTATGCTTACATTTGTGTGCTGTACTCTTTTTCCTTTTCTAGATTTTATCCCACTAGGTTTTCCTAGTTAAGATTTTAATGAGGCGGCATTATGCACGTCCAACACCAGTTCAATGATCTTGAAGAATGTTGTACTCCTTTTCCATTCGCTTTGGTTTTCCCACTGGGTTTTCCTTAGCCAGGTTTTAATGAGGCAATTGTCTTTGAATGGTGTTCATCCAACGGGGAGTGTTGTGAGATATGGATCTTGGGTGGATGCCCACTTAAGACGAGTTAGGGTTAGAATTAGGGTTCCTCTTTGTGATGGTACTTTGTTTATAAATAGGCTCTCTCTCCTTGTATTTACATATAATAATAAGATAATAGAAAAGCTCTCTTCTCCCTCTAATCCTCTCTCTTAGTCTCTCTCTTTTCTAACATAATAACCTTTTTCACCCATAAGCATTTTGTAATTCAAATGCTTGCCATATTCTGCATACTCTTGCCTTTATTTTCCAATGGAGTTCGCAGGGGTTGAGCCTATCAAACGTATGATAATTTGGACGTTGCATTATGTCCTATCTGAGGAAATAAATATTAGAGCATTAATATAATTTTAATAATTAATATATAGATGCAATATATTTAAATTGCAGGAAATTTATAGAAATTAGTTAATTGAAGCTAATAAATATAATATAAATCATGAAGATGTAAAAGAGTACCATTAGTTTCTTAAAACTTTAGCAAGAACCTCCTCCATTTAAAAGTAATATCTTTAGACCTGACCTTGATGTAACTCGTGAAACTGCCACATATAGCTGTCCATGTGAAAAAACTGGTTTAGGAAGGTATAAACCGACTTTTGACAAAGTTTGGCCTTGGCTTTTATTAATTGTCAAAGCAAATGCAAGACAGACAGGGAATTGTCTCCTTTTGAATGTGAAAGGCCATTCTGTATCAGTTGGTGACATTATGATTCGAGGTATATAAGCAATTTCACCTATATTGAGACCTATTATGATCTCTGCTTCAATTACTCTATGTCCTAAGTCGTCTAATAATAGGTCTTGTGCCATTTCACAAACTAATCGATTGATTTAAATTTCTCAACAACATTATTAGTACACCAGCTTTTAGTTCGAGAGTGGTTTGCAATCCCACTAAATTTTAATGTGTTTAGAAATTCCGGTGTGTATAGAAGGTTTTGGTCATCATCTTGAATGTCTGTGATACTATCCAAGCTAAAATATGTCATTTTTTCTTTTGATAGCATATCGAGCATGATTTCATTTATCTCATCAACATCATTATTTGTTGGTGCTAAAATTGCACGTTCTTGGAGATAAGAACAGTTAACACCTTGACTTAAATAGTCATTATAAACATATCGTACCAAGCCTTTTACATCTTCCATTTTGTCGTTTGCTTTTCTCAAGAGCAAATCATCCGTATTTTTACCCAATTAAAATCTCCATCGTGTAATAGAGAAATTGAAGTTGCATTACTATTACCAATATCCAATACCCATTTTGCAAATGATGTGGAGTTATCATTTGTGATGCCATAGCTTGTTGATTCTTGTAACCGCATATTCACAATCAAGTTATAAACTTGACAATGTTTCCATGCTTCTGCATTTATCAATGATGCTTCGACTATTTGTTCTCTTCTCCCCTTATAAACCACGGGTAATATTTGTCTGAAATCTCCTCCCAAGGCAACAGTGAGTCATCTAAAAACTTTCTCTTCGGCATAAATATCAACAGCAAGCAAAATATCCCTTAGTGTCCTATCCAATGCATCATAAGCATGTTTGTGGGTCATTGCCTCATTGGTGCCTCATCCCATATTATTAAGTCGGTTTTTTGTAGGACAGCTGAAAGTATTTGGGTTGCCAAGTTTGAACAGGAATTTGAAATTTGGTTATTTGGGTTTTGTTCTTTGATGGATTTCTGATTTGGGTTTTTTCAGAATGTTGAAAGGTTGTGGGCGTTTGGTTTTTCTCTGTTCTGTCTCACCCAAATTTTGTTTTGTGGGAACTATGGAAGGTATTTGAAAATAGGTGCTACAACATTTGAATCAATCACATAATATTAATATCTCAAAGTGTTAGGATATAACAGTGCCCATGATAAAATGCAAAAAAAACAAAAAATCAGAACAAAGCAACATATAGATAAATAGATATATGGATGGATGGATTGGAGAGAAGAAGAATGAGAAGATCTTACTCTTGCCAAGCGGTGAAGAGGAAAATAGAAACAAAACTCTGATTTCTCCTTTTTTTTCTCTTCTCAATCTCTCAATAGACGAAGAAGCAGACGAACAAGAAGAAGAAGGAGAAAGCATGTTTTTATCCCATCTCACACTCAATCGAAAATACCCCCAAACCCCACCCCAAAATAAATAAATAAATCCATGTCCATCATATATCATACACAAAGAACATAAGAAAAAAAAAAAAAACCTAGATAGCATTAGAAGATATGACACAAACCCATTAAAAAGAATGAGAATATGTGGACATACCTAATGGATTTGGAGGCTTTTTGTAGTGATGAAGCGAAGACAGAGAAGAGAAGGATGATTGTTTAAGAGAAGAAGAGGGATCACTTATACATCTATGATCAGTTTAGTAGTGGGTATGGTGAGCCCGTCCTCATACATTTGCCTCCAAAGAGGAAAATAATTTTTGGAATTTGCAGTCAACTATTCCAAGTAACTTCTGCTACACTATTGAAACTCTATATGCTTGTGTGTGATGTATGCAAAAAATAAAATAAAATAGGGGACCCATTCTTCATTCTGTTGTCTATACAACATGGCCAACCAACGATTGCGAAATCGGACTCCAACTTCGAAATCGGATCCTACGTCTTTAATATATATTAATGTGTCCAAGTACTAATAAAAGGTTTTACGCGCTTATTAAGTGGTTTATGCTTTATTTAAATGGTTAGCAGAAAGCCATGATAATTGATTTTTAATTGTTAATTAATTATATTAAAATATTTTTATAAAATTTAATGTAAATAGGCTCCCATCTAGGGTTGCAAACGGGTATCGGATTCTCCGATTATCTGGAAGTTTCGACCCGCAGAATACCGGGTCTGGAACCTATTTTAGGTTCTAAGTCATAAAAGGGTTTGGGCCCGGAACCCAATTTAGGTTCCGATTTATTAATGGGTCTTGTTCTAGGTCCATATAGGTTCATACCCGGGACCCGACATGTGAACCTTTGATATTGCAAATTGTACCCGAAAATCAACTTTTTTTTTTTACATTTTAATGCATAATACTGGAAGTAGTAGACTTGATGCACTGTTATAAGTTGAATGATATGCTTATTTTAAGAAAAAATGAAGAATAAAGAGAAATTAAAATTGATTTTGGAACTAGATTCCAGTCCTCTGGTGGACCCAGATCTGGATTTTCCTATCGGGACTAAGTCTGGAACTAACAAAACAGGTTCCTAGTAAAAACAGATCCGGAACCGTTATCTAGAAAACGGGTCCGGGTCCGGGTTCACTATGGTTTCGATCTGGAACCGTCCTGTTTGCAACCCTCCTCCTATCATTGTATCTTTGAAAGTGGCTCTTGCTTTTTGCTTGACTTGCAAATAATCTGATCGAGTCCAGGTCCTCTATTACTATTTACTATGCTAAAATTACATTCATAAAAACAATAGCGATTATAATTTAATGGAATTATGATTCATTGTTTTACCTTATTTTCCATTTTTATAATTCATGTAATTTTTTCTATTTAAAATTAAAAACGTTTTTGTTTCTCGTGTTGGGCATGGGCACCTTTCCCTGGTTATTATTTATATTAAAGCAATATAATTCGTTTTGCCATGTCAACACCCGTGAAGCTAATCTTTCAGAAAAATATCCAAGAAAAAAAATACATACTTTAGAGGGAAATTTTAAACTAGAGAGAAATTTTAGGGATTCATAAAGTTTCCTATTAATCTCAAACTCAAATCTTAAGTATGCCCCTCAAGTTTCATATTAAACTCGAAAGTTAGGGCACGTTTGTGTACATACCCTTTCAGCGGAAAGGGAAAATTGCCAAGTCAGTAAATTCCATAGAAATGGAAACCTCGAAAAAGGATTTCTGCAGAATTTAGAAATTCATGTTTGGTGCGAATCTTTTTTCCTCATTGAATTGGTGCTAATGTTGTTTGGTGCGGTTGTGGATTCTTTATAGAAAATCAAAATTTTTTGTTTGGTGAAACAATTTTTTGAAAAAAAATAACATAACATGTATATTATTTATTCAACATCAAATAATAATTTATTTAAAGAAATAAAAATGAAAGAGTTATAGGATTTTGGGTTGAAATGGAAAAGAAATAACATAACATGTATATTATTTATTCAACATCAAATAATAATTTATTTAAAGAAATAAAAATGAAAGAGTTATAGGATTTTGGGTTGAAATGGAAAAGAGTAAGGAAAAGAGGGAGAAGTTTTCCGAGGAAATCCATTTCCCTTACCCCATTGGAAATCCATTTCCAGCATTAGCAAGGAAAATGCCGACGAGATAGGAAAGCGTTCCGGTGGAATTGTTACGCATCAAACGCCCGAAAAATGAGTTCTCCACAAGAAAACCTTCCACTTTTCTGCGGAAAAGTGTGACACAAATATGCCTTTAGGGTGAACATGTCAAGTAACCGAGTGGTAGAACATTTGTCATAACTTCCCTATGCACTCTTCACTATTTGACTTGTGAGGGATGAGATGATAACTATATTATGTAATATGCATATTTTGGTATTTTGTTATTTTGTAAGGGTTAATATGTATAGGCTGACTAAACTATATTTTGTATCTTCGATATTTAATGACATTTCCCTTTCTTAGCATAACAACAAGAGGATTTAACCGGAAAAATCCCCTTAGACTTGTCAAAAGCCTAAACCGCCATCAACCTCTTGTATAGACCATAGGAGTCCCAAAAGCCCTGTTTCCCAAAGATCTTCTGTTTTTTTCTATCCCTGCTCCTTTTACTTTAAAAAGGTCCCAAAACCCTTTTCCAATTTCATTCTTTTCCCCATTTTCTCTGAGCAAGGACTCATCGAAGATGAGAAGCAGCAACTATCAAGAAGAGAAGTCCAAATCCAAAACCCCCATATCTTCTCCATACAACGTATGTAACACACACCCATTTTAGATAGGGTTGTAAAGTGGAAGTGGGGTTGCAGAGAGATTTGTCCGGATTCCAAAAAAGGCAAATGGGAAAAAGGGAGTTCGACATTCTTTATGTTGTAATGAACGACGAACGGGGATATCCCCACTCATTTACTTAGAATGAACTGCGATATCCCCGCTCAGCGCTAAAAGAAAAAAAAATGAAACAACTGGCAGGAGGACCAAATTGGTCTATACAAAAGGTTGGCTGAGTGGTTAAGATGACGGTTCCTCTCTTTTCCGAAACTAGAGGTCCTGGTATCAATCCCCGATCCCTCTCTCTTTAGGAACTCAAGGTTGAGTCCATTGGTGCTACCACTTGGGGGCCACATGGGTTTTACCCGACTTTTCTAAAATCCCTCATCTTTGGCCCAAAGGGATTTGTCCAGCCTTTTGTTATAAAAACAAATAATAAAAAAAAAATAATAAAAAAAAAAAACAAAACACACGGTTAAGCGGGCTCGGCCCTTGCCAAAACAAAAACCCTATCGCCCCTCGCCTCTCTCGAGAGTTGCCAAGAGCTCTCGTTGCCGGTGCGAAGGTAAGGACTCTTGCCATGTTTCTCTGTTTGAGATATTGGTTGGAATTTATGTTATATGAGATATTGATCTGTTCAGGCCGTTACAGCAGAAGAGAATCCGAGACAGGCCGTTACGATGGATAAGATATTCGGAAATGCGTATCGGGGCGATCCTGGCGTTCCTCACACCGACCCGGATCGTTTCGTCAACATATGGATTGGGTCGTTTGCCTTCTCCGCCCTTACCTGGTTCAACCCTTACATGTGGCAGCTCTCCAACGCCTATAAGTACTTCTTCTCGTCATTTTAGGGTTAGGGTTTTTGGTGATTCGATTAGGGTTTCTGCTTTTCATACCTATTCTTTTTGTTTATGTTTTGATGATGATGATGCTGCTGCTGCTGCTGCTGGATTTCTCATGTTTGCCTTGTTGATTTCTCAAATCAGGAACATGTATTTCTAAGAAATCATTATCTTCTTTTTAACTGTTTTTTAGACGCAAGTAGAACTGCAAAAGCTTGAAACTTAAATATTTGATATTGTCAGAAGTGTCATAAGGGATTTTCAGGTCTGAACTAATACAATCACAACAGGGTTAGGGACAAAATAATTTAGGTAATCAATAATGGGATGAGATTTTATTTTTACTCGCAATAAAAAAAAAAAAACTTTACTGATCATCTTTTTTTTTTTTGAAGGATTATTATGGTGTTTTAGATTTAAGAGTCCATTTAGATTGCTCCCTTTTAAAACTGGAGGATGACCCACTTGTGTTTTGGGCCATTATTCATGAATTTATGCCACCCATAGCACACAATTATGAACTGGGATCCATCGCTAGAATGATGAACATCTAAAATACAGGATTTACTCCAAAGGAATAAATTGCATTTTTTACATGTGATCAATCTAATGGTGGGTGCACTATGATGGAATGATTATTTATTTATTTATTTCCATTTCATTTAAGAATGGGGCAGGGTGATGTGTTATGAGCGGGTTGGATTTATCGTAGGTGCGACATTGTGCAGATTTTAAAAAGTGATAGCTAAAAGTTGGTGTTAGATATATACACATAATTCTGATTTGATGTATACGGTTTGCACCATTTTTTTAAAATTTGACCTGGCCAACCATATATACACATATTTCTGATTTGATGCAAATGGTTTGCACCATTTCTTTTTAAAATTTGACCTGGCCAACCCCGTCGCTCACCAATGACCTGACTATTTCCCACTGGTGGATTGAAAAACCACAAATATTGATGTCTTTAAAAATTATTGGAGAATATGGGGTTAAGGATGATGTGATGGGGCTAAATTCTCTGATTAAAGTAGTAGCTATGAATTCTTGTGTAGAAGTAGTATCTCAGGTCAAAGCAGAATAGTGAAATAGATTTTTGTTTTTTTATTTCCATTGGACCTTTGGAGATGTTGGAGGGAAAGCTGTGGATGATATGTTATGTATCTATGTTTTGACTATGGTTTTGTGGCCTTGTCGGATGGCCCATTTTCAGAAAAAAAAAAAAGCACTATAAGCAGGACCTAGGCTCAGCCTGTTGCCTTTAATTTTCATTACTGGTAGTTTGAGATATATTCTAATGGATATATTGTATTTGCCCATTGAAGTTATAATGCTATATGCAGTTTTCAGCTGCAAACATCTATGCTTCTCTTCCCTTTTCCTTCTCAAATTCTGCATGTTGGGCTCATGATTTAGCATTCCAAACTGGCGCTGTGATTTAATTCTCACAGTAGTGGTATGCTTTTTTCTTGTAATTCTCACAGTAGTTTAATCTTTTCGTACATCCCCATTGAAGTTTGAATCCATATATTCTTTCTTTATACGACTTATTTTAAAGCCCTTGTATTCTAAAGCCTCCCAACATCCTTAAGTTATTCACCCACACCATCTCTTGATTCATCCAACAACATTATATCAGCTGCAAACAGCGTACACCGAGGTACTTCCTCTTTAATTCGAGTAATTAACTCATCCATAATCAGTGTAAAGTGATAAAGGGCTTAATGTTTTTGTAATCCCATGGTTACCGGAAACTCACTTGCTCTCTACAGGTAGTTCTCAGTCTCACACTTCTATGTCTCTCACACATATCTTTACTGATTTCAATATAGCACTATTTCTTATTTAAAACCCACTAAATTTATTCTTGAAGTACCTTGTTGTAAGCTTCTCTAGATCGAATAAGACCATTTGGAGATTTTTTTTTTTTCGGTATTTTTTAAGTAGTTTCTAAGTGAGTCGATAGCTTCCATAGTTGACCTCCTTGGCATAAAACCAAATTGATTTTCAAATATCTTTTTTTTTTTGTTTAAGTCTTTGCTCCATTGCTCTCTTGCATAGCTTCATAGTATGGCTCAGAAGTTTAATTCCATGATAGCTGGTACAATTTTTTTATTTCCTAAATTCTTGTATATAGGTACTGCAATACTTTCTCTCCATTCATCCGGCGTTTTCTTTATCCTTAATATCTTATTGAATAGCTTAGTTAACCAAATCCATTTAATTTTCATAAGCATTTTCCCAAGTCTCTATAGAAATGCTGTTTGGCATGTAGCCTTTCCTGTCTCCAAGCACCTCTTTTGCAATCATTATGATACAGTCAGCTGTTTGTTCCTCCCTCTATGTTTCATTTTCCTCCCTCACTCACTTTGTCCTTAAATGTGGTTGCCCTTTTTACCCATTCAAATACCCCACCTCTTTCTACTTCAAGTACAAACATCTAAAATTACTGTCCTATGTTGTATGGTCAAACTCTCTCGAAGAATAACTTTAGTCTTAACAAGGTAGTCAGTTATGTTTCCTAAGTATGAATGTCTATCGTCTTATTAATTCCATTCTTTTAGGTAATTAAATGCTCATTTTGTTTTAAAGTATGTGTTTGCTATTACAAGCTCAAATGCTAATGCAGATTCTGAGGTTGTGTCTCCTAACTCCAATTTCTTTCTCCAAATTCTTGTCCTGTATTTTAAAAAAAAAAACCTCTTGTCCTTTATGAGCTCTTTCATACCCTCTACTATCCTTTCTTACATCCTCATCTAATTGTCTCCTAAGAAAATCTTTTCTCTAGCTTGAATTTTTCGTTTTTAACCATCAATCTCCTCCAAAAATTTTCTTAATACTTTCATTTGATCCATCTTGAGTGCACAGGCATTAATGATATGCACTACATCTTCCTCTAACACTAGTTTAATTGCTTTAAGTCCATCACCTAAGCTATTTCTTTAAAAACCCCATCTACTACAATACTTCTTTTTTGGCATTGTTCTTTCATGCGTAGTAGACTTTGTAGCCATCATTAAGCTCCTTAGTTTCATCCCATTTCCACTTTGTCACATGTAGATGGGCTACATTAACTCTTCCTTTCATTGCATCGACCGACTCCATGCTCTTGCTTTTTAAAGTTCTTATATTCCAGGTAGCAACTCGAGTCCTCCTTTTCTTTTGGACTAACTTTTTTAATACCCTCACTCATTCGGATTGGTGCACGAACCCTTGCCTACTTTCTACTGCAAGCGGGCATTGATATAGGGCGTCGCTTATAGTAGGGGATGCCTTAGCATGTAACCCTTGCCAATTTTTCATTGCAACCGGATTCCACTACAATACGTTGCTTATAACGGGAAATGCCCTAGCATGATCATGGAATGTTTTTTCCTCAGAATTTATATTTATTTGGGTTGTGGCAAAAGTTTTTTCTTTTCACTGCCTTGGACCTATCTAATGCTAAACTTTTTCTTTATCCAGGCTTTGGGCTGGCAGAAAAAACTGGGGAGTTTGATTTCTTTTAATAAAATGTTGACATTTATTTAAATATTACACTGAATTCATGAATCCTATATTTTATGAGAATTGTTGAATTAGATCGTCGTACTGGTATCGAATTCTGAAGCACATACCCTATTCGTGCAATATATAAATTCTGGGTTGGATTAAGTTCTGAGACAGCAAATGCATTCTTAAAAACAATCTACCACTATAGAAAATTGAATCATAATGACATATTTCAATAAGGAAACGGAATATTCTGCATGTGAAAATCTCTTTATGCTCTATGCAGCTCTTGGCCACATGAATCTGGTTTTTCTTTTCATTTATCTAAATAATTTTAGGTCAATTGCTGTCATAATATTCTAAAGCTAATTTATTCCTTGCCACTTTCTGATATACTTTGATTCAGCTGGCATGATCGGGCAATGTTATATGAGCAGTACCATTGGAAGAAAGCAATGAAGAAGGGGAAGAAGTATGACTTCTTGGTGAGTTTACAATTACAATTGTGGGTATTTTTCGTATGTCTTCCAGTAAACTTGTCAGAAAGTGATTCTGCGTGGGGGTCTTGTTCGCGACATTTTATATATGTAATCATTACTCATCTGGACAAATTACACGTGCTTGTTTCATGGATTTCACGAATGTGAAAATGTTGTGTATAAAAGGGTCCACTTTTATGTAAATCTTCCACACCTCCCTCCCTGGTAAAATTATTTACTTATCTAAATGACATGATTCCATAATACACCCCAAAAGGCACCAAGTTAGAGTTGGTTGCTACTTCCACCAAACTGATCTGGCGAGTCAATCCTGCCAGGTTATATTTTTTGCATTTTAAAAATGCAGATAGTAAATCCCATTTTTCTGATTTTTTCGTGCTTGTGCCCCTCAGTTTCTGATCTAAGCTGTTTAACATTTTCATAGAACTAATAAACTCTAAGGTGTGAAGCTTCACATACTTAGTACATCCTCATGAATTTTGAGAAATATGTGAATAATGAAAAAAACCTAATCTTATTTTTCTATTTTATGCACTCACGCGGATCCCCAATTCATCATCCAAAATGTTCATTGTTTGGAACCCACTGTTTCCTTTGTAGAAAAGTTCTGGGGTCCTGGAGCCTAGTGTATTGTACAAAACTGAGCTAGATCCTCTCTTTGTCCTATTAATGTGCAAGTTCCCTTTGATCCTGCCCTATTGCCTAACATGGTTCCATGACTTTAAGTTTAAGGGTGGTCCCTTACAATCATCCAATAAAAGTGTGACATCTTATTGATCCTCACTTAGATTGCTGAGGGCTTGTTTGTTTGCATATGATATATAGGAATTGAATACATGGGATTTCATGGTCAAATGAGCTCCACTAAGGATTATTAAAGAGGTGAGGTTGATGGATCTACTATAGCTACTTAGATGGTGGTATGCACCAAGCAACTTAGAAATAAGCTACTATCATGCACACAATTAAAACTCGCAAGCGCACAAGATCACTATGCAGTGTAGTGAATTGTAAGTACGAGGTCGATCCCACGAAGACTTGTGATAAAACAATGTCAAAAGCAACTAAAAATCAGAATATTAAAAGAAACAATTGAATGATGAAAGGTTGAATTAAACTACAAAAAACAGTAAATTAAACTATCAAAAGATAAATAGAAATTAATCTAAAACACAACTAATATTAGAATTGAAAACAATGATAATGAATGAACTAGGGTTTCATCTACTTCCCTAACTAATCCTATGCATGTCCCTTATTATCTTTTAATAAAAAATCAGATTGTATTGGTGACATCTATCAACCTAGACCATGGCATATGCGTCTAGATTATTATTCCCCTAAACCTAATTCATGAATGGCATACTACATGAATTATTCAAGTTGCACAAACTAAGCATGGCATATGTCCTAGTCAATACATGCAGGATGCATAAAAACAATGGGAATGATAAATGTATGAGTCTAAGCATGACATATACTTAGATTATTCATGGTTCTAAACACTAGATGCTTAACATCAAGATCAATCAAAATTAAGTTAGCTACTCTTAAAATTAATTGAACATCACATGGTTGGCATAGCATATATACAACTCATCAATTAAAAACATGGTTTAGAATCTCAACTAATAAAACTGAAATCTGAATTAAAAGAAGCCAAAAGAGACTACATAGAACTAGGCTAGGGTTTCAACTACACCCTAGCCCTAAAAAATTAGCTATTCATGTCTGGAATTGAAAACAAAATAGAAAATAGAGCCATAAGAAGAACTCTAAATATTGAAGAAGAAGAATTCAACCAGTAGTTTTTTCCCCTTTTCCTCGCTCCAAAAGCTCTTCAAGATGCTCCAGAGAATGCTCCAAAGGTGGTTGTATGGGAAATAGGGTTTATGGGATGATGATAACTGGTTTTTATGCTTTTTTTTGTGGCTGGATGATGGCTCCCTTAGTGGCTAGACGTGCACTGTTCATATGTCCTTTTATAAGTCTTGCAATAGCCCTCTTTTGTGAAGAATCTCCTCCTTTTTAGGCTTCTCTCCTTATATGATTAGATCTCCATCTTTCTTTATAAGTATGCTTCCTAATTAGAATAGAATAGGAGTCTTCTTTCTTAATAAACAACACTTTCTAATTCTGATCTTACTTGTATTTTATAGAAAGTTCCTCACATGTGGCCCGCCAATCTAAATTTTAATTGCAAGGAATTAAATCTGAAACTTGAGAATAAAAGTGGGCCCATATGGGGTGTGCAACATGAGTGTGGGACCCCTCTGTTTGGACTTCTATCTTGGCTTGAAATCTTCCTTCAACTTTCCTTCTTTTTTTCCTTGTTTTTCTCCATTCTTGAATTCCTCTTTTAACTTGAATAAGACTTCCTAAATTCTGAAATTCTAACTTTAGCAATAGATGTGGACTCCCCTTGGGTGTGTGACATACTTTGGAGTTGTCTTCTTTTTCTTCTTTGATTTATGACATGAGTCTCCCACACTTTCCTTCTTTGATTTGAATTCTAAGTTGTCCATAGAACTAGAAAGTAATCTTGAAATCTGAAATAGCTTGGATGGGACCTACCTTGGTCCTACTTGATGATTCATGCCCGTCACTCTCTTCATTAATTCTCTCTTTTTGCTCCTTTTTACCTTTGCATAAAAATCAACAAAGAATATGTAAAATAGAATAGCTATGACTAGCATTAGATAAATCAAATATTATGACTCTAATTACAAACAATTAAGTACTTATTAGATGGGACCTTGACTTTCCTACGATTTGAATTATAAGGGTGATGGCGGGTATTCAACAATTCATTTCCCATCTTCCCTTGATTCAACTTCCATTAAGGAGGACGTTATTTGATGGTCATTTTTGGATGTACACCTTTGATTCTCTATTTTTAACCACTAATAGAAATACAAAGGCTTAGAATTCCTAGGGTTTAATTACATGAAACAAGCATGCCCTCATGAGTGTTTATTTGAGGCTATTTTATTTCGGCCTCTACTATTGCAATGGGCATAACTAGGCCTGTCAATCTGGCCTTGAGACAAGGGGGCCCGGCCCTAAAATGGCCCTAGGGCTGGGCTTGGACAACCCTGAGATTTGAGGGTCGGCCTTGGATAGAACTAGGGCCCGGCCCGGCCGTGACATTGGCACTTCTACTTTTCTTTATTTTATTTAATATATATTTATATGTGTAATTATATACTAAAATGCCCTTATAACAGTCATTCAGCAGTAATAAAATGGGTATATGAAGGCAATTTTATACCCTCATACCCATTATAAAATGCCTAAAAAAACCATACACATGCTTGGCTAATTTCAACTCTATTTAATTATTTAAGTTATATATTATACTTAATGCATAAGCAATAAGTATATTAAAAAAAATGCATAAGCAATTAGTGTTGTTAGGTTGCTTCCGATCCCTTCCTTGTAGTTTTATTGCTTCTTATCTAGCCTTTTTATATTATTTTTGTATATTCTTGCTAGTGCAAAAGGGGGTGAACTTGTGTTATGTGGATACCCATTTTCCTCAATGAAGTGACTTAAGATGCTAACCAATTTATAAAGGTAGTTTGTATGTGCATAAAACTTCGAGGATATGGGGTGATCTATTTTTTTAATTAGATAATTATAACTCTCAATTTTTTAAAGTCTAAATTAACAGTGATTTTTAAGTGCATTTATTTTTATTTACAAATAGCTTTTATTCTTTAAACGTTTTCTTAGTGGTCCCTTTGCAATAGAGACTAAGACAAGATAATGCTTGATCGACACTCGATCCTTTGTAATAGTGTTAAAAGAAATTAAATAATAGTTTTCTTCTTTTGAGTCCCTAAGCCCTGCCATGTCCCTCAAGGGTAGGGTAGGGTGAGAATTTTGACCTACTTGGCATAGTTGTGAATTTCATTTTGGATGCCGTTTTGGTTTACCCTTCAAATGAGAATTTTCGACCAATTCAGAAATTTTGGTAAAACTTTTCAGACTTATGTTTCAAAAAAAGATAAATTTAAATAAATAAATAAATATATATATATGTAGAAATTTGATTAGGGATTTATTTTAAGTGGAATTTTTATCTCAGTTTAGGGCTCAAATATGGTGAGGCCGAAGAGGATCAAATTCCAATGAGATGGTTGGTGGGTTTCACTGGACCGATAGCCTATTGCCCCTTTTCGTTTGTTGGAAAGAGGGGTTAGGGTAGGGTCGGGGCTTATAAGGAAAAAGAATATTTGAAGCAAGTCCTTTTAAAAATATATATATTCTTTGGCCAAAATTTCCGAATCCTCTGAAATCAACTGAAATTGACCAAAATTGTATAGGGCTGTGTTTCATTTCAGTGTGTTGACCGAGACGAGAAATTTCATCTGGGACGAAACAAATTTCACTATTTTGCTACTCGGGCTGGAATATATTTAGGGTAGGGTAAGGACAACCCCAACCGAGCCTGGCCCTTTGACAGCCTAGGCATAACATAGTTGGCAGGGTTTCTATTTCTTCTTGTTTTCAGTTTGCCTGGGAGTTTCAAACTCATAGATTTGCAGTACAGAAGTTTCAGTTATATTTTGTTTGCTGAATATCCTACCAACAGGTGAAATTTATCTACTGGATGAGATTTGTTGACTGGGTTCGTTCAGATGTTTGGATCAAACCAAATCAACCTGGACATAACCTGTGGATACATTACATTATACCCCAACGGGTGCTTTCTTTCGTTTGTCAAAATGCTCTTTTACTAGTACCCACACTTAAAATGTTAACCCACACTTAAAATGTTTGTGCGGTTAGGAAGTCTAGTTTTAACCTGGAGGTCCTGCCTTCGAATCCCTTAAGGCCCATATGGTTAGTGGGTGGTTTTATGTATCCGTGGGTTTACCAATGATCAACCGAAAGGGAGTCGGCAGGTTCCTGTGTTATAAAAAAAAAAAAAAAAAAAAAAAAAAAACAATTGTCATATATCAAGTTTGGAGAGTCAACTTAAGGATTGTGAGTCATCCTTTTGAGCTATCTTTGAAACCGAGGCCTTGAATTATCAGCCCGACACGCCTGACCACTCTGGTTCATGTTTGAACTACTACTTGACAGCTGTTCGTGATGACGAGGCATGGGAATAACTGTTTTCTGTATAAAATTGGTTTCATAATTTCTCATACTCATTTAGTAATGGTCAGTGCTGTTTCTTTTGCAGTGGAACAAGACCTGGGACAAGGCTACACGTGATTCTTACTACTTCAACTGGCCTGTATTCTTCCCCTAGAACTAGAAGTGGTTGTTTTCTTGGGATCAGGCATTTAGCTTTAGCATGAACTGAGTATTCTTTCGTTCAGATACAAATTTGTTTTCTAAAACATGGAAACTTTGTAGCGAGACTGGGAATTATGCATGTTTGCACTTTAGTTATGAACCAGCATCTCATATGTGTTTTCCTCAGCAAGGCCAAAGAGTTGTATTGTCAGCAAGCATGGCATGGGTTTCCTTTCACAGCAATTCTTTGGATGTAACACACAGTCAAAGGGCCCATTCAGAACTTGGTAAACTGAGTGGGTATCTCTCTAGTTTTACCTGTAGTTGAGGTTTTATATATTTGGATAACCTGAGTAACTATAAGTGAGTTCTCTGCCATAACCGAAACAGTTGGTTCTATGTCATAAACCAAATCACAGGTAAACTGTGTCTGTGTGGAGGGCAACCCAGTTCCAAGGATCCGAACGGAGATCGTATGGGAATGGGATGATGCATCCTGAGACAAGATAATAGGCTATTCTTGCATTCTTTTTCCAGTTATAGTGGATTGGACTTGAACACCTGATCCATCCATCCTTATCTCACTGATACCGCTTGTGTATATTGATTCCTTGCCCAACATACCAAAACCAACGAACATCTAATGTAGGAGTTTTTTTTACTAAAAGGCTCCTATATTTTCACGATACCTATAATTATAATAAGAAAAACTGATACTTAATCCTTAGGTAGTATACAAGATTTTTGGGATTCAAAATATGTGAGGCTGCAATCTTTGGATGCACAAGCAAAATATTGTCCAATGTAAGGTATTTTGCATCCAACATCTTGATCCGCATGAGCCTTACATAGGGCTTGTTTGGTTCTTTGTAAACTTTCTGTTTTTAGCCAAGTTGGCCTAGTGGTCAGGGTGAGTTAAAGGGAATCTGCCCACCCAGGGATGGATGGATTGCATTCTCTGGGTGGTGGTGTGGGAGCCCGTCTGCCATCTACTACTACCACCCGGTGATTCCCACATCTTTATAAACTTGTAGAGGTACGCTTGTCTCGCGGCAGTTGTTTTATATATGGCCTAATCAACTGAGGTACGCACAGGTGCGGATAAACAGAGTTATAAAGACCCAAATAGGGCCTAGTTAGAAACTCCAAGCAGATGCTACTGTAAAGGCTAGATTGTTTTTCATTTCTTTGAAACATAATACCCTCGTGTCTTCACATAATCTCCATTTGGCAGTATGAAAGTATATGGGAGTAATGGGACTGGGTTCTCTTCATTTCTTCGAAGAATCCCCACTATTGTAGCTCTCTCATGTGAGGGTAAAAGAGTCAAGGCAATTCATTTCGTCTGCCATAAGCTGTAAGAATCCTGGGTTATGATTACCCAATTTAGACTTGTATGTTTTCAAATGAAATTGCGCCAATGTTGCAGATTTAGCTTTTATTTTGATATGTTACTAAACAGACATATCTTCTCCTGATATTTTACATTGTAAATCCAAATTATCATCGAAACGCAGTGTATGGGAGATTCTAAATGCTTCCAAATCAAAGTCCTAAATGGTTTTGGTGAACTCAGTCTATGAGAGAGTAAATATTTTAAAGAGTGCAGAGTGCACCCCGTATCAGACTCTTTTCGCACCCCCTATCAGACTCTTTTCATTCTTGAGGCTCGGACCAATTTTTACAATCAAACATTTAATCACCATGGGATTGAATCTCGAATAGGGAAGAAAAATGTATGGTTAAAATGCCATTTAGCTTTAAGGCTGTTAAATTAAGACCTAGGATAATCCAACGGATTTTGGTTTTCTGCTAACCCTTATTCATAAGCTAATCATTCCATCCGCTCTCCTTTCCTTGATTGGCGTTTGCTAACTGGGCCCCACGATCTGTATATGTAGTCTGCTTATAGGAGATTTGCTGTTAAATAAATATATTAAGTGCTACTTGTTAATTATTATTAGTTTATGTATTTTTTATTTTAATTTTAGCTTAAAAGGATACCCACACCCACGATCAGACTGCATGTTTTTTTAGAAGTAGTCCAGATCATGGGGCCCGCTTAGATGCCTATTTAACAGTGGGGTTGGTTGAGATCCATGAGGAATTATGGATTAAAGCTTGGCCCCAAAGCCATTCATGGGTTTATGAAGAGGATTAATGGTTCGGATATTAAGCTAGGGGCCTAGGAAGTTTAAAAGCTCGGATGCATTAAGAGTTCTGATCGAATACTTCTGGAGACAATGCCCTGGACGATCGCTCCCGGTACATTTGGAATTTGGAAGATGCGAAACCGATAATCAAGCACCCAAGTGGCAGATCATTTGTCATAACTTCTCTTAACTATTTGACAGGTGACAGATGAGATGATAACTACATTCTGTAATATGCTTATATTATGTTATTTTGTAATATGTTGGTATTATGTTATTTTGTTATTTTGTAAGGGTTGATATATAGGGGATGACTGAACTATATTTTGTATCTTTGATACTTAATGACATTTCCCTTTCTTAGCATAACAACAATCAATCAATCAATAAGTGATGAGAATATTTAAAATAATTAATAAAGTAAGAACTTCATGAATTTTCTCCATTGTTAAAACTATTTATCATGAAATGTATTCTCTAAGAAAAGATTTAAATAAAGGAATAAAGTTAACAATATCAGAATATTTAGAAAATTCATGAATCTATGCATTATAGTTCGGTTCCCTTTTATCAATCATTTTAGTTCGGTTCTCCATTTTCTATTCATTTTTTCGTCTTTTCGCTATAAAAATTATTATTATATTATTTGCAGGTGGAGTTGTATTTTACTGACTCGTGTTAAATCACTTGATTTACTCATTCAAAGAGAAACACTTGAATACAGGAGTTTTGGTGACAAATGATATCAATTATACTTCTACTTCTAATAATGACTGGTTATTATTAAACCATATGTCAATTGATTGGATGAAAAATCTTCTAGACTCTGCTCTCTAAATTTCTAGACAACTCTATCCTGATCTCATACTTATCCCCCAACGAGATTTTTTATAACCTTTAAGATGTTAATACATAACTCTAGTACTCTACACAACTCAAAGAATATCCTAGAGTTTTCTATGATCTTCTGGACCGTTTAAGGTCTCCATCGATATTCAAGAGCCATCAATTCATATGATCACAAAAATATCCAGATCCATGATTGCGCCAACATATTTTTAATTGATTTTTTTCTATAACTTACCTCTAAAGATGACTTTTCCCTCCACCTCCCCAAAATTTGAATATTTCATCATAGCTAAATTCACACCATTTTAGGACTAAAATACCCATAGTGTGGGCTATAAGAGAAGAAAAAGGGGGATTCGGCGAGAGGTCCCTCAAAGTGTGACTATAATGCAAACAGTCCACAAAAAAAAGCCATGCAGCCAAAGGTCCCTCACACACTTTTTCATACCTGAAATGTCCGATTTGCCCTTTCTTTAAATCATATCCCATGATTAGTGGGAAATCCCATTAATTTCCCTAGATTAAAGGAATCATATCCTATCACTTATTTGCCCACCATTAAAGGAATCCCATTAATGATATTTTCAAATAAATTCTAAAAAAACACAAGCACATTTCAAAATAACACAAATAAATTTAAAAAAAAGCAATAATTTCAAAAAAAAAAAAATTTTTAAAAAACAATAAATATCAAAAGAACACAGATAAATTCAAAAAGATGCAAATAAGTTTAAAAAGATCGAAATAAATTTTCAAAAATATAAATAAATTCCAAAAGACTCAAATAAATCTCAAAAGATCCAAAGAAAATTCAAAAAATGCAAGTAACTTTCAAAAGACGCATATAAAATTAGAAAACGCAGACACATTTGCCAAAACTAAGATAAATCATTTTCCAAATTTCTGAAAAATTTGCCAAAAACTCAAGTATTTTTGCCAAAACTAAGTTAAATTTATATAAAAAAACATAAATAAATTTCAAAATATGCAAATAAAATTAAAAAATGAAAATAAAATTAAAAAAACGCAAATACATTTGCCAAAACTAAGATAACCCAATTTTCCAAATTAGCGAACAATGTGGCAAAAAACTCAAGTCTTTTTTTTGTCAAAAACTCATATTTGTTCCAGAACTCAGATAAATAGCCAAAAACTCGGATAGATTTGTCCAGAATTCAGATAAATTTGTCCAAAAATTTGTTTAAGAAGTCAGATAAATAGCCAGAAACTCAAATAGATTTGTACAGAACTCAGATAACTTTGTCCAGAACTCAAATAAATTTGTTCCAAAAGTCAGATAAATAGCCACAAACTCAAATAGATTGGTCCAAAATTCAAATAAATTTGACAAAAAATACAAAACTCAGATAAATTTGACTTTGACTGGAATAGAGATGGGCTTCTGGAACGGGTCAGGCTTGACCTGACCTGGACCAACCTGGGACCAAACCCAGCCCAAATCGCTGTCTTCTTCCCCAGACAGAACCTGGGCTTCCTCTTCACATTCTCTGCGATGTTCTGGAACCAGAACAGAAACCTCTTTCGGTTTGCTTCTTCTTCCATGGCAATGGCGCGGTACGGCAGCAGCGGCGGTGAACTTCCTTCTCCGGAGACGCGCAACAGCGACTTCGGCGATCCGTTTTCTATTCAAGGCTGTTCACGATGATGTGGGGCCCAGTCAGACACAAATCCCAAACCGTTGTCTACTTCTTCTTCTGCAACCTTTTCTCTGTGACAGAAGAAAACTCCGGTGATGGCACCTCCTGATTCTTCTTCCCAGTCGATGGCAGCGGATGGCGGCGATCACCAGGCGATTCTTCCTTCTTTTTTCTGCGTTTGGACGTTGCATCAGGACCTAAACAGAGCCACCCCTCTTCACCGTTTCTCTGCAACACGAGGATCTTCTTTCTCTTGACGAGATAACTGTGGCCCACCAACAGATCTATCGTCTTTGCTGGACTACCTATGGCTTCAGCGAGACCAGATCACCAGATCTTCTTTGGCGACGTCCGGAAAATAGTGCCTTGTCACCTCTTCTTCCTCGTTCTGGTTCTTCGATCTGTGTGGCCCACCAAGAGACTGATCTTCTGCGATCCTGGATCAATTCACTGCAACGAACTGATACCGGAATCCTTCTTCTCCGATCTCTCTTTCCTGCAAGAAATAACCACGCACTAAGATTTCCCAAGGCCAAGGAGGGAGAATACAAGATTTGAAATTTTAAAATTCAAAATTTTATGCCTAAAACAGTTGAAAGGGCAAATTAGTCCTAAAACATGTGATTGTGTGGATTTAGGGACCTCTGGCTGCAAACAGTCTAGCTTTTTGGACCACAGCCCTTAAAAAGAATTTGCCTGGACTGGAGGCTGGATAGATTCAATTCTAGGGACCTTTCGCTAATTATCTCTATATTATTAGCAGAAATGCCCACCAAAAAGGGGTTCCAGGTTTAAAGAGGAGAAATCTATAAAGGGCGCCTACTGCACAGGGGAATCAAAGAGATGATGAAATCAGTTCAGAAGAACCTGCTACAACCCCAATCCATTTCACAGCTCAAACCATAGGACCTGATCCAATGGTTGCATCGATTTAAGGCCTGGAAAGTGAGTTTGCTGATGCAAACCAGGTAAGTCCCCTAATTCCCTTGTTATTTTGAGTTTTCGTATTAGCAATCCCAGATTTAACACTATAACTGCCCAAAGCATACAAAGGGCTTCCACCCTAAAACAAATACCATTGGTTATACTGTCAATATTAATGGTATTATGTGGAATTGTAGAGGTGCTAAGACTGCTGCCACTGTTAGAGAAATTAAGGCCTTTGCAAGGTACATAATCCAAGATTTTTATTCTTATAAGAAACAAAGGCCGACGAAAATCAAATGAAAATATTAGCAAGGAAGCTAAAATTCAATAACATGGATATAATCTCGGCCATCGGAAATGCGGGCGGGCTGGTGATATTCTGGATCTATGATCTTGACCTTTTTAGACACTAAAGAGATACCTTTTCTACTGCATTATCAATGTAACCAATAGCCAGGTTCACTGTAATTCAAGGACCACCTTACACAGAAGAAAAAAATAATTTTTGGAACCGTATTGCTGATTTGGGTGGCGATTGCCCAGGTCCTTGGATTATAGCAGGCGATTTTAATGAGACATTTAATCAGGAAGAGAACTGGGGAGGGCAGGGTTTTAACCCGAGGAAATCTAGAACTTGCTTAGATATCTTAAAATAATCTTAAATTGTTTGACCTAGGTTCTTGCGGTCCATCCTTCACTTGGTCAAACAAAAGAAAAGGGTTTGCTCATATTAAAGAAGGGCTTGATAATGCAGTAGTGAATATTGAATGGCAGAACATGTTTCCTGAAGCCACCCTAACAGTTCTAACAGCTGGTGACTCTGACCACTCCCCAATTTAACAACCGGTGGCGCTAACCATTCCCTAATTTATCTATCCACACACCCTATGAACCCTAGACTACCGCGACCATTCAGATTCCACAATATGTGGTTAAGAGAGGTGGACTGCGAGAACCTAATCATAGGTACTTGGAAAAAAGCGAATGGGGTGATTGAAAAAAATATTACTAAGATCCTGTCTTCATTGAGCAGATATCTTATAAAGTGGAACAAAAAGAAGATAGGGAAAGTGGAAGACGTCATCAAATCCACTAGAGCTGATCTTGAATCTATTAGACACAAAACTCCTTGTGAAAATAGTATTATTACAGAATTGGAACTTAGTGCTAAATTAGATGAATATTTAGCAAAAGAGGAGGATCTTTCGCAACAGAAATCTAGGGAGTTGTGGCTTAAAGATGGGGATAAAAATACTAAGTTCTTCCATTCTAGCACTATCAATAAAAGGAGAAGGAACAAAATTAGCAAAATTAAAAATAATGATGGTGTTTGGCTGAACAATAGGGAAGACATAGGGTTTGAATTCTGTAATCACTTAAAGGGCATCATGACATCTGTTGGACCCAGAGATTTGGACTTGGTCAAAGAACTGATAAGCCCGATCATCTTACACAATGAAAATACTAAGCTTGTGGAAATTCCCTCCAAAAAAGAAGTGAAAGATGTTGTCTTTAACTTAGGTTCCCTAAAATCTCCGGGTCCTGATGGGTATCCAACTAATTCTATCAACATATCGTGATATTGTGAATATTGTAAAGAGTTTCTTTAAATACAAATTTTCCTTAGGGAAAATTAACAAAACATTATTAGTGCTCATCCCCCAAAAAAGTCAAGCCACCACTATAAATGATTTTAGAACTATAAGCCTCTGCAATGTTGTTTATAAAATTATATCGAAAATCATTACTAATAGGCTTAAGGATGTTCTTCCTAATATTATTAGTCCCTCACAAAGCACCTTTTTGAAAGGAAGACTTATTACTGAGAACTATATTATTGCCCACAAAGTTATTCATTCTTTTAAAACCAAGAAGAATAGCAAATCTATGGGTATCAAGCTTGACATGGCTAAAGCTTACGACCGAATGGAGTGGGATTTTTTACTAGAGGTTCTCAATGCTTTTGGTTTTAGTGTTAGTTTTACCCAACTTATTAAGGATTGTATTTCTTTTGTTTCCTACTCTATATTGCTAAATGGGTCCCCCTTCAGAAATTTCAAAACTTCTAGAGGGTTAAGACAAGGAGACCCTCTCTTCCCTTACCTTTTCATACTAGGGGTCGAAGTTTTGTCTCGTATGTTCACTACAACTGAAGAGATGGGAGTCATTAAAGGAATTAGAGTAGCTAGAAATGCCCATAATATCTCTCACCTCTTTTTTGCTTATGATAGCTTCATCTTTTGTAACACTAAGTTAAAAGAAGCTAGGGAAGTTAAAAACTTATTGGAGGACTATTGCGATATATCAGGTCAACTCATAAACTTTCACAAATCTGCAGTTTATTTTCGCAAAGGGAATAATTACCAGAAAAGATACAATTATATTGCTTCGATCTTAGGTATGAGAATTATGGGCAAGGACGAAAAATATCTTGGAAATTCGCTGACTATTAGGAAAAATAGAAATTCAAGTTTCGAGGCCGTCACTAACAAAATCAAAAGCAGAATTAGCTCTTGGCAAATTCCTTTGCTATCCGAAGCTGGCAGAAACACCTTAATCAAGTATGTGGCCTTGGCTATTCCCGTTTATAATATGTCCGCTCTCCGTCTCCCAAATAAAATTGCGGACTCTATTGATAAAATGCTTAGAGCCTTTTGGTGGGGTGAGAGTGCAGGAAAAAGAAAATTTATACGATCAAATGGGCTAAATTATGTAAGCCTATTGCCGAGGGGGGCTTAGGAATAAGAGACACCAAAAGAAATAATGTAGCCCTTCTAGCCAAAACATGCTGGAGATGTCTAAGTAATGAGGACCTCCTCTGCTCAAAGATTCTAAGGGCTAAATATTGCCTCAAAAGTAACCTTTGGGAAGCTAAATTCAAAAAAGACAACTCCTGGTTCTGGAAAGGGTTTGTAGAGGGAGTTGATTTCAAATGAAAAGGTTGGCTGGATAATTGGTAATGGAGAGAACATTTCTGTTTGGAAATGTAACCGGATTCCCTTAAAAAATGGTTTGAGAAAGCAGTTATCTTCTATAATTAACCTAGATCTTAAAGTTAAAGATCTATGGAATGCTAATAAAGATTGAGATACTTACGTTCTAAAAGAGTGTTTTAACATCCCTTTGGAAATTGAGGATATTGGTAAGATCTATATCTCTAGATCCTTTACTAAGGATGGAAGAGTTTGGCCCGTTTCCAAAAACGGACAACTTACTACTAAATCAGCTTATAGATTAATATGCACTAAAAATGATGTTAACTCCTTTTTTATGGTAAGTTGGAAAGCTTTATGGAGACTTCCTCTTCCTCAAAGGGTCCTAATGTTTGGTTGGAAATGTCTCAAGAATGTTGTTCCGGTAAGAGCCATCATTAAATCTAAGATTTATTCTGTAGATGACAAATGTCCTATATGTGAAAAAGAGGAGGACTCGATTGGGCATGCTCTGATGCAGTGTGAATTTGCTAGAGCAAGTTGGTTCGGCTCGTAGGTTTTTTTTTTTTATCGAATTCTGTGCACCTTTTAGACTTAATGGAATGGTGGAAGATCTCATGTGAGCAAGGCCACCCGACTCTTCCTTTTGGGGATGTTCAATAAAAAATGTGGATCCTTTCTATGTGGTGGACTATATGGAAAGCTAGGAATGACTTTATTCATAGAAGTCAATCATTAGATCCCTCTAAGATCATTAGATTAGTCCATAAGATGCTTGAGGATCCCACATGCCACTATAGGGACATTCCCTTAAAAAAAGATTTGAAACTCTCCTTAGATACTCTAGGGATCTCGAGCAATGGTGATATTATAATCTTCTCGGATGCTGCCTTTAAGGCTAAGGAAGGTTATGCTTCGTTTGGCTTCGTTATGACGTTAAATGATGTCATTATGGATGTAGGTGCTATCCAATGGCCCAAAATCGTCTCTTCAAAGGAGGCCGAAGCGAGGGTGGTCTTAGTTACATTAGAAAAGGATTGGAAGAATGGTTTTGATAGGCTTCGTGTTTTAAGGACACTCAAGAAGTGGTTTTTTCTTTGAAGGGAGGCCATGAAAACAATTTAACTTAAACCTACGTTTCGACTCTATGGACAATCCGGGAGTCGGAATCCTGAGCCGTCAGTTCCGGTAGGTCAGGAATGACTATGGGTCCGTGCTCGTCTAGTTTCACGGGCACCGGAGCCCGTTTACCCGGTTTGGGCGCTCGGAGGCCAATTTCCTAAGTTTTAACTTAATGGTTTAATTTAAACCTACGTTTCGACCTTACAGGCAATCCGGGAGTCGGAATCCCGAGCCGTCAGTTTCGACAGGTGAGGAATGACTATGGGCCCGTGTCTGTCTAGTTTCATGGGCACCGAAGCCCGTTTGCCCAGTTTGGGCTCTCAGAGGCCGATTTACTAAGTTCTTACTTAACATTTTAACTTAAACCTACGTTTCGACTCTACGGGCAATCCGGGAGTCGGATTTTTGAGCCATCAGTTTTGGCAGGTCAGGAATGACTATGGGCCCGTGCCCGTCCAGTTTCACCCGCACCGGAGCCCGTTTGCCCGGTTTGGGCGTTCGGAGGCCAATTTCCTAACTTTTATATTAACGTTTTAACTTAAACCTATATTTTGACTCTACGGCCAATCCAGGAGACCGATTCTCGAGCCGTTAGTTCCGGGAGTACTTTCTAAGTTTCTACATTTATAAGTTTCCAACTTTTTAAGTTTCAAAATCTATAAGTTTCTAAGACAACTTAAAATTTTTTTTCTTACTAACCTGAGTAGTGGGTGGCGGGTTTGATGCGAGCGGGCCGCGATTCTGTGATAGACGAGCCTCCAGCTCTGCCATCTCGGATCTCCACTCGGCCCTCATCTCTGCCCTGACCTCAGCCGTCACCTCCTCTCTGATCGCTGCCTTCATGGACTGCAGCAACTGCTTGACCTCCTCATCTGTACGGAGGCGTAAGCCCTGGGAGGAGCTAGCACCGGATGACTCCACTCGCGCGATGTACGAGCGTGGAATGCCCATCCCATCCGTGAGCGTGTATCCGTGCCCGTCCCGACCAATGACGGAGTGGAATATCTCATCCCTCCGGGATGGAAAACTGCGCTCCTCCTCGGGCAAGTCCTCCGGGCGTGACTAAAACAGGGCCTGCGTAGTTGATTCATTTAATATACTATCATGCATAACAAGACATAGTAATAGACAGATAATATAAGCGGTTCAATATAAAAACTTAGGACGATAGCTGCAACCTTCGGGTGGCGAGGATCTCGAGAACGCATCCAGACAGACATCCTGTTGACCGGACTGCCCTCGGTCCGCAACTGTTTGGTGGAGAGTTATATTATTAGTATAATATCATACAAAATAACAAAAATATAAATTACATGTACGATTTAACGTTTTACCTCGTGGCGGACCTGGGTGATGTGTCGAGTCCCCAACCTGTGTGTGGGACCCTGCATTGCGCGGTTCCGCTCATTCGTATCAGCCTCTCTCTGTTTCAATATTTATCAGTTACTTTTTGTTAGTTACGTTAGTCACTAGTAAATTGTTAAAATTAAAATGAAAAAATTACAATTTTCTCACCTGTGCCTCCTCGCTCGTCCAGTACTGAACGAGCTGAGTCCACTGATCAGGGAGAACGCCCCTCGGAACTCACGTCAATATGTCAGGGGCATCCTGATGTGGCTTCCAGTGCTGCATCTTTATTTTATTTTTATGATCTTTCCATAACTTCCGGCACTTCGACATGCAAACTGGCCGGAAGAGATCAAGACATGGCCTCAAATTGTCCTGAAAAGGACAAATAATTTTTCATTAAGTTATGGTTTAAATTGACACATCCTGAGGAGAAATGTTAAATTATTACCTTAACCTGCTGCCAGGTACGATCCAGTGTCTCCACCGGGAATGCCTCCCAATCGAGTGTAGTCAAACGGAATGCATATGGATCTCGGACCATATGTCCCAACTGGCTGATGAGCTGGCGAGCATGCAGACCCACCGGATGCCACGTCGCATCAAACTCCACGTCAATGGGATGACCGGAATTCCACGTCCGGATCCCTCTAGCAGGGCCTCTCCCCCTGCTGGAAGATGGGGCCGTGCTCGTAGCACCTGTTCAAATTAGAGATAATCTAATTAAATTGAAATAAGATAACTTGCTAGAATTAAAATGTTTTAATTAAATAAACTTATACTGGTCTGTGTATCGGCCGATGCAAGCCGAGACGGTGGAGCTGAAGAAGTCGACGCCGAAGCGTCCACTGGGGTGGATGGACCCGGATGAGACGTCGATGGCCTACTCGGTGGGGCCATCGAACTAGACTGTGTGGCATCCGTTGTCGGTCTAGGCTCCCTAGATTGCATGCTGGCCTCGGTCTGGCGGAGCAGCTCGTCCATCGTCCGCGGATGATCTCTCCTCTTTCGACCAGACATATCTGCTCGAACTGGTCTAAGTTTCACTAATGCATGCAAATGAATAAAAGTTGCAGTGGAAGGTTCACAACCAATGAAATCTTTAAATATAAAACCATCTATAGCAGTTCTAAGTCTGTTTGTACCATTAATTAACCTAATACACCCAACATGCATCTATTTACAGGTAAAACCCATGAACGAATTACTAGTTAACTACTCTTCAAATTGCCTTCCGCTACTTTGTTTCTAGACATTCCATGTTTGAGCTAACTTATGCTTGGTTACTATAATTTGCACTTGATAAGGTGTATGAGCATAAGAAAAGTTCTAATTATGGTTTTCATGGCATTGAATTTATGACAATATCATCATTGTTTTACTTAGTAAGGCTGAGGGTGTGTTAATTTGAAGAGAGAGTACATTGAAGACCATTGGATGATTACCCCCCACATGCTTAAACCACTTGAATAGAAGAAGACAAAGCCCTAATTCCATAAAAATAAAATTGAAACTTCCAAAGGCTCACACTCGAAGAAATCCAAGAAACAACATTAGAAGTCTTGTATATGAAGGATACATACCTCTCTCATTCAAACAAGAAAGAAGAAGCAGCTCTTGTTTTCTCATGTAGCATGAAGGAAAACAGAAAAGTTATATTTTGATCAATTCAATATATAAAAACCCATGTATACATCATTCAACTCATAACCAACCTACTTCTGCTAAAACTCTTAACACTAATTATCTCCTTAATTAATATATTTCCACGAGCACTCCTACAGTCCTACTAACAATCGAAGAATTCAAAATAAACGAATTATTTCATAGCAATTAACAAAACTTACATATTGGTTTACCATCTCTACATGGACCCAGGCTACTCCACTATTTAACTTAATCACTGGTCAACCATATGAAAGGGCCAAATTCATACAAGCCAAGCATGGCTGGTTGGACATTTGTTGATCTTTTGATTGATTATAAATCACCTCAAGAGACCTTCGATAAACTTGAACAATGAATAGGTGAAACATATAAAATTTGACCATTCCTGACATCTTTTTTGCTCTTCCAATAACCAGCAATAGGCCATGAAAAAAACAGACGGTTTAGATGGAGATGCTGTTGGGAATTCCCTTGCCTGTTAGCCCACCCTCATGACTGACGTCAAATGTGTTTGGAAACAGCAACATGTATGGAATCCTAACTGGTCCCACCTGGTTCTTTCACCGCTCATCATTGTCCAATCAAGTATGGTGAAGATTGATTCAAGTCGGTTTGACCCATCAAAATGCCACTTGTTATAATAAAGGACTTGTTTTTTACCCAAAAAATAAAATAAAAGAGTAGAGGACATGCAGAAAATGCTAATAGACATGCAAGATCACATAGAGCAATCTAGGGAATCAGGACCAATCTTAACCATCCTAAATGGCAAGGTTATGTATAAATCTTTTAGAATAGGAAATTATTCTTTTTCAATTATTCTCTCTTACTTGGGAAGTTATCAATATGTCAGCGAAAATCAACCCCTTCAATTAAATGAAGTGGATGGAACTCAATATAAACCTCAAGTCAATTCTTTTTATGCTATCAATTGAGAACCATCATGACTTTATTAGACAAATATCTACCTTTCTTTTCAAAGATATAGGATGCCAGCAGCTCAGACCCTAATAATGGATCATAATTATGTTATCCTAAAATGTCAAATAATACAACAAAAGAATTTAACTGGGTCTGCTTCAGAATTTGATCTCCTTGAAATTAAGGAGGTGAAATTATAGTTAAAAACAACCTTCAGGAGATAAATAATAACTAAAAAAAGAAAAAAAAAAACTCTTTTCTTTTCATTACATTTTCATGCATGAAATTTGCCGGTCATCAAAGCCCACACATAACAATTAGGTAGAATAGGATGAGGCAATTAGGGTTTGAACTAAAACCAGCACCAGCAGCTTTTCCTAATCCTTGCCAAAAGTTCATCCATATGGGTATTAATTTTTCAACATTTACTTTTCAAAATCTTTTTTTTTTTTTTTTTTTTGCAGAATCAGGTAGTAAAACTACTGTGGAACCAACTGGCCTTGCTAAATGATAGAAATCAAATCTCAATCTCATGCCAATCTAAGAAATATTTGTTAAGAACACTTTCATTGGTGAAATTTTCGGTTGCAGGCACATTCCAATCAGAGAGGCATGGAGCCCAGCACCCCTTACTAAATTAATGGCAGGAACCATGACAATCCTAACGTTCCCATGTAGGAACATCCATAGGAGAAAATTCCCCCTTTTACCAATAGGTTAGAACTTACAGAGAAACACGGAAGAATTCTACTTCATCTGTAAATTAGATTGATTGGCTTGCGCCTTAAATAGAATGGCCTTTTTTGTTTTATATTCAATACAACTGACTAATTTGTATATAAAACAACATTATAGCACATCACCCACCAAAACACCACCAAGATGAATTCATACCAAAATTTCTGGCTTCTAAAAACGTTTATGGCACATGAGTGTACCATTCATTAAATGAAGGAGATCAAACACGCATACCTTCAAATGGGGAAAAGGACCAGTTCCTTGTTCAAACAGCAGCTGACGAAACCGAAGAGGGTTTCTGTAGAGGCAACAATCGACAATCTTGGTGCGAGCTAGGGTTTCCTACACTCAATACACAAAAAAAACAAGAGCAAGAGAATGGAAACAAAAAATTTTCTGTAAGTATATACATATATAAATCAGGAAAGAGAGAGAGAAATAGAGAGTGAGAGAGGGAGGGGGAGAGGGAGGGAAAGAGAGACAACTGGTGGCAGCTCCGGCGCAGGGAGGGAGAGAGAGAGGACTGGTGGCTGATCTGGCGCGCGGGAGGGCACAGTGTAGAGCGAGGGGGAGAGAGAGAGAGAGAGCCGGTGGTGGCTCAGGCGCAGGCGGGGTAGCTCCGGCGGTGGTGTGGTAGGTGCGGCGGGCGGGCACGGTTTGGGCGCAGGAGAGCAGAGTGCAGGAGGGCAAAGGGTGGGAGGGGAAAAAAGAGGGGAAAGGAAAGGAAAAGCGCAAGAGGGTAGAGGGCGGGAGGGGAAAAAAACAGGGGGAAGGAAAGGGAAAAATAAAGGAAAGAAACGAGGTTTATAAAGGGCTTTTAGCGACCGCCTTTGGTGGCTGCTAAGGCGGTCGCTAATGGTGTTTTTTGCGACCGCCCCAGGCGGCCGCCCACGTTTTGCAATGCCAAAAGTCTATATTCTAGTAGTGACTGTTATTGTTCCTATGCTTCCTGTGGTGTGGGCCAATATTTGTTAAAAAAAATATATATATATATTGCTTGTAGCGGCGGCCATATGATCGACGCTAAAAGCAATATTAAAAAAAAAAAAAACTACTTTTAGCGGCGGCGACTTGACCGCCGCTAAAAAAAGTGGATTTTAGCGGCAACCATTTTGACTATTACCGGTGGTCAATGGGCACCGCTAAAAGTTTTATCGCCGTCTTACTAACCGACGGATTTCTTTTACCGGCGATTAGGGCCGCCACAAAAAAACACCACCGACCACCGCTAAAACCTTTACCCACCCAACATGTACCGTCACCCAGCGGCGGGTACGCTGACCGCAGGTAAAGGTTTTACCGCAACCAGGACCACTTTTACGCCGCTAAAGGCAGTTTTTTCTTGTAGTGAATGCTCTATGAATGTGATGGAACTATGTATATCCTCACACTTGATATCTTGTGGAAATAATATCATTGTGGGGCACATTTTCCAAGACTTATAGACCCCACACCCATTGCTCCCCAAAATTCGGAGAAGTTATCGGAGGTCCAGTTTGGGGGCGGGACACAATGTACTTTCTTTTTGTTCTTCAAGTTCCACATTTGTTAAAAGATTTCTTCATCTTTGATTGTGCAAGTAACCTTTAAAGGCTAACCGCTCAGGTTTTGTTTCTTCATTATTGTGTCATGGTTCTTCTCAACAACCATCGCGGTAGTAAATTGGTATCAATGATCCATTGGTCTTAGTTGAGTAGTTGTTAAGTCCTTAAAAATGCATAATTTCCTCATCATTTTAGAGTAATTAAGGACTTAATCATCAAATCATGGACCATTTTAGTAAAAATATCATGATTCTATATTTGTGAGCATCAAAGTCTGAATTCGAGTAAAAATTCATTCAAAAATTGCATTTTCACATAAAATCTCTCTATTTTTGGCATTGGAAGTCATAAATTTCTCATAAATTTTTATTCACAAATAAAATGATGTACTTTCTTTGCACCATTGATTTAATCAAAGATTTGATAAAATGGTGATATTTTATGAATTCATTTAGTGTGATTTGGGCCCGTGTCTTGCAATGTTTTTTTTTTCCTACATAAATAGATAATTCTTTGATTATTGATTATATTATTTGTATTTTTGTAGGGAAAGTTAATTTCTTGGGGCCCGTGGAAGAGAATTGATGAAGCAATGCACCATGGGACCCATCTACGTTTGGCATAAATTCCAAGGTAGGGGCGGCCATGGCAGGTTCCACTCTCATATGTAAAAATTTAGATTTAATCTCTTGAAGATAAGTTCTAGATTTGTTGGCCATGTGATGAGGTGTCCAAGAGCTTCCATTCAAGAATCACACACCAAAGTGGGGCCCACTCTTATGTTATGTGTGCAATGAAATTAGTTTCAGATTTGAGATGGTTTTTAGGAGAGAAAGTGGGTCCACATGAGTTCCAAGATTGACATCAAAATTTGAATTTCAGATTTGAAAAATTTTAAGTCAAGGAGAGGACGTCCATGCATAGTGTGGAATTCAAAAAAAAAATTTGCATACTCTCAAGTGGGGCCTACTTCTATTCCATATTTGAAATTAATTTTAGATTTGAGGGGATCTTTTCAAGAGAGAAAGTGGGCCCATTTGAGGATATTTTTCTAGCCATGAAGAGTTCAAAGAAACTTGAAATATCTTGATTAGCAATCTAAGTTGAAAACAAATTCAAAGAATCCAAGATTTTAGCACTTAAACTTCAAATGGATAGGCCTTAAATTTTGAAAGTTTGCAACCCAAGATTCTTCTCTAAGAAGCATTCACACGTCCAACAACTCCATCCCATATATGCTATCACACATCCAAGAAAGGGGCTGCCCATATGGCTTCAAAATTTGAATTAAATCTAAAGTGGGCCCAAGAGAGAAAGTTGCATGAGATATAAAGAATCCTATTTTTAATAGGATTATGTGCCAAGAAATCCAAGAAAATAACAAGATGGAAAACCCCTAGAAACTCTCTCAAAACCCTCCTAATCCCAATCCAAATTGGACCCCACACTATTAATCCTTACCCAAACCAAAATCTTGCAACCCAAGTCATCAAACTTGTATAAAAAAAAGAGTCATAAGGGGCTGCATGTTAATTCCCATATCCCTCACTATCTTGGACGACCATCAACCCCTCTTCCCCTTTTCCATTATTTTTTCTTCATCTCTCATCTTTCCATCAATATTTCATCCAAAGCCCTCCCCAAGGCACACCACCACTTGGATTTCCATACCGTTGCGCCGTTACCGTTGCCACCGTTGCTCCACCATTGGACCAACCATTCATCATCTTCCCTTGCTTGGATTTCAGATCGCGAAACGAGAGCCGGTTGGATCGCTGTTCGAGACTGCGAATCCTTCTCCTCCGTTTAGTGTTTCATGTGTCTCAGGTAAGGTTAGATGCACTTTATTTTGATTCAATTTTTTTTTTTTGTAATGGTTATTTACTTGTAATGGGTCTTTCATTAATAAATCAAGTTTATGGGGTCTTGGTCTTCACCAATGGGTCAACATCGAATTTTTGTGCGTAGTGACAGTGCGCACTTGGTGCGGTTGTCTTGATTTTTCTTGATGGCATTTAGCAAAGTAACCATTGCAAAGCTTGATAATTAAAATCCATTTTTTTATTCTCTGATTTTATTTTATTTTCATTTTTATGCATCTTAATAACTACTGCAATTGGTTGGACCGACAAAATCTTATGGTGAATGCAGTAGTTAGATTAGGTTTCTATATTAGGATTTTCTTTTTCTTTGGTTGTAATTAATTTTTTAGACTTGTAATTATTTTTTTTTATTAAAGTAGGACATTTGATTTGTATAGTTTTTTCTTTTTTTTTTTTAGGCTAGAACTAGTCTTTTTTAATAGGACAGGTTTTGCGATAAATAACTCCCCGTGGATCGACCCGATTTCACTGGTTATTACTACAATCACGGCCTTGCACTTGGGGCTACGATCAGTAATTTAGTGCTTCTTGTTGTTTGCTTGTATGTGAATCATTGCTTGTTTCTATCCTTCACAACCACATCAGTATATAATCCAAAGTTTGAGAAACTTAACTAGAAAAAAACTATTTTATTTGTTGGAAGGTAGGATTCGTGATTCGACGATGTTTGCACAAGATTTTCAAGGGAAGAGCAAATAATTCATTCATGATGGATAATGAGTGGGAAAATTTGAATTTGAGGTAGCATATGACCCATTCTTGCCTTGTGCATGAGGTGAAAGAGAATTTTGCAACAAAGCTCATCTAAATGACCAAGTCTTTGAAGAATTAGTTGTACTTTGAACTAGCATTCATGCACTTTGGAGACCAAAGAAGGGACTTTTTTTTTTTTTATGAATGATCACTTACATATATATATATATATATATATATATATATATAGGGGGAGATGCTACTGTGAGAGCATCTCTCACCTTATTATGAGAGATAAGGTGGAGACCCTCACATTTAAGTTGTTGGCATTGCATATGGATGTGAGGGCCCCCAGCTTATCACATTCATATCCAATGGGCAACAACTTAAATGTGAGGGCCTCTACAACGTAAATGTGAGGACCCCTACCTTATGTGATAAGGTGGGGGACCTCACATCCATATCCAATGCCAACAACTTAAATTGAGGGTCCCCACTTTATATCTCATGGTAAGGTGAGAGATGCTCTCATAGGAGCATCTCCCCATATATATATATATATATATATATATATATGGGAGATACTCCTATGAGGGACACTCTCACCAAGTTTCTGAGAGATGAGTGTGGGCCCTCACTTCCATATCCACCCTCACTAACTTAAATGCAAGGACCCCCAACTTAAATGTGAGGGCCCCCACACATCTCTCACCAACTTGGTGAGAGTGTCTCTCACTAGAGCACCTCCCTATATATATATATATATATATATATATGGAAATTCTCAAAAACTCCCCTAGAGCACCTCCCTATATATATATATATATATATATATATATATATATATATATATGGAAATTCTCAAAAACTCCCCTATTTTAAAAGGGGAGTTTCTGTCCTTATCTAATAGCAAATGATCTCTTAGTATTTTAAGAGATCCACTTTTGTAGGAGAATATTTAGGAGAGATAATTGGATATGTGTATCACTGATGACACATGTCACACTTTTATTGGCTAAAAGAGGGGCCTTTTTTTTAGAAAAACGCTCGGGAATTTTGTAGCGTAACTCATAGATACATATATATATATATATATATATATATATATTAATGAAGGGGGAAAGAAGAGGCCTTTGTACTGTCCCTCTTTGTGTTTGGTTTCTCTTTGTTATTGTTCCTTTGCCTTTAATATAAGTTCATTACTGGTGATGATAATAATAATAAATAAAAAAGAACTAAAAAGGAAAAACAGGGAAATGCTCTCCTACAAGCATCAATATAAGCAGTCCAACTCCATGGGCCTACTTGGGCCCACCTTTGATCAGTGTAGGCTCTTTTACTCTCATCCCCTATGATCTGGCGTAGGTCGAATTCTATGCTTTATCCACCATTGGATTGAAATCTACTTGATGATGCACAAAATGGATTTGCACACCACCTGTCAAGTATGAGTAATAAATGCAGTAATTAATGTGGAGAGAGAGATTATAGTGGTTCGGTCAGTTTGACCTACGTCCACTTCAGAAGGGCAGAGGTCGCCGGATCTTTTATATATCAAGTGCGTAGAGATTACAAACTTAGGAGAATAAGAGAGATGAAGTGTGTAGAAGGGAGAATATTGCTTGCCCCCCAAGTGCTGGTGGGGCTTTTCTATTTATAGTCTTCCCCTAACAGATGGGAACGACTTTACAGCAACGTTCACAAGGAGCCTTCGAACTATCCTCGCTGGGCGAGGCAGTTGGGATATTCTCTGCAGGACTTGGTAAAAGCGGGATGTGGATTGACTATTTCCGAAGCGACGTGGGTTGCCTTGACGTGGTCAAGCCTCATGGATCTGGGCCTGGACCTCAATGGACCAAACGGATCTTCATAAATATAAGCCTTGACTCATCACGGACCGGGCCACTTGGGCCTGACTCATCATTTGCCCCTCAATGCCCCGCTCCCAAAGAAGCTTTGAAAGGGGGACATTTTGAATATCTAGGGCTCTAAGAATGTTTTCCGCTTTTCTGCATGCTGCCAGTCTCTTCATTCTCTACTTGGATGTGTGTTTGGGAGAGTCCTTTTAGTTTGGGGCTTTTGAAACCCTAGGCTATAAAACCCATTTCAAAGAGAAGAAAAACCCATCTTCTTCATTGTGAGAGTGGAGAAAAAATCCATGTTGTTGAGGCCTTTTAGAGTTCCAACTTTTTACCTTTTCCCATTCTTTTTAACTTTTCCCATTCCCAAGAGATCTCAATGGAGCATCCAAGTGAAGAGGAATCAGCCCATGGGAAGAAGATGATGAAAATCAGCCAACAACTTGCAACAAAGGGAGTCCAAAGCACTTGGCAGCAGAATGCAATGGAGAAGAAAAAGGCGTGGCCTGCAGTGAGCAGTGGTACAGCAGCTGATTCAGCAGCGTGGGCGGGCGAGGCGGCCGCAGCCCGGGCGGGCGCTGGCATAGGAGCAGACGCAGCGTGCGTGGGCGCGGGCGCCGGTCCGACAGGGGCGGCAGGCGCAGCAGCACCAGCGAGTGCTGCCGCCATCGTGGGCGCTAGCGAGGTGGACCGGGTGGGCGCGGGCCCGGGCGAGGCAGTTCGGGCGGCGTCGGGCTCGGCAGCGGCAGGCTCGGGTGCTGGCGTGGTGGACCGGCGGGCGCGGGCCCGAGCGAGGCTGCCAGGGCTGCGGCAGGCGTTGCGGGGGTTGCGGGGCCCATGGGCGCGGGCGTGGTTCGCGTGGCGGCGCCCACGGGCGAGGGTGTGGCGCGCGCAGCGGCGGCAGTGGTAGGTCGTGCGGATGAGGGAAAGACCGCGGCAGCCGGTGTAGACGCGGGGCTGACTGCGGCAAGTCGGGCGGGTGCGGGGATGAACGTAGCGCCTGGCGAGGAGGCGCTCGGCGCGGGCGCCCAGGTGGGCTTGAGGACGTCCAGCGCGGGCGCCCAGGCGGGTGTGAGGACGTGTTCGGCGGTGGTAGCGTACGAGTGGGTCCTTCGGGCGCGAGCATCGCAGCCCGGGCGGGCGGTGGCCCTGCGGGCTCTGGCGCCAGTCTGTCTGCGGTTGTGGGCGTGGCAGCCCGTGCGGGCGCGGGTGCGGGCACCGGTCGTCATGAGACAAGAGAAATAGGAAACAGCCCTCCCAGCAACGTATCAAGCAAAATTTTGTGTCGTCGCAAAAAGTATCGAGGAAAAGTCGTTGTTGAGGATGATGGATCCAAGGTGAGCACTCTTTTTAGTGTACTCAAAACTGATGGAGACATTTTGAAGATTGTTGTTTCTTATCGTATTCCTCCCACTGTGCTCTGTCGCAGGGCCGAAACGGACGAGCCTGCTTGCGATGACTCCTCTGGTGACATTGTCATCTATGAGGAGATGCTTGAGGCCGGATTAAGGTTTCCAATGTCCTCCTCCATTTGCCGCGTTCTCCATTACTTTTCATTGACCCAGGGGCGATTAGCACCCAATGGCTGGAGAGTTCTGCTCGGCTTCCTTGCATTGTGGAGGAAGGTACATCACGAGGACGTTTCTCCTGTGGAGTTTCATGCCGCCTACAATTTGATCGAATCCCCGGCCCCTAACAGGGGATGGTACTATTTTACCCCTAGAGGTGGCAAGCTGCTCATGGGATTACGTTCCAATAGCACAGTTGGGAATCTTGTTTCTTTTTCATTGGTGGAGAGTGAGTCTCTGAGGCAGATCGGGCTTTGGTGCCAATACGATGGGCTGATGCCAAATGACTCGGTACGTTCTTTGATTGCTCTTTCCTCTTTTTTTTTTTTATGTATGTGCTCACTGTCCTTTTGCAGATCCTCCGGTGCTCTCTACGGATCAGGAGTGCAAGCTGCAGGCTGTGAGAGTTCATCCTGACAAAGACTTGAGAGTTCTCCTTCTCAAAGAGGGTGGTAGGACTAGTGGACCCCCTCCAAACTCTTCTTTAAAAAGAAAAGGTATGTTACCTCTGCATTAGCAATTTTTATGCCTACCTGATATTCTGTATCTAAGTAACACTTTTTTTTCTGCAGCCATAGACAACAGGGTGATTGGTGCCCGCCTCTCTACTAGGAGTACTCCTCCCTCCAAGGCGGCTAGGATAGATAACGCCTCTCCAAGGACCTCTCCACCTGTGACTTTAGAGGTGAGCTCTCCTCTATCCACCCCTCTAGCGGGGCCTCGGGCGTGTCCCCATCGGGTGGCCTCTCCTGTGGTGTCTCCCCAGGCAGCGACCTCCTCAGCCTCTCCGGCCACACCTTCTGCCCCTCGTTTGTGTCCTCCACGCTCGGGCACTTCTACAGGGGTACCGACTTGGGCTGGTCCCATGTTGGGCAACCCGCGGGTGATCCGGGAAAAGCTCGGGAGATTTGTGTTTCCACCTGAGGTTTCTCAGGCTAATGCTTTGGGCACCGAGGGGGTTATCAACATGTTTTTGGAAGGTCTGGCTCAGGTAAATATTCACTGTTCCCCTTTTCTCCAGACTTTCATTTTTTTTATATGTACTGTCTCATTTCCTTTGTCTCTTATTTTTTCAGGCCTCCACTGCATCCGTTTGCTTGTTGTCAAGGCCCGATCTCATAGTCAGATGAAATAGGATAATGAGACTATGCAAAAGGAGCTCTCCGCTGCTTAAGGAAAGATTATTGCTCTTGAAGCTGCTGGTAGGGCTTCCGAGGTTGATCTTACGGCGGCCCGCGATAGGGCGACCAGGCTTGAGACTAAGCTCTCAGCAGCCCACGAGAGGGTGGCCAAGGCAGAGGCTGAGCTTGTGAAGGCCCGTGAGAGGGCTTCGCTCAGTGAGGCTGAGCTTACACAGACCCTTGAGAGGGTGATGCTCAGAGAGGCTGCTGTAGAGACAGAGATGAAGGCGGCACATGAGAGAGCTTCTCAGGTTGAGGAGAGGGCAGCCTTGGCTGAGAGGGACCTAGAGAATGGCCTCGCTAATGCCTTCATAGACGGCTATGATGAGCTTCGAGGGAAGATTTCTGCTGCTTTCCCAGACATTGACCTCTCAGGCTTTGTGCCGACTGAGACGCCTGATGATGGTAGTGGCAGCTCTGATGATGCCGAGGATGATGTCGAGGATGATGAGGAGGAGAGCTACGAGAGTGATTATAGATGAGAAGAGGATTGACTATTTCCAAGGCGGTGAGGGTGAGGCTCCCGGATGCTCTCTTGATGACGTGGCCAGGCCTATGGACTTCTTTGGGCCTGGACCTTATTGGGCTAACCGGGTCTTGTAACATGAGTTTGGCCCTTGGGCTTGGCCCATCTCTACTCAACCTTGATTGCCGGCTATTTACATATATATCCCCTTGTGGGATCTAGCGGGACCCTCATTTATATTTTATCTATCTCCCACCACGGTCACCACATGAAATCCAAACAGTCGAGAAGATGGGCTCACGTTGATTGCTTTTTTGCGAGAATGTAATTGTTTAGATTCGTCTTATATGATTAATTGATGTTGATCTCTTTATTTCACAATCAGGCCAAGCTTTATGCATTTCTTGCTACTCTTATAATCTAATTGTCTTTGACTTTATATTTAATGCAACATGACTATGTTTATTACATTTGTTTACTTGCTCTAAATTGCTATATTTGGCATTGTAGGTGACACCTTAAATACACTTGACCCAACGCAAGTGCCGGCTAAAGAGACGCCTTCAGGACTAATAGAGTGGACTCCGGATGATATCATGTGGACATCAGCTTGCAGGAGAGAATGAGATTATATATTTGGAAGTCTTGGAGATCGTGTTATATATAACTTCCTAGTTTCTATTTATTCTAGCCTTGTGGGTATTGAATTATGATTTAGACGTGTAATAATTGTTTAACTTTACGCTTCCCACCACACTTCTTTCATATTTGGACTCGTTTATGCTCTGATTATAGGTCATTCTACTATGTTACATGGATATATGAGTTCTTGTTGCATGACGGTATTAGTTGCTTAAGCTTCTGCTGAGATAGGATATAGATGTGATGGAAAAATTGCACTCATCCTCACTTGCGGATTTCTGTGAGAAACTGGTGCCGGACAAATTATCATTTTTGGTGGACCATGCATGATGCACCATTTGTGCCCCAAAATTTCCAAACTGGACTGAACCGTTAGTAGTTTACATGGAATGAACCCTTCAAAGTACTTCACACCTAAATATTTTAAAATTAAATATATTACAACTCAAAATGGGTTGTAGGAGAATTCGACATATAATATTTCTCTCTTGCACATGATTATTTTGGAGTTGATACTTCAAGTCGCCAGATAAATGTAGGCACATTAACATCTTTTAACTCAATCTGAATTAGAGTGGGCCTATATGTTTGTATTACAATATGATATAAGAATTCAATACATAGGATTTTTTAAAGCGGTTAAAAATGAATATCAAAGGTTATTTGATACTCATTTTTGAAAATCAAAATTTTGAAAATCAACCTTTGATCTTCATCCTTAACCAATGTATTGAATTTCTATGTATTTTAAAGCAAACAAATAGGACCCTTGTATGGGCATGTTTTCCTTGATTGGGTCAATACCAAACCTGACTCGCCCAAATCCGACTCTTTGAATGTACATACCAATGACCAGAAGACTAATTCGGGGGTCATGCACACCACTCCAAAACTCAAATCTCTCCTGTTCTCTCGCGTTTATGCACTGCACGTTCGTCCACCAAACCACTGCTTCTCCCTTACTATAAAGCTCTACAGAGAAATCCAACAATTCATTCACATCAAGGGGAAGAAGAAGCCACACCAAGAAACTCTTAAAAAACATGTCATAAACATGTCATATTCCTTCAAAGTCTATGGAAAAGTCGACGAAGCTGACCAAGCCAGGCTCGACGCGCACCGGAGAACACGAAAGAGAATTGCCATCATAAGCTTATCAACCATCGTCCTTGTCGGTGTTGTCCTCGCCGTTGTCCTTGGAACATCTCACTCCTCCAACGGAGACTCAAAATCAGCACACAGTCCAACAGCAATATCCAGTTCCATCAAAGCTCTGTGCAAGGTGACCCAGTACCCAGATTCTTGTTTCAGTAGCCTTTCCTCTCTTGCAAATTCGACCCAACTCGACCCATTACAGCTATTCAAGCTCTCTCTGAAAGCTGCATTGAATGAGATATCAAGTGCTTTCAACCACCTCACAGGCATTAAGCTCAAAAGCATCATGGACATGATGTCCGAGCCAGCGCTAAGCGATTGTAAGGAGCTTTTGGGGCTCGCTGTGGACCATGTTAACGGGTCATTGCTATCCAGTGACCTTTCATCTCTCGACTTGGTTGATGACCTCAAGACATGGCTAAGCGCTACCGGTACATACCTTCAAACCTGCATAGATGGATTTACGAATGCCACAAAAGAAGCTCAGCTGCAAGTCTCCAATTCACTCAAGAACTCCACTGAGTTCACCAGCAATAGCCTTGCAATACTCACTGGTATTTTAAATGTTGTCGATTCGATCAAGCTGCGACGTTTGATGGGGTACCCTAGCAGTGAATTTCCAGTGTGGGTGTCATTGAAAGATCGAAAATTGCTAGCAAATCCAGATCCTAGGAAGAATGCAGACATTTTGGTAGCTCAAGATGGGAGTGGGAAGTATAAGAGGATTGGGGATGCGCTTGTGGCGGTGCCAGATATGAGCGAGAAGAGGACTGTGATTTATGTGAAGAAAGGTGTATATAAGGAGAATGTTTGGGTGGATAAGTCGAAATGGAATGTGATGATGGTTGGGGATGGCATGAATGCTACCATTGTCACCGGCAGCAAGAATGTCGTCGATGGGACTCCCACCTTCTCCACTGCGACCTTTGGTAATCTCTTTTAACTTCATTTGAATTTTGAGGATTCGTTGGTTTTGCTGGCAAGTCCTTGGCCCAACATATCAATGGACCCCGGGCTATTCTCAACAACCTAACCCAAAATGTTCAGCTGTGGACCCATTTTATTCCCAATTGGTAATTGGATCTGGGTTGATGGGTTGGCCCATCATTACTCTAGATTGGACCTAGTCAGATCTATACCCTAATACCCATTTACCCAATTGTCTAATATATATATAATAAAAGAACCAGATCGTTTCATCGGTAGGTTGACCAATAGACGGACCTGAACAGCTCCCTTCCCATAAGAACACAGCTTAAATCCAGCCCAGAGGTGGATCGGTCTCATACTTTGTTATTGTGAACCTGAACCAGGACTCGTGTATCTAACCTGGAATCTGGCCCATGTCAAACTTTTAAAAGTTTGGTTCTATATTAGTTTTGGAAAAATGGGTCCATTGTCATCTTTGACTCCTTGATCTGGTTTAAAAGAATTAGCTTAAGCCCAAATGTCATATTAATGTCTTAGACAAATACGTATACTCATGTAATCAGGGTTGAGCTTGCCTAAACTGGTGCCCAGACTGATCTATAATTGTAGACACAAACCATAACCTGATAGAGTATCAGGCAAATAATTAGATACCATTAGTGATTTTTCATGTTGGTTTCTAAACTCAAAACTAGCCATTCCCATTAACCTCGGGTTTTTATATTCATGACTGAGTTTGACAAACCCACTTTTATCACACAGAACTGTGACCTATACAGACTTGCATTGGCTTAAATTTAACTAATGCAATATGCACCATTATATTGATCAATGAATGACGCATATGCATAGTTAATTAAAATATTAAATGGTGATCTTCTATTCATTGCAGCTGTCTTTGGAAAGGGCTTCATAGCCCGCGACATGCAATTCCAAAACACTGCTGGTGCCATCAAACAACAAGCAGTCGCTTTGATGTCCAACGCCGACCATTCAGTCTTCTACCGATGCCGCTTTGATGCTTTCCAGGACACCCTCTACACACACACCAATCGCCAATTCTACCGTGAGTGCGATGTCTTAGGCACTGTTGATTTCATCTTTGGAAATGCAGCAGTCGTTCTCCAAAACTGCACCATTCGTCCCAAGGTCCCCATGCTTGGCCAACAGAACACGATTACAGCCCAAGGGAAGATTGATCCCAATCAGAACACTGGGATCTCAATACACAATTGTCAGATCTATGGTGCTGGTAACTAGAGTTCTGTTAGGACTTACCTTGGAAGGCCGTGGAAGGACTACTCGACAACCGTCTACATGCAGTCCATGTTGGGGAGCTTTATTGACCCGGCCGGTTGGTTGCCGTGGGTTGGTGACTCAGTGCCCAATACCATATTTTACTCGGAGTTTCAAAATCATGGACCCGGTTCTTCCATGAAAAATAGGGTTAAATGGAAGGGACTCAGAAGTATTGACTCTAAACAATCCATTAAATTTACAGTCAAGTCATTCATAGGAGGGGATAGGTGGATCTCTAAGGCAGGTGTTCCCTACAAATCTGGTCTCTGAGAGTAATCATCAACAAACATGACGGATTACATTTAAGTTTTTCTGGTTTTGTCCGTCCAACATGTTCTTGATTATTTTTTTTCCTTTTGATTTGTTCATGTTGAAGTAAAATCAAATAAAGGTCGTTTTAAGTTTTTGATGGAATGCGGATTACATGCAGAAGGAAATGAGAAGTGGCTGATCTAAGAGTAGTATTTTATTGGAAATTAACTTTACTTTATGGAATGAGAGCTTAAAGGCTTTTCTAAGTTTAATTATATGTGTAGTAAGCACACTTTGATCACATCATAAGTCGATCTAGTTTTATTCTATGGGTAGTAAGCACAATTTGATTACATCATAAATCGATCTAGTTTTATTTACATGGGTACTAAGTAATTAGACTTTGATTACATCATAAAGCAATCTAGTTAATTATAAGTTATCTGATTCTATTGTTGATACTCGTTTGAAACTTATTCATTTGGTTGTTTGCACCCTATCCGTATTGTCACGACTCCAAAATGGGGGTAGGATTAAGGGGCCATGATTAGGGGATTACTGTAGCATAATATTTTTTTCTCCCCACAATCCGCATGGGTGAGAATGCAAGATCCATCACTATTATGGAATATTTAGCGGAAGCTTGCATTGTGGTGCAACCAGAAGTCCGAAGTTCATCGGATTTTGTGTTGTCACTAATGTCTTACTAGCCGCATCGTACATGTACTGCACGGTCCTCGACCTTACTGGGTCAGTTGGGCCCAACAACAGGCCCGTTGACCCATTTATTTAGTAATGATTATAATTAGTTGTATTTTAGATATCTAAGTGGGTTTAGATCATGAGCGAGTTTCTTTTAGAGTTAGAATAGTGTCTGTAAAGTTTCGTGCGATTTCGAGTTCGTTTGGTCCTAGCAGGGGTAGTTTGCAATTTAGAGAAAATTGAGTGTTTTCCCGGAAAATTCCAAACGCCGTAATTTTTGGTTTCGTTGGAAAGGTCTCGTCGCACTGATCATTTTTTGTCTCTTAGCTCATCGCGATCAGACGATTAGAAACCCTTTAAGCAGTCCATTCCTTCACAGGACCTACTTAAGGGCAAACTTATCTTTTTCCCCTTCTATTCTTCTTAAGCAGAGATTAACCCTAATCTCGTTCTCATTATCTGCAACGAAGCTTCAGAAGCCCCCTCATTGTTTCAAAGCTCCAGAACTCTACCCGGGAGAGATCATCTCCGCCATCCAAGCCGCACATCTTCATCCTCTCAATCTCCTCTTTCCATTGATACTAGTTTGGTAAGTTTTTCCGACCATCAATTTCCTTAATCTTTTTCTTTCAGTTTAGATTTAGGTTTCTTATTAATCTTTTTCCTTCATTTCTTCTTCTTGGTGTTCTAGATTGCTTTTGAGCCGGTTAGATCGGTTGGTTTTATGGTAGAATACTTCTCAAGTTTTTCCCATTTTTCATCATCTTTTTCTTGGTTGAGGCAAGTAGATATGCAATTTATGATTGAATATGAATGTATGGTTTTATTGATTGTTACTGATCATATGCTAGATTCCCTAAATTCCAAGCTTGTCATGGTTAATTTGATTTTTATGCTAAATTGGGTATCATGGGATGAATGGATCTCAATTGATGTTTAATTGATGACGGGGGTGTGACTTGATGGATGGAATGGATTGTGTTTTGGAAGAGAGCATGGTGGCTCAATTTTGTATAGATTTTAGCCATTGGAAGGGTTTAGAACAAAGTGGAGGTGATTTGGAACGAATAGAACTCAAAAATTCAGCAAAAGCACTTTCTGCACTCGAGAGTTCAGACTCTCCCCTTGAGAGTTTGAAGTCTTGGCTTCTCAAGTCATTGGCTTGGAATGAGAGTTTGAATTCTCCTCCTGAAAGTTCGAACTCTTGGCTGAACGGTCGAACTCTCCATCTGAGAGTTTGAACTCTTGGTAATTGACCGATTTGAGGCAAATTTTCCAACAGCCATAACTTTTGATCCGATTGTCGGAATTTCACGAGCTATATACTGTTGAAAAGCTCTTAGAACGTAGAATCCAATGGTTCTACTTTCATCATGATCGGAGATCAGGAAGTGATGTAAATACCCGGATCAGTGATGCAGTCCATGTTTCATTGGAAATGAGACTGTTAACCTAGGTTTGGGCCTTAGGTGTTGGAAACCATTAACTTACTCTCACTTGACCACTATTGGGGTTTAAGATTGAAGCACGTGGCTTGGTGTGCTTCGATGGGTTGTCTAGGTATTCATGTTTTACACATGGTATAACGAAATGGGTATGGAATTGTCTCAATAAATGCTTAAAATGATTGTACACCAAGGGATTTCCCTAGAAGCATCGTTGATCCAATTCCATGCGTACTCTGTTAGAACATGTAGGGTGCAGGGATGACACTACTTGCCTACGTTGGATTGTAATTATTCCTTGACTTGTTACTTATATCCGTTGATAACGTTTCCTTATACTCTCTTGGCATAAAACACTTAACCAATTATGAAATGTAAATCCTTGTAGAACTAGGAATTGGACCTGACTTAGAACGTATCTTAGGAACCATGTGTCATGTATTTGATAAACGTAACTGGCTACCATATAAGAGATTATCATGTGGGCTGGACTTGTCTTGTATTGTCATAAATAAGATAATCCCTATAATCATGTCTTGTGCACTAAGCTAGCCAGACTTGCTTGTCTTGTTTTCCCTTGTGTCAACACCACTTCATTACTATTTGCATATTATGGCCAACTACAGTTTGGGATTTTATTGATGGGCCGGCTACTCAGACATCGAGATGGGCAGTTGATATAGGCGGCGTCCATGGCGTTGAATAGTTTAGAGCGGGCTAGGACCGTGCTGCTATTCCCAGGAATGGGAGCTAGGATCCCCCTGGGGCGAGACATTAGTATCAGTAGTCAGGATTTGATTGTTACTGATACTTCATGAGGTGGCTAGGACATCCTCGGAGTCTCCCTCTTGATACTTGCATTGCATTGCATGGATAGTGGTTATTTTTAGTGGAGACAAGGATTCCTATTATTACTTCTAATTATTATTATCCATGCTTTATGCCTAGCAACATTGCTTGTGTTCACTCGATTATATCCTGTCGTTATTCTGATACTTGATGCATGCCATGTTCATTTATATCTTACTTATCTATTGCTCAACATGTCGTTAACTCTGTTCCTTGGTGTGCAGACACCCCAGGTGACTACTGTGAGGAGCATGCAAGTGATCAGGAGATTCTAGAGGATCTCTAACCAACTGAGGAGGAACGAGAGTAGCATGCCGATGACGTAGAGTAGCATCATCATTTCTGGCACATGAGAGATTCACATGGACATTCATTAGATTTATTTATTCATTTGTTTTTCTCATTGAACCATTCATTATTGACATCATTATTTCTTTTTAAACGGTCTTGGATATGTTGGAAGTAGGTGGGCCTCATGGATAGGTTTCAAAAACTTATGACCCACTTGACACAGGGATCCACTCTCCATAAGGCTACAAACCCAATCCGATATCCAAATCCTCAAACTCAACAACCATGAACAGTAATAAACTCTATTTAGAAAATAGAAACTGCACATAACAAGCAACCACGAAATCTACAACATACAAGAAAGTAGATTATACATTTGGAGCTTAGTAGTGCTCTAATGGAGAAGTTGATCTCTTTCTTTGATGAATAACTCTTTCACAAAGCCAATCAGAATTTTCAAGACTCAATTGTCTTACACCCTATGTCTTGTATCTGGGCTCTTTTCTCAAAGAGAACAACTAGAAGCTCTTGCACTATGGGTGTGAATTCCAAGGGAAAACAACTAGAAGCTCTTAGGGAAACCGAAAGAGAAACTAGAAGAGGAAGGAGAGAGGAAGTGCAACACTTGCACTATAGGTGTGAATTCCAAGAGCGTACACGTCCATGGGGTGGTCCCCTTATTTAAAGCCTCAAAGCAACCTCTCAGTTACTAATTAAAATAGAAGTCCAACTTCAATAACAATTAGTAACTTATTCTTCTTTCTTTTACTACAGCTAGAAGTCTCACTTCAAATATAATTAGAAAATTTATAATTCTTTTCCTTTTAGAGTTTAACTAGAATTAGTAACCATCTAATAATTGGACTAACGTGGGGACCACTAGGGATTCCATAGAGACCTGACTCCAATTAGGACACCGCGACCCCACATCTCATGTGCAATCTGGGCCTACAGTTAATTGCAAATAACTCCACTATATAAATGCAATTGCACTCCATCTATATCCATGGATCAATTGGACCAGTCCACCAAATTGGATCCATATCTTATTATCCTTGAAACCCAATTAATTATAGTAATCATCGGTACCTCTCCAATTAACTCTTAATTAAAATGTGTGCGCACTTACCGATGATAAATCCATTAATTAGCACAATGAGATAATGATGATAGATTCCATCTTGACCATTGAATGTTCCCACAGTCCTACTACTACGTACCCAAGACACTGAGGTGTTGACCTCAAGATGTCTTCCTCAAGATGGCCGTTGAGAAACACCGTCTTGACATCAATTTGCCAAAGTCGTAATCGAGATGAGCTGCAACGGATAAGAGTATCCAGATGGACTTGAGCATGGCTACCAGCGAGAAGATTTTCTCATAATCGATACCTTTTTTTTTAGTATATCCTTTCGCAACAAGCCTGGCCTTAAAGGTCTCAACCTTTCCATCTAGTCATCTCTTTCTCTTGTAGCCCCACTTGCACCAAATAGGTTTAATATTAGCAAGCAAATTCACAAGTGTCCAGACCTGATTGGAGTATATAGACTCCATCTCAACTTTCATAGCATCTTGCCAATGTCCTGAATCTATCTCATTAATTGCTTCATCATAGTTACAGAAATCTTGTTCCAGTTCTTCCGGGATTGGCTCATAAGACTCTCTCAAGAACGAGAACCTGTCAGGGGGCCTGACTATTCTCCTACTACAACAAGGCTATGGTGTAACTACTGCTTCAGGTATGGGCAGATTCTCTTTAAGTTCGGTCACACTTGGATTTGGAATTGATCGCTCTTGAATCTCATCCAAGATTACATTTTCTAAAGATTTATGGTCAATCATATAATCTCCCTTTAGAAAAATTGTATTGGTGCTGACAAGCACTTTCTGCTCTTTGAGATTATAGAATAACCAACCTTTAATTCCTTTGGAATATCCTATAAATGATCAAACTTCCGACTTCGATTCCAACTTATCCGTCTTAACCTTTAGCACATGTGCCGGATAACCCTAAATATATAAATGTTGTAGACTACGCTTTCGCCCGGACCACAACTCCGATGAGTCTTGGGTACAAACTTAGATGGTACGAGGTTTAATATGTATATTGCAGTATCTAAGGCATGTCCCCAAAAGAATATAAGTAATCCTGAGAAACTCAACTGATAAGTCCACAAAACTAGGTCATTAAGTCATCATTGCATTAGCATTTGTAGACTTAATTAGGTTTAACTGCATAGAATTGCATTTAATTTCATGATTACGTGCATTTGAGGATATTTTTGGAGAAATGGTCAAAATTGGTCAAAATTCATTAAATTGCATGACTTTTTGAAATTAAGTTTTTATCATCTCATTTATCACCCCAAAATTAGGCTTTTGGTTTCATCAATGCATATATTGCTATTTTTGGCACCATGTGCTATTTTTAGAAAGTTTGTCATTTTCGTGTATTACTAGGAATGTAGGTTCCCATACATGGTTCATAATTATTTTCTTACATATGATTAATGTTAAAATTGCCTCTTTCAATTTGTAGGAGAAATCAACATGGGACCTACACTGATGAAATTTGAGAAGAGAGAAGTCAAATAAGCAAGCAAAGAGAGAGTCCAAGCATGCTTGGAAGTCTAACATGGGCCCCACACACCCCATTGCATGCCAACATATAAGCTTCCATTTTTGCACAATTATTCCCGGATTTTTCAGGGGCAGCAACTTAAAATGGTCATAACTCTCAAACCGAGTGTCGGATTGGTGCAATCTAGCCACCGTTGGAAAGCTCTTTCGAGTAGATATCCGTAGAGCCCAAGATTGCCTAAATCAGAGCTATATTGAGGGAGATATGACCTCGGAAAGTTATCTGCTACAGTTTTAGGCGGGAATTGCAAGAAATCTTAATATTTGGAAAGTTTATTCCCTTTACATCATCATGCAATTTTTAGAGATATTCTTGGAATTGTACAAGAAAAGTGTATGCATCAAGAAACCTAATAAAGCAAGGAGATCTCTCAAATTTAAAAGTCTTTCCAAAGAAAGAAGTTAGCTTGGAGAACAAGAAAGAATCCTTGCCCAATAAGGAAAAATGAGACCTAAAAGGAGGGTACTTATTTACCAAAAGGGGTTTGCAAAAAGCATAAAAGGAGGCATGATGGAGACCCATAAGACATTAAATACGTCCAAAGCTCTCCCTCTCTCCTATTCCTTTCTTTTTCTCTTCCTTTCTTCTTTTCCATTAGTTTATTTTTATTTTTGGTAGCCTTGGGCCATGTCCAAGGGTTTAGTTTGAAGGAGAAAATTTGTGAAGGAGAAGTTGTAAAGATGCAATTTTTAATGATAAATCAAGAAGCATTCTTTCCAATGGCGGGCTAATTTTCTTGATTAGAGTTATGGATGAAGGTAAGTAATTGTCTTTTTATTTGTTTAGTAATTCTAATTTGTGTTCCATGATTATGTGCTTAATGATTAATAGGCTTGTCTTCGTGCCCTAGGCAAATCTCTATTTTTATTCTAAAAATAAAAATTAGTTTTTGACTACTCATGCTTAGGTTTGATAGGTCATGCTTAGGATTTAGATCTTTTGATGGTTTATGTTTACTTTTGATGGGTGGTGCTTAAATTATTTTTATTCTTTTATGAGATGAAGGAAGTCTTGAGTTTTGAATTTTTATAATTAAAAAGGGATTTTGAAAGTTAGATTTTCCAAATTAAAAACATTGATTTGTCTTTGATTTGAAGTAAAAATTGGAACAAGTTAGGGTTACTTGATAAATAATTGGTAGATGCTTATTGGATTCCTATACTCTAATCATCTTCATTAATTGGTAGATTTCGAATTTCTATATTAGTTGCTTAATTTTTAAATATAAACTCAAAACTTTTCTTAAATTGTTAGTTAATTAGTTTTCTTAATTTAAAAGTTTCTTTAATAGCTCCCTGTGAGTTCGACTCATTCTTGCCACTGTCTCATCTAGACACCCGTGCACTTGCGGTATTTTATGATTGATATTTATCACATCAAGTTTTTGGCGCCGTTGCCGGGGAGCCAATTTGAAAAGAATCTTTTAGTTAGGATTTCTAGCATTATTTGTTCATATCATAGCATACTTTTTAGTTAGTTGCATTCATAACTTGCATTTGGTTTAGTTTGTGTTTCTTAATGATTGTGGTTGCTGTTTTTCTAGTTTTTGTTGCTGGTCTTTAATTAATTTTCAGTCTGATTTCAAGTGGTTACATAGAATACAAATTTCAGCACTATTTTTTTGACAGTTTTGACTTGGTTTTTCTCCAAAAGTTCGCACTATGAAACCAGTCAAACGGACTCCTTTTGACTTGAAATTTGGGTGGATAGGACTTTGGTATATTGACTTTGAACCATCAAAATTTCAGAAAAAAATACGTTTTGGAAGTCCAACTTTTAGTGCTATGAATAGGGCTAATCATTCACTCAGATTCTGCAATCAGCAGAAAAACCGGTTCAAGTAGTCAACTTCATTATAGCATAACTTCTTTGTCTTTTATCCTTTTTAGTCTCTGTTTTTTTTTGTTTGTTTCTTGCATATTAGGAGATTACATCTCAATCATTGCTATCAGTTTTTTATTAATACAAGTGGGTCATACAGATCTGTAAACTTGGGCCTGTGCAATAGGTCCCAACACTTAGATTTTTTTTCAGCACTTGACAGGAAGGTCTCCATTTAACTTAGGACTGCATTAGGAGTTTTATAAGTACATCTTTCATTCAAATTGCAGTAGTTTAGGGTTGTGAAATTTAGATTAGGTTTATTTTTCAATTTAGGATTTTTATTCACAATTGTTAGCTATATTTAGTAGATTATTTAGATCTAACATTTTAGTTGTTTTCTTTGAGGTTACATTCTGAATTTTGAAGGACTCTACAAGGAAGGAAATAGCGGGGATTGCTTTTAAGCAAACAAGTTGCTCTCAGAATTGCAAAGTTGCTAAAAAATTTACAAGTCAAGCTTGCACAGTTTAAAGATTTGCGTGGACCCACTGTAAGAGTTTCTAAACTTTACCCCACGAATCTTTTACTTGCAAGTGGGGCTTGGATGATTTAATTTTTGCAAAGTGTGAATGCTTGATTGACGCACCATCTAATTGGACACACACTTAGTTAAGGGCAATTGACCCCAATAAGATAAGGACTGGATTTCATCACCAGATCCTTGCCCAATTAGGTTTAACCACCTCTCACATAGTAACCTAAACATTAATTAAAATAAAGTAGAAACGAGACCATAGGACTCGAGCTCATTAGGACGAAGACCACAAAAGGTTGCACCAATTGCGCTCTTTGGTCAAGTTGATGTCTAGGTAAGTCCTGTCCCTCCAAAGGGTGGCAGTCTCTGTTCTAGGAGTTTGGTTCTTAAGCGGGACCCTTGCCAAGTGCATTGTGAACCACTCATCCTGGGGACTTACCTGGTCGATTTGGCTTCATAAGACCGGATTGGAGGCCTTAGTGCACTCTTCAAACCAGTTAGGAGTTGTCTAGTGAGTTAGGTTAACCCTAGGATAATTTCTTGTGCTCAATCTTTGTGCTTGACTGCTTGTGCATCATCTAATAAGACCATTAGGGCCCCGCATATAGATTAGGCTTGCATTTCTTTAAAGTTGAAATCGATGCATGCGCTCTAGACCTGAGAGAGAGAAACTGTGGGTACGCAAGGGTAAAAGGTTAGTCAGGATAGAGCCCGAATTAGCCTTAACCATTGTCGGAAAGTCTTCAATTTTTGAAGAAATTGTTAGAATGGCTGATCAAATGGACCCACCCATGACTTTAAAAGACTACATTTACCCCACCAGGACAACTCAACCGTCCTGCATCACCCTTCCTCAGACTATTGCCACATTTGAGCTGAAATCTGGCATGATCCAGATGCTCTCAGTATTCCTTGGCCTAGACCATGAAAACCCATATCAACATGTTAGGGAATTTGAGGACATCTGTGGGACCATGAGAATCAATCACATGACTAAAGAGGCCCTTAAACTTAGATTATTTCCTTACTCCCTAAAAGAAAAGGCTAAAGCTTGGCCTTACAGGCCGGGTCCATCACTACATGGGCCAAGTTAGTCGAAGAACTTTACAAAAAATTCTATTCCAAGCAGAAAACCGCTTCAATTAGGCAGGCCATCAATGGATTCCATCAAATGGAAGGGGAGACACTTTACAGTTATTTGGAACGGTTCAAGGATCTCTTAATCCAATGTCCCCACCATGGATTTGAAAAAATCCGATTAGTCCAAATTGTGCATGAAGACATGGATTGCCCAACCAAACAAATGGTAGAATCTTTCTGTAATGGGCAATTTACACAGAAAACAGCAGAAGAAGCATGGACATTTTTGGAAGATACCGCTGAAAACACATTGCAGTGGGCCCCAATTAAGAGGGAGCCCATCAAACCCACCATTCTTGAAAAAGGGGGGATGTTCAAGATTGAACCCAAAATTGAGGCAGAGGCCAAATTGGCCACACTGGTGAGGAGAATAGAGGCCTTAGAGCTGAACCAAAAGCCCACTCCAAACACTTTGGAGTCATTAAGATATAATCAGGCCATGAATAGAGGGATTGACCCAACAACTTTGGGTCAGACCGAGTCTATTGAGGAGGTGAATGCACTATATCAAAACTCTCGTTTTGATAATCGTCCAAGGTATGACCCGTACTCTAACACTTACAATCCAGGTTGGAGGGACAACCCGAACTTCTCTTGGACCAAAGGCCCAACTCAAGGTGGCCCATCTCAGTCCACTCAATTTCAGCCCAATCAATCTCACGTGAGTGCCCCACCCGGTTTCCAAAAACCCAATTTCAATCCCAATCCATTGACTCAGATGGTAGATTCTTTAGAAGAGGCCATGAAACTCATGTCTCAAACCACGGCCCAATTGACACAAAGCATTGCTCAACTCCAGCAGACCACTACTCAACTTTTGAATGGCCATACTCAAACCCTTGCAAAATTGGAATATCAGATGGGCCAACTGGCCAACTCCATTAGTGTCAGAGACAAGGGAACCTTCCCTAGTCAACCCGAACCTAATCCCAAGGGCCAGGTTGTTCATGATCCTATAGGAAAAGGGCCGGAACAAGTCAAATCCATAATCACCCTTAGGTCTGGTACACAGGTTGATAACAAGGTCAAACTACCCAAGGAACTTGAGGACGAATCAAGTGAGAAAGTAGAAACTAGAGAACCAAGTGTGAATGCTGAACCTATATTAGAACCAGAGAACCCAGTCAATGCTGAACCATCACCTAGTGAGCCTACTCTTAGGACCTATGTTCCCAAGGCACCATACCCACAGAGGCTAGGCCTAGCAAAATCAACTGTTCAATTGCATAAAATGTTAGAAGTATTCAAACAAGTGAGAATTAATATCCCACTACTTGATGCTATCCAACAGATTCCGGCCTATGCGAAATTTCTGAAGGACCTTTGCACCTTCAAAAGGACTACCAATGTGCCCAAGAAGGCTTTTCTAGCCCAACAAGTTAGCTCAATCATTTCCTATCCAACCCCGATCAAATATAAGGACCCAGGGTGTCCTACCATTTCTTGCCAGATAGGGGATCATCACATAGAGAAAGCTTTGCTAGACTTGGGTGCAAGTGTGAACCTTCTTCCATACTCTGTTTATGAAGAATTAGGTTTGGGGGAGTTGAAAAAGACCCATGTGACCTTGCAATTAGCTGATGCATCGATTCGATACCCCAAAGGGGTAGTTGAAGACGTTCTTATAAAAGTCGGAGACTTTGTGTTCCCTGTCGATTTTATTGTTTTGGATACCAAGCACACATCTGGCCCTGAACCCAAAATTCCAGTTATCTTGGGGAGACCATTCCTGGCCACCTCAAATGCCTTGATTAATTGTAGGAATGGAGTGATGCAAATTTCTTTTGGGACCATGACAGTCCAAGTGAACATTTTTAATGTCAGTAAACAACCTCCTGATGAGGATGATGGGGTTTTTGAAGTTAGTTACATTCATGAATTGGTAGAAAATCACTTACCCCATTTGAACCTTGAGATCCACTAGAGGCTTGTCTGGCCCACTTTGGAAGTGATTTTGATGTAGATGGACATATTGAGGAAGTCAACGCATTGTTAGACTCAACTCCATCCATGGATTGCTCCAGGTGGCAACCGAAGCATGAGATTCTGACTCTATCTGCATCCCCACCTGTCCCATCAATTGTAGAGCCCCCTAAGTTAGAACTCAAGCAATTGCCGGATACCTTGAAATATGTATTTTTAGGCCCGCTAGAAACCCTTCCAGTGATTATAACTTCAAACTTGGACCCTGTCCAAGAGGAAAAACTCGTTAAAATTTTGGAAGAGCATAAGGAAGCTATAGGGTGGTCCATTGCAGATATTAAAGGAATTAGCCCATCTGTGGTCCAACATAGAATCCATTTGGAAGAAAATGCAAAACTTCTCGTGAACCACAAAGGTGACTAAACCCTGCAATGAAGGAAGTGGTCAGGTCGGAAGTCTTAAAATTACTCGATGCAGGAGTGCTTTACCCCATATCTGATAGTGCATGGGTGAGCTCGGTTCAAGTGGTACCAAAGAAATCTGGAATAACAGTGGTTCAAAATGAGGGCAATGAATTGGTACCCACTCGGATACAGACTGGATGGAGGGTGTGCATTGATTATAGGAAGTTGAACTCAGCCACTTGAAAAGATCATTTTCCCCTCCCATTCATGGATCAGATGCTCGAAAGGTTAGCCGGTCATGCATATTATTGTTTTCTTGATGGTTATTCTGGTTATAATCAAATCCCAATTGCACCCGAGGACCAGGAAAAGACCACCTTCACCTATCCGTTTGGCACTTTCACTTACAGACGCATGCCCTTTGGGTTATGCAATGCACCGGCCACCTTTCAAAGGTGCATGTTGAGCATATTTTCTGACATGGTAGAAAGATTCATTAAAGTTTTCATGGATGATTTTTCGGTCTTTGGCAATTCTTTTGAGGAGTGCTTACATCATTTGTCCCTTGTGCTTGAAAGATGCAAAGAACGGAATCTAGTATTAAATTGGGAGAAATATCATTTTATGGTAAAAAGGGGCATAGTTCTGGGACACATTATTTCTGATAATGGAATTGAGGTGGACAAAGCAAAAATTGATTTGATCTCGAAACTGCCACCACTAAAATCAGTTAAGCAGATTCGATCATTCCTGGGCCATGCTGGTTTTTATCGTAGATTCATCAAGGATTTTAGTAAAATTGCTAAACCTTTATGCCAATTACTGACAAAAGAGGCCCCGTTTGAATTTGATGAGAAGTGTCAAAAATCTTTTGAAAGACTAAAAAAGGAACTAACTTCAGCCCCTATAATTCAGCCACCTGATTGGACCATTCCATTTGAGCTAATGTGTGATGCATCCGATACTGCTATTGGAGTTGTTTTGGGTCAACGGGTTGGAAAGCTACTCATGTGATTTACTATGCTAATAGGACCCTCAATGATGCACATCTCAATTACACAACCACTGAAAAAGAATTGTTAGCTGTAATTTTTGCCTTGGAGAAATTTCGGTCCTACTTAATAGGGTCTAAAGTCATTATCTACACGGATCATGCAGCCCTGAGATACCTTATGTCAAAAAAGGATGCGAAAGCCCGATTGATCCAGTGGATCCTTCTGCTACAAGAGTTTGATTTGGAAATAAGAGATAAAAAAGGATGTGAGAATGTTGTAGCAGACCATCTTTCGAGGATACCTTTAGAGCCTCCAGATGAGGTCCCACTGAATGAAAATTCTCCTGATGAACAATTGCTCAGTATTTCTCAAATCCCCTGGTTTGCAAATATAATCAATTACCTTGTTATAGGGGAGATGCCCACTCATTGGTCAAAACAAGATCGATCAAAATTTCTAGCTGAGGTCAAGTACTTTTTCTGGGATGACCCGTATCTTTTTAAGTACTGCCCGGATCAGATCATCAGGAGATGCATTCCTGATAATGACCATTACTCGGTCATTTCGTTCTGCCATGATCATGCTTGTGGGGGTCACTTTAGTTCAAAAAAGACAGCTGCAAAAGTTTTACAGTGTGGATTTTACTGGCCCACTATCTTTAAAGATTGCCACACATTCTGTTTGAACTGTGAAAGGTGTCAAAAGCTTGGCAAGCTCAATCGAAGGAACATGATGCCCTTGAATCCTATACTTATAGTGGAGATTTTTTATGTATGGGGAATTGACTTCATGGTGCCATTTCCAAATTCCTTTGGAAATCTTTACATTTTACTAGCAGTAGACTATGTTTCCAAGTGGGTAGAAGCCATACCAACAAAGAAGAATGACCACCATGTGGTGATTAAGTTCGTAAGAGATCATATATTTTCTCGCTTTGGTACACCTAGAGCGATCATTAGTGACGGAGGCACTCACTTTTGCAACCGTCCCTTTGAGCATTTGTTAAAAAAAATATTCTGTCACCCATAAGGTTGCTACACCTTATCATCCACAAACAAGTGGCCAAGCGGAAATTTCAAATAGGCAAATTAAACAAATTCTGGAAAAGACGGTCAATCCCACTCGGAAAGACTGGTCTTTGCGATTGATCGACGCACTGTGGGCCTATCGAACCGCTTATAAGACACTTATTGGGATGTCCCCATATAGGTTGGTCTATGGTAAGGCATGCCACTTGCCTGTTGAATTGGAGCACAGAGCTTATTGGGCCATTAAGAAGTTTAATTTTGACTTACCCACTACATAATCTGCGCAAATTGCAACTCAATGAGTTGGAAGAACTTCGAAATGATGCCTATGAGAATGCCAAGATCTATAAGGAACGAATGAAGTTGAACCATGATAAGTCAATTTTAAGGAAATCACTTGAACCAAGTATGAAAGTCCTTTTGTATAATTCCCGGTTACACCTGTTTCCCGGGAAGTTACGAACCCGGTGGACTGGTCCATTCATTGTCAGGACTGTTTACTTTCATGGTGCAGTGGAAATTGAAAATCCCAAGAATGGAGATATTTTCAAAGTGAATGGTCAACAGTTGAAACCGTTTCTGGAACTGAAGGATAAAAACATTGAGGATATCCTTCTGGAAGACCCAATTTACCAGGACTAATCATTTTTGCCATGTCGGGCTGACGACATTAAACTTAGGGCTGTTTGGGAGGCAACCCAATTTTGGAAGGTAATTGAGCTGGTTGATCACATTCTTTTGCAATCCCCCCACATGGTAAGATGTTCTAATTTTCCTTATTGTTTAATTTCACATTGCACATGCATTCATAACATTGAGGACAATGTTAGATTTAGGTTTGGGGGTGTGAGTTAGAACTTGACATATGATCATTTGTTCAATTTTCATTTTACATTTTTTTTTTCGTTTTTCTTAGTAAAAAAAAAACAAAAAAAAAAGAAAAATTTTGTTAGAGGGAAACATCCGAGAGAATTTTTATTGGCTGAAGATATTTATTTTGGGCAAAAGAAAACAATGGTTCACTATTTTATTTACGAAAAGAGTTTTTGGGAAAGTGCTGAATTTCGATCCCTCACTTTTACGTAGATTGTATACGTTTTCAAGGTTTTGAATGTGAAGCTATGATTTTCGTTTTTCTTTGATTAAAAAAAAATGGAAAATTGACCCTTAGTGTACAAAGCTTCATTGTTCGAATGGTGGATACATGAAAAGGGCTGCCTATTGTTGGGGACCGCAAAAAAAAAAAAAATAGAAAAAAAAAAACAAAAGAAGAAAGAAAAAGTGTTTAGTTAAAGTCTTGAAAAAAAAAAGAAAAACAAAATTTTGTGACTAGTTTGGGTTCGTAGCCTTTTTAACCCGAGTTAGTAAGCTCTTAGGGGTATTTTCATACCTAGTGCCCTAAAGCCATCTGGTTTGGGAGTCATTGGCCTAATGCTTGTTACATGGGTTAATTAGAAAGCTTAAGGGACCTAGGCATTGCACAGTCACATGTGTGTAAAAAAAAAGAGAAAAAAAAATGCGCCCTTTGAAAAAACAGTAGTGCGAAAGCCGTCATTATCGCCTTGAGAGGAAGACTGTGTTTTTTTTATATGTTTAGGCGGTGAACTCAATTTAAAAAAAAATTAATTATTTTTACGAAAATTATTGGTGGATCATTTGATGCTTATTTCGTATACATGCTTTTCACCGTGCACAATCAATTAGCATGATTTCGAGAATTTCTGACCAAAAGATGGGATTTGTGAACCGAATTTAAGATTTATCCTTGAAAATTTCGAGAATCGAGAATAGTCAGTGTTTATAGATTTTCTCTTGGAAGAAGTTTCCCTAGATTTTGCTAGGTTTTAAAATTCTTTACAAAAAAAAAAAAAAAAAGAATTTTGTGGGCATATTCACTGCAAACCCTCACGAGGCACAACTCGTCCACTAGGGGGAACCTAGGGGTTTAAGGGCTTACTGCATACGCTAAATGCAGTCGAGAGTACCAGCGAAAGTGGTGTTTTTCATTTCTGTTTTCTACATTAGTTTCTTTTCTGTAGGATTAGTTTATGTGTTTTCTTCCTTGTCGCTTATTTTGCTACGGGACTAGCAAAAGGCTGGTTGGGGAGTGTGATAAGTCCACAAAACTAGGTCATTAAGTCATCATTTCATTAGCATTTGTGGACTTAATTAGGTTTAACTGCATAGAATTGCATTTAATTTCATGATTACATGCATTTGAGGATATTTTTGGAGAAATGGTCAAAATTGGTCAAAATTCATTAAATTGCATGACTTTTTGAAATTAAGTTTTTATCATCTCATTTATCACCCCAAAATTAGGCTTTTGGTTTCATCAATGCATATATTACTATTTTTGGCACCATGTGCTATTTTTAGAAAGTTTGTCATTTTGGTGCATCACTAGGAATGTAGGTTCCCATACATGGTTCATAATTATTTTCTTACATATGATTAATGTTAAAATTGCCTCTTTCAATTTGTAGGAGAAATCAACATGGGACCTACATTGATGAAATTTGAGAAGAGAGAAGTTAAATAAGCAAGCAAAGAGAGAGTCTAAGCATGCTTGGAAGTCTAACATGGGCCCCACACACCCCATTGCATGCCAACATACAAGCTTCCATTTTTGCACAATTATTCCCGGATTTTTTAGGGGCAGCAACTTAAAATGGTTGTAACTCTCAAACCGAGTGTCGGATTGGCGTAATCTAGCCACCGTTGGAAAGCTCTTTTCGAGTAGATATCCGTAGAGCCCGAGATTGCCTAAATTAGAGCTATATTGAGGGAGATATGACCTCAGAAAGTTATCTGCTACAGTTTTAGGCGGGAATTGCAAGAAATCTTAATATTTGGGAAGTTTATTCCCTTTACATCATCATGCAATTTTTAGAGATATTCTTGAAATTGTACAAAGAAAGTGTATGCATCAAGAAACCTAATAAAGTAAGGAGATCTCTCAAATTTAAAAGTCTTTCCAAAGAAAGAAGTTAGCTTGGAGAACAAGAAAGAATCCTTGCCCAATAAGGAAAAATGAGACCTAAAAGGAGGGTACTTGTTTACCAAAATGGGTTTGCAAAAAGCATAAAAAGAGGCATGATGGAGACCCATAAGACATTAAATACGTCCAAAGCTCTCCCTCTCTCCTATTCCTTTCTTTTTCTCTTCCTTTCTTCTTTTCCATTAGTTTTTTTTTTTGGTAGCCTTGGGCCATGTCCAAGGGTTTAGTTTGAAGGAGAAAATTTGTGAAGGAGAAGTTGTAAAGATCCAATTTTTAACGATAAATCAAGAAGCATTCTTTGCAATGGCGGGCTAATTTTCTTGATTAGAGTTATGGATGAAGGTAAGTAATTGTCTTTTTATTTGTTTAGTAATTCTAATTTGTGTTCCATGATTATGTGCTTAATGATTAATAGGCTTGTCTTCGTGCCCTAGGCAAATCTCTATTTTTATTTCTAAAAATCAAAATTAGTTTTTGACTACTCATGCTTAGGTTTGATAGGTCATGCTTAGGATTTAGATCTTTTGATGGTTTATGCTTACTTTTGATGGGTGGTGCTTAAATTATTTTTATTCTTTTATGAGATGAAGGAAGTCTTGAGTTTTGAATTTTTATAATTAAAAAGGGATTTTGAAAGTTAGATTTTCCAAATTAAAAACATTGATTTGTCTTTGGTTTGAAGTAAAAATTGGAACAAGTTAGGGTTACTTGATAAATAATTGGTAGATGCTTATTGGATTCCTATACTCTAATCATCTTCATTAATTGGTAGATTTCGAATTTCTATATTAGTTGCTTAATTTTTAAATATAAACTCAAAACTTTTCTTAAATTATTAGTTAATTAGTTTTCTTAATTTAAAAGTTTCTTTAATAGCTCCTTGTGGGTTCGACCCGTTCTTGCCACTGTCTCATCTAGACACCCGTGCACTTGCGGTATTTTATGATTGATATTTATCACATCATCAGCATAGACTTAATCATATCTAAAAGAGTTCGGTTTCTTCTTTCCGTTACTCTGTTCTGTTGAGGCATACTAGGAGCAGACAATTGGGATAGAATATTATTTTCTGATGAGTATCTCATAAAATCAGCAGAAAGATATTCCCCTCCTCGAGCTGATCGAAAGTTTTGATACTTTTATCTAATTGCCTTTTCTCTTTGCTCGAAACTCTTTGAACTTTTCAAAAGCCTCGGACTTGCGATGCATAAGATATATGTATCCATATCTTGAGTAATCATCGGTGAAAGTGATGAAGTACTCGTATCCACCTCTTGCTCTAATATTTATGGATCCACACACATTAGTATGCACTAATTCCAATAAATCTTTGGCGTTATTGCCCTTGGATGAAAAGGGTCTTTTGGTCATTTTGCTTTCCAGACAGGACTCGCAGACAGGCATTGGTTTTACCACCAATGAAGGTAAGATACCATCTTTCACTAGTCTGTCAATCCTGTTTAGGTTTATGTGACCTAGCCTTAGGTGCCAAAGTTTTGTTGGATAAGATGTAGATGACTTCCTCTTTACTAATGGCCTATTTAATATTTCGGTATCATGTATCTCATACATTGTGGGAGTTAACAAATAAAGTCCATTGGTTACCTTGCCGGAACATATAAAAGTACCATTTCTCTTTATGACAACTTTAGTACCAAAAGTAATAGAACATCTTTTATTCACCATACTAGAAACTAAAATTAAATTCCATCTTAAAGATGGTACATATAAACTTTTTGACAAAACCAATTTATTATCTGAAAAACATAAAGTAATAACTTCCACTGAAACCGCCTCCGCCTTAGCATCAGATCCTAGGTTGATAATGATTTCTCCATCACTAAGCCTCTTGACTTCCCGGAACCCCCGCAATGAATTACAGATGTGACTTTTGGCGGGGGTTAGCACCATTCTCCAACATTCCCAGAACCCCTCCTGGTTTCCGTCACTAAGCCACACCACCATTAGCATAATTCTCCACCTTAGGACCATTGGAAACTGATTTCTTCTTTCCTTTCTGACATTTGCCTTTCGGCTTGGACCTGGCAACTGACTTTTTTGTCATCAGGGCAGTTAGCTACTTTTCATGATCCCCTCAGTCGCTATCAGCTGGCTTGACAGTTCAGCTAAAGTCAGATTCATCTTATTCATATTAGAATTGACCTTAAAATTGTTGAATGAATCTGGTAGCGACTCGAGGATTATGTCAATCCGCAATTCTGTATCAATTGCAGCACCTAGTACATCTATACTCAATCAATTCCTTAATTTGTATGGTACGTATTGGAAAAAATTCTCAAGAAGAATGTGTAATCGAGAAATAAATAGATAATTAAGTAAATAATATAATAAGAGTAAAGTGGAGAAAATAAGAAAGCATAAAATAAAAATGGTTAAGGCGCAAGGAATAACCTAATGCTTTCTTAAAGACAATATCTTCTCCACATGTAGGTGGTTTGTAATGAAGAGATTTTGCCAGAGATTCAATTTCTAATTTTATCTCTAGTCTGCACAAAATAGAAAGAAATATTTATCTGCCCAAAAGGAACTAGAATTTAAAATAAATTTCCTATAAGAAAAATAAGTATTTGAGAAGGAGTAGTATAAAGGAATAACGTGTCGTGTGTGGTATGTATGTGTGTATTTCAAATCCTTGATATAACTCTTTATATAGAGTTTTTTTGGGAGAAAAAGAGTCGTTAGAGAGAGACAGAGAGTGTGTGATGAGGGAGAGAGAGAGTTATTTATAAGAGAAATAGTCGTTGGAGATTGATGAGAAAAGTAGCTGTTGGCGAGAGAGTTACCCATCATCTATATTTTCATTTTTCTCATTGTTTTTTTTTTTTTTTCTTCATTATTTCTCTCACCCGTCATCATTCTTTGATAAGTTCCTTATCCCCCCATTATTCTTCTTCATCATTTTCTTTTATTATTTGTTTTAAAAAAAATAAATAATCGTACGTAAACTAGCACATCGCACGTTACACCGTAAATAATACAAGTGTAAACTTTTTGTACAAATTAAATTTGCGAGATTATCTCCTCTGAACCTCACTCAAGCTCCCTTTTGTTTTTTCCTATGAAGCTAAAAGTACTATTTAAGGTGGTCCTTAGCTTTATTAATCGAAAAGGTATTGTCCAATAATATATCATATTCTATGGAACCGTGGACCATTTCCTATCAATATGATTTATCAGTATTACCAAATTTTGATTAGGATGCATTAATCTCCAAAGTATATGTGTGCTTGTTGATGTTTGTTGTTGTGCCCAAGCAATAATCTACACTTATGGAACTGTGGACCATTTCCTAGTGAAAAGATTTTTGCTTTCCACAAAGTCACGAAAAACCCACATTCGGAGATTGTAAATCCATTAGGACTTGGACCAATGGAAATCTTCAGTTTTTAGAATTTTCAAGTCTGACCTCCCCCATAGGATTTGAAAATCCTTAGCTTTGTAGAGTCGCGGCATCAATACGCACCAATATCAATGTGAAATCCTCAACTATACAAATCCTCAACAATGAATCCCTCTTCCAAGAGTGCTGAGGGATCCTTTTAAAAGAAGTAGCTAGTCCCAGATGGGTGTCGGAACCGAACTCGCCGAGAACCTTGTGCATTCCGTTGTGGGATAGACCTGTGAACTCGCTGCGAATGCTCTCAGATTTATTAGATAATCAAACAAAGGTTCCCATCTCCCTTATATAGAGCAATCCCTAGGAGTCACAACTACTACGGACTCTACCTCTCCTGGAATCCCACATCTCCTGACCAACGGAATTTTGCCAACCGAGAGTCTGAACCTAATCCAAACTCTATTACCAAGAGTTTGATCCTTATCTGACTTAACCAGATCAAGACTTGTTGGGAGTTCATCCGCGGCACACCGCCGAGCTCAATCTGGCGTTGGCCCAATGGCAGTCCGGTCACACAATTTTCCTAACACCTTGACCTATGGATTTCTCATCTGTTACCAAACGTGCTGTTAGGGCTAGAGGGAGTCTTCTATTTTAGGGCGCCACATTCCTTATCCACCATTTTGGAATCCTAACCTTATTTGTTTTGTTTTGTTGTACTTCAATCAAAGATACTAGAATCCTCTTGAGTTTGAAGGGTTTCTGGAGGTAATCCTTTTATAATGTGGAAACCTATGAAAGGCAATTATTAAAGCTAGTTAAAGAATTCCCAAACATTGGCAAAGTGTTATTCAATATGTCTATGGAGTTAACTTTCCCAGGCTAAATCAATTCAATGGAATAGGACTCCTCTAAACCCCATAAATTAATACTTGGTTGATCAACTTGATAACACTTTTGTGCAAAGAACTTTAGTTTAAAGGCCCATTTGTTTCAAAATTCTAACAAACGTATTCTTATTTGCAGTGCAAAAACCGATTAAATAAAGGTGAAAATCCACGAATTGCAATGAAATAATCTCTCCTTACATGAAAAATGAACAACAAACTCGTACCAAAGTAAATCAAATCATAGGAAAGTCAAGGTATCATCTACTTATCCACTTCATCTCGTTTACCCCTAACTTCTTTTCATATTCCTTGTAAAAACTCATTTCCTTGTGGATTGTAAGCAATTCAGCTCGATTAGAATAAAGGGGCGTTAAGGCATAATCTTCTAGGGAGATATATTCATGTGAGCATTGCTTACAATGCACACCACCTCTTAGGGCCCACCTGGGTCCCACAAATCATGGGATAAATGGGGGGATGGAAAGATCCTAATGGATAGGGCCTAGATATCAAATTTGGGACCAATCTCATTCATGCCTTTAATCTCTTAATTAGAGGTCCATAAGTTTAACACACACACACAAGTATGGAAATTTTACAAAATGCCCCCATTTGAAATGTAGCATTTTTGCCTCTTCTTACTGGTCTAATTAACAAATGCCACATCATGCCACATAACAAATGGGCTTTAATTGAATAAAGGTATGAAATGGAGCCATCGAAGCCCGAAGCCAAAATTTGTACGGTTCACTTCCCATTGGATGACTTCTTCCTAACTTCTCTCTCTCTCTCTCTCTCTTCCCTTTTTTTTTTTCTTTTTCCTCCCACGTCTTTCTCTTTTGCATGCAATGCCATCTTCCCAAAAATGGCAGGGGAGGGAAGAATGGCCTGCTATACAAGAAGTAATCCTTTCTACAAAATGTTTTTAAGCAGGTGAGCAGTGGCGGACCTAAGTTATGCGGCCAAAAAAGGGCTATAAGTTGCCTGGGTCATATGGCCCATGCCCCATTTTAGTAAAGTGAGGTCTCCAAAAATCTGCTTCTTGTCTCAAAATTTTCTGAACGAAAAACGTTGAAGCCTTTCGCTCAATCGTTCTTCTTCTTCCACTTCAAAGTCAGGCAATTCGGCTTCTACACAATAGCATAGCATAAATGTCCGCCCTTCACCATACCTTTACACAATATGTGCAGAAGCAAATTATTGATTAGTAGCAGGATATGAGTTCTTTATACTTAATTTGCAAAAAAAAAAAACATAAAAATAATGTCTTTAAATCATGCAAAAAGTGAAAATTATTGGTAGTTGGCGTTGATTTTAACCTTTTCAATTTTTAATTGACCATCGTATGCTCCATGCAAATGAAAATCATGAGTCCACCACTGCAGGTGAGTCATGAACCCTCATTTGGTACTAAGTAATCTTTGTTTTCCTTGTACTAGGGAGTAAGAATGTTTGCCAAATTTGCGTACTATTTTCCTGATCTGTGTCTTCTTTATGCTTTATTGCATACAATGTTGGTGTTTGGACTGGCAGTTTTGGTTGTTGTCTATCTAACTTGGTTTATACATAGAAAAACTTGGATGTCTATTCCAAACTGTTGGTGCTTGGCTCCTTCTCATCTCTTTTGTCTATGGAATTAGTTTTGCAGAACCCATGCCTGAGTGACAATCTATGGTGGACACACTTTCAAAATTCCAAACCAATCAAAATACATGACTCTCTCCCACGGGCACTCACCCAATTTCACTCAATAGGAAATGGGCCCACGATTTGTAATTTCATGGTGCCGAGAAATACATGATGCTGTCCACTTATGAATATCAAATGTATTTAACTACCCAACGTGAGATTGGATTGATGATCATTAGAAGAAAACTTGATATCTTTATCAAGGTAGGCCCAATCCTATTGAATTTTTTTTTCTTTTTTTTGGTAAAGACCTATTAAAGTTATGGAGCCCTCTATTTTGATTTTGATTGATTGTAAATCAATGGGGTACACTTATGAATATCAAATCTAATTAACTACCCAACGTTAGATTGGATTGATGATTATAAGAAGAAAACTTGATATTTTTCTCAAGGTGGACCCAACTTGTATTGAGGGTTTTTTTTTTTTTTTTTTTTTTGACCTATGAAAGTGATGGAGCCCTCTACTTTGATTATTTTAAACCTTTTAAAAGTGGGCCCGTAAAGGAGAGTCACTAATTTCTCACTGTATCAAAAGTACAATAATTTATCTCAGGGTGTGCATATTATTGAATTTCTCTTTTGAGAAAACCTTGATGTTCCTACCAATGGAGACTAGTCTTGAGAGGGAAATATCTAATCCAACTAATTTTAAAAAACAAGAAAAAGAAAGAAGGAAACTTCCTCATTGACCTTTTATCGAGAACAAGTAGGAGTCTTTAATTATCAAGGGAGAGAAAGAAATAGGAGCCATTTAAACCATGCATTACTACTTTTACCGCTGTGGAGAGAGAAAACGGATTTTTTTGTTTACAAAGCAGATACATGTAATCCACTATACTTCTTATTTATTCAATCCAGGCAACGGGCTTTTTCTAAAGTCATACATATATATATATATATATATATATATAAGGGCAAGGCTCTCCTAAGCTTAAGCTTAGGATAAGATTCCGTAAGCTAATGCTTCTGGGGCCCATCCTTGGTCCATCCAAATGGACCAAACACACGACCCCCCTAAATTGCACATGCCCACCAACTTTTGGTCAGATCCAAATTTACTAGACCGTTGGATCGACTATACACCGATCCGAATGGACCATTGACCATTAAACTTTTGGTGCTTAGATGGAGATTATAGAAACCACGGTTGTCGCTGATTTTTTATAGGAAGGAGGGTCCTAGGGAGTCCTTGAAATCCCCCCCACCCCCATCCCCATATGGGTCCCCAAGTGGGCTCCACCACGCAATTGAGTTTACTTCAACTTACCTTATCCTAAGCTTCAACTTAGGAGAGCTGGCCTCTATACATATACATATATATATATATATATAATAGGAAAATTCTCAAAAACTCCCCTATCTCAAAAGGGGAGTTTCTGCCCTTATCTAATAGCCAATGATTTGTTAGTATTTTAAGATATCCACCTTTGTAGGAGAATATTTAGGAGAGAAAATCATATATGTGTATCACTAATGACAAGTGTCACACTTTCATTGGCAAAAAGAGGGGCCTTTTTTTTTAGAAAAACGCCCGGCAAGTTTTATAGCGTAACTCATATATATGCATATATGAGCATTTTACCCAAAAAATATATATATACACTTTAGGTGGTCATTGCATAAAAAAGGCCACTTTAGCCAAACCCACACCAAACCTGCCTTCCCGCCCAAAAACCCTTGTTGTTTTACCCTTATTTTCGAGGGTCTACAGAGACCCTCATTTTCTGTGTTGAGGGCCGACGTCGACCCTGGCATTCACATTCTGCTTACCTGCGTCACTATGAACCCTGGCAGAGTAAAGAAAATCTGGGGGTGTACTTCGAATCTAAAATTAAAAATTAGGGTTTGATTGACGTATCTAAATCATTCATACAAGAGCAGTTTTGGGATATTTAATTTGCTATTGTGGTGGGTCTTAACTTGATATTCTCTTCAAATTAGCGATGTTTGTGAAATCTACAAAACCTCCAAACTCCAACTCATCTTAAAACCCAACCACCTTGCCAGGCCAACATTTGCACGATAATCCTAAGATAAGTGAAGAAAGACTCGAAAACAACCAAAATCAAGATAAATAAAAAGACACTCGCCTTCACATCAGTGGCTTGAAAGTAGATAAAGAGAAAATACCCAACAATAGTCCCCATAAAGATCCCTATTTCAAACCCACAAAAACCCAACAAAGTACTAACAAAACCATCTCCAATCTCCCACCAAAACCATACAAATCTTAAACACCTCTTTCTTACAAATAAAAAAACCAAACAAACACTCCCAAGAATAGAAACCCCTTCTTCTTCCTTTGAAATAATCCTCAGTGTTAATTCCCGAAAGAACTCAGACCAAGCTTTACTCTCTCCTCCAAAATCACCCAAATGTCAACTCATGCTTTAAAACAAATAAACCCAGCTACCAAGTCACAAAGAAAATAAGATCTTATACAATTATGCTTCTCCAAAATCAACTTTCTTCCAAACCCATTACAAAACTCATCATACTTGTCTCATGCCTTTCTCTCAACTGCAACTCCTTTCGCTTCAAAATTAAAAACCCAGATGGAAAAATCACAAGAGAATAAAATCCTTTGTTGATAATGAAGTAAGGACTCTTCATTTACTTAAGGCTTATGGTGAGGCAATTGGGATGGGATCAATTGAGTTGGGAGAAGTGATCTTGCAACGCATAAGCAAGAAGGTTGGCCCACTGGGTGCGACCATGGAGCGATTGGGGCACTACCTGTCTCAATGTGACAACCATCAAAATGACTGCCTAATGCAGGAATCAAGAAAGAATTATAAGAAGGCATTCCAAGCCTTCTACGATATATGCCCATGTGGGCAAGTTGCTCACTTCACGGCCAACATGGCAATCCTTGAGGTCATTCCTGAGGATGTCCAAACAGTCCATATCATCGATTTTGACATAGGAGAGGGAGCTCAATGCCTCCATTGCTCAAGGCCGTGGGACGACATCGAATGGTGAGGATCGCATTGCTAATTCAAATAGAATATCAAGTTAACACCCACCGCAATAGCAAATTAAATCTCACGGCCAACATGGCAATCCTTGAGGTCATTCCTGAGGATGTCCAAACAGTCCATATCATCGATTTTGACATAGGAGAGGGAGCTCAATGGCCTCCATTGCTCAAGGCCGTGGGACGACATCGAATGGTGAGGCTCGCATTGCTAATTCAAATAGAATATCAAGTTAACACCCACCGCAATAGCAAATTAAATGTCTTGAAACTATTCTTATGTGAATGAATGAGGTACCTCAATTAAACCCCAATTCTTAATTTTAGATTTGAAGTACACCCCCAAATATTTTTGACACTGTCAAGGTCGATAGTGACGTAGGTATTGGCAAAATGTGAATGCCAGGGTCGATTGAAAAAGGGTAAAAAAAAACAAGGGTTTTTGGGCGGGAAGGCTAGTTTAGTGTGGGTGTGGCTAAAGTGACCTCTTTGGTGCAATGGCCACCTAAAGTTTTTTTTTTTTTTTTTTTTTAGTAAAATCATGTGTGTGTGTGTGTGTGTGTGTGTGGCTTGTGGGCGGGGGGCGGCTCTCCTAAGCTAAACCTTAGGATAAGGTAAGCTCAAGTGTGTATTGGGCCCACCGGGGGTCCGGAATGGGGATGAGGATTGGGGGGAGATTTCAAGGACTCCATGGGACCCTTTTCTATGCAAAAAAAAAAAGCCCCAACCGTGGTTTCTATAATCTCCATCTGGCCCCTAAAAGTTTAATGGTCAACAATCCATTTGGATCGATATACAATCGATCCAACGGTCCAATAAATTCGGATCTGACCGAAAGTTGGTGGTCGTGTGTTTGGTCCATTTGGATGGAACAAGGGTGGGCCCTACAAGTACGAGCTTACGAACTTTTTGTCAATCAAGCCCATCTGTACAGGCCCATCTGGGCCCAATACTTGTATTTGTATTTTTAATTAGCTATTGTATTTTTGTTAAACTACAATAAGTCTAGTCATAACTCATGTACAATTAGGTAGCTATAATTTAGGGTTTGATTTGTATTAGGATTATGTTAATAGGACTTATATAATGAGAAGTGATGGAAACCTAAGGGGGACACATGATTTTTGCATCTCTCTTTCTCTATGTGTTCTAAGCTCTATATTCTCAAAATAACATGGTATATATTAGAGCCGAGTTGATCACCTGTGATCATCTCCTAGTCATCTTCCAAGCTCTAGAAGCCATTCTGTGAGCATCTCCTTCAGCCTGATCCTCCTTGATCATCCCACCTGTGATCATCATCACCATATCAACAGCATCTGCCCCTCTTGGTCGCCTGGAGTTGTCCTTGTTTACGAAATTTTTTTTCCATATATACAGATCATCAGAGGTAGGTCTTCTACTAGTTTTTGTGGAAATTCAATCTTTTCCATTGTTTTCATCTCGGCCGTCCAAAATCCTGGATCTGGATTTGTTCTGACTGGGACCACTTCCAGTAGTTGCATAAAATTACTCTTCCTTCATCCCCAGTCTCTAATCTGTCTAAAGATCACCATGTGGGGCCCACATGTGGATCTTCACTCTGCCAACAGGGACGTTTTTCTGCAGGTTTCTGTGCACTGTTCCATGCACTATTTCAAGGCATTCTTCACGCAATTTTCTTGCTGCTAGTTGCTGTTGATTGCTCCTGTGTTGCTGTTGATTGCTCCTGCACTGCTGAATTGCTACGGGTTTATTTTTGTTGATTGCTTCTGGTTGCTGCTGAGTGCTTTTGGTTACTGTTTCTCCATCATCAACCTTCTAGTTACTGCTTATGGTTACTGTTTCTTTCTTCGTCCAATCTATTGGTTACTGCTGCTGCTTTTGTGAGGATTACTATTGCACTGCTTCCTTCTTTGTTATTGTTGCTCTGGTTTGGAATTCTTACTAGTCTATTATTCATGGAGAAATTTGAAATTGCCTTAGTTCATTTTGATGGAAAAAAATTACACATTGCGGGCCTTCCAGTTTCAAATCTACTTAGAAGGAAAAGAACTATGGGGCTACATGGATGGTTCCGAACCTAAACTAGAGGATGATGACAAGAAGATCTCAGCCTGGAAAACTAAGGATGCTAAAATCAAAACTTGGTTACTCTGATCTGTTGAACCCCATTTTATTCTCAATATAAAACCTTGCAAATCTGCCTATGAGATATTGGATTATCTTAAAAAGATTTATCAACAAGGTAATGCTGCTCGCCAATTTCACTTGGAGCTCGACATCTCCTAATTTTCTCAAGATATCCTATCTATAAAGGAATATTACAATGGATTTCGACGAATGTGGTCTAAATATGATGAGATCAAGTTTGCAACTGTGTCTGAAGCTCTTTTACCTAAATTACTTCCCTTACAGTGAAATATCCATCAAGACCAGTTTCTCAAGAAACTTCATCCGGAGTTTGAGACCGTTAGATCAAACTTAATGAGCTGGGCTCCTCTTCCCAACTTAGATGATTGTCTTCAGGAATTTCTGAGGGAGGAACAACGTCTAGTTACCAAAACTTCTATGGATTAACTGAAACCCGTTGACACTCCACTTGCCTATGTTGCTACAACTAGACCACCTCTCAGGGGCATCAATAAAGTTTAGTGCTATAACTGTAAAAAAATATAGTCATTATACAAACCAATGCAAAGCAAAGATCTGCAGGTATTGTAAAGCTATTGGTCACATTATTGAAAAATGTCAAAATAAGGGCTGCAATTCTACTTGTCGCAACTATATGACGTCAGCTCCTGGTACTTACACAGTACCAATGCAAAGCAAAGATCTTAGATCCCTCTAAGATCATTGGATTAGTCCATAAGATGCTTGAGGATCCCACATGCCACTATAGGGACATTCCCTTAAAAAAAGATTTGAAACTCTCCTTAGATCCTTTAGGGATCTCGAGAAATGGTGATATTATAATCTTCTCAGATGCTGCCTTTAAGGCTAAGGAAGGTTATGCTTCGTTTGGCTTCGTTATGATGCTAAATGATTTCATTGTGGATGCAGGTGCCATCGAAGGGCCCAAAGTCGTCTCGTCAAAGGAGGCCGAAGCGAGGGCAGTCTTAGCTACATTAGAAAAAGGCTGGGAAGAATGGTTTTGATAGGCTTCGTGTTTTGACAGAGCTGAAGTGGTTTTTTCTTTGAAGGGAGGCCTTGATTGGTCTATTAACTCAATTATTCTAGACATTAAATCTTTGGCTTCCTTATTTCTTTATGTAGACTTTGAATTTATCCCTAGGGCTCTAAATGAGCAAGCTTATAGGCTTGCTAAGTTTTGCTTTTCTAGTAGACAGGATGTAGACCGGAAATGGGCCTCAAGTATCCTTTTGTCTAGAGGTTAACTGTTTTCTCTCTTTTTTTTTTTTTTTTCTATTTTCCCTCCTGTTGTTCTTGTGCTTTTTTTAAGGAAATATCTTTTTACCAAAAGAAAAAAAAAAGTACTCCTTTTAAACCTACGGATATGGTTTAAGACATAGCCAGCCACCAAAAGCGGTTGTTAACATTGGAGGCGAAATGAGGCTATTTCAAAGGTCAAACTGTAGTTTTTCAGTAAAATCACTATTTACAGTAGAAAACTTATTTTGATTATTTTAGGAGTTTTTGGGTCATTTAAGTCTGAATTCTCATGGAAGGTCTTAAAAGCATTTTGTAGTTAGTCGGAGGCTTTTATGTGACTTAGTTTTTTTTAAACCAATTTTAGTAACTTTTACTATTTTGGAAAAGTAAGGACTTTTGGATACCATATTAATTATTGCTATATTTGAGTTAGCGCAATTGGATAGGACCATGTTTTAGGAACTAGAGGTTGTGGTTTCGACTCGAGATCTCTCCCTAGGGCCACTTGCCTAGAAGCCTGATTTATCTTATGCGTGGGATAGACAAGGACTTCACATGCCCCGAGGATTTAGTTACTAGTTAGGCTCTCAAAGAGGCTTGGACTCCTTGATTATAAAAAAAGGAAAAATAATACAAATTTCAATTTCTTCTTAGAATTTTTCTTAGTTCTTCCTTTTTGGTTTCAATTTTTGTTACTCTTTTGCGCTTTTCACTATGCTAGTGGGCCATTAGGGTTGAATGAGAATATGAGGCTAAACATTACACCAAATAACTAAAGAGAAATGATCCCATAATATAAAGAACCCACATAAAAATCACATAACAATCATGCTCAAGTAAACTAACTATATTTTCAAATAAATCCACAAATATAACAATTGTATATAGATAAGTCATTGAAAAAAAAATCAGATAATAGTGACACATGGCTTATTTATGTTAAAATCACATAAGAATCACAAAATAATAACATAAAGAAATTAACATTAGCATCACGTACATAAGAATCCACATATAATCATATAAGAATCATGCTCAAATAAATCCACAAATATGCTCAATGAAACACCCGGGTTGAGCCCATCCTAGTATTGTCCAATCGCCTCTCTCAAATTGGCGGGCTTACAAAAATCTTGTCCAAGTCCCACCCTCAGGGTTTAAAAGAAAAACAAAAGCCCGCATTTTGCAGGCTTCCCGGGGCGGGTACCCTTCTAGCAGGCCCAACAGGCCAGCCCCCCCTAATTTACAGCATTGGATGATAAAAGCAAAATAAACTAGTGCAGGTGGCACTTTACATTTCTTCGTTTCTACGTCATTTTCTTCTCGGAGAGGATTTGGATTTTGGACCAAAAAACATCTGAAGAACAATAATGGAGACCTGGCATCCGCAGTTTTCACGGTTATATTTAGTGCAGATCCTGTTATCATTTATGAGACCCGTACCATTCTATAGTCTCATTGTGGTCAATCACGCTTTCGAGTTCTTTTTGGTCCCACAATTGTATAGTCTCAAGGGACCTTCTAAAGCTCGGGGATCATAATACAGACCCCTGAAACTCAAACAGGAAACAGCTGCTTTGCAGATTTCTTAACTACACGGCATTTCAAAAAGCAAATCCACTTCATTCAATTCTATATTCAAACATGCCCAAGAGTCATCTTTCTCACTTTATTCAAATCAAATCTTCCTTTTGTCAATCTCTAAACAACACAATGGCCTACTCCACCCAACAAAAGCTTCTTTTCCTTTACTAGCTTTATTAGTTAATTCTCACTATCAAGTAAAGAAAAGAAAGGATAAAGAGAAAACAAACACCATCTCCCTCACTCCCTCCCTCATTACTTGCTTAAAGGTTTTTCTCCTCTGCACTTCTCCTAAGATGCTTTCCCAAACATCACCCAAAAACCAAACCACACCTGCCCCTCTCTACCTCCTCCCACCCCCATCAAAGATGAGCCAACAAAAGAAGGAAGCAGAAGGTATCTCCAGGCCACTCCGCCAGACTGAAGAAACATTAAGGAAGGGTGTGTTGCTCCCTCCACCCCGCCGCACCCATGCTGTCGTCTGGTGCGCCGCTGTCTTCTGCATCATCTTCAGCATCCTACTTATCCTCACCGGTATCATAATTATTATTGTCTTCCTTGTTATCAGGCCAAAGCATCCTTCCTTTGACACCACTGGTGCCAGCCTCAACAGCATCTACCTTGACACACCGGAATACTTCAATGGTGATCTCACCATCCTTGCAAACTTCTCGAATCCCAACCGCAAAATTGATGTCAGATTTGAGTTCCTGAGTATAGAACTCTACTTCTTTGACAAGCTGATTGCAGTGCAATCAGTGCAACCTTTCCCACAGAGAAGGGGAGAGGCTAGAGTGGAATCAGTCCGTATGATATCCAGTGAGGTCTACTTGCCTTTAAATCTTTCTTTAGCGCTTCAGAAGCAGGTCCAAAGCAACCGGATTCAATACAACATCAGAGGCACATTTCGAGTTCGGGCGAGTGTGGGTCTCACCCACTTCTCTTACTGGTTATATGGCCGATGCCGGATTGAGCTGACCGGACCGCCTAGCGGAGTTCTAGTTACTCGTAGCTGCCACACGAGGAAGTGAGAGCGTATCAAATGTGTTCTTACATTGTTCATACACAGATTCAGATCTAAAATTCCTTTGGTTGTAACGATTGGAGATCTTTATGACCTTATACTTAATAAATTGCATACTAAAGCTGTTGCTGTTTCTCATGTTTTATGTGGTTGCCTCAACCAAATTCCTTTTTTGCTTATCTAAACTTTGATAAAACTGCCTTAAAACAGGCCGATTATGGAAGTAGTGAATAACGAAAACTCATCGCCTTGGGTTCTGCTTATCCAAATAAGCATAGGAATTCATGGTGAAATGAGATCTAAAAAAGGATTATTAAAGAGCTAAGGCATTAAGGTGGAGACGTAATGAAACCTTGACGTCCGTTTCCTAGGGTGATTATTTTGCGTCTTCCCTTGATTCAATATCCGTTGTTGTCAGGGTGTTTATTTGATGGTAATGATTAGATGTTAGATCTTTCGTTCCCCATTTTTTAATTTCTACCACACCACTTTTGTTTTTGTCTCAAAACTCACGATCCAATGGTGATGGGGCCAGTTTGGATCAGGGGCCAGTTATATCAAGTGAATCCATGCTCAGACTATACATACACCTTCTCTTTGAATGAAGGGAATGGGGGAATTGATGGAAAGCTTAGGATGTCTTGGACGATCAAATCGTCCTTGACACATTTATGGTGAATGGTGATAATTACGATTTGGGAAGAACTTAATAATTGATCACCTGTATTGGGGGCAAAAAGTGTCCCATATGCTCATTAGGCTGATTTAGGCCCCAATTGGACCTCTAGGAAGCCATCCGCATCGTACAAATTATGTCCCAATTCATTTACTCTATGTTTTTGAGTTCGAAGGTTAAAATGTCCAACTTTTGGGTAAATCAAAATCTTAAGTCGACCTACTGTATAGGTGCCCTTCTACAGACCTAATTCCTGCCCAAAAGTCTCACCCAGAAAGGCGCAAGAAACAAAAAAGTAATTACATGGAGCTGGGGGGCTTGTGGAATCCATGGCTAAGTTCGTAAATGGGTAACATTGTGAATCACACTTACAGAAGCTCCAGCTCAATTCGGATCGTCTGCTCCGAGTGAGATCCAATACGATCAAGTCCCTCACCAAAGTGCAGTACTAATGAATAAGATTTTATCAAATGGGCCCTTAAGTGATATGGGTCCTTCCCAAAAATCCAATAAAAGTGAGTGCTCCAAACCAGTCCCAGGGACAATCATTGATTTAAATTAGGGAATGATCCACCTGCAAAGTGTTTCATCTAAGCATTGATTTTGAAAACCCGAAGGCCGAAGTATCAAGAAAAATAGATAGACGCATATAACATATTGGAAGGAACAACCCTTACTCCCTTAATCAGTACGAAAAATGTCAAAAGATTAAGCTGTCTCTGATTTCGCCATCGAACATAGAATGAAATGTTTTGAGCATAATTGGCTTTGAACCATAACATGAATTGGTGCTGAGCTCCTTTGCAATGTGACACAACTAGAGGTCTTTGAAGTGGAGAGGGGAGCTATAAATGGCTTTTGGTCAAGCTCATTTGCTAGAAGCCCATTCTAGCAATTTCACTGCATTTCAATTCCACAAAAACAAGTAGGCCCAACTCATGAATTCCAAAGCATTTCAATTCCATACAAACATCTAATTTTCCAAAAATATCAATATATTTCAATTCCATATAGTAGCATTTTTTTCACCCAAAATAGGAAGTATATTAAAGAGAAACAGAGTTCAGAACAATACAATAAAAACAGAAAGAAAGAGCTAAAAAGTTAGACAGACGGACATCAAAAGGATGAGTGACCTGAAAACAGCCAAGAGGAGCCCAAAACTAAAACCCACATCCTGAACCCTTTAAACAATACTCATGGCTCATGGTTGTCTTTGTAGCTGGGAATCATTGAGGCATTTCCTTTGAAATGGGCTCATGCAGAAGAGTCCGAGTTATCAGATATAATAATTGGAGCATAGGATGATTCCGACAATGGATCAGTATGATAATAGAAGGCCCGTGTGAATCTAGCTGCATAGCTCTGTTCCTACCAGTACTGCTCTTGAAACTGCGGCGGAAGGGAAGCATAGAAAGTGTTAACAATCGGGAACTCCAGCTTTGCCAGTGCATCCGCTCATGCATTGGCTGACCTCTTGCAATAACGAGTGGTCCATGCATAAATAGCTGGTTACAGATCCATAGTTTGTTTCTAGATTGGCATAATATCCCAAGATATGGTGGTTGCCTGTTGGATTGAGGAGACTAGAACAAGACTGTCTCCTTCAATTTGAAGAGTTGTAATTTGCATTTCCTTGCAGACTTCCAACCCTTTTTTAAAGGCTAATAATAATTCAGCCTCTAAAGGGTGAGCAGCTGTAACTTTTCCAGCATAAGCGAAGAACATGATGCCAAAAGGATCTCTAATAATTCCACCAATACCAGCTGAGTTTGAGCTTTGATTGAAAGAACCAGAAAAAATCAATTTAAACCATCCAAGAGGAGGTGAGAGACATTTATCTGTAGATGAGCCAACATAGGATCCTGGACCTACATACAAATGAGATGAATTCCATTGCATAATATGAGAGACAATCTTAGATTTAATATGATTTGGATGAGGGCGTAGGCAATTAAATATGATGTAGTTGCGGGCTTTCCAGATAAATCACAATGCTATGGCCCCTAATTTGATCATGCTATAGTAGATTTGCAGTTTAAGAACCAGTGAAGTATGCTGGTGTAACAAGTAAGATTATCAATGGTGCATGGGAACTCGTGCCAAACTCATATGGTGAATGGACATTGACAGAGCAGATGGTTCGCAGTCTCCTTTGGGTAGTGGCAAAGGGGACAAAGGGGTGATATATCATCTATCCATTTTGCTAAATTGACCCCGGTAGGTAACATGTCATGTAGGCATCACCACAAGAAAATTTGGAGTTTCGGTAGGATGGAGTCGATGGACAGTTTCCATAACCACTTCCAAGCCAATTGAGGGCCATAAGTGGTACCTTGGACCTCTTTATAAAAGGCCTTAAAGGTGCACATCCCACTTGGCTCTGATTTCCAGCATCTCAAGTCCTCGCCACCCAAAGGTAGCTACATGATCCTTATAACAATCTCATCTGGCCTCAGCAAGGCTAGAAGATCTCTGTTCCAGACACAAAAGGATCCATCTGAAATGGTAAAAGTATCTATATTGGAACAGTGGGTAAGTTGGTTTGGAGTCCCTTGAGGGTGGATATAGTTTATCAACTGCCCAACAACTGGAACCCATATATCATGGAAAGCTCAAATCTTAGATCCCTCACCCACCACCCATTTCAATTGAGTCAAAATAATATTTTCGAACTTGAGCATAGCTTTCCATAATGAAGAATATGAGGGTTTAGTTAAAACTTCATAAAATCTTTTCAAACGAAGATATTTCTGGGTGAGAATTTTGCACCACAACCTATCAGGGAAGGAAAGAAATCTCCAGACTAAGTGAGCCAAAGCTGCTTTGTTTTGTAATCCCAGATCTCTAATTCCCAGTCCCCCTCAACCACCGGCTTAGTAACCATCTTCCAACTAATAGGAATGGATACACTGTCATTAGGGCTCCCTCCCCAAAGGAAGGACAAATTATTTCTGATTATTTTCTGCACTTGGAGGTTAGACAGATGCTGCAGGCCAACCCAGTACAGGGGAATAGAGGTGCAAACAAATTGAACAATAATTCTCCTACCTGCCAAGGATAGGGATTTTCTTCTTCATTTATTCATGCACCTGTGGATTCTATCATGGAGGAGAACAGCATCTTTCCAGCAATGATTGAGATCAATAGCAACTCCCAAATAAGCAAAATTTGTTATCGTACCTTGAACATGGAGTGTATTCCTAACAGCGCTAGCAGAGCTAGCGACTGTGTTTCTACTAAAGAATGAGCTTAGATTTAGAACTATTGACAACTTGGCCCGCCTCTTCAACAAACATTTGGAGGATTCTATTCAGTTTATCAGCAGTTGATTCAGAGGCTTGGATAAAAAAAGAGTGTATCATCAGCATATTGAAGTATGCTAATACGATCCCCTTTAGGAGCTAGGTCGGGAAGAACGAAGGTTTTTTTAAGAACAGCAGCGTTCGGCACAAAATACCTTAAGAAAATTGAATTCAATATGGTGTATTTTTCATCAAAACTTAGAAGCCTATCCCAACAATTCCAATGCATTTCAACTCTATAAAAACAAGTAAGCTCATCTCATGAATTCCAATGCATTTAAATTCCATATGAACAACTACTTTTCCAAAAATTTCAATGTATATCAATTCCATATAATAGCATTTGGCACCTGATACCTTAAAAATATTTAACTGAATAGGGTGTATTTTTCACACAAACTTCCAAGTCCATTCCAACAATTTCAATGCTTTTCAATTCCATAAAAACAAGTCCATCTAATGAATTCCAATGCATTTCAATTCCATACAAACATCTAATTTTCCAAAAATTTCAATGCATTTTATTTCATAGAAAGAAACAACCTCAAAGCATGAGTTTCAATGTATTTCAGTTATATATAAATAAAGTAACCCATTTCATTGACAACGTACACTCCATCCAGAATATACTACTTTTTCTATACAAAATATACATTTCAAAAAATAACCAAATGTTCACATTTCAAAAATAAAGACCTTCATAAGTCCATGTACAAAAAAGGGAGAGACGGCTTTCTACATGTCAAAAAAGAACCAATTGATCCTTGTTTGCGAATGCAAGAAATTGAGTTTCCACTTGAGAATCCCTCAATAGACTAAGCGCCCTTGTAAAGTTTCCACTAAATTTAACTCTAAAACAACAACAATCATATCACTTTGTAGTTTGGCTTGGCCCTGATCGGGCCATTCTATCGGCAATGAAGATGAGAGTGTTGATTAAGTCCACAACTGCACGTGCAAGATCACCATCTGATTTGGTGTCACCATTTGCTCTAGTTTTATCTCGCACAATGCATCGAAAACTAACAATTGAATGCTTCTTGGTAAGCAGCGCTTTGGAGACACCCACATCCCTATCTGAGCTAGAAGATTCCGTTACCATGGGGGGCTTCTATGGGATCATGTGGTGGATGTTGATTAGTCAACATCACATCTCTACCATCTGCTACTGAGTCTCCATGTGTAATAACGAGTTTTTCATAGCTGACAATACTTCTTCCTTGATAGTATTCATATTCAAGGTGTGTCTGAGTTGCACAAATGGAACAAAATATAATAAAAAATATTGATTTAAGTTAACAATGACCAATAGAATATTAAGATATATTACATCAGTTAAGTGTTCATCTGTGGACTCCATCCAAGTGACATTTTTTTCTTTTCTTGTTTACCACGCTTTGTTCCAGAAGATGGTCCAACATTAATACATTGAACTTCTTCGCCAATCATTTCATTATCCATTTCTATATAGCATTAAAAAAAATTGTTAAAAGTTGATAACATCAAAAGCTAATTATTTCAACAATAGAAAACTTAAATCATCAACATCATCATCGAAACCTTGTCGCAACTATATTAGGACTTAGGGTTAGCTAATGGAAAACTTAAATCACATTGCCAATTTGAAAGGTTACATGAACTTTATCGTGGTTGCTTGTGCTATAATAAATATTGTATTCAATAAATATATTTTGAAGATGCTCAGTTGTATAATGTTCATTAAAAAAAGTTGTATAGATGTATGTATCAAAAGGCATTATCAAGTGAACAATTTGACCATACACATTTGGATGCATGAATAATTTGACATACTGATACATGCTAGAGAGTGGATGATAATAGAACAAGGAGGAAAACTTGGGTTTCATACACAGCCATTGGGAACTCGGTGTTTAGAATACAATGTAAACACTAAGACATCATAAGACCTCTACTAATCATCACCAATTGAATACAAACAAACAGGATCATTCCATCAATTAATTCCTATGTTCTTTAGAATTATATGCAAACAAAAAAGTCCATTCTCCATCTCATGAATTCATATGTATTGTAATTGGGGGGCTAGAAATAAACCCATTCCATGAATTCATTTTATTTCAATTCCATGCAGACCAATATAAACAGCACTCTGCTATAGAGAATTGCAGAAAGGGGCTAAAATAAGAACAAAATGAAAACATAATAAGATGGAAAAAATTACAACAAAATTTCATCAATCAGAATAACAGAGCAGCTAGCCTATTAAATTAATGCATCGAGTGAATTCAGGTGATCAAAGGGGATGATAGAGATTAAAAAAAAAAAAAAAAAGTTCTCTTCTTCTGCAGTTTCTGCTTGGTAATTATACAAGTATATATCACAATTTTTTAATCATCTACTCCAGCCAAGTCGATCATTCAAGATAGCATCCAGCTCATGTCTAATACCGGCCCAAAATAGATAGAGCATCGGCTGGCTGAGCATGTATAGCAAGTGACAATAAGTGGCAATTGTGTGTCTAAGCAACCATAGCAAGTCGCAACTTTGTAATCTCAAGAAACGGCTTGGATGTCTATGTAATCCATTTTTATAGTCAGGATGGACTGCTTGTAAATTCTGAGATGCATCAATCAAGTGGACCTTTTGAATTATTTGTGCCACTAATGACCCTATGGATTAACTAAGCTATATGATTAATGGAGCAACCACAATAATTTGAGTCAATGGGGGTTTGGAGAAGTGGAGAATTTTTCTGCTAGCCTGCGGCTTGGGATGGTTTATTAAAAAAAGATACTTTCTTGCCTTTTTTTTTCTTTCAGTCCATGTTGGGACCCTCAGATAAATGTCCAAAGATAGCCAGATCAGCATGCTATGGCTGGTGAGTCTACATCACAAGTTTTTCATTCATTACTACATTACACTACACCACACTAAAATAAAAGCAAACCTGTATAAATCTCTCAATTGTATATATGCAAAATAAAGAAATACAATACCCAAGATGATTTTGGTAAGACCAGAACCATTGCATCAGCTTATTTAGCATCACAAAAGAATAAAACTAGTAAAAAATGCTATTAAGTAGAATATTCTGAAAACTTGATGCTGAACTAAGGAACATCTACCATCTCAAATTGCATCTAAGTATTTTGCACAATGCTGAAACCAGTTCAGATGTTACACAAATGAAAACCCAAATCTCATGACATTCATCTACACCCATATTGGAAATGAAGTCGAAACACCCAAAAAAAAAACCAGAGAGAGAAACACATTCCCAGACAAACAGATGACCAAATCATTAAGAAACAGAATGGGAAATATGCAGATCTAAGAAGTGGATATTAACAGATAATTCATTTATTCTCTACCACTCAAAAAATAGGGATTATGATTGATATATTAAAATATTTTTAAGATATAGGAAGTTGCTCATTTTGTTTATATTTTGTTGTTGTCACCTTAGTGACCACTTTCTTCCATATTGGATGAACACAATCAGTAATCATACTGCCATAACTGCTACACAACTTCAGAACTAGCTTGAGCCGAGTAAAAGAAATGCATAAGTAGCCTAGCATTATATTCTGTTTCAGCAGTGATATGGTTACAGTTCTCTTTTTCAGGTGAAATCATGAACTAATTTGACAAAAAGGAAGACAATTTAGACAGGATCAGCTATTCGTTTCCAACAGTGGCATTCCAAGCTCTGCGATTTGAAGCCAGTAGTATATTATTAGGTTCAAAAGCATCGGTGCCTTGATGTATCTAAAATTCTTAAAGATCTTTTAATCCAAACAAGAATCACATGCAAATTGAAAATAATAAAATCTGAAAGAGGGGGAATAGATATTAAATAACCAGAGCATGAAAACCTAAAATGGGAAACACATTCACATACATAAACAGATGACCAAATCAGTAATCCAAACAAGAATCACATGCAAATTAAAAATAACTTAATCTGAAATGGGGGAATAGATATCAAATAACCACAGCATGAAAACCTAGAGAGAGATGCCATACCCGTGAAGTGTCAAGAAGCAGATGGGAGAAGAGGTTGGGTTGCAACAGTGTTTTGTTGGAAAAAGAGGAGATGGGTTTCAAACCAGGAACTCTCGATCACATTCACAGGCCGCACCGTCCTCATTTTTTTATCTCATTTTCTGTGTAAATGGCATGTGATTCGTTCTTCCACCTTCTTAGATGTGAGATTTTGGTTATGAAAACCCTTTTCACACACCATTTACACATGCGAAAATGTGATGCATAAATGACCTCAACCAAACATGATGCTCCATCCAAATCATTTACATATATATATAAATGCCCTCAAGACAATCCAGGAAGCCTGTTTGGGGGCTTTACTAATCGAGTTTAGTGGACTAAAGATTATTATGAAGGAAGAATAAAATATAAGTGGATTATGATGGTCTTTTATTTTAGTTATTTGTTATAGAATTTTTTTAACTTTTTGTATTGAAAATTAGAGTTTTTTTAGTCTTTTAATAAAGAAAGGGGTTGCTTTTTTTAGAAAAATATGGTGGAAAATTTGAATTAAAATACTTTTGATGTGATTTTTTTTTTTTTTTTTGTTTTTGCGGCTTTACCTTAGTTACTCTACTAATAGAGTTCCTTTTTGTAAATTCATAAAGACAGAGGCCTTGTTGAGGTTGTCTGAAAATAGGCCAATGGGGGAAAAGGGCATTGTATTTATAAACAAAAAGGAGCGAGCATGGAGGTTGGGACCTTCCAGTTACACCAACCCATTAAAACCAAGCAAAAACCACAACCCCACCCAATAACGTCCCAGATTGGCGTAGCAAGGCCAAATACATCCACAAAAAAATACATAACCAAAATTAAAAATAAAGAAAACTGAAGACTTAAGAGATATAATAACAAGAGGATTTAACCGGAAAAAACACTTAATACGCATGTGTTACGCGATCAAACACTTTAGACGGTGGTGCGCTAATTAGAGCAATTGGGCCATTTTTTTTTATTTTTTTTTTACCTATTTGGCACATTGTTGGAAATTTACACTAAATAAGGTCGATGCTGACCCTGTCCGCGAACCTTATATAATCTGATTTCGAGCTTCATTCTTCCCACTTCTCCGAAATCGTAAAGAGTTCATTTTCCTTTAGTATTATATTGATGCAAAACATGATGACTATTGTTTCTTTCCACCATTGACGCCACCATTAGTTGTGTATCAATCTCCTCTTGTTATTGTTTGGGTTTACTACACAAAGGAGGTAATGAAAATTTTTCTTTCCACATGATGGAATCCTAGAAATTAATCTCCTCTTTCTATTGACACCGTATCATACATATACTATCATTTAATGTATGGACAAATAATTCTTAAGCAGAATACATGTTCTCTTTCACTCTATGCTATTTATTGTTTGTGTCATTGAATATGGTATATGTTTCACAGGAGCCCTATTACTGTTTTACAATCCACAATGTAATACATAATACTACATTGACTTAAATATCAACAACCAAAGTACTTCATACATAATTAGTTTCTAATAAGGAGGAACACGTTCACAAATCTAATCTAAACCCCTTGCATTATTGTGTGAGAATGATGGTCTAACTAATTTATCTTTTCTATGATGTTCTAATAGCATGTCAGACATTGAACACCTAATAATCATTTACTATGACGGTGAGTTTGAATTTGAACTCAATCATCCTCAATACAAGGGTGTAAAGCAGAATATAAGATATCTCTCGAGCAATGTCACGCTCAACGAGCTGTCCAAAATTTCTTTGGAAGCATCGAATTGGGCAAAAACTTCCAATGAGAGAACTCTAAAATATCTTCTACACAATGACAATTTTTTTTCGTTGATAGATATCGACGATGACAATGATATCAATGGTTTGTTAAAATCGTCAAGAACTGAAGCAAAAGGGATATTATTATTCGTTTCAAGAAGGCTATGCAATAAAGGCACTTTCCAACACACTCATTGCAATAGGTATGTTCTGAAATAAATATATATTTCAACATTTTCAGCCTAGATCGAAAGTATTTTTTTTCTTAACTCCATATTGCAGGTCTGTACGGGATGAAAGAAATGAAACCATCCGAGATGCTCCGACCTTTGAAATGCTTGATATTAAATTAAAGGGCGTGCTACCACCGTCACTTCCACCTTTTAAAGATTTTCCCAAGATCGATATATAGGAGGATCACGTTATCAAATTCCCAATAACAATGTCCTATTTTGCAGACGATGATCAGTTCATGTTCGAAGAAATCAATGTAGAACTTAATAACAATGGAAGCGAAAGTATGCACAGCTTTATAGGTGCTCCTGCAACTAATGTGGATGTGAATAGAAGTTTAGCAGCTGCTCAACTAATTAAATCAGCTGTCAAAAGAGATACTAGAAGCAAAAATGAACAAGACCGCTTTTTAAAATCTCCCTTTGTAGACACGATGGTCCTTGATAATGTCGTGCCCGAAGAAGGGACCGGTTCAACTAGGGAGTTGTGGCTAGGTAGGGAGTTTCCTGATCGCAAGGCTTTTAGAAGATTTATAGCAAAGTACCCAATATACGACAATTTCACCTTGAAACACGAAAGGACTAACATGAAAATGGTTATAGCGAGTTGTAAAGGAGTCGATTGTCCTTAGCGTATACATGCCTCTATGGTAAATTCTAATCCACACTTCCGAGTTCAAAAGTATAATTTCAAACATTGTTGCTCTAAACCACTAATGGGAACTGCACATCGGCAAGCAACTGCGAAGCTAGTAGCAAAGTTCATTAAAGAGAATATGTGATGCAATAACGATCTTAGGCCCAAGGAGATCATCAATGAATGTCAAATTGAGTTTAGGACCCGTATTACATACAGGAGAGCACATATGGCAAAGGAGCTTGCACTATGCAAAGTGCGTGGATCGTACGAGCAGTCTTTTATGATATTGCCGCACTATTGCAACGAGCTTCATAAAACTAATTCCGGTTCATAAACTGCGTTGGACATCAAGACGGATGACCAATTTAGACGCTTCTTTTGGTCTTTTGGTCCTTTGGTCCATGCTTAAGGTTATTCCAAACCTCTCTAAGGCCATTAATAGCGGTGAATGGATCACACATTCGTAGCAAATATCCAGGAGTGCTAATGGTGGCCGTAACACATGATGGAAATCATCAACTGCTCCCCATTGCATTTGCCTTTGTCGTAGCGGAGCAGTGTGATAGTTGGAAGTAGTTTCTTGCACACTTGTCATTATCGTTGGGTGAGCCAAAAAATCTCACAATTATATCCGACTATATCAGAAAGTTCTAATTCCTGCAGTACAAGCAATGATGCCAAGCGCAAAGCATTGTTTTTGTTGCCATCATATAGCTGAAAACATAAAGGCGGCTTTCAACGACCATGGCATTATAAGAAAGTTTGGGAGAGCAGCAAGGGCATACCGACCTTGTGAGTACGATGCTTGCATGGACCACATAAAAAGTGTAGATGAGCGTGCATATAATTACATTCATGCGATTGGCAGTCAGTTATGGGAAACGGCATTTGCTCATGGACGCAGGTATGACATGCTTACCAACAATGCTACAAAGTACACAAATAGTCTCCTAAAAGACACCCAAGTGCTCCTGATTACGAAGCAAGTGGAAGAGGTACGTGCAAAACTGATGGAATTCTTTCAGAGACGATTAACTCAAGTATCAAGCATCACTTCACTACTAACTCCCTACGCAAAAAAGTACCTAGCCATCGAGAATGAGGAATCGGGAAGGCCGATGGTACGGGTAGCGGCATTGAATGAATATTAAGTGCAATCTTCAGAGTATGTTGATGTAGTTAATCTAGATCGTAGGTCATGCTTGTACCACAAATGGGACGTAATTAGGATTCCATATTGCCATGCTATTGCTTCCATGAAAGCGCGGAATATGAATCCATATGACTATTGCGAGCACTGATACCTCACAAGCACGTACTAGAAGCCGTACAGTGATGTCATTCATGCACCCGTGATAGAAAGCAATGGGAACAACATTTAACCGGGAGAGTCCTCCCACCATTGGCTAGTAAGTAACCGGGTCGATCAAAGAAGAATAAGATCCAAATTGAAGATCGACATCACAAGCGAAGAGTGGTAACTTGTTCGTGCGGTAGAGAGGGGTCACAACTGTGGGAGCTGCAAAAATTTGCCAGTTCAACAGTGAAGTTAATGAATTTTGTGTTTTGGGTCTGATCATATAATCTTTTTATTTTGGGAATGTTTTTTGATAGTTTTTGTTGAATGTATGTTTATGTGAAGTTTATTAAATGGCAGCAATGGTTTTTAGATTGGTTATGTTTGTGTATAAATTATCATATCTTTTGAAAAGAAGTATGGATGATCTATTTTGTTGTGGAAGATGATGTAATGCTTGTACGCCATATAACGAATCTGCATAGAATTTTGACCTTATGCATGCAGGGCATTTCATCACAGGGTCGGTGATGACCTTAGCAGTGTAAAATAAAGTTATCATTGACGCAGGCTTCTTATTTTTATGACCAAAAGTTGTAACTTTTCAAGGCATTATCTGGAAAAAAAATCTAAGTCTAGGTCGATGATGACCCTAGCAGTAAAATAAGGTCACCACCGATGCAAGCTTCTCATTTTCTTGACCAAAAGTTGCAACTTTTCCAAGCATCCTCTAGAAAAAATTCTAAGTCCCGGTGATGACCTTAGCAGTGTAAAATATGGTCACCACCGAGATAGGCTTCCTATTTTTTGACCAAAAGTTGTAACTTTTCAAGGCATCCTCTGGAAAAAATTCAAAGTCTGGGTCGGCGATAACCTTAGCAATGTAAAATAAGGTCACCACTGATGCAGGCTTCATATTTTTATGACCAGAAGTTGTAACTTTTTAAGGCATCGTTTGGAAGAAATTCAAAGGTTGGGTTGGTGATGACCTTATCAATGTAAAATTAGGTCATCACCGACGCAGGCTTCATATTTTTCTGACCAAAAGTTATAACTTTTCTAGGCATCATTTGGAAGAAATTCGTTACAGGGTAGGTGATGACCTTATTAGTGTAAAATAAGGTCATCATCGACGCAAGCTTCCTATTTATCTGACCAAAAGTTGTAATTTTTTCAGGCATCCTCTGGAAATTTAGTGCTACTGATGGAACGCGCTCCGAGGCGCCGTGGGGCGGCTACCGGGGTCGGCGGAACGTGGGAGTCCGTCGGGTCCGGCCCTTTCGCGCCCTGGCGGGCCTGAAGCGTGCATCAACATTTCTTTGTGTGGGTGTGCCAGATTTTCTATTTTACTTGGAATTGCAAGTGGTAATCTGGAGATCAACCTTCGCAAGTAAAAAGGAAATCAACTTCTTTCAAGTTTTCCATTGCACAAATATTTAAGAAAAGAGACATTTTCTTGGTTTGCCGTGAAAGGCGATTTTGTTTGGCATTTATAGCCGATTTTGGCGTTTATAGCCGATTTACAATTCTCATCAATAATGAAAGACAAGAGTTGTGATTTTTGTCTCTTTTAGAAAAATACAAACTACAATGAAAAGCAAGAAAAGGAGGATCTAACTTCTCAGGAGATTGTGGGGGACTCGTTCAGATTGACGGTCGCAAGTCATGTATGGGCTTCGCCATCATCCATGCAGATGAGAACAGAGGATGCTCTTGATTCGCTTGGCTTGGCTATAACCTCAGGTTTTTAGAGGACAAAGACCAAGAGAATGTCCTATGTCCAATAAAAAGCTAAGTAGACGGGCTGAAAAGCCACGTCTAAGCCATTGGAGGCAGCGGGAGAAGGCAAGGACCTTGGGGGGGGTGCCCCCCAAGGGACTTTTGTCACCTTGTAGTGGTGGCCGGTGCAGAACTTCAGCAGAGTTTTTCTCTCTTTTTCTTTCTCTGGATTCTTTCCACTCTCTTCCGATCCGATCTCTTTTTTTCTGATCCCGATTTCAATGGAATGCTCTCCTATTTATAGGCTTTTGGTAGCCATTTAGGAGAGTTTATGGGCTTTAATGGCTTTAATGGGAGGAGTTACAAGATTTATTTCTTTGATTTTGTAACTCCTTTTTCCTTGAATCTGATTGGCCGATGGAGATTAAGGGCTTTTAATCACCTTAATTACCATAATGGGAGGAGTTTCATGGGTTAAATGCCATGAATCAATTGACTTGTAACTCCCAAATGCTTGCTTCTGATTGGGCCGTCCAAAGAAATGAATTAATGACTGCAATAAAGCTAGTCAATTAACCACATTAATTGGTCGCCGAGCAGTCGAAGAGTCGCGGGCCATGCCGTGTCTTCTGGAATTCTTCTGGCGATGATCATCGATGGATCTTCATGCTGATCGACATCGGATGAACATGTAACTTCAGACAGTGATAGCTAAGAGCGGGCCGGTGACATCTGTCCTGTCGATTTTTCGATCGATCGGGCGGAAAGTACACTTTTTTGGTCGACCGGTTGGCGATCAATGTTGATTTTGATACTTTTGGAGGTTGACCCGTGATTTTGACGGATGTCGGCGGACATGAGTCAATTTCAAGCACTAAAAATCACATTTTCAGGAAATCACAGGGGCCAAAGTGCGCGAAACGCGAAAAAGGACGGAAAAACGGGTCACCGGCGAAAAATCCGGTCACCCGGACTTCCATGGTCGCCGGCGACCATGGGCCAGGGTCGCCTGCGACCCTGGGGGTTTTTCCCCTATTTTTGGTCCGTTTTGTGGTCTTTTTCGTCGCCGTTTTCTTCTGTATTTTTCCTGACATTTCTTCTCATTTATTGGCTTGATTTTCCTGTAGAAAACCTGATGAGAATCCTTGCATTTTTAGAGTGCAAAGTTTCCAATTTTCCGGGAAAGCCGAAGACTTTGTCGCGTAGAGCTGCTGATTTTCCGCCAGAAGCTGAAACTTGGTCAAACGATGTCGGAATGACCTGAAATTTGAGGTGAAGCCTCCTGAGCAATAAATAAGACCAACCATAGGCTTTTGTTTGAGTTTTGAAGCCGTTTGGGGTCCCGTCGATGCTTCACTTGATTTTGCTGCGGGGAAAATGCCGAGCTTTGATATGTGGCCAAACGATGTCCGATTGACCTGAAATTTGACGGGGAGCCTATTGGAGTCATTTTGAGACGTTCCATGGGCTCCGTTTTGGATGTCATGGTCCCGGGTTGCTCCGCCGCCGGTAGGCTTGATTTTCTCTCGGAGCATCGAAACATGGTCAAACGTTGTCAGAATGACCTGAAATTTGACGTGCAGCCTTTTGGAAGCATGTTGAAGCCACTCATGCACTTGGTTTGATGAGCGAAGGCTTCGGTGGTTCCCGCCGCCGGGAGGCTTGATTTTGCTGCTCGAGCATTGATGGAGGGTCAAACGTTGTCGGTTTGACTTGAAATTTGGCATGGAGCCCTTTTGAGACATGCTGGAGTCATCTGTAGGCTCTGATCGAAGTTTTGACGTCTCCGATGATGTCGCCGCCGAGAGCTCCCGTTTAGCTGTCGGAAAAGTGAAGTTAGGCCAAATGTTGTCGAAATGACCCGAAACTTCATGTGTACTCTTCTCTTGGCTATCTTGAAGGATCTTGCAGTTTTTGTTTGATTCTGACAAGATTTGATTTTTTGGAGAAATTGCATTGCCTATTTATGGCAGGTTGCGACTTCATGCAGCTTTCTTGATGTTGAAGAGGCAAAGTGACATTTTTGGTGTCAACAGCTACAGCGTCAGTGATGACGCTGTATAAATAAGGAAAAAAATAGTAAGGAATGGACGATGACATTTACATCAAAAGCCACCTATGTGCTTCAAAAACATTATGCTGCATTTAAATACAAACACAAACTTTTCATGCATTCAATTGACATTCAATGAATCAATCAACATCCCATATACAATTAATTAAATTTCATGCACGTCTCCTAAGTTTAAAGTTAGAAATTGACAACATCCACAATGTAACCACTTCAATTACAAGTTACATTAGGATCAATATCAAAGAACACATAGCACAACAAATTTAGGGGAAGGTTCATTGCAAGTTAGGCGACATGATCAGAAGTGGAGGGAGGTTAAGCGTTAAGCTTTGACGCATTTTGAATCCAGTTTTGCTCGAATATGTCGATGACGATTCTCCGTCGGTAGTACGGGATGTCTAACTGTATGAACTCGATGGGACGAAGATATATACAATATTCTGCGAATGCACAGGCGAACAACCCGCAGTCATTTCTATTATCTTGAAATGGGTATCCATCTTTGTGGTAATAGTCCACATCTTAGGCACCGACCACACGTAATCCATGAATTGTTGTTGAAGCCACAATCTCTGTCCAAAGACAGTGAAAATGAATGATAACTCAATTTTGAGATTTATTTTCTATCGAAACATTATGCAGCAAAGACGGGAGAAATATGTACTTACGAATATGTCACGGGTTTTTTGGCCCCAGATCTTTCCCTTGGAACTGTTATAATACTCCGAACGGTTCTCACCGACATATTCGATCAATAGGGACCAATGATTGTGAGCTTGCAATACGTAAACTAGAGTCTTACACTCCGTCGCATCCATAACACGTTCTCCCTTTGGACCAAAGGCTATATCATCCCCAGTCTTTAGGCCCTTTTCCCAGAAACTCTGCAAGACAAGCATCTCAGACATCAAGTAACTAAGAGATTAAACCCATTGAGTAAGAATCTTAAGAGGCATTAATCTTTTATTACACTTACGCATATAATAGGGTCAGCCAAGTATGCATCCTTACACCTTTTCCGTCACAAAGCACGAGATTATCATATCCAGCTATTCCTTCCTGTCAATGCAATGAGTTGAGGGACGTTGAATTAGTAAAAAACCTAACAACTTGAGAATTACTACAAAAGTGTTTTCAACACTTGTAGTTACCTATGCATATAATATTTGTAGAAATCCATCAAAAGTTCCTTCTTCACTTCCATCAGAACATATTCCGTTTGGGGCAATGAATGTTGATAATCAAGAAACCTATCCGGAATCTTCCTCGGCCTCGGTATGTGCTTGCACCTCCATATCAATGAATTAATTGTAGCCAGTGAAGGGGCTACAATGATTGCCTGGCAAGTGACCTTTGGAGGTGTTAAATAAATAAGGACCAAATCATAAAGTCATGATTCATAAATATCATAAAAAAATATCAATAATTCTAACAATACCTCTCTTTGTTCATTGCCATAAAACTAAGAATGCTACTAAAACTTTAAGAAATTTCAGCTACTTTAGAAAGGCAGTCTTCCGGCTATTATCCTAACAATAAATAACTGCAATTACTCTCACTCTAGTAGCAGTGAAGAGCCCCAAGATCATGCCGACAGAAACAACATCCAAGCAACCACAAGCAGCCTTGACATTGCACCACCCACCACATGAGGCATACTTCAGAACATTTGACAACCTCAGAAGAGCGGCTACACATGATATTTGTCCATCATGTTTTTTTAAAACTTCTCTACTTGGTTGTCTTCACATGGCCTACTAGTATGGAGCCATTGTCTTTTAGGCCACTTTTGCTAAACTCACGTTTATTTAAATAATAACATTACTCTTCAAGCAAATAATAATAATAATAATAATAATAATAGCAACTGCAATCGCTTGTGTCTTTTTTTAAACATTTCTTAGTGATGACTAACACCAAAAACAGATAACAAATGAAGAAACTTTATGCTTGAAGATTGACTGCAATAATTTTCGGAAATGAATTAATATGAGCTAATTCCTTTCATAATCCATCATCAACATTAGAACTTTGCATTCAAACAAGCAATTTCCATAGGAGTGCCTATAGGTTTCTACTTCAATAAAGAGTTGCTTTTTCAAAGCCACTTTCACAGTATTGTTTTAGGATTCTTGGAAGTTTTAGATTGACCAGAGGACTCAAGATTTTATGAAATAATGACACAAAGAATAGTTTGTTTCTGTATTAATTTTTAAAAGGGAAAATAGTTGGTAACTGAAACTTTACTGATAGGAAACAACGCCAAAACACAAATAAAAATACCCCCCTTGAGGTTTGTAGGATTTGCAAATAGGCCCCCGAGATTTTAGAATTTGCAAACAGTCCCCTGCATTTTTATTTTTATATCTTTTGTGTCCCCAAAATCAATAGTCTTCTTTTAGAGAGAAATGACACTTTTGTCCATCTCTTTTATCCTTATATGCATAATTCCAAAAGCTTGTACTTAATTTTTTAAAGGCTTCTTGACAGAATGCCCCTATAGTTTTAAACTTATTTCAATTTAGACCCTAAACTATTAGATTTATCAATTTACCCCTTACATCAATTGATTTTGTATTTAGTTGGACCCTCCGTCTATTAGCCGTTCAAATAAAAAACGGGACTCATAACTCCATTCAAATATATAACGGGCCAACTAAACGTTGACGTCCCGTATATCATTAGCTTGAGATTGTCCTTTTGTTAGGGATTTTCTCATACTGCTTTGTTTGGGAGGGTCAATTCAGGCGATCAACAAAAGGGACAGCGAACAAAGAAGGACGGCGACGAAGAAAGAAGGGTACGAAGAAGGTAGGTGATGAAGATTAAAGGCGAAAGAAAGGCCCAGCTGTCTGGAAGAGGGAAATTGAAGAAATGCCCCTAGTTTCTGGAGGAGGGAAATCGAAGAAATGCCCTGCTGTTTTTAAGAGGAAAATCGAAGAAAGCTCTTGGTTTGTAGAAGAGGAAAATTGAAGAAACGTGTTGATTTGTCAAAGAAAGGCTTTCCTGCTGGAGACGGTTGTTGGTGGCAAAGTAGAGGAACAAAAGGGTTAGGCTTTTCATAGAAGCATCAAGAAATGGACTGGGAACATAGAGAATCAGCCTACAAGGACTTAGCTAGTTTGGATTCTCTTCCTTACAGTAATCAACATGTAGATATGCTAACATTCTCTCTGTTTTGCTCTTCGATTTAATTAAACTAAAGACGAATTACAATTGCTATTTATTTTGATGTATTAATGTACTGAGTTGCCTTCATTCAAGTCTATTTTTGCTTAGAATGTTTTACTTCGTAAATTGAAACATTGTATCCATTCATATTGCAGACGAAGGGGATCGGTATTATACCATTCAAATGCATCATGGTGGAAAGGTGGATCATTTTGATGTTTGCCACTCAGATAAGAAGTCATATTTAGAACTATTTGCAATGGTAGAGTAACTTGGTAAAAGAAAGGAAGAAGTTATATCCTTCCAGCATAAGTTGCAAGATCATGCATGGAAGAAAATAATTCCAGATGTTAATGCTTTGGAGATGGGCATATTTGTTGATTCCAGTGGAGTAATTGATCTTTATGTGAAAGAAAACAGTGTGAATGTGACTATACAGAACGAGGTTCAATCAAATGTAGTGAGTTCTACTTCTCAATATGAAGTTGATGCTGAATATGAAGTTGATGTGGTGGATGGATATTGTGTCAATTCTAACAGTAATGATTTGTACTCACTGGATGAAAGGACTGATTCGGGGAATGAGATCAATGGTAGTTATCAATTGTCAAATGATTCCAGTGTTTAGGATGATGATGCCTTATAAGAGGCAGCGGTTGATCCTGAAGTTGAGTTTATTAGGATTAGGAATGAGGATGAGCAGGGGACAGGGGAAGGTCAGAGTGAGGCAACATCAAAGGATAATATTGGGGAAGATAATGATTCTGATTACCTAAGGAGTCTTAGTAGCTCATCAGACGGTGAAAAAGGAAAAACTGAAACTCTAAGTAGAAAAAAAATGTTACAATATACAAGATTCAATCCAGCTACTAATATGGATGATCCAAAATTTAGTCTTGGTATGATTTTCAGCATAGTAGAAGTGGTGAGGAATGCTTTGAAAAATTACTCAATAAAAAATGGAAGAGATCACGAATAAATTATGAACGAGAAGTTTAGAATTCAAGTTGCCTGTAAAGATCCAAAATGTGAATGGTTATCCTATGCTTCAAAAATGCAAGGTGAGTCATCCATTCAAATTAAGACCCTTAGGAAAAAACACCACTACAATAGGTCTTGGAAAGTCAGTAAGCTAAACAGTGCATGGATTGCAGAGAATTACAAGCATAGGATTAGAACCAACCCTACATGGCATGCAAAGTTATTACTTGAGACAATCCAGCAGGAGGCCATGCTTAAAGTTAATAAGAAAGCTATATAGAAGGCTATGAAGAAGTCAGCCTCAATGATTGAAAGAAGTGACGATGAACAATATGCCATGCTATGGGACTATTATGAGGAAGTGAAGCGAACTAGCCCTGGTAGTACTGTGGTGATTAAGACATCACCTGTTGGAGATGGTTCAGGTTTATCTAGGTTTCAAAAGGATCTACGTCTGCTTTGGAGCCCTTAAGAAAGGTTTTATTGAATATTGTAAGCCTGTGATTGGGTTAGATGAATGTCACTTAATAGGACCAAGGTCTAGTATACTACTTACAGCTGTTGGAAGAGATGGAAACAATTAGATGTGTCCAATTGCTTATGCTGTAGTAGAGACAGAGAGAGCTAAAACTTGGAGATGGTTTGTGAAAAAGTTTGTCGCGACCCCAGACCGAGCCCGTGGGCTTGATTTGGGATCGGGAACTCATGATTCATAAAGAGATGGGTGATGATGAATGAATAATATAGTTAGTGCCATAGAATATACAATGCGCACACGGGTCATAAAAACTAAGGTACTACCTGTGCACGTGATTTCCCACAGGTGTCCGCGGTGAGGATTTCAAAACAACATAAATATTTTGTTTAAGTGCGGAAGCGTGTAGTAAATCAAGTATGCGATTCATTTCCATAATAACAAGACAATGGCACATGAATAATAAGTATCAGAATGAGCAATGGTCATCAGCACTTTTCAAAAGTAAGGTTAAAGTTTAAACCAAAGATCATTTAATTATATCCCCTAAATAGAAGCCAACAATGCCAATGTAAACAAAGTATAGACTCCCAAAAGAATGGTTATCCACAAAAAAAAAATGTTACGCAACTCAGACAGCCAAATGTCTAGACGACATCATCGGCATGCCACTCTACTAAATGCTGCGGTTCACCGACCGCCTCCTCGTGCTCCTCCTTGGGGAAACCGACAGCTGGACCTGAGTACCAAAAAGTGGGTCAAACATGACGGTTTGGCAGGTGGGTGAAAAGATATAACAATAAAATAATAATTGAATTTACCCCGGAAAACATTTAAACCTGTTTAAACAATAACTTTCATAAAGAAATGAATCATTTACTGAAAAACATAAATGCAGTATAAAACATGTACAGGTAACCAAGGAAGTGAGAAACAAGCAAGATGACAACCACACGAAGCTAAGTCCTCTATCACCAAAGTGACAAGAGCATATCAGGGCGTTGATCTCAGTCACACGAGGTGAGGAGATTTAACGAAATATACATATATATATATAATATATGGGACATGACCAAGGTAGCGAACCGGGCATCAGAAACCTCGGTAGCAATCCGGGGTATCAAGACAAGACCACGGTAATAATTGGATAGCGGGATCCAAACTGAAGCTGACGGGATAAGTGGAGGACTTCCAAGTCGGTGGATCAAACCAACAGAGTTGTTCAAGCTCAGTGGTGCCGACTCATAGTTCAAATCACAGAAATCAAGACATGTATAAAGTACATCAGGTGCACGAATAGAAATGGGTGGGACAGGAGTGCTCAAAGGCACAAATAACATTTCGTTTTGGGCAAGTATAACCGGCTAGCGAAATACTAAAGTACTATTCCAACACTTTCGGGATTATATATAAAAATTCGGGAACAATGCAATAAAATTGGACTTTCAAAATTTCGGGATAAACGTCGGGATTAATAACAAATTCGAGGTGAATAGGGGTCCCATATGTCAATTTCAATATAAACTTGGTATTCCTTGAATTAGGGACATTCTGGGATCCTTACACACCTTGGAGATCTTCCAAAACTTCAATGAATCATTGTGATGCGGTTTCCTTCTCAAACAGGCTTCATACATTGTCTCTTAAATCTCCCAAACACAAGGGATTCCTTAAAAAGAAACCTTTCCCGAGCTCCAAAAGTGGTCTAGGCCCAAGAGGGGGTGTGCTCGAGCGAACCAGGGTGCACTCGAGCGAACCAGGGTGTGCTCGAGCGCGGACCTGGGCTGCGCAGGGGCTGTCTGCCCGCTCGAGCAGCCAAACGTCCGCTCTAGCGGACAGCTTGCGCGCTCGAGCAGACATATTGCCGCTCGAGCGGGCAGTCATTCTGCCGTCCGAGTTGCAGTCAAATTGACTGTGCACTCGAGCGGCCTAGGATGCGCTCGAGCGCATCCTAGGACGCTCCAGTGGGCAGTCAAATTCTGCTGTTCGAGAATGGCCATTCTGGCATTCTTTCCCCTTTTCTCCTATACATTTTTCCTACAATAAAAAGGCCTCCATGCCTCCAATAATCATTCATCAAACCTTTTCAAACACTACTTAAAACTCCCATCAGAACTTTAATGAATATTTAATCCCAACCATCTTCTTCTCCACATTCAATCACCAAAGAGAAAGAGAGGAAACTCAACTATCACAAGGTTGATTTAAGCCATAAACAAAGAGCTATAAACTACAGTACTATGACAATAAATGAGCTAACCACCCCTTTCATAAGCATTTATTTTACAATGAATGCAAGTTAAACAAACATGAATAGAGATAGCAAAACCAATCATATTTATCATGAAAACTATTTAATACTCAAATACACATTCATCCACTTGCCTTGGGGTCTCTAACAAGTCAATCAAGCTCTAATCAAGCCTTCCAAGCCAAAGGTTCAATCTACAAACAAAACCCCCAAAAATACAAACCCTAAATGGGTCAAAACAAGAAACAAGAAAGAAAGGGTTTGCAATAAAGGAAATGGAGCTTGCCTAAGGCTAGGAGGATAAATATCCAAGAGATTGAAGGGATTACTTACATGAGAGTTCTTCAAACACTAGATTGGCTCAAGGAAAGCCTTGGAATGGGAGGTTTTCTCCACCAATGATATCAAGAGAGAGCTTTAGTGGAGAGGAAGAAGATTATGAGACTCATTTCTCATTTTGTGTAAGGTTGGTGGTGATTTAGTGAAGGGAAAAGTAAAAGGGGGGAAAGGAAGATGAAAACCCTAACTTGAGTGACTTTTTTTTTGTGCTGGAAAGAAGGAAGAAGAAGATGGGTTCCCTTTTTATACAAATGGGGTGTGGGCTCCACCACTAGCAATCTTGTGGGCTGAAATCACGGCTTTCGGGACCTTGAATGAGTTCGACGAAGAAGGGAAAAACGATCGCCGAAATATCTAGTTTCTAAAAAGTATATTTTTCAACGGTTTCGGGGATATCAAATTTTGGATACAGATTTAGTGTAAAATGACAGTTTCGCCCTCAATGCTAGGAAAGTTGGGTTTCGGGGTTCCAGACAGGCACAAGATCAACAAAAATGTTGTAGGGATTAACAAGATGAGTAAAATGAGATTGGAATACGAATATCGGAATTCCGAATAATCCCCCAATCACGCGTAAGGTTACAAAGAGGAACCATCAAAGGGTCCCACTAATCACAAAGGCGCTCAAAATTCCCCAAAGTTATATAAAAAGCTATTATATTTCTAACTTAATCAAAATCCATTAATCACGTTTAGAACTAACACACGACTTAATTAGTACTAATCAAGGTCACTCGGGTCGAGGTCTTACAAAGTTGAAGCAGGACTTGTGTATGGTAAACTCATGCGGTTGGACCATCATATCTGAGGGCTCCACTTCCACCTGCTCACATTCCAGTAGGTCCAATACTGAAGGGTCCACCTCCACCTGCTCACATTCCAGTAGGTCCAGTGGTTAGACTTTCACCTCCAACTACTTCAAGTTCAATGGGAATCTGTTCCAATACTACAAATTCAGCTCAAAGGGCAGTTGTTCCAGTACTCAGAGGCCCATCTCCGACTACAAGTTCAATGAGAGTTAATTAATCTTCTTCTACATCAACGACAGTGAATGTTGCAGGTCAATTTCAACAACCAAAGGCAGCACGACTCAGCAAAGTGGAGCTGAGAAGTATTAGAAATAACGATGAAAATTAAGAATGTGGTTTTTGTATATATATATTTTTTTTTTTTGGGAATTTTTTGGTGTAAAAAGCATATTACTGTTTGTAGATAAAGTAATGGGGAGGCCTGTGAAAGGCATACCTGATTTTGATGAATTTTTTGGGGAGACAAACTTTAATCTGGTAGGGGTTGTAGTATTCCTATAACATGGATGAAAGCATTTTGATATTTGATAATTGTTTACCAATATGTTGTTGAAATCACTCTTCTTGACAACTACATTTCATATTTTGTGCTACAGGTTGTTTGTAATGAATGTTTTTTACATTAAGGACCACCATTGTTCATATCATTCTAGGTATTTGATAATTGTTTACGAATATGTGGTTTTTTGGGTAATGCGGTGAAAGTAAAATTTGAAACACTAAAATTTGAAACAAAATTCCAAAAGAAAACAAGAGAAAAAACTTGAAAATCTGCTTTCAATTACATTAATCATAAAAAAATTCCAACAACAAAATTGGCTATCCCCAAATCAAAACATCATTCTCCAGTCAACTCTAAAATTACGCACTATTATAGATCCCACCAGATCACACCCACCCAAAATCAGATTATACTCCACATAGGCCTTTCACAACTCAATCACATACATTTCTCCCAAAAAAGATTGCAGTAGTCAATACCCATGAAACAAACAAAGATACCCACAAATTCCTTTCCCGTGCTCTGTTCCTCTGGAGCATATTCTCAAGCCCTCTCACCTTTCGCAGCAATCCAGGAATAATCTGCCGCGAACGGCTGCACATCACTGGATCGACCCACCGAAAAAAACCACAGACTCGATCTTCACATGCAAAAGATATTCACCCTGGATTGAGATCATTCCAAGATGTCTTCTTGTTTGTCACCTTACCACAATGACATATGAATTCCATGCTGATCAATTGCTTCTCACTTCAAATTCCCTCTTTTCACCTTCCCACTACTGCGGTTGCCCGCCCAAATCAATCAATGGAGCTACAAGACAGCAACAACGTTGCCTTCCCTCCCAAATCACCTTCAGTCTTCTTCAGTCCTGACATCACCTTTAATCTTCACCCCTTCCTGCATCATTCGCCCTCTTTCTTCGACTCCTTCTTCGTTCGCTGTCCTTTTCGTTGATTGCCTGACTCGACCCTCCCAAAAGAAGCGGTATGAGAAAATCCCTAATAAAGGGACAATCTCAAGGACGTCAACGTCTTTGGCCCGCTATATATTTGAATGGCATTATGAGTCTCGTTTCTGATTTGAACGGCTAATAGATGGAGGGGCCAACTAAATACAAAATCAATTGATGTAAGGGGTAATTGATAAATCTAATAGTTTAGGATCTAAATTGAAAAAAGTGTAAAACTACAGGGGGCATTCTGTCAAAAAGCCTTTTTTTTTTATAAAGCACGTAACATTAACAATATTTGTACATAGTGGGAGAGAATAACCCTATATAATTTTTTTTATCAATACAAGGCTCATTTCATTAAATCTAAATTTATCATGGTGACAATCAGCGCTTGTACTTATAATCGGTTATGATTTATCCATTCCATACATGACCCACCGTTGTATTGATGAAAGTCTCAAAATACATTATTATGCTTCATGTATACGGGGTGTAAAAGGAATATTGGGGGAACGGAAAATGTAAAAAAAATATATTATTTTTTAGAATTTGCGAGATGGGTGATGTTTGGCTCTATGTAAAAGAAACATTGGTTGAAGGGGCAAATGTAATATATATATATATATAAATTATTAGAATTTGCAAGAGGAGGGGGGATTTTAAACTTTTTCATATATGGGTGGGGGCTTTAGTCCCAAAGCCCTTGCCCCTGCATCCACCCTCGGTCATGTGCATGAGAGAGTTATTGAGATAAACCATTGGGACTTGCGATAAAATAATGGTATTTATATAAATAATAATATACTCACTTTTGCTTAATGGATATAAGGGCATAGCTGTCATTTATATATAAATTCTACACAAATCTCATAATGGCTACCCATTCTTATTAGGTGTATTGATTCTGAAGACATGAAAAGTTTTAAAAAGAAAAGGCAGAGGCCTATTTACAATTACTAAAACCCTAGGGCTTGTTTATAAATCCTATAAACTTTAGGAGTGTATATGCAAAAAGCTCATAAAAAACAAAAAATACAAGGGTATAAAAAGCATTATACTCCTCCAACTAAAGCCAAACCCAAAGAAATCCAACCGCATTGATTCCTTTTTATAAAATCCTCAATCTATCATGAACATTAAAGTTCAAAATCAAAGTTCATAATCTTTCAAACCAAATCAATGAAGAGGACAGAAAACATGCATAGGCATTATTCTCTTCATTAATTATCTTCTCATGATGCATCATGTAGCTAAAAAAAAAACAGAACTCGTGATCTTTCAACAAAAAAGAGAACTCAGGAATTGAGAGCCCTGCAACATTGGTTGAAGATACATTTCATTAAACAAGTATAAGGCTACAACATATGTCTTTGTTCAACTAAAAGACACATTTCATCAAACAACTACAAGGCTACAACATATGCCTCTCTTTAACTACAAGACATATTTCATCAACTACAAAGAAATAAGGGGCAATTACCGTACAAGAGGTGTCTAACCTGACAATTGTCCCAGAACTGTCGGAAAAGGTGTAATTACTGCAGAATTGTTCGCATGTAGGATATCGCTGCAATATCCCAGGGACGTAGGATATCGCACTATCTAAAGCGGGGAGACTTGAACAGTTTGTATTTTTATATCTTCCTTGACTGTGAAACCACCATCCAAACCGTTGGATAGCTGTATGAGTGTAAGTGGCATTAGATAGCCTGTTATCCAACGGTTTAAATTGTGGTTTAGTGGTCCCACAATCAAGGAAAAAAATGGACTGTTCAAGTTTCATTTATTCTACAGTGAAAATGTCAGATGTGAAATCAACTGTTCTAAGGTTTTTCTTCATTTTTTGTAGCTATACATTAAATCTGAGGCTGAAAATTTTATGGCTAGTTGTTTTCATTATTACAAAGAAGATTAACGATCTTGATTCTAATTATGGGGACCACAAAAAGTTCAAAAAATAGATGTGTGGTTACTCGGTTTTATCAAATATCTCAAGACTAGAGAGAGATCAATGGTTGAAATTTGATATATGGGCCGTGTTTGACCGTATTAATGTTTTCGACTGTTTGGATCATCGTTAATGGTCACATAGTTTAACAAAAATTAAATAAAGCGTTGAGGGGAGCATTACCATCCATGGCACTCTAGCTCCGCAAGTATTCTCGCTTTAGATAGTGCAATATCTTACTTCCCTAGCTTGTGATATCCTACAGACGAATAGTTTTGCGGTAATTACACATTTTCCGGCAGTTCTGGGGTGATTGTCAGGTTTAACACCTGTTGTACGGTAATTTTCCCAATAAATAATCATCTTCCAACAAATGTCAAGTTCTTCTCACACACTGTACAAAACAAATCAATACTCCGTACAACAAAGCTCCTCCTCTTATCATCATCAAGGATTTTTTTTACCCATTTGGGTTTTCTCTTATCCATCAATCTAGTTAGGTTGTCTGTCATACCCAAGTAGTCACCGAAAAGGAAAAAACCCATCATCAACGATTCATCACAAACACTTTTCCTACCCAAGCAGCAACAGAAACCATCAAAAAAAAAAAAAAAAAAGGAAAAAGGAAAGATGAGATCAGGTGAGGAAGGTTGGATAAGAAAGAGAAAAAAAATCACATACCATGTAGCCGCGGCTTGGATTTGCAGTTCGTGGGTAACAGTTGAAATCCAAATGCTTTGTCGGATCAAAACAGAAAATTCTTTACAATAATTATAAGAATTCCTGACAGCCGAAAATCCTATCAGGAATTCTTGCAAACAAACAAATCCTTAAAATCAGGTATGTAAGCGGTTAGATCCTAGTTCAGGTCCTTGTTGGAACCGGACTCAGAATTATTAATGAGAAGATGGAACTAGAACCCAAAACCGGAGCCGTTAATGAGAAAATGGAACCAACTTCTACATATTGGATAGGTACGGGTAAAGAATGATTTAGAAGGCAAAAAAAAAAAAAAAAAAAAAAAAAGGGTTTAAGAGGAATTCTCGAAAATTGAGGTAATATGTAAAGTATCGGGTCCACAGGTCGGTACCAAGGTGAAATTGGACCCAAATCCAAATGCCCATTTAGATCCCTACTTAAAATACCATTGATATTCTATTGATCCTTTATATGATCCTTTATCTGAATGCAACAAATAGGCTATGTGTCAAATTTGAATATGAATCCCAGTCCAAACCACCCTATTGTTGCCCAAGATCTAATTTGTTTGCATGCTTTGTAATGTCGTGGTCTAGCTTTTCACTAATAAAATGGGAGTAGTTCGGATCCTTTGGGTCTTTGACTTAGTGAAGATCCAAATTGAAGGAATAAAATTCCAAAATGAGATCCACTCATTGACAATAAGAACCGCTCGAATATAGATACTTTCAAAATAGTTTCAATAAAAGTTTTTCCCATTGTAAGTTTGATTACCATATTAAATAAGGCTAACTTTCTTTGGAATATTAAAATTTGAGAGAGAGAGTCTTTATGCTCTAGGATTTTCAATAGATGAGCTCTTCCTTCTTTTTAGGATTTCTGTGTCAGGGCTTGTTTCTTTATTAGTATTTGTGACATAAATTTGCCTTGTTGAGGTTTTTGGAAAATAATATGATATCTTTCCCTTACATTTGAATACATATCAGAACTCCAGTCAACTAAAAAATCTAAAATGGCCAGTCGAATTTTAGGAATTCTAACTCCTTTGCTGCTTCGTTAAATTCATGAATGCTCAAGTACATATGAGTATTTAAAAATTCATATGTACTTGAAAATCCCACCTTGGGGAAATATCACAATTCTACATACTAAAATAACGTGAATTCCTTTTTTTTTTTAATGGCCCTTTTAGTGAAGGCCATGTTGATCCGGATTCGTAGAAGCAGAGAGAACGATGAAAGAGAAAAATAAAATAAAATAAATGAGAGGGCAGAATAGTCATTTCATCGAAAACTAAACCTCACTATTGTCTTCTTTCTTTCTTCCTTCTCCGCGGTCCCAATTAAATGCTTTCGATTCGATACAGCTCCAGCTTGCTCCCGCTTAAATGATAGAGATTACACAAAACGGATAGCCGACGTGGCAGCGCGTCCGTCAATAACGCCTTGACGAGTACGTGGCATTCCACGTGATCTGAGCGAGCGAGTAAAAAGTTACGCGGCCGTGTATTCCGAAAAGCAACCCGCAACAAACGCTACTCGGGTAATTCACACGCCGACAGATAGCAGCAGAAGAATCACTTCCTTCCTTCCCTTCCTCAGAGAGAGAGAGAGAAAAATGGCTGTTTTCATCTGAAACGGTCCTCCTCCTTCTCCTCAGAAGCGGTTTTCTCATTTCCTGAGTCCGGACTCAGCTGAAGCTCTTCCTCTTCAATCATCAGTGGTATCTCAAAACGGGAAAAGCGGTTTTGCTTTGAAGATTAGTGGTATTTGGTCTGAGAAAAGCGGCTTCCCTCTCTATCTTTCTCTGATTTACACGTGCACGAGCGGGAGAGACATTTAACAGAGGAAACAAGCGGTGATGTAAGGCGGATTTCTTGAGTTTTCGGGACGAGCGGTTGTATTTTAGGCGGATTTGGATGAAGGAAGGCGGTTTTTGGATAGGGAAGAAAAGGGAGAAGATGTTTTGGAGAAAACCGGTTCTGGTTCTCCTTATTCTCACTGTTCTTGCACCACTTGTGCTTTACACCGACAGGCTCGGAAGCTTCTTTGATCCTAGAAGTAATCTTCTCAAACCATTAGAGAAACTAAGAATAAGTTTTCTATGAAATTCTAGGAAATTTGAGTAACTTTCCTCTGTTCAGATAACTCAGGTAATTTTTCTTAATTTTCTTGTGTTTTTCTGTTGATTGACTGATCTTTCTCTCTCATTTTCTTAGGTAAAAATGGATTTCTCGATGAGAGTTCGACTATTGTAAGTTTGAATGTTGATTGCTCTTATTTGACATTTTGGTAATTTTCATTTTACATGGAAATTTATCTCCATTTTGTGTTTTTTCAACTTTTTCAGAATTTTGGGGGCGAGTTTGGGAAATTGAATGCGCTTCCACAGGTGATTTTCTACTTCCCTTCTCTTTATCTCCAACTTTCTGCATTTTGTAGAAAAAATGATGATGTCGAGTTTCGGATCTGGGTTTTCTAATTTTTTATTCCTGTTTAGGAATCTTTGAATACGTTGAAAGAACCTTTTGGAGTTGTTTATTTGGATAGTTCTGGTAATTCGGATGGGCTAGATTCTGAAATTTCGACTTCGAATGTTGGTGATGTTGAAAAGAGAGAATTCAAAGAAGGTTGGTTTTTTGTTTAATTGAAGATGTTCTCGGATCTTTACTTACAAAACTTCTGCTGGGATAATCTTCTGAAGAATATCATTTCTTGGTATTGAAAGAGATGTTTCATTATTGCCATTTGCAGAATTGTCAGTGGGGAGATCTACAGAGCATAAATCCAGAGTTTTATCAATGACAACTGCTAATGGAAACAAATGGGAAAAGGAAAATGTTATAGAGCAAGGGACGAATGGCAAGCAGGAAGAGAAAGTAAGTGATGGGTTACAAGAACATGCGTTAAATGCCAAAAGGAAGAGTGAAGAAGTCAAGGAGAAGGAACGGCAGCAGGAATTACCAGTCCAGAGAAAGGTACTATTTCTCTTGCTTGGATGGTTCTAATAATTGGTTTTTTTAATTGTTATTAGCCAGTGTTGGTTGTAGGCTGTTTAGAATAAGTTATAAGAAAAGTCTTAGATCTTTTATATAGTGATTTCTTATCTTGTTTCCAGTCACCATCTTTTATTAATTTGTGGGTGTCCTTATGAGAGAAAAAAAAGGGGTCTTTTGATGGTAACCCTCATGGGGAGAGGGTCTTTTTGATCTGCTCTTTTGGTTTATTGTGTTGACACTTATAGATGAAACATGGAAGGTTTTCACTGTTCAAGTGTGTGTTCATATTTTTCTCAAAATTAGGTCTACCAATATTTTTCTTTTATCTGGTGATGGATGATCAAGACAATGGATATTACTTTTTTATTTTAGTGGGGTTTTGGAGGACCAGGTTCAATAATTGTAAAGAGGAAGTCTGATTATTTTAATAGATCTCACATTCCTTGTTACCAATTAAGTAATGTTTCTTCTAGTATGTTTATTATTATTATTATTTTTTTCAGTACACAAGTTATCCAAGACTTGTGATGATAAACAACATGTTTTGGCTGGGGTGGTATTCATTTTCTCTACAAGAAAAGTGATTCTGTTGAAAGTTCTGGATGCAATAGTTTTATTTGTTTCCATTGATTTCTACATATTTTACCATTTATGAATAGTTTTATTTGTTTGTGTAGCATGCAGTGTATGTAAAATCCTTTTTGTTGGCTCATGGGTTGAAAAGATTATTATGCAGTTGGTTTGAATTGTTTTCATTCCAATCATTTCTTATATCCCTACCAAATTTCCATGTAGCTTGATATAGTTTTGAATTGGTTGGAAAGGCAGTTCTATCTTTCGTTACTTCAAATTATACAAGAAAAACCTGAGATCTTAAATGAGGTGATTTATGAAACAGAATATTGTTTATTTGTAGCAAACAGGATATGTTTTCTCTCTTTTTTTTTTTTTTAGAATGGAGGGTTCTTGTTCATTTTACAGAATAAGAAAACAAAGAAACAGGAAATTTTAAAAGAATGATAGTTGCAAGAAAAATCTAGTTGGCCTGGCAATGATTGAGTACAGATTAGGTATAGTACATTCCAAAAAAGAGTACATATTACGCACATTATGAGTCAAACACATGCGATGAGGACATGTCACTCAAGTGATTTTAGGATTTGCCCCTCCAAGGATATGGCTCTATATGTATACCATAAATAGTATTAGAAGCAGATACTGGTATTCACCATTAACTTTTATAACACTGTTTCTAGATTTATTACTTGTTTAAAAATTATTAGTTTATAATACTATATTTTAGGTTACTCTATAGCACTGAATTTTTTTTTTTTTTAAACTAAAGAAGTTATCACTTTTTGGGCATGTTTGGTATTCGGATACAGTGTTTGTGCTTGAGGCTTCATTGGATGGTGTGTCAAACTCAATTAAGGGAAAAGAGGTTTTTGGCCATTTCCCTCATTACTTTGGTTTCGTTAAAAAATGACTAGGGAGCAGTTTGACTACATTAAGCTGTCAAGGAAAATGCACACAATATTTATTTGCCATGTCCCAGTTATCCTGTTTGTATTCATATTCTCCTTAAAATACTAAATATTAAATCTAATAATAAGTTCCAGGGCATTAGATTTATTGAAAGAGCAGTCTCCAATGCCTTGTTTTTGTGTCTGGCATTGGCTAACATTTGTTGACTTATTATGTAGGGCAGACAATCCATGCCAAAAATTTTATGGAGCACTTCTCTAAATTGAAGCTGATCATACTTTTTAGCATCTCATTCCATTGAAAAACACTTTTTAGCATCTCATTCGATTGAAAACTAGGTTATTTGATTGCAATTTGTGGTATCATGAGCTGAATTTCTCCTGTTTTATCAGGAAAGGAAACATCAACAACATCTTTTACATACTTCTGCCAAAGTTGGTTCAGAAGAATACATTAAGACTAAACTTGAGAGACAGAGTGATAAAACCTATATGTCAGATGCTCGAGTCCGGCATCTTAAAGATCAGTTGATCAGGGCGAAGGTTTACCTTGGCATGGGACCTATTCGGAGTAATTCTCAGTTTGTAAGAGAGCTCCGCTTGAGAATGAAAGAAGTTCAACGAGCTCTTGGTGACGCGACCAAGGATTCAGACCTACCAAAAAAGTAAGTTTTCCAATTTGATGATTACGACCTCTCACATTAACTGATATCTTGGTTTTGGTATGAACTGATTTTTCTTTCTATACTTCTTGTAACGAACATGCCAAATTTGTTAATATGAAATAATTGTTTAATTAAATGATCATTATATGGTGAATATGCATATTATTTTCTGGCTATCAGTATGTACAAGTGGGCTTATTATTTGGTGGCTTTGGCCATTGATCTGATAGGCTCTGTTGTGGATGGATATTTCCCGAACTCTGCTCAATGTGACAAGTATAATCCTTCGGTTGTGATTGCCTTCTATGATTGGTTGGAGAAAAACCATGTTCTTTCATTCATGGGGTTGTTTCTTCCTCTTTATTTTTTCCTGTTTCCTTCAGTTAAAAAGTAAGAAACTGGTCATCTGTCCACCTTCAACTTTGGAAAATGCTCAAGTTTTGGATGTTTGGGACACTCAACCTGATGACCCTAACTATCTGTTTGGTAATTTACGAATGGATGCTGAAACACATGTTGACAATAACTTGCACTTACAAAGAAATTGTTCATGCAGTAGTTTACCGAGTTATTCTCTCTAGCCAGATGATCCTAATGATGTTTGGCACTTAATGAGAAGCTCACTGAACAGATATGTAAAATTGTCCACAAAATTTTTGCTCCGGGACTTGTCAAATGTTATCTTCCAAATGAAGATTATACCATGGGTCTTGGTGCCACATGTCCAAGATTACTTAATCAGAGAGTCGTGGACAAAAGGTCTTGTCACTGTTGACTCCTTAAATTTGTTCCTCATCTGGTGTGAAAAATATATACACTCCTTAGCTAAATTGTTCTTACTGCACTACTACAGTTGAAGTTTTAATTGATAATTCCTGAATACAGTGCGGACGAGAAACAGAAAGCGATGGAGCTAACTTTGGCCAGGGCAAAGCAAATTCAAGATGACTGTGCTGCTGTTATAAAGAAGCTCCGTGCCATGCTCCACTCTGCGGAAGAACAGCTACGAGTGCATAAGAAGCAGACCTTGTTCTTAACACAACTTGCAGCGAAAACACTTCCGAAAGGCCTCCACTGCTTACCATTGCGCCTTTCCACTGAGTACTATTCACTTCTCTCTAACCAACAGCAGTTTCCCAATCAAGAGAAACTAGAAGATCCTGAACTGTATCATTATGCACTATTCTCTGATAACATATTGGCCACGGCAGTAGTTGTGAACTCAACTGTTTTTCATGCCAAGGTAAGCTAATGGATTGTATGCAGAACAGGTTTTAAGTGTAACAACTAACAACTAAAAGGTTGTTTTATATGTATGTTTGGATGTCCCACTAGGAATCAAGTACTGGGATTGAGTTCATGGTGACTAAGTTTTGGTTTCAGTCCCTGAACTGACAAAGCCAAGTAATGCCCCCAACTTCCTACTTATTGGTGTGTACAACAACAGTGCCAAAAAATGAAATAACACTTATTGTTGAATGTTGCCTAGTAGATGGGCCACTAGTGGAAGCTGAAAAACAGGATACCAATATGCTGTCACACGTTTTCTGTCTTTTTTTTATCCTGGATCATTCTTACCAATAATATTGATCTGGCGATGAAATACTCTGGAGAATTAGCCCACCAAATGTGATTTGGTCTCTTTTCAGCCCTGAAAATTGACACCATTTTGAGGCTCTGCTAAAGATTTAAATTAAATGTGGTTAGTGGGACACCCAAATGCACCCAAATTTGCTTTTGATTTCTACTCTTGTAACTTTCTATATTGATTCATACTTCTTCCTGTAGGATCCCATGAAACATGTATTCCATATTGTTACTGATAGGCTTAATTATGCTGCGATGAGGATGTGGTTTCTGGCAAATCCACCTGGTAAAGCTACCATTCAAGTTCAGAACATTGAAGAGTTTACATGGCTGAATGCAAGTTACAGTCCAGTTCTTAAACAACTTGGAACTCCTTCAATGATAGATTACTACTTCAAGACACACAGAACAAACTCTGATCCAAACATGAAATTTCGCAACCCAAAGTACCTTTCTATCCTAAATCATCTCCGATTTTACCTACCAGAGATCTTCCCAAAGCTTGACAAAGTAGTCTTCTTAGATGATGATATAGTTGTTCAGAAGGATCTGACTGGCCTTTGGATGCTTAATCTTAAAGGTAAGGTCAATGGTGCGGTTGAAACTTGTGGAGAAAGTTTTCACCGCTTTGATAGGTATCTCAACTTCTCCAATCCCCACATCTCGAAGAACTTCAACCCTCGTGCTTGCGGGTGGGCATATGGTATGAATGTCTTTGACTTGGCTGAATGGAGGAAGCAAAAGATTACAGAGGTCTATCACTCATGGCAGAAACTGGTAAGTTAATATCATGAATTTCAAGTCATATCTCTGAACTTTTATGAAAGAAATGTTTATTGGGTTTCTTCCTATTAGGTTATGCCAGCAAATTATGTATCCAATTACTCGTACCTCTTTGGACAATGACTATGTCTATGTCACCTCAGTAGAAAGTATATATCCATGTATGCAATAGAAGAATGGTTCCCTCTTTGAACAGCAAAGAGAAAAGGGAAATGGGAATCAAGTCGTTGAAATATTTGTTTGATCGAAAGGTAAAAGAAGGAACATAATGTTAATCATTTTTTTAGTCAACATGTTATAATCAAGTTCTTTTAGAAGTAATTCAGAAATGAAGTTCATTTTACTTGGATCATGATAGTAAAGGCATAAAAACAAGAACATCGAGCCACCCCTTGTTTGGCCTAACAATGTACTGACTTGATAACATGATTAAACTCCACCTGAATCAAAGAAGACGACATGTTGATTTCATTAGAAAGGAAATGAGTTCTCCATGTCCATGGAGCCCCACTAGTAAATGAAACCCAAGCAATAGCATTAGAAGAATCACCGTCTACATTTAACTTAATTAGAAATGCCTAACAAACAACCAGGGCACCTCTAAGACAGCCATCACTTCCACTCATTGGACTCCTCATTCCTTAATTCCGATGCTCTCTGAGAGCATTGACACTTCCTCTTTGCTATCATGAAGCACCATTCCAATCCCCTCTGGCCCTCACTTTTTCTCCTAGCAGTTCTATCAACATTGAATTTCAAAACCCATATAAGGGGGACCTTGGAGGTACCATTACAACAAATAGAAGCCTCCCAATTGTACATGATATCATCAAAACTTAAGATAAAACCATTATTAGTACCAATCATCAATGTTATTTTTTTTATTGAGAAATTCAGAGAAACAGTAACCCTGATAACATGATGTGATTTCTGTGCCACTCCAAATGCAGCATAGGGGCTACCTTTAAGAAAAATTAATTGGTTCTATTTCAGGGCTGTACCTAAGCGCACCCCTTAAATCATCAATTTATTGTACCATAGAAGGAGATGTAATCATTTAAAAGCGTAATACTTAGATTTCTTGGAAAAACCGAATTAAAGTCTATTTCCCTTTTTAACTTGAAAGGCTTGATTAACTTGCATTTTTAAGTGTACTTGGATTATTGGGATGTGTGCAACTTCATCACTGGCGTGAAATTTACTAGGATTGCAACTTCGTCACTTGTAAGACACACCACCTAAATTCTCAAGAAGATGTATGCCACTTTTATATGTAATATCTTCTGATCAAGAAGTGATCCTTTATATTATTTACCTACCTTGATTTTTTTTTCTTTTGTTCTCCCTGTAGACCTAACTGGAAATATACCCTTTTGTGTCTGCAGAATCAGGACAGGCAGCTATGGAAGCTTGGAACTCTGCCACCCGGTCTGATAACATTTTGGAATCGTACATTACCCCTCGACAGATCGTGGCATGTTCTGGGCCTCGGCTACGACCCAAATGTCAGACAGAAGGAAATAGAACGGGCTGCTGTCATACACTACAATGGAAACATGAAGCCCTGGCTTGAAATTGGCATGCCCAAATATCGAAATTACTGGGCAAAATTCGTCAACTATGATCAAGTCTATTTGCGGGACTGTAACATCAGTCCCTGAGGAGCGAATGGTATTCTAAATCCTTTGATTTTGTTTCTGGCAAAGATATGGCACATATAAATGTGTTTTTTGCAGGCCTCTGTTTAAGCAGTTCTATCGGGGCACAGCTGGAATTGACTGCTTTAATTATGATTCTTTCTGCATTTGCTTTCTTGTTAGGGCCTTTTCTTTCTAAGGCCTAATTCCTTGGCATCTCTATCATTTCTTTATAGAAGAACTGATGTATTGTATATGTACCAAAAACTGAATTCAGCTCAAAAGATTGCAAAGTTACCTGGTCAGTTTCATGTATAGGCTGCAACTTGGGCTGAGTTGGCACTGACCTAGTCTGATTTTTGGTTGGGTGGGGCTGGGCCAATTCAGTTTGGATTAGACTCGGATGTGGATCTCTCAAATCTAACTGTAATTTGGGTTGGCTTGAGTTAGGGCTCCAGCAACTTGACACAAGTCTCATTTCATATACTTAGGTATATAATATTCATGTTACAGTGTACAGAGAACATGATGTGTATGAGATAAAAATCTAAAGAGCCCTAAGAGCCCACTCATTATCTTCATTGCTTCCTCTCCACTGGCAAGACAGCAAGGACATCTTGGCATTCCACATTTAAAGCTTTCTTGCAAAATGAAAATCATTCTCTCTCATCTAACCTCTGTTCTCTCAGTTGAGACGTCTCTCAAGTTGTGCTAGAAGAAGGTGATGAAGTCCACCATCCACCTACCATCCAGGTACGAGCAGAAAACCCTACTTATGCTCTCCATAGTTTCTTTTTAATATAAACAATATCTACAATATCACTCTCTTTTTGTTTCTCTTACGGTCAGATTATTATTTTGTGATTTTGGGGGTTCAGGCTTCCTTTTATTTTAGGATTTGGGGATCCCACATTTCAGGATATGTTCCTATTATCATGGGATTTATTATGGATATAGGGTTTATGTAGTTTCAAGATTTTAGGGGATCTCTTGACTCGTGGATTTTGAGATTCTTTGATCTGGAGATTTTTGGTCTTAAGACTTTGTGCAATGTTTTTGTAGTATTGGAATTCTTTGATTTATAGGGATTGTGAGGATTTGAAGTTTGTGGAATATCATGATTTTAGGATTTTGGGTTTAGGTTTCATATAATTCAAATGTAGGGTTTTTGCAGTTTCAGTATTTTAGAGATTTAGGGTTTCATGGATTTAGGTTCTTCTAATTTGGGGATTTTGGAGATACAGGAACAGGCCACATGAATTTTCATTAAACCGCACCTTTTTTTTCGGCTAGATTGGTAAGTGGGTCACTATTCGTGGGACAACTTACATGCCCAGGACCCCAGGGGCCTGTGTGAAATGAGCCCCCCTTACGACTGGGGTCCATCGTGTTTTTCTAAACTGCACATTTTTTATTCATTGATAATAGTGTATCTTCTCATTGACATAGAGAAATGCAAATACACCATCTTAATTTGACCATGTTTATTCCATTCAAGTAGAGAAATAGAAATGTACAATGCGAAAATGACATGCAGTTTTTTTTGTGGATGGGTCTGCAGTCTTGAATTTTTTTTTTTTTTAAATTCAGTCTGCTGAGGGAGGGTTTTGGTATAGGAATAATTGTGGGGTTGGTTCATGAATAATTGTGGGGTTGGGTTCATGTTGAGGGAATATTAAGCCGGTTTTGGTTTGAAATGATCCATTTTGACGGTACATGAGACTTCATGTCGCCGCAGTACCAAGGAAGATGGTTGGAATTACGAATAGTGAGGGTGTGTTTGGCATTGTGTCATTCGGAAGTTCCCGTGTTCCCACGAGATGAGTTAAAAAAACTTTATTTTTTTTTTTTTTAAGAAACCACTCAGTGACTGTTGTTTCATATTTTTCTCTTACCTTTTAAAACATATCATTTAAAAAATCAAAATTCTATCACTTATCTCAAGGGTAGGCCCCATGTTCACAATTTCAAAGAAAGTGGCCATACTTTATTATTTTCAAATGTGGGTCATACGGTCACAATCACAAAAGGTGGGCTCAGATTATAAAATTATAATGGTGGGGCCACATTATAAATCCTATTAATATAGGTTATGTTTTCTATTTTATAAAGGTGGGCATCACATATTTCTAAAGGTGGATCTCGCGTCCGAAATGATAGAAAAGGTGGCCCCATTTTATAATTCTTAAAGGTGGGTCATATGGTCACAATAACATAATGCGAAGTTACATTGTAAATCTTATGCATGTGGGCCCACATTGTGAATCCTATGAATGTGGCCTCACGTTCATTGGTACCACGTAATTTTTTTAAAAGGTGGGTTCCATGTTCACAATTAATTAAAAAAAAAAAAAAAGATGGCCCCACATTAGAATTTTTATGAAGGTGGGCCTACATTGTAAATCTTATGAATGCACTCGTTGCATGTTCTAATTTCTAATGGTGGGCACTACATTGTAATTTCTACAGGTTGATCATGTATCCAGAATCACAAAAAATGTGGCTTTATTTTGTGATTCATAAATATGGGTCACATGGTCACGATCACAAAGGATGGACCCATGAGAATCCTATGAAGTGGGCTCGATATTCTAATATTTAAAGGTGGGTATAATGTTATAATTTCTACAAGTGGGTCCTATGTACGATAATAATAGAGCGTTGGAAACAATAAAAGGTGAGTTCTACATTGTAAATTATATGTCTACATCTTATAAAAAACTTTTATAATATTACCAAACAAATTTTGTACCATATAAATAAGTTCTGTAGAGTATAATCTTGGCACAATTCGATTTCGGTACAACCTGATCTAAGCATAAAATTGAGAACAACGGGAGAACATGCCAAATGGACCCTAAATTGTGCACTCCTATGAGGACATTGCGTCTCTATTTCAAACCGAGGAGAACTTGAGGCAAATTTGTTCCCTTGTGGGGGTTTGAGAATGTTGGTATTTACTGTTCATAGTCAAGCACATATGATAGTCTGCGAGCTCCTGGGAGCATTGTATTTTCTTTTGGGTGGTCACTCTGATTACAAGATATATATATATATATATATATGGAGGTGTTCCTATGAGAGCATCTCTCACCTTATTATGAGAGAGTGGGGGTCCTCACATTTAAGTTGTTGGCATTGTATATGGATATAAGAGCCCCCACCCCTTACTCTCATAGTACTGTAAGAGTGACTCTCACAAGAGCATCTCCCTATATATATATATATATATATATATATATTATATGTGTGTGTGTTTTTTTTTTTTACGTGAGGTCCTCTCCTCCCCCTCCCCGAGGTCGTCCCCACCACCCCCCCACCACCCCCCAACCAATGTGGATCCAGTATTTGACACTCAATCTGAATAAGATTTGACCATCCCCCCCAATGTGGATCCAGTATTTGACACTCAATCTGAATAAGATTTGACCATTGAATTAAAATTAACAAAAAAGTGATCCTTTATAAAACTGCCACACTTGAGGGCCATGGAGCACGGGGTTTAAGATGATCAAATGGACTTAATTTTGCACATAGGTAAGTCTCATTCAAGCCTTTCAATCTAGCGCATTTGCCATGGTTGTTATGCCCCTCGGGAGCTCCACAAGGGAGGACATATGGGCTTGCTTGATAAAGTTCCTAGGAGAGGTGGCCCTATATATGCATAGTTACACACACAGAGGGCAAGGCTCTCTTGAGCTCAAGCTTATGATAAAATTTCGTAAGCTCACGCTTGTGGGGCCCACCCTTGATCCATCCAAATGGACCAAATATACAACCCCCCACCCCCCCGAAGTGCACATGTCCACTAACTTTTGGTCAAATACGAATTTATTAGATCGTTGGATCCACTGTGTACCGATTCGGATGGACTGTTGACCATTAAACTTTTGGAGCCCAGATGGAGATGATAAAAATCACGGTTGGGGCTTAATTTTTTGCAGAGAGGAGGGTTCATGTGAGGGCTCCCACTCATCTCTCATCAAGTTGGTGAGAGCGTCTCTCATAGGAGCACTTCCCCCATATATATATATATATATATGGGGCCAGCTCTCCTAAGCTGAATCTTACCTTATCCTAAGCTGAAACAATGCTAGTTCCACAATTGAAAATCGATTATCATTGTTTTTGGCATGATGATCGTCTCCAAAATCAAGATAAATCCAATCAAAATTGGATTTTTCAGTTCCATCATGCTAAAAATAGATATAATCAACTTTGATTTGTGGGACCAGCACTATTCCAGCTTAGAATAAGGTAAGCTTCAGCTTAGGAGAGCCTTGTTCTCTCTCTCTCTCTCTCTCTCTCTCTCTCTCTCTCTCTCTTTATATATATATATGGGGAGCTGCTCCTATGAGAGTATCTCTCACGTTACTATGAGAGATAAGGTCGGGGCATTCACATCCATATCCGATGCCAACAACTTAAATGTGAGGGCCCACACCCTATTTCTTATAGTAAGGTGAGAGAGCAGAGAGATATATAGGGAGATGCTCTTATGAGAGATATCTCTCACCTTATATGAGAGATAGGGGTGGGGCTCATCACATTTAAGTTGTTGGCATTGGATATAGATGTGAGGGTATATATATATATATATATATATATATATATAAGGAGATTCTCTTATAAGAGATGTTCTCACTTTACTATGAGAGATAGGGTGGGGGCCCTCACATTCATATCCAATGCCAATAACTTAAATGTAAGGGCCTCCACTCCTATCTCTCATATAAGGTGAGAGATATCTCTCATAGGAGCATCTCTCATATATATATATATATGGCTCTCCTAAGCTGCAGCTTATGTTATCCTAAGCTAAAACTATCTGGAAAATTATCTTCATTGTAAACTACCTCAAATCATCGTCTTCAAAATAAAGATAAATCCAATCAAAACTAGACACACACATGCATGGATACATATACTAGCATAAATCCATGTGCAATGCATAGGTTAATCTCGCGATATCAAGGACAATGAATATATTGAGAATGCTAGGCAATAATTGTCAGAGTTAGGTCTTATATCTGTTGGTAATTTTTCTTAAGAAAGAAAGAAGCCCTAGTGTTAAATAGCTCGTGATTTTTAAATAATAAGAAACTAATTACAAATACTTTTACTGACATTATTTTTAAGAAAAGCCCCCAATGTCAAATCCCCGTATTCTATGCGTTGGGGAAAAAAAATAGTTATAGATACACTTTTATTAACATCAACAACAAAATAACATAGCATTGGAATAAAAAAACCATAACTAGGTTGGTGCTGAGATAGAGAGAGAAAGGGGTGCAGAGAAAGAGGACGATGATAGTTATCGAGTGAGGCATTTCACCTATGAAGAGCCCTAGTGGTTGAAGAAGAGGGATGAAAAGTTTAAGTGGTCGAGGAAGAAGGGATACCATACAAATCCTTTTGTTTTAAACGAAACGACTTAAGTAAGGAGGTGGGGCCATATGCTGACGTGGATCAAGGGGATAGAGTTTTGGTATGATTTACTCCCAACCGTATCTCAACTTTATGTGTGTGCGCTAGCGTGTGCAAAACTCCCCTTGCGTTTTTCTTTTAAAAAAAGCCCCTCTTTTAGCCAATAAAAGTGTGACATGTGTCATCAGCGATACACATGTCCGATTCTCTCTCCTAAATATTCTCCTACAAAGGTGGATCTCTTAAAATATTAATAAATCATTGGCTATTAGATAGGGGCAGAAACTCCCCTTTTGAGATATGGGAGTTTTTGAGAATTTCCATACACACATGTACATCTACGTGTACGTGTGTACATGGACATGTATATGTATGTATATATACAAACACACACAGAGGTCATTTTGAAAAACACACCTCATTCATTTAGAGCATGCGTGTTTGCATTAAAATACATGGGAACTGAATATGTAGGAATTTATGGTGAAGTGAACTACCAAAGGATTATTATCAAGGGTGAGGAGTGAAGAATACTGGGTGGAGATATAGATGGAATTTTTACTCTTATATATTGAATTGTTAAGGTGATGGCTTGGTGTTCATGTCCTATCTTCCTTTGATATTTACATGAAAGGAAAGATTAACTGATGCTCGATTTTTTAAATTTACCGTTGGTCTTCATTTTTAATTACTTGGGGGCATGAATCCTATGTTTTCTAATGCAAACAAATAGGTCCTTAAAAAGGGAATCAAAGGGTGGCTGATATGGATAACACACCTGCTCCCACAGTTCCAATCCTGGGTGGGCAGGTTTCCTTACTTTTTCCCTGGACCTTTAAAGAATAATCTTCTTCTTTGTTAGATTCAGATTTGTCACAATAGTATTGGAGATTTAGGATTTCTACAATGTTGATTTGGGGATTATTGGGTTTCTTTGATTCAGGGTTTTTCATGTTTAGGGTAATAGTTGTCACGTTGGAAACGGGTTAAAGAATTGTGTAGTTGGGTTCCGGTTGGGGTGGCCCCATCTCGTCCACACCTGGCCGCTAGTTGTTAAAATGATATTTAAGATTCCTTTGGCAAGGGATATGAATTTACGATGATACTCTGTTAATATTTTGAGCTGAAATGCACCAAGGGAAGTTTCTTGTGTAGTCCTCGATTTTTGGTCTATTTATGTGGAAGTCCATAGTATTGATAACCAATTGCGGACCTAGAATTTTAGTTTGGGCGGGGAAAATGAAAATCAATTGAGAAATTAAATCATTCTTGTATAGTGACCCCCACTCCTATTGTTATGAAATTTTAGCATTGAAGAATATGAGATTGATGCATGCCCTGGGTTAGGGCTTGCTTGAGTGCCGAAGCATGTGTCCAAAGACACCTCAAATCGTCTCCACGGAGACTTCAACATGAGGACGTACCTCTCCGAGGGAAAGCACACGATTCTATTCAATTTCAAAGTCTGAGATCTTCATTTCTACAATGTACTATAAATCAGAAAAGCAAGCTAGGGCCTAAGCAAACCTAGACCAATAATAGAAATTAACCTAATTATAATTAGAAATATACTAACTAAAATATAGAAAAAAATGAAAGGAAATAAAATAAAAAAATATCTCTAATTGGGCGGGACCACTTGTGGCCTGTTATGCATCATACCCCCAGGTTGAAAGAAGAGGTCGACCTCGAACTCGGGTTTTCTTCATGTTGCCTCTGTAGACATGATATACGTGAAGCACTTCTTTTGTGGCATGGGCCCTTAGTCTCTTCTTCAGTGATTCTGGTTTATATTTATGGAGTGCAACCTCCTTTCCACCGTACATTAATGTGTACATGTTATCACGCATCCCACGAGTTATGTTATTGTCATACATCCACAGGCAACCCAATAATATATCTCTACTATCCATTAGTACGACATCACACTAAATAGTATCTTTATAATCTACACCAATGGTAAAAGTGTCTTGGCGTGTATGTCGCACTTGTACTTCATCACCTGTCATTAGCCACTTGACAAAGTAGGGACAATTATGCTTATAAACTTTCAACTCCAAGAGATCAACAAGAGCTTGGGAGATGATATTTTCATAGCTTCCTCCATCAATCACAACCGTACATTTTTTCCATGCATTGTACCTGTGGAACGAAAAATATATTTCCTCAACCATTTCGAAAAATATTCTTCCTCAACCATTTCTTCTCAACAATGGGTGTAGACTCGTGGAGTACCTAAAGAGTTTCGTCATCTTTTTCAGCTTCTATTTCCTTTGCTTCTTTGCCTTTAGGATCATCTTGTGTTTCCGGATCATCGTGTACACCTTCCATTAAGTTAATTCGTTTTGGACAATCGAACGAACTGTGTCCCTTTTGCTTACAATGAAAACATGTGAACCTATTTTGATCTTCAAACTTGGAGGAAAACTTTTCCAAGGAACCAACACTTGGATTCGAATATGGCTTTGATGGGGCTTTTTGTGAATGCCATTTAGACACGCTAAATTCCCGAGCCTGATAGTTAGCAATGTCTTCGGCCTTGATAAGATGTTGGATGATCTCATCAACACTATTAAATTTCTTGAATGTAAGGATATGTTGTGTGTCAATTATCAAGCCATAAAAATATCGATCAGCCAACACATCATCATCCTCATTCAAGCCACAATGAGCTTACATGGTCATGAATTCCTCAAAATACTCAACAACCGTCTTAGATCCTTGTTTCAAATCTTAAAAACTTAAATGCATATCCCTGGAGTAGTTGACTGGAAGGAGCTTTTGTTTTAAAAGATTTTTCATTTCAGTCCATTTCTCAACTGGGTCTATATTTTGATTCATTCTCTTCTTTAGCAACTCGGCCCACCAAATCACAACATAATTGCAAAACGAGTTGTCAATAGGGTAACTTTTTGGTCATTCGTCATTGGCTTGTGTGCAAAAGAAAAAAAATAAGACACTAACCAATACATGAATGCATCTGGCTTTAATTTTCCATCATATTTAGGAATCACGAGTTTAATCCTTAAGTCTCGATCAACATTGACTAGTTGTGGATCCCATTGATTCTAATTATTTTCGTCATCATTTCGGTGATTATCTTCATGCCGATTATTTTCCAAATTGGTTAATCGGGTTTCTATCATTGCAAGAGTTTCTTCGATTTGATCCATCGTTGCAGAGAGTTGATTAATATTTTTCAATAACTCCACAATGCTCCCTTCAAACCCTCTTGTTTGTGGAGGAAGAATCCACTTTCGCATTCTTCTATGAATCACCATTTTTTATGCAATAAAGAAATTGGACCAACCTAATCGGAGTTGAAATAGATCCTCTTTCCACGAGCACGCAGGTGAATGCGGATCTGAAATCGGAGTTGGAATAGCTCTTTCATCGCAAAAAGAAGGTTTAACAATTGATTGGGTCAAATCTGTTGATGCAATGGCTACGGCAGAGGACCTTTGTTTATGGGTCTAAGAACCTGACCTCTTAACCCTATGATTAGCACTAATTAATTCTATAGTTAGGACTATTAAGTGAAATTAGAGGCCAATCGTGGTGTTTTGTGTGTTAGACTAGCTTTGAGAAGTTTTGAAAGCCTCTGAGTCTAGTTTGACCCATTCTAAGCTCATTATATTGAGTTTATCATTCCAGACAACTTTTGCATTCAACTTGAATAAATTTAAGGCCCTGAAACCCATCAATTAACCAATTCTGTCATAAGTTGATAGACTTTAACCGAACAATTGACTTTACCCTCGGAACCCCGAAATGTGTAGCTCTTGAGCTAAAAAATTAGATATTAACATGCCAGACAACTTTATTGTTTGGCCCGAACTGATCTGAGACCCCGAGACCCAGTTTGACCCCTAACATACTTTTTGAGGAGTTTATCGCAGTTCTGTAGATTGCACTTTCCTCCAGCGATCTCCAAAAAATCTGATCTTAGGCTTGTTGGAAAGCCCTCCTTGTGACCTATAATTGTTCTTCTTTGACCAAGTCCAGCCAAGGTCCCCAAGACCTACGTTTATGCGTCACAAGTTTAACTAAATTGTGGGAAATCACAAGCTACCCTTTCACAAAATATCTCACCAACCCCATACATTTTCCTTAACAGTCTGTTTGGGAAGGGGGGAAAGAGGGGGGAAGGAAAAAAAGGAAGGGAAAGTGGGGGGAAAAATTTTTTGGGGGGTGTTTGGGAAGTGGGGGAGGAAAAGGGGAGGGGGAGGAAAGTGGGGAGAAAGTTTTTGTCCTCTTGTGGCAAAAATTTTCCCCCCAAAAATGGGGGGAAAATGAAGGGGAAAGGGGAATGAGGGGGAAAGTACCATTTTGTCCTTTTTGTCCTTTTGAAATTTTTTCAAAATGAAGGGTAAAATAGTCTGTCTCTCTACTTTTTCATTTTCCTCCCCCTACTTTTTGACTTCCCAAATAAGAGGAGGGAAAATTAATTTTTCCTCCCCTCCCCTTCATTTTCCTTCCCCCTCAAATTTTCCCTCCCCTCCCCTCCCCTCCTCCCTTCCCAAACACAACGTAAATGCTCCCACCCACCACAATAACTCTCATTTACACTCCCATTCCATCGGCAAAGAGAATTCATCCTTCTCTTCTCTCTTGTTCTTCTCATTTCTTCTCCCTTGCATCGCTTGGTGAAGAACACCTCCATGGAGGCTCCTCTTGCAAGATCGGGCCACACCAAAAAACTCTACGCCGTCAACTACGCAACATAGTGCGTTTTAGTGCAAATCCATCGATGGCAGCCCCTCCATCTATCACCCCTCCTTTATCTTGGACTTCTAAGAGGTATGCCTCTTTTCCCTCTTGAATGTTTCTTGATTTTAAAACCCATTTTCATCTCTTGTGTTGGTTTTTATGGGGTTTGGGGTTTTGACAGTGGATGGGTTTTTATTTTAGGGTGAGTTTGGTGGGTTGTTTGGAAGAGAAAAGCTCTTGGTTTGATCGTGGGTTAAGGGTTGGATTGACCCTTGATCAGAGGCAAGTGTCCAAATTAATTTGCACAATTTGTTTGGCTATCTTTGATTCTAGTTTATCATTGTTGTATTAATCATGTTTAAGTTAGAAATGGTTAATGTTAATCATGCATCTTTGGCGATTGGGTAAACTAATTAGTGATTTTACATCTTTGGATTTCCAATTAGTCTTGTTAATTCCACTTAAGGGACTGTTACTGTTGGAAATGGAATTAATAGTGGGATTAAGCTTCTCTTTTGGGGCCTTAATGAAGTGGATCTACCCCCTGTTAACCTCATTTAATCAATCCTGGTGGACCCCACTTGTGCCCATGTGGGCCCCCACTTTTCCCCTCTTGCCCAAATCCTGAGGTGGGCCCCATAACCTGCATGCCAACAAGCTGCCAGGCAATGGGCTGCTGCCCAGCGGCTGCAGGATTCGGGAAGCGTCAGACCAGCGGCAGGTCATGCAACAATCGGCGGCACAAAACTATCCTTTTAGGCCATTTTTAGGGCTTTTCTTGGGCTGTTCTCGCCCGGTTTTCTCCTCACAAATTCTGAAATTTTGGGAAACCAAATTAGAACCTAGAAATGGAGTGTAGGTGATACCCGAATTATGCAATTCCCACAAATGTAGATTTATTTCCTAGAAAGGGAACCTGAAAACTTAGATCATTGGTGGAACCCCGTACCCCGACCTCGCCCAACTTTATTTTCAACTTAATACTGAAATCCGAACAATTGTGAATGCATGTGGAGCACGGTGACTCGTATTTTTATCAGAACTTAAGAGACTGGATATTCCCACATTTGGAATGTACCAAGGGTACGAAAATACACACAATATCAATACCTTTGAGCATTAATTTTGGGAATCACCGTACTTGCATGTCTAAGATTATTAATCAAACTTTTCATACTTGTATAATGTTTTATATACCCTGTCAACCCGACTGTAGCATTATGCCCTACAAGACTCCTTAGGTCTTAGCATGTGATTCTCGCCATGCTTAATCATTGGAGGCACCAGGATCGTTAGAGGGTTTTTCAGTTAAGCGTCTGAGCATTCAACTGCTCTGTCCTTCCAAGTTACCCGGATCACCTTGATTTTCTACCACCCGTTTTGGGTCTCTTATTTCTACCTGGAATGCTGTCCATTTTTCTGTAAGATTTATCAGACTTAGAAAATATGGTTTTAAAACCCACTTTAACTTGGTTTACTATTTTAAGCCCAACTTAACTTGGTTTACTGTTTTAAAAGCTGAATCAACATTGTTTTTTTGTTTTTAAGAATTCTAATTGTATGTCAAATCCCGTACTTGCACGTGCATCTCTTGGGTAACCGAATTACTCATTAATTCCCGTGTAAGTACCGAACCATGCATTCTATATTAATTTTCGAGTCGGCACCACCAAGCTGTTATTCGTGTGTGTGTGTGTGTGTGTGTGTGCGTGTGTGTGCGTGCATTACTCGTTGCAGTTTGTAGTCTTGTATGTGACCGGTGTCACTAAAGTACATACCTTGCCCGAACCAGACCAGGTACTCCCATGGCAGGGCTAAAGTTTTCAGGCGGTCATAAACTCCCAGGAGAGTTCAAATGTACCATCAGTCAATTTGATTGGGGCAAGCGAAGGCTTCCCTTTCGAGGATTATGCGATGTGATTGCCATTTAGGATATAGTTCACTTTTTGGTTATTATTAATTTTACTATTTTACTCATGCCACGCTTACCTTAGCTAGACATACTGTCACTGGACCTTTGATTAATTAACCTGTCATTTTTATTCTGCTTTGTACCTGCATCTATGCTTTTCATTTTGGTACTTGCCAGACAAGTTGTCTGATCTACGGTTGGTGCCATAGGTATGATATCCTGACCTGTACCCTAGTATGGTTTCTAAGGAGGAAGTTGCTGAGCCGCAGGTGGCGAGTGTTTTGGTGCAGAGGTTATCATGTAGACTCCATTCCTTGCACATGAGACGTGAAATGCCTAAGAGTATTATTTTGTGTTTTGTATTTTGTATTTTGTATTTTATTGTACTAGCCTTTGTTGGCCTTTTATTTTGGGAAGTGTAATTAATACATGTTTGTTACTTTTATATTGAATTATGGGAATGTAATATCCTGTTTACTTGTCTAGATCTGTTATCTACTGTTTGTATCATACTAGTCTGATGATGTATTGTACAATACAGCTGGTAAGACATTAGTGATGCAATATGGAATCCGATGAGCTCCGGATTTTGGGTTGCACCGCAATGCAAGCTTACGCTAAACGTTCCATGACGGTGATGGATCTTGAAATTCTCACTCATGTGAATCCAGGAGAAAAGAAAGATTATGCTATAGTAATCCTCGTATCATAGCCCCTTAATCCTACCCCGATTTTGGGGTCATGACACTGGGCCTTACTGTAAATGGGTCCAATCTGACCTGAATCCGGCCTGGCTTAGAGATGTGGCCCAAATAGCAATAGCTAGCGAAGACACGTGTAAGGATTGGCACGTGATTTCTCCTCTTGAACTTGGTGTCGATGGAGGATAGAGAAAGGAGTTGAAACCCTATTTGAGTTCGGATCCCCTATTTCGTTGAAATAGTGGGAGCCTGTTTCGATGAATCCCCACGCGCCACGTGGCAAATTTGTCACCTCAACTATGACCCCCTCTTGGAATGAATAAATTAAAACGACGGGGTCTTTCTTGCAAATAAAAAAAAAAATGTTCCAAACAAGACCCTAAATGAAAAAGAACCATTCCTCTTCCAACCTTCTCTTCGTCCGGCCAGCACCTTCTTTGCATCCTCTTCTAACCCTCTCCTCCTTTGGCAAGCACCTCCTCTGCATCCTCTTCCAACCCTCTCCTCCTTCGGCCAGCACCTACTCCGCAACCTCTTCCATTCTCCTTGTACATCACTATAGTACCTCCTCTGGATAGTATTGTGGAAAGGATGCAAAGGGAGCTCTCTACCCTAGTTACCTGCTGCAGTGAGTGGGAATGGGGCTATTGTGGCCCCATAGAAGCATACTGTGGGGCCGGTTGCCAGAGCCAATGTGATCTAATCCGTGCACCATTGCCCCCCGCCACCACCAACACCTTGTTTCAAACAAGAAACTGTAAATCAAGATTTTCAATAGGTTGAGACAGGTAGGTACAAGAGCCCATAATAGTACATCATACTAGCACCAACAACTACTGTTGCCACCCATTTTGTAGTAGATGAAGGAATGGGTGGTCAAGGAAGGTTGTTGGGCTGCAGATTGGACTAGTGTTTCCACCCATTTACTGTTTCCTCCTCCGTTTAAGTAGAATCTCCAAAGAAGAGTGCCTACATATTGACCTGCTAGAACATAAATGATTTTTTTGGCAGAGCTGGTGGTTAGCCGATGCATCTTTTGGTGAACTTAGTTCTTTGGCTTCATTAAGAGGACATGAAACCAATACAAATCAATTGAATTAGTATCCAGTCAACAGTCAAATCTTGACTAATAAATAGTATCTATGTAATTGATGATTGTACAGATTTTAGGATTTCATTTAGCAATATTGGGTTTGTTGACAAACTGGTTATCCGGAGGGGGTGCTGGTCGGAAGAGTGCCGGAGGAGATGAATGGGTTCTTTTTTAAAATAAGTTTTTTTCTATTTGTAAGAAAGACCATACCCTTTTATTTTAGAAGAAATTAGCGAATGGTCCCTTTACTTTGTCTTTTGAAGGCTCTAGTCCACAAGAGTTTCATTTTGAAAGTCTGGGATCCGAACCCAAGAGGGGGTGAATAGGGTGAGCTAGACTTTAGTGGCCAATTATGCCAAATTTTAACTTCTTTAAATTAACTAGTCACAAATGATGATATAGAACTAAAGTACGGAAGCTAACAAAAACAATCACCACAAAAAGCATACACCATAATACAATGATTTATAGTTGTTTGGTTTCAATGCCTACATCCACTACCGGCTTGTAAACCTACACCTCACCGGATTTTCACTATTTATACTTTTCAGTAGGCTAAGCAATAACTTTTACAAAATGCTTTTCAAAGCTAAGCAATAACCTTACAATATCCTTTCCAAGGCTAAGCAATAACTTCTTGGGTTTTATGGTTCACCCCTAACCTTTATACTTATGCTTTTCTAAAACTAAGCAATAACTTATGACCCTAAGATTTGTTGTCTCTACTAAGTGTCTACAATACACTTGAAGAGATACAAATTAGCTCAATTACAATGCTTTTTAATTAGGCGGATATGAAAGTGAAAGTCTAATTCACACAACACATTACGTGAAGCAAAGATAAATGCTCAATGTGTTTGTGTGAAAACCTCAATCAAGTTTAAAAATGATAGCTCAATGAATATAAGCTTAAAGCTTTTGAAAGTTTAAATCACAAATGTTTTGATTGAAGTGAAAATACAAATCACATGTAATTGAAAAAACAACTTGTAAAGATAGGACTTATCAAGTTATGCAAGTTGCATGAAATTTAAAAACAACTAAAGCATGGGATTTGTGAGCTTGTTGTTTCTAAAACAAACTAATTTAACTATATGTTTCAATGAAAGGAAAATAACAAGTTAGAGATTCAACCAAGTGTTGAGATCATGCAACAAGTCAATTCAAAGATGTTGTCAAAGCATGATTTATAAAATAGAAAACAAACTTGGTTTGAATCAAAGTGAAGAGTCCAAAATAAAGAATCAATTCAAAGTAAAATTCAAGGAATGGATTCAACAAATCATACTTATCATGCTTAAATTGATTTACCAATAATTTAAATAATGCATGAAAATATATGGTAATGAAAGCAAAGCTTACTTGAAATGATTTAACTTAATGAAATCAAGCTTTTAGCTTTCCATAGACCAACTAGCCTTTCTCAGCTCAATCTCCTTCCTTAGGCTTCGAAATCCCTCAATGAATGCCTTAAGATTGGTTCAAATGCCAAGGAAGAGCTCAAATATATAGCAAAAAAGTGATCAAACGGCTCTCTACTTGGTTGACCGAACCCCCAACGGTCAGAAATTTTAGGCACTACAAACTGTGAAAATTCGGTTGACTGAACTCTCCATTTCTTCTTCTTCTCTCTCTCAAGGGTTGGACGGAATCCATGAGTGAGAGTGCACACACAGGAAGAAAGTCCACATGAGTGAGAAGAGATGGCATACTCACAAACCTTGGGCAACCAGGTGAGAATTGTCACTCCTTACCGTTCAAGTAAAGATCTGTTCTCGATAACCAAAAACACCAAAAGCTTGAGCTTTAAGTGAACAGCATAACAATGTATATCAACACCCTCTCTTGAGCTTTTGGTGTTTCTGCTTATGAACATGGTGTCAGAGTTAGAGGTCACGAGTTCAAAACCCATGAGAGGCATGTCCTTTTCATATGTATAGTCTATTCTAGTCCGTCTGCCTATTGGGTTTAGAATTCGAATGGCTTTCCATTTGAAAGGGGGTGACGGGGAGAGATTTAAAGAGGAAGAAAAATGAAAAAAGAGAATTTTTAACAAATCATTGCATAGGTCAACTTGTACATGTACATACCCTTTACATCTCCTTTCACTACCCATTCCACAAAATCATCGCCATTTTGAGAATATAAAGAATGGACTACAAATAATGTGGCGAAGCCAAATGCGGGATAGGAAGTTTCTAAATGGTTTCTCATGGGTCATAACCTACTTTGCAGGAAATGGTAATTATTTGATTCCGAGAGATGTACTTTTGCCATACACATCTTAGATGGGTGTCAATTTTCACTGTTAATCTAACAACCTAAAAACTCAGATGAGTTGTACCGGGAGTGGTCTTTGGTTTTTATAATCCAATACCCCCTTTTAATTTTGATGGGAAGGATCCTTCCATCATAAATTAAAAATTATATGTTAATATTTATTTATAATTTATTTAAATATTTATAAATATTTCTAAATAAAATCTTAATTATTTTTTTCATGGCCTTCGTTCGGGGCAGGCCTGTTACACTAGTAGGTATAAAGAAGGCTTCCTTGTGATGAAACTGGTCCTTTCCTATGTGACGTCCTATTTCAATTTCAAGTTCAACTATTTTCTCTTTATCCCTTCTCTCCCTCATAGCTTCTCAAAGCGCGGTTCTCGAAGATGGTATTCAAAAACCCTATTTCCCTTCCGCTAGGGTATGGTTATGTAGACTATGTGCCGCAGAAACGAGAAGGAAAAGGAGCCGGATTTACGATGACCAGGAATGGCGGAATCATCCGTGTTTAACCTGTTTTCCACGCGATGCAAAGATTACAGTACTGCTGAAGAGGAGACACCGCGGATGCCGCACAGGAGGGAAATCCTTGGATTTTAATGCCCAATAGTGGGTCTTGATGATGGTTTTCAAGAACATTGTTTCCCTTCCTCTAAATAGCTAGCTAGGACATCCTAGGATTTAAATGCCCATTAGCTAGTTTGGGTTTGTAACAGTCTCGGGTAAAAGGGGATAAGTCCATGAGAAAAAGAAAGGAGATAGAGGTTAGGATGGTAGATAATAGATATGATGGTCATTAATATCTGGATACCGCTCATTCGTGTTCCTTCCATCATAAAAATGACTTAAAGTCATATTAGAAATCTTTTTCCTGCAACACTTATGTCGATGCATCCATTCTTTCTAGAAATGAGAATTTCTTGTTCTAAAATAATGTCAAACATGCTCTTACTTAAAATGGGTCTTTGCAGTGGCGGGCCTAGAATTTTTATTTGGGTGGGGGCAAACAATTGTCAACTAAAAAAGTGTACCATGCTTTTTTCTAGACTTTTTTTTTTCACATTAACACTATAACCAACATACAGTTCTTTCATCAAAAGTCATTTCAACTCTAAAACAAAATTTTTACAATTGTCTTCGATGGTTTTCAACCTCAAAATAGTATCTGCACATTTTTCTTTAGAAAATGTCACTCAGTGGGACTCAACTATGCATGACAGTTATTGGAGATACGATAATAAAAAGGTTAGGATGTTAATTAGAAGTACCAAAAAGTATTACGTGGATAAAAAATGATTCTAACTTTGATGTTGGATACTCAAAAAACCAAACTTACACTATCCTTTTTTACTCAAATTTATATGTCAAAATCAACGCTCAATGGAGATCACCGCAAATTTAAAGCATGTAGGTGTTTCCAAATTCAAGGTGATTAGGCGTGTGGAAAGAAAAAATGACATACAAGAACATTTTGTATTCAAAACTTTTGCGGCAGTGGACACCCGTCCTTTCCCTTTTCACTTCCTCAATGCCTCCAACTTGTCGATAATAGGAGTGATTTTTTATCTTTGAATCATAGCGGAGGTAGGAAGACATGATAATTTAGAACATCAAGTTTAATATTCCTTTTTAAAACTAGTCTTTCCTCAATCCCTTCATTTTTTTTTTTCTATTTTCACAATTGACTTACCAAAAAAAATTCATAGGGATCAATTCGGCAACACATTTCTAATGACCGAAAAAGTTCCACTAACAAATAACCCACCATTGTGGGCTGATATTCAAGTATCAAATAACCCAACTCAATTATGCATAGAAGTGACGAAATCCTATTTGCAAAAAAACAATGGAGAATACGATAGCATCTACACACAACCCTGATAAGTAAATAATGGGAAGTGGATTTGGTCGTCTTCAAATTTGTAGACACGCAAAGATTTGGTGATTTAGAGCTTAGGGTTTGGATTGGAATTTGGAGATTCAAGTTTTGAAATTAGAATTTAAAGATCAGGGGTTCATATTTAGGTACGGAGTTGATGGAACGCGCTCCGAGGCGCCGTGGGGCGGCTACCGGGGTCGGCGGAACGTGGGAGTCCGTCGGGTCCGGCCCTTTCGCGCCCTGGCGGGCCCTGAAGCGTGCATCAACATTTCTTTTATGTGGGTGTGCCAGATTTTCTATTTTACTTGGAATTGCAAGTGGTAATCCGGAGATCAACCTTCGCAAGTAAAAAGGAAATCAACTTCTTTCAAGTTTTCCATTGCACAAATATTTAAGAAAAGAGACATTTTCTTGGTTTGCCGTGAAAGGCGATTTTGTTTGGCATTTATAGCCGATTTTGGCGTTTATAGCCGATTTACAATTCTTATCAATAATGAAAGACAAGAGTTGTGATTTTTGTCTCTTTAGAAAAATACAAACTACAATGAAAAGCAAGAAAAGGAAGATCTAACTTTTCAGGAGATTGTGGGGGACTCGTTCAGATTGACGGTCGCAAGCCATGTATGGGCTTCGCCATCATCCATGCAGATGAGAACAGAAGATGCTCTTGATTCGCTTGGCTTGGCTATAACCTCAGGTTTTTAGAGGACAAAGACCAAGAGAAGGTCCTATGTCCAATAAAAAGCTAAGTAGACGGGCTGAAAAGCCACGTCTAAGCCATTGGAGGCAGCAGGAGAAGGCAAGGACCTTGGGGGGGGGGGGGGTGCCCCCCAAGGGACTTTTGTCACCTTGTAGTGGTGGCCGGTGCAGAACTTCAGCAAAGTTTTTTCTCTCTTTTTCTTTCTCTCAGATCTCTTTCTGATCCTTTTTTTTCTGATCTTCTGATTTTCTCCTCTTTTTTCTGATCCCGATTTCAATGGAATGCTCTCCTATTTATAGGCTTTTGGTAGCCATTTAGGAGGGTTTATGAGCCTTAATGGCTTTAATGGGAGGGGTTACAAGATTTATTTCTTGATTTTGTAACTCATTTTTCCTTGAATCTGATTGGCCGATGGAGATTAAGGGCTTTTAATCACCTTAATTACCATAATGGGAGGAGTTTCATGGTTTAAATGCCATGAATCAATTGACTTGTAACTCCCAAATGCTTGCTTCTGATTGGGCCGTCCAAAGAAATGAATTAATGACTGCAATAAAGCTAGTCAATTAACCACATTAATTGGTCGCCGAGCAGTCGAAGAGTCGCGGGCCGTGCCGTGTCTTCTGGAATTCTTCTGGCGATGATCATCGATGGATCTACATGCTGATCGACATCGGATGAACATGTAACTTCAGACATTGATAGCTAAGAGTGGGCCGGTGACATCTGTCTTGTCGATTTCACGATCGGTCGGACAGAAAGTGCACTTTCTTGGTCGACCGGTTGGCGATCTTGGAGCGATCAATGATGATTTTATGCTTTTGGAGGTTGACCCGTGATTTTGACGGATGTCGGAGGATATGAGTCAATTTCAAGCACTAAAATCACATTTTCAGGAAACCACAGGGGCCAAAGTGCGCGAAACGCGAAGAAAGACGGAAAAACGGGTCACCGGCGGAAAATCCGGTGACCCGGACCTCCATGGTCGCCGGCGACCATGGACCGGCGACCATGGGCCATGGTCGCAGGGGCCTGCGACCATGGGCCATGGTCGCAGGGGTCTGCGACCCTGGGGGATTTTTCCCCTTCGGAGCCCGTTTTGCGGTCGTTTTGAGGTCTTTTTCGTCGCCGTTTTCTTCTGTATTTTTCTTGACATTTCTTCTCATTTATTGGCTTGATTTCCCTGTAGAAAACTTGATGAGAATCCTTGCATTTTTAGAGTGCAAAGTTTCCAATTTTCCGGGAAAGCCGAAGACTTTGTCGCGTAGAGCTGCTGATTTTCCGCCAGAAGCTGAAACTTGGTCAAACGATGTCGGAATGACCTGAAATTTGAGGTGAAGCCTCCTGAGCAATAAATAAGACCAACCATAGGCTTTTGTTTGAGTTTTGAAGCCGTTTGGGGTCCCGTCGATGCTTCACTTGATTTTGCTGCGGGGAAAATACCGAGCTTTGATATGTGGCCAAACGATGTCCGATTGACCTGAAATTTGACGGGGAGCCTATTGGAGTCATTTTGAGACGTTCCATGGGCTCCGTTTTGGATGTCATGGTCCCGGGTTGCTCCGCCGCCGGTAGGCTTGATTTTCTCTCGGAGCATCGAAACCTGGTCAAACGTTGTCGGAATGACCTGAAATTCGACGTGCAGCCTTTTGGAAGCATGTTGAAGCCACTCATGCACTTGGTTTGATGAGCGAAGGCTTCGGTGGTTCCCGCCGCCGGGAGGCTTGATTTTGCTGCTCGAGCATTGATGGAGGGTCAAACGTTGTCGGTTTGACTTGAAATTTGGCATAGAGCCCTTTTGGGACATGCTGGAGTCATCTGTAGGCTTTGATCGAAGTTTTGACGTCTCCGATGATGTCGCCGCCGGGAGCTCCCGTTTAGCTGTCGGAGCAGTGAAGTTAGGCCAAATGTTGTCGAAATGGCCCGAAACTTCATGTGTACTCTTCTCTTGGCTATCTTGAAGGATCTTGCAGTTTTTGTTTGATTCTGACAAGATTTGAATTTTTGGAGAAATTGCATTGCCTATTTATGGCAGGTTGCGACTTCATGCAGCTTTCTTGATGTTGAAGAGGCAAAGTGACATTTTTGGTGTCAACAAATGCCCCCTCGAGGTACAGCGACGAGTTGCTTGATTTTTGTAGTCGATGTGCCTCGAAGAGAGTTTTGAAGGAGAGCTTGTGTCTCGACCAAGAGTCTTTGAGCAATCCTTCCTTTGGTAGAGTAGCCTTTGAGCTTCCAGGGGAATTTTATGGTAGTGAAAGGAATCACACACCATCTCGAGGCAAAGTTTTGAAGATGACATCAGGGATGTGGATTTGGGCTTTTGTTTTTGACCTTGTGACCTAACAAGCTGTATGTGGCGGGTTAGGGGGTCGGGTTTTGGTTTTGACCTTGTGACCCAACAAGCTGTATGTGGCAAGTTGGGGGATCATGATTTGGTTTTTGGTTTTGGTCTTGTGACCTAACAAGCTGTATGTGGCAAGTTAGGGGACCAGGATTTGGTTTTTGGTCACTCTTTGGGACTGTGTGGGTCCATTGGAGTGGTTTGGATTTTTGTGGAATGTCAATTTCAAGATTTTGGTTCAATTTGGTATATGAGGCTGGATGGTTTGATTTTTGGAAGCTCATGGGGCTTGGGATTTTTTGTATGGTTCAATCAACTCAAAAGAGGCATGAAACCATTTTTGTATGCTCTTGGTAAGAGGGATTTTTTTCTTGACTAAAAGCCCAAATTTTTTTTTTTTTTTTTTTTTATAGTGCCTAGGTGGTCAAACCTGGCTCATATGGGCTAGCCCATGGGACCTTAAGCTTTTTAGGATGGCTTAGATCTCATGTGGGGCCATTTTTGTAAAGAATATCTAAAGATATCTCATTTGGATAGAGAATATCTAAAAATATCTTTATGGGAGAGAATCTCTCATATTCCCTTAATTTGGGAGAGAATATCTCAAGGTATCTTTCTTTTTGGGAAAGAATCTTCAATATCCTATTTTGTTGGAGAGAATCTCTCATTTGATTGATTTTGGGAGGAAATCTCTCAAAGGCATCTTTCTTTTTGGGAAAGAATCTTTCTAATTCCTTTTCTTTTGGTAAGGTTACTAATTAATAACACTTACCTTTCTTTTTTGTTTCCTTCTTTGATTTGCTCTCTTCTATAAAAGCAAGGAGGGTAGGATCTCTTGCTCTTATTGCTTTCTTTTGCAACAATCTCAAGAGAGCTCCAAGGCCAAGAGTTTTTCTTCTTCAAGGATCTTCAAGCTTTTTCCTTCTTCTTCTCCATCAATGGCTTCAAGTAAGTTTTCTTTCAAGAAAACTCTATATAGGATGGGAAAAAAAAATTTCTCTTCTCTTTTTTTTTTCTTTCTTCTTGTTTTTTTTTCTTTCTATTCTTCTTCTTTTTTTTTTCCACGTGATTTGTTTTTTTTTTTCACACGTTTTTTTTTCTTCTTTTCTCTTTTTTTTTTTTTTTGTGGGCCGTACGGACAGATCCGTACGGCCACGTGGCCTGATTTTTTTTTTTTTTTTTTTTTTGAAAGTTTCTCTTTTTTTTTTCTTTTCTTTCTCCCTCTTTTTTTTTTGAGAAAGTTTCTTTTTTTTTTTTTGCTCATCATGATAATGCGTTTTTTATGCAAATCTAGATGTTTATGCATGTACTTTTTGTAGATTGAGCATGATAGCATACCTGAAAATCTTTGCAAATTTGGGAATTTGGAGCTCGCAGCGATGTTGAGCCCTTCTTGATTTTGCGGAGATTTTGAGGTTTCGAAAGTTTGGAGTTTCGGAGCCCGCAGCAATGTTGAGCCCATCTTCAAACTTTCTATTTCCGTCGGGGTATTTCCTTTTTCTTTGGAATTGCCCCGGAGTCATGCCAAAATTTCGCCAGATTTTTGGTGGGACAAAGTGACCCTTTTTTCTTTCTTAGCGAAATCCTGTCATTTTGATGACGATCTTTTTCTTTTCCAACCTTTGTAGGTGGTTCCTCCAGAGCGAACAAGGGTAAAGAGCCTGCTACAAGCGTACCTCGTCGATCTGCTAGATCTTCCAATGTGGCCGTTCAGCAAGCCTGGGAGAAGGTCCAGTTTGTTGAGAAGAACTTGGAAGAGTGCGATTCCCTCAATCGCGATGAGATGAGACAGCGATTGATCGCTCTCAAGGATGAGGAATTCTATAAGATCATGGTAAGCAACCGTCCTTGGGTTATGGACGATCTGAGGGTTTTGCCCAAGCCTACCTTCTTCTTTGGAGATGCAGTCCCTGACGACTTGACATACCAAAGGAGATGTTTTCAGTTCTCTTACACAGCTGATGGTGAAGAGAGAACTATTTCTACCCGGTCGTCTTTTGACCGGACCATCTCGATCCTGAGCCTTTCTCCCACGTGCCCTAAGAGGGAAGATCCTCCGAGCTGGGTGAAGAGGACCAGTGTGATCAAGACCGGGGTTTTTGTTGGTGGACCTTCCGGTTTTGCAGAGAAGCCACCTGTCCGTATGGACATGTTGATGCCAGCCAGCGGCTACCAGGGCTCTGATTATCCGTCGGTCGATTTGAGACCGGTGGGCCATGGCGTTTTCAGTGGTGACGGCAGTACTTGGGTGAAGCCTTTTCGACTTCGTGGCCGTTTCAATGCTGACTCCGATTGGAAGTCATGGACTGACCACACCTTGCTGATTGGGGGCGCCGTTTTGAAGGAAGCCGGGATTTTTGACGCGGTCCGCGCTTTTAGGGAGACCGTGACTTTTTCCGATGATGCCTTCATGGCTATGTTGGAGTCTTTCCTCCCTCAGACCAATACCTTCGTTGTCACGAACGGTGAGATTGGTTTTTCTCTGAAGGAGTTGAGTGCTATTACTGGATTGCCCATCCTTGGCAAACTCTACGAGGAGTTCATGCCGATTGACAGCGTCCTTGAGGAGCAGTCAGAGGAGTTCAGGCTCCTATACTTTCAGCTCGTCGCCTTCTATGATTTTTTGAAGGAGGGCTCGAAAGTGAGATCCAGCAGTTGGAAGAGTTATGGCTCTTCATTCTTCAACTTCTTTGACAGCAAAGAGTCTTCTGATAGCATGACCCGGGAAGACAGGAAGAAGACTTCGGTCATGCAGGAAGAGTTGAAGGGTTTCTTCGCGAGCACAGATGCCATTTGTTCTGACATTGCATTGCGGAGAGATCTTGCTTTTTACCTCACTTTTTGGCTAGGTGAGGCTATTTTTACTGGTGGAGATGGGACGCACATCAGGCCGCATTGTATTTTTCCGGCTTGTCAGATGGCGTTTGGAGAGCGGCTTGCTTTGGTGCCCGCTCTTTACTCCTACCTGTGTACCGAACTGCAGGCTGCTGCTTTCTTGGTTCGGCTTGGGCTCCCTATGAATAGGGTATTTTCAGCCCATATCTTTTATTCGTGGTTTGTATACCACTGTCCTGGCTTCCACCAGCTGGGTGCTGCACAGGATGATGATCCTCTGATGATTCGATTGGCTAAGGGAAAAGCCGTATCTGAATCACTTTTGTTTGCCCGCATGAGGATCCGACGGTTCAGGGACGTCGAGATGGGGCAGTCTTCAGTGAAGCTTTCTCCGGAGTTGCGGAAGAAGGCTTTTGATTTTGGTGCCTCCCGAGACTCTACCAGAGCAGGGTCGGGAAGGCATTACCCTTTGACCAATGCAGAGAAGGAGTGGCTTTTCAGCATACGAGTCGGCACGATGGTGTACCGTAGACATCTTTTCGTCGACATCCAACCGTATGTACCTTCTCGCTTTGCACTTCAGTTGGGCTTCTCTCAAGGCGTTGTTGGAGCGCCTTCGAGTATGGTGAAGCGTTTTGGGGGTTTGCAGGATGGCAGAAATGCATGGGCTTTCTATAGTGCTGAAGACACTACTGCCACGATTTCTTATCCTGAGCTGTCGACTTTCCGAACTGCCGGCTTCACGAAGTGGTTCGCGGAGAGCTTTTTGGCATATCGGGGGCTTTCCAAGAAGGAGCTTGATGTAAAGCTGTCTTCTGGAAAAGGCATTGGGAAGTCGGATGGCGTCCGGCGAGAGGAAGTTTGGGCCTTCCTTTCTGGAGAGAAGCACAAGATAGGCTTTCTCGGTGACCAGGGCGTCATTGGTTCTGAAGCTGTTCGGGAAGTACCTGATGAGGCTTTGGAGCAGCTAGAACAGGAGGAAGCTGAGCTCGACGCTTGGATGCAAGCGGCACAGAAACGAGCTTCCGTGGAGTCTACTGGCGAAAGCAGACCATCCAGTGAGGAGTCAAGTGAGAAACCTGACTCTGATAGTGAGGCGGGTTCTTCTAGGAAGCGAACCCGTAGAGGTAAGAAGAGGAGGAGTCATCATCGCAGCGAGGGGCCATATGAGGACTCTCCTGACATGGAAATCCCTCTTACCATCAACGAGGAGGTGCCAGAGGCTGTCGACGAGCCTCCAGAGAAGAGGAGTCGTGGGGAAGAGACCATTGGTGAAGGTATGATTCTTCCTTTTTCTTTTTCTACTTCTTTCATGGGGCTTTCCATGTTCTGATTTGTTTTCTCACCCTGCTGCTGCTTTTTTCTTTTTTTTTTTTTTTTTTTTTTTTTTTTTTTTTTTTTTTTTTAGCAGAGGATGAAGACTTGCCGATGCCTGAGGTTCCGACCGATGAGGCGGTGATGGAGCCGGTTATGGCATCTAAAGAAGAACCGAGGGACTCTGGAATGACTCCGGAATCTCCAATCGGTATAACTTCTTTCGCTTTCTCTTTTTTTTTTGCCTGCGACTTGATTTGCTAACATTTTTTCTTGTCAGCTGACTTGCCACAGGATTCCGATGACTCTGAACCATCAATGGACGCAAATGTCGATGATGCTTCTGATGAGTTCATGGAGGAAGAGAGTGTTCCGCCAGTCGTCGAAGAAGGTACTTTGTAGTGATGACCCTGATGGTTTTTTTTTTTTTTTGAACAGGATCATATTCATACCTTTTTGTGTTTCATTTGCAGGTTTTGAAGTGACAGAAGAGAGTCCATCGCTTTCTTCAGAACCAGAGCAAGGGATGCCAGAGGTCGATCCGGAGGTAGAGACCAGTTCTTACATGATTGAGGAGATGCCTCGTGTTGAGATTCCCTCTCCAGTGGCTCCAAGTGAAAAGAGTTCTTTTGTTACTCTTCCAATGGGACATGACATGAGCAGCCGATCAGCGGAGAAGAGTGAATCTTCATCCAGTTCGTCTCTTCAATTTGCGAAGAAGGTGCTGGCTCGGGTTTTGAGTTCTTGGGTCAAGACTCTCCTTTCTGGACACTTGGAGGCAGGATTTGGCATGATCCCACATGTACAGGAGATTCTGACCGACACCGAAGAGGTTGGTCTGGATGTCACAGGTGCCAGGGCGATCGTTGATAGGATCATTGCACTGGGTGACAAGTGGTTTGAGACCATGGGTTTCCCTGACGACCAATTCTTCAAGGAGATGTTCTTGGACCCTGCTGATAAGGCTAAGTCTGACCTGAATGAGGCTACACAAAGCAAGAAGCAGCTAGTTCGGGAGAAGAACAAGGAAGAGCTAGCCATCATCGGATTGAGGCATGACCTTAACGTCCTTGATAGGGAAGTTGAGGAGGCCAGGAAACGTCTTGAGCATTTGAAGGCACAAGTCGATGCGAAGTGGGCTGCTATAACAGAGGCTCGTGACAGGGAGAGTACTCTGATTCGCAGGGTTGCAGATGCCGGTCAAGTTCTCGAGAGGAGGACTCTAAAAAACGAACGATGGCAAACTGCTGGGGAAGAGCTTCCCGGTGTAAAAGAAGGGTTACGGCATTCGCCAGCATCTCATGGCAAGTTCCTGAAGAAGCGTGCCTTGGAAACTCTGACGGCTGAGGCCAAAAGTTTGCTTGAGGAGCTGAAGCTTTGGCTGGAGACCATTTTTAGCTGAGCTCCTGATTTTTTATAGCAGAAACCATTCTTCTTTTTTTTTGGTACCACATGTATTTTTTGGTACTCTTTTTTTTGTAGTGCTTGTGGACACTTTCTTTTTTTTGGTACCACATGTATTTTTTTGGTACTTTTCTTTTGTTTTTTTTTTTTTTTGTAGTGCTTGTGAACACTTTCTATTTTTTTTTTTTTTACTTTGGTACTTTTCTCTTTTTTTTTTGTTGTTCCCTACGCTTACTCAAATCTTTTTGTGATGAAAGCAATTGCTAAATGGGATTTGATCAAAAGCTTTGTCATTTTGTGAAAATCTTTTGTCAAATGGTTGTTTTGGTAGGGGAAACGAATTTGGCATGAAAGCCGGATTTTTGTGGCATTTACAGCCAGTTTGGTGGCATTGATAGCCAATTGGTGGCAGTTATAGCCGGTTTGGTGGCATTGATAGCCAATTTGTGGCATTTATAGCCGGTTTGGTGGCATTGATAGCCAATTTGTGGCATTTATAGCCGGTTTTGACATGAGAGTCAGGTTTTTTTTTTTGTGTGGCATTTGTAGCCGAGTTTTTTGAAAACCAAGTTTTGTTTTATTGGCATGAAAGCCGATTTTGGCGTTTATAGCCGGAAATTTTTGTTTTGGCATTTATAGCCGGATTTTGGCATTTATAGCCGAGTTTTGGTTTTCAAAATGCAGGTATCGACTAAATGTCGCCTCCCCGCTGAATGGTCTTGCAAGTATCGATGGAATGTCGCTTCCTTGCTCATTCGGTTTTGCGAGTATTGATGGAATGTCACTTCCTCGCGGGTTAGGTTTTGCAAGTATCGATGGAATGTCGCTTCCTCGCGAATTGGGGTGCAAATATCGACTAAGCGTCGCTTCCCTGCTTTTCCCAAGACTTTTGGTTTTGCGGGTACTGACTTGATGTCGTTTCTCCGCGATTTTTGAAATTTGAGGTTTTCTCGAACTATTTGTAATTTTGGGTTGTGGATAGCAACTGGTATGTTGCTTCTCACGATTTTTGAAATTGGGTTGTGGATATCAACTGGTTTGTTGCTTCTCCACGGTTTTTGGATTTTGCAAGTATCGACGAAATGTCGCTTCCCTGCGATTTTGGGTGCAAGTATCGATGGAATGTCGCATCCTTGCTTTTTTTTTTTTCAAAATTTTTTTGTTTTGCGGGTACTGACTTTGATGTCGCTTCCCCACGATTTTTGAAAAACCATTTTTTTTTGTTTAAAGACACGAGGGTCGTAAATTTTGACCTAGAACCATTTGGCGGTAAAAGGTAAGGTGGACTAGGGTGGAAATCCCTGAATCCGGATTTTTGTATCAAACCATGAATTTTGGTTCAAGGATCGAAAGCTTTGGTCAAGTCAGGGAGAGGCTCCTAAACTTGGATTTTTTTTTGTTTTTGAACAATGAAACGATGAAAGTAAGCATTGTTTTTGAATCTCTAGAAATTTTGACATTTGATATGAAAATTCTAAAGAGAGTGGGTTTGACGAGCGAGTACCTGAGAACAGGTTTTGGCCATACAGGCATTGCTCTTACCCAGTTGGGTAAGTCTTCAAGGGTAGTACCGCTTCAAGAACTTGCCGTTGATAGGCAGCATACATCTGTCGCCTTCCATGTTTAGGAGGGCATATGCGCCGTTGGAGAAGACTTTGTCGATGACGTAGGGTCCCTCCCATTTTGGTTCAAATTTGCCTTTTGATTTGTGTGCGAAGACCATTGGTCTTTTTACCGCAAGAACCAAGTCACCCTTTTTGTAGGCGCGTTGCCGGACCCTTTTGTCAAAAGATCCTGCCATGCGTGCTTGGTAAAGTTCAATGCTTTGTCGAGCTTCGAGCCGTCTCTCGTCGAGATTGTCCAGCTCATGGAGTCTCAATTTGACATTGCTTTCTTGAGTCATGTCATTTTGTAGAGATACCCTCAGAGAAGGAATTTGTACCTCTAGGGGCACGACAGCTTCGCATCCATAGACCAAGGAGAATGGTGTGCTATGGGTTGGTCCTCGAACGGTGGTTCGATAGGCCCACAAAGCTTCAGACAGTTTATCGCTCCAGTCTCTTTTGTGACTAGAGACCATTTTCTTGAGGATTTTGCAGAGTGTCTTGTTGAAGGCTTCTGCTAATCCGTTTGCTGCCGGATTGTATGGAGTCGAAGGACAGCTTTGGATTTTGTATTTGTCGCAAAACCTGTAGAATCGATGATCCCGGAATTGTGGTCCGTTATCATGGACGAATCTCTTGGGTATGCCGAAACGACAAATGATGTTGGTGCGTAGGAATTGAAGAACTGATGAGGTCTTCATTTCGTTGAACGCAAATGCTTCTGACCACTTGGAGAAATAATCCGTTGCGGCGAAGATGAAGCGATGACCTTTGCTTAAAGGGGGAGAGATAGGACCTATGATGTCCATGCCCCATGCTTCAAAAGGCCATGAGATTGCTGTAGGATGCAGCCATTCCGGAGGCATGTGAATGTAATCTCCGTGAACTTGGCATAGCTGGCAGCGTTTGGCAAATTGCATTGCATCAGCAACCATGGTAGGCCAATAGTAACCTAACCTTTTTATCTGATCATAGAGCTTAGGACCTGCCTGATGGGCTCCACAAAGACCAGCATGAACTTCTTTAAGTGTTTCTTCGGCCTCTTGTTGTGACAAGTAGCGTAGAAGTACTCCGTTGAAGGATTTCCTGTAGAGGATTTTTGAAGGAATATCCAAATGAAAGTTTGGGGCTCGCCTTTGTATGCTTACCTGTTCTTTTGGATCTTCAGGTAGGATTCCGAACATAGTGTAATCAATGAACGGATCCCTCCAGTCGACGATTGAAGGTTGAAGGATAGAGATCCGACTTCCAACCACTCGGTGGCATTCGGCAACTGCTTGGTGTGTGTTAAGAGGAGGGAGGATCCTTCTCTCGCACACTGTAATTTGCATGTTTTCCCCTTCCTGGATTGCCATTGATGCGGCAAGTCCGGCCAGGGCATCTGCACGGATATTTTCACCTCTACGAATGTGGGTGATGTTGCAGATGTCAAACTTTTGCAGAAGCGATTGTGCCTTGTTGTAATAAGGCAGCAGATCGGGCTTCCTGACTTCATATTTCTGATTCATCTGGTTGACGATCAGTTGAGAGTCTCCAAAGACTTCCAGCATAGTGATACCGGATTCGATGGCGAGTTCCAATCCTAGGATCAGAGCTTGGTATTCAGCTGCATTGTTTGTGCATGGTTCCAGTAGCGAGAAAGCGTGTGGAATCATGCATTTGTCGGGGCTAACATAGAGGATGCCAACTCCCGAGATCAGCTTTCTGTTTTCATTTGTCCTGGTTGCACCATCAAAGTACATGTCCCAGGAGGCATTTGGTGAGGAAGTCTCCACGTTGTAGACAGGTTCGTCTGGGAGATCATCTCTGAGTGGTGAATCTTTAGGCAATGAATGCTCTGCGAGGAAATCTGCTAGAGCTTGGCCTTTGATTGCTTTTTGTGGCACATACCTAATATCAAATTGTGACAAGAGGATGGACCATTTTGCCAGTCGGGCATTAAGAGAACCTGCCTTTGTGACAAGGACCTTCAAGAGGTTGATCCTTGAGACGAGGTAGACTGTGTTGGAAAGCAAGTAGTGACGTAGCTTTTGTACGGCAAACATCACTGCAAGGCATTCTTTTTCGACTGGAGAGTAGCGATGCTCTGCACCTACTAGCATGCGGCTGAGGTAGTATAGAGCAGCTTCTTTTCCCTCACCATTCTCTTGTGCAAGCAGAGCGCCTACAGAATGATCAAGAGCTCTTGTGTACAAGATGAATGGTTTTCCAGTGGCAGGGGCAGCTAACACTGGAGGTTTGGTCAGGTATGACTTGATATCTTGAAATGCGGCTTCGCAGTCGGTATCCCAGACAAAGTCTACACCTTTTTTCATCAATCGAGAGAATGGACGGCATTTCCCCGAAAGATTGGAGATGAACCGTCTGATGTAGGCCAATCTCCCTTGGAGCCCTTTTAGTTCTCTCAAGGTTCTTGGAGAGGGCATTTCTAGAATAGCCTTGACTTTTATGGGGTCAAGTTCTATTCCAGCTTTCCGAACAAGGAATCCGAGAAACTTACCCGACGAGACGCCGAAGAAGCATTTTAGAGGATTCATCCGCAGTTTGTGTTTGCGAAGTCGGAGGAAGACTTCCCGAAGATCTTTGAGATGGTCTTCTTTTCTTCTGCTTTTGACGGCGAGGTCATCAACGTAACATTCGACCGTCTTGTGCTGCATATCTTGGAATATTTTCATCATAGCCCTCTGATATGTGGCACCAGCATTTTTCAGACCAAATGGCATGACAGTGTAGCAATACACGCCAAATGGAGTCCGAAATGAAGTGTGTTTTTCATCCTCGGGATGCATCTTTATCTGATTGTAACCAGAGAAGCCATCCATGAATGTCATTCGCTCGAATCCATAGGTATTGTCAATCATCACCTCCGGTATGGGGAGCGGGAATTCATCCTTAGGGCAAGCGCCATTCAAGTCTCTATAGTCAATACAGACTCTGATCTGCCCATTTTTCTTTGTCACGGGGACAATGTTGGCCAACCATTCTGGATGTTGTTCCTCACGGATGAAGCCAACGCTTTTGAGTTTTTGAACTTCTTGTTCAATTTTATCCATCACATCTGGACGGAATCTTCTTTGGCCTTGTTTGACAGGCTTGATTTCTTCTTGAAGATTGAGTTTGTGGACTGCTATTTTGGGGTCTAAACCAGGCATTTCAGCGTAGGACCATGCAAAGCAATCAACGAACTCACGAAGAAAAGCGATATACTCGGGTAACTCATCATCCTTTATATTCTTGCTTATGAATACAGGACGTGGGTTATCAGGTATTCCCAAGTTTATCTTTTGAACAGGATCTTCTGTCGGAAGGTTCGAAGGTGGTTCCTCCACAATATTTTCGGAGGCTTCCAACTCAACGAAACCTTCTGGAGTTTCAACTGCATTACCAGACCAAGGCTCTGTTCCTTTCCATGGATTTTCTTGATTGGTGATCTCCTCAAGGCTTGCTATGAGATAGTCCCAATCGCCTGTTGAGTCTGGTATTTCTTTTGGAGACGAGGGTTCTTCTGGGTCAGAATAGCACAAGTCTGTATTATCGGACGATTCCTCTTTATCATCAGAGAAATCATACCAATTGGATGAGCTTCCTGGATCTTTGTCAGGTAACTCTTTAAAGAGATATCCAGGGAGATCGATGTCTTCATGGACTTGAGATGTTGGGGCTTGGTCGGTAAAACGACTTTTAAGCCTTTGTGTCAACTGTCTCAGAGGAGTGTCGGGATCATACCCTAACCCATATGAAGACTTTTCTACATGACCGTAGAGTCTCCAATCTTCCAGCTGGCTTTTGGTCAAGGCGGGCTCCAATGGCATGAGAATACCGCGTCTTTCTCCCAAACCGACTGGGTTTTGAGCGTCATAGCCCATTTTCTTCATAATTGCTTGTGCCACAGGACTATATAGAGATAGCTGAGGCATACCTTCATTTTGGAAAGGTTCCAGCATGGAATTTGATGAAGAAGCGTCCGATCTATGGAAGAAGATCGGCCTTTGCTTTGGTGATGTTGCCGGAACAACAAAGGTAACAGACGTAGGATCTTCTACATCAGCAGGTGTCTCCATCGGAGTGAGAGCAGGCTGAACTTGCTGAGTGTCAGCTTGGCTTGACGATGCATCGTCTTCTGGCTCTGAGTCCGAGTCTGTGTCTTGCATGATAGACACGAGAGAGACAACAAATTTGCCCCCAGGCTTTTGTTTCGCCTTCTTCACTTTAGTCGTGATGACCAAAGGTTTTGAATTCTTGAGGGAGATAACGAAGGGAGATTGACTACTCTCTTCTAATTTGCCGGAGGGTTTGTTTTCTTCCGGTGATTTTTGAGGAGCCTTGCCTTTATCTTTCTGGAGATTTTCAGCAGGGGGTGCTATTTCCTCTTCTTCTTCTTTTTCGCCTTCATACATTTGGGAGTCTGCGAAGTGGACTTCTTTACCTTTGAAGGGTTTCCTGTCCGCAAAGACTCGATGTACCATGCCGTCGTCGCCGACAAACTTGATGCATTGATGTAGAGTTGAAGGAACAACACCATTCTCGTGTATCCAAGGACGTCCGAGAAGGATGTTGTAGCATGAGGGGGTTTTTATTGCATATACAGTGACCTCAGAGATAAGATCACCGATTTGCAATTTGAACCTGATTTTGCCGATAGGCCTTTGAGTGCTCCCATCGTATCCAAAGATAGATACAGATGTGTGGCTTAGCTTGCTGGGTGGGATGCCCAACTCTTCAAGAGCCGAAGTGGAGATAAGGTTGAGTGCAGAACCTGGGTCGATCTGAACTCTATGTATCGGCATTTCTTTGATGTACCCTGTGAAGTACAGGGGTCGGTTGTGCCTTGCTTCGCCAAGTAGGAGGTCTTCCTTAGTGAAGGCGATGGTTGCACTGGCTGCCTTTTGAACCGAGAGGCATTGGATGCATGATCCCTCAGTTTTCTCTTTTTCTCCTTTTAAGGAGGTTTCTGAGTTTTTGAACCGGTAGTCCATTTCAATTTGGAGGACTTGTGGGGCATGTTTGTCGACATCCTCATTCAGTTTTTGTAATTCTGAGATGAGATTATCACGAGTGCGTGGAGACATTCGTAATAAATCCAGGATGTGAAGACGTGCAGGTATGTGTTTGAAGTGCTCAACCAAGTCATACTTGAAAGCCTCCTTAGGGCCTGCATGTTCATCATTGTTGCCACTGGGGGCGCTTACAACATCTTTTTCCGAAGGATTTACATAAGTAAAGGAAGATTGGTTGTAATTTTTGTGGTAGTCCCGGCCCGAACGGGTGCCTCTACCAACTTCGAGAGCTTCTTGAGAAGGATCTTCGTTTGGAAGATTGTCTTCAGGATCAAGAGGCTGTCGTTTTTCATCTACTGGGGATGTATCTGCAGCAGAGTTGCCATCCTCAGTGATTGTGTTGCACGGAGCATTTTCCGGGAGCAAGTCCTGAACAGCATCCAGCAGCTTTTCTTCTTCGTTGACCCATCCATCACCCCAAGTTGGGTTTTCTTCATGATGATGAGTCGGGAAGAATGTGTATCCTGAAGTCACAGTCTCAGGAGAAGAAACCTGAGAGGGTGTCATCTCTGTGAAAGTCACGTGAGACGAGGTAGCTCCAGAGGATACATTGCTAGGCGTCGTCGGAGTGTAGGTAATCTCATCAGACGACGCTTCAGAAGAGCTATAATCCTGATATATTACATTACAGGAAGCTCTGATAGAAGATGTTGCCTGCTCGGAGTCAGACTCATCCTCGGATGTAAGAGGATCGTCAATCCAGCAATGTTCTCCATTTTCAGGAGTTGAGGGAGGAGGTACCTGATGGGATTCAGGGACTTCCGGCTTTGGATTGTGAGGAATCTCGTTGACGCGGTCTTGCTCTTGTTCTAGAGCGAGACGCTGCAAGATCCTTGCATATTCTTCAAGATCAGGCATGGGAGCCAGATCCTCTTCTTCGTCTTCTCCGTGTGGCTCAACATAGTTGATTTCCACTGGAGCAATGACAGGTGCTGGGTTAACAGCATCTTCTTGTGCAGCCTCTTGGTCTTCTTCATCATCAGACCAGGATCCTTGTGGTTGCAAGGGGTTATACCAGATTACTGGCATAAGGTGAGTTTCAGGAACCCATTCTTCATCAGAGAGATATTCTCCTGTTTCAAGAGATTCCTCCCACTCATCGGTGTAGTTGGGCTCGAATCCATCGTCGGTGTCGCTGGACTCGTATCCATCAATGGAGAATCCAACTACCGAGTTGCAAGAGTATGATGCCCCCTGCATGGCTTCTTTTTTGAATTGAGGTGGCATGAAATCACTGAGAGTGAAGTTTCTTACCGCCTTTGAAGTCTCTGGAAGGGACGTTTCTGTTGCCCCGAGTGAAGTGGTAGAGGAGGCCTCTGCCTTTTCATGGACTTCTTGTTTTGGCTGGGTCTTCTCTTGCCGTTTGAGCTTGAGGAGATGTTTCTTGGCTTGCCTTCGCTGCTGAGCGGTCGGCTTTGTTTTGACGATCTCCCAATTTTCATCTTCCAGGAGATCGGGATGTACCCATATGGGTTGTCCGTCTGGTGTCGGGCAAGGAACCAACACTTCGGACGTTTGAATTCTTTTTATCACCTTGAAGGAAGTAGTGATCTTCTTCTTCGGTGATTTTGGTGTTTGTCCATATGACACCATGTTGACGGAGGCAGTCCCATAGTTTTTGTCAAAGGTGATGACTCCATTTTTCCACATCTCGTTTATCTTCTCTCTCACAATAAAGCATTGATTGAGAGGATGCGAAACCATCTGGTGGTATGGACAGTACCAAGGATCATTGGTTTTGCCAACGTCTCCAGGTCTTTTGGGCTCTGGCAAAATGAGTTTGCCATTTGCTAGGAGAGCCTCAAAGATTTCTTCGACGTCTTCATCGAACGGATATTTCTTTTCTACTCGCTCTTTGAGGGCATCAGAGAGTTCAGGTCTCTTACCTGCAGCTCTATTTTCAGCTTTCTTTGGTTGCTGAGGAGCTGACTTAGTCTGCACATTGAGAACCTCCTTCTTCTTTGGTTTAGAGGTTGCAACAGCAGTCGGCTCTTTCTTTGATGATTTCTGACAGATGAGGTCTTTGATCACCGTTTCAGCTTCCATGGAAGCTTCCAGGAGTTCCCCCAGGTTCTTTGATTTATTGCCGATGATCATGGAGCGGATTTTAGCTCTCATGTTGTTTCGGCAGATGTCGACTAGCGACGCTTGTGGCAGTACATCTGAGCATTTGTACGCCATTGCTTTCCACTTGTGAATGAAGTCATAAGTTGACTCATTCTCTCCCTGTTTTAGGCTGCAGAGCTGAGCCATAGTAACATGATGATCCTCACCTTGGAAGTGGGTCAGGAAGCGTGTCTCCAGCATAGCCCAGTTCTGAATGGAGTTCTCCGGCAGAGTGGAGTACCAATCGAAGGCCGTACCTTTTAGGGTACTTGCAAAGAGGCGGATCTTGAGTGCATCTTGATCCGCGATAGCTCCCGTCAAGATCTTGAATTGGATGACGTGCTGTCTGGCTGATCCTTTCCCCGTATATGTTTGGAGAGTAGGATGCTTGAATTTTGTGGGGAACGGGACCGAGTCCATCCATAAAGGATATGGTGGCTTGATCCCATGCTCTTTGAGTATATCCTCTTCTTTAGCTTTGGCGAGGATACTGTCTACGTCCTTTTTGGTGAGGGCGCGTGACTCATTTTCTTCTCCATTTCCCTCGTTATTGCTATGATTTGGAGGAGGCTCATTGTTCACCTGATTTTGGACGACAAGGAGAAGGTTTTCCATCAGAGTTTCAATCCTCTGCTGGCCTTGTTCCAACTGCTGGATGCGTGTGAGCGCATCATCTCGAGGTGGATTCTGAGGTGGCGGCTCAGAACTTGTAGCCAAGACGTTCATCCCTCGGGATTCGAACGAAGAAATCGTCCTGGTGACCGAGCTGGGGCTCATTCTTTTTGATGAAGAGCTTGATGAAGGATTACTCTCCCGTCCTTGGCTGGAAGGGGCAGGAGATTCTTCGGGATGTCTTTGTGTCCTGGTGATGCTACGGGTCACCGGACGTCGGACATGGATTTTTGATGCTGACCTTTGGCGTCTTCTGGTTTTTCCAACCATATGGACGGCAGCAACTTGGTCGGGTCTTTCTTTTTCGACCCATTTGCGGGAGACTTGAAGTGTAGGAGGCTGGGTCCTTTGCTTCTCTAGTCTCTTTTGTCGATATGACGCACGGCGGCGTGCTCGACGAGCGATTTGAGCTTTGGTCAGCTCCGGCTGGGCTCTGACGATGAAGGATGTGCTCCCTCGGGCGCAGCAGCCGAGCTTGTCTTCTTTGTGGTTGGGCAAGGACAGGATGCGGACCCGGTCCTTTGCCTGTTGCAGCGAAGCTTTAAACCTTTCGAGTTCGGCCCCTGTAGAGATAAAGGGTCGAACTGAAGGGGTGTAGGCCCTAGCAGGTGCTTGTAGAGGCCTAGTGATGCATGATCTGATTTTGGGCCTGTAGGAACAAGCCGGCTCATGCTGGGTTGACTTGGGAGTCAGGTTGGAGATGGGTCTCTCCTCTTTCATGTAGGCAAGAGGGTAGAACTGGTTTTCTTTGAGTGGGGCCAGGTATGCTGGCTTGGTGGAAATTTGAGACCTTCTTTGTTTTGGGGAAGGTCTTGGAGACCAAGTCTTGGGATAGACCTGGTTGTTTGTGGGTCGAGGCTTCGCGGGGGTGCCGCGGGCTTCAGGCTTTTGGGCGCTCGCCTTTGGTGTCACGGGAGTGACACGTTGAGAGGCGATCTTCTGCCTTTTGGCAGGCGCAGTTTGTTCTTCGGGAAGTGGGAATGGTCCCAGTGTCCCGAAGACGATGGTCCGGGGAGTCGAGGTCGACCCGGAGTTCAGAGAGTTGCCGAGGGAGTTAACGCTTCGGCAGCTGACAGGGCGCTTATGAGTGCGCGCGCTTTGCTTCTGTTGAAGCATGAGTTGGTGCTTGTTCTCATCGAAGATAATGGTTAAGGCTTCCATTGTTAGTTTCGAAAAAGTTCTGAAAACAAGACCACATCCATTAGTAATCACAAGAATATAATGATCATAAATGGGAATTTCTATGGTTGTCTTTTCAAATCGCTTAAGGGATATGACCCAAGCGACATGAAGAAGGCAAAAAGCCATAGATGGTACAATTGTTCTGACAGCAAGTATGGTGAGCCCAGAATGAGCGTTCCAGTGACTGCTAGAAGCAATTGTAAACCTAAATTCGACTTATCGAGAAGCAGGGCTTGCTCGAGATAAGGAGAATATAAGGTAGGAGTTACAAATGTGCCGGTCACAGATACAGTAGACCCTGAAAGGGCGTACCAGTATTGCTATGCACAAATGTTGGAGATCGCATCCATGAGATGGGATTCTTTGTTTTGAAATGTCAGAAATGGATTCGTCAAAGAGAGCAGGTGGCATTCCGATTCAAATACGGGCTCAACGATTTCCGCGAGCGCTAGTACTCAGAAGGGAAGAGACCACAATTTCTCGAATCTGAATCCAAAAAGTGACGAGTTTTTGGAGATTTTTTTTTTTGAAATGATTTTTTTTTTATTTTTTTTTATTTTATTTTTATTTTATTTTTTTTAAAATATTTTTTTTATTTATTATTTTATTTTATTTTTTTTTGAAAATTTTTGTTTTTTTTTTTTTTTAAGATTTTTTTTTTGAAAATCTTTTTATTTTTATTTTTATTTTTTTTTAATTTTTTAAGATTTAAAGACGAGAGAGTACACATAGGCCTCCTAACCCGGTCTTATGAAACCTCAATTGATAGAATTGCCCCCAGGTAAGGGTAGGATTACTTAATGAACCCGTTTGGAGGACCCTTGCCTAGAACAGTCAAGCTGTCTCCACACTCTGGACAAGGCTTTTCTTGAATCAATCGTGATCAAAGAACGCAATTGGTTTAACCTTAGTGGTCTATGTCCTTCTTTATAAAAAATCCCAAATAGACTCATCGAAGAGAAACGATGGCCCAAAACCTTAGTCGAATGGGCTCAACATTTCTGCAAGCACCAAAGAACGATAGGATAGGATCAAAGCTTCTCAATTTTGAATCAGAACTAAGAAAACTGATTTTTTGATTTTTTTTTTATTTTTCTTTTTTTGAAATCTCTAATGAACTCATCGAAGAGAAACGATGGTCCAAAACCTTAGTCGAACGGGCTCAACATTTCTGCAAGCACCAAAGAACGATAGGATAGGATCAAAGTTTCTCAATTTTGAATCCAAACTAAGAAAACTGATTTTTTTTTTATTTTTTTTTTGAAATCTCTAATGAACTCATCGAAGAGAAACGATGGCCCAAAACCTTAGTCGAACGGGCTCAACATTTCTGCAAGCACCAAAGAACGATAGAATAGGATCAAGGTTTCTCAATTTTGAATCCAAACTAAGAAAACTGATTTTTTTTTTTTTTTGAAATCTCTAATGAACTCATCGAAGAGAAACGATGGCCCAAAACCTTAGTCGAACGGGCTCAACATTTCTGCAAGCACCAAAGAACGATAGGATAGGATCAAAGTTTCTCAATTTTGAATTCAAACTAAGAAAACTGGTTTTTTTTTTGAAAAGAGAAAGAATGGAAACAAACTCAAAGAAATAGAAATTTCCTAAAAATCCCATCTCATGTTTTTTTAGGATGCAAAATCCAACATAGGCTACCAGCTAGAAAGTAGCCAAGGAATCCGGAAAAGAAGTATAAGCATAGAGCAAAAAGTATGATATGCAAATATTTCATTTCCAAGCACCGTGTTCTCAAATGAACGAGTCCCACCGGGTGTGCCAGCTTGATGGAACGCGCTCCGAGGCGCCGTGGGGCGGCTACCGGGGTCGGCGGAACGTGGGAGTTCGTCGGGTCCGGCCCTTTCGCGCCCTGGCGGGCCCTGAAGCGTGCATCAACATTTCTTTTATGTGGGTGTGCCAGATTTTCTATTTTACTTGGAATTGCAAGTGGTAATCCGGAGATCAACCTTCGCAAGTAAAAAGGAAATCAACTTCTTTCAAGTTTTCCATTGCACAAATATTTAAGAAAAGAGTCATTTTCTTGGTTTGCCGTGAAAGGCGATTTTGTTTGGCATTTATAGCCGATTTTGGCGTTTATAGCCGATTTACAATTCTTATCAATAATGAAAGACAAGAGTTGTGATTTTTGTCTCTTTAGAAAAATACAAACTACAATGAAAAGCAAGAAAAGGAAGATCTAACTTTTCAGGAGATTGTGGGGGACTCGTTCAGATTGACGGTCGCAAGCCATGTATGGGCTTCGCCATCATCCATGCAGATGAGAACAGAAGATGCTCTTGATTCGCTTGGCTTGGCTATAACCTCAGGTTTTTAGAGGACAAAGACCAAGAGAAGGTCCTATGTCCAATAAAAAGCTAAGTAGACGGGCTGAAAAGCCACGTCTAAGCCATTGGAGGCAGCAGGAGAAGGCAAGGACCTTGGGGGGGGGGGGGGGGGTGCCCCCCAAGGGACTTTTGTCACCTTGTAGTGGTGGCCGGTGCAGAACTTCAGCAAAGTTTTTTCTCTCTTTTTCTTTCTCTCAGATCTCTTTCTGATCCTTTTTTTTCTGATCTTCTGATTTTCTCCTCTTTTTTCTGATCCCGATTTCAATGGAATGCTCTCCTATTTATAGGCTTTTGGTAGCCATTTAGGAGGGTTTATGAGCCTTAATGGCTTTAATGGGAGGGGTTACAAGATTTATTTCTTGATTTTGTAACTCATTTTTCCTTGAATCTGATTGGCCGATGGAGATTAAGGGCTTTTAATCACCTTAATTACCATAATGGGAGGAGTTTCATGGTTTAAATGCCATGAATCAATTGACTTGTAACTCCCAAATGCTTGCTTCTGATTGGGCCGTCCAAAGAAATGAATTAATGACTGCAATAAAGCTAGTCAATTAACCACATTAATTGGTCGCCGAGCAGTCGAAGAGTCGCGGGCCGTGCCGTGTCTTCTGGAATTCTTCTGGCGATGATCATCGATGGATCTACATGCTGATCGACATCGGATGAACATGTAACTTCAGACATTGATAGCTAAGAGTGGGCCGGTGACATCTGTCTTGTCGATTTCACGATCGGTCGGACAGAAAGTGCACTTTCTTGGTCGACCGGTTGGCGATTTTGGAGCGATCAATGATGATTTTATGCTTTTGGAGGTTGACCCGTGATTTTGACGGATGTCGGAGGATATGAGTCAAATTCAAGCACTAAAATCACATTTTCAGGAAACCACAGGGGCCAAAGTGCGCGAAACGCGAAGAAAGACGGAAAAACGGGTCACCGGCGGAAAATCCGGTGACCCGGACCTCCATGGTCGCCGGCGACCATGGACCGGCGACCATGGGCCATGGTCGCAGGGGCCTGCGACCATGGGCCATGGTCGCAGGGGTCTGCGACCCTGGGGGATTTTTCCCCTTCGGAGCCGGTTTTGCGGTCGTTTTGAGGTCTTTTTCGTCGCCGTTTTCTTCTGTATTTTTCTTGACATTTCTTCTCATTTATTGGCTTGATTTCCCTGTAGAAAACTTGATGAGAATCCTTGCATTTTTAGAGTGCAAAGTTTCCAATTTTCCGGGAAAGCCGAAGACTTTGTCGCGTAGAGCTGCTGATTTTCCGCCACAAGCTGAAACTTGGTCAAACGATGTCGGAATGACCTGAAATTTGAGGTGAAGCCTCCTGAGCAATAAATAAGACCAACCATAGGCTTTTGTTTTAGTTTTGAAGCCGTTTGGGGTCCCGTCGATGCTTCACTTGATTTTGCTGCGGGGAAAATGCCGAGCTTTGATATGTGGCCAAACGATGTCCGATTGACCTGAAATTTGACGGGGAGCCTATTGGAGTCATTTTGAGACGTTCCATGGGCTCCGTTTTGGATGTCATGGTCCCGGGTTGCTCCGCCGCCGGTAGGCTTGATTTTCTCTCGGAGCATCGAAACCTGGTCAAACGTTGTCGGAATGACCTGAAATTCGACGTGCAGCCTTTTGGAAGCATGTTGAAGCCACTCATGCACTTGGTTTGATGAGCGAAGGCTTCGGTGGTTCCCGCCACCGGGAGGCTTGATTTTGCTGCTCGAGCATTGATGAGGGTCAAACGTTGTCGGTTTGACTTGAAATTTGGCATAGAGCCCTTTTGGGACATGCTGGAGTCATCTGTTGGCTTTGATCGAAGTTTTGACGTCTCCGATGATGTCGCCGCCGGGAGCTCCCGTTTAGCTGTCGGAGCAGTGAAGTTAGGCCAAATGTTGTCGAAATGGCCCGAAACTTCATGTGTACTCTTCTCTTGGCTATCTTGAAGGATCTTGCAGTTTTTGTTTGATTCTGACAAGATTTGAATTTTTGGAGAAATTGCATTGCCTATTTATGGCAGGTTGCGACTTCATGCAGCTTTCTTGATGTTGAAGAGGCAAAGTGACATTTTTGGTTTCAACAAATGCCCCCTCGAGGTACAGCGAATGGAGAAAATAGAGGCAAAGTGACAGTGAAGGGCTATATATAAAAATTCAGAAAATGGAGCGCTCAGAAATGGAGTCAATTAGAGACTTTAACTTCAGAGGGACGGTACATTGGTCCGATTGTTGATTTATAATGCATCATGATGCATGACTATGGGTTAAAGTAACTGCCAGCAATAATTTCATCAATCAACGCGCTCGTTATGAAAGTGTCTTTTTCCCAACTGTGGTTGGTATTTGTGGAACCCACCGAATAAATGTTGGTCCTTGCATATTTTTCCAAGGACGGGGCTATAAACAAACCATTGAGTCACTGTCGTGCTCCTGGGCCTGGGGCAACTTTCTCTTTCTGAGGCTGAGCTGTACTAGACCGAACTGCAAACGTTAACGTCCGTCACATTCGTTGATGAATTTTTAGTCCATCAAATAGAAAACGAATTAATTCCAAAGGTAGTTCAGTTGTCTTGGACCATCAGGGGAATTAATCCAACCGAAAAGATTGGTAAGCATTTTAAATTAATCACATAATAATACCTCAACATATAAGCCATTCTTTTCCGATGCCATATGGGTCACATGACAAGTGACGGCCAGCAAAATATAAGCAAAAGAGGAAAAAGGCTACACTAGAAATCTATATTTATATGGAACAGATCTGTATAAAATAGATGTATGAACAAATAAACCGTTTGGTAAGGTGAAAGACATTTTAAAATAGGCCTTTTTGAATCCAACGATTTAGATCTTTTCACAAAATTATGGAAATGTACGAGGAATTAATGGCACAAAATTGAACCCATAGTTGTTTATAGTGGTCTAAAGAGGATCAACTGTTTGGATCTTAATCATGGGGCCCACAGATATCTAATTTTGGGTTTTTTCTCAAATATCTTGAGATTTATGATAGATCAACGGCTCCAATTTGACTCAGTGGCGTTACTTGAGGTTCTAATGGCCCCAACGGTTCAGATCTACATTACCTAGTCCACGATTAAACAAAAAAAAAAAAAAAAAAAGGGTTGGAACTCAATCACAGCCACTACATGCATGTGTACATCAACGGTTCAAGATTTTCTAGCTATTTCTTAACATTCCAAGACGTTAATGATTGAAAATTAAATCTGTAGTCGTGTTTAGTGGTTTAAAGAGAATCAATAGTTCAGATCTTAAATTTGAGGCCCACATAAGTCTAAAATTGTATAGATATAATTCTGGGTTTTTCTCAAATATCTGGAGATTTGTAGCGAATCGACGGTTAAAACTTGACTCAGTGGCTGTACTTGATGTTATAAAGGCATCCTAAGGTATAGATCTTGATTATGTGGCCCATATTCAAACAAAGAAAAAAAAAAATGGACTCGGACTCAAATCACATTCGAACCCAGCCATTATATATATATATATGGAAATTCTCAAAAACTCCCCTATCTCAAAAGGGGAGTTTTTGCCCTTATCTATTAGCCAATGATTTAAAAGAATTTATAAAATATTTACAGTTTTAGGAGAATATTTAGGAGAGAGAATGGATAAGTATACCATTGATGACACGTGTCACGCTTTCATTGGCTAAAAGAGGGGAGTTTTTTTTTTTTTTTTTTTTTTTTTTTTTTGTATGTGAAAAAAGCCCAGGGAGTTTTGTAGCATTACTCATATAAAAAAGCCCAGGGAGTTTTGTAGCGTTACTCATATATATATATATATATATATATATATATATATATGGGGGACATTTATGGGGTGTCCCTCACCACAATAGTGAGGGATTGATGCACTTGAATATTTTCCATATATGTATATATATATATATATATATATATAGAGCAAGGCTCTCCTAAGCTGTAGCTTAGCTTATCCTAAACTGGAATATGGCTAGTCTCACAAATTAAACTTGATTATATCTATTTTTTGCATAATGGAACTGAAAAATCCAATTCTGATTGGATTTATCTTGATTTTGGAGATGATCATCATCCAAAAAACAGCTAATTGACTTTGATTTTGTGGGACTTGCCCTATTTCAGCTTAGGATAAGCTAAGCTGTAGCTTAGGAGAGCTGGCCCCTATATATATATATATATATATATATATATATATAGGGGCTTATATATATATATATATATATATATATAGGGGCCAGCTCTCCTAAGCTGAAGCTTAGGATAAGGTAAGCTGAAGTAAGCTCAATTGCGTGGTGGAGCCCACTTAGGGACCCATATGGGGATGGGGTGTGGGGGATTTCAAGGACTCCCTAGGACCCTCCTTCCTATAAAAAATCAGCCACAACCGTGGTTTCTATCATCTCCATCTAAGCACCAAAAGTTTAATGGTCAATGATTCATTCGGATCGGTGCATAGTCGATCCAACGGTCTAGTAAATTTGGATCTGACCAAAAGTGGGTGGGCATGTGCAATTTAGGGGGGTCGTGTGTTTGGTTTATTTGGATGGACCAAGGATGGGCCCCAGAAGCGTTAGCTTACGGAATTTTATCCTAAGCTTAAGCTTAGGAGAACCATGCTCATATATATATATATATATATATATGGGACCGGCTCTCCTCAACTGTAGTTGAGGAGAGCCTCATCTGGACACGAGTGCAATATACATGTGGCATAAAACATATGGTTCGAACAATATATGCTCTCAGTTTCCGCCATTTTTTTCATTTCCCCCTTTCATTTCATTTTCCCCCATCTCTCTCCCGTCTGGCGTTCGATCGCTCCGACCTTCTCTCCCGCCTGCGATCTGCTGCGCTGCTGCGACCTGTTTTCCCCCAATCGCTCCGCCTACGATCGCCTCTCTCTCTGCTGCGCTCCGATCCCTGCTGCTCCGCGATCAATGCTGCTCCACGATCGATCCCTACTGCGCTGCGATCACTGCTGCTCTGAAGTCTTCTTTGCTTCTATAGATCAACGGAGTGAGTGAGCTACTGGTGAAAGTGCATGCACTGCCCTTGTTGCTGTTATTGCTGATTGGTTCCAAACCAACCGAGATGTCATGCCCATCAAGTCCCAGCTTGACAGCCTGATCAGGGAGGGTTCTCTCAAATGGAGAAATCTCTGCGAGAATGAAACTTACAGGGAGCGGTTTCTTGACAAACACTTTGACCTCGAGACGGTCCTGCAAGCGAAGATCCGGCTACTGCTGCAAAGCAATAGGGATCTTCCGATTTGGGAGTGGTTTGATGAATCTTGCTTTGATCAAGTAAAAATTGGGCCTTTTGTATCTAGTGATTAATTGGGGCGGAGGATGGTTAATTGAGATCTATGAATGATCTATTGTCCCTTGCAAAGAAAGAGAGGGTGGGATGATTTTATGACAGAATTGATGTTTTGCACTCTTATATGTTGCTTGTTGATTTCGGTTGAAGGCAGAGAAGAATGGTTTTCTACTCAATGTGCACTATGGGTTTCTAACTGCTTTAGACCGATCATAAAATTCAAGACATCTGTTCTTCATTATGTGGGAAATCCTGGATTTTGGGTCTTTCGTTAATAAACTTGTTAATAAAAGTTTATTGTGGGCTTCATTTGATGTGTTGCGAATGACTATAGGTTGCTTCAATATGCGAAGGAAGGGTTCAAACCTGAAATATGGGTAAAAAACTCAAATCTATAAATTAAGAATGGAAGAAGACTTTAGTGCTTGAAGATGGCATATTGGAATTGATTGATAAAAATGATTTTGTTTAATGCACAACTTGGATGTTTGATGAATAAATTATAGCTGATGTTGAATGTGAATATGATAGGCAAAACCAGGTATCCTATGTGTGTTTATGTTGACAAACAAGACAAGTGAAGAAAATATGAAGAGAATGAAGTTTCCTATGTGGGTTTTTGTTGTAGGTTCTGAATTGTTGGGCTCTGTATGGAGATTGTGGGTTGTGATTTCTAAACTTAACTTCATCAGTAGTGGATAATTCATGAGGAGAATGGGGTTCCATAAGTGGGTTGTTTTCAGATGATGTAATGTTCAAATAAATGTAATCATCCTAATGATGTAATGGAATTCATTGTAATGTAATTTTAATGATGGAATGAATTTTGATTTAAATGTGAATGGAGATGTTATGAACTGATGAGAGTTTATATTTGTTGAGATGTTTTGAATTTGGAATATTTTGTGAATTTTGTGACAATGGTTTTCTTCTGTTAAGAGAAAAGGAAGAACAACACATAATTACATTTCGTGCATATATAACATAGAAAAATGAAAAACATAGAGAAAAGAAAAACAACACAAACAATCAGAAAATAAAAATCTATTCTAATTACATGAAAACCACATCACAAAATATGAGATTAAGATAGGAGATTTTTATTCACTGGGTTGAAAATGTGCCCGAGTTGAAAATGTGCAGATTTTCTTCACCGGGTTGAAAATGTGCCCGAGTTGAAAACATCGCAAACGTGATTGTAATTTAATGAAAAATAGCAGATTTTAAGTTCATAGTGTGGACTTCGAAAGCCCCAAATTTCAGGGAAAAAAACCCTCGGGTAGTGGGCTAAAAAGTGTCCTAAACAAGGGTACTCAGCAAGGTTTGTGCAGATTTTCTTCACCGGGTTGAAAATGTGCCCGAGTTGAAAACATCGCAAACGTGATTATAATTTAATGAAAAATAGAAGATTTTAAGTTCATAGTGTGGACTTCGAAAGCCCCAAATTTCAGGAAAAAAACCCTCGGGAAGTGGGCTAAAAAGTGTCCTAAACAGGGGTACTCAGCAAGGTTTGCGCAGATTTTCTTAACCTTGAAACCTTGCCGAGTTTCATGCTATCATTTGAATGTGGGTTGATGTTAAGATCTATCATCTTAATCTCATATTTTGTGATGTGGTTTTCATGTAATTAGAATAGATTTTTATTTTCTGATTGTTTGTGTTGTTTTTTCTTCTCTCTATTTTTCCTTTTTCTATGTTATATGTGCACAAAAGGTAATTATATGTGTAGTTCTTCCTTTTCTCTTAATAGAAGAAAACCATTGTCACAAAATTCTCAAAATATTACAAACTCAAAACATCTCAACAAATACAAACTCTCATCATTTCAATACATCTCCATTCACATTTAAATCAAAATTCATTTCATCATTAAAATTATATTACCATGAAATCCATTACATCATTAGGATGCTTACATTTATTTGAACATTACATCATCTGAAATAAGAAGGGCAATAAGAAGTGTTCCAAATGCCCGAAATGAATTCCATCACCACAAAGTCAATCCCATCACAACACATTCCATTGAAACAGATTTTATCCATTCTCTACGCAGCCACATTCATACTCTATTTTACACAATCTCATTACAAAAAATCCTACACATCCACCAAGCAGTCTGAATCATCAGATAAAAAACACTGAAAAATATCTCTTTCAAGTCCACTACATGATATCCTCGCCCCACACTACCCCCTGTCATTAACAACCATGTCATCTCCATGTCCATGGCAAGAAATTTGATGCTGCGAGTCAATAACGCAAAAATAGATGCCAAAAGTCAGTAAAAAACATAAAATAATATGATGTACAACGGAAATTGAGCAGACACCATTTTCTTCTCAGAAAAAAGGGATAAACACATAAAAAGAGCTGCGATAGAAGAAAAGACGGTTATTATTTTTTCAATTGTGAAAGTATTTAATTTCAGTGCTGTGAAAAAAATTAGGCTGGGAGAAAGGGTGAGATTAACATTCAGAAAAAGTGAGTATTTGCTGCCTTTGTCTGCCTGATAACTGGACTCTTTGCGTTCCTGCCAATCTAAGTATATCTATACAGTTTTCAATTTTCTGCAGGAAATAAAGCATTAATAACAAGTATTGATGTATAGTAATTCAGCCCTTCAACCCAATAGCATAAACATTTTTACAAAGAAAAAAAAATCCTAATCCCTTCATCAAAAATATACCCATCAATTGATAAAAAGGCGAACCATCTCTGCCCACAATGCCTTCTGGTTTCTGCCCAAAATGTTACTGGGATGGATAATTACACATTAATTCATCACACTACAATGTAGAACATCCAACAAAGCACATCAAAAGTAATTATTTAAGAGTAAGATCTCCAGCCTAGTGTTGTCTAGTAGATTTTGAGGAACCAGCATAGATGATGAACCTGATGGTAAAAATCGATCATGGTAAAAAAAAAAAAAAAAAACATTATTCCTCTCTGTATTATTCCATTTACTATGAATCTATGATTGCATTATTACTCAAGTTAAACCTTGAAGATCAAACAGTGGGAGAGCCAGCTGAATTAACTCAAATAATGTAAAACAACCAGTTAATCTTCTAATATTATAGAAAAGAAAGGATGCTTGTATTATAATATAGAAAAGACTCCAATAATGATGACAAATTGATAACAATGACGACGATGATGATGATAATGATATCAAATTCACTGAGGTAGCTCTAGGAATGAGATAACTGAAAGAAACTGAGTTATGTTTTGACATGTACTGAACCAATGTTTCACAATATAAAGTAAAGATCTCTTATTTACAGAACCAACAGCAAGTTTTTGTTTTAAAATTTCCTTAAGTCTATCTTACTTTTTTAAATAAGTAACTATTACTTAAAGATCAAAGCTGCAACTTAATAGCCAACTGTCAAAAATCTTGTTCAAACCCTAGAAAAAAAAAAAAAATTAACAGCCAAACAAAGTGGAAACAAGAGTACATGACCTCACTCATCTAAAATAATCCAAAACAATATGCAATCACAACAACAAATGAATCCTGACTATGCCTTGGTACCAATTACACCAATTTGATGGCCTTAAAATCATCTAGAACTCACTCAGAAAGCACTCAATTTGAGGAGCCCAAATAAGCAGGCGCCAACCCAAATCCCAAATCAAATTGCTGCTACTTGAGACAGCAGCCCAAGTATCACCAATCAGCACCACATGATTCTGCTCTTAAATTGCATTTCTCAGCCACACATCCAAACGCTTACCCAACAAAAACAAACAAACACACAAACAAAGATTCTACTACAAAATACGCATTCAAAAGACAACCTCAACACACAAACCATACCCACTCAGAAATCCAATGACTCTATACAAAAACCCCCTAAACCTCGCATTTGTGGATCCATTTTGCTCCTCACAGATACTTTAGTGAGGGAGGATAATTTCCCTCAAGTACAAATTTGAACTGCTGAACAGTTTTTACTGATGGAGAAAATGGAGTTCATAGAAAACTCTCCACATACAGTTCAAATCTATAACAGTAGACACTTTTCTCCACATCCAAACATGGGCATTAGGGAATTTACTTTTCCAACAGGACAATGAAGAAAACGCTACCTTCATATTGAAAACACATTTCCATGTAAAAACCTAGAAAGAGAGAGACCTATTGGAATCCACAATCCGGCTCGCCACCCAAACACGAAATGACATATAGTGAAGAAAAGGGAAAGAAGATTAGGGATTCCAGATGAGAAAGAAAGATAGAAATGAATTTCGATCTGGAATCAATTCGGTTTTGAGAGAGGGGAGGGGAAAAAAAGAAAATGAATGAAATGACATGAGATCGTCGATGCATGAAAACTAGGGAAAAGAACAAACAGAGAAAATGAGAGGATTCTGAGTTACCTGAGGAAAGTAGCGGAGATGAAATAAAAGAGGATGGTAAGAGCAGAGCAAGGAAAAAAGGTGATATGAGAAAGAGAGAGAGAGAGAGGCGTCTGCCAGTAGTAGCCGGAGAAGCAGGGATCGCAGCGTAGCAACAGAGAAACAGAAATCCCAGCGCAGCTGGAGAGGCGACGCAGCAGAGCAGCGAGAGAGAGAGATCGCAGGCGAGAGGGAGAGAGAGAGATCGCAGACGGGGGAGATGAGATTGCAGAGAAGAGAGGAGCTGGAGAGAGGCTACGCAGCAGAGCAGCGAGAGAGAGATCGGAGTCGAGAGGGGGAGATAGAGATCAAACACTGGCGTGATGAGAGAGAGAGAGATATCGCAGGCCAAGACGGGAGAGAGAAAACGCAGGGAAGAGATGAATCGATAGGGGAAATGAAATGGGGGAACGGAGTTTTTTGCGATTTTGGGCGAAATTTGACATTGCTGTGAGTTCTCTTTGCTTAAAGTCCACACGAGCCGGACCCATGTGTGCAGCTGATGCTCTCCTCAACTGCAGTTGAGGAGAACGATTCCATATATATATATATATATATATATATATATATATATATGGGAGACATTTATGTGCATCCATCATTTACCATAGGGTGAGGAACACTTATATGGCTTTTTCCCTCTTCGCACATGAATATTCTTTTTTTGCATATGATCATATATGGCTTTTCCTCTTTTGCACATGAATATTTCCAATTATATAAGTGTCTCTCACCTTATGATGAGGGATAAATGCATATAAATATTCTCCTATATATTTATATATATATATATATATATATCAATAGCTTATAGCTTCTCATAGATTTCTCGAGATCTGCAAGGAATTAGTGTCTGAGGTTTTAACTCATAACTGTGTTTGTCATTTTAAAGAGGATCAATGACTTGGGTCTTGACATGGGTCCCACAAGAGTTTAGAAATCCATATTTAACCATTAATAGTTTTTCAGAAATATCTCAAAATTCGTGATGAATGAACGGTTCAAATTTTGCATGGTGGCCATGTTTTAGATTGTGAAGACTTACATCGGTTCAGATCTCAGTTTAGATGCCCATAATTAAAAAAAAATGACAAAGTGGGTAGGGGCTTCAATCCATTAAATCTACTGTAGCACAGCAGCCTCTGCCAGCTTCAGACATTTACATCTTTTTTGGAAGGACTCTTTTTACCTCTTTTTTGCCACAGGCATTAAAGTCTATAACACTGATTTATATAGAGATATGCAACTACCAAACAGTCTATTTAAAAAAAAAAAAGTCCATTTAAATCCACTTTCAACAAATAGACTTGTGAAATAGAGATGGCAAATGGGCCCAAAGAGAAAAAATTAAGTTAAAAAAAAAAATAGAGATTTTATAGGGAGAAAAAGCCTATTATACTCATATACATCATCGGAGGGACCAAACATTTCATGCTATTGTGTGAGGGCCTCCTACCCAGTTCTTTTTTTTTTTCTTTGCACTTGTCCGATTATACCGACGAATGTTGAACATAAATTCCTAACAAAAAATCATGAGGATTTTACTGAAAAAAATCCCAAATATAGCCATTTATCCCGAAGGGTCCTGACAAAATGTGTAGCACTAATTGGGTCCGTTAGTACTAGTTTATTTTTATTTTTTATTTTTATTTTTATTTTTTTTAAATCTAGGGTAAGTGACGCTAGTGTCACTATGTTTATGACGCAAGTGACACTAGCGTCATTGTCCGCTGAGATTTGTAGATGGAAGCTTTATTTGCTTTATCGGCCTATTTCTACAGTTTTGTTCGGATGAGAGGAAGAATGAGGGATCGAAGCCGGAGACGAAGCAGAAGGCCTTGGAAATGAGCTCGTGGTCAGTGCTATTGCAGGAAGATTTCGCAAGAGAGAGGAGAGAAAGGAGACAGAGAAGAAGAGGATATTTGAAAAGAAATCTGACCATTTCCATTCAATGCTCTGACTCTCGTTTTATTTCTTCTAACCAAAGAAAGTAGGAAATGCTTTTCAAGTTTCAATACACCACTTGAAACTCACTGTGCTATTGCGAAGTCTCTGTTTTTCCCATTCGCCCCTTGCAGGAAGCGTGGTTCAACTTCCTCTATTGAGTTCGACTTTTATATCTGATTTTTGTCAGTGAGTTTGGTTTTTTTTTTTCTAGCTCCCTCTGGTTTTTTTAATACCTGATAAGGTACCCTACCCCATCTTCCTTCCTACTCCTATTCTTCTTAGTTTGTAAAATCCACTCCTGTTTCCAATGATGAAGAATGAAATGCGCAGTCACAAAACACCCATCTCAAGCATTACATCCTTGTCATAAGCATGAAAATCAGATCCATCCCTCAAATACCATTAAAATCATCCACTCCCTCTCCCTTTCCCTCCACCAGAGTTCATCAATTTGGGTCCTTGCCTTCAGTTGGAGACAAAGTACACTTTTTGAAAAAGATAGGAGAGAAAAAGAATGGAAACTATGGGACGACGCGAAGTTATATAGGGTGCGCAAAGAAACGATAGCGTCACTCAATATTTTTGTTGACACCAAATGTTGACACCAAAAAAGTCACTATGTCTCCTCAACATCAAGAAGCCTCGTGAAGCTGCATCCTGCTATAAAACAGGCAAGGCTACTTCAAGCATCAGATCTTTTCAGAATCAGATAGAAACTGAGAGATCCTTCAAGACAGCTAAAAGAGGGGTACACCTGAGGTTTCGGGCCATTCCGATAGCGTTTGGCCTAACTTCACTGCTCCGACAGCTAAACAAGCGCTCCCGGCGGCAACATCATCAAAGACATCAAAACTTTGATCAGAGCCTACGGATGACTCCCGAATGTCTCCAAAGGGCTCCATGCCAAATTTCAAGTCAAACCGACAACGTTTGACCCTCCATCAACGCTCGAACAGCAAAATCAAGCCTCCCGGCGGCGGGAACCACCGAAGCCATCACTCATCAAACAAAATACATGAGTGACTTCAACATGCTTCCAAAAGGCTGCACGTCGAATTTCAGGTCATTTCGAAAAAGTTTGACCAGGTTTCGATGCTCCGAGAGAAAATCAAGCCTACCGGCGGCGGAGCAACCCGGGACCATGACATCCAAAATGAGCCCATGGAACGTCTCAAAATGACTCCAATAGGCTCCTCGTCAAATTTCAGGTCAATCGAACATCGTTTGACCACATATCAAAGCTCGGCATTTTCCCGCAGCAAAATCAAGTGAAGCATCGATGGGACCCCAAACGGCTTCAAAACTCAAATAAAAGCCCATGGTTGGTCCTATCCACTGCTCAAGAAGCTTCACCTCAATTTTCAGGTCATTCCGACATCGTTTGACCTAGTTTCGACGCTTGACGGAAAATCGGCTACAAAGTCTTCGGCTTTCCCGAAAAATGGGAAACTTTGTGCTCCGATTTCGCACGGGTTCTCGTCAAGTTTTCTCCAAGAAAATATAGTCAATAATTGAGGAAAAATGTCAAGAAAAATACAAAAGAAAAAGGAACGAAAAAGACAGAAAATCGGCCGAAAACGAAGCTCGGCGACCAAAGGGCAAAAAACCCCAGGGTTGCCGGCGACCTTGGGCCGCACGGTCGCCCGGCGACCCTGCAAATCCGGGTCGCCGGATTTTGCACCAAAACGTCCGTTTTTCGATGGTTTTCGCGTTTCGGGTGTTCCGGCCTCTGTGATTTTCGGAAAATCCAAATTTTGGTGCTTGAAAACGACTGATCTTCGTCGATATCTCGGATCCGCCGTCAAAAGCATGAAATCATCACCGATTGCCTCAAGATCGCCAACTGGCTGACCAAGAAAGTGCACTTTCTGTCCGACCGATCGTGAAATCGACAAGACAGATGTCACCGGCCCGCCAACATCAATCAATGTCTGAAATTGCATCGCAATCCGACATCAAACAATGCGTGGATCCACTTGTGATGATCGCAAGAAGAATCTCAAAAGGCGCAGCGCGGCCCGCGACTCTTCACATGCCTTGGCGACCACTTAATGACGTTAATTGACCCGTTTATGACAACTTAATGCGGTCATTAACTCATTATTTTAGACGGCCCAATCAGATTCAAGCATTTGAGAGTTACAAATCCAAGTAATCATGGCATTAAACCCATGAAACTCCCATCATCATGAAGCATAAAGGCAATTAAAAGCCCACTACCTTCATCGGCCAATCACAAGCCATGAAAGAGGAGTTACAAATTGCTCCTCATCAATGCTCTCATCATGGCTATCAATGCCCATAACCATCCCATGGCTACAAAAGCCTATAAAAGGAGATCCATTTCCAAGAGAGAGAGGATCATCGAAGGATCATCGACATCTATCGACTTGAAGTTCTGTACTTCTCCCAAAGAAATCTAGACGAAGTCCTGCTGCTCTGTTGCAAGGAACACCACAAGGTGATCAACGTCTCTTGGGGGGCCAACCCCCCAAGGTCACCTCCTTCTCCAACATGGCCTAAACGCGGCTTTTCAGCCCGTTTACTCTGTTTTTCATTGGATATAGGACCTTCCCTTGGTCTTTGTCCTTTAAAAAACTGAGGTTAGGAGCCAAGCCAAAGAATCAAAGCATCACATGTTCTCATTTGAAGGACGATGGCGAAGCCCATACATGACTTGCGACCGTCGATCTCAACGTGTCCCCACAATCTCCTGAGAAGTTAGATCCCTTTTCTTACTTTTCTATTGTAGCTTGTATTTCTTAAAGAGACGAAAAGAAATCACAATTCTTGTCTTTCACATTTGAGGAGTTTTGTAAAATCGCCTTTCACGGCAAAATCGCCTTTCACGGCAAACAAACAAAAACGCCTCCTACGGCATTCTAAAAAAACAAACTTGTCTCTTTTCTTAATATTAATGCAATTTGAAAAGTTAGAAAAAAGGATTGATTTCCTTTCCACTTGTGAAGGTGAATCTCCGGATTATCACCATTCCAAATTCCAAGTAGAAAGTAAATCTGGCATACCCGTATAAAAATGTTGATGCCCGAGATCTTCCCTCCTCCGCCGAGACCCAGGTCAGCCCCCGGGGTGCGGAGGGAGAGGACGGAAGATTCCCCCTTTTCGGGTCCATCAAGTTGGCATACCCGGTGGGACACGTTGACTTGAGAACGTGATGCTTTGATCACTTGGCTCCTTTCTAGTTGGTGGCCTATGTTGCATTTTGCATCTAAAGAATATGAGATGGGATTTCAATTGTTCTTTCTCATTTCAAAAAAAAAAAAAAAAACAAATCTGATCTCTTTTTCTTAAAAACTCAACTTTAAGAAATTTTGATCCTTCCCTCTTCGAACTTGATAGATCACAGATATGTTCGCAGCTATCGTTCATATCGGGGATTGGGCCATCTTTTCTCTTTGATGAGTCCAATTGGGATTTCAAAAAAAAAAACACCTTCATTTCAAACTCTTTCAAAAAAAAAAAAAAATGATCTCTCTTTCTCAAGATTCAACTTTGAGAAATTCTGATCCTCTCCTCTTTGAACTTGATAGCTCATAGAAATGTTCGCAGCTATCGTTCATATCGGGGATTGGGCCATCTTTTCTCTTTGATGAGTCCAAAAAAAGATTTCAAAAAAAAAAAAACACTAGGGTTCCACCAGTGCGTTCTTTGATCAAAGTGGATGTAAGAAAAGCCTTGTCCAGAGTGTGGAGACAGCTAGACTGTTCGAGGCAAGGGTCCTCCAAACGGGATCATTAAGTAATCCTACCCTTACCTGGGGGCTGATCTATATACTAAGATTTCATAAGATCGAATTGGAAATCTATGTGCCCCTTTCAAAAAAAAAAATCCTCTAAAGAAAAAAAAAATCTTTCAAAAAAAAAAAAACTTCTGTCACTTTGAATTCAGAGTTGACAAATATTGGTTTTTTCCCTTTCGGATTTAGCGCTCGCAGAAATGTTTGGCCTTGTTCGGAATGGAACACCATTTGCTCTCTTCGATGAATTCACTCTTGACCTTTCAAAAAAAACTTTCGTCACTTTTGAGTTCAGAGTTGAGAAATTTTGGTTCCCTCCCTTTCGGATTTAGCGCTCGCAGAAATGTTGAGCCTTTGTTCGAAATGGAACACCATTTGCTCTCTTTGATGAATTCAATCTTGACCTTTCAAAAACAACTTCCGTCATTACTGGATTCACATCCGAGAAATTCTGGTTCCTTCCCTTCTGAATTTAGCACTCGCAGAAATGTTGAGCCTTTGTTCGAATTGGAACACCATTTGCTCTCCTTTATGAATCCAAATTTGACCTTTCAAAAAATCCCATCTCGTGTCCTTTCCAAGGATGCGATTTGCAACATTTGTGCCTAGCGGTGCTAGTACGCCCTTTCGGGTCTACTGTATTCGCGACCGACACATTTGTATCTCCAACCTTATATCATTTTACCTCGAGTGAGCCTTGCTTCTCGGTAATTTGAATTAAGGTCTACAATTACTTCTAGCGGTCACTGGAACGCTCACTCGGAGACTACCATACTTGTATTTTAGAACAATTGTATCCTCTATGGCTTTTTGCCTTCTTCATCGTCCTTGGGTTGGGCCATGTCCCCTTAAGTGATTTGAAAAGACAAAACCATAGTTGTTCTGCATTTACGATCACCATATTCTTGTGATTACTAATGGATTTGGTTTTGTTTCAGAAGTTTTCCAAAACTAACAATGGCAGCTTCATTGACCATCACTTTCAATGAGAACAAGTACCAACTTATGCTTCAAGACAAGCAAAACAAGCATAAGCGCCTTGCCAGTTGCCGAAGCGTGATCTCCCTCGAACACTCTCCAAACACAGGGTCAACTTCAACTCCCCGGACCATCGTCTTCGGATCGCTGGGACCATTCCCACTTCCCGCAGAAGACACTGTACCAGCCAAGAAGCAAAAAACCGCCCCGCAACGTGTCACTAAAATGGCACCAAGGGCGAACACCAAGAAACCTGAAGCCCGTGGCGTTCCCACGAAGCCTCAACCCACAAGAAACCAGGTTTACCCCAAAACTTGGTCCCCGAGATCTTCGCCAAAGCAATGGAGGTCCCAAACATCTGCAAAGCCAGCATACCTGGCCCCTCTCATGGAGAATCAGTTCTACCCTCTCTCTTACATGAAAGAGGAGAAACCTACCCTCCACCCAAAAAACAAACAAAACCATCATGAGCCGGCTTGCTCCTACAAGCCCAAAATTAAATCCTGCATCGTTAGGCCTATGCAAAAACATGCTGAAGCGTCTACCACCTAACAATGAAACCCCTCCGAATCATGAAGATGACGAGGGCAATGTAGAAAACAATGAGTCACGCGCCCTTACCAAAAAGGACGTGGACGATATCCTCGCAAAAGCAAAAGAAGAGGATACATTGAAGGAACATGGGATCAAGCCACCCTACCCTTTATGGATGGACTCGGTTCCGTTCCCTGCAAAATTCAAACAACCTACTCTCTAGACATATACTGGGAAAGGTTCCGCCAGACAACACATCATCCACTTCAAGATCCTGACGGGAGCGATTGCGGATCAAGATGCCCTCAAGATTCGCCTCTTTGCAAGTACCCTAAAAGGTACAGCCTTTGATTGGTACTCCACTCTGCCGGAGAACTCCATTCAGAACTGGGCTATGCTGGAGACACGCTTCCTGAGCCACTTCCAAGGTGAGGATCATCCTGTTACTATGGCTCAACTCTGCAGCTTAAAACAGGGAGAGAATGAGTCAACATACGACTTCATTCACAAGTGGAAGGCAATGGCGTACAAATGCTCAGATGTGCTGCCATAAGCGTCGCTAGTCGACATCTGCCGTAACAATATGAGAGCAAAAATTCGCTCCATGATCATCGGCAACAAGTCAAAGAACCTGGGGGAACTCCTCGAAGCTTCCATGGAAGCTAAAATGGTGATCAAAGACCTCAACAGTCAGAAATCATCAAAGAAAGAGCCGACTGCTGTTACAACCTCAAAACCAAAGAAAAAGGAGGTTCTCAATGTGCAGACTAAGTCAGCTCCTCAGCAACCAAAGAAACCTGAAAACAAAACTGCAGGTAAAAGATCTGAATTCTCTGATGCCTTCAAAGAACGTGTAGAAAAGAAATATCCGTTCGATGAAAATGTTGAAGAAATCTTTGAGGCTCTCCTAGCAAATGGCAAACTCATTTTGCCAGAGCCCAAAAGACCGGGAGATGTTGGCAAAACTAATGATCCCCGATACTGTCCATACCATTAGATGATCTCACATCCTCTCAATCAATGCTTCGTTGTGAGAGAGAAGATCAATGAGATGTGGAATCATTACCTTTGATAAAAACTATGGCCCCGCCTCTGTCAACATGGTGTCATGTCGGCAAACTTCAAAGTCACCGAAGGGGAAGATCACTACTTCATTCAAGGTGATAAAAATGGCTCAAGCATCCCAAGTATTGGTTCCCTATCCAACACCAGATGGACAACCTATATGGGTGCATCCCGATCTCCTAGATGATGAAAACTGGGAGATCGTCAAAACAAAGCCGACCTCTCAGCAGCGAAGGCAAGCCAAGAGACAGCTCCGCAAGCTCAAACAGCAGCAAAAGTCTCAACCAAAACAAGAAGTCTTTGAAAAAGCAGAAACTTCTTCCATTGCTTCACTAGGGACGACGGAAGAATCTCTTCCCAAAACTTCAAAGGCGGTAAGAAAATTCACTCTTGATGATTTCATGCCACCTCTATACAAAAATGGAAATATGCGGGGGGCATCATACTCTTGCAACTCGGTAGTTGGATTCTCCATGAATGGATACGAGTCCAGTGATACTGCTAGTGATATAGATGAGTGGGAAGAATCCCTTGAAACAGGAGAATACCTCTCCGACGAGGAATGGATTCCCGAGTCTCATCTTATGCCAGTAATCTAGTATAACCCATTACAACCACAAGGATCTTGGTCTGATGATGAAGAAGACCAAGGCTCTGTTCAAGAAAACGCTGTTGATCCAGCACCAGCAAATGCTTCAGTGGAACCCAACATGGGCGAACCACAAGGAGCAAATGATGAAGAAGATTTGGCTCCCATGCCTGATCTTGAAGAATATGCAAGAATCTTGCAACATCTTGCCATAGCTCCCTGAACCATCATCCAACAACATGAGCAGGAGCAGGATCGCATCAATCTTCGTCATGATCCAGAACTGGAAGTCCCTGAAAATCAACGGGAACTTTCTCCCTCAACTCCTGAAAATGGAGAAAACAGTTGGATCGATGATCCTCTCACATCTGAGGATGAGTCCGATTCCCAACAGTCTGCACTAGGAGCATCCCCTATCAGGGTAACCTGCAATGCCATAGCTCAGGACGATAGTGCCTCTGAAGCTTCCGAAGACACGTACACCCCAACCGGTAGTGTATCATCTGGAGCTACATCCTCTCAGGTGACTTCCACTGAGATAACATCCTTTCAGCCCTCGTCTCCTGAAACTGTGACATCAGAGCTCAAGCCTCTCCTAATTGATCATCTTGAAGAAACTTCTGCCAATGAAATCTTCTTCAATGAAAACTCAGTCAATTGGTCCCAGATACCCGATTTCACGGACGATGTCTGGGCTAATAAAGAAAAGTTGCCGGCTGCTGTTCAGGACTTGTTCCCGGAAATTGCTCCGTGCAACACAATTACTGAAGACACCAATGCTGTTACAGAGACGTCTTCAGCAAAGGATCAACCCTTTGATCCTGAGAACGATCTTCCAAAAGAAGACCCTTCTGTAGAGGCTCTTGAAGTTGGTAGAGGTACCCGTTCTGGCCGGGATTACCACAAAAATTACAATCAACCCTATTCTTCTTATGTAAATCCTTCGGGAAAGCAAGTTGTAAGCACCCCAAGTGGCAATAATAATGAAAATCCAGGCCCGAAGGAGGCTTTCAAGTACGACTTGATTCAGCACTTCAAACACATACCTGCACGTCTGCACATCTTTGACTTATTACGAATGTCTCCACAAACTCGTGATAGTCTCATTTCAGAATTACAAAGGCTGAATGCGGATGTCGACAAACATGCCCCACAAGTCCTACAAATTGAAATGGACTATAAGGTCAAAAAATCAAATACTCCCTCAAAGGGAGAAAAGAAGAAAACTGAGGGATCAAGCAATGAATGCCTCTCGGTACAAAAGGCAGCAAGTGCAACAATTGCCTTCGACAAGGATGACCTACTCCTAGGCGAAACAAAGCACAGCCGACCCTTGTACTTTACCTGGTACGTCAAAGAAATGCCAGTACACAGAGTTCAGATCGATCCAGGTTCTGCACTCAACCTCATTTCTACTTCGGCACTCGAAGAGCTGGGCATCCCACCTAGCAAACTGAGTCACACGTCCGTATCCATCTTCGGATATGACGGGAGCGCTCAAAGGCCTATCGGTAAAATCAGGTTCAAATTGCAAATCGGTGATCTTATTTCTGAAGTCACCGTGTATGCAATAAAGACCTTTCATGCTATAATATACTCCTTGGACGCCCCTGGATACATGAGAATGGTGTCGTCCCTTCAACTCTACATCAGTGCATCAAGTTCGTTGGCGACGATGGCTTGATACATCGAGTATTCGTAGACAAAAAACCCTTCAAAGGCAAGGATGTCCATTTTGCAGATGCTCAAATGTACAAAGATGGAAAAGAAGAACAGGAGGAAAAAATAATTCACTTTGCCGATAGTCTCTAGAAAGATAAAGGCAAGGGTCCTCAGCAATCATCGGAGGTAAACAAACCCTCCACCAAACTCGAAGTAAGCGGCCAAGTTCCCTTCGTCGTCTCCTTCAAATCTTCAAAGCCTTTGGTAATCACTACCAAAGCAAAAAAGACAAAACAAAAGGCTGGGGGCAAGTTCACTGTCTCCTTTGTGTCTATTATGCATGACACAGACTCAGAGTCAGGTTCTGAAGATGACTCAGCATCAAGCCAAGCTGATACTCAGCGAGATCAGCCCGCTCTCACTTCATTGGAGACACCTGCAGACATAGAAGACCCTACGTCTGCTTCCTTTGTTATTCCGGCAACTTCGCCAGAAGAAAAAACAATCTTCTTCCACAGATCGGGAGCATCTCCACTGAACTCTCTGCTTGAACCTTTCCAAAATGAAGGTATGCCTTAGCTATCCCTGTATAGTCCAATGGCACAAGCTATCATGAAGAAAATGGGCTACGACGCTCAAAATCCAACTGGTTTGGGAGGTGGCCGTGGTATTCTCATACCGTTGGAACTCACCTTGACCAAAAGTCAACCAGAAGATTGGAAAATCCACCTTCAAAAAGGCAAGTCTTCATATGGGTTGGGGTATGATCCTACCGCTTCTATGAGACCGTTGACACCATGGCTGCAAAGTCGCTTTACCGACCAAGCCTCAACATCCCATGAAGACATCGATATCCCTGGATATCTCTTTGAGGAGTTACTCGTCAAAAATCCAGAAAGCTCCTCCAATTGGTATAATTTCTCTGATAATAAAGAGGAATTGCCCAATGACATAGACGAGTGGTTCTCTATCCCAGAAGAATCATCGTCTCCAAAAGAAGTACCCTACTTCAACCCAATTCCAGCAAATGATTGGGACCATCTCATTGCAAGCCTTGAGAAGGATACTGATCAAGAAGATTCATGGACAGAAACAGAGCCTCAATCTGAAAATGCCTCTGGCACTTCAGAAGGTCTTGTTGAGTTGGAAGCCTCCAAAAACATTGTGGAGGAACCACCTTCAAACCTTCCGACAGAAGACCCTGTTCAAAAGATAGACTTAGGAGCACCTGATAACCCACGTCCTGTATTCATAAGCAAGAATATAAAGGATGATGAGTTACCCGAGTATATCTCTTTTCTTCGTGAGTTCGTTGATTGCTTTGCATGGTCTTATGCCGAAATACCTGGCTTGGATCCTGAAGTAGCGGTCTATAAGCTCAACTTGCAAAAAGAAATCAAGCCTGTCAAACAAGGCCAAAGAAGATTCCGTCCCGACGTGATGGACAAAATTGAACAAGAAGTTCAAAAACTCAAAAACGTTGGCTTCATCCGCGAGGAACAGCATCCTGAATGGTTGGCCAACATCGTCCCCGTGACAAAGAAAAATGGGCAGATAAGGGTCTGTATTGACTACAGAGACCTGAATAATGCATGTCCTAAAGATGAATTCCCGCTCCCCATACCAGAGGCGATGATTGACAACACCTATGGATTCAAGCGAATGACATTCATGGATGGATTCTCTGGCTACAATCAGATAAAGATGCATCCTGAAGATGAAAGGCATACGTCATTTCGGACACCATTTGGCGTGTATTGCTACACTGTCATGCCATTTGGTCTGAAAAATGCAGGTGCAACATATCAGAGGGTTATGATGAAAATATTCCAAGATATGGAGCACAAGACGGTCGAATGCTATGTTGACGACCTTGCCATCAAAAACAGAAGAAAAGAAGACCATCTCAATGATCTTCGAGAAGTCTTCCTCCAACTTCGCAAGCACAAATTGCGGATAGATCCACTAAAGTGCTTCTTCGGTGTCTCATCGGGTAAGTTTCTCGGATTCATAGTACGGAAAGCTGGAATAGAACTTGACCCCACCAAAGTCAAGGCTATCCTGGAAATGCCATCTCTCAGAACCCTAAGAGAATTAAAAGGGCTTCAAGGAAGGCTGGCCTACATTTGACGGTTCATCTCCAATCTATCAGGGAAATGCCGTCCATTTTCTCGCTTAATGAAGAAAGCCGTGGACTTTATCTGGGATGCTGAATGTGAAAATGCATTTCAAGACATCAAAGCATACCTCACCAAACCTCCAGTGCTGGCTGCCCCTACAACTGGAAAACCATTTATCTTGTACACAAGAGCTCTCGACCACTCTTTGGGTGCTTTACTCGCACAAGAAAACGACGACGGAAAAGAAGCTGCTCTATATTACCTTAGCCGCATGATGGTAGGTGCAGAGCATCGCTACTCCCCAGTCGAAAAAGAATGCCTTGCAGTAATGTTCGCTGTACAAAAGCTGCGTCACTATCTGCTGTCGAACACAGTCTACCTGATTTCGAGGATTAACCTCCTAAAGGTCCTTGTCACAAAAGCAGGTTCTCTCAATGCCCGACTGGCAAAATGGTCCATTCTTCTATCACATTTTGATATTAGGTATGTACCACAAAAAGCAATCAAAGGCCAAGCTCTAGCAGACTTCCTCGCAGAGCATCCATTGCCTAAAGATTCTCCACTCAGGGATGATTTCCTAGACGAATTTGTCTACAACGTGGAAACTTCCTTATCAAACGCTTGCTGGGACATGTACTTTGACGATGCAACCAGGACAAATGAAAAGGGAAAGCAAATATCGGGAATTGGCATCCTCTTTGTCAGTCCCGACAAATACATGATTTCACAAGCCTTCTCGCTACTGGAACCATGTTCAAACAATGCAGCTGAGTACCAAGCCTGATTATAGGATTGGAACTCGCCCTCGAATCCGGCATCACCATGCTGGAAGCTTTTGGAGACTCTCAACTGATCGTCATCCAGATGAATCAGAAATATGAAGTCAGGAAGCCTGATTTGCTGCCTTATTACAACAAGGCGCAATCGCTTCGACAAAAATTCAACATCTGCCATATCACCCACATCCTCAGAGGTGAAAACATCCGTGCAAATGCCCTGGCCGGACTCGCCGCATCCATGGCAATTCAGGAAGGGGAAAACATGCAAGTCACAGTGTGTCAAAGAAGGATTCTCCCTCCTCTCAACACACACCAAGCAGTTGCTGAATGCCACCAAGTGTTTGGAAGTCGGATGTCCATCCTCAAACCTCCGATCAGCGACTGGAGAGATCCGTTCATTGATTACATCATGTTCGGAATCCTACCTGAAGATCCAAAAGAGTGGGAAAGCATCCAAAGACGAGCCCCAAACTTTCATTTGGATATACCTTCAAAAGCACTTTACAGAAAATCTTTCAACGAAGTACTCCTACGCTGCTTGTCACAACAAGAGGCTGAGGAAACTCTCAAAGAAGTACATGCTGGTCTTTGTGGAGCCCATCAGGCTGGCCCTAAGCTCTACAACCAGATAAAAAGGCTAGGTTATTATTGGCCTACCATGGTAGCTGACGCAATGCAATTTTCCAAGCGCTGCCAAAAATGCCAGATTCACGGAGATTATGTCCACATGCCTCCAGAATGGCTACATCCAACAGCAATCTCATGGCCTTTCGAAGCCTGGGGTATGGTCATCATAGGTCCTATTTCTCCCCCATCAAGCAAAGGTCATCGCTTCATCTTCGCCGCTACGGATTATTTCTCCAAGTGGTCAGAAGCATTTGCGCTCAACGAAATGAAGACTTCATCAGTCCCTTAGTTCTTGCGCACCAACATTATTTGTCGCTTCGGCATACCTAAAAGATTCGTCCATGATAACGGACCACAATTCCGGGATCACAGATTCTACAGGTTTTGCGACAAGTACAAAATCCAAAGTTGTCCTTCGACTCCATATAATCCAGTAGCGAATGGACTAGCAGAAGCCTTCAACAAGACACTCTGCAAAATTCTCAAGAAAATGGTTACTAGTCACAAAAAAGACTGGGGCGACAAACTACCAGAAGCTTTGTGGGCCTATCGAACCACCGTTCGAGGACCAACCCATAGTACACCATTCTCTTTGGTCTATGGATGCGAAGCAGTTGTCCCTTTGGAAGTACAAATTCCTTCCTTAAGGGTATCTTTGCAAAATGATATGACGCAAGAAAGCAATGTCAAATTGAGACTCCAAGAACTGGATAATCTCGATGAAAGACGACTTGAAGCTCTACAAAGCATTGAGTTGTACCAAGCACGCATGGCAGGATCTTTCGACAAAAAGGTCAGGCAACCCGCCTACAAAAAGGGTGACTTGGTTCTTGCAGTAAAAAGACCCATAGTCTTTGCCCACAAATCCAAAGGCAAATTCGAACCAAAATGGGAGGGACCCTTCGTCATCGACAAAGTCTTCTCCAACGGTGCATACGCTCTTCTAAACATGGAAGGAGACAGATGTATGCTACCCATCAATGGCAAGTTTTTGAAGCGGTACTACCCTTGAAGACTTCCTCAAACGGGTAGGAGCAATATCTACACGGCTAAAGCGTATTTCCAAGGTACTTGCTCGTCAAACCCACCCCTTTGAAATTTTCATCTTTATGTTGAAGTTTCAAAAAAACAACAATCTCTCAAAACAATGCTTACTTTCATCGTTTCATTGTTCAAAAGGAAAAAAAAATCAAAATCCAAAAATCCAAGTTTAGGAGCCTCTTCCCAGACTTGACCAAAATTTTCGATCCTTGAACCCAAAATTCATGGTTTGAAACAAAAACCAGGACTCAGGAATTTTCACCCTAGACCGCCTCGGCTTTTACAACCAAAATGGTTTTAAGTCAAAATTTATGACCCTCGTGTCTCTAAACAAAAAAAAAAAGGTTTTTCAGAAACCGCGGGGAAGCGACATTCATTCGATACCCACAAAATCCAAAAAAACTGGAAGGATACGAACCCCATTCGATACTTCCAAGACCCAAAAATCGCAAGGAAGCGAACCCCATTCGATACTTGCCAAATTTCAAAAATCGTGGAGAAGCAACATACCAGTTGATATCCACAACCCAAATTTTAAAAATCGTGGAGAACCAACATACCAGTTGCTATCCACAACCCAAATTTCAAATGGTTCGAGAAAACCTCAAATTTCAAAAAATCGCGGGGAAACGACATCAAGTCAGTACCCGCAAAACCAAAAGTTTTGGGAAAAGCAGGGAAGCGACGCTTAGTCGATACTTGTAACCCAATTCGCAAGGAAGCGACATTCCATCGATACTAGTAAAACCCAGCCGCGAGGAAGTGACATTCCATCAATACTCGCAAAACCGAATGAGCAAGGAAGCGACATTCTATCGATACTTGCAAGACCATTCAGCGGGGAGGCGACATTTAATCGATACCTGCATTTTGAAAACCAAAATTCGGCTATAAACGCCAAAAATCGGTTATAAACACCAAAATCTAGCTATAAATGCCAAAAGTCGGCTATAAATGCCAAAACAAAAAATTTTCGGTTATAAACCCCAAAATCGGCTTTCATGCCAACAAAACAAAAACTTGGTTTTCAAAAATCTGGCTCCCATGCCAAAACAAAACAAAACAAAATTCGGCTCTAAACGCCAAAAGTCGGCTATAAATGCCAAAACAAAAAATTTTCGGCTATAAATGCCAAAATCGGCTTTCAAGCCAACAAAACAAAAACTTGGTTTTCAAAAATCTTGCTTTTATGCCAAAACAAAACAAAACAAAATTCGGCTATAAACGCCAAAAGTCGGCTATAAATGCCAAAACAAAAAAATTTCGGCTATAAACGCCAAAAATCGGCTATAAACGCCAAAATCCGGCTATAAACGCCAAAAATCGGCTATAAAAGCCAAAAGTCGGCTATAAACGCCAAAATCAGCTTTTATGCCATACAAAAACTTTGGCTCTCACGCCACAAACAAAACAAAATTCGGCTCCTATGCCATTCCAAAAAAATCGGCTTTCACGCCATCCAAAAAAATTTGGCTCTCATGCCGCAAACAAAAAGCTTTGGCTCTTATGCCACAAACAAAAAAACCTTGGCTCTCATGCCACAAACAAAATTTTGGCTCTCATGCACAAACGAAATTTGGCTCCCATGCCACAAAATGAAATTCGGCTTCTATGCCATTCCAAAATTCGGCTTTGACGCCATCCAAAAAACTTTGGCTCTCATGCCACAAACAAATTTGGCTCCAATGCCACAGACAAAATTAGGCTTTCAAGCCATCCAAAATTTTGATTTTCAAACCATCAAAAAATCAGGCTTTTCGCCACAAAATTGGCTTTCATGCCCAAAACAACCCTTTGACAAAAGATTTTTACAAAATGACAACCTTTTGATCAAATTCTTAAACAAACATTCCCATCAAACTTTTGCTCAATATTGTTTTCATCAAAAAATGATTTAAGTGAAAGGAAGGGGATACAAAATATAGTACCAAAATTGTTTATACATGGAGGTACCAAAAAAAAGGAAGGAAAAAGAGTTTGTTACAACTCAGGAGCTCAATAAGACATGGTCTTCAACCAAAAGTTCAACTCCTCAAGCAGACCCTTGGCCTTAACTTCCAAAGTTTTTAGGCCACGCTTCTTCAAAATATCCCCATAAAACGCGGCCGAATGCCGTGACCCATCTGCAGCACGAGGAAGTTCTTCCCAGAGGACCTGCCACTGCTCATGCTCCTGAGTTTTCCTCCGGACATTACCTTCAGCTTCCTCAACCTGGCGAATGAGAGTCCCCTCCTTGTCACGAGCCTCCACAATGGCGGTCCATTTGGCAGCAGCCTCTTCCTTTAAAAGATCAAGACGCTGCCTAACCTCGACGACCTCCTTATCAAGGCGGTCCAAGTCTTGCTTCAGCCCCATGATGGATAACTCGGTAACGTTCTTCTCCCAAACGATCTGCCTCCGAGTCTTCGTGACCTCAGTCAGCTCAGCTTTGACTTTGCTGGAAGGTTTTATGAACATCTCATCAAAGAAGTCACCATCTGGGAAGCGCTTGGTCTAAGTCCATTTGCTCCCCAAGGTGATGATCTCCTCAACAAAATCCTTGGCACTCGCGATGTCTAGACCGACTTCTTTGCTATCAGCGAGGATGTCCTGCACATGCTTGATCATGCCAAAACCAGCTTCCAAATGACCTGAAGAAAGAGTCTCAACCCATGAGCTCAAGACAGTCTTCAACACCTTCCTTGCATACTGAAGGTGCGGTGCAGATGAGGATTCGCCATGCTCTGGTGCCCGACTGCCCACGTCATGCTCCATTGGAAGAGTAATCAATAATCTCTTTCCAATGGAAGAAGCTGACTCATTGAAAGTGGAAGAAGCCCCTACTTCTGCATCAGCTGCAGGTATCCCCTGTTCTGGCTTTAAGGAAGACGGAGGAATCTCTCCTGCTGCTCCACAATCTGTCAAGGAAAAAGACAAAAAGGTATGAATATAATCTTGTAAAAAAAAAATATCAAGATTATTATTGCAAATATACCTGCTTCGATGACCGGCGGAGTATTCTCTGCCTCTTTGAGCTCATCCGAAGCATCATCAAAAGTTGCGTCCATGGATGGCTCGAAATTGTCGGAATCCTCTGGCAAGTCAGCTACATGTTAGCAAATGACAGCAAAAGAAAAAAAAAAAAAGAAGCCAAAGCAAATCATTCCAGGTGAAGGTTCTGGAACCACTCCAGAGTCCCTGGGCTCTTCCTCAGATGCCACGACTGGATCCGTCATCGCCTCATCGGCAGGAACCTCAGGCATCATCAGGTCATCGTCCTCTGCTAAAAAAAAAAAAAAAAGAGAGGCAGCGGATCAAAACAAAATCTTTCACAAAAAAAAGGGAGAAGAAACAAAGGAAAGAAAGAGGATCATACCAGTTGTCTCCTCTTCTCTGCTTCTCTTCTCCAAAGGCTCGTCAGCATCCTCAGACACCTCCTCAGCAATGGTGAGAGGAACTTCAAGATCAGAAGGACTATCGTGCCGTCTCATGTTACGGCGTTGTCCTCTCCTCCTCTTGCCTCGGCGGGTCAATCTGCTCGACGATCCTGTCCCACTATCAACATCAGGCCTCTCACAAGAGTCCTCACTGGATGGTCAACTTTTCTCAGTAGACTCCATGGAAGCCTTCGTATGCTCTGCCTGTATGATAGCATCGATCTCGGCCTCCTCCTCCTCCAGCTGTCTCAAGACCTCACCAGGAATCCCCTATGCAGCTCCTGATCTGATGATGTCCTGCCCGTTGAGAAAGCCTATCTTGTGCTTCTCTCCAGAAAGGAAGGCCAAAACTTCCTCCCGACGGACACCATCCGATTTGCCAAGACCCTTCCCAAGAGATTGCTTAATATCGAGCTCTTTCTTGGAAAGCCCCCGGTGCACTGAGAAGCTCTCTACGAACCACTTCGTGAAGCCAGCATTCCGGAAGGTGGGTAGCTCAGGATAGGAAATCATGGCGGTAGTGTCCTCGGCGCTATAAAAAGCCCATGCATTTCTCCCATCCTGCAGACCTCCAAAACGCTTCACCATGCTCGAAGGCGCTCCAAGAACGCCTTGAAGAGCCATTGTACCAACCCGTATGTTGAAGAGCCATCTCTTCTCCGCGTCTGTCAAAGCATAGTGTCTTCCCGACCCTGCCCTGGTCAAATCACGGGAGACACCAAAGTCAAAGGCCTTCTTCCGTAAGCCCGGAGAAAGTTTCCCCGAAGACTGCCCAATCTCGACGTCCCTAAATCGTCGGATCCTTAAACGGGCAGATAAAAGTGATTCGAGAATGGCTGTCTCTCTAGGCAAACGAATCATAAAGGGATCTTCGTCCTGTGCAACTCCCAAACAATGGAAGGTAGGACAGTGGTATACATACCACGAATAGAAAATATGGGCTGAAAATACCTTGTTCATGGGAAGCCCAAGCCGAACTAGGAAAGCAGCAGCCTGCAGTTTGGTACACAAATAGGAGTAAAGAGCAGGTACCAAAGCCAGCCGCTCTCCAAACGCCATCTGACAAGCCGGAAAAATACAGTGTGGCCTGATGTGCGTCCCATCTCCTCCAGCAAAAATAGCCTCACCCAGCCAGTAAGTGAGGTAAACAGCGAGATCTCTCCGCAACGCAATGTCAGGACAAATAGCATCTGTGCTTGCGAAGAACTTCTTCAAATCTTCTCGCATAGCAGCGATCTTCTTCAAACTTGATGCTTTAGCCCTAACATCCTGGGCCATGCCATCAGAAGAATCCCCGCTGTCAAAAAAGTTGGAGCTGCAACTTCTCCAACTGCTGCATCTAACTTTCGAGCCCTCCTTCTCCTTCAAAAAATCGTAGAAGGCGACGAGCTGAAAGTACACAAGCGTAAACTCCTCAGACTGCTCCTCAAGGACGCTGTCAATAGGCATAAACTACTCATAGAGTTTGCCGGGGATAGGCAATCCGGTGATGGCGCTCAGTTCCTTTAAAGAAAAATTAATTTGACCATTCGTCACAATGAAGGTGTTGGTTTGTGGAAGGAATGACTCCAGCATGGCCATGAAAGCCTCATCGGAGAAAACGACGGTTTACTGAAAAGCGCGAACCACATCAAAAATCTCGGCCTCCCGAAGAACGGCCTCACCAATCCTCAGGGTGTGATCAGTCCATGACTCCCAGCTCGAGTCAGCACTGAAACGGCCACGAAGTAGAAAAGGCTTCACCCAATTGCTGCCGTCACCCCGAAAAACGCCAAGGCCCACCGGTCTCAAATCGACCAATGGATGATCAGAACCTTGGTAGCCACTGGCTGGCATCAACACATCCATACGGACAGGTGGCTTCTCTGCAAAACCGGAAGGTCCACCAACAAAAATCCCGGTCTTGATCACATTGGTCCTCTTCACCCAGCTCGGAGGATCTTCCCTCTTAGGGCACGTGGGAGAAAGGCTCAGGATCGAGATGGTCCGATCAAAAGACGACCAGATAGAAATAGTTCTCTCCTCACCATCTGTTGTGTAAGAGAACTGAAAACTTCTCCTTTGGTATGTCAAGTCGTCAGGGACTGCATCACCGAAGAAGAAGGTAGGCTTGAGCACAACGCTCTGATCGTCCGTAACCCAAGGACGATCGCTTACCATGATCACTCCTCATCTTTGAGAGCGATCAATCGCTGTCTCATATCATCACGATTAAGGGAATCGCATTCTTCCAAGTTTTTCTCCACAAACTGGACCTTCTCCCAAGCCTGCTGAACGGCAGCATTGGAAGATCTGGCAGACCGACGAGGTACGTCAGTAACAGGACCTTTACCTTCGTTCGTTCTAGAAGAACTACCTGCAGAAGGTGGAAGAGAAAAGATCAATCAAAATGACAGAATTCTGCTACAAAAAATTCTAGCAAAATTTTGACATGGTTCCGGGGCAATTCCAAAGAAAAGGAAAATACTCCGAAAAAGACAGGAAGTCTGAAGATGAGCTCAATATCGCTGCGAGCTCATAGTCAGTGGAGAATTCTCAAAGGAGGCTTGAACTCAACATCGCTGCGAGAACAAGCCGATCTCATCAAACTTCCGCAAAATCTGGAAAAGAGCTCAACATTGCTGCGAGCTTCAGAATCCAAAAATTGCAAACTTCCTCAAAATCCAGCAAGACTGAGAAAGAGCTCAACATCGCTGCGAGCTCAAAATCCCGATACTTGCAAAAGATTCTCAGGTATGCATCATCATACTTCCAAATCCATTTACAAAAATCATGCGTCAAAGAATATCATCATGCATTAAATGCTAGGAAAACCTTGACCAAAGTTTGACCAATTCCAACCCAATTTGGTCAAAACCAATCAAACTTTGTCCAAGTAAAAAATCATGTTGGCTTGACCTAGAGACTCTAGCCTTCTATCTTGATGCATCAAAAAAAAAAAGAGAGAGAGAGAAAGAAAATGCATACATATTGAAATTGCATAACCTCATTATCATAGTGAGCAAACAAGGGAAAAAAAGAAAGGGAGAGAGAAAAAAATCTCAGCAAAAAAAAAAAAATTGGCCCACAGGCCGTGGCCCACTGCCACGTGGCAGTACGGTTAGGTCCGTACGGACTTGTCCGTACAGCCAGGAGAAAAACAAAAAAAAAAAACAGCTAAAAAAAGAAAAGAAGAGAAAAACGCTGAAAAAAAAAAAGAAAAAAAAACAAGAATCAGCGTGGAAAAAAAAAAACAGAAAGAAAAAAAGTTCACGGAAAAAAAAAAAGAAAGAGAGAAAACCGTGAAAAGGAAAAAAAAAAAAAGAAAAAAAGAAAGAAAGAAAAAAAAAGAAAGAAAAAGAAGAAGCACGAAAAAAAAAAAGAAGGAAAACATGCATGAAGAAACAAAAAAGAGAAAAAGAAGAAAAAAAAAATGAAGAAGCTATTTTCTACAATGGATATTCTTGTGGAGGAAGAAAACTTACTTGAAGCCATTGATGGAGAAGAAGAAGAAAAGCTTGGAGATCCTTGAAGAAGAAAAAACACTTCTAATCTAGGAGAGCACTCTTGAAGTTTTTTTGCAAAAAGAAAGCAATGGAGCAAAAGTACCAACCCTCTTGCTTTTATAGAAGAGAGCAAGCCAAAAGAGGAAATAAGGAGAAAGAAAGGAGGTAAGTGCTAAAATTTAGCTACTTTCCCAAAAAGAAAGATATTTTGAGAGAATCTTTCCACAAAAAGAAAACTTAAGAAATTCTCTCCAACTAAAGATATTTTTAGATATTCTTTACACAAAAGAGATATTTTTAGATATTCTTTACAAATATGACACCATATGAGATCTAGGCCATCTCCAAAGCCTAAGGTCCCATGGGTTAGCCCATATGAGCCAGGTTTGACCACCTAGGCACTAAAAGTGGCTTTTAGTCAAAATATTCCTCTTACCAAGAGCAAAAAAAAAAAAAGAGAAAAGAGCTAAAAAAAGTCCCATGCCTCTTTTGAGTTGATGGGACCATTCAGAAAAAGAGAAAAGAAAGTCTCATGAGTTTCCAAAAACCAAACCATCCAACCTCATGAACCAAATTGAGCCAAAATCTTGAAATTGACATTTCACAAAACCAATTTCCAGTCCCCTAGCTCGCCACATACAGCTTGTTTGGTCACAAGACCAAAACCAAAATCAAAATCCAAAACCAACAAACCACATCTGACCCCCCAACCTATCACATACAGCTTGTTGGGTCACAAGGTCAAAATCAAAATCAAATCCTGACCCCCTAACTTGCCATATACAGCTTGTTAGGTCACAAGGTCAAAAAGCAAAATCCAAAACCCAAAATCCAAATACCCCATGTCATTTTCAAAACTTTGCCTTGAGATGGTGTGTGATCCCTCTCACTACCATAAAATTCCCCCGGAAACTCAGAAGGCTATTCAAAAAAAAAAAAAAAAAAAAAAGAAGCTCAAGACTCTTGGTCAAGCTGGAATCTCTCCTCCAAGTTTCTCTTTGAGGCACATCGACTCCAAAAAGCTACTCGTCGCTGTACCTCGAGGGGGCATTTGTTGACACCAAAAAAGTCACTATGTCTCCTCAACATCAAGAAGCCTCGTGAAGCTGCATCCTGCTATAAAACAGGCAAAGCCACTTCAAGCATCAGATCTTTTCAGAATCAGACAGAAACTGACAGATCCTTCAAGACAGCTAAAAGAGGGGTACACCTGAGGTTTCGGGCCATTCCGACAGCGTTTGACCTAACTTCACTGCTCCGACAGCGTTTGGCCTAACTTCACTGCTCCGACAGCTAAACAAGCGCTCCCGGCGGCGACATCATCAAAGACACCAAAACTTTAATCAGAGCCTACGGATGACTCCAAAATGTCTCCAAAGGGCTCCATGCCAAATTTCAAGTCAAACCGACAACGTTTGACCCTCCATCAATGCTCGAATAGCAAAATCAAGCCTCCCGGCGGCGGGAACCACCGAAGCCATTACTCATCAAACAAAATACATGAGTGACTTCAACATGCTTCCAAAAGGCTGCACGTCGAATTTCAGGTCATTCCGACAAAGTTTGACCAAGTTTCGATGCTCCGAGAGAAAATCAAACCTACCGGCGGCGGAGCAACCCGGGACCATGACATCCAAAACGGAGCCCATGGAACGTCTCAAATTGACTCCAATAGGCTCCTCGTCAAATTTCAGGTGAATCGGACATCGTTTGACCATATATCAAAGCTCGACATTTTCCCCGCAGCAAAATAAAGTGAAGCATCGATGGGTCCGCAAACGGCTTCAAAACTCAAATAAAAGCCCATGGTTGGTCCTAGCCACTGCTCAAGAAGCTTTACCTCAATTTTCAGGTCATTCCGACATCGTTTGACCTAGTTTCGATGCTTGACAAAAAATCGGCTACAAAGTCTTCGGCTTTCCCGAAAAATGGGAAACTTTGTGCTCCGATTTTGCGCGGGTTCTCGTCAAGTTTTCCCCAAGAAAATATAGTCGATAATTGAGGAAAAATGTCAAGAAAAATACAGAAGAAAAAAGGAACGAAAAAGACGGAAAATCGGCCGAAAACGAAGCTCGGCGACCAAAGGGCAAAAAACCCTAGGGTCGCCGGCGACCTTGGCCCAAGGTCGCCGGCGACCCTAGGTGCATGGTCGCCCGGCGACCCTGCAAATCCAGGTCGCCGGATTTTGCACCAAAACGTCCGTTTTTCGATGGTTTTCGCGTTTCGGGTGTTCCGGCCTCTGTGATTTTCGGAAAATCCAAATTTTGGTGCTTGGAAACGACTGATCTTTGTCGACATCTCGGATCCGCCGTCAAAAGCATGAAATCATCACCGATCGCCAACCGGCTGACCAAGAAAGTACACTTTCTGTCCGACCGATCGTGAAATCGACAAGACCGATGTCACCGGCCCGCCAACATCAATCAATTTCTGAAATTGCATCGCAATCCGACATCAAACAATGCGTGGATCCACCTGTGATGATCGCAAGAAGAATCTCAAAAGGCGCAGCGCGGCCCGCGACTCTTTACATGCATTGGCGACCACTTAATGACGTTAATTGACCCGTTTATGACAACTTAATGCGGTCATTAACTCATTATTTTAGACGGCCTAATCAGATTCAAGCATTTGGGAGTTACAAATCCAAGTAATCATGGCATTAAACCAATGAAACTCCCATCATCATGAAGCATAAAGGCAATTAAAAGCCCACTACCTTCATCGGCCAATCACAAGCCATGAAAAAGGAGTTACAAAATCAATTTGTAACTCCTCATCAATGCTCTCATCATGGCTATCAATGCCCATAACCATCCCATGGCTACAAAAGCCTATAAAAGGAGATTCATTTCCAAGAGAGAGAGGATCATCGAAGGATCATCGACATCTATCGACTTGAAGTTCTGCACTTCTCCCACAGAAATCCAGACAAAGTCCTGCTGCCCTGCTGCAAAGAACACCACAAGGTGATCAACGTCCCTTGGGGGGCCACCCCCCCAAGGTCACCTCCTTCTCCAACATGGCCTAAACGCGGCTTTTCAGTCCGTTTACTTGGTTTTTCATTGGATATAGGACCTTCTCTTGGTCCTTGTCCTTTAAAAAACTGAAGTTAGGAGCCAATCCAAAGAATCAAAGCATCACATGTTCTCATTTGAAGGACGATGGCGAAGCCCATACATGACTTGCGACCGTCGATCTCAACTTGTCCCCACAATCTCCTGAGAAGTTAGATCCATTTTCTTACTTTTTTATTGTAGTTTGTATTTCTTAAAGAGACAAAAAGAAATCACAATTCTTGTCTTTCACATTTGATGAGTTTTGTAAAATCGCCTTTTACGGCAAAATCGCCTTTCACGGCAAACAAGTAAAAAAGCCTCCTACGGCATTCTAAAAAAACAAACTTGTCTCTTTTCTTAATATTAATGCAATTTGAAAAGTTAGAAAAAAGGATTGATTTCCTTTCCACTTGTGAAGGTGAATCTCCGGATTATCACCATTCCAAATTCCAAGTAGAAAGTAAATCTGGCATACCCGTACAAAAATGTTGATGCCCGAGATCTTCCCTCCTCCGCCGAGACCCAGGTCAGCCCCCGGGGTGCGGAGGGAGAGGACGGAAGATTCCCCCTTTTCGGGTCCATCACCAAAAAAGTCACTATGTCTCCTCAACATCAAAAAGCCTCGTGAAGCTGCATCCTGCTACAAAACAGGCAAGGCTACTTCAAGCATCAAATTTTGTCAGAATCGGACAGAAACTGAGAGATCCTTCAAGACAGCTAAAAGAGGGGTACACCTGAGGTTTCGGGCCATTCCGACATCGTTTGGCCCAACTTCACTGCTCCAATAGCTAAACAAGCGCTCCCGGCGGCGACATCATCAAAGTCAAAGCGACAACATTTGACCCTCCATCAATGTTCGAGCAGTAAAATCAAGCCTCATGGCGGCGGGAACCACCGAAGCCATCACTCATTAAACAAAATACATGAGTGGCTTCAACATGCTTCCAAAAGGCTGCACGTCGAATTTCAGGTCATTCCGACAAAGTTTGACCAAGTTTCGATGCTCCGAGAGAAAATCAAGCCTACCGGCGGCGGAGCAACCCGGGACCATGACATCCAAAACGGAGCCCATGGAATGTCTCAAAATGACTCCAATAGGCTCCTCGTCGAATTTCTGGTGAATCGGACATCGTTTGACCACATATCAAAGCTCGACATTTTCCTCGCAGCAAAATCAAGTGAAGCATCGATGGGACCCCAAACGGCTTCAAAACTCAAATAAAAGCCCATGGTTGGTCCTATCCACTTCTCGAAAAGCTTCACCTCAATTTTCAGGTCATTCCGACATCGTTTGACCTAGTTTCGACTCTTGACGGAAAATCGGCTACAAAGTCTTCGGCTTTCCCAAAAAATGGGAAACTTTGTGCTCCGATTTCGCGCGGGTTCTCGTCAAGTTTTCTCCAAGAAAATATAGTCAATAATTGAGGAAAAATTTCAAGGAAAATACAGAAGAAAAAAGGGACGAAAAAGATGGAAAATCGGCCGAAAATGAAGCTCGGCGACCAAAGGGCAAAAAACCCCAGGGTCGCCGACGACCCTGGGTGCATGGTCACCCGGCGACCCTGCAAATCCGGGTCGCCGGATTTTGTACCAAAACGTCCGTTTTCCGATTCTTTTCGCATTTCGAGTGTTCCGGCCTCTGTGATTTTCGGAAAATGCAATGTTTGAAGCTTGAAAACGACTGATGTTCGTCGACATCTCGGATCCGCCGTCAAAAGCATGAAATTATCACCGATTGTTCCAAGATCGCCAACCGATTGACCAAGAAAGTGCACTTTCTGTCCGACCGATCGTGAAATCGACAATACAGTTGTCACCGGCCCACCAACATCAATCAATGTCTGAAATTGCACTGCAATCCGACATCAAACAATGCGTGGATCCACCTGTGATAATCGCAAGAAGAATCTCAAAAGGCGTAGTGCGGCCCGCGACTCTTCACATGCCTTGGCGACCACTTAATGACGTTAATTGACCCGTTTATGCCAACTTAATGCGGTCATTAACTCATTATTTTGGATGGCCCAATCAGATTCAAGCATTTGGGAGTTATAAATCCAAGTAATCATGGCATTAAACCCATGAAACTCCCATCATCATGAAGCATAAAGGCAATTAAAAGCCCACTACCTTCATCGGCCAATCACAAGCCATGAAAAAGGAGTTACAAAATCAATTTGTAACTCCTCATCAATGCTCTCATCATGGCTATCAATGCCTATAACCATCCCATGGCTACCAAAAGCCTATAAAAGGAGATCCATTTCCAAGAGAGAGGGGATCATCGAAGGATCATCGACATCTATCGACTTGAAGTTCTGCAGTTCTCCCAAAGAAATCCAGACGAAGTCCTGCTGTTCTGCTGCAAAGAACACCACAAGGTGATCAACGTCCCTTGGGGGGCCACCCCCCCAAGGTCACCTCCTTCTCCAACATGGCCTAAACGCGGCTTTTCAGCCCATTTACTTGGTTTTTCGTTGGATATAGGACCTCCTCTTGGTCCTTGTCCTTTAAAAAACCGAGGTTAGGACCCAAACCAAAGAATCAAAGCATCACATGTTCTCATTTGAAGGATGATGGCGAAGCCCATGCATGACTTGCGACCGTCGATCTCAACGTGTCCCCACAATGTCTTGAGAAGTTAGATCCCTTTTCTTACTTTTCTATTGTAGTTTGTATTTCTTAAAGAGACTAAAAGAAATCACAATTCTTGTCTTTCACATTTGATGAGTTTTGTAAAATCGCCTTTCACGGCAAAATCACCTTTTACGGCAAACAAACAAAAACGACTCCTACGGCATTCTAAAAAAACAAACTTGTCTCTTTTCCTAATATTAATGCAATTTGAAAAGTTAGAAAAAAGTATTGATTTCCTTTCCACTTGTGAAGGTGAATCTCCGGATTATCACCATTCCAAATTCCAAGTAGAAAGTAAATCTGGCATACCCGTACAAAAAATGTTGATGCCCGAGATCTTCCCTCCTCCGCCGAGACCCAGGTCAGCCCCCGGGGTGCGGAGGGAGAGGACAGAAGATTCCCCCTCTTTCGGGTCCATCAAGTTGGCACACCCGGTGGGACCCGTTGACTTGAGAACGTGATGCTTTGATCCCTTAGCTCCTTTCTAGTTGGTGGCCTATGTTGCATCTTGCATCTAAAAAAAACATGAGATGGGATTTTAATAGTTCTTTCTCACTTCAAAAAAAAAAAAAACAAATCTGATCTGTTTTTCTTAAAAAACTCAACTTTGAGAAATTTTGATCCTTCCCACTTCGAACTTGATAGCTCACAGAAATGTTCGCAGCTATCGTTCATATCGGGGATTGGGCCATCTTTTCTCTTTGATGAGTCCAATTGGGATTTCAAAAAAAAAGCACCTTCATTTCAAACTCTTTAAAAAAAAAATGATCTCTCTTTCTCAAGATTCAACTTTGAGAAATTTTGATCCTCTCCTCTTTGAACTTGATAGCTTACAGAAATGTTCGCAGCTATCGTTCATATCGGGGATTGGGCCATCTTTTCTCTTTGATGAGTCCAATTGGGATTTCAAAAAAAAAAATTATAAATTCAAAAAAATTTAGTTTTCTCTCTTTTGCATTCAAATTTGAGAAACCTTGGTTCCTTCTCTTTCAGATTTAGCGCTCGCAGAAATGTTGAGCCTTTGTTCGGATTAGAACACTATTCGTTCTCTTTGATGAGTTTATTAAAAACATTTCAAAAACAGTTTAAAAAAAAAACACTAAGGTTCCACCAGTTGCGTTCTTTGACCAAAGTGGATTTAAGAAAAGCCTTGTCCAGAGTGTGGAGACAGCTAGACTGTTCGAGGCAAGGGTCCTCCAAACGGGTTCATTAAGTAATTCTATCCTTACCTGGGGGCTGATCTATCTACTAAGGTTTCATAAGATCGAATTGGAAATCTATGTGCACCTTTAAAAAAAAATCTTTTAAAAAAAAATACAAAAAAAGACTTCTGTCACTTTGAATTCAGAGTTGAGAAATCTTGGTTCTTTCCCTTTCGGATTTAGCGCTCGCAGAAATGTTGAGCCTTTGTTCGAAATGGAACACCATTTGCTCTCATCGCTGAATTCAATCTTGACCTTTCAAAAAAAAACTTCTGTCACTTTTGAATTCAGAGTTGAGAAATTTTGGTTCCCTCCCTTTCGGATTTAGCGCTCGCAGAAATGTTGAGCCTTTGTTCGAAACGGAACACCATTTGCTCGCTTTGATGAATTCAATCTTGACCCTTCAAAAAAAAAAACTTCTGTCATTACTGGATTCACATCTGAGAAATTCTGGTTCCTTCCTTTCTGAATTTAGCGCTCGCAGAAATGTTGAGCCTTTGTTCAGATTGGAACACCATTTGCTCTCCTTTCTGAATCCAAATTTGACCTTTCAAAAAATCCCATCTCGTGTCCTTTCCAAGGATGCGATTTGCAACATTTGTGCCTAGCGGTGCTAGTACGCCCTTTCGGGTCTACTGTATTCGCGACCGACACATTTGTATCTCCAACCTTATATCATTTTACCTCGAGTGAGCCTTGCTTCTCGGTAATTTGAATTAAGGTCTACAATTGCTTCTAGCGGTCACTGGAACGCTCACTCCGAGCCTACCATACTTGCATTTTAGAACAATGGTATCCTCTATGGCTTTTTGCCTTCTTCATCATCCTTGGGTTGGGCCATGTCCCCTTAAGTGATTTGAAAAGACAAAATCATAGTTGTTCTGCATTTACAATCACCATATTCTTGTGATTACTAATGGATTTGGTCTTGTTTCAGAAGTTTTCCAAAACTAACAATGGCAGCTTCATTGACCATCACTTTCGATGAGAACAAGTACTAGCTTATGCTTCAAGACAAGCAAAACAAGCATAAGCGCCCTGCCAGTTGCCGAAGCGTCATCTCCTTCGACAACTCTCCAAACACCGGGTCAACTTCAACTCCCCGGACCATCGTCTTCGGATCACTGGGACCATTCCCAGTTCCCGCAGAAGACACTGTACCTTCCAAGAAGCAGAAAACCGCCCCGCAACGTGTCACTAAAATGGCACCAAGGGCGAACACCAAGAAGCCTGAAGCCCGTGGCGTTCCCACGAAGCCTCAACCCACAAGAAACCAGGTTTACACCAAAACTTGGTCCCTGAGATCTTCACCAAAGCAACGGAGGTCCCAAACATTTGCAAAGCCAACATACTTGGCCCCTCTCAAGGAGAATCAGTTTTACCCTCTCTCTTACATGAAAGAGGAGAAACCTACCCTCCGCCCAAAAAACAAACAAAATCATCATGAGCTGGCTTGCTCCTATAAGCCCAAAATCAAATCCTGCATTGTTAGGCCTACGCAAAAATATGCTGAAGCCTGCACTCCCGCGAGTCGACCCTTCATCTTAACAGGGGCTGAGCTCGCAAAATTCAAGTCTTCATTGCGACAGGCAAAGGACCGAGTCCAGATTCTGTCCTTGCCAAGCTTCAAAGAAGACAAACTCGGCTGCTGCGCACGAGGGACTACACCTTCATCGCCAGAACCCAGCCAGAGTTGACTGAAGCTCAAATTGCTCGTCGTACGCGTCGCCGCACTGCATATCGACAAAAGAGACTCGAGAAACAAAGAACCCAGCGTTCTACTCTCCACGTCTCAAACAAATGGGTCGAAAAAGAAAGACCCGACCAATTCGTTGCTGTTCATATGGTGGGCAAAACTAGAAAACGCCAGAAATCAGCAAACAAAATCAGTGTTAGACGTCCAGTGACTCTTAGCGTCTCCCGGAAGAGAACACATCTAGAAGAGTATTCCACTCCTCCAAGCCAAGAACACCGGAGGAACCACTCCTCAGATTCTTCATCTAGAAGAATGAGCCCCAGCTCAGTCACCAGGACGATTTCTTCGTTCGAATTCCGAGGGATGAACGTCTTGGCTACAAGTTCTGAGCCGCCTCCACAGTATGACGATGTAACCGCACGCATCCAGCAGTTGGAGCAAGGACAACATAGAATTGAGGCTTTGATGGAAAACCTCATTCTCACTCTACGGCGTCCACCACCTAACAATGAAACCCCTCCGAATCATGAAGATGATGAGGGTAATACAGAAAACAATGAGTCTCGCGCCCTTACCAAAAAGGACGTGGACGATATCCTAGCAAAAGCAAAGGAAGATGATACATTGAAGGAACATGGGATCAAGCCACCCTACCCTTTATGGATGGACTCGGTTCCGTTCCCTGCAAAATTCAAACAACCTACTCTCCAGACATATACTGGGAAAGGTTCAGCCAGACAGCATGTCATCCATTTCAAAATCCTGACGGGAGCCATTGCGGATCAAGATGCCCTCAAGATTCGCCTCTTTGCAAGTACCCTAAAAGGTACAGCCTTTGATTGGTACTCCACTCTGCCGGAGAACTCCATTCAGAACTGGGCTATGCTGGAGACACGCTTCCTGACCCACTTCCAAGGTGAGGATCACCCTGTTACTATGGCTCAACTCTGCAGCCTAAAACAGGAAGAGAATGAGTCAACATACGAGTTCATTCACAAATGGAAGGCAATGGCGTACAAATGCTCAGATGTGCTGCCACAAGCGTCGCTAGTCGACATCTGCCGTAACAATATGAGAGCAAAAATTCGCTCCATGATCATCGGCAACAAATCAAAGAATCTAGGGGAGCTTGTCGAAGCTTCCATGGAAGCTGAAATGGTGATCAAAGACCTCAACAGTCAAAAATCATCAAAGAAAGAGCCGACTGCTGTTACAACCTCAAAACCAAAGAAAAAGGAGGTTCTCAATGTGCAGACTAAGTCAGCTCCTCAGTAACCAAAGAAACCTGAAAATGAACTGCAGGTAAAAGACCTGAACTCTCTGATGCCTTCAAAGAACGTGTAGAAAAGAAATATCCGTTCGATGAAGATGTTGAAGCAATCTTTGAGGCTCTCCAAGCAAATGGTAAACTTATTTTGCCAGAGCCCAAAAGACCGGGAGATATTGGCTAAACCAATGATCCCCGATACTGTCCATACCATCAGATGATCTCACATCCTTTCAATCAATGCTTCGTTGTGAGAGAGAAGATCAATGAGATGTGGAAAAACGGAGTCATAACCTTTGATAAAAACTATGGCCCCGCCTATGTCAACATGGTGTCATGTCGGCAAACTTCAAAGTCACCGAAGGAGAAGATCACTACTTCATTCAAGGTGATAAAAATGGCTCAAACGTCCCAAGAATTGGTTCCCTACCCAACATCAGATGGACAACCTATATGGGTACAAAATTCAAAGTCGCTTTACCGACCAAGCCTCAACATCTCATGAAGACATCGATATTCTTGGATATCTCTTTGAGGAGTTACTCGTCAAAAATCCTGAAAGCTCCTCAAATTGGTATATGTTGACACCAAAAATGTCACTTTGCCTCTTCAACATCAAGAAAGCTGCATGGAGTCGCAACCTGCCATAAATAGGCAATGCAATTTCTCCAAAAATTCCAATCTTGTCAGAATCAAACAAAAACTGCAAGATCCTTCAAGATAGCCAAGAGAAGAGTACACATGAAGTTTCGGGCCATTTCGACAACATTTGGCCTAACTTCACTTCTCCGACAGCTAAACGGGAGCTCCCGGCGGCGACATCATCGGAGACGTCAAAACTTCGATCAAAGCCTACAGATGACTCCAGCATGTCTCAAAAGGGCTCTATGCCAAATTTCAAGTCAAACCGACAACGTTTGACCCTCCATCAATGCTCGAGCAGCAAAATCAAGCCTCCCGGCGGCGGGAACCACCGAAGCCTTTGCTCATCAAACCAAGTGCATGAGTGGCTTCAACATGCTTCCAAAAGGCTGCACGTCGAATTTCAGGTCATTCCGACAACGTTTGACCAGGTTTCGATGCTCCGAGAGAAAATCAAGCCTACCGGCGGCGGAGCAACCCGGGACCATGACATCCAAAACGGAGCCCATGGAACGTCTCAAAATGACTCCAATAGGCTCCCCGTCAAATTTCAGGTCAATCGGACATCGTTTGGCCACATATCAAAGCTCGGCATTTTCCCCGCAGCAAAATCAAGTGAAGCATCGACGGGACCCCAAACGGCTTCAAAACTCAAACAAAAGCCTATGGTTGGTCTTATTTATTGCTCAGGAGGCTTCACCTCAAATTTCAGGTCATTCCGACATCGTTTGACCAAGTTTCAGCTTCTGGCGGAAAATCAGCAGCTTTACGCGACAAAGTCTTCGGCTTTCCCGGAAAATTGGAAACTTTGCACTCTAAAAATGCAAGGATTCTCATCAGTTTTTCTACAGGGAAATCAAGCCAATAAATGAGAAGAAATGTCAGGAAAAATACAGAAGAAAACGGCGATGAAAAAGACCTCAAAACGACCGCAAAACGGGCTCCGAAGGGGAAAAATCCCCCAGGGTCGCAGACCCCTGCGACCATGGCCCATGGTCGCAGGCCCCTGCGACCATGGCCCATGGTCGCCGGTCCATGGTCGCCGGCGACCATGGCCCATGGTCGCCGGCGACCATGGAGGTCCGGGTCACCGGATTTTCCGCCGGTGACCCGTTTTTCCGTCTTTCTTCGCGTTTCGCGCACTTTGGCCCCTGTGGTTTCCTGAAAATGTGATTTTTAGTGCTTGAAATTGACTCATATCCTCCGACATCCGTCAAAATCACGGGTCAACCTCCAAAAGCATAAAATCATCATTGATCGCTCCAAGATCGCCAACCGGTCGACCAAGAAAGTGCACTTTCTGTCCGACCGATCGTGAAATCGACAAGACAGATGTCACCGGCCCATTCTTAGCTATCAATGTCTGAAGTTACATGTTCATCCGATGTCGATCAGCATGTAGATCCATCGATGATCATCGCCAGAAGAATTCCAGAAGACACGGCACGGCTCGCGACTCTTCGACTGCTCGGCGACCAATTAATGTGGTTAATTGACTAGCTTTATTGCAGTCATTAATTCATTTCTTTGGACGGCCCAATCAGAAGCAAGCATTTGGGAGTTACAAGTCAATTGATTCATGGCATTTAAACCATGAAACTCCTCCCATTATGGTAATTAAGGTGATTAAAAGCCCTTAATCTCCATCGGCCAATCAGATTCAAGGAAAAAGGAGTTACAAAATCAAGAAATAAATCTTGTAACTCCTCCCATTAAAGCCATTAAGGCTCATAAACCCTCCTAAATGGCTACCAAAAGCCTATAAATAGGAGAGCATTCCATTGAAATGAGAATCAGAAAAAAGAGGAGAAAATCAGAGGATCAGAAAAAAAGATCAAAAAGAGATCTGAGAGAAAGAAAAAGAGAGAAAAACTCTGCTGAAGTTCTGCACCGGCCACCACTACAAGGTGACAAAAGTCCCTTGGGGGGCACCCCCCCCCAAGGTCCTTGCCTTCTCCCGCTGCCTCCAATGGCTTAGACGTGGCTTTTCAGCCCGTCTACTTAGCTTTTTATTGGACATAGGACCTTCTCTTGGTCTTTGTCCTCTAAAAACCTGAGGTTATAGCCAAGCCAAGCGAATCAAGAGCATCTTCTGTTCTCATCTGCATGGATGATGGCGAAGCCCATACATGGCTTGCGACCGTCAATCTGAACGAGTCCCCCACAATCTCCTGAAAAGTTAGATCTTCCTTTTCTTGCTTTTCATTGTAGTTTGTATTTTTCTAAAAGAGACAAAAATCACAAATCTTGTCTTTCATTATTGATAAGAATTGTAAATCGGCTATAAACGCCAAAATCGGCTATAAATGCCAAACAAAATCGCCTTTCACGGCAAACCAAGAAAATGTCTCTTTTCTTAAATATTTGTGCAATGGAAAACTTGAAAGAAGTTGATTTCCTTTTTACTTGCGAAGGTTGATCTCCGGATGACCACTTGCAATTCCAAGTAAAATAGAAAATCTGGCACACCCACACAAAAGAAATGTTGATGCACGCTTCAGGGCCCGCCAGGGCGCGAAAGGGCCGGACCCGACGGACTCTCACGTTCCGCCGACCCCGGTAGCCGCCCCAACGGCGCCTCGGAGCGCGTTCCATCAAGCTGGCGCCACCCGGTGGGACTCGTTCATTTGAGAACACGGTGCTTGGAAATGAAATATTTGCATATCATACTTTTTGCTCTATGCTTATACTTCTTTTCCGGATTCCTTGGCTACTTCCTAGCTGGTAGCCTATGTTGGATTTTGCATCCTAAAAAAAAAAAAAAACATGAGATGGGATTTTTTGGAAATTTCTATTTCTTTGAGTTTGTTTCCATTCTTTCTCTTTTCAAAAAAAAAAAAAATCAGTTTTCTTAGTTTGAATTCAAAATTGAGAAACTTTGATCCTATCCTATCGTTCTTTGGTGCTTGCAGAAATGTTGAGCCCGTTCGACTAAGGTTTTGGACCATCGTTTCTCTTCGATGAGTTCATTAGAGATTTCAAAAAAAAAAAAAAAAAAATCAGTTTTCTTAGTTTGGATTCAAAATTGAGAAACCTTGATCCTATCCTATCGTTCTTTGGTGCTTGCAGAAATGTTGAGCTCGTTCGACTAAGGTTTTGGGCCATCGTTTCTCTTCGATGAGTTCATTAGAGATTTCAAAAAAAATAAAAAAATCAGTTTTCTTAGTTTGGATTCAAAATTGAGAAACCTTGATCCTATCCTATCGTTCTTTGGTGCTTGCAGAAATGTTGAGCCCGTTCGACTAAGGTTTTGGACCATCGTTTCTCTTCGATGAGTTCATTAGAGATTTCAAAAAAAAATATTAAAAAAAAAATAAAATGAAAAAAAATTAGTTTTCTTAGTTTGGATTCAAAATTGAGAAACTTTGTTCCTATCCTATCGTTCCTTGGTGCTTGCAGAAATGTTGAGCCCGTTCGACTAAGGTTTTGGGCCATCGTTTCTCTTCGATGAGTCTATTTGGGATTTTTATAAAAAAAGGGACATAGACCACTAAGGTTAAACCAATTGCGTTCTTTGATCACGATTGATTCAAGAAAAGCCTTGTCCAGAGTGTGGAGACAGCTTGACTGTTCTAGGCAAGGGTCCTCCAAACGGGTTCATTAAGTAATCCTACCCTTACCTGGGGGCAATTCTATCAATTGAGGTTTCATAAGACCGGGTTAGGAGGCCTATGTGTACTCTCTCGTCTTTAAATCTTAAAAAATTAAAAAAAAAAATAAAAAAATAAAAAAAAAGATTTTCAAAAAAAAAAATCTTAAAAAAAAAAAAAAAAAAAACAAAAAATTTTCAAAAAAAAAAAATAAAAAAAAAATATTTAAAAAAAAATAAAAAATAAAAAAAATAAAATAAAAATAAAATAAAAAAAAAATCTCCAAAAACTCGTCACTTTTTGGATTCAGATTCGAGAAATTGTGGTCTCTTCCCTTCTGAGTACTGGCGCTCGCGGAAATCGTTGAGCTCGTATTTGAATCGGAATGTCACCTGCTCTCTTTGACGAATCCATTTCTGACATTTCAAAACAAAGAATCCCATCTCATGGATGCGATCTCCAACATTTGTGCATAGCAATACTGGTACGCCCTTTCAGGGTCTACTGTATCTGTGACCGGCACATTTGTAACTCCTACCTTATATTCTTCTTATCTCGAGCAAGCCCTGCTTCTCGATAAGTCGAATTTAGGTTTACAATTGCTTCTAGCAGTCACTGGAACGCTCATTCTGGGCTCACCATACTTGCTGTCAGAACAATTGTACCATCTATGGCTTTTTGCCTTCTTCATGTCGCTTGGGTCATATCCCTTGAGCGATTTGAAAAGACAACCATAGAAATTCCCATTTATGATCATTACATTCTTGTGATTACTAATGGATGTGGTCTTGTTTCAGAACTTTTTCGAAACTAACAATGGCAGCCTTAACCATTATCTTCGATGAGAACAAGCACCAACTCATGCTTCAACAGAAGCAAACCGAGCGCACTTACAAGCGCCCCGCCAGCTGCCGAAGCGTCAACTCCCTCGGCAACTCTCTGATCTCCGGGTCGACCTCGACTCCCCGAACCATCGTCTTCGGGACACTGGGACCATTCCCACTTCCCGAAGAACAAACTGCGCCTGCCAAAAGGCAGAAGATCGCCTCTCAACGTGTCACTCCCGTGACACCAAAGGCGAGCGCCCAAAAGCCTGAAGCCCGCGGCACCCCCGCGAAGCCTCGACCCACAAACAACCAGGTCTATCCCAAGACTTGGTCTCCAAGACCTTCCCCAAAACAAAGAAGGTCTCAAATTTCCACCAAGCCAGCATACCTGGCCCCACTCAAAGAAAACCAGTTCTACCCTCTTGCCTACATGAAAGAGGAGAGACCCATCTCCAACTTGACTCCCAAGTCAACCCAGCATGAGCCGGCTTGTTCCTACAGGCCCAAAATTAGATCATGCATCACCAGGCCTCTACAAGCATCTGCCAAGGCCTACACTCCTTCAGTTCGACCCTTCATCTCTACAGGGGCCGAACTCGAAAGGTTTAAAGCTTCGCTGCAACAGGCAAAGGACCGGGTCCGCATCCTGTCCTTGCCCAACCACAAAGAAGACAAGCTCGGCTGTTGCGCCCGAGGGAGCACATCCTTCATCGTCAGAGCCCAGCCGGAGCTGACCAAAGCTCAAATCGCTCGTCGAGCACGCCGCCGTGCGTCATATCGACAAAAGAGACTAGAGAAGCAAAGGACCCAGCCTCCTACACTTCAAGTCTCCCACAAATGGGTCGAAAAAGAAAGACCCGACCAAGTTGCTGCCGTCCATATGGTTGGAAAAACCAGAAGACGCCAAAGGTCAGCATAAAAAATCCATGTCCGACGTCCGGTGACCCGTAGCATCACCAGGACACAAAGACATCCCGAAGAATCTCCTGCCCCTTCCAGCCAAGGACGGGAGAGTAATCCTTCATCAAGCTCTTCATCAAAAAGAATGAGCCCCAGCTCGGTCACCAGGACGATTTCTTCGTTCGAATCCCGAGGGATGAACGTCTTGGCTACAAGTTCTGAGCCGCCACCTCAGAATCCACCTCGAGATGATGCGCTCACACGCATCCAGCAGTTGGAACAAGGCCAGCAGAGGATTGAAACTCTGATGGAAAACCTTCTCCTTGTCGTCCAAAATCAGGTGAACAATGAGCCTCCTCCAAATCATAGCAATAACGAAGGAAATGGAGAAGAAAATGAGTCACGCGCCCTCACCAAAAAGGACGTAGACAGTATCCTCGCCAAAGCTAAAGAAGAGGATATACTCAAAGAGCATGGGATCAAGCCACCATATCCTTTATGGATGGACTCGGTCCCGTTCCCCACAAAATTCAAGCATCCTACTCTCCAAACATATACGGGGAAAGGATCAGCCAGACAGCACGTCATCCACTTCAAGATCTTGACAGGAGCTATCGCGGATCAAGATGCACTCAAGATCCGCCTCTTTGCAAGTACCCTAAAAGGTACGGCCTTCGATTGGTACTCCACTCTGCCGGAGAACTCCATTCAGAACTGGGCTATGCTGGAGACACGCTTCCTGACCCACTTCCAAGGTGAGGATCATCCTGTTACTATGGCTCAGCTCTGCAGCCTAAAACAGGGAGAGAATGAGTCAACTTATGACTTCATTCACAAGTGGAAAGCAATGGCGTACAAATGCTCAGATGTACTGCCACAAGCGTCGCTAGTCGACATCTGCCGAAACAACATGAGAGCTAAAATCCGCTCCATGATCATCGGCAATAAATCAAAGAACCTGGGGGAACTCCTGGAAGCTTCCATGGAAGCTGAAACGGTGATCAAAGACCTCAACAGTCAGAAATCATCAAAGAAAGAGCCGACTGCTGTTGCAACCTCTAAACCAAAGAAGAAGGAGGTTCTCAATGTGCAGACTAAGTCAGCTCCTCAGCAACCAAAGAAAGCTGAAAATAGAGCTGCAGGTAAGAGACCTGAACTCTCTGATGCCTTCAAAGAGCGAGTAGAAAAGAAATATCCGTTCGATGAAGACGTCGAAGAAATCTTTGAGGCTCTCCTAGCAAATGGCAAACTCATTTTGCCAGAGCCCAAAAGACCTGGAGACGTTGGCAAAACCAATGATCCTCGGTACTGTCCATACCACCAGATGGTTTCGCATCCTCTCAATCAATGCTTTATTGTGAGAGAGAAGATAAACGAGATGTGGAAAAACGGAGTCATCACCTTTGACAAAAACTATGGGACTGCCTCCGTCAACATGGTGTCATATGGACAAACACCAAAGTCACCGAAGAAGAAGATCACTACTTCCTTCAAGGTGATAAATAGAATTCAAACGTCCGAAGTGTTGGTTCCTTGCCCGACACCAGACGGACAACCCATATGGGTACATCCCGATCTCCTGGAAGATGAAAATTGGGAGATCGTCAAAACAAAGCCGACCGCTCAACAGCGAAGGCAGGCTAGGAAACATCTCCTCAGGCTCAAACGGCAAGAGAAGACCCAGCCAAAACAAGAAGTCCATGAAAAGGCAGAGGCCTCCTCTACCACTTCACTCGGGGCAACAGAAACGTCCCTTCCAGAGACTTCAAAGGCGGTAAGAAACTTCACTCTTAGTGATTTCATGCCACCTCAATTCAAAAAAGAAGCCATGCAGGGGGCATCATACTCTTGCAACTCGGTAGTTGGATTCTCCATTGATGGATACGAGTCCAGCGACACCGACGATGGATTCGAGCCCAACTACACCGATGAGTGGGAGGAATCTCTTGAAACAGGAGAATATCTCTCCGATGAAGAATGGGTTCCTGAAACTCACCTTATGCCAGTAATCTGGTATAACCCCTTGCAACCACAAGGATCCTGGTCTGATGATGAAGAAGACCAAGAGGCTGCACAAGAAGATGCTGTTAACCCAGCACCTGTCATTGCTCCAGTGGAAATCAACTATGTTGAGCCACACGGAGAAGACGAAGAAGAGGATCTGGCTCCCATGCCTGATCTTGAAGAATATGCAAGGATCTTGCAGCGTCTCGCTCTAGAACAAGAGCAAGACCGCGTCAACGAGATTCCTCACAATCCAGAGCCGGAAGTCCCTGAAGCCCATCAGGTACCTCCTCCCTCAACTCCTGAAAATGGAGAACATTGCTGGATAGATGATCCTCTTACATCCGAGGATGAGTCTGACTCCGAGCAGGCAACATCTCCTATCAGAGCTTCCTGTAATGTAATATATCAGGACTATAGCTCTTCTGAAGCGTCGTCTGATGAGATTACCTACACTCCGACGACGCCTAGCAATGTATCCTCTGGAGCTACCTCGTCTCACGTGACTTTCACAGAGATGACACCCTCTCAGGTTTCTTCTCCTGAGACTGTGACTTCAGGATACACATTCTTCCCGACTCATCATCATGAAGAAAACCCAACTTGGGGTGATGAATGGGTCAACGAAGAAGAAAAGCTACTGGATGCTGTTCAGGACTTGCTCCCGGAAAATGCTCCGTGCAACACAATCATTGAGGATGGCAACTCTGCTGCAGATACATCCCCAGTAGATGAAAAACGACAGCCTCTTGATCCTGAAGACAATCTTCCAAACGAAGATCCTTCTCAAGAAGCTCTCGAAGTTGGTAGAGGCACCCGTTCGGGCCGGGACTACCACAAAAATTACAACCAATTTTCCTTTACTTATGTAAATCCTTCGGGAAAAGATGTTGTAAGCGCCCCCAGTGGCAACAATGATGAACATGCAGGCCCTAAGGAGGCTTTCAAGTATGATTTGGTTGAGCACTTCAAACACATACCTGCACGTCTTCACATCCTAGACTTATTGCGAATGTCTCCACGCACTCGTGATAATCTCATATCAGAATTACAAAAACTGAATGAGGATGTCGACAAACATGCCCCACAAGTCCTCCAAATTGAAATGGACTACCGGGTCAAAAACTCTGAAACTTCCTTAAAAGAAGAAAAAAAGAAAACTGAGGGATCATGCATCCAATGCCTCTCGGTTCAAAAGGCAGCCAGTGCAACCATCGCCTTCACTAAGGAAGACCTCCTACTTGGCGAAGCAAGGCACAACCGACCCCTGTACTTCACAGGGTACATCAAAGAAATGCCGATACATAGAGTTCAGATCGACCCAGGTTCTGCACTCAACCTTATCTCCACTTCGGCTCTTGAAGAGTTGGGCATCCCACCCGGCAAGCTAAGCCACACATCTGTATCTATCTTTGGATACGATGGGAGCACTCAAAGGCCTATCGGCAAAATCAGGTTCAAATTGCAAATCGGTGATCTTATCTCTGAGGTCACTGTGTATGCAATAAAAACCCCCTCATGCTACAACATCCTTCTCGGACGTCCTTGGATACACGAGAATGGTGTTGTTCCTTCAACTCTACATCAATGCATCAAGTTTGTCGGCGACGACGGCATGGTACATCGAGTCTTTGCCGACAGGAAACCCTTCAAAGGTAAAGAAGTCCACTTCGCAGACTCCCAAATGTATGAAGGAGAAAAAGAAGAAGAGGAAATAGCACCCCCTGCTGAAACTCTCCAGAAAGATAAAGGCAAGGCTCCTCAAAAATTATCGGAAGAAAACAAACCCTCCGGCAAATTAGAAGAGAGTAGTCAATCTCCCTTCGTTATCTCCCTCAAGAATTCAAAACCTTTGGTCATCATGACTAAAGTGAAGAAGGCGAAACAAAAGCCTGGGGGCAAATTTGTTGTTTCTCTCGTGTCTATCATGCAAGACACAGACTCGGACTCAGAGCCAGAAGACGATGCATCGTCAAGCCAAGCTGACACTCAGCAAGTTCAGCCTGCTCTCACTCCGATGGAGACACCTGCTGATGTAGAAGATCCTACGTCAGCTACCTTTGTTGTTCCGGCAACATCACCAAAGCAAAGGCCGATCTTCTTCCATAGATCGGACGCTTCTTCATCAAACTCCATGCTGGAACCTTTTCAAAATGAAGGTATGCCTCAGCTATCTCTATATAGTCCTGTGGCACAAGCAATTATGAAGAAAATGGGCTATGACGCTCAAAACCCAGTCGGTTTGGGAGAAAGACGCGGTATTCTCACGCCATTGGAGCCCGCCTTGACCAAAAGCCAGCTGGAAGATTGGAGACTCTACGGTCATGTAGAAAAGTCTTCATATGGGTTAGGGTATGATCCCGACACTCCTCTGAGACGGTTGACACAAAGGCTTAAAAGTCGTTTTACCGACCAAGCCTCAACATCTAAAGTCCACGAAGACATCGATCTCCCTGGAAATCTCTTTAAAGAGTTACCTGACAAAGATCCAGGAAGCTCATCCAATTTGTACTATTTCTCTGATGATAAAGAGGAATCGTCCGATAATACAGACTTGTGCTATTCTGACCCAGAAGAACCCTCGTCTCCAAAAGAAATACCAGACTCAACAGGCGATTGGGACTATCTCATAGCAAGCCTTGAGGAGATCACCAATCAAGAAAATCCATGGAAAGGAACAGAGCCTTGGTCTGTTAATGCAGTTGAAACTCCAGAAGGTTTCGTTGAGTTGGAAGCCTCCGAAAATATTGTGGAGGAACCACCTTCGAACCTTCCGACAGAAGATCCTGTTCAAAAGATAAACTTGGGAACACCTGATAACCCACGTCCTGTATTCATAAGTAAGAATATAAAGGATGATGAGTTACCCGAGTATATCGCTTTTCTTCGTGAGTTCGTTGATTGCTTTGCATGGTCCTATGCTGAAATGCCTGGTTTAGACCCCAAAGTAGCAGTCCACAAACTCAATCTTCAAGAAGACGTCAAGCCTGTCAAACAAGGCCAAAGAAGATTCCGTCCAGATGTGATGGATAAAATTGAACAAGAAGTTCAAAAGCTCAAAAACGTCGGCTTCATCCGTGAGGAACAACATCCAGAATGGTTGGCCAACATTGTCCCCGTGACAAAGAAAAATGGGCAGATCAGGGTCTGTATTGACTATAGAGACCTGAATGGCGCTTGCCCTAAAGATGAATTCCCGCTCCCCATACCGGAGGTGATGATTGACAATACCTGCGGATTCGAGCGAATGACATTCATGGATGGCTTCTCTGGTTACAATCAGATAAAGATGCATCCTGAGGACGAAAAACACACTTCATTTCGGACTCCATTTGGCGTGTATTGCTACACTGTCATGCCATTTGGTCTGAAAAATGCTGGTGCCACATATCAGAGGGCTATGATGAAAATATTCCAAGATATGCAGCACAAGACGGTCGAATGTTACGTTGATGACCTCGCCATCAAAAGAAGAAGGAAAGAAGACCATCTCAAAGATCTTCGGGAAGTCTTCCTTCGACTTCGCAAACACAAACTGCGGATGAATCCTCTAAAATGCTTCTTCGGCGTCTCGTCGGGTAAGTTTCTCGGATTCCTTGTTCGGAAAGCTGGAATAGAACTTGACCCCATAAAAGTCAAGGCTATTCTAGAAATGCCCTCTCCAAGAACCTTGAGAGAACTAAAAGGGCTCCAAGCGAGATTGGCCTACATCAGACGGTTCATCTCCAATCTTTCGGGGAAATGCCGTCCATTCTCTCGATTGATGAAAAAAGGTGTAGACTTTGTCTGGGATACCGACTGCGAAGCCGCATTTCAAGATATCAAGTCATACCTGACCAAACCTCCAGTGTTAGCTGCCCCTGCCACTGGAAAACCATTCATCTTGTACACAAGAGATCTTGATCATTCTGTAGGCGCTCTGCTTGCACAAGAGAATGGTGAGGGAAAAGAAGCTGCTCTATACTACCTCAGCCGCATGCTAGTAGGTGCAGAGCATCGCTACTCTCCAGTCGAAAAAGAATGCCTTGCAGTGATGTTTGCCGTACAAAAGCTACGTCACTACTTGCTTTCCAACACAGTCTACCTCGTCTCAAGGATCAACCTCTTGAAGGTCCTTGTCACAAAGGCAGGTTCTCTTAATGCCCGACTGGCAAAATGGTCCATCCTCTTGTCACAATTTGATATTAGGTATGTGCCACAAAAAGCAATCAAAGGCCAAGCTCTAGCAGATTTCCTCGCAGAGCATCCATTGCCTAAAGATTCACCACTCAGAGATGATCTCCCAGACGAACCTGTCTACAACGTGGAGACTTCCTCACCAAATGCCTCCTGGGACATGTACTTTGACGGTGCAACCAGGACAAATGAAAACAGAAAGCTGATCTCGGGAGTTGGCATCCTCTTTGTTAGCCCCGACAAATGCATGATTCCACACGCTTTCTCGCTACTGGAACCATGCACAAACAATGCAGCTGAATACCAAGCTCTGATCCTAGGATTGGAACTCGCCATCGAATCCGGTATCACTATGCTGGAAGTCTTTGGAGACTCTCAACTGATCGTCAACCAGATGAATCAGAAATATGAAGTCAGGAAGCCCGATCTGCTGCCTTATTACAACAAGGCACAATCGCTTCTGCAAAAGTTTGACATCTGCAACATCACCCACATTCGTAGAGGTGAAAACATCCGTGCAGATGCCCTGGCCGGACTTGCCGCGTCAATGGCGATCCAGGAAGGGGAAAACATGCAAATTACAGTGTGTGAGAGAAGGATCCTCCCTCCTCTTAACACACACCAAGCAGTTGCTGAATGCCACCGAGTGGTTGGAAGTCGGATCTCTATCCTTCAAACTTCAATCGGCGATTGGAGGGATCCGTTCATTGATTACACTATGTTCGGAATCCTACCTAAAGATCCAAAAGAACGGGTAAGCATACAAAGGCGAGCCCCAAACTTTCATTTGGATATTCCTTCAAAAATCCTCTACAGGAAATCCTTCAACGGAGTACTTCTACGCTGCTTGTCACAACAAGAGGCCGAAGAAACACTTAAAGAAGTTCATGCTGGTCTTTGTGGAGCCCATCAGGCAGGTCCTAAGCTCTATGATCAGATAAAAAGGTTAGGTTACTATTGGCCTACCATGGTTGCTGATGCAATGCAATTTGCCAAACGTTGCCAGCTATGCCAAGTTCACGGAGATTACATTCACATGCCTCCGGAATGGCTGCATCCTACAGCAATCTCATGGCCTTTTGAAGCATGGGGCATGGACATCATAGGTCCTATCTCTCCCCCTTCAAGCAAAGGTCATCGCTTCATCTTCGCCGCAACGGATTATTTCTCCAAGTGGTCAGAAGCATTTGCGTTCAACGAAATGAAGACCTCATCAGTTCTTCAGTTCCTGCGCACCAACATCATTTGTCGTTTCGGCATACCCAAGAGATTCGTCCATGATAACGGACCACAATTCCGGGATCATCGATTCTACAGGTTTTGCGACAAATACAAAATCCAAAGCTGTCCTTCGACTCCATACAATCCGGCAGCAAACGGATTAGCAGAAGCCTTCAACAAGACACTCTGCAAAATCCTCAAGAAAATGGTCTCTAGTCACAAAAGAGACTGGAGCGACAAACTGTCTGAAGCTTTGTGGGCCTATGGAACCACCGTTCGAGGACCAACCCATAGCACACCATTCTCTCTGGTCTATGGATGCGAAGCTGTCATGCCCCTAGAGGTACAAATTCCTTCTCTGAGGGTATCTCTACAAAATGACATGACTCAAGAAAGCAATGTCAAATTGCGACTCCATGAGCTGGACAATCTCGACGAGAGACGGCTCGAAGCTCGGCAAAGCATTGAACTTTACCAAGCACGCATGGCAGGATCTTTTGACAAAAGGGTCCGGCAACGCGCCTACAAAAAGAGTGACTTGGTTCTTGCGGTAAAAAGACCAATGGTCTTCGCACACAAATCCAAAGGCAAATTTGAACCAAAATGGGAGGGACCCTACGTCATCGACAAAGTCTTCTCCAACGGCGCATATGCCCTCCTAAACATGGAAGGCGACAGATGTATGCTGCCTATCAACGGCAAGTTCTTGAAGCGGTACTACCCTTGAAGACTTACCCAACTGGGTAAGAGCAATGCCTGTATGGCCAAAACCTGTTCTCAGGTACTCGCTCGTCAAACCCACTCTCTTTAGAATTTTCATATCAAATGTCAAAATTTCTAGAGATTCAAAAACAATGCTTACTTTCATTGTTTCATTGTTCAAAAAACAAAAAAAAAATCCAAGTTTAGGAGCCTCTCCCTGACTTGACCAAAACTTTCGATCCTTGAACCAAAATTCATGGTTTGAAACAAAAATCCGGATTCAGGGATTTCTACCCTAGTCCACCTTACCTTTTACCGCCAAATGGTTCTAGGTCAAAATTTACGACCCTCGTGTCTTTAAACAAAAAAAAATGGTTTTTCAAAAATCGTGGGGAAACGACATCAAAGTCAGTACCCGCAAAACAAAAAATTTTTGAAAAAAAGCAAGGATGCGACATTCCATCGATACTTGCACCCAAAATCGCAGGGAAGCGACATTTCGTCGATACTTGTAAAATCCAAAAACCGTGGAGAAGCAACAAACCAGTTGATATCCACAACCCAAATTTCAAAGGTTCGAGAAAACCTAAAATCGTGGAGAAGCAACAAACCAGTTGATCTCCACAACCCAAATTTCAAAGGTTCGAGAAAACCTAAAATCGTGGAGAAGCAACAAACCAGTTGATATCCACAACCCAATTTCAAAAATCGTGGAGATGCAACATACCAGTTGCTATCCACAACCCAAAATTACAAATGGTTCGAGAAAACCTCAAATTTCAAAAATCGCGGAGAAACGACATCAAGTCAGTACCCGCAAAACCAAAAGTCTTGGGAAAAGCAGGGAAGCGACGCTTAGTCGATATTTGCACCCCAATTCGCGAGGAAGCGACATTCCATCGATACTTGCAAAACCTAACCCGCGAGGAAGTGACATTCCATCAATACTCGCAAAACCGAATGAGCAAGGAAGCGACATTCCATCGATACTTGCAAGACCATTCAGCGGGGAGGCGACATTTAGTCGATACCTGCATTTTGAAAACCAAAACTCGGCTATAAAATGCCAAAATCCGGCTATAAATGCCAAAACAAAAATTTCCGGCTATAAACGCCAAAATCGGCTTTCATGCCAATAAAACAAAACTCGGTTTTCAAAAAACTCGGCTACAAATGCCACACACAAAAAAAAAAAAACCTGACTCTCATGTCAAAACCGGCTATAAATGCCACCAATTGGCTATCAATGCCACCAAACTGGCTGTAAATGCCACAAAAATCCGGCTTTCATGCCAAATTCGTTTCCCCTACCAAAACAACCATTTGACAAAAGATTTTCACAAAATGACAAAGCTTTTGATCAAATCCCATTTAGCAATTGCTTTCATCACAAAAAGATTTGAGTGAGCGTAGGGAACAACAAAAAAAAGGGGTACCAAAAAAAATACATGTGGTACCAAAGCAAAAAAAAAAAAAAAGAAAGTGTTCACAAGCACTACAAAAAAAAAAAAGAAAAGTACCAAAAAAAAATACATGTGGTACCAAAAAAAAAGAAAGTGTCCACAAGCACTACAAAAAAAAGAGTACCAAAAAATACATGTGGTACCAAAAAAAAAGAAGAATGGTTCCTGCTATAAAAAAATCAGGAGCTTAGCCAAAAATGGTCTCCAGCCAAAGCTTCAGCTCCTCAAACAAACTTTTGGCATCAGCCGTCAAAGTTTCCAAGGCACGCTTCTTCAGGAACTTGCCATGAGATGCTGGCGAATGCCGTAACCCTTCTTTTACACCGGGAAGCTCTTCCCCAGCAGTTTGCCATCGTTCGTTTTCTAGAGTCCTCCTCTCGAGAACTTGACCGGCATCTGCAACCCTGCGGATCAGAGTACTCTCCCTGTCACGAGCCTCTGTTATAGCAGCCCACTTAGCATCGACTTGTGCCTTCAAATGCTCAAGACGTTTCCTGGCCTCCTCAACTTCCCTATCAAGGACGTTAAGGTCATGCCTCAATCCGATGATGGCTAGCTCTTCCTTGTTCTTCTCCCGAACTAGCTGCTTCTTGCTTTGTGTAGCCTCATTCAGGTCAGACTTAGCCTTATCAGCAGGGTCCAAGAACATCTCCTTGAAGAATTGGTCGTCAGGGAAACCCATGGTCTCAAACCACTTGTCACCCAGTGCAATGATCCTATCAACGATCGCCTTGGCACCTGTGACATCCAGACCAACCTCTTCGGTGTCAGTCAGAATCTCCTGTACATGTGGGATCATGCCAAATCCGGCGTCCAGGTGTCCAGAAAAGAGAGTCTTGATCCAAGAACTCAAAACCCGAGCCAGCACCTTCTTCGCAAATTGAAGAGACGAACTGGATGAAGATTCACCCTTCTCCGCTGATCGGCTGCTCATGTCATGTCCCATTGGAAGAGTAACAAAAGAACTCTTTTCACTTGGAGCCACTGGAGAGGGAATCTCAACACGAGGCATCTCCTCAATCATGTCTGAACTGGTCTCTACCTCCGGATCGACCTCTGGCATCCCTTGCTCTGGTTCTGAAGGAAGCGATGGACTCTCTTCTGTCACTTCAAAACCTGCAAATGAAACACAAAAAGGTATGAATATGATCCTGTTAAAAAAAAAATCATCAGGGTCATCACTACAAAGTACCTTCTTCGACGACTGGCGGAACACTCTCTTCCTCCATGAACTCATCAGAAGCATCATCGACATTTGCGTCCATTGATGGTTCAAAGTCATCGGAATCCTGTGGCAAGTCAGCTGACAAGAAAAAAATGTTAGTAAATCAAGTCGCAGGCAAAAAAAAAGGAGAAAGCAAAAGAAGTTATACCACTTGGAGATTTCGGAGTCATTCCAGAGTCCCTCGGTTCTTCTTCAGATGCCATAACCGGCTCCATCACCGCCTCATCGGTCGGAACCTCAGGCATCGGCAAGTCTTCATCCTCTGCTTTAAAAAAAAAAAAAAAAAAAAAAAAAGCAGCAGCAGGGTGAGAAAACAAATCAGAACATGGAAAGCCCCATGAAAGAAGCATAAAAGGAAAAAGGAAGAATCATACCTTCACCGATGGTCTCTTCTTCCCGAATCCTCTTCTCCGAAGGTTCGTCAACTTCCCCTGGCACCTCCTCATTGACAGTGAGAGGGACTTCCACATTAGGAGAGTCTTCGTCCCGCCCCGTGTGACGCTGACTCCTCCTCCTCTTCTTACCTCTACGGGTTCGCTTCCTAGAAGAACCCGCCTCACTATCAGAGTCAGGTTTCTCACTTGACTCCTCACTGGATGGTCTGCTTTCGCCAGTAGACTCCACGGAAGCTCGTTTCTGTGCCGCTTGCATCCAAGCGTCGAGCTCAGCTTCCTCCTGTTCTAGCTGCTCCAAAGCCTCATCAGGTACTTCCCGAGCAGCTTCAGAACCAATGACGCCCTGGTCACCGAGAAAGCCTATCTTGTGCTTCTCTCCAGAAAGGAAGGCCCAAACTTCCTCTCGCCGGACGCCATCCGACTTCCCAATGCCTTTCCCAGAAGACAGCTTTACATCAAGCTCCTTCTTGGAAAGCCCCCGATATGCCAAAAAGCTCTCCGCGAACCACTTCATGAAGCCGGCAGTTCGGAAAGTCGACAGCTCAGGATAAGAGATCGTGGCAGTAGTGTCTTCAGCACTATAAAAAGCCCATGCATTTCTGCCATCTTGCAAACCCCCAAAACGCTTCACCATACTCGAAGGCGCTCCAACAACGCCTTGAGAGAAGCCCAACTGAAGTGCAAAGCGAGAAGGTACATACGGCTGGATGTCGACGAAAAGATGTCTACGGTACACCATCGTGCCGACTCGTATGCTGAAAAGCCACTCCTTCTCTGCATTGGTCAAAGAGTAATGCCTTCCCGAGCCTGCTCTGGTAGAGTCTCGGGAGGCACCAAAATCAAAAGCCTTCTTCCGCAACTCCGGAGAAAGCTTCACTGAAGACTGCCCCATCTCGACGTCCCTGAACCGTTGGATCCTCATGCGGGCAAACAAAAGTGATTCAGATACGGTTTTTCCCTTAGCCAATCGAATCATCAGAGGATCATCATCCTGTGCAGCACCCAGCTGGTGGAAGCCAGGACAGTGGTATACAAACCACGAATAAAAGATATGGGCTGAAAATACCCTATTCATAGGGAGCCCAAGCCGAACCAAGAAAGCAGCAGCCTGTAGTTCGGTACACAGGTAGGAGTAAAGAGCGGGCACCAAAGCAAGCCGCTCTCCAAACGCCATCTGACAAGCCGGAAAAATACAATGCGGCCTGATGTGCGTCCCATCTCCACCAGCAAACACAGCCTCACCTAGCCAATAAGTGAGGTAAACAGCAAGATCTCTCCGCAGTGCAATGTCAGAATAAAGGGCATCTGTGCTCGCGAAGAAACCCTTCAACTCTTCCTGCATGGCCAAAGTCTTCTTCCTGTCTTCCCGGGTCATGCTATCAGGAGACTCTTTGCTGTCAAAGAAGTTGAAGAATGAAGAGCCATAACTCTTCCAACTGCTGGATCTAACTTTCGAGCCCTCCTTCAAAAAATCATAGAAGGCGACGAGCTGAAAGTATAGGAGCCTGAACTCCTCTGACTGCTCCTCAAGGACGCTGTCAATCGGCATGAACTCCTCGTAGAGTTTGCCAAGGATAGGCAATCCAGTAATAGCACTCAACTCCTTCAGAGAAAAACCAATCTCACCGTTCGTGACAACGAAGGTATTGGTCTGAGGGAGGAAAGACTCCAACATAGCCATGAAGGCATCATCGGAAAAAGTCACGGTCTCCCTAAAAGCGCGGACCGCGTCAAAAATCCCGGCTTCCTTCAAAACGGCGCCCCCAATCAGCAAGGTGTGGTCAGTCCATGACTTCCAATCGGAGTCAACATTGAAACGGCCACGAAGTCGAAAAGGCTTCACCCAAGTACTGCCGTCACCGCTGAAAACGCCAAGGCCCACCGGTCTCAAATCGACCGACGGATAATCAGAGCCCTGGTAGCCGCTGGCTGGCATCAACATGTCCATACGGACAGGTGGCTTCTCCGCATATCCGGAGGGTCCACCAACAAAAACCCCGGTCTTGATCACACTGGCCCTCTTCACCCAGCTCGGAGGATCTTCCCTCTTAGAGCACGTGGAAGCAAGGCTCATGATCGAGATGGTACGATCAAAAGACGACCGGGTAGAAACAGTCTTCTCTTCACCATCTGCTGTGTAAGAGAACTGAAAACATCTCCTTTGGTATGTCAAGTCGTCAGGGACTGCATCTCCAAAGAAGAAGGTAGGCTTGGGTAAAACCCTCAGATCGTCCATAACCCAAGGACGGTTGCTTACCATGATCTTATAGAATTCCTCATTCTTGAGAGCGATCAATCGCTGTCTCATCTCATCGCGATTGAGGGAATCGCACTCTTCCAAGTTCTTCTCAACAAACTGGACCTTCTCCCAGGCCTGCTGAACGACCACATTGGAAGATCTAGCAGATCGACGAGGTACGCTTGTAGCAGGCTCTTTACCCTTGTTCGCTCTGGAGGAACCACCTACAAAGGTTGGAAAAGAAAAAGATCGTCATCAAAATGACAGGATTTCGCTAAAAAAAAAAAGGGGTCACTTTGTCCCACCAAAAATCTGGCGAAATTTTGGCATGACTCCGGGGCAATTCCAAAGAAAAAGGAAATACCCCGACGGAAATAGAAAGTTTGAAGATGGGCTCAACATTGCTGCGGGCTCCGAAACTCCAAACTTTCGAAACCTCAAAATCTCCGCAAAATCAAGAAGGGCTCAACATCGCTGCGAGCTCCAAATTCCCAAATTTGCAAAGATTTTCAGGTATGCTATCACATCATGCTACTCAATTCAATTTACAAAAAGTACATGCATGAACATCTAGATTTGCATAAAAACGCATTATCATGATGAGCAAAAAAAAAAAAAAAAAAAAAAAAGAAGAAACTTTCTCAAAAAAAAGGGGGAGAAAGAAAAGAACAAAAAAAGAGAAAGAAACTTTCTAGAAAAAAAAAGAGAAGAAAGAAAACAGCAAAAAAAAAAAAAAAAAAAAAAAAAAAAAATCAGGGGCTGGCCCATCAGGCCGTGGCCCACAGGCCACGTGGCCGTACGGACCAGATCCGTACGGATCTGTCCGTACGGCCCACAAAAAAAAAAAAGAAGAAAAAAAACGTGTGAAAAAAAAAAAGAAAAAAAAAAAAACAAAAGAAGAAATCACGTGGAAAAGAGAAAAAAAAAAGAAAAAAGAAGAAGAATAGAAAGAAAAGAAAGAAAGAAAAAAAAGAAGAAAGAAAAAAAAAAAGAAGAGAAACTTTTTTTTACCATCCTATTCTCTACATAAAGTTTTCTTGAAAGAAAAAGAGAGAAAACTTACTTGAAGCCATTGATGGAGAAGAAGAAGGAAAAAGCTTGAAGATCCTTGAAGAAGAAAAACTCTTGGCCTTGGAGCTCTCTTGAGATTGTTGCAAAAGAAAGCAATAAGGGCAAGAGATCCTACCTTCCTTTGCTTTTATAGGAGAGAGCAAATCAAAGAAGGAAACAAAGAAGAAAGGTAAGTGTTACTAATTAGTAACCTTACCAAAAGAGAAGGAATTAGAAAGATTCTTTCCCAAAAAGAAAGATGTCTTTGAGAGATTTCCTCCCAAAATCAATCAAATGAGAGATTCTCTCCAACAAAAAAGGATATTGGAGATTTCTTCCCAAAAAGAAAGATACCTTGAGATATTCTCTCCCAAATTAAGGGAATATGAGAGATTCTCTCCCATAAAGATATTTTTAGATATTCTCTATCCAAATGAGATATCTTTAGATATTCTTTACAAAAATGGCCCCACATGAGATCTAAGCCATCCTAAAAAGCTTAAGGTCCCATGGGCTAGCCCATATGAGCCAGGTTTGACCACCTAGGCACTAAAAAAAAAAAATGGGCTTTTAGTCAGGAAAAAAAAAATCCCTCTTACCCAAGAGCATACAAAAATGGTTCCATGCCTCTTTTGAGTTGATTGAACCATACAAAAAATTCCAAGCCCCATGAGCTTCCAAAAATCAAACCATCCAGCCTCATATACCAAGTTGAGCCAAAATCTTGAAATTGACATTCCACAAAAATCCAAACCACTCCAATGGATCCACACAGTCCCAAAGAGTGACCAAAAACCAAATCCTGGTCCCCTAACTTGCCACATACAGCTTGTTAGGTCACAAGACCAAAACCAAAAACCAAATCATGATCCCCCAACTTGCCACATACAGCTTGTTGGGTCACAAGGTCAAAACCAAAACCCGATCCCCTAACCTGCCATATATAGCTGGTTAGGTCACAAGATCAAAAACAGAAACCCAAATCCACATCCCTGATGTCATCTTAAAAACTTTGCCTCGAGATGGTGTGTGATTCCTTTCACTACCATAAAATTCCCCTGGAAGCTCAAAGGCTACTATACCAAAGGAAAGATTGCTCAAAGACTCTTGGTCAAGACACAAGCTCTCCTTCAAAAATCTCTTCGAGGCACATCGACTACAAAAGTCAACCAATTCGTCGCTGTACCTCGAGGGGGCATTTGTTGACACCAAAAATGTCACTTTGCCTCTTCAACATCAAGAAAGCTGCATGGAGTCGCAACCTGCCATAAATAGGCAATGCAATTTCTCCAAAAATTCAAATCTTGTCAGAATCAAACAAAAACTGCAAGATCCTTCAAGATAGCCAAGAGAAGAGTACACATGAAGTTTCGGGCCATTTCGACAACATTTGGCCTAACTTCACTTCTCCGACAGCTAAACGGGAGCTCCCGGCGGCGACATCATCGGAGACGTCAAAACTTCGATCAAAGCCTACAGATGACTCCAGCATGTCTCAAAAGGGCTCTATGCCAAATTTCAAGTCAAACCGACAACGTTTGACCCTCCATCAATGCTCGAGCAGCAAAATCAAGCCTCCCGGCGGCGGGAACCACCGAAGCCTTTGCTCATCAAACCAAGTGCATGAGTGGCTTCAACATGCTTCCAAAAGGCTGCACGTCGAATTTCAGGTCATTCCGACAACGTTTGACCAGGTTTCGATGCTCCGAGAGAAAATCAAGCCTACCGGCGGCGGAGCAACCCGGGACCATGACATCCAAAACGGAGCCCATGGAACGTCTCAAAATGACTCCAATAGGCTCCCCGTCAAATTTCAGGTCAATCGGACATCGTTTGGCCACATATCAAAGCTCGGCATTTTCCCCGCAGCAAAATCAAGTGAAGCATCGACGGGACCCCAAACGGCTTCAAAACTCAAACAAAAGCCTATGGTTGGTCTTATTTATTGCTCAGGAGGCTTCACCTCAAATTTCAGGTCATTCCGACATCGTTTGACCAAGTTTCAGCTTCTGGCGGAAAATCAGCAGCTTTACGCGACAAAGTCTTCGGCTTTCCCGGAAAATTGGAAACTTTGCACTCTAAAAATGCAAGGATTCTCATCAGTTTTTCTACAGGGAAATCAAGCCAATAAATGAGAAGAAATGTCAGGAAAAATACAGAAGAAAACGGCGATGAAAAAGACCTCAAAACGACCGCAAAACGGGCTCCGAAGGGGAAAAATCCCCCAGGGTCGCAGACCCCTGCGACCATGGCCCATGGTCGCAGGCCCCTGCGACCATGGCCCATGGTCGCCGGTCCATGGTCGCCGGCGACCATGGAGGTCCGGGTCACCGGATTTTCCGCCGGTGACCCGTTTTTCCGTCTTTCTTCGCGTTTCGCGCACTTTGGCCCCTGTGGTTTCCTGAAAATGTGATTTTTAGTGCTTGAAATTGACTCATATCCTCCGACATCCGTCAAAATCACGGGTCAACCTCCAAAAGCATAAAATCATCATTGATCGCTCCAAGATCGCCAACCGGTCGACCAAGAAAGTGCACTTTCTGTCCGACCGATCGTGAAATCGACAAGACAGATGTCACCGGCCCATTCTTAGCTATCAATGTCTGAAGTTACATGTTCATCCGATGTCGATCAGCATGTAGATCCATCGATGATCATCGCCAGAAGAATTCCAGAAGACACGGCACGGCCCGCGACTCTTCGACTGCTCGGCGACCAATTAATGTGGTTAATTGACTAGCTTTATTGCAGTCATTAATTCATTTCTTTGGACGGCCCAATCAGAAGCAAGCATTTGGGAGTTACAAGTCAATTGATTCATGGCATTTAAACCATGAAACTCCTCCCATTATGGTAATTAAGGTGATTAAAAGCCCTTAATCTCCATCGGCCAATCAGATTCAAGGAAAAAGGAGTTACAAAATCAAGAAATAAATCTTGTAACTCCTCCCATTAAAGCCATTAAGGCTCATAAACCCTCCTAAATGGCTACCAAAAGCCTATAAATAGGAGAGCATTCCATTGAAATGAGAATCAGAAAAAAGAGGAGAAAATCAGAGGATCAGAAAAAAAGATCAAAAAGAGATCTGAGAGAAAGAAAAAGAGAGAAAAACTCTGCTGAAGTTCTGCACCGGCCACCACTACAAGGTGACAAAAGTCCCTTGGGGGGCACCCCCCCCCCCAAGGTCCTTGCCTTCTCCCGCTGCCTCCAATGGCTTAGACGTGGCTTTTCAGCCCGTCTACTTAGCTTTTTATTGGACATAGGACCTTCTCTTGGTCTTTGTCCTCTAAAAACCTAAGGTTATAGCCAAGCCAAGCGAATCAAGAGCATCTTCTGTTCTCATCTGCATGGATGATGGCGAAGCCCATACATGGCTTGCGACCGTCAATCTGAACGAGTCCCCCACAATCTCCTGAAAAGTTAGATCTTCCTTTTCTTGCTTTTCATTGAAGTTTGTATTTTTCTAAAAGAGACAAAAATCACAAATCTTGTCTTTCATTATTGATAAGAATTGTAAATCGGCTATAAACGCCAAAATCGGCTATAAATGCCAAACAAAATCGCCTTTCACGGCAAACCAAGAAAATGTCTCTTTTCTTAAATATTTGTGCAATGGAAAACTTGAAAGAAGTTGATTTCCTTTTTACTTGCGAAGGTTGATCTCCGGATGACCACTTGCAATTCCAAGTAAAATAGAAAATCTGGCACACCCACACAAAAGAAATGTTGATGCACGCTTCAGGGCCCGCCAGGGCGCGAAAGGGCCGGACCCGATGGACTCCCACGTTCTGCCGACCCCGGTAGCCGCCCCAACGGCGCCTCGGAGCGCGTTCCATCAGTATAATTTCTCTGATAATAAAGAGGAATTGCCCGATGACACAGACGAGCGGTTCTCTATCCCAGAAGAATCATCGTCTCCAAAAGAAGTACCCTACTTCAATCCAATTCCAGCAAATGATTGGGACCATCTCATTGCAAGCCTTGAGAAGGATAGCCTTGAAAAGGATACTAATCAAGAAGATTCATGGACAGAAACAGAGCCTCAGTCTGAAAATGCCTCTGGCACTCCAGAAGGTCTTGTTGAGTTGGAAGCCTCCGAAAACATTGGGGAGGAACCACCTTCAAATCTTCCGATAGAAGACCCTGTTCAAAAGATAGACTTGGGAACACCGGATAACCAACGTCCTGTATTCATAAATAAGAATATAAAGGATGATGAGTTACCTGAGTATATCTCTTTTCTTCGTGAGTTCGTTGATTGCTTTGCATGGTCTTATGCCGAAATGTCTGGCTTGGATCCCAAAGTAGCAGTCCACAAGCTCAACTTGCAAAAAGAAATCAAGCCTATCAAACAAGGCCAAAGAAGATTCCGTCCCGACGTGATGGACAAAATTGAACAAGAAGTTCAGAAACTCAAAAACGTTGGCTTCATCCGCGAGGAACAGCATCCTAAATGATTGGCCAACATTGTCCCCGTGACAAAGAAAAATGGGCAGATAAGGGTCTGTATCGACTACAGAGACCTGAATAGTGCATGTCCTAAAGATGAATTCCCGCTCCCCATACCAGAGGTGATGATTGACAACACCTATGGGTTCGAGCGAATGACACTCATGGATGGATTCTCTGGCTACAATCAGATAAAGATGCATCCTGAAGATGAAAGGCATACATCATTTCGGACACCATTCGGCGTGTATTGCTACACTGTTATGCCGTTTGGTCTGAAAAATGCAGGTGCAACATATCAGAGGGCTATGATGAAAATTTCCAAGATATGCAGCACAAGACGGTCGAATGCTATGTTGACGACCTCGCCATAAAAAGTAGAAGAAAAGAAGACCATCTCGATGATCTTTGAGAAGTCTTCCTCCGACTTCACAAACACAAATTGCGGATGAATCCACTAAAGTGCTTCTTCGGTGTCTCATCGGGTAAGTTTCTCGGATTCATAGTACGGAAAACTGGAATAGAACTTGACCCCACCAAAGTCAAGGCTATCCTGGAAATGTCATCTCCCAGAACCCTAAGAGAATTAAAAGGGCTTCAAGGAAGGCTGGCTTACATTCGACGGTTCATCTCCAATCTATCAGGGAAATGCCGTCCATTTTCTCGCTTAATGAAGAAAGGCGTGGACTTTGTATGGGATGCTGAATGTGAAAATGTATTTCAAGACATCAAAGCATACCTCACAGTGCTGGCTGCCCCCACAACTGGAAAATCATTTATCTTGTACACAAGAGCTCTCGACCACTCTTTGGGTGCTCTGCTCGATAAGAAAACGACGACGGAAAAGAAGCTGCTCTATATTACATTAGCCGCATGATGGTTCGTGCAGAGCATCGCTACTCCCCAGTAGAAAAAGAATGCCTTGCAGTAATGTTCGCCATACAAAAACTGCGTCACTATCTGTTGTCGAACACAGTCTACCTGATTTCGAGGATCAACCTCCTAAAGGTCCTTGTCACAAAAGCAGGTTCTCTCAATGCCCGATTGGCAAAATGGTCCATCCTTTTATCACAGTTTGATATTAGGTATGTCCCACAAAAAGCAATCAAAGGCCAAGCTCTAGCAGACTTCCTCGCAGAGCATCCATTGCCTAAAGATTCTCCACTCAGGGATGATCTCCCAGAAGAATTTGTCTACAACGTGGAAACTTCCTTATCAAATGCTTCCTGGGACATGTACTTTGACGGTGCAATCAGGACAAATGAAAAAGGAAAGCAAATATCGAGAATCGGCATCCTATTTGTCAGTCCCGACAAATACATGATTCCACACGCCTTCTCGCTACTGGAACTATGTTCAAACAATGCAGCTGAGTACCAAGCCCTGATTGTAGGAATGGAACTCGCCCTTGAATCCGGCATCACCACGCTGGAAGCTTTTGGAGACTCTCAACTGGTCGTCAACCAGATGAATCAGAAATATGAAGTCAGGAAGCCTGATTTGCTATCTTACTATAATAAGGAGCAGTCGCTTCGACAAAAATTCAACATCTGCCATATCACCCACATCCTCAGAGGTGAAAACATCCGTGCAGATGCCCTGGCCGGACTCGCCGCATCCATGGCAATCCAAGAAGGGGAAAAATGCAAGTCACAGTGTGTCAAAGAAGGATTCTCCCTCCTCTCAACACACACCAAGCAGTTGCTGAATGCCACCAAGTGGTTGGAAGTCGGATGTCCATCCTCAAACCTCCGATTGGCGACTGGAGAGATCCGTTCATTGATTACATCATGTTCGGAATCCTACCTGAAGATCCAAAAGAACGGGTAAGCATCCAAAGATGAGCCCCGAACTTTCATTTGGATATACCTTCAAAAGTACTTTACAGAAAATCTTTCAACGGAGTACTCCTACGCTGCCTGTCAAAACAAGAAGCTGAGGAACCTCTCAAAGAAGTACATGCTGGTCTTTGTGGAGCCCATCAGGCTGGTCCTAAGCTCTACAACCAGATAAAAAGGATAGGTTATTATTGGCCTACCATGGTAGCTGATGCAATGCAATTTGCCAAGCGCTGCCAAAAATGCCAGATTCACGGAGATTATGTCCATATGCCTCCAGAATGGCTACATCCAAGAGCAATCTCATGGCCTTTCGAAGCCTGGGGTATGAACATCATAGGTCCTATTTCTCCCCCATCAAGCAAAGGTCATCGCTTCATCTTCGCCGCTACGGATTATTTCTCCAAGTGGTCAGAAGCATTTGCGCTCGGTGAAATGAAGACTTCATCAGTCCCTTAGTTCTTGTGCACCAACATTATTTGTCGCTTCGGCATACCTAAAAGATTCGTCCATGATAACGGACCACAATTCCGGGATCACAGATTCTACAGGTTTTGCGACAAGTACAAAATCCAAAGTTATCGTTCGACTCCATATAATCCAGCAGCGAATGGACTAGCAGAAGCCTTCAACAAGACAATCTGCAAAATTCTCAAGAAAATGGTCTCTAGTCACAAAAGAGACTGGGGCGACAAACTACCAGTAGCTTTGTGGGCCTATCGAACCACCGTTCGAGGACCAACCCATAGTACACCATTCTCTTTGGTCTTTAGATGAGAAGCAGTTATCCCTTTGGAAGTACAAATTCCTTCCTTAAGGGTATCTTTGCAAAATGACATGACGCAAGAAAGCAATGTCAAATTGAGACTCCAAGAGCTGGATAATCTCGATGAAAGACGACTTGAAGCTCTACAAAGCATTGAGTTGTACCAAGCACGCATGGCAGGATCTTTCAACAAAAAGGTCAGGCAACGCACCTACAAAAATGGTGACTTGGTTCTTGCAGTAAAAAGACCCATAGTCTTTGCCCACAAATCCAAAGGCAAATTCGAACCAAAATGGGAGGGACCCTTCGACAAAGTCTTCTCCAACGGTGCATACGCTCTTCTAAACATGGAAGGAGACAGATGTATGCTTCCCATCAACGGCAAGTTCTTGAAGCGGTACTACCCTTGAAGACTTCCTCAAATGGGTCAAAGCAATATCTACACGGCTAAAGCGTATTTCCAAGGTACTTGCTTGTCAAACCCACCTCTTTTGAAATTTTCATCTTTATGTTGAAGTTTTCAAAAAAAAAAAAAAACAATCTCTCAAAACAATGCTTAGTTTCATCGTTTCATTGTTCAAAAGAAAACTCAAATCCAAAATCCAAGTTTAGGAGCCTCTTCCCAGACTTGACCAAAATTTTCGATCCGTGAACCCAAAATTCATGGTTTGAAACAAAAATCGGGACTTAGGAACTTTCACCCTAGACCTCCTTGGCTTTTACAACCAAAATGGTTTTAAGTCAAAATTTATGACCCTCGTGTCTTTGAACAAAAAAAATTGGTTTTTAGAAACCGTGGGGAAGCGACACTTAGTCGATACTCGCAAAACCCAAAAACCGGAAGGATGCGAACCCCATTCGATACTTCCAAAACCCAAAAAATCGCAAGGAAGCGAACCCCATTCGATACTTGCAAAATTTCAAAAATCGTGGAGAAACAACAAACCAGTTGATATCCACAACCCAAATTTCAAAAATCGTGGAGACGCAATATACAAGATCTCAAATGGTTCGAGAAAACCTCAAATTTCAAAAAATAGCGGGGAACGACATCAAGTCGGTACCCGCAAAACCAAAAGTTTTGGGAAAAGCAGGGAAGTGACGCTTAGTCGATATTTGCACCCCAATTCGCGAGGAAGCGACATTCCATCGATACTCGCAAAAGCTAGCCTGCGAGGAAGTGACATTCGTATGCTATGCCTGTATCATAGCATCGATCTCGGCCTCCTCCTCTTCCAGCTGTCTCAAGACCTCACCAGGAATCCCCTGCGTAGCTCCTAATCTGATGATGTCCTGCCCGTTGAGAAAGCCTATCCTGTGCTTCTCTCCAGAAAGGAAGGCCAAAACTTCCTCCCGACGGACACCATCCGATTTGCCAAGACCTTTCCCAGGAGATTGCTTAATATCGAGCTCTTTCTTGGAAAGCGCCCGGTACACTGAGAAGCTCTCCACGAACCACTTCGTGAAACCAGCAGTCCGGAAGGTGGGCAGCTCAGGATAGGAAATCATGGCGGTAGTGTCCTCGGCGCTATAAAAAGCCCATGCATTTCTCCCATCCTGCAGACCTCCAAAACGCTTCACCATGCTCGAAGGCGCTCCAACAACGCCTTGAGAGAAGCCAAGCTGCAATGCAAAACGCGAAGGGACATACGGCTGGATATCGACGAAAAGATGTCTGCGGTACACCATCGTACCAACCCGTATGTTGAAGAGCCATCTCTTCTCCGCGTCTGTCAAAGCATAGTGTCTTCCCGACCCTGCCTTGGTCGAATCACGGGAGACACCAAAATCAAAAGCCATCTTCCGCAAGCCCGGAGAAAGCTTCACTGAAGACTGCCCAATCTCGACGTCCCTAAATCGTCGGATCCTTAAACGGGCAGATAAAAGTGATTCGAGAACGGCTGTCCCTCTAGCCAAACGAATGATAAAGGGATCTTCGTCTTGTGCAACTCCCAAACGATGGAAGCTAGGATAGTGGTATACATACCACGAATAGAAGATATGGGCAGAAAACACCCTATTCATGGGAAGCCCAAGCCGAACTAGGAAAGCAGCAGCCTGCAGTTCGGGACACAAATAGGAGTAAAGAGCAGGTACCAAAGCCAGCCACTCTCCAAACGCCATCTGACAAGCCGGAAAAATACAGTGCGGCCTGATGTGTGTCCCATCTCCTCCAGCAAAAACAGCCTCACCCATCCAGTAAGTGAGGTAAACAGCGAGATCTCTCCGCAACGCAATGTCAGGACAAATGACATTCGTGCTTACGAAGAACTTTTTCAAATCTTCTCGCATAGCAGCGATCTTCTTCAAACTTGATGCTTTAGCCCTAACATCCTGGGCCATGCCATCAGAAGAATCCCCGCTGTCAAAAAAGTTGGAGCTGCAACTTCTCCAACTGCTGCATATAACTTTCGAGCCCTCCTTCTCCTTCAAAAAATCATAGAAGGCGACGAGCTGAAAGTACACAAGCCTAAACTCCTCAGATTGCTCCTCAAGGACGCCGTCAATAGGCATAAAATCCTCATAAAGTTTGCCGAGGATAGGCAATCCGGTGATGGCGCTCAGTTCCTTCAAAGAAAAACCAATCTCACCATTCATCACAATGAAGGTGTTGGTTTGTGGAAGGAAAGACTCCAGCATGGCCATGAAAGCCTCATCGGAGAAAACGACGGTTTGCCGAAAAGCGCGAACCGCATCAAAAATCTCGGCCTCCCGAAGAACAGCCTCACCAGTCCTCAGGGTATGATTTGTCCATGACTCCCAGCTTGAGTCAGCACTGAAACGGCCACGAAGTCGAAAAGGCTTCACCCAATTGCTGCCGTCACCCTGAAAAACGCCAAGGCCCACCGGTCTCAAATCGACCGATGGATGATCAGAACCTTGGTAGCCACTGGCTGGCATCAACACATCCATACGGACAGGTGGCTTCTCTGCAAAACCGGAAGGTCCACCAACAAAAATCCCGGTCTTGATCACACTGGTCCTCTTTACCCAGCTCGGAGGATCTTCCCTCTTAGGGCACGTGGGAGAAAGGCTCAGGATCGAGATGGTCCGATCAAAAGATGACCAGGTGGAAATAGTTCTCTCCTCACCATCTGCTGTGTAAGAAAACTGAAAACATCTCCTTTGGTATGTCAAGTCGTCGGGGACTGCATCACCGAAGAAGAAGGTAGGCTTGAGCACAACGCTCTGATCGTCCGTAACCCAGAGACGGCTGCTTACCATGATCTTATAGAACTCCTCATCCTTGAGAGCGATCAATCGCTGTCTCATCTCATCACGATTGAGGGAATCACATCGCTGCGAGAACAAGCCGATCTCATCAAACTTCCGCAAAATCTGGAAAAGTGCTCAACATTGCTGCGAGCTTCAAAATCCAAAAATTGCAAAACTTCCTCAAAATCCAGCAAGACCGAGAAAGAGCTCAACATCGCTGCGAGCTCAAAATCCCGATACTTGTAAAAGATTTTCAGGTATGCATCATCATACTTCCAAATCTATTTACCAAAACTCATGCATCAAAAATATATCATCATGCATTAAATGCTAGGAAAACCTTGACCAAAGTTTGACCAATTCCAACCCAATTTGGTCAAAACCAATCAAACTTTATCTAAGTCAAAAATCATGTTGGCTTGACCTAGAGACCCTAGCCTTCTATCTTGATGCATCAAAAAAAAAAAAAGAGAGAAAGAAAATGCATACATATTGAAATTGCATAACCTCATTATCATGGTGAGCAAACAAGGAAAAAGAAAAAGAAAGAGAGAGAAAAAAAAATCTCAGCAAAAAAAAAAAAAAAAATTAGCCTGTAGGCCGTGGCCCACTGCCACGTGGCAGTACGGTTAGGTCCGTACGGACCTGTCCGTACAGCCAGGAGAAAAAAAAACAGCAAAAAAAGAAAAGAAAGAAAAGAAAAACGCTGAAAAAAAAAACACAAAAATCAGCGTGGAAAAAAAAACAGAAAGAAAAAAAAAGAGATTTCACGGAAAAAAAAAAAGAAAAAGAGAAAACCGTGAAATGGAAAAAAAAAAGAAAAAAAGAAAGAAAGGAAAAAAAAAGAGAAGAAGAAGAAGCACGAAAAAAAAAAAAGAAAAAGAAGGAAAACGTGCATGAAAAGAAAAAAAAAGAAAAAAAAAAGAAGAAGAAGAAAGAAAAGAAAAGAAAAAAAAATGAAGAAGCTACTTCTACAATGGAGATTCTTGAGGAGGAAGAAAACTTACTTGAAGCCATTGATGGAGAAGAAGAAGAAAAGCTTGGAGATCCTTGAAGAAGAAAAAGCACTTCTAATCTTGGAGAGCATTCTTGAAGATTTCTTGCAAAAAGATAGCAATAGAGCAAAAGCACCAACCCTCTTGCTTTTAGAGAAGAGAGCAAGCCAAAAGAGGAAACAAGGAGAAAGAAAGGAGGTAAGTGCTAAAATTTAGCTACTTTCCCAAAAAGAAAGATATTTTGAAAGAATCTTTCCACAAAAAGAAAACTTGAGAAATTCTCTCCAAGTAAAGATATTTTTAGATATTCTCTACACAAAAGAGATATTTTTAGATATTCTTTACAAATATGACACCATATGAAATCTAGGCCATCTTCAAAGCCTAAGGTCCCATGGGTTAGCCCATATGAGCTAGGTTTGACCACCTAGGCACTAAAAGTGGCTTTTAGTCAAAATATTCCTCTTACCAAGAGCAAAAAAAAAAAAAAAAAAGAGAAAAGAGCAAAAAAAAAAAAAAGAGGTCCCATGCCTCTTTTTAGTTGATGGGACCATTCCAAAAAAAAAAAAAGAGAAAAGAAAGTCTCATGAGTTTCCAAAAACCAAACCATCCAACCTCATGAACCAAATTGAGCCAAAATCTTGAAATTGACATTTCACAAAACCAAATTCCGGTCCCCTAGCTCGCCACATACAGCTTGTTAGGTCATAAGACCAAAACCAAAATCAAAATCCAAACCAAACCAAAACCAACAAACCAAATCTGACCCCCCAACCTGCCACATACAGCTTGTTGGGTCATAAGGTCAAAATCAAAATCAAATCCTGGCCCCCTAACTTGCCACACACAGCTTGTTAGGTCACAAGGTCAAAAACCAAAATCCAAAACCCAAAATCCAAATAACCCATGTCATTTTCAAAACTTTGCCTTGAGATGGTGTGTGATCCCTCTCACTACCATAAAATTCCCCCGGAAACTCAAAAGGCTATCCAAAAAAAAAGAAGCTCAAGACTCTTGGTCAAGTTGGAATCTCTCCTCCAAGTTTCTCTTCGAGGCACATCGACTCCAAAAGCTACTCGTCGCTGTACCCCGAGGGGGCATTTGTTGACACCAAAAAAAGTCACTATGTCTCATCAACATCAAAAAGCCTCGTGAAGCTGCATCCTGCTACAAAACAGGCAAGCCTACTTCAAGCATCAGATTTTGTCAGAATCGGACAGAAACTGAGAGATCCTTCAAGACAGCTAAAAGAGGGGTACACCTGAGGTTTCGGGCCATTCCTACATCGTTTGGCCCAACTTCACTGCTCCGATGCTAAACAAGCGCTCCCGGCGGTGACATCATCAAAAACACCAAAACTTTGATCAGAGCCTACGGATGACTCCAGAATGTCTCCAAAGGACTCCATGCCAAATTTCAAGTCAAACCGACAACGTTTGACCCTCCATCAATGCTCGAGCAGCAAAATCAAGCCTCATGGCGGCGGGAACCACCGAAGCCATCACTCATCAAACAAAATAGATGAGTGGCTTCAACATGCTTCCAAAAGGCTGCATGTCGAATTTCAGGTCATTCCGACAAAGTTTGACCAGGTTTCGATGCTCCGAGAGAAAATCAAGCCTACCGGCGGCGGAGCAATCCGGGACCATGACATCCAAAACGGAGCCCATGGAACGTCTCAAAATGACTCCAATAAGCTCCTCATCGAACTTAAGGTCAATCGGACATCGTTTGACCACATATCAAAGCTCGGCATTTTCCTTGCAGCAAAATCAAGTGAAGCATCGATGGGACCCCAAACGGCTTCAAAACTCAAATAAAAGCCCATGGTTGGTCCTATCCATTGCTCAAGAAGCTTTACCTCAATTTCCAGGTCATTCCGACATCGTTTGTCCTAGTTTCGACTCTTGACGGAAAATCGGCTACAAAGTCTTCGGCTTTCCCAGAAAATGGGAAACTTTGTGCTCCGATTTCGAGCGGGTTCTCGTCAAGTTTTCTCCAAGAAAATATAGTCAATAATTGAGGAAAAATGTCAAGGAAAATACAGAAGAAAAAAGGGACGAAAAAGACGAAAAATCGGCCGAAAACGAAGCTCGGCGACCAAAGGGCAAAAAACCCAAGGTCGCCAGCGACCCTGGGTGCATGGTCGCCCGACGACCCTGCAAATCCAGGTCGCCGGATTTTGCACCAAAACGTCCGTTCTCCGATTCTTTTCGCGTTTCGGGTGTTCCGGCCTCTGTGATTTTCGGAAAATGCAATGTTTGATGCTTGAAACCGACTGATCTTCGTCGACATCTCGGATCCGCCGTCAAAAGCATGAAATTATCACCGATCGTTCCAAGATCGCCAACCGGCTGACCAAGAAAGTGTACTTTCTGTCCGACCGATCGTGAAATCGACAAGACAGATGTCACCGGCCCACCAACATCAATCAATGTCTGAAATTGCACTGCAATCCGACATCAAACAATGAGTGGATCCACCTGTGATGATCGCAAAAAGAATCTCAAAAGGCGCAGCGCGGCCCGCGACTCTTCACATGCCTTGGTGACCACTTAATGACGTTAATTGACCCGTTTATGACAACTTAATGCGGTCATTAACTCATTATTTTGGACAGCCCAGTCAGATTCAAGCATTTGGGAGTTACAAATCCAAGTAATCATGGCATTAAACCCATGAAACTCCCATCATCATGAAGCAAAAAGGCAATTAAAAGCCCACTACCTTCATCGGCCAATCAGAAGCCATGAAAAAGGAGTTACAAAATCAATTTGTAACTCCTCATCAATGCTCTCATCATGGCTATCAATGCCCATAACCATCCCATTGCTACCAAAAGCCTATAAAAGGAGATCCATTTCCAAGAGAGAGGGGATCATCGAAGGATCATCGACATCTATCGACTTGAAGTTCTGCAGTTCTCCCAAAGAAATCCAGACGAAGTCCTGCTGCTCTGCTGCAAAGAACACCACAAGGTGATCAATGTCCCTTGGGGGGCCACCCCCCCAAGGTCACCTCCTTCTCCAACATGGCCTAAACGCGGCTTTTCAGCCCGTTTACTTGGTTTTTCATTGGATATAGGACCTCCTCTTGGTCCTTGTCCTTTATAAAACTGAGGTTAGGAGCCAAGCCAAAGAATCAAAGCATCACATGTTCTCATTTGAAGGACGATGGCGAAGCCCATACATGACTTGCGACCGTCGATCTCAACGTGTCCCCACAATCTCCTGGGAAGTTAGATCCCTTTTCTTACTTTTCTATTGTAGTTTGTATTTCTTAAAGAGACAAAAAGAAATCACAATTCTTGTCTTTCACATTTGATGAGTTTTGTAAAATCGCCTTTCACGGCAAAATCGCCTTTTAAAAATGCCTCCTACAGCATTCTAAAAAAACAGACTTGTCTCTTTTCCTAATATTAATGCAATTTGAAAAGTTAGAAAAAAGGATTGATTTCCTTTCCACTTGTGAAGGTGAATCTCCGGATTATCACCATTCCAAATTCCAAGTAGAAAGTAAATCTGGCATACCCGTACAAAAAATGTTGATGCCCGAGATCTTCCCTCCTCCGCCGAGACCCAGGTCAGCCCCCGGGGTGCGGAGGGAGAGGACGGAAGATTCCCCCTCTTTCGGGTCCATCAATTTTTTTGAGTAACGCTATCATCAGTTGGAATAAAAAATAAAAATATAAAAATGTGGAGGGAAGACTAATCAGGTGTTGCACGTTTTACCGGGACTCTTCGGGATAAATGGCTATATTTGGGGATTTTTACAGTAAAATCCTCAAAAATCATTTTCTTTATTACATTGTCCATCTATTTTTCCAACCATACATTTCATGCTATGGTGTGAGGGCCTCCTGCCTAGTTCTTTTTTTTTCCCCTACTTTCTTTGCACTTGTCCGTTGATATCGGCAAATGTTGAACATAAATTCCTAACAAAAAATCATTTTCTTTATTACATTTTCCATCTGATTTTCCAACCATTTCACCTTTTCATTCTCAGTGACCCTCATTCCCTGCAAAAACCTTCCATTTTTCTTTTTCTCTTTCATACAACACCTTTCTTTTCTTTTTTTTTTTCAGTTGTTATAGGGTTCTTAAAATAATAGAATAATTAACAATATCTCAATTGAATATATATATATATATATTTTTTTTGTGCATCTTATATTTAAGAAATGATACAACACCTGTGCATCTTATTAACTGTGTTTTCTTTTTTCTAAAATTCTACTCATATCCCATAGCTTATTGTAAAATAGAATGTAAAACCTTCTTTCACATTCGGGGATATCGTCATATTTTGTAAATAAAAAAAGTTTTGTAGATATTACAATTTTTTTTTTTGCTTAAAGAAGAGGAGCTTTATTTAGAAAAAATGGACTTGGTTACAAAAGAGGCTAACATCCAAAAACTGAATCTAAGAACCTGATCAGCCTGATCAAGAGTAACAAAAAAGTGAGTTGCAAAATAAACCCCAGATGATCTATGTCAATCTTCATGCTCCATGTTGCGCCCGAATCTCTTGCTCCTGAGAAGCGGTATCACTGTGCGCCTGAGGTCTACCCTACACACATTTGTCAATAGAATAGAGATGTGATATATGAATTGGAAGGGAAGCAGTAAATAACATTTCTACAGGTGGTCCTAATTTTACCAGAGCATCTGCCACTATGTTTGCAGATCGTCGAACAAGTTCTGCCCTCCAACAGTGAATAGTTCCTGTAAGACCCCGACCCGAGTAACCACGATTAGTACTAATTAAGTCACGTGTTAGTGCTAAGTGTGATTAGTAGAATTTGACTAGGTTTGGATTAGAATAGCTTTTGATATAACTTTGAGGAATTTTAAGTGTTTTGTGTTCAGTGGGACCCTTTGGGGGCTCGTTTTGGTTAGTCTTACGTTCACGTGGGGGATTATCCGAGATTCCAATGATTAGTGTTTTGATCCCGTTTTACTCGTCTCGTCGATCCCTACAACCTTCATGTAGATCCCGCACTCATTCGTGACCCCGAAACCCGACTTTCCTAGTATTGAGGGCAAAACAGTCATTTTACACCAAACCTGTATCCAAAAGTTGATATTCCCAAAACCCGTGAAATATATACTTTTTGGAAACTAGATATTTCAGTGATCATTTTTCCCTTCTTCGTCGAATTCGTTCGAGGTCTCGAAAGTCGTGATTTCAGCCTCCAAAGATCTCTAGTGGTGGAGCCCGTACTCAACTTGTATAAATAGAGAACCCTTCTCTTCCATTCTCTCTTTTCCAGCTCAAGAGCCACCCAAGCTAGGGTTTCCTTTCTTTTCTCTTTTCTCCTTGCTTCTCCACCACCAAATCACCACCAACCTTGCAGTAAAAGCCAAATGGAAACTATCATCTTCTTCATTTCTTTGAAAGCTCTCCTTTGATACTATTTGTGGAAAAAGAGACCCATTTCAAGACCTTCCTTGAGCTAGTCTTACCCATTTGAAGAACTTCCAAGTAAGTAATCCCTCTTTCCTCTTGTATATGTGTTTCCTAGCCTATGGGAAGTTTCCATTTTCATTATTGAAGCTTTCCTCTTCCTATGCCTTGTTTTGACCTATTTTAGGGTCTGTATTTGGGGGTTTTTGTTTGTGCTTGTAGGTCATCTTATTAGAGCTTGATTAGTAGCTTGATTTCTTGTTTAGAGACCCAACGCAAGTGGAATGAATAGATATTTTTGGGTTTTGAATGGTTTTATGAGGACATTGATGATTTGACCATGCTTTCCATGTTTTTATTGACTTGCACTGAATTTGAAATGAATTCCCATTAATGGATTTGGTTAGTTCATTTAATGTCTTGGAAAGGTTGATTTATAGCCCTTACTTATTTCTTAATTGTAGCATAAATGAATGTTTGTGAATGGGGTTTCTTATCTTTTTCTTTGATGGTTGATTGAATATGGAAAAGAGGAGATTTGGGTGTATATTGATGGGAGTTTGTTGATGGTTGGATGATGTCTGGAGGGAGTTTGAGCCTCCCATTTTGTTGTAGAAAATGAGGCTCAATGGGATTTGTAGGAAGAAGAAAGAAATGGGAGAACAAAGCTGTCCCGGAACCAGTTTCTGGACAGTTCGCTCGAGCGAACTGACAGGTCGCTCGAGCGAACTATCCAGAAAAAGGTCTGAACCATTCTAGTGGACAGTTCGCTCTAGTGAACCTCAAATCGCTCAAGCGAACCCTCCCAGAACTCATTCCAGAGAATGGTTAGCTCGAGCACACGAATTGTTCGCTCGAGCCAACCTGAACTGGACGAGTTCGCTCGAGCGAACCCTTCCTGTGACCATTCCAGAGACCACTCCGCTCGAGCGAACTGTAACGTCAGCTCGAGCTATGGGTACTGTTCACTTGGGGACAAGTTTAGAGCAAAAGCAAAATGTCCATGTGATCGAGAGAGGTTCGTTGAGAACCTTAATCTGATGGGAAATGTACTGACGATATAAGTAACCCAATTGAGAAAGGAACCACATCACGAATACTCATTTAAAGTTTTGAAAATTCCAAGGTATGTAAGGAGCCCGGAATGTCTTCAAACTCAAGGAGTACTAGGTGTCTATAGTAAATTGACATACGGGTCCCCTACTCACTTTGAACTAGTTTTGAATCCCGAGATTTAGAAAGTCCATTAATATTCCATTATCCCCGAATTTTTGATACGCACTCCCGAAATACATGATCTATGATTTACCATTTTCGAAGACACTGGAATCATACTTGTAGTATTTTTACTAATCCCGATGTGCATTGCTTGATATTGAAAGGATACTTGTGCCTTTGAGCACCCCCGTCTTGCCCGTCTATATACTTGCACTGGATTTATTTTACACATGTCTTGATTTTACTATTTGACCTATAAGTCGGTACCACTAAGCTTGGATAACCTTGCCGGTCTGATCCACCGACTTGGAAATCCCCCTCTTGTCCCACCAGCTGCAGTTTGGATCCTGCTACCCTGTTATTACCGTGGTCTTGTCTCGATACCGCGGATTGCTACCGTGGTTCCCAATGCCCGACTCGCTACCGTGGTCATGCCCCGTATTATTATATATCTATATGTAAATTTCGTTGCACCTCCTCACTTCGGTGACTGAGGTCAACGCCTTGATATGCTTGCTCTTGTCACTTCGGTGATAGAGGATTTAGCTTCATGTGGTTGCCACCTTACTTGTTCTCCCGATTCCTTGGATTCCTGTACATGTTTTATACTGCATACATATGTTTTCAGTAAATGAATTATTTCCTTTATGAAAGTTATTGTTCAACGGGTCTACATGTTTTCCAAGGTAAATGTATTTACTTTAGTATTGTGATATCTTTTCACCCACCTGCCAAACCGTTGTGTTTGACCCACTCTTTGGTACTTAGGTCCCGTTGTTGGTTACCCCGAGGAGGAGCATGAGGAGGCGGTCGGAGAACCGCAGCAGTTAGTTGAGTGGCATGCCGATGATGTTGTCTAAACATCTGGTTGCCCGAGTTGTGTAACATTTTGAGGGTTGATATTAACTATTCTTTTGGAGGTTATTGTTTTGTGTATATTAGCCTTTGTTGGCCTCTATTTTTGGGAATGTAATTAAATGATCTTTTGTTTAAACCTTAACATTACTTCTGGGGAAACGCTTATGATCATTGCTCATTCTGATACTTGTTTATAAACGTGTTATCAGTCTTGCTATTTTAGGTGTGAATGTTGATTCACTACACGCTTCCGCAATCATACCAAATATTTATGTTGTTGATATATCCTCACCGCGGACACCTATGGGAAATCACGTGCACGGGTAATATGCGTTCTTTATTAACCCGTGTACATATTGGAATCATTTATTTATATCCGCCATCACCATTACTTAGTCCCGATCCCGGATTAGGCTTGCGGGCCCGGTCCGGGGTCGCGACAGTTCCCATAGTTGAAATGATGCGACGCCATAAATGGATTAAGTTCCAAGGGAAGCCATGATTTGAATGTAGAGAAGACAAGATAATGAGAGAATCTCCTTCTATGATGATGTCTGCAAGACCTAATTCAATGCATAGTTGTAATCCTCGAAGGAAAGCTTGCATTTCGGCTTCAATGGGGGATTTGGTTGCAGCAGCATAGGAGAAGGCCTGGATGAGCTTGCCATGTTGATCCCGGATGATTCCACCAATACCCGCGGTTCCATATATTGGGTTAAATGACCCATCAATATTTAATTTGTGGACTATTGGTGGAGGAACAGACCAGGTCTCCTGTGGTCTAGATCCAGGGTTGAAATTATGAAGAACGGATGTGGCCACCTTCCATTCATGTAAGGCCTGAATAATTTTCCCAATGATGGAGGCAGGGTGAAAGAGTTGGGCTTGGAATATGATGGCATTCCTAGCCTTCCACAGGTACCACCAGGTCCAGGAGATAATCTGCAGATGTTCCAGAGGTTGTCACCAAAACCAATTATGGATGGACCCGATGGGAACTTGACTATGGAGTTTAGCTTGAAAAGTTTGCCAAATATTATGCGTGGCTGGGCAAGAGGAGAAAAGTTGATTTACCGATTTTGACTATGGCATAGGACGCATATGGGGCTAATGTTAGGGAAGATTCGATGCAAATGGTCCCTAGTATGGAGTCTTCCATGGAGACACTTCCATAGGAACATCTTTTGCTTGGAAGGGAGGGGAAGACACTTGAGAGTTGTCCATGGGAGATGGGTTCCCATAAGCATAGGATGGAGATGGTGACACAGAGCTTTGGTAGTACATTCACCAGCGTTTTGGTCTTTCCAGCAAGGGATATCTTGACCACCCAGAGGAAGAGAGCAAATCGTCTCCATAGTATCGATCATCCACCATTGGCGAAGAAGGTCCTTATTCTAGCTTGGTTGGTTCACATGGTCCTTATTCTAGATGGTGATCCAGAGAATGGTGGAATTGGCATGGGTAGCAGGCAATGAGTAGGGCTACTGGTGGGGAGGGTCTCCAGGATTCCATTGATCGTTAAGAGCATCAATGGATTCCCCATTACCCACAACCCAATGAAGATGGTCCAGAATATGGTGTCTCAGATGAAGCATTCTTCTCCAGATGGGGGAGTCATTCTGGATTTGGTTGCAATTTCTAAAATTTGAAAAACGTAGGTATTTCTGAGACAAGATGGAAGCCCAATGAGTCTTGGGATTAATGCTGAAGCACCACACCAAATTAGTGAACTGAGCCTTGGATTGGGTCCGGATATCCCTGATGGCCAGTCCTCTTACCGGAAGAGGTCTGTGCAAGCATTCCTTAAAGTGTTCCCCGACCAAAGGAAAGATGCATTGATGTGATTGATAGTTTTGATAACCCTTCTGATGGACTCGCATTTCAATGTGGCGCTACCGAAGTCAGCGAACGTGAGAGTCCATGGGATCCAATCCTTTCGCGACCGGTGTCGGAATGTGAGCATCAACATTTTTTGTACGGGTATGCCAGATTTTCTACTCTACTTGGAGTTGACAAGTGGTGGTTGTTGACACCAAAAAAGTCACTTTGCCTCCTCAACATCAAGAAGCCACAAGAAGCTGCATCCTGCTACAAACAGGCAATGCTAGTTCAGGCATTAGATCTTGTTAGAATCAGACAAAAACTGCAAGATCCTTCAAGATAGCAAAACGAGGGGTACACATGAAGTTTCGGGCCATTCCGACATCGTTTGGCCTAACTTCACTCCTCCGACAGCTAAACAGGTGCTCCCGGCGGCGACGATGTCGAAGATATCAAAACTTCGATCAGAGCCTACGGATGGTTCCAAAATACCTCTAAAAGGCTCATTGCCAAATCTCAAGTCAAACCGACAATGCTTGACCCTCCATCAATGCTCGAGCAGCAAAATCAAGCCTCTCGGCGGCAAGAACCACCGAGGCCATCACTCATCAAACAAAGTACATGAGTGGCTTCAACATGCTTCCAAAGTGCTGCACGTCGAATTTCAGGTCATTTCGACAACGTTTGACTAGACTTCGATGCTCTGAAAGAAAATCAAGCCTACCGGCGGCAGAGCCTCCCGGGACCATGACATCCAAATCGGAGCTAATGGATCATCTCTACATGACTCCAATAGGCTCGATGTCAAATTTCAGGTCAATCGGACATCGGTTAACCGTATATCAAAGCTCGACATCATCCTTGCAGTAAAATCAAGTCTAGCATTGACGGGAACCTAAACGGCTTCAAAACTCAAATAAAAGCCCATGGTTGGTCCCATCCACTGCTCAAGAGGCTTCACCTCGAATTTCAGGTCATGCCGACATCGTTTGGCCTAGTTTCGACTCTTGACGGAAAATCGGCTACAAAGTCTTCGGCTTTTCCAAAAAATGGGAAACTTTGTGCTTCGGTTTTGTGCGGGTTCTTGTCAAGTTTTCTCCAAGAAAATCAAGTCAATAATTGAGGGAAAATGTCAAGAAAAATACAGAAGAAAAAATGAACGAAAAAGAAGAAGAAACGGCCGAAAAACGAAGCGGCGACCAAAGGGGACAAAACCCCCATGGTCGCCGGCGACCATGGCCCATGGTCGTCCGCGACCTTGGCCCAAGGTCACCGGCGACCCTGAGTGCATGGTCGCCGGCGACCCTGGAAATCCGAGTTGCTGGATTTTTCGTCGGATGGCCCGTTTTCTCGTCCTTTCTGCGTTTCGGGAGTTCCTGCCTCTGTGATTTCCCAAAAACCCGATTCTTGATGCTTGAAAATAGCTGATCTTCGCCAAACTCTCGGATCCGCCGTTAAGAGCATGAAATCATCACTGATCGCTCCAAGATCGCAAACCGGCTGACCAAGAAAGTACACTTTCTGTCCGACCGATCGAGAAATCGACAAGACAGATGTCACCGGCCCACCAACATCAATCAATGTCTGAAGTTGCATCACAATCCGACATCAGAAAACGTGTGGATCCATCGGCGATCATCACAAGAAGAATCCTAAAAAACGCGGTGCGGCCCGCGACTCTTCAAATGCCCCGGCGACCACTTAATGCTGTTAATTGACCCGTTTTATGACAACTTAATGCGGTCATTAACTCATTATTTTGGACGGCCCAATCAGATTCAAGGAAAAAGGAGTTACAAGTCCAAGTAATCATGGCATTAAAACCATGAAACTCCCCTCATCAAGGAGATTAAATGCCCATCATTCTCCATCGGCCAATTACAAGCCAAGAAAAAGGAGTTACAAAATCAAGAAATAAAAACTTATAATTCCTCCCATCATGGAGCATCAATGCCATCAATTCTCTCATCATGGCCATCAATGCCCATAAACCACCTCATGGCTACCAAGAGCCTATAAAAGGAGGTCCATTCCAAAGAGAGAGGCACTTGCACACCTGCCTACTTGCACACCGACCGACAACTACCGACCGACACCAAGACACACATACATACATCCGGATTCTGGAAAATCTCAGAGAAATTCTGACGAAGTCCTACTACTCTACTACAAGAAACACCACAAGGTGATCAAAGTCCCTTGGGGGGCCGCACCCCCCCTAAGGTCTTCTTCTTATATCCAACATGGCCTAAACACGGCTTTTCAGCCCGTTTACTCGGTTTTTTATTGGATATAGGGCCTCCCATTGGTCTTTATCCTCTAAAAAACTGAGGTCGGAGCCAAGCCGAAGAATCGAAGCATCGAGCATTTTCATTTGAAGGAAGATGGCGAAGTCCATACATGACTTGTTACCGTTGATCTGAACGTGTCCCCACAATTTCCTGAGAAGTTAGATACCTTTTTTCCCTTTTCAATTGTAATTTGTATTTTTTAAAGAGAAAAAAAAATAGCAATTCTTGTCCTTCATTTTGATGAGATTTATAAATCGCCTTTTACGGCAAAATCGCCTTTCACAGCACCAAATCGCCTTTTACGGCAGACAAACAAAAAATTGCCGTTTACGGAATTCTAAAAAATCTTGTCTCTTTTCTTAAATATTTATGCAATTTGAAAATTTAGAAACAATGATCGATTTCCTTTCTACTTTTGAAGGCGAATCTCCGGATCATCACCACTCCAAATTCCAAGTAGAATAAAAAATCTGGCATACCCGTACAAAAAATGTCGATACTCGCTTTTCTCCTCCGCCGGACCCCGGCAGCCCCCGGGGTGGAAGGAGAGGACGAAAGGTCGGGTCCATCAAGTTGGCATACCCGGTGGGACCCGTTCACTTGAGAACGTGATGCTTCAATTCCTTGGCTCCTTTCTAGTTGGTGGCCTATGTTGGATCTTGCATCTTTTAAAAAGAAAAACATGAGGTGTGATTTCATTCATTCTTTCTCATTTCAAAAAAAAAAAAATCTCATTTCAAACTCTTTAAAAAAAATCTGATTTCTCTCTTTTGGATTCAATTTTGAGAAACTTTGATCATCTCCTCTTCGAACTTGATAGCTCACAGAAATGTTTGCAGCTATTATTCTTATCAGGGAATGGGCCATCTTTTCTCTTTGATGAGTTCGATAGGGATTTTCAAAAATATATATATATATATATATCTTTTTTTAAAAAAATCAGTTCTCTTTCTTTTGGATTCAAATTTGAGAAACTTTGGTTTTTCCCTTTCGGATTTAGCGCTCGCAGAAATGTTTGAGCTTGGGTTTGGATTGGAACACTATTCGCTCTCTTTGATGAGTTCATTAGAAATCTTTCAAAAAAAAAAGGTTCAAAAGAAAAAAAAACACTAAGGTTGTACCAATTGCGTTCTTTGACCAAAGTGGATCTAAGAAAAGCCTTGTGTAGAGTGTGGAGGCAGCTTGACTGTTCGAGGCAAGGGTCCTTCAAACGGGTTCATTAAGTAATCCTACCCTTACTTGGGGGCTGATCTTTCTACTAAGGTTTCATAAGATCGAATTGAAAACCTATGTGCACCTTTCAAAAAAAAAATCTTCAAAAAAAAAAAAAAACTTTCAAAAAAAACAAAAAAAAAAACTTCGATCACTTTTGAGTTCAGAATTGAGAAATCTTGGTTTTTTCCCTTTCGGATTCAGTGTTCGCAGAAATGTTGAGCCTTTGTTCGGGTTGGAACACCATTTGCTCTCTTTGATGAATTCAATCTTGACCCTTCAAAAAAACAAAAAACTTCCGTTATTATTGGATTCACATCCGAGAAATTCTGGTTCCTTCCCTTTTGGACTCAGTGCTCGCAGAAATGTTTGAGCCTATGTTCGGGTTGGATCACCATTTGCTCTCTTTTATGAACCCAATTTTGACATTTCAAAAAGAAATCACATCTCGTGTCCTTTCAAAGGATGCGATTTACAACATTTGTGCCTAGCAGTGCTAGTACGCCCATTTTCGGGTCTACTGTATTTGAGTCTTGCTTATATCATTTGTATCTCCAACCTTATATCATTTTACCTCGAGTGAGCCTTGCTTCTCGGTAATTTGAATTAAGGTCTACAATTGCTTCTAGCAGTCACTAGAACGCTCACCCTGAGCCTATCATACTTGCATGTAGAACAATTGTACCCTCTATGGCTTTTTGCCTTCTTCATCATGCTTGGGATGGACCATGTCCCGTGGAGCGATTTGAAAAGACAAAACCATAGTTATTCTCCATTTATGATCACCATATTCTTGTGATTACTAATGGATGTGGTCTTGTTTCAGAAGTTTTCAAACTAACAATGGTAGCTTCATTGGCTATCACTTTTGATGAGAACAAGTACTAGCTTATGTTTCAAAACAAGCAAGACAAGCGCACTCATAAGCGCCCTGTCAGTTGCCGAAGTGTTATCTCCCTCGACAACTCTCAAAAGACCGGGTCAACCTCTACTCCCCGAACCATCGTCTTCGGGTCGCTGGGACCATTCCCACTCCCCGTAGAAGAAACGTACCTGCTAAGAAGCAGAAAATTGCCACGTAACGTGTCGCTAACTTGGCACCAAGGGCGAACACAAAGAAGCCTGAAGCCTGTGGCGCTCCCACGAAGCCTCAACCTACAAGAAACCAAGTTTGCCCCAAAACTTGGTCCCCGAGACCTTCACCAAAGCAACGAAGGTCCCGAACATCTGCAAAGCCAGCATACTTGGTCCCTCTCAAGGAGAATTGGTTCTACCTTCTCTCTTACATGAAAGAGGAGAAACCTACCCTCCGCCAAACAAACAAACCAATCCAGCATGAGCCGGCTTGCTCCTATAAGCCCAAAATCAAATCCTGCATCGTTAGGCCTCCGCAAAAACCAGCTAAAGCCTACACTTCTGCGAGTCGACCCTTTATCACAGCAGGGGCCAAACTCGTGAAATTCAAAGCCTCACTGCGACAGGCAAAGGACCGGGTCCGGATCCTGTTCATGCCTTGCTTCAAAGAAGACAAGCTCGGTTGCTGCGCACGGGGACTACATCCTTCATTGCCAGAGCCCAGCCAGAGCTGACTGAAGCTCAAATTGCTAGTCGTATACGTCGCCGCGAGGCATATCTGTTATACCCTAAGTTGTGTTTGCAATTTGATGTCCAACATTTGCATCATGTTCATCTTATATCATTTCTTACAGTTTTATCTTGAAAATCACAGGATTTTAAATCAACATGCTCAAACTCTATTTCGAATCTTTTGGTTGATTTTAGTCTCATTTTGAAAAGCATTTTCTTGATTGAGTTTAGTCTCGAAACACCTTTTACATTCTGAGTTTCAAAGTTTTTCTAAACGTTAGATTTTTATTGGAACCTCAGAACTTCAGAAGACAGTCTGACCATACTATCGGCTAAACAACCTTGGACCGAAGCCTAACCGAACTCACTCGGTTAGCTTTTCTGAAGGGTGTTTCTGATGTCGGTTAGTGTGTCTGTTAGGTGTCGGCTAACCGACTATAGAAAAAGAACTAACCGAACACTATGTCGGTCCAAATTCCAGAGAGCTGTTTTTTCATATATTTTACACGTCGGTCAGCTTGTCGGTTTGGACTCGTTTAACCGACAATAGAAAGAAGCTAACCGAAAGCATGCTGTCCCGAAAAACAGGAAGTTAGAATTTTACAATCACTTTTGTGTCGGTCAGGGCTCGGTTAACCGACCTTGCTTCTGAACCTGACCGAAGCTCTCTCGGTTAAAATTCCAGAGAGGTGTTTTCTGACCATGTTTGCACTGTCGGTTAGGGTGTCGGTCAGGCCTCGGTTAACCGAATATCTCGGCTAACCGAACCATACTTTATGGTCAGCAAGATTTTCAAAAATATGACCGTTGGCTTGTGACCGTTGGGGGTGTCGGTTAACCGACCCCTAGATGTCGGCTAACCGACATATAGCCGTTGGCCCAAAATTTCTATAAAAACAAAGTCTTTCCATGGCCAAAAATGATGATTCTTGATGATCTAAGAAGCCCTCTTTGACACACATCAAGACCAAAGAAAGGGAAACAAGCCAAGGAAAGCTAAGGGCCATTAAGGAAAGCTAAAGCTTGGATCAATGAAGTTAAATCTCCGAGTAAGCTTTGCTTAATTTTAAACATATGTTTTATGCTTTGACTAAACTATTGGTAAATATTCTCTAGTATATAAACTATGTTGTGTTGAATTCTAAACCATTTAAACTTTGTTTTAAAACTTTGAATTCTTCACTTTGATTTCAAAACAAGTTTTCTTTAAAAACTTTAATACATGTTCTTGTCAAAATCTTGGATTTGTTTGATAACATGTTTTGTTGAACTTGTTTGAATCATACATGTTGTTTTCACAATCCTAAACCTTTGTTGCTCTAGTTTTGAAAACAACACTTAGCATGCTCACTTGTCTAAACCCTAATTAGTTACAAGTGACTTGCTTTAAACTTCAATCAAATCCTTGTATGCATTAAACCCTTGAATGCTTCTTAGCATACATTGAATGATCTTAAACTTTTAATATTGATTGAAGTTTCCACACACTCACTTCATAAGCATACATCTTTGCATTCATAGTGTTTGTGTGAGTTTGATTTTCACTTTCATATCCGCCTAATTAAGAGGCAATTATATTGAGCTTAAATTGTATCTCTTAGAGTGTTTTGTGAAGACAACTTCTTGAGAGAAAATCTTTTATTGTAAAGGTTATTGCTTAGCCTAAGAAAAGCATTGTATAAAGGTTATTGCTTAGCCTATAAAAGCACATTGTAAGGTTATTGCTTAGCCTAGAAAAGCATAGTGTTTAAGGTTATTGCTTAGCCTTTTAAAAAGCATAAATAGTGGAAATCCGGTGGGGTGTAGATTCACAAGCCGGTAGTGGATGTAGACACGTTGGCCGAACCACTATAAATCTTGTGTTGTGGTGATTGCTTCTTGTGGTGATTGTTGTTTAGCTTCCGCATTTAGTTTGTTAATCATCATAAGTGGTTAATTGTCTTAAAGAAGTTTAAAATTGGCATAATTAGTCTATAACCTGTAGATCACCCTATTCACCCCCCCTTTAGGGTTCGGATCCGGAACTTTCAATATCGACAAAAGAGACTACAGAAATAAAGAACCCAGCATTCTACCCTCCAGGTCTCTAAAAAAAGGGTCAAAAAAGAAAGACCCAACCAAGTTGTTGCTGTCCATATGGTTGGCAAAACCAGAAGATGCCAGAAGTCAACAACCAAAATTCATGTCAGACGTCCGCTGACTTGCAGCATCTCCCGGACACGAACACATCTAGAAGAATCCTCCACTCCTTCAAGCCAAGGACACCGGAGTAATCACTCCTCAGACTCTTCATAAAAAAGAATGAGCCTCAGCTCAGTCACCAGGACGATTTCTTCGTTCGAATCTCGAGGAATGAACATCCTGGCTACAAATTCTGAGCAGCCTCCACCGCATGATGACGTAGCCGCACGCATCCAACAATTGGCATGGTCAGTAGAGGATCGAAACTCTCATGGAAAATCTTCTTCTCGCTTTTCAACGTCAAGAAAATAATTAAGCCCCTCCAAATCCTCAAGATGACGAGGCCAATGCAGAAAACAATGAGTCACGCGCCCTTACCAAAAAGGACGTTGAAGATATCCTCGCCAAAGTAAAAGAAGAGGATATACTGAAGGAACATGGGATCAAGCCACCCTATCCCATATGGATGGACTCGGTTCTGTTTCCCGCAAAATTCAAACAACCTACTCTCCAGACATATACGGGAAAAGGTTCAGCCAGACAGCATGTCATCCACTTCAAGATCCTAACGGGAGCTATGCCCTCAAGATCCGTCTCTTTGCAAGTACCTTAAAAGGTACGGGCTTTGATTGGTACTCCACTCTGCCGGAGAACTCCATCCAAAACTGGGCCATGCTGGAGACACGCTTCCTGACCCACTTCTATGGTGAGGACCATCCTGTTACTATGGCTCAGCTCTGTAGCCTAAAACAAGGAGAGAATGAGTCAACATATGACTTCATTCACAAGTGGAAGGCGATGGCGTACAAATGCTCAGACGTACTGCCGCAAGCGTCGCTAGTCAACATCTGCCGTAACAACATGAGAGCAAGGATCCTCTCCATCATCATCGGCAACAAATCAAAGAACCTAGGAGAACTCCTCGAAGCTTCCATGGAGGCTGAAATGGTGATCAAAGACCTCAACAATCAGAAATCGTCAAAGAAAGAGCCGACTGCCATGACGACCTCAAAACCAAAGAAAAAGGAGGTTCTCAATGTGCAGACCAAGTCAGCTCCTCAACAGCCAAAGAAAGCTGAAAACAAAGCTACAGCTAAAAGACCTGAACTCTCTGTGTTGACACCAAAAAAGTCAATATGTCTCCTCAACATCGAGAAGCTTCCTGAAGCTGCATCCTGCTAAAAATAGGCAAGGCTACTTCAAGCATCAGATTTTGTCAGAATCAGACAGAAATCGAGAGATCCTTCAAAACAGCTAAAAGAGGGGTACACCTGAGGTTTCGGGTCATTCCGATATCGTTTGGCCCAACTTCACCGCTCCGACAGCTAAACAGGCGCTCCCGGCGGCAACATCATCAAAGACACCAAAACTTTGATCAAAGCCTACGAATGACTCCAGAATGTCTCCAAAGGGCTCCATGCCAAATTTCAAGTCAAACCGACAACGTTTGACCCTCCATCAATGCTCGAGTAGCAAAATCAAGCCTCCCGGCGGCGGAAACCACCGAAGCTATCACTCATCAAACAAAATACATGAGTGGCTTCAACATGCTTCCAAAAGGCTGCACGTCAAATTTCAGGTCATTCCGACAACGTTTGACCAGGTTTCGATGCTCCGAGAGAAAATCATGCCTACCGGCGACGGAGCAACCCGGGACCATGACATCCAAAACGGAGCTCATGGAACGTCTCAAAATGACTCCAATAGGCTCCTCGTCAAATTTCAGGTCAATCGGACATCGTTTAACCACATATCAAAGCTCGGCATTTTCCCCGCAGCAAAATCAAGTGAAGCATCGATGGGACCCCAAACGGCTTCAAAACTTAAATAAAAGCCCATGGTTGGTCCTATCCACTGCTCAAGAAGCTTCACCTCAATTTTCAGGTCATTCCGACATCGTTTGACCTAGTTTCGACGCTTGATGGAAAATCGGCTACAAAGTCTTCGGCTTTCCCAAAAAATAGGAAACTTTGTGCTCCGATTTCGCAAAGGTTCTCGTCAAGATTTCTTCAAGAAAATCAAGTCAATAATTGAGGAAAAATTTCAAGAAAAATACAGAAGAAAAAAGAGACAAAAAAGACGAAATAACGGCCGAAAACGACGATCGGCGACCAAACGGGCCGAAGCCCCATTGTCGCCGGCGACCCTGGAAATCTGGGTCGCCGGATTTTGCGCCGAATCGTCCGTTTTTCGATTCTTTTCGCGTTTCGGGTGTTTTGGCCTCTGTGATTTTCTGAAAATCCAATGTTTGGTGCTTCAAAACCACTGATCTTCGTCGACATCTCGGATCCACCGTCAAAAGCATGAAATCATCACCGATCGCCTCAAGATCGCCAACCGGCTGACCAAGAAAGTGCACTTTCTGTCCGACCGATCGTGAAATCGACAAGACAGATGTCACCGGCCTGTCAACATCAATCAATGTCTGAAATTGCATTGCATTCTGTTATCAAACAATGCGTGGATCCACCCGTGATGGTCGCAAGAAGAATCTCAAAAGGCGCAGCGCGGCCCACGACTCTTCACATGCCTTGGCAACCACTTAATGACGTTAATTGACCCATTAAAGCAGTCATTAACTCATTATTTTGGACGGCCCACTCAGAACCAAGCATTTGGGAGTTACAAATTCAAGCAATCATGGCATTAAACCCATGAAACTCCCATCATCATGAAGCATAAAGGTGATTGAATGCCCACTACCTTCATCGGCCAATCACAAGCCTTGAAAAAGGAGTTACAAAATCAACTTGTAACTCCTCATCAATTCTTTCATCATGGCCATCAATGCCAATAAACACCTTATGGCTACCAAAAGCCTATAAAAGGAGGTCCATTCCAAGAAGAAAAAAAGAAGATGAAAATAGATCCCAAGTGCAAGCTCTGAAAATCCAGAAAATCCAAGAGAGAGACGAAGTCCTGCTACTTTGCTCCCGGAAGCACCAGAAGGTGATCAACGTCCCTTGGGGGGCCACCCCCCCAAGGTCACCTCCTTCTCCAACATGGCCTAAACGCGGCTTTTCAGCCCGTTTACTCGGTTTTTCATTGGATATAGGACCTTCTCTTGGTCCTTGTCCTTTAAAAAACTGAGGTTAGGAGCCAAGCCAAAGAATCAAAGCATCACGTATTCTCATTTGAAGGACGATAGCGAAGCCCATACATGACTTGCGACCGTCGATCTCAACGTGTCCCCACAATCTCCTGAGAAGTTAGATCCCTTTTCTTCCTTTTCTAGTGTAGTTTGTATTTCTTAAAGAGACAAAAAGAAATCACAATTCTTGTCTTTCATATTTGATGAGTTTTGTAAAAATGCCTTTCACGGCAAAATCGCCTTTCACGGCAAAACAAACAAAAACGCCTCTTACGGCATTCTAAAAACTTGTCTCTTTTCTTAATATTTATGCAATTTGAAAAGTTAGAAAAAAGGATTGATTTCCTTTCCACTTGTGAAGGTGAATCTCCGGATTATCACTATCCCAAATTCCAAGTAGAAAGTAAATCTGGCATACCCGTACAAAAATGTTGATGCCCGAGATCTTCTCTCCTCCGCCGAGACCCAGGTCAGCCCCCGGGGTGTGGAGGGAGAGGATGGAAGAATCCCCTTTTTTTCGGGTCCATCAAGCTGGCATACCCGGTGGGACACGTTGACTTGAGAACGTGATGCTTTGATCACTTGGCTCCTTTCTAGTTGGTGGCCTATGTTGCATTTTGCATCTAAAAAAATACGAGATGGGATTTCAATTGTTCTTTCTCACTTAAAAAAAAAAAAAAACAAATCTGATCTCTTTTCTTAGATTCAACTTTGAGAAATTTTGATCCTTCCCTCTTCGAACTTGATAGCTCATAGAAATGTTCGCAGCTATCGTTCATATCGGGGATTGGGCCACCTTTTCTCTTTGATGAGTCCAATTGGGATTTCAAAAAAAAAACACCTTCATTTCAAACTCTTAAAAAAAATGATCTCTCTTTCTCAAGATTCAACTTTGAGAAATTTTGATCCTCTCCTCCTTGAACTCGATAGCTCACAGAAATGTTCGCAGCTATCGTTCATATCGGGGATTGGGCCATCTTTTCTCTTTGATGAGTCCAATTTGGATTTCAAAAAAAAATTTGTAATTTCAAAAAAAATTAGTTTTCTCTCTTTTGCATTCAAAGTTGAGAATCCTTGGTTCCTACCTTTTCGGATTTAGCGCTCGTAGAAATGTTGAGCCTTTGTTCGGATTGGAACACTATTCGCTCTCTTTGATGAGTTCATTAAAAAAAAAAAAACCTTTCAAAAAAAAAAGATTTCAAAAAAGAACACTAAGATTCCACCAGTTGCGTTCTTTGACCAAAGTGGATTTAAGAAAAGCCTTGTCCAGAGTGTGGAGACAGTTAGACTGTTCGAGGCAAGGGTCCTCCAAACGGGTTCATTAAGCAATCCTACCCTTACCTGGGGGCTGATCTATCTACTAAGGTTTCATAAGATCGAATTGGAAACCTATGTGCACCTTTCAAAAAAATTCTATAAAAAAAAATCCTAAAAAAAAAAACTTCTGTCACTTTGAATTCAGAGTTGAGAAATTTGGTTCTTTCCCTTTCGGATTTAGCGCTCGCAGAAATGTTGAGCCTTGTTCGAAATGGAACACCATTTGCTCTCTTCAATGAATTCAATCTTGACTTTTCAAAAAAAAAAATTCTTTTTTTAAAAAAAATTTTTTTTTTGTCACTTTTGAATTCAGAGTTGAGAAATCTTGGTTCTTTTCCTTCCGGATTTAGCGCTCGCAGAAATGTTGAGCCTTGCTCGGAATGAAACACCATTTGCTCTCTTCGATGAATTCAATCTTGACCTTTCAAAAAAAAACTTCCGTCACATCTGGACTTACATCCGAGAAATTGTGGTTCCTTCCCTTCTGAATTTAGTGCTCGCAGAAATGTTGAGCCTTTGTTCGGATTGGAATACTATTTGCTCTCCTTTGTGAATCCAAATTTGACCTTTCAAAAAAAAATCCCATCTCGTGTCCTTCCCAAGGATGCGATTTGCAACATTTGTGCCTAGCGGTGCTAGTACGCCCTTTCGGGTCTACTGTATTCGCGACCGACACATTTGTATCTCCAACCTTATATCATTTTACCTCGAGTGAGCCTTGCTTCTCGGTAATTTGAATTAAGGTCTACAATTGCTTCTAGCAGTCACTGGAACGCTCACTCTGAGCCTACCATACTTGCATTTTAGAACAATTGTATCCTCTATGGCTTTTTGCCTTCTTCGTCGTCCTTGGGTTGGGCCATGTCCCCTCAAGTGATTTGAAAAGACAAAACCATAGTTGTTCTCCATTTACAATCACCATATTCTTGTGATTACTAATGGATTTGGTCTTATTTCAGAAGTTTTCCAAAACTAACAATGGCAGCTTCATTGACCATCACTTTCGAAGAGAACAAGTACCAGCTTATGCTTCAAGATAAGCAAAACAAGCATAAGCGCCCTGCCAGTTGCCGAAGCGTCATCTCTCTCGACAACTCCCCAAAACACCGGGTCAACTTCAACTCCCCGGACCATCGTCTTCGGATCGCTGGGACCATTCCCACTTCCCGCAGAAGACACTGTACCTGCCAAGAAGCAGAAAACCGCCCCGCAACGTGTCACTAAAATGGCGCCAAGGGCGAACACCAAGAAGATTGAAGCCCGTGGCGTTCCCACGAAGCCTCAACCCACAAGAAACCAGGTTTACACCAAAACTTGGTCTCCGAGATCTTCGCCAAAGCAACGGAGGTCCCAAACATCTGCAAAGCCAGCATACCTGGCCCCTCTCAAGGAGAATCAGTTCTACCCTCTCTCTTACATGAAAGAGGAGAAACCTACCCTCCACCCAAAAAACAAACAAAACCATTATGAGCCGGCTTGCTCCTACAAGCCCAAAATCAAATCCTGCATTGTTAGGCCTACACAAAAACATGTTGAAGCCTGCACTCCCGCGAGTTGACCCTTCATCTCAACAGGGGCCGAGCTCGCAAAATTCAAATCTTCACTACGACAGACAAAGGACCGCATCCAGATTCTGTCCTTGCCAAGCTTTAAAGAAGACAAACTCGGCTGCTGCGCACAAGGGACTACATCCTTCATCGCCAGAGCCCAGCCAGAGCCGACTGAAGCTCAAATTGCTCGTCGTATGCGTCGCCACACTGCATATCGACAAAAGAGATTCGAGAAACAAAGAACCCAGCATTCTACTCTCCATGTCTCAAACAGATGGGTCGAAAAAGAAAGACCCGACCAATTCGTTGCTGTTCATATGGATGGCAAAACCAGAAAACGCCGGAAGTCAGCAACCAAAATCAGTGTTAGACGTCCAGTGACTCGCAGCGTCTCTCGGGCAAGAACACATCTGGAAGAGTCTTCCACTCCTCCAAGCCAAGAACATCAGAGTAATCGCTCCTCAGATTCTTCATCCAGAAGAATGAGCCCCAGCTCAGTCACCAGGACGATTTCTTCGTTCGAATCCCTAGGGATGAACATCTTGGTTACAAGTTCTGAGCCGCCTCCACAGCATGACGATGTAACTACACGCATCCAGCAGTTGGAGCAAGGACAACAGAGAATTGAGACTCTGATGGAAAATTTGATTCTCACTCTACAGCGTCCACCACCTAACAATGAAACCCCTCCGAATCATGAAGATGACGAGGGCAATGCAGAAAACAATGAGTCTCGCGCCCTTACCAGAAAGGACGTGGACGATATCCTCGCAAAAGCAAAATAAGAGGATACATTGAAGGAACATGGGATCAAGCCACCCTACCCTCTATGGATGGACTCGGTTCCGTTCCCGGCAAAATTCAAAAACCTACTCTCCAAACATATACTTGGAAAGGTTCAGCCAGACAACATGTCATCCATTTCAAGATCCTGACGGGAGCTATTGCGGATCAAGATGCCCTCAAGATTCGCCTCTTTGCAAGTACCCTAAAAGTTACAGCCTTTGATTGGTACTCCACTCTGCCGGAGAACTCCATTCAGAACTGGGCTATGCTAGAGACACGCTTCCTGACCCACTTCCAAGGTGAAGATCATCCTGTTACTATGGCTCAACTCTGCAGCCTAAAGCAGGGAAAGAATGAGTCAACATACGACTTCATTCACAAATGGAAGGCAATGGCGTACAAATGCTCAGATGTACTGCCACAAGCGTCGCTAGTCGACATCTGCCATAACAATATGAGAGCAAAAATCCGCTCCATGATCATCGGCAACAAATCAAAGAACCTGGGGAAACTCCTCGAAGCTTCCATGGAAGTTGAAATGGTGATCAAAGACCTCAACAGTCAGAAATCATCAAAGAAAGAGCCGACTACTGTTACAACCTCAAAACCAAAGAAAAAGGAGGTTCTCAATGTGCAGACTAAGTCAGCTCCTCAGCAGCCAAAGAAACCTGAAAACAAAACTGCAGGTAAAAGGCCTGAACTCTCTGATGCCTTCAAAGAACGTGTAGAAAAGAAATATCCGTTCGATGAAGACGTTGAAGAAATCTTTGAGGCTTTCCTAGCAAATGGCAAACTCATTCTGCCAGAGCCCAAAAGACCGGGAGATGTTGGCAAAACCAATGATCCCCGATACTGTCCATACCATCAGATGATCTCACATCCACTCAATCAATGCTTCGTTGTGAGAGAGAAGATCAATGAGATGTGGAAAAACGGAGTCATAACCTTTGATAAAAACTATGGCCCCGCCTCTGTCAACATGGTGTCATGTCGGGAAACTTCAAAGTCACCGAAGGAGAAGATCACTACTTCATTCAAGGTGATAAAAATGGCTCAAGCATCCCAAGAATTGGTTTCCTATCCAACACCAGATGGACAACCTATATGGGTGCATCCCGATCTCCTAGATGATGAAAATTGGGAGATCGTCAAAATAAAGCCGACCGCTCAGCAGCGAAGGCAAGCCAAGAGACAGCTCCGCAAGCTCAAACGGCAGCAGAAATCTCAACCAAAACAAGAAGTCCTTGAAAAAGCAGAAACCTCTTCCACTGCTTCACTAAGGACGACGGAAGAATCTCTTCCGAAAACCTCCAAGGCGAATTACAAAGGCTGAATGCGGATGTCGACAAACATGCCCCACAAGTCCTACAAATTGAAATGGACTATAGGGTCAAAAAATCAAATACTCCCTCAAAGGGACAAAAGAAGAAAACTGAGGGATCAAGCAATGAATGCCTCTCGGTACAAAAAGCAGCAAGTGCAACAATTGCCTTCGACAAGGGTGACCTCCTCCTAGGCGAAGCAAAGCACAACCGTCCCTTGTACTTTACGGGGTACGTCAAAGAAATGCCAGTACAAAGAGTTCAGATCGATCCAGGTTCTGCACTCAACCTCATCTCTACTTCGGCACTCGAAGAGCTGGGCATCCCACCTAGCAAACTGAGTCACACGTCCGTATCCATGTTCGGATATGACGGCAGCACTCAAAGGCCTATCGGCAAAATCAGGTTCAAATTGCAAATCGGTGATCTTATTTCTGAAGTCACTGTGTATGCAATAAGGACCCCTTCATGCTACAATGTACTCCTTGGACGCCCCTGGATACATGAGAATGGAGTCGTCCCTTCAACTCTACATCAGTGCATCAAGTTCATTGGCGACGATGGCCTGATACATCGAGTATTTGCAGACAAAAAGCCCTTCAAAGGCAAGATGTCCATTTTGCAGATGCTCAAATGTATAAAGATGGAAAAGAAGAACAGGAGGAAAAAACAATTCGCTTTGCCGACAGTCTCTAGAAAGATAAAGGCAAGGCTCCTCAGCAATCATCGGAGGAAAACAAACCCTCCACCAAACTCGAAGTAAGCGGCCAAGCTCCCTTCGTCGTCTCCTTCAAATCTCCAAAGCTTTTGGTAATCACTACCAAAGCAAAGAAGACAAAACAAAAGGCTGGGGGCAAGTTCACTGTCTCCTTTGTGTCTATTATGCATGACACAGACTCAGAGTCAGAGCCAGAAGATGACACAGCATCGAGCCAAGCTGATACTCAGCGAGATCAGCCCGCTCTCACTCCATTGGAGACACCAGCAGACATAGAAGACCCTACGTCTGCTTCCTTTGTTATTCCGGCAACTTCGCCAGAAGAAAAAGTGATTTACTTCCACAGATTAGGAGCATCTCCACTGAACTCTTTGCTTGAACCTTTCCAAAACGAAGGTGCGACATATCAGAGGGCTATGATGAAAATATTCCAAGATATGCAGCACAAGACGGTCGAATGCTATGTTGACGACCTCGCCATAAAAAGCAGAAGAAAAGAAGACCATCTCGATGATCTTCGAGAAGTCTTCCTCCGACTTCGCAAACACAAATTGCAGATGAACCCACTAAAGTGCTTCTTCGGTGTCTCATCGGGTAAGTTTCTCTGATTCATAGTACGGAAAGCTGGAATAGAACTTGACCCCACCAAAGTCAGGGCTATCCTGGAAATGCCATCTCCCAGAACCCTAAGAGAATTAAAAGGGCTTCAAGGAAGGCTGGCCTACATTCGACGGTTCATCTCCAATCTATCAGGGAAATGCCGTCCATACTCTCGCCTGATGAAGAAAGGCGTGGACTTTTTCTGGGATGCTGAATGTGAAAATGCATTTCAAGACATCAAAGCATACCTCACAGTGCTGGCTGCCCCCACAACTGGAAAACCATTTATCTTGTACACAAGAGCTCTCGACCACTCTTTGGGTGCTCTGCTCGCACAAGAAAATGACGACGGAAAAGAAGCTGCTCTATATTACCTTAGCCGGACGATGGTAGGTGCAGAGCATCGCTACTCCCCAGTCGAAAAAGAATGCCTTGCAGTAATGTTCGCTGTACAAAAGTTGCGTCACTATCTGCTGTCGAACACAGTCTACCTGATTTCGAGGATTAACCTCCTAAAGGTCCTTGTCACAAAAGCAGGTTCTCTCAATGCCCGACTGGCAAAATGGTCCATTCTTCTATCACAATTTGATATTAGGTATGTACCACAAAAAGCAATCAAAGGCCAAGCTCTAGCAGACTTCCTCGCAGAGCATCCATTGCCTAAAGATTCTCCACTCAGGGATGATCTCCCAGACGAATTTGTCTACAATGTGGAAACTTCCTTGTCAAATGCTTCCTGGGACATGTACATTGACGGTGCAACCAGGACAAATGAAAAAGGAAAGCAAATATCGGGAATCGGCATCCTCTTCGTCAGCCCCGACAAATACATGATTCCACACGCCTTCTCGCTACTGGAACCATATTCAAACAATGCAGCTGAGTACCAAGCCCTGATTATTGGATTGGAACTCGCCCTCGAAACCGGCATCACCATGTTGGAAGTTTTTGGAGACTCTCAACTGGTCGTCAACCAGATGAATAAAAAATATGAAGTCAGGAAGCCTGATTTGCTACCTTACTACAATAAGGCGCAGTCGCTTCGACAAAAATTCAACATCTGTCACATCACCCACATCCTCAGAGGTGAAAACATCCGTGCAGATGCCTGTTAGATTGTATGGACTCAATCCATCGGTTGATGTAATAAATTGATTAATCAATAAAACCATGCTTTACTTTCATGAGATGAATGTTATTTTATTACTTTATGCACATGACCAATACATATGACATAATGGTTCATGAGTTGAACCGGGTCCCATTAGTATATTAGATGTGATATATGTATATGGATGAGATCCACAGACGGGAGATATATGTCACAAATCTTATACTTAAAATATCTTCACAACCAGTGATGAGACTGGGCATCTCATCTGATAAGGTTGCAGCACTTTGATCACTATGAAATAGTGTGATTTGTCTCGATCATCAGAATGGAAGATTCTGGATCAATGTGCTAGTACATTGGATGTATTGAAGGACCATGAGAAGCACCTTATGGAATTCCGTCTCAATAATAAAGTATGCTCTCATAATTCCCTAGCAATAGGCTCTCAATCTTGAGACATTAATGAACTCAAGTTTCTATCTATTCATTTGCTTTGAGTCACCAATGAGTGAGGCCAACTGTAGGTCAACACCTCGGTGTCTTGGGTATGTGGTAGTAGGACTGTGGGAACATTGAATGATCAAGATGGAATCTATCTCTATTATCCCCTTGTGCCAATTAATGGGTTTTGTCATTAGTAAGTGCGCACCCATCTCGATTAAGAGTTAATTGGATGGTACTGATGATCATAGTGATTAATTGGGACTCAAGGATAATAAGATGTGGAACTAAGATTGGAAGAAACAGATTTATTCCAATTGATCCATGGATATTGATAGAGGGGCCTACTTGTGGTAATTGGGAAGTTTATGGTCTTCATTGTAATTTATTCCTAAGACTGGAGTGCAATTGCATTTATATAGTGGTGTTATTTGCAATTAACTGTGGGCTCGGATTGCACATGAGATGTGGGATCGCGTGTCCCAGTTGGAGCCAGTTTTCTATGGAATCCCTAGTGGTCCCCACGTAAGCCCAATATATTAGAAAGATACTAATCCTATTCGAACTCTAAAAGGAAGGAATTAGGAAGTTACTATTTCTATTTGAAGTATGACTTCTAATAGTGGTAATAGTATACTTACTAATTGTTGTGGAAGTGAGACTTCTATTTCAATTAAGACAAGAGGAGCTTTGGGAGATTATAAAAGGGAATACACCCCTCTTGGACGTCCATCATATTATATAGTGAAAAACGTCCCTCCTCTTTGTGCAACAGTTGCACTGCTCTCTTCTCTCTTCCTCTTCTAGTTCCTTAGGGTTTCGAGTCGGGTTTTCTCTTGAAGATTCCACCAATCTTCTTGAGAAGAGATATCTAATTCGGGTCATAGCGTGGAAGGCTAAGAGGTGGTGGAGATTCTGATCTCAGTTTGTAGAGAAGTTCTACATCAACGAAAGTTATCAACTTCTCCATTAGAGGGCAACCGAGCTCCTAAGGTAAAATCTGCATCCTTGTATGTTGTGGGTTTTTAATGGATGGTTGTTCGTTTCTGTTCTATCTTTAAGATAGTTTTACTTACTGTATGTGATCATGAGATTGAGGGTTATGCATCCTGGATTGGGTTTTTTGCCTTATGGATACTTGATCCCTGAGTCAAGTGGGTCAAAAGTTTTGAATATCTATCCACGAGGCCCACCTACTTCCAACAATGCCCTGGCCGGACTCGTCGCATCTATGGCAATCCAAGAAGGGGAAAACATGCAAGTCACAGTGTGTCAAAGAAGGATTTTCCCTCCTCTCAACAAACACCAAGCAGTTGCTGAATGCCACCAAGTGGTTGGAAGTCGGATGTCCATCCTCAAACCTCCGATTGGCGACTGGAGAGATCCGTTCATTGATTATATCATGTTCGGAATACTACCTGAAGATCCAAAAGAGCGGGTAAGCATCCAAAGACGAGCCCCAAACTTTCATTTGGATATACCTTCAAAAGTACTTTACAGAAAATCCTTCAACAGAGTACTCCTACGCTGCTTATCACAACAAGAGGCTGAGGAAACTCTCAAAGAAGTACATGCTGGTCTTTGTGGAGCCCATCAGGCTGGCCCTAAGCTCTACAACCAGATAAAAAGGCTAGGTTATTATTGGCCTACCATGGTAACTGATGCAATACAATTTGCCAAGCGCTGCAAAAAATGCCAGATTCACGGAGATTATGTCCACATGCCTCCAGAATGGCTACATCCAACAGCAATCTCATGGCCTTTCGAAGCCAAGGGTATGGACATCATAGGTCCTATTTCTCCCCCATCAAGCAAAGGTCATCGCTTTATCTTCGCCGCTACGGATTATTTCTCCAAGTGGTCGGAAGCATTTGCGCTCAGCGAAATGAAGACTTCATCAGTCCTTCAGTTCTTGCGCACCAACATTATTTGTCGCTTCGGCATACCTAAAAGATTCGTCCATGATAACGAACCACAATTCCGGGATCACAGATTCTATAGGTTCTGCGACAAGTACAAAATCCAAAGTTGTCCTTCGACTCCATATAATCCAGCAGCGAATGGACTAGCAGAAGCCTTCAACAAGACACTCTGCAAAATTCTCAAGAAAATGGTCTCTAGTCACAAAAGAGACTGGGGCGACAAACTACTAGAAGCTTTGTGGGCCTATCGAACCACCGTTCGAGGACCAACCCATAGCACACCATTCTCTTTGGTCTATGGATGCGAAGCGGTTGTCCCTTTGGAAGTACAAATTCCTTCCTTAAGGGTATCTTTGCAAAATGACATGACGCAAGAAAGCAATGTCAAATTGAGACTCCAAGAGCTGGATAATCTCGATGAAAGACGACTCAAAGCTCTACAAAGCATTGAGTTGTACCAAGCACACATGGCAGGATCTTTCGACAAAAAGGTCAGGCAACGCGCCTACAAAAAGGGTGACTTGGTTCTTGCAGTAAAAAGACCCATAGTCTTTACCCACAAATCTAAAGGCAAATTCGAACCAAAATGGGAGGGACCCTTCGTCATCGACAAAGTCTTCTCCAACGGTGCATACGCTCTTCTAAACATGGAAGGAGACAGATGTATGCTACCCATCAACGGCAAGTTCTTGAAGCGGTACTACCCTTGAAGACTTCCTCAAACGGGTCAGAGCAATATCTACACGGCTAAAGCCTATTTCCAAGGTACTTGCTCGTCAAACCCACCTCTTTTGAAATTTTCATCTTTATGTTGAAGTTTCCAAAAAAAAAAACAAAAACAACAATCTCTCAAAACAATGCTTACTTTCATCGTTTCATTGTTCAAAAAGAAAAAAAAATCAAAATCCAAAAATCCAAGTTTAGGAGCCTCTTCCCAGACTTGACCAAAATTTTGTTCCTTGAACCTAAAATTCATGGTTTGAAATAAAAACTAGGACTCAAGAATTTTCACCCTAGTCTACCTTGGCTTTTACAACAAAAATGGTTTTAAGTCAAAATTTATGACCCTCGGGTCTCTAAACAAAAAAATGGTTTTTTAGAAACTGCGGGGAAGCGACATTCAGTCGATACTCGCAAAACCAAAAAAAAAAACCGGAAGGATGCGAACCCCATTCGATACTTCCAAAACCCAAAAATCGCAAGGAAGCGAACTCCATTCGATACTTGCAAAATTTCAAAAAATCGTGGAGAAGCAACATACCAGTTGATATCCACAATCCAAATTTCAAAAATCGTGGAGACGCAACATACCAGTTGCTATCCACAACCCAAATTTCAAATGGTTCGAGAAAACCTCAAATTTCAAAAAATCGCGGGGAAACGACTCCAAGTCAGTACCCGCAAAACCAAAAGTTTTGGGAAAAGCAGGGAAGCGACGCTTAGTCGATATTTGCACCCCAATTCGCGAGGAAGCGACATTCCATCAATACTCGCAAAACCTAACCCGTGAGGAAGTGACATTCCATCGATACTCGCAAAACCGAATGAGCAAGGAAGCGACATTCCATCGATACTTGCAAGACCATTCAGCGGGGAGGCGACATTTAGTCGATACCTGCATTTTGAAAACCAAAATTCGGCTATAAACGCCAAAATCTGGCTATAAACGCAAAATCTAGCTATAAATGCCAAAATTTGGCTATAAATGCCAAAAACAAAATTTTTCGGCTATAAACGCCAAAATCGGCTTTCATGCCATCTCAAAATCGGCTTTCATGCCAACAAAACAAAACTTGGTTTTCAAAAAACTCGGCTATAAACGCCAAAATCTGGCTATAAACGCCAAAACTCGGCTATAAACACCAAATTCGGCTATAAATGCCAAAAACAAAATTTTTCGACTATAAACGCCAAAATCGGCTTTCATGCCATCTCAAAATCGGCTCTCATGCCACAAACAAAATTTTTGGCTCTCATGCCATCTCAAAATTCGGCTATAAATGCCAAAAAAAAAAAATTTTCGGCTATAAACGCCAAAATCGGCTTTCATGCCATCCAAAATTTCGATTTTCAAACCATCAAAAAATCAGGCTTTCCGCCACAAAATTGGCTTTCATGCCCAAAACAACCCTTTGACAAAAGATTTTCACAAAATGACAACCTTTTTGATCAAATCCTTAAACAAACATTCCCATCAAACTTTTGCTCAAAATTGTTTTCATCAAAAATGATTTAAGTGAAAGGAAGGGGATACAAAATATAGTACCAAAATTGTTTATACATGGAGGTACCAAAAAAAAGAAGAAGGAAAAAGAGTTTGTTACAACTCAGGAGCCCAATCCGACATGGTCTTCAACCAAAGGTTCAACTCCTCAAGCAGAACCTTGGCCTTAACTTCCAAAGTTTTTAGGCCACGCTTCTTCAGAATGTTTCCATAAAATGCGGCCGAGCACCGCGACCCATCTACAGCACGAGGAAGTTCTTCCAAGAGGACCTGCCACTGCTCATGCTCTTGAGTCTTCCTCCGGACATTACCTTCAGCTTCCTCAACCTGGTGAATGAGGGTCCCCTCCTTCTCCCAAGCCTGCTTAATGGCAGCATTGGAAGATCTAGCAGACCGACGAGGTGCATCAGTAACATGACCTTTACCCTTGTTCGTTCTAGAAGAACTACCTGCAAAAGATGGAAGAGAAAAGATCAATCAACATCAAAATGACAGAATTCTGCTACAAAAAATTCTAGCAAAATTTTGACATGGTTCCGGGGCAATTCCAAAGAAAAGGAACATACTCCGAAAAAGACAGGAAGCCTGAAGATGAGCTCAACATCGCTGCGAGCTCATAGTCAGTGGAGAATTCTCAAAGAAGGCTCGAACTCAACATCGCTGCGAGAACGAGCCAATCTCATCAAACTTCCGCAAAATCTGGAAAAGAGATCAACATTGCTGCGAGCTTCAGAATCAAAAAATTGCAAAACTTCCTCAAAATCCAACAAGACCGAGAAAGAGCTCAACATCGCTGCGAGCTCAAAATCCCAACACTTGCAAAAGATTTTCAGGTATGCATCATCATAGTTCCAAATCTATTTACCAAAACTCATGCATCAAAAATATATCATCATGCATTAAATGCTAGGAAAACCTTGACCAAAGTTTGACCAATTTCAACCCAATTTGGTCAAAACCAATCAAACTTTATCCAAGTCAAAAATCATGTTGACTTGACCTAGAGACTCTAGCCTTCTATCTTGATGCATCAAACAAAAAAAATGCATACATATTAAAATTGCATAGCCTCATTATCATAGTGAGCAAACAAGGAAAAAGAAAAAGAAAGAGAGAAAAAATCTCAGCAAAAAAAAAAAAAAAAAATTTGGCCCACAGGCCGTGGCCCACTGCCACATGGCAGTACGGTCAGGTTCGTACGGACCTGTCCGTACAGCCAGAGAGAAAAAAAAAAAAAAAGAGCAAAAAAAAAAAAGAAAAGAAACACGCTGAAAAAAAAAAAAGAAATCAGCGTGGGAAAGAAAAAAAACAAAAAAAAAGAGAGAGAGTACACGGTTTTTAAAAAGAAAAGAAGAGAAAACCGTGAAAAGAAAAAAAGAGAAAAAAAAAAGAAAGAAAGAAAAAAGAGAAGCACGAAAAAAAAAAGAAAAACGTGCATGAAAAGAAAAGAAAAGAAAAGAAAAAAAAAAGAGAGAAGAAGAAGGAAAAGAAAAAAAAAATGAAGAAGCTACTTCTACAATGGAGATTCTTGATGAGGAAGAAAACTTACTTGAAGCCATTGATGGAGAAGAAGAAGAAAAGCTTGGAAATCCTTGAAGAAGAGAAAGCACTTCTTATCTTGGAGAGCACTCTTGAAGAATCCTTGCAAACAAAGAAAGCAATGGAGCAAAAGAAACAACCCTCTTGCTTTTATAGAAGAGAGCAAGCCAAAAGAGGAAACAAGGAGAAAAGAAAGGAGGTGAGTGCTAAAATTTAGCTACTTTTCCAAAGAGAAAGATATTTTGAGAGAATCTTTCCACAAAAAGAAAACTTGAGAAATTCTCTCCAAGTAAAGATATTTTTAGATATTCTCTACACAAAAGAGATATTTTTGGATATTCTTTACAAATATGACACTATATGAGACCTAGGCCATCTCCAAAGCCTAAGGTCACATGGGTTAGCCCATATGAGCCAGGTTTGACCACCTAGGCACTAAAAGTGGCTTTTAGTCAAAATATTCCTCTTATCAAGAGCAAAAAAAAAAAAAAAAAAGAAAAGAGCAAAAAAAAAAAGTCCCATGCCTCTTTTGAGTTGATGGGATCATTCCAAAAAAAAAAAAAAAAAAAAAAAGAGAAGAAAAAAGAAAGTCTCATGAGTTTCCAAAAACCAAACCATCCAACCTCATGAACCAAATTGAGCCAAAATCTTGAAATTGACATTTCACAAAACCAAATTCCGGTCCCCTAGCTCGCCACATACAGCTTGTTAGGTCACAAGACCAAAACCAAAATCAAAATCCAAAACCTACAAACCAAATCTGACCCCCCAACCTGCCACATACAGCTTGTTGGGTCACAAGGTCAAAATCAAAATCAAACCCCGACCCCCTAACCTGCCACATACAGCTTGTTAGGTCACAAAGTCAAAAACCAAAATCCAAAACCCAAAATCCAAATACCCCATGTCATTTTCAAAACTTTGCCTTGAGATGGTACGTGATCCCTCTCACTACCATAAAATTCCCCCGGAAACTCAGAAGGCTATTCAAAAAAAAAAAATGCTCAAGACTCTTGGTCAAGTTGGAATCTTTCCTCCAAGTTTCTCTTCGAAGCACATCGACTCCAAAAAGCTACTCGTCGCTGTACCTCGAGGGGGCATTTGTTGACACCAAAAAAGTTAATATGTCTCCTCAACATCGAGAAGCCTCCTGAAGCTGCATCCTGCTAGAAATAGGCAAGGCTACTTCAAGCATCAGATTTTGTCAGAATCAGACAGAAACCGAGAGATCCTTCAAAACAGCTAAAAGAGGGGTACACCTGAGGTTTCGGGTCATTCCGACATCATTTGGCCCAACTTCACCGCTCCGACAGCTAAACAGGCGCTCCCGGCGGCAACATCATCAAAGACACCAAAACTTTGATCAAAGCCTACGGATGACTCCAGAATGTCTCCAAAGGGCTCCATGCCAAATTTCAAGTCAAACCGACAACGTTTGACCCTCCATCAATGCTCGAGCAGCAAAATCAAGCCTCCCGGCGGTGGAAACCACCGAAGCCATCACTCATCAAACAAAATACATGAGTGTTTTCAACATGCTTCCAAAAGGCTGCACGTCAAATTTCAGGTCATTCCGACAACGTTTGACCAGGTTTCGATGCTCCGAGAGAAAATCATGCCTACCGGCAGCAGAGCAGCCCGGAACCATGACATCCAAAACGGAGCCCATGGAACGTCTCAAAATGACTCCAATAGGCTCCTCGTCAAATTTCAGGTCAATCGGACATCGTTGTAAAAGAAATCACAATTCTTGTCTTTCATATTTGATGAGTTTTGTAAAAACGCCTTTCACGGCAAAATCGCCTTTCAAGGCAAAACAAACAAAAACACCTCTTACGGCATTCTAAAAACTTGTCTCTTTTCTTAATATTTATGCAATTTGAAAAGTTAGAAAAAAGGATTGATTTCCTTTCCACTTGTGAAGGTGAATCTCCGGATTATCACTATCCCAAATTCCAGGTAGAAAGTAAATCTGGCATACCCGTACAAAAATGTTGATGCCCGAGATCTTCCCTCCTCCGCCGAGACCCAGGTCAGCCCCCGGGGTGCGGAGGGAGAGGACGGAAGATTCCCTTTTTTTTCGGGTCCATCACTCTGATGCCTTCAAAGAACGTGTGAAAAGAAATACCCGTTCGATGAAAATGTTGAAAAAATCTTTGAGGCTCTCTTAGCAAACGGCAAAATCACTTTGCCTGAGCCGAAAAGACCAGGAGATGTTGGCAAAACCAACGATCCCCGGTATTGTCTATACCATCAGATGATCTCGCATCCTCTCAATCAATGCTTTGTTGTGAAAGAGAAGATCAACGAGATGTGGGAAAATGGAGTCATTACCTATGATAAAAACTACTGGTCCGCCTCCGTCAATATGGTGTCATGTGGGCAAACTTCAAATTCACTGAAGGAAAAGATCACTACTTCCTTCAAGGTGATAAAAATGGCTCAAGCGTCCCGAGAGTTGGTTCCCTATCCAACACCAGATGGACAACCCATATGGGTGCATCCCGATCTCCTAGAAGATGAAAATCGGGAGATCGTCAAAACAACGCCGACTGCTCAACAGCGAAGGCAGGCCAAGAGACAACTCCGCAAGCTCAAACAGTAGCAGAAGTCTCAACCAAAACAAGAAGTCCCTGAAAAGGCAGAAACCTCTTCCACTGTTTCACTAGGGGCGACGGAAGGATCCCTTCCCAAAGCTTCAAAGGTGGTAAGAAAATTCGCCCTTGGTGATTTCATGCCACCTTATTACAAAAATGAAATTACGCAGGGGGCATCATACTCCTGTAATTCGGTAATTGGATTTTCCATGGATGGATACGAGTCCAGTGATACTGCCAGTGATACCGATGAGTGGGAAGAATCCCTTAAAACAGGAGAATACCTCTCCGATGAGGAATGGATTCCCGATTCTCATCTTATGCCAGTAATCTGGTATAACCCATTGCAACCGCAAGGATCCTGGTCTGATGATGAAGAAGATCAAGAGGCTGTCAACCCTGCACCGGCCAATGCTCCAGTGGAACCCAACATTGGTGAACCACAAGGAGCAGATGACGAAGAAAATTTGGCTCCTATGCCTGATCTTGAAGAATACGCAAGAATCCTGCAACATGTTGCCATAGAGCAGGAGTAGGATCGCATCAATGACCTTCGTCACGATCAAAATCCAGAACCAGAAGTCCCTGATAATCGGCAGGAACTCCATCCTTCAACTCCTGAAAATGGAGAAAACTGCTGAATCGATGATCCTTTTACATCCAAGGATGAGTCTGATTCCCAACAGTTTACACTTGGGGCATCTCCTATCGGGATAACTTGCAATGCGATAGCTCAAGATGATAGTGCCTCTGAAGCTTTATCTGCCGAAGACATGTACTCCCCAACTGGTATTATATCCTCCGGAGCTACATCTTCTCAGGGGACTTCCACTGAGATAGCATCTTTTTAGCCTTCGTCTCCTGAAACTGTGATATCGAAACTCAAGCCTCTTCCTATTGATCATCCTAAAGAAGCTCCTGCCAATGAAATCTTCTTCAATGAAAATCCGGTCTACTGGTCCCAAATACCTGATCTCATAGACGATGTCTGGACCGATAAATTACTCAACAAAGAAGAAAAGTTGCCGGATGCTGTTCAGGACTTGTTCCCGGAAAATGCTCGGTGCAACACAATCACCGAAGACTGTAATGCTGCTATAGAGACGTCTTCAGCAAATGACAAGGATTGACCCCTTAATTCGGAGAGTGATCTTCCAAAAGAAGACCCTTCTCTAGAAGCTCTTGAAGTTGGTAGAGGTACCCGCTTTGGCCGGGATTACCATAAAAATTACAACCAACCTTCTTCTTCTTATGTAAATCCTTTGGGAAAGCAAGTTGTAAACGCCCCAAGTGGCAACAATAATGAAAATGCAGGCCCGAAGGAGGTTTTCAAGTACGACTTGATTGAGCACTTCAAATATATACCTGCACGACTGCACATACGTGATCTATTACTAATGTCTCCACAAACTCGTGATAGTCTCATTTCAGAACTACAAGGCTGAATGCGGATGTCTACAAACATGCCCCACAAGTCCTACAAATTAAAATGGACTATAGGGTCAAAAAATCAAGTACTTCCTCAAAGGGAGAAAAGAAGAAAGCTGAGGGATCAAGCATTGAATGCCTCTCGGTTCAAAAAGCAGCAAATGCAACAATTGCCTTTGATAAGGCTGATCTCCTCCTAGGCGAGACAAAGCACAACCGACCCTTGTACTTCACAGGGTACGTCAAAGAGATGCCAGTACACAGAGTCCAGATCGACCCAGGTTCTGCACTCAACCTCATCTCTACTTCGGCACTCGAAGAGCTGGGCATCCCACCTAGCAAGCTGAGTCATACGTCTGTATCCATCTTCTAATATGACGGCAACACTCAAAAGCCTATCAGCAAAATCAGATTCAAATTGCAAATCGGTGATCTTATTTTTGAAGTCACTGTATATGCAATAAGGACCCCTTCATGCTACAATGTCCTTCTTGGACGCCCCTGGATACATGAGAATGGAGTCGTCCCTTCAACTCTACATCAGTGCATCAAGTTCATTGGCAACGACGGCTTAATACATCGAGTGTTTGCAGACAAAAAGCCCTTCAAAGGCAAGGATGTCCATTTTACAGATGCTCAAATGTATAAAGATGGAAAAGAATACCAGGAGGAAGAAACAACACCCTTTGCCGAAAATCTCCAGAAAGATAAGGGCAAGGCTCCTCAACAATCATCGGAAATAAACAAGCCTTCCAGCAAACTCGAAGTAAGCAATCAAGCTCCCTTCGTGATCTCTCTCGAAACATCAAAACCTTTGGTAATCACCACCAAAGTAAAGAAGACAAAACAAAGGGCTAGGGGCAAGTTCACTGCCTCCTTTGTGTCTATTATGCATGACACAGATTCAGACTCAGAGCCAGAAGATAACACAGTGTCAAGCCAAGCTAATATTCAGCGAGTTCAGCCCGCTCTCACTCCATTGGAGACACCTGCTGATGTAAAAGATCCTACGTCTGCTTCCTTTGTTATTCCGGTAACTTCGGCAGAAGAAAAAATAATCTTCTTCCACAGGTTGGGAGTTTTTCCACCAAATTCTCCGCTTGAACCTTTCCAAAACGAAGGTATGCCTCAGCTATCCCTGTATAGTCCAATGGCACAATCTATCATGAAGAAAATGGGCTATAACGCTCAGAATCCACCTGGTTTGAGAGGTGGCCATGGTATTCTCACACCATTGGAACCCACCCTGACAAAAAGTCAACCGGAAGATTGGAAACTCCACCGTCATAAAGACAAGTCTTCATATGGGTTGGGGTATGATCCGACCTCTCCAATGAGACAGTTGACACAAAAGCTGCAAAGTCATTTTGCTGACCAAGCCTCAACATCTCGTGTCCATGAAGACATTGATCTCCCTGGATATCTCTTTGAGGAGTCACCCGTCAAGGATCTAGGAAGTTCCTCCAATTGGTATAATTTCTCTGACGATGAAGAGGAATTGCCCGATGACACAGACGCGCGGTTTTCTGACCTAGAAGAACCATCGTCTCCAAAAGAAGTACCCTACTTCGACCCAGTTCCAACCGGTGATTGGGATCATCTCATTGCAAGTCTTGAGAAGAGTACCGATCAAGAAGACCCATGGACAGAAACAAAGCCTTGGTCTATAAATGATTCAGAAGGTCTTGTTGAGTTGGAAGCATCCGAAAATATTGTGGAGGAATCACCTTCAAACCTTCCGACAGAAGATCCTGTTCAAATGATAGACTTAGGAACATTTGATAACCCATGTCCTGTATTCATAAGCAATAATATAAAGGGTGATGAGTTACCCGAGTATATCTTTTTTCTTTGCAAGTTCGTCGATTGTTTTGCATGGTCTTTTGCTGAAATGCCCGGCTTAGATCCCAAAATAGCAGTCCATAAGCTCAACTTGCAAAAAGAAATCAAGCTTGTCAAACAAGGCTAAAGAAGTTTCCATCCCGACGTGATGGACAAAATTGAGCAAGAAGTTTAGAAACTCAAAAGCGTTGGCTTCATTTACGAGGAACAGCATCCTGAATGGTTGGCCAACATCGTCCCCGTGACAAAGAAAAATGGGCAGATAATGGTTTGTATCGACTACAGGGACCTGAATAATGCATGCCCTAAAGATGAATTCCCGCTCCCCATACCAGAGGTGATGATTGACAACACCTGTGGGTTTGAGCGAATGACATTCATGGATGGATTCTCTGGCTACAATCAGATAAAGATGCATCCTGAAGATGAAAGACATACATCATTTCGTACTCCATTTAGCGTGTATTGCTACACTGTCATGCCATTCGGTCTGGAAAATGCAGGTGCAACATATCAGAGGGCTATGATGAAAATATTTCAAGATATACAGCACAAGACGGTCGAATGTTATGTCGACGACCTCGCCATCAAAAGCAGAAGAAAAGAAAATCATCTCGACGATCTTCGAGAAGTCTTCCTCCGACTTCGCAAACACAAATTACGGATAAATCCATTAAAATGCTTCTTCGGTGTCTCATTGGGTAAGTTTCTCGGATTCATAGTTCGGAAAGACGGAATAGAACTTGACCCCAGCAAAGTCAAAGCTATCCTGGAAATGCCATCTCCAAGGACTCTAAGAGAACTAAAAGGGCTTCAAGGAAGATTGGCATACATCCGACAGTTCATCTCCAATCTGTCAAGGAAGTGCCGTCCCTTCTCTCACCTGAAAGCCTCCTTCGGGCCTGGATGTTTATTATTGTTGCCATGTGGGGCGCTTATAACATCTTTTCCCAAAGAATTTACATAAGTGGAAGAAGATTGGTTGTAATTTTTGTGGTAGCCCCGCCGGAACAAGTACCTTTACCAACTTCGAGTGCTTCTTGAAAAGGGTTTTGTTTGGAAGATCATCTTTGGGATCCAAGGGTTGTTCCATCTTATTTGCTGAAGATGTGTTTGTAACAGAGTTGCCATTCTCAGTGATTGCGTTTCATGGAGCATTTTTCGGGAACAAATCCTAAACAACATCAAGCAACTTTTCTTTTTTGTTGATCAATTCATCAGTCCAAACATCATAATCAGATGGGAAGGGTATAAGTTCTGATTTCACTGTCTTGGGAGACGAAGTCTAAGAAGGCGACATCTCAGTGGAAGTCACCTGAGAAGAAATAGCTCCCCAGAGGATATACTGTCAGATGCGGTCTGAGAATAAGTGGTATCAGCAGACGAGGCTTCGGAGGAACTATGATCCCGAGCTATCGCATTGCATGTAGCTCCAATAGGAGACATCCCCAGAATAGAATGTTGGGAGTAGGACTCATCCTCAGATGTAAGAGGATCATCTATCGAGCAGTTTTCTCCATTTTCAGGAGTTAATGGAGGAGGTACCTGTTGGTCTTCAGGGACTTCCGGTTCTGGATTTTGGTTGCGACGAAACTCGTTGACGCGATCTTGCTCTTGTTCTAAGGCAAGACGCTGCAGGATCCTCGCATATTCTTCAAGATTAGGCATGGGCGCCAAATCTTCTTCTTCGTATGCTCCTTGCAGTTCAACATGGTTAGGTTCCACTGGAGCAATAGCGGGTACTGGGTCAACATCATTTCCTTGGACAGTCTCTTGGTCTTCTTCATCATCAAACCAGGATCTTTGTGGCTGTAAGGGGTTGTACAAGATTACTGGCATAAGGTGAGCTTTAGGAACCCATTCGTTGGTGTCACTGGACTCGTATCCATTCATGGAGAATCCAACTACCGAATTGCAGGAGTATGATGTCCCATGAGTGGTTTGATTTCTGAATCGAGGTGGCGTGAAATCACTGAGAGTGAATTTTCTTACCGCCTTTGAAGTCTTGGGAATGGACTTTGCTATTGCCCCCAGTGAAGCGGTAGAGGAAGTCTTTGCCTTTTCATGGACTTCTTATTTTGGTTGAGCTTTCTCCTACTGTTTGAGCTTGCGGAGATTTCTCTTAGCTTGCCTTCGCTATTAAGCTGTCAGCTTTGTTTTGACAACCTCCCAGTTTTTATTTTTTAGGAGATCAAGATGCACCCATAAGGGTTATCCGTCCGGTGCTAGGTAAGGAACTAGCTCTTGGGATGCTTGAGTTCTTTTTATCACCTTGAAGGAAGTGATGATCTTCTTCTCTGGTGATTTGAATGTTTGTCGACATGACACCATGTTGATGGAGGCAGACCTGTTGTTTTTGTCAAAGGTGATGACTTCGTTTTTCCCCATCTCGTTTATCTTCTCTCTCACAACGAAGCATTGATTGAGAGGATGTGAGATCATTTGGTGGTATGGACAGTACCGAGGACCGTTGGTTTTCCCAACATCTCCCGGTCTTTTGGGCTCAAGCAAGGTGAGTTTATCGTTTGCTACGAGAGCACCAAAAATTTCATCAACATCTTCATCAAACGGGTATTTCTTTTCTACTCACTCTTTGAAGGCATCAGAGAGTTTAGGTCTTTTACCTGCAGTTTTGTTTTCAGATTTCTTTAGTGGCTGAAGAACTGACTTGGTTTTCACATTGAGGACCTCTTTTTTCTTTGGTTTTGAGGTTGCAATGGAGGTCAGTTCCTTCCTTGATGATTTTTGACTATTGAGGTCTTTGATTACCATTTCAACCTCCATGAAAGCTTCTAGGAGTTCTCCCAGGTTTTTTGACTTGTTGCAGATGGTCATGGAGCAGATTCTCTCTCTCATGTTGTTACAGAAGATGTTGACTATCGACGCTTGTAGCAGCACATCCGAGCATTTGTATGCCATGGCTTTCCACTTGTGAATGAAGTCGTAAGTTGACTCATTCTCTCCCTGTTTTAGGCTGCAAAGTTGAGCCATAGTAGCAGGATGGTCCTCACCTTTGAAGTGAGTTAGGATGCGTGTCTCTAGCATGGCCCAATTTTGGATAGAGTCCTCTGGCATAGTGGAGTACCAATCGAAGGCCATACCTTTCAGGGTACTTGCAAAGAGACAGATCTTGAGGGCATCTTGATCCGCGATAGCTCTCGTCAGGATTTTGAAGTGGATGACGTACTGCCTGGCTGATCCTTTCCAATATATGTTTGGAGAGTAAGATGCTTGAGTTTTGTAGGAAACGAGACCGAGTCCATCCATAAGGGATATGGTGGCTTGATCCCATGTTCTTTGGGTGTATCCTCTTCTTTTGCTTTGGCGAGGATGTCGTCCACATCCTCTTTGGTGAGGGCGCGTGAGTCATTGTCTTCCCCATTTACCTCGTCATCTTGATGATTTAGAGGAGGTTGATTATTTTCTTAACGCTGAAAAGCGAGAAGAAGATTCTCCATCAGAGTCTTAATACTCTGTTGACCTTGCTCCAATTGTTGGATGCGTGCATTCGTTTCATTAGGAGGTGGATTCCGAGGTGGCTCAAAGTTTGTAGCCAGGACGTTCATCTCTCGGGATTCGAACGAAGAAATTGTCCATGTGACTGAGCTGGAGCTCATTCTTTTGGTTAAAGAGCTTGAGAAAGGATTACTCCGTTGTCGCTCGCTTGAAGGAATAGAGGATTCTTTCGGATTTCTTCGTGTCCAGGAGAAGCTACGAGTCACTGGACGTCGGACATGAAGTTTGGTTGCTGACTTTTTGGCGTCTTCTGATTTTTTTAACCATATGGATAGTAGCAACCTGGTCAGGTGTTTCTTTTTCGACCCATTTTTTAGAGACCTGAAGTGAATGATGCTAGGTCCTCTGCTTCTCTAGTCTTTTTTTGTCGATATGATACGCGGTGACGTATACGACGAGCAATTTGAACTTCGGTCAGCTTTGGCTGGGCTTTGGCAATGAAGGATGTGCCCCCTCAAACGCAACAACCAAGCTTGTCTTCTTTGAGGCTAGGCATGGACAGGATCCGGAGCTGGTTTTTTTACTGTCGTAGCGAAGCTTTGAATCTTTTGAGTTTGGCCCTATAGAGATAAAGGTCGAATCGAAGCAGTGTAGGCCTTGGCAGATGCTTGCAGAGGCCTTGTGATGCATGACTTGAGTTTGGGCTTGTAGGAACAAGCCGACTTATGCTTGGTTGACTTCTTTTTCAGAAGGGAGACGGGTCTCTCCTCCATCATGTATGCGAGAGGATAGAACCGATTCTCCATGAGAGGGGCCAAGTATGCTGGCCTTATAGATGCTTGGGACCTTCTTTGTTTTGATGAAGGTTTTGGGGACCAAGTCTTGGGATAGACCTGGCTGCTTGTAAGTTGACGCTTCGCAGGAGTGCCCTGAGCTTCGGGTTTCTTGACGCTCACCTTTGGTCTCACGGTAGTGACACATTGAGAGGCGACCTTCTGCTTTTTAGCAGGTACGGTTTCTTCTACGGGAAGTGGGAATGGTCCCAATGTCCCGAAGACGATGGTCCGTGGAGTAGAGGTTGACCCGGTGTTTGGAGAGTTGCTGAGAGAAATGACGCTTCGACAGCTATCAGTGCGCTTATGAGTGCGCGTGTTTTGCTTCTTTTGAAGCATGAGTTGGTACTTGCTTTCGTCGAAAGTAATGGTTCAAAAAGGTGTCATTGTTAGTTTCAAAAAAATTCTGAAACAAGACCACATCCATTAGTAATCATAAGAATATAATGATTATAAATGGGAAAACTATGGTTTTGTCGTTTTAAATCGCTCGAAGGACATGGTCCGACTCAAGCGACATGAAGAAGGCAAAAAGCCATATAGGGTATAATTGTTCTGATCGCAAGTATGATAGGCCCAAAATGGGCATTCCAATGACTGCTATAAGCAATTGTAAACCTTAATTCAAATCACCAAAAAGCAAGGCTCCCTCGAGGTAAGATGAATATAAGGTTGGAGGTACAAATGTGTCAATCGCGAATACAGTAGACCCAACCCAAAAGAGCGTACTAGCACTACTAGGCACAAATGTTGGAGAGAACAAGTGTGTCGGTCGTGAATACAGCAAGCCCGAAATGACGTACTAGCACCGCTAGGCACAAATGTTGGAAATTGCATCCATGGAATGGACACAAGATCAATTTTTTTTTTGAAAGGCCAAGATTAGATTCATTAAAGAAAGCAAATGGTATCCCAATCCGGAAGCTGACTCAAACATTTTTGCAAGCTTCATTTCGAAAGGGAAGGGACCAAAATTTCTCAAATCTGAACCCAAAGGTAACGGAATTTTGAAAGGTCAAAATTGAATCCATTAAAGAGAGCAAATGGTATTCCCATTCGAAAGCCGACTCAAACATTTCTGCGAGTTTCGTTCCGAAAGGGAAGGGACCAAGATTTCTCGAATCTGAACCCAAAAGTGACGGGTGTTTTTTTTTTTTTTGAAAGGCAAGATCTGGTTTGAAAAAAGAGCAAATGGTATTCCGATCAGGAAGTCGACTCAAACATTTTTGCGAGCTTCGTTCCGAAAGGAAAAGGACCAAAATTTCTTGAATCTGAACCCAAAGGTGACGGGATTTTAGAAGGTCAAAATCGAATCCATCAAAGAGAGCAAATGGTATTCTTGTTCGAAAGCCAACTCAAACATTTTTGCAAGCTTCATTCCGAAAGGGAAGGGACCAAGATTTCACTAATCTGAACCCAAAAAATGACAGAAGTTTTTTTTTCTTGAAGATCTCTCTTCCTCTTTTTTTTAAAGAAAAATCTAAAGATTGAAGAGTACACTTAGGATTCCTAATTCGGTTTTATGAAACCTCAATTGATAGATTAGCCCCCAGGTAAGGGTAGGATTACTTAATGAACTCGTTTGGAGGACCCTTGCCCAGAACAGTCTAACTGTCTCCCACTCTAGACAAGGCTTTTCTTAAATCAATCGTGGTCAAAGAACGCAATTGGTACGACCTTAGTGATCTTTGCCTCTTTTTTTTTTGTTTTTGGAAAATCCCTAACGGACTCATCAAAGAGAAAAGATGGCCCATTCGCCGATACAAACGATAGTTGCAAACATTTCTTTGAGCTATCGAGTTCGAAGAGGATAGGATCAAGGTTTCTCAAAGTTGATTCCAAAGATGAGAAATCTAAAAAAAAAATTCGGAAGATCCCTAACGGATTCATCGAAGAGAAACGATGGCCCATTCCCCGATACGAATGATATCTGCAAACATTTCTGTGAGCTATCGAGTTCAACGAGGAAAGGATCAAATTTTCTCAAAGTTGATTCCAAAGATGAGAAATCTGAAATTCTTTGTTTGTTTTTTTTTTTTTTAAGACCCTAATGGACTCATTGAAGAGAAACAATGGCCCATTCCCCAATACGAACGATAGCTGCAAACATTTCTGTGAGCTATCGAGTTTGAATATGAACGGATCAAGGTTTCTCAAAGTTGAATCCAAAAATGCGAAATCTGAAAAAAAAAATTCGAAAGATCCCTAACGGACTCATCAAAGAGAAATGATGGCCCATTTCCCAATACGGACGTTAGCTTCAAACGATTTCCGTGAGCTATTGTCCGAAAGGAAAAGGATTAAGGTTTCTCAAAGTTGATTCCAAAATGAGAAATCTGATTTTTATTTTTAAGAAAAAAAGAGAGGAAATAAATTCAAAGATAGAAATAAAATTTTCCAAAAAATCCTTTCTCATTTTTCCTTAGATGCAAAATCCAACATAGGCCACCAACTAGAAAGGGGCCAAGGAATTTAGAAAAAAAGTATGAGCATTGAGCAGAAATATGATATGCAAACATTTCTTTTCTAAGCACATGTTCTCAAACGAACGAGTCCCACCAGGTGTGCTAGCTTGATGGACTCGCTTTCCCACGTGGCGCTGACGGGGTCAGCGGATGTGAGAGTTCGTGGGGTCCCAACCTTTCACAACTAGTGTCAGAATGCGAGCATCAACATGTTTTTTGATGTTCTAGAGATCCACCTTCGCAAGGAGAAAAGGAAATTAACTTTTTTCTAGTTTTCCATTGCACATATATTTAAAAAAAGAGACATGATTTTTTTGCCGTGAAAGGCGATGTTTTCCATAAAAGCCGGTTTTTTTGCCGTGAAAGGCGATTTACAATTCTTATCAATAATGAAATCAAGATTTGTGATTTCTTTTGTGTCTCTCCAAAAAAATACAAAATACAATGAAAAAGTAAGAAAAGGGATCTAACTTCTTAGGAGATTGTGGAGACTCGTTCAGATTGACGATCGCAAGCCATGTGTGAACTTTGCAGTCATCCTTCGGATGAGAACAAAGGGTGCTCTTGATTCACTTGGCTCGGCTTAAACCTCATATTTTTAGAGGACAAAGACCAAGAGGAGATCCTATATATGTCCAATAAAAAGCCGAGTAGACGAGCTAAAAAGTCACGTCTAAGCCATAGATGAGGAAGGAAAGGTCCTTGGGGGGAGTGACCCCCCATGGGACTTTGGTCACCTTGTTGTTGTGGTCGCTACAGAACTTCTTCAAGGGAGGAGAGGTCGTTGTAGCAATTTTTGTTGAGCTTTCTCTTTTTGTATGAATTTTTGTCTAGAATCCGGGATCGGTGATCGTTTCTTCTTGGAATGACCTCCTTTTTTAGGCCTTTGGTAGCCATTAAGTGGGATTATGGGGCCTTAAATGTATTAAAGCTATATAATTGGAGGAGTTATAAGTTTTTATTTTTTTATTTTGTAACTCCTTTTTCTTGGCTTCTGATTGGCCGATGGAGAATTAAGGGCCTTTAATCGCTTTTACACTCCATAATGAGAGGGGTTACACGGTTTAATGCCTTGTTTATGGTTGACTTGTAACTCCCATTTGCTCGCTTTTGATTGGGCTATCCGAAATAATGAATTAATTACCGTATTCAATTGTCATAAATCGGGTCATTTAACTGCATTAAGTGTGGTCTTTGAGGCGCTTGAAGAGTCGTGGGCCGTGCCGCGTCTTTTGGAATTCTTCTTGTGATGATCGCCAATGGATCTTCATGTTGATCAATGTCGGATGACCATGCAACTTCAGATATTGATTGCTACCAGTGGGCCGGTGCCATCTGTCCTGTCAATTTCTTGATCGATCGGGCAGAAAGTGTGTTTTTTTGGTCAGCCGATTGAAGATTTCGAAGCGATCAAAGATGATATGATGCCCTTGACGGAGGATCCGTGATGTTGATGAAGATCGACAGATTGTGAGCCTCAAAAGTCAAAATTTTGGAAAACCACAAGGGCTGGACATCTCGAAACACGAAAATGGACCGAAAAACGGTCATTCGGCGAAAATTCGGAAAACCGGACTTCAAAGGTCGCCGGCGACCATGGGGAATATTTCCTCTTTTGGTCGCCATTTTTCGGCCGTATCTCCAGTTTTTCCGATTCTTTTTTCTTTGGTAATTCTCCTAATATTTTTGTACATGTTTTAGCCTGAATTCCCTGCAGAAAACTTGACAAGAAGCCTCGCGTATTGGAGAGCAAAGTTTCCGATTTTCCGGGAAAGCCGAAGACTTTATCGCGCATAGTTGCCAATTTGTCGTCGGTAGCCAAAACTGGGTCAAGCGATGTCAAAATAAACTAAAATTTGAGGTGAAGCCCCCTGAGCAATAAATAAGACCAACCATAGGCTTTTATTTGAGTTTTGAAGCCATGTGGGTCCTGTCACCAGTAGACTTGATTTTGTTGCGAGAGAGATTCCGCGCTTTGATGAGCGGTCAACCTATGTCCGATTGACCTGAAATTTGACAGGGAACCTATTGGGGTCATTTTGAGATGATCCATTAGCTCCGATTTGAAACTTATGGTCCCGGGGAGCTCCGCCGCCAGGAGGCCTGATTTCGCTTTCGGGAGTCAAAGTCTGGTCAAATGTTGTCGAAATGACCTGAAATTTGACGTGTAGCCCTTTAGAAGCTTTTTGAAGTCACCCATGTGCTTTGTTTGATGAGTGATGGCCTCGGTAGTTCTCGCTGCCGAGAGGCTTGATTTTTCTGTTCAAAGGTTGATGTGGGGTCAAACGTTGTCGGTTTAACTTGAAACTTGTCATTGAGCCTTTTGAAGGTATTTTGAGACCATCTATAGGCTCGGATCGAAGATCTGATATCTTCAATGCTGTCACTGCCAGGGGCGCCTGTTCAACTACCAGAGGAGTGAAGTTAGGCCAAATGATATTGGAATGGTCTGAAACTTCATGTGTACTCTTCTTTTGGCTGTTTGAAGGATCTTGAAGTTTTTGTTTGATTCTGACAAGATTTGATGCTTGAAGTAGCATTCCCTGTTTGTGGTAGCATGCGGCTTCATGTAGCTTCTGAATGTTGAAGAGGCAAAGTGGCATTTTTGGTGTCAACACCTTCCAGGAATAGTGTTAAGACTGAGCCAGGATATAGTAGCAGCACAATTGACAGATTGGATGAGGATCCTCCGCCAACGGGGGAGAGGAGGGTGCCACGCTAGTTAGCAATGCGAGCTTGAATCTATCTAAGAGTGTTGTGCCATTATGATCACTAAGATCTGTCCATGGCGAGGGGGGATGACTAATTTGGGATCTAGGTGGTATCCTTAGTAAGATGTATCATATTGGGGTTGGTGTTTTTAGAGAATAAAAGTACACTTGCACTTAAAATTTCACATCAACTCTATTCAAAGTACAACATACCATCTTCATTCACAACACTCCATCTCTATTCAAAACATTCCATCTCCATTTAAGTAAACATTCTCAACCTTCCAAAGGAGAGGTGAAAAAGGCAACCACAAAGACGAGGAAGATGGAGTGTTGAGGGGCCAAATAAGGAGAAGAGTACAAATGGAAGGTAAATAAAGAGAATCGAGGGCTTGGGCCATTGAAGAGGAAGCAACAAAACAACTGAGAAAATGGGTGAAAAAGGTAAGGAAGAAAGGAATTTTCTACTAGGGATTTATATATGACATCCGTAGATATCGTTGGATAAGGCGAACATTCGGCAACATCGCCTGATACGTGCAAACAAGTCTTAAAAAAATAGAGTGAGTGTTGAAAGTAGGCGGACCTTGTGGATAGGTTTTCAAGATTTTTAACCTACTTGACTCAGGAATCAAGTACCCATAAGGCCATAAACCACATCCAGGATCCAAATCCTCAAACTCATCAACCATGATCAGTAGATAACTCTATCTAGAAGATGGAAACAGCACCTAACAATCAACCACGAAATCTACAATATACAATGAAGTAGATTATACCTTTGGAGCTTGGTTTTGCTCTAATGGAGAAGTTGATCTATTTCTTTGATGAAGAGCTCTTTCACAAAGCCAATCAGAATCTCCAAGACTTAATCGTCTTCCACACTATTACCCATATCAGATCTCTATTCTCAAGGAGATGGGTGGGATCTCCAAAAGAAACCAACTAGAAGCTCTAAGGAAAACCGGAAGAGAAACTAGAAGAGGGAGATGAGAGATGGGCGTGTGCAACTCTTACACTAGGGCTCTTGGGCGTGAATTCCAATATGTGGAATAGCATTGGGGACGTCCAAGGCTTCTCTCCTTATTTATAGCACTTAAGCCACCTCCTTATTATAATTAAAATAGAAGTCTTACTTCCATAACAATTAGTAACTTACTATATCACAATTAGAAGTCTCATTTCAAATAGGATTAGTAACTTTCTATTTCCTTTTCTTTAGAGTTCAAGTAGAATTAGTAATTATCTAATAACTTCGGTTAGCGTGGGGACCACTAGGGATTCCATAGAAAGCTAACTCCAACTGGGACACCCCGACCCCACATCTCATGTGCAATCCGGGCCCACAGTTAATTTCAAATAACTCCACTATATAAATGCAATTGAACTTCAATCTTAGGAATAAATTACAAAAAAACCCTAAGCTTCCCTATGACCACAAATAGGCCCCTCCATCCATATCCATGGATCAATTGGTCCTGTCCACCAAATTGAATCCATATCTTAATTTCCTTGAGACCCAATCAATTATAGTAATCATTAGTACATATCCAATTAACTCTTAATTGGGATGGGTGTGTACTTACCAATGATAAATTCATTAATTGGCACAAGGGGATAATGAGGATAGATTCCATCTTGACCATTGAATGTTCCCACAATCCTACTACCATGTACCCAAGACACCGAGATGTTGACCTACAATTGGCCTCATTCATTGGTGAATCAAAGCAAATGAATAGACAGAAACTTGAGTTCATTAATGTCTCACAATTAAGAGCCTATTGCTAATGAATTATGAGAGCAAACCTTAAAGTATAGATAGTGTTCCATAAGATGCTTCTTATGGCCCTTTAATACATCCAATGTACCAGTACCATGATCAAGAATCTTACATTTAGATGATTGAGACAAATCACACTATCTTATAGTAATCAAAATGCTGCAACCTTGTCACATGAGATGCCCACTCTCATTACTGGTTGTGAATCAATTTAAGTATAAGATTTATGACACATGTCTCTCGTATGTGGACCTTATCCATACATATATATTACATCTAGTATACTTGTGGACTCCGGTTCATCTCATGAACCATCATGTCATTCGTATTGGTTATGTGCAAATAAGTAATAAAACACCATTCATCTCATACAACGGAAGCATGATTATATTGATAAATAAAGAAATAAATCAATTTATTACATCATCTAATGGATTAAGACTATATAATCTAACAGGGAGGCCCTTATGTGTTAATATGAAATGTTACAATCCCTCAAATGGTAATTAAGTCTAGGCCTGACCTTATCAGCCCCATCTTAATTGCATAAGTATTCCAAATATGTATTCATAATATCCGAACAAGGGTTGGGAAAACCTTGTGCAAAAAGAATTAAAAAAGTATTTCTTTCCGGCTACTACTATATCCCAGTAAGGCGACCTGCTATATTGCGGCATAAGGCGGCCTATAGGGGCAAAACAATAAGTGGAATGCATATGACACCCACAAGTAGGTAGCTATATAATAAAAGAGCAGACTCAACCAAAAGCCAAAACCGAGAATAAAAGCCCATAGCCCGAGCAATCCAAAATATATGAACTCCATAAAACCAACCCTGCTATAGAAGAAACTTAGTTGGGAAGGTGCTGCTCTTGATAATGTGCACATTTTTCAGGAGGGGCACAGTCTTTGGCCAAACAACGCCAAACAACTATCTTTTCCCTGTGCTACAACAGATGGTAGCCCCCAACTATTAAACTAGATTGGCTTCCATTTTCTCCTTGAGTCTTTGATGCTATGGGGATGAGCTAGGATCCAACATCATCTCTCTAAGCATTTTACTATCAGTAGAAATCATAAGGCAAACATAAGCCTTGTTAGTTTCTTTAATAAGAGAGTAAGCAGCAGTGAAAATATCACTCTCCTCAACTGTACTTGAACACTGCTGGTAGCCAATATTGTTCTTTAGAAAACTCATAGAGAAGTCACTTTGATAGAAGAAGAAAGAATCTCATGGGTTCCTTACTTTCACATAATACTTAGTGAAGCATTTTGCAGCAGGCGGGAAGTCCTAGGTGTCACATTCCAGTCCCAAGATTACCTGGCCAAGGGTAATCCTCGAGGTGTGACACGCGTACTCTCATGAAATCGCACCTGTCTTGGGTCAAGTATGAATTCAGGAAAGATAAAATCCCACTATCCACCTGTGAGACTTGCTCACTAACACTTGTCCATGTACCTTTCATGCGGAAGCATATACATTAATATTCTTTTCATAAGTATCACATCATGATCAGTCCTATAATGTTCAACATATTCATACAAAAGATGATTGTATTTACTAACAAGTAGGGTCACAAAAACATACCCTACCTGATTAACCAAAGGTATATATACATAATATATTCAGAGTTTATCCACAACTACAAAAAGATTTACATTAACTATAACAAATTCATATCGAGCTTTTCCTAAAATATAAACTCTAAATAACTTGAGTAATGCCCTCCAAGAAACTTGAACTAAATGGTACCCTTGGCCGTCCACTCCTCTAATCTTGGAGGAACCTCCCGATCTCCTCCCTGATCTCCGAGGCCTCCTTAGGGCGGGGAGTGGTACCTGCGTTTGTGACACCAATAGATAGCGTCGTGAATATGATAATTCAGCAAAATATAAGCAATTAATAATTAACACATGAGATATCAAATTGGAGTTAATAATAGTTAATTAAAGAGATCAAATACTAGGATACTAGGAAATTGTGCACGTTAGAATTTATTATGCTTTTATAATTCAATAGTGGAGAACTTTACACTCTAGTTGACTACTACCTTGGCTAAACCTTCCCTTGAAAGAGAGCACTCATGTAGGCATGTCACCAGTGACCCAGCCAAAGGTTCATCTGGCTATCTAGTTCTGGAGTTCTGGTGCTCTAGACTACCTATCGCGCAGCGGCATTCACACACTGAATTGAACTTAAGCAAGACAATTTTGTTCAATTCAATTCAATGCGAATCTATTTGGTTCCACTCATAACATTCTATTTCTCTCGAAGCAATTACATACGTTCGCAACTTACTCAGTTCATATTTCCATCAGTATACAATAACATTAGATTGACAATTACAATAACAAATAGAGAAGAACACGAATATGCTTATGAACAATTATATAAGAATTGGAGGTCATCAATATAATCAATCTCAATATGCAAATGCAACTTCATTAGAAGAATCAAGGTTTATTACTAACCAATCTAACCTAATTATCCACCGTCTTTCACCATCCAACACAATGTAGTTTTCGGTGATTCGATGCACCGCTATCCTTAGCTTGGTATCACATTGTGTGTGAGGGTACATCAAATTCCCAAACCAACATCCATGGTGAGGTGATAGACTAGTAAGATAATTTACACGAGACGATCTTAGCCTCGAAGGACCTCTCGTGTGATTGAATTTTCATTAGGCATGTTTGATGGGCAAAGGGTCCACCCTATGGCCCTACAAGGTCTCCTAGCATTTAGTTCATGTGGTCTAAGGTTGTCAGTCAACTCTCAGTTGCCTGTCGGTTAACCGACAGCTGATCGAAGTCAGCCAATGGGGAAAATGGCCCTTGAGTTATTCTGACCGAACTAGTTCAGTTAAGTTCAGTGAAGTTTCGGTTAACCAAACTCACAAAGTTCTGTTAACCGAACTCGATTTCCAATATTTTCCCTGCATTCTGTTTCTTGAATGGAACCTATGTCACTTAACTAACCCTTAACCAAACTCCTAGGTTAAAAATACGAAAAATGCCCAATTTGAGTCAATTCTCAAACTCATTCATTCCCATCCTTCCTTCTCCAATCTAAGGTTTTCCTAAAGCCATTACCTACATAAATTAGAGCCTCCTTGCTCTCCACAACCACTACAATCATTCCACATCTCCATGCATTCACTATCAATTCAAAATAAGAGAACTCATTTCAATTAAAAAAAAAAAAAAGAATGAGGCTAAGTTGAACAATACATCAGAATTTCTTTGTGCAATCAAGAATTACCATCATGCATGGATTAACAATTGATTAGACTTGCCTTAATTCATGCTTTGAAAAACTTCTCTTGGCTCAAATGCAAGAAATCCCCAAATTACAAACCCTAATAAGAAAATTATGCCAAATTGATAATGGAAATGCATGCATGAGATGTGAATGAGACTCTTGACTCAATTCCAAACCAAGAATATCTGAGCTTAGGATAGGGTTCATACCAATGGAAGCCAAGGAAGATTGGAGGGAAGGGATCTTGCCAAACAATTACTATGGAGATGTAGAGGATGTGATGAGGGAACCAAATTTCCCTTTTAATTACATATGCACAGCTCCCCTCTTTGTGAATTAAGAAGAAGAAGTAGTAGGGAACAAGAAGGAGAAGTCTTAGGCTGGAAAAGGCCGATGGAATAAGAGTTGAGTTGGTTTTTAAGGGGAATTTTCCAATTTATAAGAAAGTCCACTTTCTTTCCTAAAGTTTCAATGAAGGTCAATTGCTAATCAACTTGATTAATTTGGGGTCAAATGGAGCGGATTTCAATAGGAAATCGACGTACTCATCGAGATACACGCGATGACGCCAAGATAACATGCAATTGATGAAAATTTAGAAAATCTAAAATTACGAAAAAGCCTCTCACTCTACCTAATCAAGTCAAGTCAAGTTCAAACTACCTACCCATGCCTCAAGGTCCAACCCACTAGACTCTCTAGAACTAAACAAGCTTAGAATAACTTAATTAGCTACTTAAATATAATTAATTTAATAAAATACAATTAATTAAGAAAAATCAAGGTTAAACCGGGTCGGGGTGTTACACTAGGCAGTAGCGAGCATAGGGGAAACATGAAGGCATAAAAATGAATCTCTACCTCTGATCTAAGAAAGAACTTATGTTCAAACAATTTGCCAAGGATGGCTTGCTCCAAAAGATCCTCGAATTCCTTTCTTTTCAGATAGTCCAGACGAAAGCTGGACAACAAAGCTTGGTGAGATTAATGTTGTCTTCATCACCTTTGTCATAACTACTAAGAAATGTGAGAAGCATATCTACTATAAAATTAGGGTGCTGAGTAATCACACCAAATGCTTTTTTCTTCCTTGATAACCCAGGGTATCTCCCGCCCAGCCCAGTCCAGGAGCCTTTGGCCTTGAGGAACTCTCGATTCTGGGCAACCGAGAACTAATCCCTAAGGGCACATGCAAACTCTCCTATCCACATGCGCTAGGTAAAACTATGGGAGGTGGCGAACGGAGGTAGGTGTCATACACAAGACCTCTCCTCTTCTTGAGGTGTGGATCACACCAAATTTTTTAGTGATGGTATTCCAAATTCTATGGGTGAATGAACATCTTGCAAAAAGATGATGAGTACTTTCTGGGTTGTTTTTACCCAAGATGGAGTTGGTATTAGTGAGAACTTTTGGAAGCTAGAAAAACTTTGATTTTTAGCCCATTGAAAAGGTCTATCCTGGGCCCTGGCACAAACAGAGTGTTTGCTAATCTTCCGTTTAAGCCAATGGACTCAGAACAAGAGACCAAGGATGGAGTTATTAATGAAATGGCTAATTATAATGTTCCTTCCCAGGCTTATGTCATGGATAGATCTCTCTCCGAGATAGTCCACCAAACTACCACAAGCCAGCCATGGATCCAGCCATGGATCTAGCCAAAAGGTCTCCTCGCCTATGAAGGAGTACTGTCTGAGAATGCCTAACCAATATACCTCTACAGCTAGAAGAAGAGAGTTTACAGTAGCCTTTTAAGTCCCAGAAGCACTTGTCTTTAATATACATGCTATGAGCCCAATCCACCCATATGGAGCTCCTTTTGCTAGTTATGAACCAAATCTTCCTAGCTTGAGCAACTTCAACAATCTCACCCATATGAGTTTCCATTCGCAAGCATTGAGGAGGCCAGGCTTCGAACTATCCAAGACCATGTATAGGCAGTTGTGTGCATGATTTGAAGATGTGAATTTGAAGACTTTCTATTCAAATCTGGTTTTTAGTTTCTATTCAACAAATTATGAACGGTTTCTCAGGACTTGGTTGTATTTCTTGGCCCAAGATCTAGTGAAAAGCGGGCTGCAACAAGGCTGGCCCCCTTCTTCCAATCCTTAATCTGATCATCTCTCATATTCATGAAGCTGTACTTACCAGAATGCATTTCTATTATTAGTAATGTTGAATTCGTTTGTGAACAAAGATAACTTTATTGAGAACAAAAACACAATATTATTGTTGATGGATAAACAAATTACATACAAATTGGGGTTAACTTAGATTTAAATGATAAAATTTCATGTGCTTATTCCTTCAACAAAGGAAGGATACCTTGAGCTGCCAATCTCTTTTCAACCCAGAACACCACATGTTTGCCTGTGATCTTCTTCTCATCAATAAGAAATGGCTCAATAGTACTCGGACCAGATCCATATGAAGATAGTGAAAACCCTTTGGGACCTGCCTTGCAAAATAAAAATAAGAGATACTTAAGAAACAAGAAAATAAAAACAGTTTGTCTGGAGTATAGTTTGAAAAGACCATCACCTGTCAGTACTCCATTTGGGAAGAAAGCCCAGAAGCAGTAAGTGATGCCATTTCTTAGGAAAGAACCTTCCAACTGAAATTAGAAGAAAAATTGCATGAGAGAAGAGAAGCGTGGAAGTGGAATTTTGAATAACAAACTTTAGAGCTCCTGATGTGGTTGGTATACCTGCATTTTCCCCCTAGCTGAAAGCTAGAGTTGCAAGTAGACCCTACCTGGGTGGCCTGGTCTATATCAAACCTATTTTGTATTGAGGTTTAAGGCCCGTGGGCGGGAACAGAGCCTAAATATTTGGCCCAATACAAAAAAGGAACCTGATGGGGTGGGGGTGGGGGTTTGGGTTGGTTCAGGTTTAGGCCAACCCGACTAAGTATTTGCAGAGCCCTATACTCGTGGCATGTTTTAGTGTGGTTGTTATGCCAAACCCGCCTTGCAACAGTCACAGTCAGGTATGTGTATTAGGGAAAATTTGAACCCGTAGCATCTAGGAAAATATCACTCCTTACTACCACCTATACAAATACAAATGAAAATTTACGTTTAACACACAAATGAGATTTTACATTTAATACCTTACTTAGTAATACATAAAGTGAAGACATATGGGGTGGGTGGGGTGGGGCGGGTACGGCCCAAAACCCCAACCCCCCTACAAACACACTACCAAACCAGCCCCCTAATAGGAGTGGGTCAAGGCAGGTCCCTATTTATGGTGTATTTGTGCCACGAGAGTTCCACAATAGAGAACAAAATTGTTCTAATATTCCATGCAACCCCAATGCTATGTTGTTTTACGCAATACATTTCCTTGTGAAAAAGGGAAAAATGAACTGATATCCTCTACAAAGAGGATTCCAATATTCTATGGGAGGGATAGAAATGCGGGAACCCACTCTTTCGTGGAAATAGAAATACGCATAGCGTCAAGTCCCCTTGTTACACCAACAATCCCCAACTGTAGCTTGAATGGTTCTGAATTCTGAACTGAAAATTGAAGTAGCAGAGTATGTTCTAGGTGGTTTGGCCTTAAAATTCTCTAGGCAATATATCTAAGAATAATGGACCTTAAAATTTTGTGAAATTGACAATGACTAAGAGCATGTTCATGCACAATTGCTTTCCACAGTACTTTATTTCTTAGGGATTAATTTTTATGAAAAATTGAATCAGAAAATTTCATTTTCTACAGTTTTATTTTCTGTTGTTCAGTGTGGCAAAATCTGTGGTGAAATTTGTTTGTAACTCTTGCATGAGACTTGGAAAAATGGTTTTTCACCTCGAGTCTATATCTCATCTCTACAAAACTCAAATAAAATGCTTTTGCCTCAGAAAATGGAAATTGCAGAAAGTGTGTACTCAGAGGAATACAAGATTACTCTCTTATGGAAACCATTTTACTATCCACCAAAATTGATCCACACAAGCATATAATCTAAAATCGCAGAAGCTTCACAGATTGACCCATTTGCAATTCTACCAAGCCAAAATGCAAGTTAGCGAAACATTACTGACCGTGTTGTCCCTGTAAGAGAGCTCAATTTGAGACAGATCCTCCTGAGCTTCAAGAATAGCAGTAAGCGATGGGATCACATCTTCTTCCATCATTTGAGGCAGGGGCTTTGCAGGAGATTTTGCTGGAGCAACGCGTTTAAGTTTTGCATTGGTTGATTCGCTTTCAACCTTTGGTGCTTTGTTTGTTTCAGCAACTAGCAAACAGGCACAAAAAATTAAAATTAATATTGATAGTTGTTACCCATCCAAATGGCTAAAATGCTCTTGCCTTCAATCTAACTGACGTTTAGCTCATTTAGACCAAAGCATCTAAAATCACTTGTTTTGGTAACCAATATTCAGGAACCTACTTCTTTTTGCAGAACAAAAATTATATGTTAGTATGCATACAGCTCGAGTTATATCGTTAGACGAAGTATAAAGGATAGTTGTTACAGCCCGACCCAATTTAACTTTGATTAGTGCTAATTAATGGTGATTTAATTAAATTAATTGTGCTTAGTCATTAATTATGGTAATTAGTGTCCATTAGCCTCTATAGACCGAGTTGGCTGAGTCTTGAACCTCGGAAAGGTGAGTTGGAACCGTTTGACTTGGTAAGGTAGAATTGAGGGCTTTTTCATAATTATCGATTTTCGCATTTTGCATCATTTGTACGTCATCTTAGCGTCATCACTTTTATTTCGACGAGTACGTCGATTTTCATATTAGACTCTACATCATTCGAGCTGCCGTTGAGTACTCGGACCCCCATTTGACTTAAAATGAAAATATACTATTTTAGTGGGCTTTCTTGCAAAAAGGGGGCATTCTTATCCCTTTATATACAACTACCCCTTTCCCTTTCATTCTCTTACCATTTCCTTTTTATTCCTCTTCTCTTTACTCCCCTTCTTCTTCTCTTTCTCTCTTTCTCAACCATCAAGAAGTCTAGTGCATGTGCCTTGGGGGCTAGGAGTGAACTCACCTTCATCTTTTTCGTCCTCCTCTCTTCTTTGTTGGCAAGGAACCACTTCCACCAGGCCTCATCGTCTTCAAATTTGAATCCCTTGCTAGAGGTAACCATCAAACTCTTTGGTTATGCTTTTAAGTTGAAATAGAGTCAAGAGACTCATATTTGTACACACATGTATATTCATTCCATTCCCATGTGTATTTGTAATTAGGGTTTGCGATTTGGGGGTTTTGGTTTCTTTGAGTCAAGTTGTGAAGAGAAGATTTAGAGAGCTCTATTAGAGGCAAGTATAAGCTTTAATTTGAACTTATATGATGATTTATCACCATTTGATTCCAATGAAATTCCTTCTCAATGATTCTATCTTTTAATAAATAAATGGGTTGGTGTGTTTTATGATTTTAGTGGGTGAAATTAGATGGAGGGGTTGTATATTATGTAAATGGGAGCAAGGAGGCTCCATTGTGCAAGTTTTATGATAAATGGGAGTTGAGAAGTGGATGGGAAAAGAAACAATGAGAATTCTAAATTCAGGAATTCTGGATCATTCGCTCGAGCGAATCTCCTCTTAAAGCACTCTGTCGAGCATTCAAAAGGATTGCCCGAGCGACCAGCTCTCTAGAAGGGGTCCGCTCGAGCGAACATGGGTCCGCTCGAGCGATCACCCTTCTGAAACCATCGCTCAAGTGATCAATAGGGGTCACCGGAGCGGTCAAGCCTCTAGATGGGGTCCGCTCGAGCGAACCTGAAACTGTAGACTAGGCTTCTTTTGACCCAATTTTAGGGTGAATTGCCACCCGTAACCTATAATAATCCACCCTAATCACCTCCAATAGGAAATTATGTTGCACACCCTTGTTCCATAGGGAGTTAGGATCCTCAAGACCCGTAGGACCTTATGATTGGAACCATTATGGTCTACTGGACATTTATCAATTTAGCACTATGCCATAACGGTTAGTTTGGAAATTTAACGTATTCCTCATAAATAGTGACACCTAACAAGGTAGTAGTAAGTTGACCTTTCCAACCTACCTTGTATTGGATGGTGAGAGACTAAAAGTAATTGTCTAGTATTGGTTAGTAAAATGTCTTGATTCCTTTAAATTATTGCATTTCATATTGAAGTCTAATTTCGTTATTGATATCAAATCCTAATTAGTATATTGGTTGCATTTTTATCATTCATTGTGGTTCGATTGTCTAAATTCAATTCATGACTTAATTATTGTGTATTCGTTGGTAATGTGAACTAAGTATTTGAGTATATGGGATTACTATTCGATTCGATTATTAACAAGTGATTATAAACTTACTCAAATCCAATTATTATTCGATCGTTATTTGATTCGACCAAGTCGGCACTACTTAGCATCGACCCTGTGATACCTGACGGGGTTGAATTTGGTTTAGTTATTCGAGACTACTGCAGTAAGTCATCTAGAGCACCGGAACTCCAGACCCGGGTAACCATCGAGCCTTTGGCCGGGCCGCTGGTGACATCCCAACTAGATTCGCCCTCTTTTTTAGAGGATGAGCTCAATGTAGTAGCTAATTAGTATGTTTTCATCCTATTTGATTCACAAGCATAAATTATTCGATTTCCGCACAATTTGCTTAGTTAATACTTACCATTGACATCTATTAATTTAATCGTCTTTAACTCAATTTGACACATTATGTATTTCCTTATTAATGCCTATACTTGTTGAATAGTCATATTGAGATACTACTCTTGGTGTCACAGTCGCAGGTGCAGCTCCCGGCCTTGAAGAGGCCAAGGAGGGAGAGGAGGTTACCCAAGAGGTTCCTCCAGGATTAGAGGAGCGGCCAGAGCTAGGGACAGCATAGATTCTTCTTCCCTCGGAGCGCATGGATGTACTTTTTGGGAGCTTCAATAATGTGTGGCTAAACCCTTTTTGCGTGGGCCACACTTAGTGTGTAGTCATTCTTTTGATTGTTTTTAGTAGTGATGTATAGGGTTCTTTTATATACCTTCTTTTGTAAAACGATGTATCTAATTGTATAATTCTTTTGTACTAGACTTGAATGTTAATTGGACTGATTGGGAATTGATACCTTCATATGTATGAATTACAGCTTCCGCTATGAATTTAATGTTATTGACAGATTTTGTGAGCTTGACTCACGTGTGTGAAAAATTGTTTTACTCTCCTTCGTGTGTTGTATTTGGTTCGAGACAGGTACAGCATCATGGGAGTACGTGTGTCACACTTCGGGAATTACCCTAGGCCAGGGTGATTCGGGACCGGGATATGATAATAGTTTCCATGTTCAAAGAGTTTTAAAAGCTTGCCTTTGCAGCATGCATAATTAGAGAGACAAGATTAGAGAGATTTTCAAAAACTTGCCTTGATGGGAGGATTCTCTCTCTATAAAATAATCTTATGGTTACTTCCCTGAGTATGAGTAATTTCTTTATTCTCATCACTTACGAAAAAAAGAAAAGAAAAGCTTTAGGGAAGTTGTAAACTACTCTCCAAGGCCAGCCTTTGATGGCATTCAAATTAAAGGAAAAGCTATGGATTCGGGTATTATTTATTATATTTGAGATTTATCATTAATTATTTTTGTATGATTTATTTATACCCAATGATCTTGGGATTTCTAGAAAGCTAACATATATATGATAGAGAATATTACATGTCACAACTGTAGTTGTTGGATATGTTAAGATGTAAAGATATTAATTATCTGATAAGATTGAGAAAAGTCCCTCATAGAACTACGTGAAGGGATTGTATGATTTTAGTTTGTGTGATTATTTATGTCTTCATTAGATGTTAATTGTCCTCTGTATAATGTGGCTTCTTCCAATAAAATAGTATTGAGGTTGTACAAGAGTGCCTAAAATTTCTTCAAAACTCTTTGTAAAGAGAGCTTCTGTTGGCACCGGATTTTTTGCTTTCCCCACCACACTAAAAAACAAAATAATAATAATAATAATAAGTTTTCTCCTAAACTACCTCTCCCTCTCTCCCTCCACCCTCTTCCCCCATCCTCTCCCTCCCCCCACCCGACCCTCCCAGCCTCCGGCAGGGAGGGATCCCTGGCTGGCTGACCAACCGGCCTCCCTCCCCCGTCTCCCTCTCTATTTCTTCCTCCCTCCCCCCTTTATTTTCTCTCCCTCTTTCTCTCTCCCTTCCTCTTCTTCTCTCTCGTCCCCCCTCCCTTCCAGCTGCCTGCAAGGAGGGAGATTGGGCGGTAGGGCTGCATCAGGGTTTTTGCCTGCTGCAGCCCTATCGCCTGATCTCCCTCCCTACCGGCGGCTGGGAGGGGGAGGGAGGGAGGGAGAGGAAAAGGGGAGGGGGGGAGGGAGAGGGAGAGAAAATAGAGGAGAGGAAGGGAGAGAGGGAGAGAAGATAGAGGAGGGGGGAGGGAGAGAGAGGGAAAGGGGGGAGGGAAGCCGGATGGCTAGGAGGGATCCCGCTGGCCGGCCGGAGATCCCTCCCCGCCAAAGACTGGGAGGGTGGGGTGGGGTGGGGTGGGGTGGGGTGGGGAGAAGATGAGGGAAGAGGGAAGAGGGAGAGAGGGAGGAGGGGGAAGGGGTAGTTTAGAAAAAAAAAATTTATTTCTTTTTTGCGGTGGGAAAAGAAATTTTTGCGATGCCAATAGAAGCTCTCCTTGTAAAATATCTTTAAACTTCAATGCGTGTTTATGTGTTTTTCCAAGTGGGCAATATTGTAATAATGTCAACCTAGGAACGAACCCAAGTTGGGGCTAATCACGATCCTAACATATTGGGCTACCGCATATAAATAAGGGGAAGTCTATGTGGGGCTGTCAAAAGTCCGAGCCAAGGGATGTCTAAGCCCTATCCTCAACATATGCAAGTCAGGCCCAGGGTGAGTCAAATCCATTGGAGGGTCTGTAGTACCTATGCCCTTACTTGACCCTTACAAGACAGGTTAAGTAGGGCTACAAATGGGACGATTCCAAGGTCGGAACTATACTGGACCAAAACCCGTTTCTAAATTCAAGCTCCTGTTCTAGGTCCGGTTTTGACTCTAAACCTGTTTTATTGGTTTCAGACCCTGCTCCGATATAGAAACACGGATTCGATTCTGGAACCAAGTCCACCTAAAGGACCAAAATCTAGTTCCAAAACCGATTATAACTATTCTTCATTTTTTTTGTTTTTTCTTAAAATACGAATATCATTCAAATTATAATAATGCATCAAGTCTATGACCTTCAGAATTATACATAAAGATGTCCCAAAAAAAGGTTAATTTTGAGCTACAGTTGCAATATCAAAGACTTATATGCCAAGTTTCGGGTCCATCTGTCGGAACCTATATGAACCCAGAACCGAACCCATTTATGAATCGAAACCTAAAACAGGTTCTAGACCCGGTTTTTTGCAAGTCAGAACTTACGGATAATTAGAGAACCGGTACCCATTTGCAACACTAGGGGCAGGGCCGGGCTCAGTCCAGGGCCTAAAGAAAAGAATATCAATTTTTAATTTTTCTCTACAGTGACACTGGGCACCAACTGTATATCTAACATTAACCTTCCTTTATCCGAGCTTGAGACCATCCATGCAATGCAATAAGCAACATGGCGAAGATGAAAACCATACTTTAATGCAATCTGATTTAGTAGGGTGGTGGCTGGACAATCATTTACTGTTAAAGAGAATATTATTTGATGGTTTTGGTGAATCTTCTCTTTTAACTCATCAATTTTATGCCCTTGATTGAATGAATTTCATGTTGTGGCCCATCCAAGATGTGACCCATTTGGAGTTGAATTTGAATTTGAGACTAAGCATTAGACCCATTAACTAAAGAGAAGTGATCACATGCTATTAAGATCCACATAAAAATCACATAAAAATCATGCCCAACTACAGGCATATATGTACACAGGAACCGTATGCAGATGAGCTATTGTACAGAAAGAAAAAAATTAAAATCATGCATGCTTAGTTACATAAAATCACATAAGATTCGAATGAAAATCATATAAAAAATTAACATATAGGGACTCCCACAGCATAGCTTCCCAAACACGTGGCGGGGTCCACGTTTTGATCGATCTGACTCAACCATGAAACATGAAACAGGACCCTCCTGACAATCACAGATCTCAAGGTTTGGCACCCATCCGAATGAACTTGACCGTTGAATCGAGTGTGCACTCGTTTTGGACAGTTAAAACTTATTACTCGTGGATCAAGGGGGGCCACGATGATCCGAGCCCATCACCATAAACTGGCCGGTCCCATCCCCAACTGGTCCCGAGGTGTGCCCTACAGGGCCTCGTGCTCAACATACTGTGAGCATTGGCGGTTAGCTTATGGCATCCCATATGGTACAAATGGCCCATAACTGTTGATCAAAGCCTGGACTCAGTTGTCAATTGGGCCAAAAAGATTTAGTGACCTGCCCATTGACACCCTTAATTACTCCTTTCTATTTTTAGACATTTGGGGCACCCAGTAATGAAAAACCAGTTCTCAACGTTTTAATTTGAGGCACTTTTCTATTTAGCCAGAAGCAGTTAGAAATGAGAAAAGAAAACATGAAATATACCTGTCGCAGTCGATGACTCTGGTGCAGCTGAGCAGATAATGTTTCCACGTGAAACTACTCTTCTACACAATTTCAGGGGCTCATCTCTCAGTGATAGAACTGAAGAAAATACAGGAAAAGCAGAGCCCTTCACTGACCTCATCAAATGGCCATCACAGTACATGTTCATGGAAGGGGAAGCCATGTTAGTGAAGCTCATGATGGGAGAACACCTCCAGAAGTAGATGTCTCTAACTCTTTCTTGGGAAATCCTATGACATCTATGGGATGAAAATACAAAGAGTTTTAACTTGTTTAAGGTGTTTCTAGGAATGAGTATTTCCAATGGGGAACTTTGGCAGCAGTTAGAAATGAGAAAGAGATTACATGTAGGGGATTTTCTTGGGTGAGTGGTGGGAATGAAGGGTCTTGTTTTATTTGCGGAAGAGACACCATCCATCCTCTTGTATTTTGGGTGGTTCTTGTTGCTTGCCACTCAATTTCTTGCAAGGGAGGTAGTTTTGTGGGTCATATGGATACTCGTGTCCGGGGCCGTGCCAATCTTGTGTTACACGTGCCACTGTTCGTGTGTGCATGCAAACGCTGGTTTCTAGAAAGGTGTGAAGTTATTGTCTTTTTATTAAGCAAAGCTTTGGGTCGTTTTGTAAGGCTGGCAAATGGGTCCAGTCGTCAAAATGGGTCAGGTTAATGGATCGGGTCGGGTTTGCCTTAGTGAAATTTGCAAAACTGGGTTGTAGAAAAGAGTGGGTCCGGCTGTCCTCCTTCTTCCTTGTCCTCTCTTTCTATATGTCTACTAATTGGGCCTGTTTATTTACTAGAATTCCTGCGGTTGGGGTTTTCAGGACCTTGGCATTTCCAAATCCCTTATTTCTTGACAAGAATTTATAAGTTCCAACACATGAAAAGTCCTTTAAGGATTCAAGAATTCCACCATCTTTGCATTTTAGTGGAATTCCTAAATGCTCAAGTCCAAAGGAGGATTAAGGAATTCCACCTTGTCTGGGAGTTCAGGAATTCCCCAGACAGGAATTCCTGAAATTCTAATCTAGTAAATGAATTGGGTACAAGGGATGATTAGGATTTTATTGGCAGGTTGGTCAAGTTAAGCGTATTATAACCCTAACCCAACCCGGTATTAGCGGGTTAGAACTGTTTTTTGCTTATTTCTCTCTCATTTTAGCTTCGTCTGCTCTAAGATTTTGAGGGAAGGTTATTCTCATGCACCTTGATTATTCTGAGCAGAATTTGGAGGCCTTTAATTGCTTGATTATCTAAAAGTTGGGCCCATCAAATGTGCACTATTTGCATTATTTTAGCTTCAAATGCCTCTCTGACTTCACTTGAGTTTACTTCCTTGAGCTTGGAAATGACTCAAATCATTTCGAATGCTCTTCCTTGTGATATGAATGCCTGGCATTGTCGTTTGATGATCAAAGTGCACTTTGAGCCCTCATTTTGCTTCATGGGCCCTACGTATGACCCAATCTTTAGAAACTTAACTTTTTATGAGCCAGCAATTACCAATCTGTTTGAATTTTCTAGTGTATTTAAGGATAAGTCTTGAATTTATGAGGACATTAGTTTGATATTAGAGGATTTTACTAGAAAAATCATCTTAGATGCTACTTGCACCAAAAAAGGCCCTCTTAGTTTCCCTTGTACGGAAATGGTCCCCTGGGAACATTTTTTCTTTTTTGTTTACAGCACACAAGAGTGTCAATATTGACACTCCCCATGTTACAAAGGGAGCATCGTGTTAAAAAAATGCGAAGAGATCGAGCGTTGATACCGACACTCACCATGTTAAAAGAGAAATACTTCTTCCACAGAACAAGTTCTCCTTTCGATCTCATGCTCTTCATCACAATCCTCAAACTCTTCACCGCTCTAGTCTCATGTCCCGCATCCATAACTTTAGCAACTCTTCTACCACAAATGTTGCGAGTGATGATGAGGGAAGGGTTGTTAAGGAAGATGACACAAGAGCTGGGCCGCGAGGTTGGCATGATGAAGCGTCAGGAGGAGGCCAGCTGGCATGTATGGATGCTGACTCACGAGACCCAGCGGTCTTCGACGACAATACCATCCTCTACACAACTCTCATCCAGCTTGCCGAGCTCATCTTCCTCGAAAACTGCTCTATTTGGATGCGTGATGATGACGAGGAGAAGGAAGCGACAGATCGGCTTCGGCGACTACGGTGGCTGAGGCTAATCCTCACGCATGAGCTGAAGTGGTCGAACGGTAGGGATCACGATCGGAATATACCGATCTGCGATCCTGACATGCTGGAGGTCGTTAGACGAAAGAAATTAGTGGTTCTGGGGCAAGATTTTGCATTCTGGCAGGGATTTGAGAGGGGACCAACGAATGATGTACAGCTGTCGCTGTTAAGGTGTCGAATTTCAAAGGCGGGAAGCCGAAGGTGGTGGAGGTGAGGTACACCATGCTAGTGCTCGTGCTGCCGGGGGACAGGAAGAGGGAGTAGGGAGCAAAGGAGCTCGAGATCACAGAGGTCTTGTGTGAGAACTTGGTCTGAATGGCATCCTTAACCACGGGATGTAGTGTGTCAGCCACGAGCTTCAAATAGAGTCTCCGCCAGTCCCGCATCGAAAATATCCAAGTCCTAGCCCTGGAATTATAAGTAAACTCCGTCTTAAATCAACATGACGCGTTTTGAAATCGTAAGAACTCCAAAGTTAAACGTGCTCGTACAGGAACAATACTAGGATGAGTGACCTCCTAGGAAGTCCTCATGCATGTACATGGGCCAAAATGGACAATTTCATGTTGGGTTGTGACGGTTGGTATCAAAGCCAATGACGACTCTATTTCCAATGGGAGAGAGTGTGAGAACTCGGTCCAAGCAACACCCTTAACTACGGAGCATAGCTTGTCAACCACGGACTTCAAACAGAGAGTCTCCGCTAGTCCCACATCGAAAATATCCAAGTCCTGACCTTGAACTTATAAGTCAAACTCCGTCTTGACTCAACTTAAGGCCTTTTAAAATCATGCACAAACTCCGTCTTGACTCAACTTGAGGCCTTTTAAAACCATGTAGCCCCTGAAACCATAAAAAAAAGCCGAAGTTAAACGTGCTCGAGTGGGAACAATAATAGGATGGGTGACCTCCTAGGAAGTCCTCGTGCACATACGTGGGCTAAAGCAGACAAGTTCATGCTGAGTTGGGCAGAGCTGTGACATCGTAGCTAACCAAGTGAAGGTGGCGTTGTCGCATGCAGCAATGCGAATGAGGGAGAAGCTAATGGAAAAGAGCATGGATCTAAAGCTCACTGGACAAAAAGGCGTTGCTTGCCAACAAGGCGCAGATCGTGTTCTGGAAGGTCATGTGCATGGAGATGCTAGTGCCAGTCCGGTCCTCGTCGATGACCCTCTTCATTTTGGAGCGCGATGGGAATTTCAAATCATATTGAAGGAGGATCACAAATGGAATGGCTAGAGTGAGCCTTCTATTGTCTTTTCGATAGCGACGCTCCTTTTGTACTTTTTTAACATGAGGAGCATCGATATCGAAGTTCTTTTGCACTGTATAAAAAAAAAAAAAAGTGGTCCCATATGACTACTTCTGTGCGAGGGAAACTAAGAGGGCCTTTTTTGTGCAGTTAGCATCTAAGGTGATTTCTCCAGTAAAATCCTCTTGATATTATCTCTCCTTAAATTCTTTCCCGGCCTTTAAGTACTTTGCATGTACATTCACCTTGTCCTCCCTTACTTCTATTCGTATCTTACTTCTCTTGTCATAATAAAGAATGACTCTCTTATGGACTTTGTTGAGTTCTCATGGATTTCTATATTTCTTTTAAATTAGTTATATTATTAGATACTTTATGAATTTTCATTTCTATAATGTATTTTTTATGTTTTATGAATCTTCCTTCTCTTTGTTATGGGCTCATTATATTATTATTTTTCAATTTTAATGGGTTCTTCTAATTGTTTCGGTGATGGATTTTCGTGGATTTGTTGCTTTTCATATTATTTTTAGTTTCATTTATTGGTTTTTGCATATTGGGTTCTTATATGTTTTTTTATTTTTTTAAATTTCTTTTATTATTGGATTGTCTTTATATATTTTTATTACTTTCTATTATAGGTTTATTTTATTTTATTTTAGTTAGGATGGGTTCTTTTAGTTTTCCTTCCCGACAAAGCATTTCTATGGGTTTGTGGGTTTCTTTTTTCTTTCCCTTTTTTGCTTAAACTTTTTTATTTCTAGCTATTGGGTGTTTGGGTTCTAATGGGTTTACGTTTTTTTTTTTTCTTTCTTTTAAACTGCTTATATTATGGGGGTTTTCTATGTATTTCATTTCTATGTTGTTCTTTTTTTATGTTTTTATGGATTTTGTTGCATTTTTTTGTTAGGTGAAAATTGTGAAAAGCTTAAGTGTGTAATTCACAAAGTTCAAACACAAAAAACATGAGAAACTTGTATTCATTCCTCGAATTTGTATTACATGGGTTCACATTGTAGGCTTGTAATTGCAAGTTTTTTACAAATACATTTTTACAACTCCTCCATCTAGCCTTAGATGGTCTCAAATGAAAGTCCGGGATCCAAACCCTAGAGGGGGGGGCGAGGTAAATAGGGTGAGCTTGGTTTTATGCCAATTATGTCAAATCTTAACTCTTTAAAATTATTTAAACACAAGTGACGATTCTATGAAAATGAAATGCAAAAGCTGTCAAGATAAATCACCACAAAGCATACATCATAATACAATGATTTATAGTGGTTCGGCCTCAATGCCTACATACACTATAGGCTTATGATCCTACACCCCACCGGATTTTCCATTGTCTCAAAACTATGCTTTTCAATAAGTTAAGCAATAACATTCACACTATGCTTTCCAATGCTAAGCAGTAACCTCTACAGCATGCTTTTCTAGGCTAAGTAATACCTCTCTACAACATATTTTTCTACTTTAAGCAATAACTTCTACAATATGCTTTTCTAGGCTAAGCAATAACATTTACAAGCCTGAAGTTTTTCTTTCTCAATTATTTCTAAGATACACTCAAAGAGATACAATTTAAGTTCAATAAAATGCCTCTACAATAGGCGGACATGAAAGTTATAGAACAACTCACACATACACTTTATGAATGCGAAGATATATGATCAATGTGTATGTATGATGACTTCAATCAAGTCTTAAAATTGTAGCTAAAAAATGTAAGGCTAAAGCTTTTGGAGGTTTAAATCATATAAAAGATTTGATTGAAGTAAATGCTAATCACATGTGATTCTAATAAACAGCTTGAAATGATATTACTTATCAAGCTAAGCAAGTTATAAAATTCCAAAACTAAATCATATGATGCATGAGCAAGTTGTTTTCAAACCCAAAGTAATTTGACTATGATTCTCATGTGATTGAAAACAACAAATAAAAACTCAACCAAGCATATTAGTCATACTATAAAAGAAATCAAAGATTTAAGCAAAGCATGAATAAATAAAAATTGAAACTAACTTGGTTTGAATCTAATGAAGAATCCAAAACAATTAATTAACTCAAAGTGAAAATCAAATGATGGATTCAACAAATCATAGTTCTTATGCTTGAATAAATTTTGTCGCGACCCCGGACCGAGAACCGATCCCGCGACGCAAATGCATTACATTACCGCCTGTCTTCCCACAGGTTTCCGCGGTGAGGATCCCAAGACACGGATCAAGCTCACACGAATAGGTATGCAGAAGCGTGTAGCAAAACGAATCACACTAATCTTAAACAATAGAATGCAAGAGAAATTATAATACTGAGACTTGGTATCGAAAGAGAAATGTCAACATAGCATTCCTATCATTATTAAGTTTCACCGCTTAACAAAATATATTAATTCAAATTACATATCCATGAGAGGCCAACAAAGGCCAATACAACAAAATAAGATCCCAAAAGATAACCCAAACTAGGTGAACGAGAAGTCAAGATCCCGCCCGGCGTCTAAATGACGTCGTCGGGCTGCCACTCATGTGCTGGGGGTGGCTCAATAGCCTCGTCCGGGCACTCCTCGTCAAATGTGATACCTCCTGCACCTGGACACCAAAGTAAAATGCATCAAACACGACGGTTTGGCAAATAAACAATTTAGGCATGAATATGAAAAATAGTGCCAAAACAATTCAAGATTAAAGTACACGTTTCGAGTTTACGAAACTAGCATGAATACTTATAATATCATGATTAGTTAAATCCACAACGAGCCCATCCTTTCTCCATCATACATGATGACAAGAGCAAGCACGCATGACAAGCACGACACGTAATACACAATCCCACGCCACACTGATGGACCCGAAAGAAATCTTCCGTCCTCTCCTTCCGCACCCCGGGGGTTGACCTAGGTCTCGGCGGAGGAGGGAAAATCTCGGGCATCAACATTTTTGTACGGGTATGCCAGATTTACTTTCTACTTGGAATTTGGAATGGTGAAAATCCGGAGATTCACCTTCACAAGTGGAAAGGAAATCAATCATTTTTTCTAACTTTTCAAATTGCATTAATATTAAGAAAAAAGACAAGTTTTTAGAATGCCATAAGAGGCGTTTTGTTTGTTTGCCGTGAAAGGCGATTTTACAAAACTCATCAAATATGAAAGACAAGAATTGTGATTTCTTTTTGTCTCTTTAAGAAATACAAATTACAATAGAAAAGGAAGAAAAGGGATCTAACTTCTCAGGAGATTGTGGGGACACGTTGAGATCGACGGTCGCAAGTCATGTATGGGCTTCGCCATCGTCCTTTAAATGAGAACATGTGATGCTTTGATTCTTTGGCTTGGCTCCTAACCTCAGTTTTTTAAAGGACAAGGACCAAGAGAAGGTCCTATATCCAATGAAAAACCGAGTAAACGGGCTGAAAAGCCACGTTTAGGCCATGTTGGAGAAGGAGGAGACCTTGGGGGGGTGGCCCCCCAAGGGACGTTGATCACCTTGTGGTGCTTCCGAGAGCAAAGTAGCAGAACTTCGTCTCTCTCTTGGATTTTCTGGATTTTCAGAGCTTGCACTTGGGATCTATTTTTCATCATGCTTTCTTCTTGGAATGGACCTACTTTTATAGGCTTTTTGGTAGCTATGAGGTGTTTATTGGCATTGATGGCCATGATGAAAGAATTGATGAGGAGTTACAAGTTGATTTTGGAACTCCTTTTTCAAGGCTTGTGATTGGCCGATGAAGGTAGTGGGCATTTAACTGCTTTTATGCTTCATGATGATGGGAGTTTCATGGGTTTAATGTCATGATTACTTGGATTTGTAACTCCCAAATGCTTGAATCTGATTGGGCCGTCCAAAATAATGAGTTAATGACCGCTTTAATGGGTCAATTAACGACATTAAGTGGTTGCCAAGGCATGTGAAGAGTCGCGGGCCGTGCTGCGTCTTTTGAGATTCTTCTTGCGATCATCACGAGTGGATCCACGCATTATTTGATGTCGGATTGCGATGCAATTTCAGATATTGATTAATGTTGGCGGGCCGGTGACATCTGTCTTGTCGATTTCATGATCGGTCGGACAGAAAGTGCACTTTCTTGGTCAGCCGGTTGGCGATCTTGAGGCGATCGGTGATGATTTCATGCTTTTGACGGCAGATCCGAGATGTCGACGAAGATCAGTCGTTTTCAAGCATCAAACGTTGCATTTTCCGAATATCACAGAGGCCGGAACACCCGAAACGCGAAAAGAATCGGAAAACGGACACTTTAGTGCAAAATCCGGTGACCCGGATTTCCAGGGTCGCCGGGCGACCATGCACCCAGGGTCGCCGGCGACCATGGGCCAAGGTCGCCGGTGACCTTAGGGTTTTTTGCCCTTTGGTCGCCAAGCTTCGTTTTCGGCCGATTTTCCATCTTTTTCGTTCCTTTTTTCTTCTGTATTTTTCTTGACATTTTTCCTCAATTATTGACTATATTTTCTTGGAGAAAACTTGACGAGAACCCACACGAAATCAGAGCACAAAGTTTCCTATTTTTTGGGAAAGCCGAAGACTTTGTAGCCGATTTTCCGTCAAGCGTCGAAACTAGGTCAAACGATGTCGAAATGACCTGAAAATTGAGGTGAAGCTTCTTGAGCAGTGGATAGGACCAACCATGGGCTTTTATTTGAGTTTTGAAGCCGTTTGGGGTCCCATCAATGCTTTACTTGATTTTGCTACGGGGAAAATGCCGAGCTTTGATATGTGGTCAAACGATGTCCGATTGACCTAAAATTTGACGAGGAGCCTATTAGAGTCATTTTGAGACGTTCCATGGGCTCCATTTTGGATGTCATGGTCCCGGGTTGCTCCGCCGCCGGTAGGCTTGATTTTCTCTCGGAGCATCGAAACCTGGTCAAACGTTGTCGGAATGACCTGAAATTTGACGTGCAGCCTTATGGAAGCATGTTGAAGCCACTCATGTATTTTGTTTCATGAGTGATGACTTCCGTGGTTCCCGCCGCCAGGAGGCTTGATTTTGCTGTTCGAGCATTGATGGAAGGTCAAACGTTATCGGTTTGACTTGAAATTTGGCATGGAGCCCTTTGGAGACATTCTGGAGTCATCCGTAGGCTCTGATCAAAGTTTTGGTGTCTTTGATGATGTCGCCGCCGGGAGCGCTTGTTTAGCTGTCAGAGTAGTGAAGTTGGGCCAAACGATGTCGGAATGACCCGAAACCTCAGGTGTACCCCTCTTTTAGCTGTCTTGAAGGATCTCTCAGTTTCTGTCTGATTCTAACAAAATCTGATGCTTGAAGTAGCCTTGCCTATTTTTAGCAAGATGCAGCTTCACGAGGCTTCTTGATGTCGAGGAGACATAGTGACTTTTTTGGTGTCAACAAATGCCCCCTCGAGGTACAGCGACGAGTAACTTTTGGAGTCGATGTGCCTCGAAGAGAAACTTGGAGGAGAGATTCCAACTTTACCAAGAGTCTTGAGCTTTTTCTTTTTTTTTTTCTTTTTTTTTTTTTGAATAGCCTTCTGAGTTTCCGGGGGAATTTTATGGTAGTGAGAGGGATCACACACCATCTCAAGGGAAAGTTTTGAAAATGACATGGGGTATTTGGATTTTGGTTTTTGGATTTTGACCTTGTGACCTAACAAGCTGTATGTGGCAAGTTAGGGGGCGGGGTTTGATTTTTGATTTTGACCTTGTGACCCAACAAGCTGTATGTGGCAGGTTGGGGGGTCAGATTTGGTTTGTTGGTTTTGGATTTTGATTTTGGTTTTGGTCTTGTGACCTAACAAGCTGTATGTGGCAAGCTAGGGGACCGGAATTTGGTTTTGTGAAATGTCAATTTCAAGATTTTGGCTCAATTTGGTTCATGAGGTTGGATGGTTTGGTTTTTGGAAACTCATGAGACTTTCTTTTCTCTTTTTTTTTTCTTTTTTTTTTTTTTTGAATGGTCCCATCAACTCAAAAGAGGCATGGGACTTTTTTTTTTTTTTGCTCCTTTCTTTCTTTTTTTTGCTCTTGGTAAGAGGAATATTTTGACTAAAAGCCACTTTTAGTGCCTAGGTGGTCAAACCTGGCTCAGATGGGCTAACCCATGGGACCTTAGGCTTTGGAGATGGCCTAGATCTCATATGGTGTCATATTTGTAAAGAATATCTAAAAATATCTCTTTTGTGTAGAGAATATCTAAAAATATCTTTACTTGGAGAGAATTTCTCAAGTTTTCTTTTTGTGGAAAGATTCTCTCAAAATATCTTTCTCTTTGGGAAAGTAGCTAAATTTTAGCACTTACCTCCTTTCTTTCTCTTTGTTTCCTCTTTTGGCTTGCTCTCTTCTATAAAAGCAAAGAGGGTTAGTGCTTTTGCTCCATTACTTTCTTTTTGCAAAAAATCTTCAAGAGTGCTCCCCAAGACAAGAAGTGCTTTTCTCTTCTTCAAGGATCTCCAAGCTTTTCTTCTTCTTCTCCATCAATGGCTACAAGTAAGTTTTCTTCCTTGTCAAGAATCTCCATTGTAGAAGTAGCTTCTTCATTTTTTTTCTTCTTCTTTTTCTTTTCTTTTCTTTCTTCTTTTTCTTCTTTTTTTCTTCTTCTTTTTTTTTTTTTCATGCACATTTTCCTTCTCTTTTTTTTTCTCTTTCCACGGTTTTTTCTTTTTTTTGTTTTTTTTTTAAACCGTGTACTCTCTTTTTTTTCCTGTTTTTTTTTCCCCACGCTGATTTCTTTTTTTTTTTTCAGCGTCTTTCTTTTCTTTTTTTTTTTGCTTTTTTTTTTTTTTTTTTTTTTTTTTTTTTTTTTTTTTTGCTGAGATTTTTTTCTCTCTCTTTCTTTTTCTTTTTCCTTGTTTGCTCACTATGATAATGAGGTTATGCAATTTCAATATGTATACATTTTCTTTCTCTCCGTTTTTTTTTTCTTTTTGATGCATCAAGATAGAAGGCTAGAGTCTCTAGGTCAAGCCAACATGATTTTTGACTTGAACAAAGTTTGATTGGTTTTGACCAAATTGGGTTGGAATTGGTCAAACTTTGGTCAAGGTTTTCCTAACATTTAATGCATGATGATATATTTTTGATGCATGAGTTTTGGTAAATAGATTTGGAAGTATGATGATGCATATCTGAAAATCTTTCGCAAGTATTGGGATTTTGAGCTCGCAATGGTGTTGAGCTCTTTCTTGGTCTTGCTGGATTTTGAGGAAGTTTTGCAATTTTTGGATTCTGAAGCTCCCAGCAATGTTGAGCTATTTTCCAGATTTTGCGGAAGTTTGATGAGATTGGCTTGTTCTCGCAGTGATGTTGAGTTCAAGCCTTCTTTGAGAATTCTCCACTGACTATGACCTCGCAGCGATGTTGAGCTCATCTTCAGGCTTCCTGTCTTTTTTGGAGTATTTTCCTTTTCTTTGGAATTGCCTCGGAACCATGTCAAAATTTTGCTAGAATTTTTTTGTGGCAGAATTCTGTCATTTTGATGTTGATTGATCTTTTCTCTTCCACCTTTTGCAGGTAGTTCTTCTAGAACGAACAAGGGTAAAGGTCCTGTTATTGACACACCTCGTCGGTCTGCTAGATCTTCCAATGCGGCCGTTCAGCAGGCTTGGGAGAAGGAGGGGACTCTCATTCGCCAGGTTGAGGAAGCCGAAGGTAATGTCCGGAGGAAGACTCAAGAGCATGAGCAGTGGCAGGTCCTCTGGGAAGAACTTCCTCGTGTTGCAGATGGGTCACGGCATTCGGCCGTGTTTTATGGGGACATTTTGAAGAAGCGTGGCCTAAAAACTTTGGAGGTCAAGGCCGAGGGTCTGCTTGAGGAGTTGAATCTTTGGTTGAAAACCATGTCGGATTGAGCTCCTGGGTTGTAACAGACTCTTTTTCCTTCTTCTTTTTTTTGGTACCTCTATGTATAAACAGTTTTGGTACTATATTTTTGCATCCCCTCCCTTTCACTTAAATCATTTTTTTGATGAAAACAATTTTGAGCAAAAGTTGATGGGAATGTTTGTTTAAGAATTTGATCAAAAGGTTGTCATTTTGTGAAAATCTTTTGTCAAAGAGTTGTTTTGGGCATGAAAGCCAATTTTAGTGGCGAAAAGCCTTATTTTTTTATGGTTTGAAAACCGAAATTTTGGATGGCATGAAAGCCTAATTTTGTGGCGTAAGAGCCAAAATTTATTTTGCGGCATGGGAGCCAAAATTTTTGGATGGCGTGAAAGCCGAATTTTAGAATGGCATAGGAGCCGAATTTTGGAATGGCATAGAAGCCGAATTTTGTTTTGTTTGTCTTGGCATTTATAGCCGAATTTTGGCGTTTATAGTCGATTTTTTGGCGTTTATAGCCGAAAATTTTATTTTGTTTTGTTTTGGCATTTATAGCCGACTTTTGGCGTTTATAGCCGAATTTTGAGATGGCATGAGAGCCAAAAATTTTGTTTGTGGCATGAGAGCCGATTTTGAGATGGCATGAAAGCCGATTTTGGCGTTTATAGCCGAAAATTTTTTGTTTTGGCATTTATAGCCGGATTTTGGCGTTTATAGCCGGTTTTTGTTTTTTTTTTTTTTTTTTTTTTTTTTGGCATTTATAGCCGAGTTTTTTGAAAACCAAGTTTTGTTTTATTGGCATGAACGCCGATTTTGGCGTTTATAGCCGAAAAATTTTGTTTTTGGCATTTATAGCCGAATTTTGGCATTTATAGCCGGATTTTGGCGTTTATAGCCGAGTTTTGGTTTTCAAAATGCAGGTATCGACTAAATGTCGCCTCCCCGCTGAATGGTCTTGCAAGTATCGATGGAATGTCGCTTCCTTACTCATTCGGTTTTGCGAGTATTGATGGAATGTCACTTCCTCGCGGGTTAGGTTTTGCGAGTATCGATGGAATGTCGCTTCCTCGCGAATTGGGGTGCAAATATCGACTAAGCGTCGCTTCCCTGCTTTTCCCAAAACTTTTGGTTTTGCGGGCACTGACTTGATGTCGTTTCTCCGCGATTTTTGAAATTTGCAAGTATCGAATGGGGTTCGCTTCCTTGCGATTTTTGGGTTTTGGAAGTATCGAATGGGGTTCGCATCCTTCCGGTTTTTTTGGGTTTTGCGAGTATCGACTGAATGTCGCTTCCCCGTGGTTTCTAAAAACCAAAATTTTTGTTTAAAGACACGAAGGTCATAAATTTTGACTTAAAACCATTTTGGTTGTAAAAGCCGAGGCGGTCTAGGGTGAAAATTCCTAAGTCCCGATTTTTGTTTCAAACCGTAAATTTTGGGTTCAAGGATCGAAAATTTTGGTCAAGTCTGGGAAGAGGCTCTTAAACTTGGATTTTTGATTTGATGATTTTTTTTTGAACAATGAAACGACGAAAGTAAGCATTGTTTTGAAAGATTGTTTTTTTTTGGAAATTTCAACATAAAGATGAAAATTTCAAAAGGGGTGGGTTTGACGAGCAAGTACCTTGTAAATATGCTTTAGCCGTGTAGATATTGTTCTGACCCGTTTGAGGAAGTCTTCAAGGGTAGTACCGCTTCAAGAACTTGCCGTTGATGGGTAGCATACATCTGTCTCTTTCCATGTTTAGAAGAGTGTATGTACCGTTGGAGAAGACTTTATCGATGACGAAGGGTCCCTCCCATTTTGGTTCGAATTTGCCTTTGGATTTGTGGGCAAAGACTATGGGTCTTTTTACTGCAAGAACCAAGTCACCCTTTTTGTAAGCGCATTGCCTGACCTTCTTGTCGAAAGATCCTGCCATGCGTGCTTGGTACAACTCAATGCTTTGTAGAGCTTCAAGTAGTCTTTTATCGAGATTATCCAGCTCTTGGAGTCTCAATTTGACATTGCTTTCTTGCATCATGTCATTTTGCAAAGATACCCTTAAGGAAGGAATTTGTACTTCTAAAGGGACAACAGCTTCGCATCCATAGACCAAAGAGAATGGTGTGCTATGGGTTGGTCCTCGAACGGTGGTTCGATAGGCCCATAGGGCTTCTGGTAGTTTGTCGCCCCAGTCTCTTTTGTGACTAGAGACTATTTTCTTGAGAATTTTGCAGAGTGTCTTGTTGAAGGCTTCTGCTAGTCCATTCGCTGTTGGATTATATGGAGTCGAAGGACAACTTTGGATTTTGTACTTGTCGCAAAACCTATAGAATCTGTGATCCCGGAATTGTGGTCCGTTATCATGGACGAATCTTTTAGGTATGCCGAAGCGACAAATAATGTTGGTGCGCAAGAACTGAAGGACTGATGAAGTCTTCATTTCGCTGAGCGCAAATGCTTCTGACCACTTGGAGAAATAATCCGTAGCGGCGAAGATGATGCGATGACCTTTGCTTGATGGGGGAGAAATAGGACCTATGATGTCCATACCCTAGGCTTCGAAAGGCCACGAGATTGCTGTTGGATGTAGCCATTCTGGAGGCATGTGGACATAATCTCCGTGAATCTGGCATTTTTGGCAGCGCTTGGCAAATTGCATTGCATCAGCTACCATGGTAGGCCAATAGTAACCTAGCCTTTTTATCTGGTTGTAGAGCTTAGGGCCAGCCTGATGGGCTCCACAAAGACCAGCATGTACTTCTTTGAGAGTTTCCTCAGCCTCTTGTTGTGAGAAGCAGCGTAGGAGTACTCCGTTCAAGGATTTTCTGTAAAGTGCTTTTGAAGGTATATCCAAATGAAAGTTTGGGGCTCGTCTTTGGATGCTAACCCGCTCTTTTGGATCTTCAGGTAGTATTCCGAACATGATTTAATCAATGAACGGATCTCTCCAGTCGCCAATCGGAGGTTTGAGGATGGACATCCGACTTCCAACCACTTGGTGGCATTCAGCAACTGCTTGGTGTGTGTTGAGAGGAGGGAGAATCCTTCTTTGACACACTGTGACTTACATGTTTTCCCCTTCTTGGATTGCCATGGATGCGGCAAGTCTAGCCAGGGCATTTGCACGGATGTTTTCACCTCTGAGGATGTGGGTGCTATGGCAGATGTTGAATTTTTGTTGAAGCGACAGCGCCTTATTGTAGTAAGATAGCAAATCAGGCTTCCTGACTTCATATTTCTGATTCATCTGGTTGACGACCAGTTGAGAGTCTCCAAAAGCTTCCAGCGTGGTAATGCCGGATTCAAGGGCGAGTTCCAATCCTATAATCAGGGCTTGGTACTCAGCTGCATTGTTTAAACATGGTTCCAGTAGCGAGAAGGCGTGTGGAATCATGTATTTGTCGGGACTGACAAAGAGGATGCCAATTCACGATATTTGCTTTCCTTTTTCATTTGTCCTGGTTGCACCGTCAAAGTACATGTCCCAGGAAGCATTTGATAGGGAAGTTTCCACGTTGTAGACAAATTCGTCTGGGAGATCATCCCTGAGTGGAGAATCCTTTGGCAATGGATGCTCTGCGAGGAAGTCTGCTAGAGCTTGGCCTTTGATTGCTTTTTGTGGTACATACCTAATATCAAACTGTGATAGAAGGATGGACGATTTTGCCAGTCGGGCATTAAGAGAACCTGCTTTTGTGACAAGGACCTTTAGGAGGTTGATCCTTGAAATTAGGTAGACTGTGTTCGACAGCAGATAGTGACGTAACTTTTGTACGGCGAACATTACTGCAAGGCATTCTTTTTCGACTGGGGAGTAGCGATGCTCTGCAGCTACCATCATGCGGCTAAGGTAATATAGAGCAACTTCTTTTCCGTCGTCATTTTCTTGTGCGAGCAGAGCACCCAAAGAGTGGTCGAGAGCTCTTGTGTACAAGATAAATGGTTTTCCAGTTGTGGGGGCAGCCAGCACTGGAGGTTTGATGAGGTATGCTTTGATGTCTTGAAATGCATTTTCACATTTAGCATCCCAGACGAAGTCCACGCCTTTCTTCATCAGGCGAGAGAATGGACGGCATTTCCCTGATAGGTTGGAGATGAACCGTCGAATGTAGGCCAGCCTTCCTTGAAGCCCTTTTAATTCTCTTAGGGTTCTGGGAGATGGCATTTCCAGGATAGCCTTGACTTTAGTGGGGTCAAGTTCTATTCCAGCTTTCCGTACTATGAATCCGAGAAGCTTACCCGATGAGACACCAAAGAAGCACTTTAGTGGATTCATCCGCAATTTGTGTTTGCGAAGTCGGAGGAAGACTTCTCGAAGATCATTGAGATGGTCTTCTTTTCTTCTGCTTTTTATGGCGAGGTCGTCAACATAGCATTCGACCGTCTTGTGCTACATATCTTGGAATATTTTCATCATAGCCCTCTGATATGTTGTACCTGCATTTTTCAGACCAAACGGCATAACAGTGTAGCAATACACGCCGAATGGTGTCCGAAAGGATGTATGCCTTTCATCTTCAGGATGCATTTTTATCTGATTGTAGCCAGAGAATCCATCCATGAATGTCATTCGCTCGAATCCATAAGTGTTGTCAATCATCACCTCTGGTATGGGGAGCGGGAATTCATCTTTAGGACATGCACTATTCAGGTCTCTGTAGTCAATACAGACCCTTATCTGCCCATTTTTCTTTGTCACAGGGACGATGTTGGCCAACCATTCAGGATGCTGTTCCTCGCGGATGAAGCCAACGTTTTTGAGTTTCTGAACTTATTGTTCAATTTTGTCCATCACGTCGGGAAGGAGTCTTCTTTGGCCTTGTTTAATAGGCTTGATTTCTTTTTGCAAGTTGAGCTTGTGGACTGCTACTTTGGGATCCAAGCCAGGCATTTCGGCATAAGACCATGCAAAGCAATCAACGAACTCACGAAGAAAAGAGATATACTCGGGTAACTCATCATCCTTTATATTCTTGCTTATGAATACAGGACGTGGGTTTTCAGATGTTCCCAAGTCTATCTTTTGGACAGGATCTTCTATCGGAAGGTTTGAAGGTGGTTCATCCACAATGTTTTCGGAGGCTTCCAACTCAACAAGACCTTCTGGAGTGCCAGAGGCATTTTTAGACTGAGGCTCTGTTTCTGTCCATGAATCTTCTTGATCAGTATCCTTCTCAAGGCTATCCTTCTCAAGGCTTGCAATGAGATGGTCCCAATCATTTGCTGGAATTGGGTTGAAGTAGGGTACTTCTTTTGGAGACGATGATTCTTTTGGGATAGAGAACAGCTCGTCTGTGTCATCGGGCAATTCCTTTTTATTATCAGAGAAATTATACCAATTGGAGGAGCTTTCAGGATTTTTGACGAGTAACTCCTCAAAGAGATATCCAGGGATATCGATGTCTTCATGAGATGTTGAGGCTTGGTCGGTAAAGCAACTTTGCAGCCATGGTGTCAACTATCTCATAGGAGCGGTAGGATCATACTCCAACCCATATGAAGACTTGCCTTTTTGAAGGTGGATTTTCCAATCTTCTGGTTGACTTTTGGTCATGGTGGGTTCCAATGGTGTGAGAATACCACGGCCACCTCCCAAACCAGTTGGGTTTTGAGCGTCGTAGCCCATTTTCTTCATGATAGCTTGTACCATTGGACTATACAGGGATAGCTGAGGCATACCTTCGTTTTGGAAAGGTTCAAGCAGAAGTTCAGTGGAGATGCTCCTGATCTGTGGAAGTAAATCACTTTTTCTTCTGGCGAAGTTGCCGGAATAACAAAGGAAGCAGACGTAGGATCTTCTATGTCTGCAAGTGTCTCCAATGGAGTGAGAGCGAGCTGATCTTGCTGAGTATCAGCTTCGCTTGATGCTGTGTCATCTTCTGGCTCTGACTCTGAGTCTGTGTCATGCATAATAGACACAAAGGAGACAGTGAACTTGCCCCCAGTCTTTTGTTTTGTCTTCTTTGCTTTGGTGGAGATTACCAAAGGCTTTGGAGATTTGAAGGAGACGACGAAGGGAGTTTGGCCGCTTACTTCGAGTTTGGTGGAGGGTTTATTCACCTCCGATGATTGCTAAGGAGCCTTGCCTTTATCTTTCTGGAGACTGTCGGCAAGGTGAATTATTTTTTCCTCCTGTTCTTCTTTTCCATCTTTGTACATTTGAGCATCTGCAAAATGGACATCCTTGCCTTTAAAGGGCTTTTTGTCTGCAAATACTCGATGTATCAAGCCATCGTCGCCAACGATCTTGATGCACTGATGTAGAGTTGAAGGGACGACACCATTCTCATGTATCCAGGGGCGTCCAAGGAGTCTATTGTAGCATGAAGGGGTCCTTATGGCATACACAGTGATTTCAGAAATAAGATCACTGATTTGCAATTTGAACCTGATTTTGTCGATAGGCCTTTGAGCGCTACCGTCATATCCGAAGATGGATACGGACGTGTGACTCAGCTTGCTAGGTGGGATGCCCAGCTCTTCGAGTGCCGAAGTAGAAATGAGGTTGAGTGCAGAACCTGGATCGATCTGAACTCTGTGTACTGGCATTTCTTTGACGTACCCTGTAAAGTACAAGGGTCGGTTGTGCTTTGTTTCTCCTAAGAGGAGGTCATCCTTATTGAAGGCAATTGTTGCACTTGCTGCTTTTTGTATCGAGAGGCATTCATTGCTTGATCCCTCAGTTTTCTTCTTTTCTCCCTTTGAGGGAGTATTTGATTTTTTGACCCTATAGTCCATTTCAATTTGTAGGACTTGTGGGGCATGTTTGTCGACATCCGCATTCAGCTTTTGTAATTCTGAAATGAGACTATCACGAGTTTATGGAGACATTCGTAATAAGTCAAGGATGTGCAGACGTGCAGGTATGTGTTTGAAGTGCTCAATCAAGTCGTACTTGAAAGCCTCCTTCGGGCCTGCATTTTCATTATTATTGCCACTTGGGGCGCTTACATCTTGCTTTTCCGAAGGATTTATATAAGAAGAAGAGGGTTGATTATAATTTTTGTGGTAATCCCGGCCAGAACAGGTACCTCTACCAACTTCAAGAGCCTCTAGAGAAGGGTCTTCTTTTGGAAGATCGTTCTCAGGATTAAGAGGTTGATCCTTTACTGAAGACGTCTCTGTAACAGCATTGGTGTCTTCAGTAATTGTGTTGCACGGAGCAATTTCCGAGAACAAGTCCTGAACAGCAGCCAGCAACTTTTCTTTATTAGCCCAGACATCGCCCGTGAGATAGGGTATCTGGGACCAATTGACTGAGTTTTCATTGAAGAAGATTTCATTGGCAGAAGTTTCTTCAAGATGATCAATCGGGAGAGGCTTGAGCTTTGATGTCACAGCTTTAGGAGACGAGGGCTGAGAGGATGTTATCTCAGTGGAAGTCACCTGAGAGGATGTAGCTCCGGAAGATACGCTACCGGTTGGGGAGTACGTGTCTTCGGAAGCTTCAGAGGCACTGTCGTCCTGAGCTATTACATTGCAGGTTATCCTGACAGGAGATGCCCCCAGTGTAGACTGTTGGGAATCAGACTCATCCTCAGATGTGAGAGGATCATCGATCCAATTGTTTTCTCCATTTTCAGGAGTTAAGGGAGAAAGTTCCCGCTGATTTTCAGGGACTTCCGGTTCTGGATCATGACGAAGATTGATGCGATCCTGCTCCTGCTCTATGGCAAGATGTTGCAAGATTCTTGCATATTCCTCAAGATCAGGCATGGGAGCCAAATCTTCTTCTGTTAGATTGTATGGACTAAATCCATCAGTTGATGTAATAAATTGATTAATCAATAAAACCATGCTTTACTTTCATGAGATGAATGTTATTTTATTACTTTATGCACATGACCAATACATATGACATAATGGTTCATGAGTTGAACCGGGTCCCATTAGTATATTAGATGTAATATATGTCTATGGATGAGATCCACATACGGGAGATATATGTCACAAATCTTATACTTAAAATATCTTTACAACCAGTGATGAGACTGGGCATCTCATCCGATAAGGTTGCGGCACTTTGATCACTATGAAATAGTGTGATCTGTCTCGATCATCAGAATGGAAGATTCTGGATCAATATGCTAGTACATTGGATGTATTAAAGGACCATGAGAAGCACCTTATGGAATTCCGTCTCAATAATAAGGTATGCTCTCATAATTCCCTAGCAATAGGCTCTCAATCTTGAGACATTAATGAACTCAAGTTTCTATCTATTCATTTGCTTTGAGTCACCAATGAGTGAGGCCAACTGTAGGTCAACACCTCGGTGTCTTGGGTATGTGGTAGTAGGACTGTGGGAACATTGAATGATCAAGATAGAATCTATCTCTATTATCCCCTTGTGCCAATTAATGGGTTTTGTCATTAGTAAGTGCGCACCCATCTCAATTAAGAGTTAATTGGATGGTACTGATGATCATAGTGATTAATTGGGACTCAAGGATAATAAGATGTGGAACTAAGATTGGAAGAGACCGATTTATTCCAATTGATTCATGGATATTGATAGAGGGGCCTACTTGTGGTAATTGGGAAGTTTAGGGTCTTCATTGTAATTTATTCCTAAGACTGGAGTGCAATTGCATTTATATAGTGGTGTTATTTGCAATTATCTATGGGCTCGGATTGCACATGAGATGTAGGGTCGCGTGTCCCAGTTGGAGCCAGCTTTCTATGGAATCCCTAATGGTCCCCACGCTAGCCCAAGATATTAGAAAGATACTAATCCTATTCGAACTCTAAAAGGAAGGAATTAGGAAGTTACTATTTCTATTTGAAGTAGGACTTCTAATAGTGGTAATAGTATACTTACTAATTGTTGTGGAAGTAAGACTTCTATTTCAATTAAGACAAGAGGAGCTTTGGGAGATTATAAAAGGCAATACACCCCTCTTGGACGTCCATAACATTATATAGTGAAAAACGTCCCTCCTCTTTGTGCAACAGTTGCACTGCTCTCTTCTCTCTTCCTCATCTAGTTCCTTAGGGTTTCGAGTTGGGTTTTCTCTTGAAGATTCCACCAATCTTCTTGAGAAGAGATATCTAATTCGGGTCAGTTTGTAGAGATTCTGATCTCAGTTTGTAGAGAAGTTCTGCATCAACGAAAGTTATCAACTTCTCCATTAGAGCGCAACCGAGCTCCTAAGGTAAAATCCGCATCCTTGTATGTTGTGAATTTTAATGGATGCTTGTTCGTTTCTGTTCTATCTTTTAGATAGTTTTACTTACTGTATGTGATCATAAGATTGAGGGTTATGCATCCTGAATTGGGTTTTTTGCCTTATGGATACTTGATCCCTGAGTCAAGTGGGTAAAAAGTTTTGAATATCTATCCACGAGGCCCACCTACTTCCAACATCTTCGTCCTTTGCTCCTTGTGGTTCGCCCATGTTGGGTTCCACTGAAGCATTTGCTGGTGCTGGATCGACGGCGTTTTCTTGAACAGGGCCCTGGTGTTCTTCATCATCAGACCAAGATCCTTGTGGTTGCAATGGGTTATACCAGATTACTGGCATAAGATGAGACTCGGGAATCCATTCCTCGTCGGAGAGGTATTCTCCTGTTTCAAGGGATTCTTCCCATTCATCTATATCACTGGCAGTATCACTAGACTCGTATCCATTCATGGAGAATCCAACTACTGAGTTGCAAGAGTATGATGCCCCCTGCACAGTTTCATTTTTGTATAGAGGTGGCATGAAATCATCAAGAGTGAATCTTCTTACCGCCTTGGAGGTTTTGGGAAGAGATTCTTCCGTCGTCCCGAGTGAAGCAGTGGAAGAAGTTTCTGCTTTTTCAAGGACTTCTTGTTTTGGTTGAGACTTATGCTGCTGTTTGAGCTTGCGGAGTTGTCTCTTGGCTTGCCTTCGCTGCTGAGCGGTCGGCTTTGTTTTGACGATCTCCCAATTTTCATCATCTAGGAGATCGGGATGCACCCATATAGGCTGTCCATCTGATGTTGGATAGGGAACCAATTCTTGGGACGCTTGAGCCATTTTTATCACCTTGAATAAAGTAGTGATCTTCTCCTTCGGTGACTTTGAAGTTTGCCGACATGACACCATGTTGACAGAGGCGGGGCCATAGTTTTTATCAAAGGTTATGACTCTGTTTTTCCACATCTCATTGATCTTCTCTCTCACAACGAAGCATTGATTAAGAGGATGTGAGATCATCTGATGGTATGGACAGTATCGGGGATCATTGGTTTTGCCGACATCACCCGGTCTTTTGGGCTCTGGGAAAATGAGTTTGCCATTTGCTAGGAGAGCCTCAAAGATTTCTTCAACATCTTCATCGAACGGATATTTCTTTTCTACACGTTCTTTGAAGGCATTAGAGAGTTCAGGTCTTTTACCTGCAGTTTTGTTTTCAGGTTTCTTTGGTTGCTGAGGAGCTGACTTAGTCTGCACATTGAGAACCTCATTTTTCTTTGGTTTTGAGGTTGTAACAGCAGTCGGCTCTTTCTTTGATGATTTCTGATTGTTGAGGTCTTTGATCACCATTTCAACTTCCATGGAAGCTTCGAGGAGTTCTCCCAGGTTCTTTGATTTGTTGCCGATGATCATGGAGCGAATTTTTGCTCTCATATTGTTACGGCAGATGTCGACCAGCGACGCTTGTGGCAGCACATCTGAGCATTTGTACGCCATTGCCTTCCATTTGTGAATGAAGTCGTATGTTGACTCATTCTTTCCCTGCTTTAGGCTGCAGAGTTGAGCCATAGTAACAAGATGATCCTCACCTTGGAAGTGGGTCAGGAAGCGTGTCTCTAGCATAGCCCAGTTCTGAATGGAGTTCTCCGGCAGAGTGGAGTACCAATCAAAGGCTGTAACTTTTTGGGTACTTGCAAAGAGGCGAATCTTGAGGGCATCTTGACCCGCAATAGCTCCCGTCAGGATCTTGAAATGGATGACATGCTGTCTGGCTGAACCTTTCCCCGTATATGTCTGGAGAGTAGGTTGCTTGAATTTTGCAGGGAACGGAACCGAGTCCATCCATAAAGGGTAGGGTGGCTTGATCCCATGTTCCTTCAATGTATCCTCTTCTTTTGCTTTTGCGAGGATATCGTCCACGTCCTTTTTGGTAAGGGCGCGAGACTCATTGTTTTCTGCATTGCCCTCGTCATCTTCATGATTCGGAGGGGTTTCATTGTTAGGTGGTCGACGCTGTAGAGTGAGAATCAGATTTTCCATCAGACTCTCAATTCTCTGCTGTCCTTGCTCCAACTGCTGGATGCGTGCAGTTACATCGTCATGCTGTGGAGGCGGCTCAGAACTTGTAGCCAAGACGTTCATCCCTCGGGATTCGAACGAAGAAATCGTCCTGGTGACTGAGCTGGGGCTCATTCTTCTGGATGAAGAATCTGAGGAGTGGTTACTCCGATGTTCTTGGCTTGGAGGAGTGGAAGACTCTTCCAGATGTGTTCTTGTCCGAGAGACCCTGCGAGTCACTGGACGTCTAACACTGATTTTGGTTGCTGACTTCCGGCGTTTTCTGGTTTTGCCAACCATATGAACAGCAACGAATTGGTCGGGTCTTTCTTTTTCGACCCATTTGTTTGATACGTGGAGAGTAGAATGCTGGGTTGTTTGTTTCTCGAGTCTCTTTTGTCGATATGCAGTGCGGCGACGCATACGACGAGCAATTTGAGCTTCAGTCAGCTCTGGCTGGGCTCTGGCGATGAAGGATGTAGTCCCTCGTGGGCAGCAGCCGAGTTTGTCTTCTTTGAAGCTTGGCAAGGACAGGATCTGGATGCGGTCCTTTCTCTGTCGCAGTGAAGACTTGAATTTTGCGAGCTCGGCCCCTGTTGAGATGAAGGGTCGTCTCGCAGGAGTGCAGGCTTCAGCATGTTTTTGCGTAGGCCTAACGATACAGGATTTAATTTTGGGCTTGTAGGAGTAAGCCGGCTCATGATGATTTTGTTTATCTTTTGGGTGTGGAGGGTAAGTTTCTCCTCTTTCATGTAAGAGAGAGGGTAGAACCGATTCTCCTTGAGAGGGGCCAGGTATGCTGGCTTTGCAGATGTTCGGGACCTCCGTTGCTTTGGCGAAGACCTCGGGGACCAAGTTTTGGTGTAAACCTGGTTTCGTGTGGGTTGAGGCTTCGTGGGAACGCCACGAGCTTCAGGCTTCTTGGTGTTCGCCCTTGGTGCCATTTTAGTGACACGTTGCGCGGCGGTTTTCTGCTTCTTGGCAGGTACAGTGTCTTCTGCGGGAAGTGGGAATGGTCCCAGCGATCCGAAGACGATGGTCCGGGGAGTTGAAGTTGACCCGGTGTTTGGAGAGTTGTCGAGGGAGATGACGCTTCGGCAACTGGCAGGGCGCTTATGCTTGTTTTGCTTGTCTTGCAGCATAAGCCGGTACTTGTTCTCATCAAAGGTGATGGTTAATGAAGCTGCCATTGTTAGTTTTGGAAAACTTCTGAAACAAGACCAAATCCATTAGTAATCACAAGAATATGGTGATCGTAAATGGAGAACAACTATGGTTTTGTCTTTTCAAATCACTTGAGGGGACATGGCCCAACCCAAGGACGATGAAGAAGGCAAAAAGCCATAGAGGATATAATTGTTCTAAAATGCAAGTATAGTAGGCTCAGAGGGAGCGTTCCAGTGACTGCTAGAAGCAATTGTAGACCTTAATTCAAATTACCGAGAAGCAAGGCTTACTCGAGGTAAAATGATATAAGGTTGGAGATACAAATGTGTCGAACGCGAATACAGTAGACCCGAAAGGGCCTACTAGCACCGCAAGGCACAAATGTTGCAAATCGCATCCTTGGAAAGGACACGAGATGGGATTTTTTTTGAAAGGTCAAAATTGGGTTCATAAAGGAGAGCAAATGGTGTTCCAATCCGAACAAAGGCTCAACATTTCTGCGAGCGCTAAATTCAGAAGGGAAGGAACCAGAATTTCTCGGATGTGAATCCAATAATGACGGAAATTTTTTTTGGAAGGTCAAGATTGAATTCATCAAAGAGAGCAAATGGTGTTCCGTTTCGAACAAAGGCTCAACATTTCTGCGAGCGCTAAATCCGAAAGGGAGGGAACTAAGATTTCTCAACTCTGAACTCAAAAGTGACGGAAGTTTTTTTTTTTGAAATGTCAAGATTGAATTCATCGAAGAGACCAAATGGTGTTCCATTCCGAACAAGGCTCAACATTTCTGCGAGCACTAAATTCGAAAGGGAAAGAACCAAGATTTCTCAACTCTGAATTCAAAGTGACAGAAGTTTTTTTCTTTTGTTTTTTTTTAAAAGATTTTTTTTTTAGAGAATTTTTTTTTGAAAGGTGCACATAGATTTCCAATTCGATCTTATGAAACCTTAGTAGATAGATCAGCCCCCAGGTAAGGGTAGGATTACTTAATGAACCCGTTTGGAGGACCCTTGCCTCTAACAGTCTACCTGTCTCCACACTCTGGACAAGGCTTTTCTTAAATCCACTTTGGTCAAAGAACGCAACTCGTGGAACCTTAGTGTTTTTTTTTTTTTTAACTCTTTTTTGAAAGGTTTTTTTTTAATGAACTATCAAAGAGAGCGAATGGTGTTCCAATTCGAACAAAGGCTCAACATTTCTGCGAGCGCTAAATCCGAAAAGGAAGGAACCAAGGTTTCTCAACTTCGAAGGCAAAAGAGAGAAAACTAATTTTTTTTTGAAATTATAATTTTTTTTTTTGAAATCCCAATTGGACTCATCAAAGAGAAAAGATGGCCCAATCCTCGATATGAACGATAGCTGCGAACATTTTTGTGAGCTATCAAGTTCAAAGAGGAGAGGATCAAAATTTCTCAAAGTTGAATCTTGAGAAAGAGAAATCATTTTTTTTTTTTTTGAATTTGAAATGAAGGTGTTTCCTTTTTTTTTTTTTTAAATCCCAATTGGACTCATCAAAGAGAAAAGGTGGCCCAATCCCTGATATGAACGATAGCTGCGAACATTTCTGTGAGCTATCAAGTTCGAAGAGGGAAGGATCAAAATTTCTCAAAGTTGAATCTAAGAAAAGAGATCAGATTTTTTTTTTTTTTTTTGAAGTGAGAAAGAACAATTGAAATCCCATCTCATATTTTTTTTTTTTAGATGCAAAATGCAACATAGGCCACCAACTAGAAAGGAGCCAAGTGATCAAAGCACCACGTTCTCAAGTCAACGTGTCCCACCGGGTATGCCAACTTGATGGACCCGAAAGAAATCTTCCGTCCTCTCCTTCCGCACCCCGGGGGCTAACCTGGGTCTCGGCGGAGGAGGGAAAATCTCGGGCATCAACATTTTTGCACGGGTATGCCAGATTTACTTTCTACTTGGAATTTGGAATGGTGATAATCCGAAGATTCACCTTCACAAGTGGAAAGGAAATCAATCCTTTTTTCTAACTTTTCAAATTGCATTAATATTAAGAAAAGAGACAAGTTTTTAGAATGCCGTAAGAGGCGTTTTGTTTGTTTGCCGTGAAAGGCGATTTTGCAGTGAAAGAAGATTTTACAAAACTCATCAAATATGAAAGACAAGAATTGTGATTTCTTTTTGTATCTTTAAGAAATACAAAGTACAATAGAAAAGGAAGAAAAGGGATCTAACTTCTCAGGAGATTGTGGGGACACGTTGAGATCGACGGTCGCAAGTCATGTCTGGTCTTCGCCATCGTCCTTCAAATGAGAACATATGATGCTTTGATTCTTTGGCTTGGCTCCTAACCTAAGTTTTTTAAAGGACAAGGACCAAGAGAAGGTCCTATATCCAATGAAAAACCGAGTAAACGGGCTGAATAGCCACGTTTAGACCATGTTGGAGGAGGAGACCTTGGGGGGGTGGCCCCCCAAGGGACGTTGATCACCTTGTGGTGCTTCCGGGAGCAAAGTAGCAGAACTTCGTCTCTCTCTTGGATTTTCTGGATTTTCAGAGCTTGCACTTGGGATCTATTTTTCATCATGCTTTCTTCTTGGAATGGACCTCCTTTTATAGGCTGTTTGGTAGCCATGAGGTGTTTATTGGCATTGATGGCCATGATGAAAGAATTGATGAGGAGTTACAAGTTGATTTTGTAACTCCTTTTTCAAGGCTTGTGATTGACCGATGAAGGTAGTGGGCATTTAATTGCCTTTATGCTTCATGATGATGGGAGTTTCATGGGTTTAATGCCATGATTACTTGGATTTGTAACTCCCAAATGCTTGAATCTGATTGGGCCGTCCAAAATAGTGAGTTAATGACCGCTTTAATGGGTCAATTAACGACATTAAGTGGTTGCCATGGCATGTGAAGAGTCGCGGGCCGTGCTGCGTCTTTTGAGATTCTTCTTGCGATCATCACGGGTGGATCCACGCATTATTTGATGTCGGATTGCGATGCAATTTCAGACATTGATTGATGTTGGCGGGCCGGTGACATCTGTCTTGTCGATTTCATGATCGGTTGGACAGAAAGTGCACTTTCTTGGTCAGCCGGTTGGCGATCTTGAGGCGATCGGTGATGATTTCATGCTTTTGACGGCGGATCCGAGATGTCGACGAAGATCAGTCGTTTTCAAGCATCAAACATTGCATTTTTCGAAAATCACAGAGGCCGGAACACCCGAAACGCGAAAAGAATCAGAAAACGGACACTTTGGTGCAAAATCCGGCGACCCGGATTTCCAAGGTCGCCGGCGACCCTGGGCCATGGTCGCCGGCGACCTTAGGATTTTTTGCCCTTTGGTCTTCGAGCTTCGTTTTCGGCCGATTTTCCGTCTTTTTTGTTCCTTTTTTCTTCTGTATTTTTCTAAAGTTTCCCATTTTTTGGGAAAGCCGAAGACTTTGTAGCCGATTTTCCGTCAAGCGTCGAAACTAGGTCAAACGATGTCGGAATGACTTGAAAATTGAGGTGAAGCTTCTTGAGCAGTGGATAGGACCAGCCATGGGCTTTTATTTGAGTTTTGAAGCCGTTTGGGGTCCCATCGATGCTTCACTTGATTTTGCTGCGGGGAAAATGCCGAGCTTTGATATGTGGTCAAACGATGTCCGATTGACCTGAAATTTGACGAGGAGCCTATTGGAGTCATTTTGAGACGTTCCATGGGCTTCGTTTTGGATGTCATGGTCCCGGGTTGCTCCGTTGCCGATAGGCTTGATTTTCTCTCGGAGCATCGAAACCTGGTCAAACGTTGTCGGAATGACCTGAAATTTGACATGCAGCCTTTTGGAAGCATGTTGAAGCCACTCATGTATTTTTTTTTTATGAGTGATGACTTCTGTGGTTCCCGCCGCCGGGAGGCTTGATTTTGCTGTTCTAGCATTGATGGAAGGTCAAACGTTGTCGGTTTGACTTGATATTTGGCATGGAGCCCTTTGGAGACATTCTGGAGTCATCCGTAGGCTCTGATCAAAGTTTTGGTGTCTTTGATGATGTCGCCGCCGGGAACGCTTGTTTAGCTGTCGGAGCAGTGAAGTTGGGCCAAACGATGTCGGAATGACCCGAAACCTCAGGTGTACCCCTCTTTTAGCTGTCTTGAAGGATCTCTCAGTTTCTGTCTGATTCTGACAAAATCTGATGCTTGAAGTAGCCTTGCCTATTTTTAGCAGGATGCAGCTCCACGAGGCTTCTTGATGTCGAGGAGACATAGTGACTTTTTTGGTGTCAACACACACAAGGTAGACGGGGAGGCCGGCCGCGGAACCGGAACACGAACACGCACGATGTGTAATAAAATACACGACTAGTCTGCAAACAGTCCACATGTTTAAGGACCCCCGGATAGTGGATCAAGCTAAAGGGGCAGTCCAAGCTCAGTGGTATTCACATATATCATGAATGCATAAACACGACGATACTTATTCGAAAACACGTCAAAACAAGAGGGGAAATCATTTAACAAACACGACACGGCGAGACTAGCAAATAGCATAATAGAATTGCTTAACAAACTTAAGAAAGGATTCCCTTTTCTTATTCTTGAAACGTGTCTTAAAACGAGCTTATACTTGAAATTCAAACGAATGCACGATGATGCATGAAGCATCAAAATAAGAGTTCAAACACGAAATCTATCAAGTTTAGGCTAAGACCAATCATTGACCCTTGTGGAATTGAAACCCAAATGTCGGAGTTTTGACAAGATTTGGTGCCCCAGAAGTTATAGTACATTTTTGGAATTCCAAGTGCACAATGTCAAGTAAAGGTCTAAATCTTAATCTAGTTTTCATTCTCACAAAAATCCTCCAAAAACGGTACTTTTGGTAAATTTCGGTCAGTCCTCGGTTACCTGTCGGTTAACCGAGGTTGACAAGTCGGTTAACCGACAGCCGATCGACGGCTGACCGACAAGTCTCAATCCAGAAAATGTAGCTCTCGGGAAAAAGGGACCGACAGGTCCTCGATTGGCTGTCGGTCGACCGAACTTGGGAGTTCGGTCAGCCGACAGCTGACCGACCAATTTTCTGACACGATGTTGCTCTCTGGAATTTGAACCGACAGGTCTCGGTTGGCTGTCGGTCGACCAAACTTGGGAGTTCGGTCAGCCGACAGCTGACCGACCAATTTTCTGACATGATATTGCTCTCTGGAATTTGAACCGACAGGTCTCAGTTGGCTGTTGGTCGACCGAACTTAGGAGTTCGGTCAGCCGACAGCTGACCGACACCTGACCGACAGAACACGGGCAGTGTGTTTCGAGTCAGATTTTTCACAACTTCCTTCCCTTCTTCACTCCCATTTCTGAGTAACCTGCACTCCCTAAGCCACCATGCTTTCCAAGGGATAAATCACAACATTTAACATCATTCAATCCATAAATAAACCATTCATTCCATTGAGAAACATCAAGACGTTTCCATGTACAAATTCATAAAAACTCACAAGATCAAACATGATTCTAAGGACTTGAAAAATCATTAATAATAAGACAAGTAAAGAAACTAAAACCCATGACTTGAAAAAGTATAAACATAACTTGCATTATGAGACTAACATAGAAATCATGTCTTAATGAAAATAATAAAGCCATAATGCAATGTACAAGAAGAATCCTATAGAGTTCACTTGCCTCAATCCAATGCCAAGGAAATCTTCACAAAAACTCAACCAAAATGGAAGATCCACGAAATCTACACAAAAGCCCCAAAATAGAACACATAAAAATCACATTTGGTCCTCACAAACCCCCCATTTCGAAAATGGGTTTGAAAACATGGAAAACAAGCTCTAAGTGAGCTAAAAGAACATCAAATGAAAGAATGAAGAAGAGCCCTAACCTTGAGCTAGCTGAACAAGAAGAAGAGAGCTTGAAGATGATGAATAGTAAAAAGGGATTGGCTCCAAAAACGTCCAAATGAAGCTTGAGAAGAGAGGAAGAGAATGGCGGAGTCGGATCGGGGATTAGAGCTCTCTTGCTAGATGATTCAAGGAGGAAAAGATCAAGAAGAAAGCCTCTTCTATTCTTCACTCTAGGTCAAGAACGTTGCAAGGATTTTGGGGAAGAAGAATGGAGGAGAGAGAATAGGAGGGTTTATATAGTGTCTGGAAGGTGGGTCCCCAAAGCAATTGAACTTGAAACGATTAAAACATGGTCTTGTGGAGCCCGGATGAAGTCGACGAAGAAGAGCAAAACGATCGTCGAAAGATCTAGTTTCGGAAAAGTATAATTTTGACATAGTTTCACGACCTCGAAAAATGTACCCAGATTTAGCATGAATAGTCAGATTTACCCCTTTTGGGCCAAAACTTGGGTTTTTGGGCCTCAAATACATGTAAGCTAAAAATGAAAATTGTCACAAATAATAAAACCATTCAAGAGAATTAAAAATCACGATCAAACAAAAGATCTAAAACGAAAACCCACTCTTACACGTGTACTCAGGGCGTCCCTGAACGTGTCTGACTCATACTAAACGTTCTCAAAATTCCCAAAGCTATAATCCAGACTAAGTCTAATCACATTCTAACCCAGCTAGTACTAAGACTCACTTAAGACTAAACACTCACTTAATTAGTACTAATTGAGTTGGTCTGGGTCACGGTCTAACAAATTTACCAATAATTGCAACAAGGCATGAAAAACATATGTTAGGAAAACAAAGATTGGAATTATTTAACTTAATGAAACCAAGCTTTTAGCTTTCCATAGACCAACTAGCCTTTCCTAGCTCAATCTCCTACCTTAGGCTCCAAAACACCTCAAAAGATTCATTAGTGTTGGTCTAAATCCCAAGAAAGGGGCTCAAAAGGGTATCCAATGGTTATCCGGTCAGTTAACTGAGTTACAGTTTGTTTAACCGAACTCCCAATGGTAAAAACACTGCTAGTTTAACCTCTAGTCAAACAGACAATTTTTTGCACTTCGGTTAGCTCACGGTTGACTGAAGCATACTGTCGGTTAACCGATAGCTGACCGATAAGCATATTTTGACAGTTTTTCTCATCCAGTTCTTTTGATCGAGAGGTGACCGAACTGCAGTTCGGTTAACAAAAAATTCCTAAGGTTTTTTTCTTGAAAATGATATTCTAAAAGAAGATTTTTGGCCATGGAATTCATCCTTGGTTTCATTTTTAAATCAATCCAAAAAGTGTTTTCAAAACATGAACCTATCAATGCCTAAGCTGAATTTGAAATTCAATGATCATAAGCATGCATGACTAAACTATTTTTTTAAATAACTTATGCATCTAGGATTAAAACTCCAAATCATGCATAAAAAATTAGTTTTAAAGGTTATAAAACCATCTATAATAAAATTCAAGATTTCAAGTTTTTCAAAATCAATGCATGTGTGAAAATTCAAATGATGCTAAAATGAATATGCAGCCATCAAATTGCAACACACAAAATCCATAACATCAAACTGAAAAAAATTGAACAAAATACAGAAAACTGAACAAATAGCATGAAGAAGACTGCAAAAATAGGTTATGTGAGTCCATGTTCGACAGTTTTGATTATAATCGGACATGGCTCTCTATCTATCGATTTTCCTCTTCTCTTCTTCTATTTTCTCCTAGACTTGACTTCGAATGTGCTAATATTCCTTTGCCACTGATCTAGGATGGTCTTACCAAGTGGTTTGATGGATGAGACTTGCTTTTAACCGATAGTGATCTTTGAAAATCATCACTCATTCATCAAATATTGCATTTGTACAATCCAAAGGAGTTGCTGGCTTTTTGCGCCAATAGGTGTCCAAGGTTGTGTCACTCTAGGTTCTTGTGTATGGACGGCAAGAATGAAGCCAAAGGGACATTACAACGGAACCTCGAATGCAAGGGCACCCATACTCCTTTAAGTGGGAAAATCAAAGAAGAAGATGACAAAGTCATGGTTTCAGATTGGTAGGGATTGGTAAGGCCATGAAAACTCAATCTATTCTTATGGAGGAACTGAAGGTTTTGCAGGACTCACTAGAATCGATGCTAGCCTTAATCAAATCAATGCAACGGATGTAATCAATCAAGTAAGAAAGAACTAGCAAATAAATCTACTAAGCAATCACCACAAGAAGGCAGATACAAATATAACATGGAACCCCTTTCCGGGGAGAAAAACCAAGATCTAGAAATCAAGATTTCACGAGAAGTTATAAGATATACTCACAACCTCTTTACCTCAGTCTGTATCTCAACCTAAGGACTGTAGTTGTTCTTATACAACTTCCACTAACACGACTTCCACCATGCGCCGTTCTCCTTACTTGATCTCTTCGCACCTTGTCAGACAAGATGATCAATTTTCTACAAGAGAGTAGAAGCAATAAAACCTTCTAGGGCAGCCCTTCAAAAGAATCTTTCAATGGCTCTAGAGAAACAAGGAAATCTCTTTTAAGGTATTCTAATCTCAAATCAAGAGAGAGAATTAACTTCTTGTGTTGTTATATCTTTGGATTGAAAGAAACACCTCCAACAAATAAGTCCAAATCCGTGCATAAGACTCCTAGTCATAATCTACTCAGAATAGCACGCATCTTCAAACTCTTTAAAAGAGTTTGGATCGGACTGGGCGTGTCCGCCTCGCTCGCTATAGCGAGAGTGCTCTCGGGTCACGGGATTTTGGCCTGACATATACTATCAATTGCTTTTTGACCCTTACAAGAACACTTTTAAAGGTTGAGGGTTGAGTTTCAGAGGATAAGAACATGTATTTCAGAGCCTTAAGGCAGAACCTCACCTTTTTTAAGAGAGGTGTAAGGCCAAAAGAGGTATTCTTTGAGAATTCTATAAGTCTGAAGAGTTGCAGGGATTGCTAGTGTGTAGGACGGTGCAGAGAGGCTTAAAAGGTCGCCCAAGGGTGTATTTATAGGTTGAGGGAGCAATTGCAACAATTCCATGCAGTTTTAGGGAGTTATAATTTGAAAAGGTACCATAAAACACAAACTGCAAGCCCATGTTCGACAAACAGTCTTTGGTCAGACATGGGAGGTCAATGCATGGAAAATGGGTCCAAATGACTTCCAATGACCTTGAAACTTTGGAAAAATCCTTCTTTGAGTTATTCTCGGACTTTGAGGAGGTTTCACCATGACTTTGATTTTGAAAAATAAACCAACACCCACCAAAATCCCAAACCAAGAATAACTCCTTGGTTTATTTTGGTGGGTGTTGGTTTATTTTTCAAAATCAAAGTCATGGTTTGAACTTGACTTGAGAAATATGAAATTGGTATATAAATTTGATGGAAACTGGCTATTTGGATTGAACTCTGAGTTTCACTTAAGTCAACTATTTTGGACCATTGAGGGGTCAAATGGACTTGAAATTGGACAATTGATGGCTTGCTGGAAAGATATTTTTTAGGGAATATCATGGTAGGCTTGACTTCAAAATTTGAAAGGCATTGGTTGTCAAAAAGTGGGACCCAGTGTATAACAGGATTCTATCAGATGTGAGATAGTAGTGGCTGTGTCCGATGGAAACAAGCTATAAAAAGATAGTCGATTCGTCTTTCCTTTAATTTGTATCTATGAGTTTTTTTCGAGCAAGTAGAGAACTTCAGAGGAAACCGAGAGTCAAAGGGAGCTAGGGGCAGTTGTTTTACGTTAGTTTCCATCAACCAATCTTTGATTTTCCTCCATCAAATTTCAAGAGAATGGCGGGTAATGTTCTTCTCTTTCTTTTTATTCCATATCGTTCATAGCCGAATGTGTTTGAGCTTTATGGTTTTCGAACAGAATTTTTTTTTGATACCTCTCGCTTGGATTTCCCCAAAAGATTTTGCAAAGAAACCCTGGAGTAGCAAGTTTCCCATTCGGTTACCTGGTTTGGCCAAGCACGACCTTCGGGTTGGAATGTTCTGTGACTTTTTTCATGCCTATTCTCAATTTTTCAAGGAAAATACCTGTAAATGTTTCTCTAATCGAGGGCTTGTTTGGCCACTTCACTAGTAAAGTGAAGTGAAGTAAAGTCTCTTTTCACCACACAAGAAAAGACTAGGGGTCATATCAAAAGTACAAAATTTCAAAATTCTCCCTTTCATTTTAGAAAGTTGTCAAAAAGCAACATTCTCATACCACTAAAAGACAAAAATCCAATTACTTTTTATCCAAAAAGTCAGAAAGATTGCTTATCAAGCCACTAAAAATAAATTTTCATCATACTATGATTAGTCCCCTTAATATTTTATTCTCTCTTCAATTTTCACTTCACCCTACAAGCATTTTTACCAAACATGTTCATAAAAAAACTTGGATTCCTCAAATCACAGGTTTATGTATATAGTCGACAGTTGGACATGAGCTTCGGCTTGGTTTAGGGCATAATTTCTTTTTTATTTTTCTTGCTATACTTGTTGTGAAATCATTCTAATAGGTTTTCATATGCCTCAATAGAGATTTTCCCCAAGAGAATATAACATGAACCTTGATTTTTCTAGAGATCCACCCCATGTCCAAAGACTGCCTATCTACCCAAACATGGCTTTTGGCTTACGCTAGGGCATTGTCGAATGTGAATTTTGACCCCCCAAGGGAGCGACATGGTTTGGGAAATCTCCATTCATCTATATATACTATTTAAATTTTACATTGAAAATGAGGATTCCAACTACCCTCAAAATCGATGGATCACAATCACTAACTATGGTAACAGCAGTAACACTGTTCTTTGATGAAAGCCGAAGAAATGTGGGGGGAAAAATAAATGAGGTGGGTTTTTTCTCTCGTCTAATGTGCTGCCGGCAACACACGACAGTTATCCCGTCGCGTTGATTTGGGTCTCTTTGGTTTTGGGTCAATTCAAGGTTATGAGTTAAAGTCCAAATAAGGGTTAATCCTCACACAACTTAATCACAATAGATCCAAGTAAAATAAAGTAACTAAAATAAAGAGAATAAAAGGGGGGAGGTGCCAAATATTTAAGAAGAGGATCGGCCGGTCCCAGGTTCCCCCTTTGATCCCTTGGCAAAATAGGGTTTAAAGGCTGACTTTTCAAACCAAAATAATGATGCAAATGAGATTTTGACTTGTGATTTCTGTATTTTTCGTGTGCGATACACAAGTGATAAAAGTGAAAGGCCGATGGGCCGTAATTAATTGAAAGTGGCCGATGGGCCAGGATTGATTTAAAGGTGGCCGATGGGCCGATGTTTGGTTGAGAGTGGCTGATGGGCCGAAATAAAAGTGTGTGCACAATCACTCATCTCATCTCATCATTCTCATTTATTCAATTTTATAAATCATTTCTTCATTTCCTTTTATCATTAAGTTCGATTAAATATCTGGCACCTGAGCTGGATGAAGAAATAAAAGAAAAATCCTTTTGGATTAATTTTGTTGGTTTTATAGTTTTTATAGATTTTTTATAATGGGGCTAGAAGGGCCTAACTAGGGGACTTTTACTTGGATTTATGTGATTAATGCTTTATTACTGATCATCGGATTAACCCTAATGATGGAACGCGCTCCGAGGCGCCGTGGGGCGGCTACCGGGGTCGGCGGAACGTGGGAGTCCGTCGGGTCCGGCCCTTTCGCGCCCTGGCGGGCCCTGAAGCGTGCATCAACATTTCTTTTATGTGGGTGTGCCAGATTTTCTATTTTACTTGGAATTGCAAGTGGTAATCCGGAGATCAACCTCCGCAAGTAAAAAAGAAATCAACTTCTTTCAAGTTTTCCATTGCACAAATATTTAAGAAAAGAGACATTTTCTTGGTTTGCCGTGAAAGGCGATTTTGTTTGGCATTTATAGCCGATTTTGGCGTTTATAGCCGATTTACAATTCTTATCAATAATGAAAGACAAGAGTTGTGATTTTTGTCTCTTTTAGAAAAATACAAACTACAATGAAAAGCAAGAAAAGGAAGATCTAACTTTTCAGGAGATTGTGGGGGACTCGTTCAGATTGACGGTCGCAAGCCATGTGTGGGCTTCGCCGTCATCCATGCAGATGAGAACAGAGGATGCTCTTGATTCGCTTGGCTTGGCTATAACCTCAGATTTTTAGAGGACAAAGACCAAGAGAAGGTCCTATGTCCAATAAAAAGCTAAGTAGACTGGCTGAAAAGCCACGTCTAAGCCATTGGAGGCAGCAGGAGAAGGCAAGGACCTTGGGGGGGGGGGTGCCCCCCAAGGGACTTTTGTCACCTTGTAGTGGTGGCTGGTGCAGAACTTCAGCAGAGTTTTTTCTCTCTTTTTCTTTCTCTCAGATCTCTTTCTGATCCTTTTTTTTCTGATCTTCTGATTTTCTCCTCTTTTTTCTGATCCCGATTTCAATGGAATGCTCTCCTATTTATAGGCTTTTGGTAGCCATTTAGGAGGGTTTATGAGCCTTAATGGCTTTAATGGGAGGGGTTACAAGATTTATTTCTTGATTTTGTAACTCCTTTTTCCTTGAATCTGATTGGCCGATGGAGATTAAGGGCTTTTAATCACCTTAATTACCATAATGGGAGGAGTTTCATGGTTTAAATGCCATGAATCAATTGACTTGTAACTCCCAAATGCTTGCTTCTGATTGGGCCGTCCAAAGAAATGAATTAATGACTGCAATAAAGCTAGTCAATTAACCACATTAATTGGTCGCCGAGCAGTCGAAGAGTCGCGGGCCGTGCCGTGTCTTCTGGAATTCTTCTGGCGATGATCATCGATGGATCTACATGCTGATCGACATCGGATGAACATGTAACTTCAGACATTGATAGCTAAGAGTGGGCCGGTGACATCTGTCTTGTCGATTTCACGATCGGTCGGACAGAAAGTGCACTTTCTTGGTCGACCGGTTGGCGATCTTGGAGCGATCAATGATGATTTTATGCTTTTGGAGGTTGACCCGTGATTTTGACGGATGTCGGAGGATATGAGTCAATTTCAAGCACTAAAAATCACATTTTCAGGAAACCACAGGGGCCAAAGTGCGCGAAACGCGAAGAAAGACGGAAAAACGGGTCACCGGCGGAAAATCCGGTGACCCGGACCTCCATGGTCGCCGGCGACCATGGGCCATGGTCGCCGGCGACCATGGACCGGCGACCATGGGCCATGGTCGCAGGGGCCTGCGACCATGGGCCATGGTCGCAGGGGTCTGCGACCCTGGGGGATTTTTCCCCTTCGGAGCCCGTTTTGCGGTCGTTTTGAGGTCTTTTTCGTCGCCGTTTTCTTCTGTATTTTTCTTGACATTTCTTCTCATTTATTGGCTTGATTTCCCTGTAGAAAACTTAATGAGAATCCTTGCATTTTTAGAGTGCAAAGTTTCCAATTTTCCGGGAAAGCCGAAGACTTTGTCGCGTAGAGCTGCTGATTTTCCGCCAGAAGCTGAAACTTGGTCAAACGATGTCGGAATGACCTGAAATTTGAGGGGAAGCCTCCTGAGCAATAAATAAGACCAACCATAGGCTTTTGTTTGAGTTTTGAAGCCGTTTGGGGTCCCGTCGATGCTTCACTTGATTTTGCTGCGGGGAAAATGCCGAGCTTTGATATGTGGTCAAACGATGTCCGATTGACCTGAAATTTGACGGGGAGCCTATTGGAGTCATTTTGAGACGTTCCATGGGCTCCGTTTTGGATGTCATGGTCCCGGGTTGCTCCGCCGCCGGTAGGCTTGATTTTCTCTCGGAGCATCGAAACCTGGTCAAACGTTGTCAGAATGACCTGAAATTTGACGTGCAGCCTTTTGGAAGCATGTTGAAGCCACTCATGCACTTGGTTTGATGAGCGAAGGCTTCGGTGGTTCCCGCCGCCAGGAGGCTTGATTTTGCTGCTCGAGCATTGATGGAGGGTCAAACGTGTCGGTTTGACTTGAAATTTGGCATAGAGCCCTTTTGAGACATGCTGGAGTCATCTGTAGGCTTTGATCGAAGTTTTGACGTCTCCGATGATGTCGCCGCCGGGAGCTGTCGGAGAAGTGAAGTTAGGCCAAATGTTGTCGAAATGGCCCGAAACTTCATGTGTACTCTTCTCTTGGCTATCTTGAAGGATCTTGCAGTTTTTGTTTGATTCTGACAAGATTTGAATTTTTGGAGAAATTGCATTGCCTATTTATGGCAGGTTGCGACTCCATGCAGCTTTCTTGATTTGAAGAGGCAAAGTGACATTTTTGGTGTCAACAAATGCCCCCTCGAGGTACAGCGACGAGTTGCTTGACTTTTGTAGTCGATGTGCCTCGAAGATATTTTTGAAGGAGAGCTTGTGTCTTGACCAAGAGTCTTTGAGCAATCCTTCCTTTGGTAGAGTAGCCTTTGAGCTTCCAGGGGAATTTTATGGTAGTGAAAGGAATCACACACCATCTCGAGGCAAAGTTTTGAAGATGACATCAGGGATGTGGATTTGGGCTTTTGTTTTTGATCTTGTGACCTAACCAGCTATATATGGCAGGTTAGGGGATCGGGTTTTGGTTTTGACCTTGTGACCCAACAAGCTGTATGTGGCAAGTTGGGGGATCATGATTTGGTTTTTGGTTTTGGTCTTGTGACCTAACAAGCTGTATGTGGCAAGTTAGGGGACCAGGATTTGGTTTTTGGTCACTCTTTGGGACTGTGTGGGTCCATTGGAGTGGTTTGGATTTTTGTGGAATGTCAATTTCAAGATTTTGGCTCAATTTGGTATATGAGGCTGGATGGTTTGATTTTTGGAAGCTCATGGGGCTTGGGATTTTTTTTGTATGGTTCAATCAACTCAAAAGAGGCATGGAACCATTATTGTATGCTCTTGGTAAGAGGATTTTTTCTGACTAAAAGCCCATTTTTTTTTTTTTTTAGTGCCTAGGTGGTCAAACCTGGCTCATATGGGCTAGCCCATGGGACCTTAAGCTTTTTAGGATGGCTTAGATCTCATGTGGGGCCATTTTTGTAAAAAATATCTAAAGATATCTCATTTGGATAGAGAATATCTAAAAATATCTTTATGGGAGAGAATCTCTCATATTCCCTTAATTTGGGAGAGAATATCTCAAGGTATCTTTCTTTTTGGGAAGAAATCTCCAATATCCTTTTTTGTTGGAGAGAATCTCTCATTGATTGATTTTGGGAGGAAATCTCTCAAAGACATCTTTCTTTTTGGGAAAGAATCTTTCTAATTCCTTCTCTTTTGGTAAGGTTACTAATTAGTAACACTTACCTTTCTTCTTTGTTTCCTTCTTTGATTTGCTCTCTCCTATAAAAGCAAAGGAAGGTAGGATCTCTTGCTCTTATTGCTTTCTTTTGCAACAATCTCAATAGAGCTCCAAGGCCAAGAGTTTTTCTTCTTCAAGGATCTTCAAGCTTTTTCCTTTTTCTTCTCCATCAATGGCTTCAAGTAAGTTTTCTTTCTTTTTTCTTTCAAGAAAACTCTATGTAGGATGGAAAGAAAAAAAAAATTTCTCTTCTCTTTTTTTTTCTTTCTTCTTGTTTTTTTTTTCTTTCTATTCTTCTTCTTTTTTTTTTTTCCACGTGATTTCTTCTTTTGTTTTTTTTTTTCACACGTTTTTTTTTCTTCTTTTCTCTTTTTTTTTTTTTTTTTTTTTTTTTTTTTTTTTGTGGGAAAGTTTCTTCCTTTTTTTTTTTTTGTTCTTTTCTTTCTTTGCCTGCAACTTGATTTGCTAACATTTTTTTCTTGTCAGCTGACTTGCCACAGGATTCCGATGACTTTGAACCATCAATGGACGCAAATGTTGATGATGCTTCCGATGAGTTCGTGGAGGAAGAGAGTGTTCCGCCAGTCGTCGAAGAAGGTACTTTGTAGTGATGACCCTGATGATTTTTTTTTTAAACAGGATCATATTCATACCTTTTTGTGTTTCATTTGCAGGTTTTGAAGTGACAGAAGAGAGTCCATCGCTTTCTTCAGAACCAAAGCAAGGGATGTCAGAGGTCGATCCGGAGGTAGAGACTCCTACAACCAGTTCTGACGCGATAGAGGAGATACCTCATGCTGAGATTCCTTCTCCAGTGGCTCCAAGTGGAAAGAGTTCTTTTGTTACTCTTCCAATGGGACATGACATGAGCAGCCGATCAGCGGAGAAGGGTGAATCTTCATCCAGTTCGTCTCTTCAATTTGCGAAGAAGGTGCTGGCTCGGGTTTTGAGTTCTTGGGTCAAGACTCTCCTTTCTGGACACTTGGAAGCAGGATTTGGCATGATCCCACATGTGCAGGAGATTCTCACTGATACCGAAGAGGTTGGTCTGGATGTCACAGGTGCCAGGGCGATCGTTGATGGGATCATTGCACAGGGTGACAAGTGGTTTGAGACCATGGGTTTCCCTGACGACCAATTCTTCAAGGAGATGTTCTTGGACCCTGCTGATAAGGCTAAGTTTGACCTGAATGAGGCTACACAAAGCAAGAAGCAGCTAGTTCGGGAGAAGAACAAGGAAGAGCTAGCCATCATCGGATTGAGGCATGACCTTAACGTCCTTGATAGGGAAGTTGAGGAGGCCAGGAAACGTCTTGAGCATTTGAAGGCACAAGTCGATGCGAAGTGGGCTGCTATAACAGAGGCTCGTGACAGGGAGAGTACTCTGATTCGCAGGGTTGCAGATGCCGGTCAAGTTCTCGAGAGGAGGACTCTAGAAAACGAACGATGGCAAACTGCTGGGGAAGAGCTTCCCGGTGTAAAAGAAGGGTTACGGCATTCGCCAGCATCTCATGGCAAGTTCCTGAAGAAGCGTGCCTTGGAAACTCTGACGGCTGAGGCCAAAAGTTTGCTTGAGGAGCTGAAGCTTTGGCTGGAGACCATTTTTGGCTGAGCTCCTGATTTTTTATAGCAGAAACCATTCTTCTTTTTTTTGGTACCACATGTATTTTTTGGTACTCTTTTTTTTTGTAGTGCTTGTGAACACTTTCTTTTTTTTTGGTACCACATGTATTTTTTTTGGTACTTTTCTTTTCTTTTTTTTTTTTGTAGTGCTTGTGAACACTTTCTATTTTTTTTTTTTTTTGCTTTGGTACCACATGTATTTTTTGGTACCCTTTTTTTTTGTTGTTCCCTACGCTCACTCAAATCTTTTTGTGATGAAAGCAATTGCTAAATGGGATTTGATCAAAAGCTTTGTCATTTTGTGAAAATCTTTTGTCAAATGGTTGTTTTGGCATGGGAGCCTGATTTTGGTTGTGGCGTGAAAGCCGATTTTGAGATGGCATGGAAGCCGAAATTTTATGGCGTAAAAGCCAAAATTTGGGTTGGCATGGAAGCCGAAATTTTTTGGCATTTACAGCCAGTTTGGTGGCATTGATAGCCAATTTGTGGCATTTATAGCCGGTTTTGTGGCATTGATAGCCATTTTTTGAAAGCCAAGTTTTGGTTTGTCGGCGTGAAAGCCAATTTTTCGTGGCATTGATAGCCGGTTTGTGGCATTTATAGCCGGATTTTTGTGGCATTTACAGCCAGTTTGGTGGCATTGATAGCCAATTGGTGGCATTTATAGCCGGTTTTGACATGAGAGTCAGGTTTTTTTTTTTGTGTGTGGCATTTGTAGCCGAGTTTTTTTTGAAAACCGAGTTTTGTTTTATTGGCATGAAAGCCGATTTTGGCGTTTATAGCCGGAAATTTTTGTTTTGGCATTTATAGCCGGATTTTGGCATTTATAGCCGAGTTTTGGTTCTCAAAATGCAGGTATCGACTAAATGTCGCCTTCCCGCTGAATGGTCTTGCAAGTATCGATGGAATGTCGCTTCCTTGCTCATTCGGTTTTGCGAGTATTGATGGAATGTCACTTCCTCGCGGGTTAGGTTTTGCAAGTATCGATGGAATGTCGCTTCCTCGCGAATTGGGGTGCAAATATCGACTAAGCGTCGCTTCCCTGCTTTTCCCAAGACTTTTGGTTTTGCGGGTACTGACTTGATGTCGTTTCTCCGCGATTTTTGAAATTTGAGGTTTTCTCGAACCATTTGTAATTTTGGGTTGTGGATAGCAACTGGTATGTTGCACCTCCACGATTTTTGAAATTGGGTTGTGGATATCAACTGGTTTGTTGCTTCTCCACGATTTTAGGTTTTCTCGAACCTTTGAAATTTGGGTTGTGGATATCAACTGGTTTGTTGCTTTTCCACGATTTTTGAAATTGGGTTGTGGATATCAACTGGTTTGTTGCTTCTCCACGGTTTTGGATTTTGCAAGTATCGACGAAATGTCGCTTCCCTGCGATTTTGGATGCAAGTATTGATGGAATGTCGCATCCTTGCTTTTTTTCAAAATTTTTTGTTTTGCGGGTACTGACTTTGATGTCGTTTCCCCACGATTTTTGAAAAACCAATTTTTTTTTTTTTTGTTTAAAGACACGAGGGTCGTAAATTTTGACCTAGAACCATTTGGCGGTAAAAGGTAAGGTGGACTAGGGTGGAAATCCCTGAATCCGGATTTTTGTTTCAAACCATGAATTTTGGTTCAAGGATCGAAAGTTTTGGTCAAGTCAGGGAGAGGCTCCTAAACTTGGATTTTTTTTGTTTTTGAACAATGAAACAATGAAAGTAAGCATTGTTTTTGAATCTCTAGAAATTTTGACATTTGATATGAAAATTCTAAAGAGAGTGGGTTTGACGAGCGAGTATCTGAGAACAGGTTTTGGCCATACAGGCATTGCTCTTACCCAGTTGGGTAAGTCTTCAAGGGTAGTACCGCTTCAAGAACTTGCCGTTGATAGGCAGCATACATCTGTCGCCTTCCATGTTTAGGAGGGCATATGCGTCGTTGGAGAAGACTTTGTCGATGACGTAGGGTCCCTCCCATTTTGGTTCAAATTTGCCTTTGGATTTGTGTGCGAAGACCATTGGTCTTTTTACCGCAAGAACCAAGTCACCCTTTTTGTAGGCGCGTTGCCGGACCCTTTTGTCAAAAGATCCTGCCATGCGTGCTTGGTAAAGTTCAATGCTTTGTCGAGCTTCGAGCCGTCTCTCGTCGAGATTGTCCAGCTCATGGAGTCGCAATTTGACATTGCTTTCTTGAGTCATGTCATTTTGTAGAGATACCCTCAGAGAAGGAATTTGTACCTCTAGGGGCACGACAGCTTCGCATCCATAGACCAAGGAGAATGGTGTGCTATGGGTTGGTCCTCGAACGGTGGTTCGATAGGCCCACAAAGCTTCAGACAGTTTATCGCTCCAGTCTCTTTTGTGACTAGAGACCATTTTCTTGAGGATTTTGCAGAGTGTCTTGTTGAAGGCTTCTGCTAATCCGTTTACTGCCGGATTGTATGGAGTCGAAGGACAGCTTTGGATTTTGTATTTGTCGCAAAACTTGTAGAATCGATGATCCCGGAATTGTGGTCCGTTATCATGGACGAATCTCTTGGGTATGCCGAAACGACAAATGATGTTGGTGCGTAGGAATTGAAGAACTGATGAGGTCTTCATTTCGTTGAACGCAAATGCTTCTGACCACTTGGAGAAATAATCCGTTGCGGCGAAGATGAAGCGATGACCTTTGCTTGAAGGGGGAGAGATAGGACCTATGATATCCATGCCCCATGCTTCAAAAGGCCATGAGATTGCTGTAGGATGCAGCCATTCCGGAGGCATGTGAATGTAATCTCCGTGAACTTGGCATAGCTGGCAGCGTTTGGCAAATTGCATTGCATCAGCAACCATGGTAGGCCAATAGTAACCTAACCTTTTTATCTGATCATAGAGCTTAGGACGTGCCTGATGGGCTCCACAAAGACCAGCATGAACTTCTTTAAGTGTTTCTTCGGCCTCTTGTTGTGACAAGCAGCGTAGAAGTACTCCGTTGAAGGATTTCCTGTAGAGGATTTTTGAAGGAATATCCAAATGAACGTTTGGGGCTCGCCTTTGTATGCTTACCCGTTCTTTTGGATCTTCAGGTAGGATTCCGAACATAGTGTAATCAATGAACGGATCCCTCCAGTCGACGATTGAAGGTTGAAGGATAGAGATTCGACTTCCAACCACTCGGTGGCATTCGGCAACTGCTTGGTGTGTGTTAAGAGGAGGGAGGATCCTTCTCTCGCACACTGTAATTTGCATGTTTTCCCCTTCCTGGATCGCCATTGATGCGGCAAGTCCGGCCAGGTCATCTGCACGGATATTTTCACCTCTACGAATGTGGGTGATGTTGCAGATGTCAAACTTTTGCAGAAGCGATTGTGCCTTGTTGTAATAAGGCAGCAGATCGGGCTTCCTGACTTCATATTTCTGATTCATCTGGTTGACGATCAGTTGAGAGTCTCCAAAGACTTCCAGCATAGTGATACCGGATTCGATGGCGAGTTCCAATCCTAGGATCAGAGCTTGGTATTCAGCTGCATTGTTTGTGCATGGTTCCAGTAGCGAGAAAGCGTGTGGAATCATGCATTTGTCGGGGCTAACAAAGAGGATGCCAACTCCCGAGATCAGCTTTCTGTTTTCATTTGTCCTGGTTGCACCGTCAAAGTACATGTCCCAGGAGGCATTTGGTGAGGAAGTCTCCACGTTGTAGACAGGTTCGTCTGGGAGATCATCTCTGAGTGGTGAATCTTTAGGCAATGGATGCTCTGCGAGGAAATCTGCTAGAGCTTGGCCTTTGATTGCTTTTTGTGGCACATACCTAATATCAAATTGTGACAAGAGGATGGACCATTTTGCCAGTCGGGCATTAAGAGAACCTGCCTTTGTGACAAGGACCTTCAAGAGGTTGATCCTTGAGACGAGGTAGACTGTGTTGGAAAGCAAGTAGTGACGTAGCTTTTGTACCGCAAACATCACTGCAAGGCATTCTTTTTCGACTGGAGAGTAGCGATGCTCTGCACCTACTAGCATGCGGCTGAGGTAGTATAGAGCAGCTTCTTTTCCCTCACCATTCTCTTGTGCAAGCAGAGCGCCTACAGAATGATCAAGAGCTCTTGTGTACAAGATGAATGGTTTTCCAGTGGCAGGGGCAGCTAACACTGGAGGTTTGGTCAGGTATGACTTGATATCTTGAAATGCGGCTTCGCAGTCGGTATCCCAGACAAAGTCTACACCTTTTTTCATCAATCGAGAGAATGGACGGCATTTCCCCGAAAGATTGGAGATGAACCGTCTGATGTAGGCCAATCTCCCTTGGAGCCTTTTTAGTTCTCTCAAGGTTCTTGGAGAGGGCATTTCTAGAATAGCCTTGACTTTTATGGGGTCAAGTTCTATTCCAGCTTTCCGAACAAGGAATCCGAGAAACTTACCCGACGAGACGCCGAAGAAGCATTTTAGAGGATTCATCCGCAGTTTGTGTTTGCGAAGTCGGAGGAAGACTTCCCGAAGATCTTTGAGATGGTCTTCTTTTCTTCTGCTTTTGACGGCGAGGTCATCAACGTAACATTCGACCGTCTTGTGCTGCATATCTTGAAATATTTTCATCATAGCCCTCTGATATGTGGCACCAGCATTTTTCAGACCAAATGGCATGACAGTGTAGCAATACAGGCCAAATGGAGTCCGAAATGAAGTGTGTTTTTCATCCTCGGGATGCATCTTTATCTGATTGTAACCAGAGAAGCCATCCATGAATGTCATTCGCTCGAATCCGCAGGTATTGTCAATCATCACCTCCGGTATGGGGAGCGGGAATTCATCTTTAGGGCAAGCGCCATTCAAGTCTCTATAGTCAATACAGACTCTGATCTGCCCATTTTTCTTTGTCACGGGGACAATGTTGGCCAACCATTCTGGATGTTGTTCCTCACGGATGAAGCCAACGCTTTTGAGTTTTTGAACTTCTTGTTCAATTTTATCCATCACATCTGGACGGAATCTTCTTTGGCCTTGTTTGACAGGCTTGATTTCTTCTTGAAGATTGAGTTTGTGGACTGCTATTTTGGGGTCTAAACCAGGCATTTCAGCGTAGGACCATGCAAAGCAATCAACGAACTCACGAAGAAAAGCGATATACTCGGGTAACTCATCATCCTTTATATTCTTGCTTATGAATACAGGATGTGGGTTATCAGGTGTTCCCAAGTTTATCTTTTGAACAGGATCTTCTGTCGGAAGGTTCGAAGGTGGTTCCTCCACAATATTTTCGGAGGCTTCCAACTCAACGAAACCTTCTGGAGTTTCAACTGCATTACCAGACCAAGGCTCTGTTCCTTTCCATGGATTTTCTTGATTGGTGATCTCCTCAAGGCTTGCTATGAGATAGTCCCAATCGCCTGTTGAGTCTGGTATTTCTTTTGGAGACGAGGGTTCTTCTGGGTCAGAATAGCACAAGTCTGCATTATCGGACGATTCCTCTTTATCATCAGAGAAATCATACCAATTGGATGAGCTTCCTGGATTTTTGTCAGGTAACTCTTTAAAGAGATATCCAGGGAGATCGATGTCTTCATGGACTTGAGATGTTGAGGCTTGGTCGGTAAAACGACTTTTAAGCTTTTGTGTCAACTGTCTCAGAGGAGTATCAGGATCATACCCTAACCCATATGAAGACTTTTCTACATGACCGTAGAGTCTCCAATCTTCCAGCTGGCTTTTGGTCAAGGCGGGCTCCAATGGCGTGAGAATACCACGTCTTTCTCCCAAACCGACTGGGTTTCGAGCGTCATAGCCCATTTTCTTCATAATTGCTTGTGCCACAGGACTATATAGAGATAGCTGAGGCATACCTTCATTTTGGAAAGGTTCCAGCATGGAATTTGATGAAGAAGCGTCCGATCTATGGAAGAAGATCGGCCTTTGCTTTGGTGATGTTGCCGGAACAACAAAGGTAGCAGACGTAGGATCTTCTACATCAGCAGGTATCTCCATCGGAGTGAGAGCAGGCTGAACTTGCTGAGTGTCAGCTTGGCTTGACGATGCATCGTCTTCTGGCTCTGAGTCCGAGTCTGTGTCTTGCATGATAGACACGAGAGAGACAACAAATTTGCCCCCAGGCTTTTGTTTCGCCTTCTTCACTTTAGTCGTGATGACCAAAGGTTTTGAATTCTTGAGGGAGATAACGAAGGGAGATTGACTACTCTCTTCTAATTTGCCGGAGGGTTTGTTTTCTTCCGGTGATTTTTGAGGAGCCTTGCCTTTATCTTTCTGGAGATTTTCAGCAAGGGGTGCTATTTCCTCTTCTTCTTCTTTTTCACCTTCATACATTTGGGAGTCTGCGAAGTCGCCTTCTTTACCTTTGAAGGGTTTTCTGTCCGCAAAGACTCGATGTACCATGCCGTCGTCGCCGACGAACTTGATGCATTGATGTAGAGTTGAAGGAACAACACCATTCTCGTGTATCCAAGGACGTCCGAGAAGGATGTTGTAGCATGAGGGGGTTTTTATTGCATACACAGTGACCTCAGAGATAAGATCACCGATTTGCAATTTGAACCTGATTTTGCCGATAGGCCTTTGAGTGCTCCCATCGTATCCAAAGATAGATACAGATGTGTGGCTTAGCTTGCTGGGTGGGATGCCCAACTCTTCAAGAGCCGAAGTGGAGATAAGGTCGAGTGCAGAACCTGGGTCGATCTGAACTCTATGTATCGGCATTTCTTTGATGTACCCTGTGAAGTACAGGGGTCGGTTGTGCCTTGCTTCGCCAAGTAGGAGGTCTTCCTTAGTGAAGGCGATGGTTGCACTGGCTGCCTTTTGAACCGAGAGGCATTGGATGCATGATCCCTCGCTTTTCTCTTTTTCTTCTTTTAAGGAGGTTTCTGAGTTTTTGACCCGGTAGTCCATTTCAATTTGGAGGACTTGTGGGGCATGTTTGTCGACATCCTCATTCAGTTTTTGTAATTCTGATATGAGATTATCACGAGTGCGTGGAGACATTCGCAATAAGTCTAGGATGTGAAGACGTGCAGGTATGTGTTTGAAGTGCTCAACCAAGCCATACTTGAAAGCCTCCTTAGGGCCTGCATGTTCATCATTGTTGCCACTGGGGGCGCTTACAACATCTTTTCCCGAAGGATTTACATAAGTAAAGGAAGATTGGTTGTAATTTTTGTGGTAGTCCCGGCCCGAACGGGTGCCTCTACCAACTTCGAGAGCTTCTTGAGAAGGATCTTCGTTTGGAAGATTGTCTTCAGGATCAAGAGGCTGTCGTTTTTCATCTACTGGGGATGTATCTGCAGCAGAGTTGCCATCCTCAGTGATTGTGTTGCACAGAGCATTTTCCGGGAGCAAGTCCTGAACAGCATCCAGCAGCTTTTCTTCTTCGTTGACCCATCCATCACCCCAAGTTGGGTTTTCTTCATGATGATGAGTCGGGAAGAATGTGTATCCTGAAGTCACAGTCTCAGGAGAAGAAACCTGAGAGGGTGTCATCTCTGTGAAAGTCACGTGAGACGAGGTAGCTCCAGAGGATACATTGCTAGGCGTCGTCGGAGTGTAGGTAATCTCATCAGACGACGCTTCAGAAGAGCTATAATCCTGATATATTACATTACAGGAAGCTCTGATAGAAGATGTTGCCTGCTCGGAGTCAGACTCATCCTCGGATGTAAGAGGATCGTCAATCCAGCAATGTTCTCCATTTTCAGGAGTTGAGGGAGGAGGTACCTGATGGGCTTCAGGGACTTCCGGCTCTGGATTGTGAGGAATCTCGTTGACGCGGTCTTGCTCTTGTTCTAGAGCGAGACGCTGCAAGATCCTTGCATATTCTTCAAGATCAGGCATGGGAGCCAGATCCTCTTCTTCGTCTTCTCCGTGTGGCTCAACATAGTTGATTTCCACTGGAGCAATGACAGGTGCTGGGTTAACAGCATCTTCTTGTGCAGCCTCTTGGTCTTCTTCATCATCAGACCAGGATCCTTGTGGTTGCAAGGGGTTATACCAGATTACTGGCATAAGGTGAGTTTCAGGAACCCATTCTTCATCAGAGAGATATTCTCCTGTTTCAAGAGATTCCTCCCACTCATCGGTGTAGTTGGGCTCGAATCCATCGTCGGTGTCGCTGGACTCGTATCCATCAATGGAGAATCCAACTACCGAGTTGCAAGAGTATGATGCCCCCTGCATGGCTTCTTTTTTGAATTGAGGTGGCATGAAATCACTGAGAGTGAAGTTTCTTACCGCCTTTGAAGTCTCTGGAGGGGACGTTTCTGTTGCCCCGAGTGAAGTGGTAGAGGAGGCCTTTGCCTTTTCATGGACTTCTTGTTTTGGCTGGGTCTTCTCTTGCCGTTTGAGCCTGAGGAGATGTTTCTTGGCTTGCCTTCGCTGCTGAGCGGTCGGCTTTGTTTTGACGATCTCCCAATTTTCATCTTCCAGGAGATCGGGATGTACCCATATGGGTTGTCCGTCTGGTGTCGGGCAAGGAACCAACACTTCGGACGTTTGAATTCTATTTATCACCTTGAAGGAAGTAGTGATCTTCTTCTTCGGTGATTTTGGTGTTTGTCCATATGATACCATGTTGACGGAGGCAGTCCCATAGTTTTTGTCAAAGGTGATGACTCCGTTTTTCCACATCTCGTTTATCTTCTCTCTCACAACAAAGCATTGATTGAGAGGATGCGAAACCATCTGGTGGTATGGACAGTATCGAGGATCATTGGTTTTGCCAACGTCTCCAGGTCTTTTGGGCTCTGGCAAAATGAGTTTCCCATTTGCTAGGAGAGCCTCAAAGATTTCTTCGACGTCTTCATCGAACGGATATTTCTTTTCTACTCGCTCTTTGAAGGCATCAGAGAGTTCAGGTCTCTTACCTGCAGCTCTATTTTCAGCTTTCTTTGGTTGCTGAGGAGCTGACTTAGTCTGCACATTGAGAACCTCCTTCTTCTTTGGTTTAGAGGTTGCAACAGCAGTCGGCTCTTTCTTTGATGATTTCTGACAGATGAGGTCTTTGATCACCGTTTCAGCTTCCATGGAAGCTTCCAGCAGTTCCCCCAGGTTCTTTGATTTATTGCCGATGATCATGGAGCGGATTTTAGCTCTCATGTTGTTTCGGCAGATGTCGACTAGCGACGCTTGTGGCAGTACATCTGAGCATTTGTACGCCATTGCTTTCCACTTGTGAATGAAGTCATAAGTTGACTCATTCTCTCCCTGTTTTAGGCTGCAGAGCTGAGCCATAGTAACAGGATGATCCTCACCTTGGAAGTGGGTCAAGAAGCGTGTCTCCAGCATAGCCCAGTTCTGAATGGAGTTCTCCGGCAGAGTGGAGTACCAATCGAAGGCCGTACCTTTTAGGGTACTTACAAAGAGGCGGATCTTGAGTGCATCTTGATCCGCGATAGCTCCCGTCAAGATCTTGAAGTGGATGACGTGCTGTCTGGCTGATCCTTTCCCCGTATATGTTTGGAGAGTAGGATGCTTGAATTTTGTGGGGAACGGGACCGAGTCCATCCATAAAGGATATGGTGGCTTGATCCCATGCTCTTTGAGTATATCCTCTTCTTTAGCTTTGGCGATGATACTGTCTACGTCCTTTTTGGTGAGGGCGCGTGACTCATTTTCTTCTCCATTTCCCTCGTTATTGCTATGATTTGGAGGAGGCTCATTGTTCACCTGATTTTGGACGACAATGAGAAGGTTTTCCATCAGAGTTTCAATCCTCTGCTGGCCTTGTTCCAACTGCTGGATGCGTGTGAGCGCATCATCTCGAGGTGGATTCTGAGGTGGCGGCTCAGAACTTGTAGCCAAGACGTTCATCCCTCGGGATTCGAACGAAGAAATCGTCCTGGTGACCGAGCTGGGGCTCATTCTTTTTTATGAAGAGCTTGATGAAGGATTACTCTCCCGTCCTTGGCTGGAAGGGGCAGGAGATTCTTCGGGATGTCTTTGTGTCCTGGTGATGCTACGGGTCACCGGACGTCGGACATGGATTTTTGATGCTGACCTTTGGCGTCTTCTGGTTTTTCCAACCATATGGACGGCAGCAACTTGGTCGGGTCTTTCTTTTTCGACCCATTTGCGGGAGACTTGAAGTGTAGGAGGCTGGGTCCTTTGCTTCTCTAGTCTCTTTTGTCGATATGACGCACGGCGGCGTGCTCGACGAGCGATTTGAGCTTTGGTCAGCTCCGGCTGGGCTCTGACGATGAAGGATGTGCTCCCTCGGGCGCAGCAGCTGAGCTTGTCTTCTTTGTGGTTGGGCAAGGACAGGATGCGGACCCGGTCCTTTGCCTGTTGCAGCGAAGCTTTAAACCTTTCGAGTTCGGCCCCTGTAGAGATAAAGGGTCGAACTGAAGGGGTGTAGGCCCTAGCAGGTGCTTGTAGAGGCCTAGTGATGCATGATCTGATTTTGGGCCTGTAGGAACAAGCCGGCTCATGCTGGGTTGACTTGGGAGTCAAGTTGGAGATGGGTCTCTCCTCTTTCATGTAGGCAAGAGGGTAGAACTGGTTCTCCTTGAGTGGGGCCAGGTATGCTGGCTTGGTGGAGGTTTGAGACCTCCTTTGTTTTGGGGAAGGTCTTGGAGACCAAGTCTTGGGATAGACCTGGTTGTTTGTGGGTCGAGGCTTCGCGGGGGTGCCGCGGGCTTCAGGCTTTTGGGCGCTCGCCTTTGGTGTCACGGGAGTGACACGTTGAGAGGCGATCTTCTGCCTTTTGGCAGGCGCAGTTTGTTCTTCGGGAAGTGGGAATGTCCCAGTGTCCCGAAGACGATGGTCCGGGGAGTCGAGGTCGACCCGGAGTTCAGAGAGTTGCCGAGTGTCACGACCCCAAACACGGGGTCCGTGAATTGAGAGTTATGTTTCTCCCAAGATCCGCGTGTGTGAGGATTACAAATTCATTCCAACACACTCTGAATATTTAGCGGAAGCTTTTATGGTGTTGCGACTCGGAGTCCGTGGCCATTGGATTCCGCACCGCACTCAACCCAAGCATATAATCATCTTATCTTTGATCCATCTCAGACTGGAATAAACCATCATAATAAAAGTACAGAGCTGACAGTAACAGGATATTACCTTCCCATATATGTTCAAGTTACAATTAACAATGTATATTAATTACAATCCCAAGCAAAAAGGCTAATAAAAGCCATACAAGAAAACAAGCTAATGATTACTACCCATATGTGACGTAATACCGATGTCAAGCTCAATGTCGACATGACATAGCCAACAAACACCTGTAAGCTCATGGCTCCACAGCCAATACGTGCACTCATCTCGGGTGAAGAAATCTGAACCTGAGTACCAAAGTAGTGGGTCAGACACGACGGTCTGGCAGGCGGGTGAAAAGATATAACAACATACTGAATGATAAAACATGAAACAAATCATACTGTCTGATCAAAATTGTACATAATAAAAATGTATCGGAAATCATGAGTATCTGACGAAATCATGTATTCATATAAAACGGGTATGAAACACGGATATTAGGCAAGGCATGTATTCCTTTAAAGCATGTATAAAACATGAACATTTCACAAATCGGGAACTCATTTAAAACATGTATAAACAATAAACATTTCCCTAATCGGGAACTCTTTTAAAACATGGATAAACAATAAACACTTCCCTAATCGGGAACTCTTTTAGAACATGGATAAACAATAAACATTTCCCAAATCGGGGACTCATTTAAAACATGTAGAATTAATGCATCCTTTATTAAGAAAAGACATGATCTATATAAAACAGTACGGGTAACAAGGATCAGGAACTATCAAGATGGCAACCACACAAAGCTAAATCCTCTATCACCGAAGTGACTAGAGTATCGGGCGTTGACCTCGGTCACCGAAGTGAGGAGGTACAACAAAATTCACATATACATATACAATAATACGGGACGGGACCACGGTGGCAAACCGGGTATCGGGAATCACGGTAGCGAACCGGATATCGGGAACCACGGGAGCGAGCCGGGTATCGGGACGGGACCACGGTTAATAAACCGGGTATCGGGATCCATGCTGCAGCTGGCGGGACAAGTGGGGAATCTCCAAGTCAGTGGATCAGACTGACAAGGTTATCCAAGCTTAGTGGTGCCGACTCATAGGTTATCTGCAAGCAAACAAAACAAATACATGTATGCAAGTTCTCTTTTAGCTCATGGGCTCGCACTACAAAGCTCTGGCCCCCTATTGCCTCCAGGTTTTACTCTCATGAGTCATATACAAGAAATCAAATCCAATAAATACATATGACGGGACGGGGTGCTCATAAGCACAAAAGCATATCTGTATCGGTCGGGCCTGTACGGGCTAGCAACAATGTTAAAAACATAACTTTCAATACGGTCGGGCAAGTCTAGTCATAAAACACGAGATTTCAAGTGTACAAGTGAAGTTCGGTCAAAATAAAGCATGAATGGATTTCTCATATTCTCCGGCCAAGTGTTGAAAGTCCAAGATTGAATCAATGTACTAGGGTCCCGTATGTTACGTTCGACATACATTTGGTACTCTTTAAGAATTGAAAACATTCCGGGGCCTTATATACATTAACAAATCTAACAGACCTAAACAACACAGTCATGATGATGGAATTTCTTCTTCTGTACAGTTCCTCACTCTCCTCCAATATAGTTCCCTATGGTTCCTCAAGAAGAAAACAATACAATTGCTGTCGGTCAGCTCCTCGGTTGTCTGTCGGTCAGCCGAACTGGGATGTCGGCTAGCCGACAGCTGACCGACGCTGACTGTCAGCTCTACACACATCAGGAAGTTTGTTGCTCTCTGGAAAATGAACCGAAAGATCTGTCGGTTGGATCTCGGTCGACCGAACTAGGGAGTTCGGTCAGCCGACAGCTAACCGACAGATTTCCTGATGGAAATCTGCTCTCTGGAATTGGAACCGAGAGGGTTTCGGTCCACCTCGGTTGGCTGTCGGTTAACCGACAGTCTGGCCGACAGCTAACCGACGTTACTGCGGACACAGAATTCTGAAGCTGTTTTCAGTCCCTTCTTTCTCCAAACACTCCTCATTTTCAAGGGTCAGATCCCTGTAATAAAGTGAGCTAAAAGATCCTCCATTTCAAGCAATCAAAACTTCATTCTCAACACTTCAAATTCCCCATTCAACTACATCCATTCTTCCATCAAATCATCCATTCCATTCCCATTCAACCCAAAAGAAATCCATCACATGAAACAAGTCAAAACTCAATACAATCAAGATACCATTTTCAAGAATACAATATACTAGAAAGATACACTAAAGAGTGTATTTCAAATCTCAATAAAAGCATGTCATGAAGTAAAGCATAAGTAATGAAAATCATTAATGAAAGCTACACATTTGTATAAAACATGATCAATGGAAATAAATCATTTCATCCACTTGCCTTGGGTTCAATGCTAATCAAATCAACCACCAATCACTTCTCCAAGCTATAAATCACCAATCTAAACAAAACCCCCAAAAGAAACCCATCTTAGAACCCTAAAATGGCAAAACCAAATCAAAACAAAAGGAAAGCCTCCAATAATCAAAACAAAGCTTCTTAAAGGCTAGGAAAACACAAATCCAAAAGATTACAAGGATTCCTTACTTGGAAGTTCTTCAAAAAGCAAGAGGTTGCTCAAAGGAATCTTGAAAAGCTTGGTTTTCTTCAAAAATGGTGTCAATGGATAGCTCTTGAGATGAGGATGAAAATGGTGGAGTCTAATCTTGGTTTGGCATTGTTTGGTGGTGCTATGAGATGGAGAAAGCAAGAAAAGAATGGAGGAAGCCATGGCTGCTGGGGCTGCTCCTCTCTTACAAATTAGGTCAAGGAAGAAGAGAAGAGAAGAGGTGGGTTCCTCTTATAACAAAGGGGAGATGGGTCCCACAACTTAAAACATTTGCCGGGCTAAAAACATGCATTTCGGGACCTCAAATCGGTTCGACGAAGAAGACAAAGTTGTTCGTTGAAATAACTACTTTCCAAAAAGTATATTTTCCCCAATTTCTGGAATTTTCGAAATTTATGGACAGATTTAGTGAAAATTGTCATTTTTGCCCTTTTTCTCGAAAAACGCAATTTCTGAGTATTTATTCAAGATGGTCAAAACATGAAAGTTGTTTGTAACAACAAAATGGGTCAAAAGGAATGAAATTTGGAATTTTTAGAAACCAAGAATAAATTCTCACAAAAATACAATTTACAAGGGTCGGGTCAAAACAAAGTCAACGTCTTTTAAAACTCTCCAAAGTTATGAAAAATCTATTCAAACTCAAAAACTCAACCAAACAATCACTAAACCCGTCGAGAAAACCAAATCACGATTAAAACCATACTAAACCAAGAAATTAGGGGTCGGGTTCTCACATCCTCCCCCCCTTAGAACATTTGGTCCTCCAAATGAACTAAACAAATCCAAAACAAGTGGGGATATTAATCCGCACTTCGAAAACAAAACCACGAATCAAAACTCCAAAACGGTCATCTCGAAAACATCTGAACTCACTGGGTCGCCCTCGTGGTAGAACCCCTTGGTCAACTATCAACGGTCGTCAAACATTCTTCCACTGGCTTGAATCCGTCACTGTCCTCAATCTGACTGCTCAAGGAATTCGCCAACTCTAACTCCTTCTAAGTTCAACCAAGTCTCTTGTTTCTAAACACCTTGATACTGAAAATTCTTGGAACCATTTTGTCGACTTCATTGCAACTATCGAAGCTAGGGTTTCACATCCACCGCACGATCTTCAAGGTTAACTCTTGCTAGCTTTAATTCTTTCTGCTCGTTGCTCTTGATCCTCTGTACAATATTCGGTCTCTGACACTAACATGTTTGTCCCTTCACTATGCTTTAGTATTTGGAGCTCCGTGCTCACTCTTGCAACTGCTCTGCCAAGTCTACCTTTCCTAATAAAATCCAAAATAACTGATTTCCTGCTCCGTATATCTGTACACTGAAATCCGATGCTCCTCGTGTCGATAAAATCTGCAAAGATCTTCTTTGTCGGGCGATCAAGTAGAGATTCTTCCTGCAGTCAACTCCTTCATTAGTTGCTGAAATCTACTCCAAAAGTTTCTAGCCACACAATGACACATCCTGCTGGGTCTACTCCTCCACATGGCTGCACTTGTTGAAAATCCTAAAATATTTCTCTGACAAACCTCATCAAATTCTAGGAATCTCTAATTCTGGACATCTCCTTGGAGCCCTACTAATTGAAAACTTGTCTCTAAACATCTGTACTGTTCCTGTACAACTGCCAATGTCGGTCCAAGAGAATGAAGATTCTGACTCACTCCGATGTACCGTAACTCTATCTCTGCCGTAGAACACTGCACCCAGTGTCATTCTTCTCCAGGTCTTCCAACCGGCCTCGTCCGTAGGCTATGATTCTCCTGTTGTATCTGTACTCTGCTCAAACTGATATTCCAAAAGTCTATAAAGTTTGCAAAATCTCCTCTATCATAAAACCAGGTAGCAATCCATTCTGTACACAGCTCTTTACACCACAGCTGAAAGTTTTCTTCCTATCATTTAACCACACACTGATGCATCCTGCTGAGTCGACTTCACCATCATTTTGGAATTATTAAAAATCTTCTAGCACTTCTCCGCCAAGAGTTCATCAAATTCGAGAAATTTCTTGCTTTTGGTACCCACTTGAATCTCTATCAACTGAAAATCACCTCAAACTTCCTGAAATTCGCCCATTTGTCTAGTTTCTGTAGTCTTTTGGTTTAGGAAAATATTCCAGATTTATCCAAAATCCACACTTACTTGCCTGACGCACCATCTGACGGTACACGATCAACTGAAATTGGGTCTCAATATGCTGTTCACATTCCTTGCTGACTAACAACTGCTCGTAAACTCCTTCGCTAGCTCCATCTGTGACATCGAAAAGCTGAAAATTCTGCCAAAGTCCTCCGAGATCCACATGCTAAAACCACAAAACTCGAACTCTCTGGCGCGAAAACAAGAAAAAGGCACTGAATGTGGGTGTGGAGACATTAAATCCTCCCCCACTAGAAAAGAATTTGGTCCCCCAAATTCCCTAGCAAGAACAAGAGGGAAGAGACAAGAAGGGTCTCCCCCACTAGAAGGAAAACAAATCCGAACCAAAACAGAATGGCATCTAGCCAAAACAAGACGACAAATCTAATGGTTTCCTCACCACACGTCTTAAAGTTCCTAGAGTGTTTTATTTCCTAGAAACTTGCCCGCTCTGATACCAGTCTGTCACGACCCCAAACCCGGGGTCCGTGAAGTAATAATTATGTTTCTCCCAAGATCCGCGTGTGTGAGGATTACAAATTCATTCCAACACACTCTGAATATTTAGCGGAAGCTTTTATGGTGTTGCGACTCGGAGTCCGTGGCCATTGGATTCCGCACCGCACTCAACCCAAGCATATAATCATCTTATCTTTGATCCATCTCAGACTGGAATAAACCATCATAATAAAAGTACAGAGCTGACAGTAACAGGATATTACCTTCCCATATATGTTCAAGTTACAATTAACAATGTATATTAATTACAATCCCAAGCAAAAAGGCTAATAAAAGCCATACAAGAAAACAAGCTAATGATTACTACCCATATGTGACGTAATACCGATGTCAAGCTCAATGTCGACATGACATAGCCAACAAACACCTGTAAGCTCATGGCTCCACAGCCAATACGTGCACTCATCTCGGGTGAAGAAATCTGAACCTGAGTACCAAAGTAGTGGGTCAGACACGACGGTCTGGCAGGCGGGTGAAAAGATATAACAACATACTGAATGATAAAACATGAAACAAATCATACTGTCTGATCAAAATTGTACATAATAAAAATGTATCGGAAATCATGAGTATCTGACGAAATCATGTATTCATATAAAACGGGTATGAAACACGGATATTAGGCAAGGCATGTATTCCTTTAAAGCATGTATAAAACATGAACATTTCACAAATCGGGAACTCATTTAAAACATGTATAAACAATAAACATTTCCCTAATCGGGAACTCTTTTAAAACATGGATAAACAATAAACACTTCCCTAATCGGGAACTCTTTTAGAACATGGATAAACAATAAACATTTCCCAAATCGGGGACTCATTTAAAACATGTAGAATTAATGCATCCTTTATTAAGAAAAGACATGATCTATATAAAACAGTACGGGTAACAAGGATCAGGAACTATCAAGATGGCAACCACACAAAGCTAAATCCTCTATCACCGAAGTGACTAGAGTATCGGGCGTTGACCTCGGTCACCGAAGTGAGGAGGTACAACAAAATTCACATATACATATACAATAATACGGGACGGGACCACGGTGGCAAACCGGGTATCGGGAATCACGGTAGCGAACCGGATATCGGGAACCACGGGAGCGAGCCGGGTATCGGGACGGGACCACGGTTAATAAACCGGGTATCGGGATCCATGCTGCAGCTGGCGGGACAAGTGGGGAATCTCCAAGTCAGTGGATCAGACTGACAAGGTTATCCAAGCTTAGTGGTGCCGACTCATAGGTTATCTGCAAGCAAACAAAACAAATACATGTATGCAAGTTCTCTTTTAGCTCATGGGCTCGCACTACAAAGCTCTGGCCCCCTATTGCCTCCAGGTTTTACTCTCATGAGTCATATACAAGAAATCAAATCCAATAAATACATATGACGGGACGGGGTGCTCATAAGCACAAAAGCATATCTGTATCGGTCGGGCCTGTACGGGCTAGCAACAATGTTAAAAACATAACTTTCAATACGGTCGGGCAAGTCTAGTCATAAAACACGAGATTTCAAGTGTACAAGTGAAGTTCGGTCAAAATAAAGCATGAATGGATTTCTCATATTCTCCGGCCAAGTGTTGAAAGTCCAAGATTGAATCAATGTACTAGGGTCCCGTATGTTACGTTCGACATACATTTGGTACTCTTTAAGAATTGAAAACATTCCGGGGCCTTATATACATTAACAAATCTAACAGACCTAAACAACACAGTCATGATGATGGAATTTCTTCTTCTGTACAGTTCCTCACTCTCCTCCAATATAGTTCCCTATGGTTCCTCAAGAAGAAAACAATACAATTGCTGTCGGTCAGCTCCTCGGTTGTCTGTCGGTCAGCCGAACTGGGATGTCGGCTAGCCGACAGCTGACCGACGCTGACTGTCAGCTCTACACACATCAGGAAGTTTGTTGCTCTCTGGAAAATGAACCGAAAGATCTGTCGGTTGGATCTCGGTCGACCGAACTAGGGAGTTCGGTCAGCCGACAGCTAACCGACAGATTTCCTGATGGAAATCTGCTCTCTGGAATTGGAACCGAGAGGGTTTCGGTCCACCTCGGTTGGCTGTCGGTTAACCGACAGTCTGACCGACAGCTAACCGACGTTACTGCGGACACAGAATTCTGAAGCTGTTTTCAGTCCCTTCTTTCTCCAAACACTCCTCATTTTCAAGGGTCAGATCCCTGTAATAAAGTGAGCTAAAAGATCCTCCATTTCAAGCAATCAAAACTTCATTCTCAACACTTCAAATTCCCCATTCAACTACATCCATTCTTCCATCAAATCATCCATTCCATTCCCATTCAACCCAAAAGAAATCCATCACATGAAACAAGTCAAAACTCAATACAATCAAGATACCATTTTCAAGAATACAATATACTAGAAAGATACACTAAAGAGTGTATTTCAAATCTCAATAAAAGCATGTCATGAAGTAAAGCATAAGTAATGAAAATCATTAATGAAAGCTACACATTTGTATAAAACATGATCAATGGAAATAAATCATTTCATCCACTTGCCTTGGGTTCAATGCTAATCAAATCAACCACCAATCACTTCTCCAAGCTATAAATCACCAATCTAAACAAAACCCCCAAAAGAAACCCATCTTAGAACCCTAAAATGGCAAAACCAAATCAAAACAAAAGGAAAGCCTCCAATAATCAAAACAAAGCTTCTTAAAGGCTAGGAAAACACAAATCCAAAAGATTACAAGGATTCCTTACTTGGAAGTTCTTCAAAAAGCAAGAGGTTGCTCAAAGGAATCTTGAAAAGCTTGGTTTTCTTCAAAAATGGTGTCAATGGATAGCTCTTGAGATGAGGATGAAAATGGTGGAGTCTAATCTTGGTTTGGCATTGTTTGGTGGTGCTATGAGATGGAGAAAGCAAGAAAAGAATGGAGGAAGCCATGGCTGCTGGGGCTGCTCCTCTCTTAGAAATTAGGTCAAGGAAGAAGAGAAGAGAAGAGGTGGGTTCCTCTTATAACAAAGGGGAGATGGGTCCCACAACTTAAAACATTTGCCGGGCTAAAAACATGCATTTCGGGACCTCAAATCGGTTCGACGAAGAAGACAAAGTTGTTCGTTGAAATAACTACTTTCCAAAAAGTATATTTTCCCCAATTTCTGGAATTTTCGAAATTTATGGACAGATTTAGTGAAAATTGTCATTTTTGCCCTTTTTCTCGAAAAACGCAATTTCTGAGTATTTATTCAAGATGGTCAAAACATGAAAGTTGTTTGTAACAACAAAATGGGTCAAAAGGAATGAAATTTGGAATTTTTAGAAACCAAGAATAAATTCTCACAAAAATACAATTTACAAGGGTCGGGTCAAAACAAAGTCAACGTCTTTTAAAACTCTCCAAAGTTATGAAAAATCTATTCAAACTCAAAAACTCAACCAAACAATCACTAAACCCGTCGAGAAAACCAAATCACGATTAAAACCATACTAAACCAAGAAATTAGGGGTCGGGTTCTCACATCCTCCCCCCCTTAGAACATTTGGTCCTCCAAATGAACTAAACAAATCCAAAACAAGTGGGGATATTAATCCGCACTTCGAAAACAAAACCACGAATCAAAACTCCAAAACGGTCATCTCGAAAACATCTGAACTCACTGGGTCGCCCTCGTGGTAGAACCCCTTGGTCAACTATCAACGGTCGTCAAACATTCTTCCACTGGCTTGAATCCGTCACTGTCCTCAATCTGACTGCTCAAGGAATTCGCCAACTCTAACTCCTTCTAAGTTCAACCAAGTCTCTTGTTTCTAAACACCTTGATACTGAAAATTCTTGGAACCATTTTGTCGACTTCATCGCAACTATCGAAGCTAGGGTTTCACATCCACCGCACGATCTTCAAGGTTAACTCTTGCTAGCTTTAATTCTTTCTGCTCGTTGCTCTTGATCCTCTGTACAATATTCGGTCTCTGACACTAACATGTTTGTCCCTTCACTATGCTTTAGTATTTGGAGCTCCGTGCTCACTCTTGCAACTGCTCTGCCAAGTCTACCTTTCCTAATAAAATCCAAAATAACTGATTTCCTGCTCCGTATATCTGTACACTGAAATCCGATGCTCCTCGTGTCGATAAAATCTGCAAAGATCTTCTTTGTCGGGCGATCAAGTAGAGATTCTTCCTGCAGTCAACTCCTTCATTAGTTGCTGAAATCTACTCCAAAAGTTTCTAGCCACACAATGACACATCCTGCTGGGTCTACTCCTCCACATGGCTGCACTTGTTGAAAATCCTAAAATATTTCTCTGACAAACCTCATCAAATTCTAGGAATCTCTAATTCTGGACATCTCCTTGGAGCCCTACTAATTGAAAACTTGTCTCTAAACATCTGTACTGTTCCTGTACAACTGCCAATGTCGGTCCAAGAGAATGAAGATTCTGACTCACTCCGATGTACCGTAACTCTATCTCTGCCGTAGAACACTGCACCCAGTGTCATTCTTCTCCAGGTCTTCCAACCGGCCTCGTCCGTAGGCTATGATTCTCCTGTTGTATCTGTACTCTGCTCAAACTGATATTCCAAAAGTCTATAAAGTTTGCAAAATCTCCTCTATCATAAAACCAGGTAGCAATCCATTCTGTACACAGCTCTTTACACCACAGCTGAAAGTTTTCTTCCTATCATTTAACCACACACTGATGCATCCTGCTGAGTCGACTTCACCATCATTTTGGAATTATTAAAAATCTTCTAGCACTTCTCCGCCAAGAGTTCATCAAATTCGAGAAATTTCTTGCTTTTGGTACCCACTTGAATCTCTATCAACTGAAAATCACCTCAAACTTCCTGAAATTCGCCCATTTGTCTAGTTTCTGTAGTCTTTTGGTTTAGGAAAATATTCCAGATTTATCCAAAATCCACACTTACTTGCCTGACGCACCATCTGACGGTACACGATCAACTGAAATTGGGTCTCAATATGCTGTTCACATTCCTTGCTGACTAACAACTGCTCGTAAACTCCTTCGCTAGCTCCATCTGTGACATCGAAAAGCTGAAAATTCTGCCAAAGTCCTCCGAGATCCACATGCTAAAACCACAAAACTCGAACTCTCTGGCGCGAAAACAAGAAAAAGGCACTGAATGTGGGTGTGGAGACATTAAATCCTCCCCCACTAGAAAAGAATTTGGTCCCCCAAATTCCCTAGCAAGAACAAGAGGGAAGAGACAAGAAGGGTCTCCCCCACTAGAAGGAAAACAAATCCGAACCAAAACAGAATGGCATCTAGCCAAAACAAGACGACAAATCTAATGGTTTCCTCACCACACGTCTTAAAGTTCCTAGAGTGTTTTATTTCCTAGAAACTTGCCCGCTCTGATACCAGTCTGTCACGACCCCAAACCCGGGGTCCGTGAAGTAATAATTATGTTTCTCCCAAGATCCGCGTGTGTGAGGATTACAAATTCATTCCAACACACTCTGAATATTTAGCGGAAGCTTTTATGGTGTTGCGACTCGGAGTCCGTGGCCATTGGATTCCGCACCGCACTCAACCCAAGCATATAATCATCTTATCTTTGATCCATCTCAGACTGGAATAAACCATCATAATAAAAGTACAGAGCTGACAGTAACAGGATATTACCTTCCCATATATGTTCAAGTTACAATTAACAATGTATATTAATTACAATCCCAAGCAAAAAGGCTAATAAAAGCCATACAAGAAAACAAGCTAATGATTACTACCCATATGTGACGTAATACCGATGTCAAGCTCAATGTCGACATGACATAGCCAACAAACACCTGTAAGCTCATGGCTCCACAGCCAATACGTGCACTCATCTCGGGTGAAGAAATCTGAACCTGAGTACCAAAGTAGTGGGTCAGACACGACGGTCTGGCAGGCGGGTGAAAAGATATAACAACATACTGAATGATAAAACATGAAACAAATCATACTGTCTGATCAAAATTGTACATAATAAAAATGTATCGGAAATCATGAGTATCTGACGAAATCATGTATTCATATAAAACGGGTATGAAACACGGATATTAGGCAAGGCATGTATTCCTTTAAAGCATGTATAAAACATGAACATTTCACAAATCGGGAACTCATTTAAAACATGTATAAACAATAAACATTTCCCTAATCGGGAACTCTTTTAAAACATGGATAAACAATAAACACTTCCCTAATCGGGAACTCTTTTAGAACATGGATAAACAATAAACATTTCCCAAATCGGGGACTCATTTAAAACATGTAGAATTAATGCATCCTTTATTAAGAAAAGACATGATCTATATAAAACAGTACGGGTAACAAGGATCAGGAACTATCAAGATGGCAACCACACAAAGCTAAATCCTCTATCACCGAAGTGACTAGAGTATCGGGCGTTGACCTCGGTCACCGAAGTGAGGAGGTACAACAAAATTCACATATACATATACAATAATACGGGACGGGACCACGGTGGCAAACCGGGTATCGGGAATCACGGTAGCGAACCGGATATCGGGAACCACGGGAGCGAGCCGGGTATCGGGACGGGACCACGGTTAATAAACCGGGTATCGGGATCCATGCTGCAGCTGGCGGGACAAGTGGGGAATCTCCAAGTCAGTGGATCAGACTGACAAGGTTATCCAAGCTTAGTGGTGCCGACTCATAGGTTATCTGCAAGCAAACAAAACAAATACATGTATGCAAGTTCTCTTTTAGCTCATGGGCTCGCACTACAAAGCTCTGGCCCCCTATTGCCTCCAGGTTTTACTCTCATGAGTCATATACAAGAAATCAAATCCAATAAATACATATGACGGGACGGGGTGCTCATAAGCACAAAAGCATATCTGTATCGGTCGGGCCTGTACGGGCTAGCAACAATGTTAAAAACATAACTTTCAATACGGTCGGGCAAGTCTAGTCATAAAACACGAGATTTCAAGTGTACAAGTGAAGTTCGGTCAAAATAAAGCATGAATGGATTTCTCATATTCTCCGGCCAAGTGTTGAAAGTCCAAGATTGAATCAATGTACTAGGGTCCCGTATGTTACGTTCGACATACATTTGGTACTCTTTAAGAATTGAAAACATTCCGGGGCCTTATATACATTAACAAATCTAACAGACCTAAACAACACAGTCATGATGATGGAATTTCTTCTTCTGTACAGTTCCTCACTCTCCTCCAATATAGTTCCCTATGGTTCCTCAAGAAGAAAACAATACAATTGCTGTCGGTCAGCTCCTCGGTTGTCTGTCGGTCAGCCGAACTGGGATGTCGGCTAGCCGACAGCTGACCGACGCTGACTGTCAGCTCTACACACATCAAGAAGTTTGTTGCTCTCTGGAAAATGAACCGAAAGATCTGTCGGTTGGATCTCGGTCGACCGAACTAGGGAGTTCGGTCAGCCGACAGCTAACCGACAGATTTCCTGATGGAAATCTGCTCTCTGGAATTGGAACCGAGAGGGTTTCGGTCCACCTCGGTTGGCTGTCGGTTAACCGACAGTCTGACCGACAGCTAACCGACGTTACTGCGGACACAGAATTCTGAAGCTGTTTTCAGTCCCTTCTTTCTCCAAACACTCCTCATTTTCAAGGGTCAGATCCCTGTAATAAAGTGAGCTAAAAGATCCTCCATTTCAAGCAATCAAAACTTCATTCTCAACACTTCAAATTCCCCATTCAACTACATCCATTCTTCCATCAAATCATCCATTCCATTCCCATTCAACCCAAAAGAAATCCATCACATGAAACAAGTCAAAACTCAATACAATCAAGATACCATTTTCAAGAATACAATATACTAGAAAGATACACTAAAGAGTGTATTTCAAATCTCAATAAAAGCATGTCATGAAGTAAAGCATAAGTAATGAAAATCATTAATGAAAGCTACACATTTGTATAAAACATGATCAATGGAAATAAATCATTTCATCCACTTGCCTTGGGTTCAATGCTAATCAAATCAACCACCAATCACTTCTCCAAGCTATAAATCACCAATCTAAACAAAACCCCCAAAAGAAACCCATCTTAGAACCCTAAAATGGCAAAACCAAATCAAAACAAAAGGAAAGCCTCCAATAATCAAAACAAAGCTTCTTAAAGGCTAGGAAAACACAAATCCAAAAGATTACAAGGATTCCTTACTTGGAAGTTCTTCAAAAAGCAAGAGGTTGCTCAAAGGAATCTTGAAAAGCTTGGTTTTCTTCAAAAATGGTGTCAATGGATAGCTCTTGAGATGAGGATGAAAATGGTGGAGTCTAATCTTGGTTTGGCATTGTTTGGTGGTGCTATGAGATGGAGAAAGCAAGAAAAGAATGGAGGAAGCCATGGCTGCTGGGGCTGCTCCTCTCTTAGAAATTAGGTCAAGGAAGAAGAGAAGAGAAGAGGTGGGTTCCTCTTATAACAAAGGGGAGATGGGTCCCACAACTTAAAACATTTGCCGGGCTAAAAACATGCATTTCGGGACCTCAAATCGGTTCGACGAAGAAGACAAAGTTGTTCGTTGAAATAACTACTTTCCAAAAAGTATATTTTCCCCAATTTCTGGAATTTTCGAAATTTATGGACAGATTTAGTGAAAATTGTCATTTTTGCCCTTTTTCTCGAAAAACGCAATTTCTGAGTATTTATTCAAGATGGTCAAAACATGAAAGTTGTTTGTAACAACAAAATGGGTCAAAAGGAATGAAATTTGGAATTTTTAGAAACCAAGAATAAATTCTCACAAAAATACAATTTACAAGGGTCGGGTCAAAACAAAGTCAACGTCTTTTAAAACTCTCCAAAGTTATGAAAAATCTATTCAAACTCAAAAACTCAACCAAACAATCACTAAACCCGTCGAGAAAACCAAATCACGATTAAAACCATACTAAACCAAGAAATTAGGGGTCGGGTTCTCACATCCTCCCCCCCTTAGAACATTTGGTCCTCCAAATGAACTAAACAAATCCAAAACAAGTGGGGATATTAATCCGCACTTCGAAAACAAAACCACGAATCAAAACTCCAAAACGGTCATCTCGAAAACATCTGAACTCACTGGGTCGCCCTCGTGGTAGAACCCCTTGGTCAACTATCAACGGTCGTCAAACATTCTTCCACTGGCTTGAATCCGTCACTGTCCTCAATCTGACTGCTCAAGGAATTCGCCAACTCTAACTCCTTCTAAGTTCAACCAAGTCTCTTGTTTCTAAACACCTTGATACTGAAAATTCTTGGAACCATTTTGTCGACTTCATCGCAACTATCGAAGCTAGGGTTTCACATCCACCGCACGATCTTCAAGGTTAACTCTTGCTAGCTTTAATTCTTTCTGCTCGTTGCTCTTGATCCTCTGTACAATATTCGGTCTCTGACACTAACATGTTTGTCCCTTCACTATGCTTTAGTATTTGGAGCTCCGTGCTCACTCTTGCAACTGCTCTGCCAAGTCTACCTTTCCTAATAAAATCCAAAATAACTGATTTCCTGCTCCGTATATCTGTACACTGAAATCCGATGCTCCTCGTGTCGATAAAATCTGCAAAGATCTTCTTTGTCGGGCGATCAAGTAGAGATTCTTCCTGCAGTCAACTCCTTCATTAGTTGCTGAAATCTACTCCAAAAGTTTCTAGCCACACAATGACACATCCTGCTGGGTCTACTCCTCCACATGGCTGCACTTGTTGAAAATCCTAAAATATTTCTCTGACAAACCTCATCAAATTCTAGGAATCTCTAATTCTGGACATCTCCTTGGAGCCCTACTAATTGAAAACTTGTCTCTAAACATCTGTACTGTTCCTGTACAACTGCCAATGTCGGTCCAAGAGAATGAAGATTCTGACTCACTCCGATGTACCGTAACTCTATCTCTGCCGTAGAACACTGCACCCAGTGTCATTCTTCTCCAGGTCTTCCAACCGGCCTCGTCCGTAGGCTATGATTCTCCTGTTGTATCTGTACTCTGCTCAAACTGATATTCCAAAAGTCTATAAAGTTTGCAAAATCTCCTCTATCATAAAACCAGGTAGCAATCCATTCTGTACACAGCTCTTTACACCACAGCTGAAAGTTTTCTTCCTATCATTTAACCACACACTGATGCATCCTGCTGAGTCGACTTCACCATCATTTTGGAATTATTAAAAATCTTCTAGCACTTCTCCGCCAAGAGTTCATCAAATTCGAGAAATTTCTTGCTTTTGGTACCCACTTGAATCTCTATCAACTGAAAATCACCTCAAACTTCCTGAAATTCGCCCATTTGTCTAGTTTCTGTAGTCTTTTGGTTTAGGAAAATATTCCAGATTTATCCAAAATCCACACTTACTTGCCTGACGCACCATCTGACGGTACACGATCAACTGAAATTGGGTCTCAATATGCTGTTCACATTCCTTGCTGACTAACAACTGCTCGTAAACTCCTTCGCTAGCTCCATCTGTGACATCGAAAAGCTGAAAATTCTGCCAAAGTCCTCCGAGATCCACATGCTAAAACCACAAAACTCGAACTCTCTGGCGCGAAAACAAGAAAAAGGCACTGAATGTGGGTGTGGAGACATTAAATCCTCCCCCACTAGAAAAGAATTTGGTCCCCCAAATTCCCTAGCAAGAACAAGAGGGAAGAGACAAGAAGGGTCTCCCCCACTAGAAGGAAAACAAATCCGAACCAAAACAGAATGGCATCTAGCCAAAACAAGACGACAAATCTAATGGTTTCCTCACCACACGTCTTAAAGTTCCTAGAGTGTTTTATTTCCTAGAAACTTGCCCGCTCTGATACCAGTCTGTCACGACCCCAAACCCGGGGTCCGTGAAGTAATAATTATGTTTCTCCCAAGATCCGCGTGTGTGAGGATTACAAATTCATTCCAACACACTCTGAATATTTAGCGGAAGCTTTTATGGTGTTGCGACTCGGAGTCCGTGGCCATTGGATTCCGCACCGCACTCAACCCAAGCATATAATCATCTTATCTTTGATCCATCTCAGACTGGAATAAACCATCATAATAAAAGTACAGAGCTGACAGTAACAGGATATTACCTTCCCATATATGTTCAAGTTACAATTAACAATGTATATTAATTACAATCCCAAGCAAAAAGGCTAATAAAAGCCATACAAGAAAACAAGCTAATGATTACTACCCATATGTGACGTAATACCGATGTCAAGCTCAATGTCGACATGACATAGCCAACAAACACCTGTAAGCTCATGGCTCCACAGCCAATACGTGCACTCATCTCGGGTGAAGAAATCTGAACCTGAGTACCAAAGTAGTGGGTCAGACACGACGGTCTGGCAGGCGGGTGAAAAGATATAACAACATACTGAATGATAAAACATGAAACAAATCATACTGTCTGATCAAAATTGTACATAATAAAAATGTATCGGAAATCATGAGTATCTGACGAAATCATGTATTCATATAAAACGGGTATGAAACACGGATATTAGGCAAGGCATGTATTCCTTTAAAGCATGTATAAAACATGAACATTTCACAAATCGGGAACTCATTTAAAACATGTATAAACAATAAACATTTCCCTAATCGGGAACTCTTTTAAAACATGGATAAACAATAAACACTTCCCTAATCGGGAACTCTTTTAGAACATGGATAAACAATAAACATTTCCCAAATCGGGGACTCATTTAAAACATGTAGAATTAATGCATCCTTTATTAAGAAAAGACATGATCTATATAAAACAGTACGGGTAACAAGGATCAGGAACTATCAAGATGGCAACCACACAAAGCTAAATCCTCTATCACCGAAGTGACTAGAGTATCGGGCGTTGACCTCGGTCACCGAAGTGAGGAGGTACAACAAAATTCACATATACATATACAATAATACGGGACGGGACCACGGTGGCAAACCGGGTATCGGGAATCACGGTAGCGAACCGGATATCGGGAACCACGGGAGCGAGCCGGGTATCGGGACGGGACCACGGTTAATAAACCGGGTATCGGGATCCATGCTGCAGCTGGCGGGACAAGTGGGGAATCTCCAAGTCAGTGGATCAGACTGACAAGGTTATCCAAGCTTAGTGGTGCCGACTCATAGGTTATCTGCAAGCAAACAAAACAAATACATGTATGCAAGTTCTCTTTTAGCTCATGGGCTCGCACTACAAAGCTCTGGCCCCCTATTGCCTCCAGGTTTTACTCTCATGAGTCATATACAAGAAATCAAATCCAATAAATACATATGACGGGACGGGGTGCTCATAAGCACAAAAGCATATCTGTATCGGTCGGGCCTGTACGGGCTAGCAACAATGTTAAAAACATAACTTTCAATACGGTCGGGCAAGTCTAGTCATAAAACACGAGATTTCAAGTGTACAAGTGAAGTTCGGTCAAAATAAAGCATGAATGGATTTCTCATATTCTCCGGCCAAGTGTTGAAAGTCCAAGATTGAATCAATGTACTAGGGTCCCGTATGTTACGTTCGACATACATTTGGTACTCTTTAAGAATTGAAAACATTCCGGGGCCTTATATACATTAACAAATCTAACAGACCTAAACAACACAGTCATGATGATGGAATTTCTTCTTCTGTACAGTTCCTCACTCTCCTCCAATATAGTTCCCTATGGTTCCTCAAGAAGAAAACAATACAATTGCTGTCGGTCAGCTCCTCGGTTGTCTGTCGGTCAGCCGAACTGGGATGTCGGCTAGCCGACAGCTGACCGACGCTGACTGTCAGCTCTACACACATCAAGAAGTTTGTTGCTCTCTGGAAAATGAACCGAAAGATCTGTCGGTTGGATCTCGGTCGACCGAACTAGGGAGTTCGGTCAGCCGACAGCTAACCGACAGATTTCCTGATGGAAATCTGCTCTCTGGAATTGGAACCGAGAGGGTTTCGGTCCACCTCGGTTGGCTGTCGGTTAACCGACAGTCTGACCGACAGCTAACCGACGTTACTGCGGACACAGAATTCTGAAGCTGTTTTCAGTCCCTTCTTTCTCCAAACACTCCTCATTTTCAAGGGTCAGATCCCTGTAATAAAGTGAGCTAAAAGATCCTCCATTTCAAGCAATCAAAACTTCATTCTCAACACTTCAAATTCCCCATTCAACTACATCCATTCTTCCATCAAATCATCCATTCCATTCCCATTCAACCCAAAAGAAATCCATCACATGAAACAAGTCAAAACTCAATACAATCAAGATACCATTTTCAAGAATACAATATACTAGAAAGATACACTAAAGAGTGTATTTCAAATCTCAATAAAAGCATGTCATGAAGTAAAGCATAAGTAATGAAAATCATTAATGAAAGCTACACATTTGTATAAAACATGATCAATGGAAATAAATCATTTCATCCACTTGCCTTGGGTTCAATGCTAATCAAATCAACCACCAATCACTTCTCCAAGCTATAAATCACCAATCTAAACAAAACCCCCAAAAGAAACCCATCTTAGAACCCTAAAATGGCAAAACCAAATCAAAACAAAAGGAAAGCCTCCAATAATCAAAACAAAGCTTCTTAAAGGCTAGGAAAACACAAATCCAAAAGATTACAAGGATTCATTACTTGGAAGTTCTTCAAAAAGCAAGAGGTTGCTCAAAGGAATCTTGAAAAGCTTGGTTTTCTTCAAAAATGGTGTCAATGGATAGCTCTTGAGATGAGGATGAAAATGGTGGAGTCTAATCTTGGTTTGGCATTGTTTGGTGGTGCTATGAGATGGAGAAAGCAAGAAAAGAATGGAGGAAGCCATGGCTGCTGGGGCTGCTCCTCTCTTACAAATTAGGTCAAGGAAGAAGAGAAGAGAAGAGGTGGGTTCCTCTTATAACAAAGGGGAGATGGGTCCCACAACTTAAAACATTTGCCGGGCTAAAACATGCATTTCGGGACCTCAAATCGGTTCGACGAAGAAGACAAAGTTGTTCGTTGAAATAACTACTTTCCAAAAAGTATATTTTCCCCAATTTCTGGAATTTTCGAAATTTATGGACAGATTTAGTGAAAATTGTCATTTTTGCCCTTTTTCTCGAAAAACGCAATTTCTGAGTATTTATTCAAGATGGTCAAAACATGAAAGTTGTTTGTAACAACAAAATGGGTCAAAAGGAATGAAATTTGGAATTTTTAGAAACCAAGAATAAATTCTCACAAAAATACAATTTACAAGGGTCGGGTCAAAACAAAGTCAACGTCTTTTAAAACTCTCCAAAGTTATGAAAAATCTATTCAAACTCAAAAACTCAACCAAACAATCACTAAACCCGTCGAGAAAACCAAATCACGATTAAAACCATACTAAACCAAGAAATTAGGGGTCGGGTTCTCACACCGAGGGAGTTAACGCTTCGGCAGCTGACAGGGCGCTTATGAGTGCGCGCGCTTTGCTTCTGTTGAAGCATGAGTTGGTGCTTGTTCTCATCGAAGATAATGGTTAAGGCTGCCATTGTTAGTTTCGAAAAAGTTCTGAAAACAAGACCACATTCATTAGTAATCACAAGAATATAATGATCATAAATGGGAATTTCTATGGTTGTCTTTTCAAATCGCTCAAGGGATATGACCCAAGCGACATGAAGAAGGCAAAAAGCCATAGATGGTACAATTGTTCTGACAGCAAGTATGGTGAGCCCAGAATGAGCGTTCCAGTGACTGCTAGAAGCAATTGTAAACCTAAATTCGACTTATCGAGAAGCAGGGCTTGCTCGAGATAAGAAGAATATAAGGTAGGAGTTACAAATGTGCCGGTCACAGATACAGTAGACCCTGAAAGGGCGTACCAGTATTGCTATGCACAAATGTTGGAGATCGCATCCATGAGATGGGATTCTTTGTTTTGAAATGTCAGAAATGGATTCGTCAAAGAGAGCAGGTGGCATTCCGATTCAAATACGGGCTCAACGATTTCCGCGAGCGCCAGTACTCAGAAGGGAAGAGACCACAATTTCTCGAATCTGAATCCAAAAAGTGACGAGTTTTTGGAGATTTTTTTTTTTTTGAAATGATTTTTTTTTATTTTATTTTTATTTTATTTTTTATTTTTTTTTTAAAATATTTTTTTTATTTATTTTTTATTTTATTTTATTTTTTGAAAATTTTTGTTTTTTTTTTTTAAGATTTTTTTTTTTGAAAATCTTTTTTTTTTTATTTTTATTTTTTTTTTAATTTTTTAAGATTTAAAGACGAGAGAGTACACATAGGCCTCCTAACCCGGTCTTATGAAACCTCAATTGATAGAATTGCCCCCAGGTAAGGGTAGGATTACTTAATGAACCCGTTTGGAGGACCCTTGCCTAGAACAGTCAAGCTGTCTCCACACTCTGGACATGGCTTTTCTTGAATCAATCGTGATCAAAGAACGCAATTGGTTTAACCTTAGTGGTCTATGTCCTTCTTTATAAAAAATCCCAAATAGACTCATCGAAGAGAAACGATGGCCCAAAACCTTAGTCGAACGGGCTCAACATTTCTGCAAGCACCAAAGAACGATAGGATAGGATCAAAGCTTCTCAATTTTGAATCAGAACTAAGAAAACTGATTTTTTGATTTTTTTTTTATTTTTTTTTTTTTTGAAATCTCTAATGAACTCATCGAAGAGAAACGATGGTCCAAAACCTTAGTCGAACGGGCTCAACATTTCTGCAAGCACCAAAGAACGATAGGATAGGATCAAAGTTTCTCAATTTTGAATTCAAACTAAGAAAACTGATTTTTTTTTTTTGAAAAGAGAAAGAATGGAAACAAACTCAAAGAAATAGAAATTTCCAAAAAATCCCATCTCATGTTTTTTTAGGATGCAAAATCCAACATAGGCTACCAGCTAGAAAGTAGCCAAGGAATCCGGAAAAGAAGTATAAGCATAGAGCAAAAAGTATGATATGCAAATATTTCATTTCCAAGCACCGTGTTCTCAAATGAACGGGTCCCACCGGGTGTGCCAGCTTGATGGAACGCGCTCCGAGGCGCCGTGGGGCGGCTATCGGGGTCGGCGGAACGTGGGAGTCCGTCGGGTCCGGCCCTTTCGCGCCCTGGCGGGCCCTGAAGCGTGCATCAACATTTCTTTTATGTGGGTGTGCCAGATTTTCTATTTTACTTGGAATTGCAAGTGGTAATCCGGAGATCAACCTTCGCAAGTAAAAAGGAAATCAACTTCTTTCAAGTTTTCCATTGCACAAATATTTAAGAAAAGAGACATTTTCTTGGTTTGCCGTGAAAGGCGATTTTGTTTGGCATTTATAGCCGATTTTGGCGTTTATAGCCTATTTACAATTCTTATCAATAATGAAAGACAAGAGTTGTGATTTTTGTCTCTTTTAGAAAAATACAAACTACAATGAAAAGCAAGAAAAGGAAGATCTAACTTTTCAGGAGATTGTGGGGGACTCGTTCAGATTGACGGTCGCAAGCCATGTGTGGGCTTCGCCGTCATCCATGCAGATGAGAACAGAGGATGCTCTTGATTCGCTTGGCTTGGCTATAACCTCAGATTTTTAGAGGACAAAGACCAAGAGAAGGTCCTATGTCCAATAAAAAGCTAAGTAGACTGGCTGAAAAGCCACGTCTAAGCCATTGGAGGCAGCAGGAGAAGGCAAGGACCTTGGGGGGGGTGCCCCCCAAGGGACTTTTGTCACCTTGTAGTGGTGGCCGGTGCAGAACTTCAGCAGAGTTTTTTCTCTCTTTTTCTTTCTCTCAGATCTCTTTCTGATCCTTTTTTTTCTGATCTTCTGATTTTCTCCTCTTTTTTCTGATCCCGATTTCAATGGAATGCTCTCCTATTTATAGGCTTTTGGTAGCCATTTAGGAGGGTTTATGAGCCTTAATGGCTTTAATGGGAGGGGTTACAAGATTTATTTCTTGATTTTGTAACTCCTTTTTCCTTGAATCTGATTGGCCGATGGAGATTAAGGGCTTTTAATCAACTTAATTACCATAATGGGAGGAGTTTCATGGTTTAAATGCCATGAATCAATTGACTTGTAACTCCCAAATGCTTGCTTCTGATTGGGCCGTCCAAAGAAATGAATTAATGACTGCAATAAAGCTAGTCAATTAACCACATTAATTGGCCGCCGAGCAGTCGAAGAGTCGCGGGCCGTGCCGTGTCTTCTGGAATTCTTCTGGCGATGATCATCGATGGATCTACATGCTGATCGACATCGGATGAACATGTAACTTCAGACATTGATAGCTAAGAGTGGGCCGGTGACATCTGTCTTGTCGATTTCACGATCGGTCGGACAGAAAGTGCACTTTCTTGGTCGACCGGTTGGCGATCTTGGAGCGATCAATGATGATTTTATGCTTTTGGAGGTTGACCCGTGATTTTGACGGATGTCGGAGGATATGAGTCAATTTCAAGCACTAAAAATCACATTTTCAGGAAACCACAGGGGCCAAAGTGCGCGAAACGCGAAGAAAGACGGAAAAACGGGTCACCGGCGGAAAATCCGGTGACCCGGACCTCCATGGTCGCCGGCGACCATGGGCCATGGTCGCAGGGGCCTGCGACCATGGGCCATGGTCGCAGGGGTCTGCGACCCTGGGGGATTTTTCCCCTTCGGAGCCCGTTTTGCGGTCGTTTTGAGGTCTTTTTCGTCGCCGTTTTCTTCTGTATTTTTCTTGACATTTCTTCTCATTTATTGGCTTGATTTCCCTGTAGAAAACTTAATGAGAATCCTTGCATTTTTAGAGTGCAAAGTTTCCAATTTTCCGGGAAAGCCGAAGACTTTGTCGCGTAGAGCTGCTGATTTTCCGCCAGAAGCTGAAACTTGGTCAAACGATGTCGGAATGACCTGAAATTTGAGAGGAAGCCTCCTGAGCAATAAATAAGACCAACCATAGGCTTTTGTTTGAGTTTTGAAGCCGTTTGGGGTCCCGTCGATGCTTCACTTGATTTTGCTGCGGGGAAAATGCCGAGCTTTGATATGTGGTCAAACGATGTCCGATTGACCTGAAATTTGACGGGGAGCCTATTGGAGTCATTTTGAGACATTCCATGAGCTCCGTTTTGGATGTCATGGTCCCGGGTTGCTCCGCCGCCGGTAGGCTTGATTTTCTCTCGGAGCATCGAAACCTGGTCAAACGTTGTCAGAATGACCTGAAATTTGACGTGCAGCCTTTTGGAAGCATGTTGAAGCCACTCATGCACTTGGTTTGATGAGCGAAGGCTTCGGTGGTTCCCGCCGCCGGGAGGCTTGATTTTGCTGCTCGAGCATTGATGGAGGGTCAAACGTTGTCGGTTTGACTTGAAATTTGGCATAGAGCCCTTTTGAGACATGCTGGAGTCATCTGTAGGCTTTGATCGAAGTTTTGACGTCTCCGATGATGTCGCCGCCGGGAGCTCCCGTTTAGCTGTCGGAGAAGTGAAGTTAGGCCAAATGTTGTCGAAATGGCCCGAAACTTCATGTGTACTCTTCTCTTGGCTATCTTGAAGGATCTTGCAGTTTTTGTTTGATTCTGACAAGATTTGAATTTTTGGAGAAATTGCATTGCCTATTTATGGCAGGTTGCGACTCCATGCAGCCTTCTTGATTTGAAGAGGCAAAGTGACATTTTTGGTGTCAACACCTAAGTTAAGGTCCTAGACCGCCAACATCAGCTCTCCCAGTCCCCTAACGAAACAGGAAAGTTGATGCGGCGAAGTCTAATGCTCTAAGCTGCCTAACAAGGTAATCCAATTTATTCCTAGGGTGCAAATAGCCTAAGTTTGATAGTTCTTTCACCTAAGCAACTTGTTGGTAAGGTTTTAGTTGATTTGGTTTGTTTTGAGTTGTGGTTTTGATTGAGAGTAATTTAAGGATGTTTTAGGGTTATGATTAATGTGTTTTTAAATATTTTAAGGTTCTGTTATTTTCAATTTGAATTGAAATTCCGGAAAATAGTCGAAAGTTGCACTTATTTTGTCAAGATAGGGATAGGCGCCCAGGGGATGGAGCCTATCCCAACTGTTACAATGTTTTCAGTACTTCTCAACAATTAGACTATAATTCGAAGTCCCAATTGGCTTTTGTTGAATTATGTTACTGTTTCAGGTTTGTTTTAAGTTGTGGACAATTCTAATTTTAGTGAATTCAATTTGTAATTTGAGAAGTGGTCGAAATTCTCAAGTTGGGACTAAAAGCAGGGTAAGCGCTGTAGCGGTGGAGCTTATCCTAACGGTTTTGCGCTTCTTGGGTTTTCCGACTTCTATTCGAAATTCCAAGGGATCTAGATCAAGGTAACTGAGTTTTCAATATGTTTTAATGATTTGGAAGGTTCTATTTAGGTTAATTTTAATCCGAGATTCGAAACTAGATCAAAATCACAATTTAGTATATCCGGTTGGGGTAGGCGCCCAGGGGCTGGAGCCTATCCTAACTGTTTGTATTTTTTAGTCTTTTCGATCTTTTTTTTTTTTTGAATTCTGATGGGCTTTGAGGGCAATGTTTTGGTCCAATGAATTGTTTTAATGTTTTGGGATGTTCTATAAAGTCAATTTTGAATCAAAATTCGAAATGCGATTGAAAATCAAAATTCAATGTTTAAAGCAGGGATAGGTGCCCAGGGGGTGGAGCCTATCTTGACTGTTTGTGTTTTTAACGATTTTCATGATAATTCACTTATGTTCCAAATTCCAGTGGGCTTTAACTGATAAATTTTAATGTTTCATATTGTTTTAAGTCTCTGATGTTCAAATGTCAAAGTGGTTCGGGTCCGGATTTCGAAAAAAGGTTGAAAATTTGCATTTCAGTGCAAGTAAAGGGATATGCACTAAGGGGGTGGCGCCTAGGTGAATTGCCTGTGATTTTCAAGTATTTCGGATGGGATTTAATTATTGATCTTCGGGTCTAGAAATTGTTTTAGGTCCTGATCTTAGTTAATTTAAGTTGTAAGGTGTTTAATTATTGGTTTTCAGTTGAGTTGAAGAATTAAGGTAGAGATGCAGGCTAGGCACTACAGGGGTGGTGCCTAGGTGGCTGTTTGTTGGCTCTTTAAAGGTTTTGGGTATTTTAGGGTTATCTTTGGATTGAATCTTTATGGGATTGGATGTATTTTGGTGAGAAGTGTATTTTCATACCCAATTGGGATTGAATTGGATCAGTTAATTAAATTAAGTTGTTAATTGGGGGTTTTTTTTTTCTGAAAATGGGTAGGCTGGCGCCCAAGGTGTGGTACCCAGGTGAATTTGGCAAGCTGGGCACCTAGGGGGTGTGCCCATGCTAACTGTCTTGAGGCTTGGAACGGTTTGTTGTTTCCTAGATCAATTCAAAATTGAATTTATATGTGACTGGATGTAGTCTATGTGTGATGTTTATTCGTATTCAATCGGGGTGAAATTAGATCTTAATTAATTGAGTTTAATCCTCAATTGAGGTTTGCAAGGGAATTGGCAATCTAGGCGCCAAGGGATGATGCCTAAGTGGAGTTCACGGTCTGGGCGCCTAGGGGGTGGTGCCTAGGTTGACTTGACTGTCTTGAGGTTTGGGTCGATTTTGTGGTTTTTAAGTTGATTTGAGGTTGAATTTTTATGGGAATTGATGTATTTTGATGGGAAATGTCTTTTAAATTAAATGTGTTTTACTATGTTGATGATTAAATTAGGGTCTTGATTAATTTCAATTGGGATTTCTTAGTGATTGGATAGGCTAGACACCCAAAGTATGGTGCCCAGGTGGACTTGGCAGGCTGAGCACCCAGGGGGTGGCGCCCATACTATTTGTTTTAGGGTTTTAGGGTTTTTAAAGTTCTTGGTTATTTTTAATTCAAGTTAATTTAAGGTTCTAAGGTCTTTTGAATTAAAGGCGTTTACTGTGTTAATTAGTGTGGGATTAGAGTCTTAATTAATTAGATTTAATCCTTAATTAGGGGATTTTAGTGAATGAGCAAGCTAGGCTCCAAGGAGGAAGAGCCTATCCTAATAGTTTGGGTTCCATAATTAATTTTAATGATTCCATGATCCAATCTCAGCTCGAATTAATTAAGATTCTCTATTTTGGGATTCTTAATGATTCAGTGATTTTTAAGTTAATTAATTATAATATTTCAATTAATTCTTAATTAATCCTAGGGTTTATCCTACTTAGGCGTGAAATTTGATAACCTAGACTATTTACCTATTATTTTTGAGTTTTTTTGGATTTCTTTTGATTTGTTTTTGGTTTCTCCTCTAATTTACTAGAGAGTAAGGAAAAAGAAGAAATAATTTTATGTTTTATGATTTTTTGGATTTTTTTATGACTTTATGATTCAAATGATCCTACGATATGATGTGTGATAGAAATGATAATTCGAACTTCAGAACACATCAAACAACCAAACATATCATTGCTATGTAATTCCTAAATAAACTAAATGTGGAAGATCGGAAATTGTGCACGTAAGTGGACAAGTCCACTTGGGCGCCACAACACATGTGGTGCCTACCCTGCTTAGTCAAGGTTTTCAACGAATCGCGATGAAGGCACGATATCCTTAGGATTTCTAGCATAATTCCCAATATTCAGCGAATGATGCAGATGTCCTAATATGAACTACTAATGATGCAACCTGTAAATCTACAAGAATACGATGCAACAAATGGAGATCTAATCCCCAAACCCCTATCTCAGAGGGGTAGGCGCCAAGAGGGTGGTACCCAGCCTATTCGGGAGAGGGTAGGCGCCCAACCTTTCTGTCGAGAGCTCTTTGCGATCTACTTAATTTAAAAGATGATAATGATGGTATTGATGCAAGATCTAATCTAGTTATGCAATCAGAACTGCAAAATCACAGCAAATCTACACTATGGATACAAACCTAAGCATATTCCTAACATGATGATGCACTAATATCAATTTTATCAAAAACTAATGTAGATCTACAATGCACAAATGATAGTAAGCATGTTTCTAAGCATGAATGATGATGAGAAGCAATAAAATGGGAGAGATCTAGGAATACTGATGTAAGGACGCGTTTCTCAAGTTCCTAGATTGAAGCTTTCACAGAGATCCATAGCTCCAGTTGAAGATATAGAAGCCTCCTCTATTTTCTTTTTTTCTTCTCTGGATCTATGGTTCTCTCTTATGGTGGCTACCTTCCTTCTTCTTATTTTCTTCCTTTCTCCCTTTTTGGGTAGCTCCCTTTACAATTGGGGTTAGGAGGCATTATATAGAGGTCTGGGACGAGTTTAGGAGGGCTAGGGCTTCATTATCTCGTGTTTCTAGAAGGTTCCACACATCCCAAGGCGGCTGAATTAGGTTTTGGGAAACTTAGGGTTTCGCAGATAGGTTGGGTGCCCAGGGGGTGGCACCCATGTTGAATTTTGCAGTCCGAGCGCCCATAGGGTGGTGCCTAGGTGGGTTTCGATTCATTTTTAAAGCTTGGTCCCATTTTGGAGTGCTTCCAGATTACTTTTGAATTGAATTGGCGAGATTGGGTGGATAAATGATATCTTGCGGTGGACCTACATGGATACTTAATTGGGCTGGGCGCCACAGGGGTGGTGCCTGAGTGGAATTCGACAAGATGGGCGCCCAAGGGGTGGTGCCCAGATGAATTTTCAACTTTTTGAAGTTGGGTCCCTATTTGGAATGCTCCCGGGTTGCCCTTTATGTCAAATTACTGGAATTGGAGGGTGGGCAACATCTTGGGGCCCCTAGGTGGGTCTGGATATTGTAGGAGCCCATCCCAGGTCACCTATGTAGAATTAAGCTACCTGGGCGGTGTTGACACCAAAAAAGTCACTATGTCTTAACATCAAGAAGCCTCGTGAAGCTGCATCCTGCTACAAAACAGGCAAAATTACTTCAAGCATCAGATTTTGTCAGAATCAGACAGAAACTAGAAGATCCCTTAAGACAGCTAAAAGAGGGATACACCTGAGGTTTCGGGCCATTCCGACATCGTTTGGCCTAACTTCACTTCCCCGATAACTAAACAAGCGCTCCCGGCGGCGACGTCATTGAAGACACCAAAACTTCGATCAGAGCCTATGGATGACTTCAGGATATCTCCAATGGGCTCCATGCCAAATTTCAAGTCAAACCGACAACGTTTAACCCTCCATCAATGCTCGAGCAGCAAAATCAAGCCTCCCGGCGGCGGGAACCACAGAAGCCATCACTCATCAGACAAAGTACATGAGTGGCTTCAACATGCTTCCAAAAGGCTGCACGTCGAATTTCAGGTCATCCCGACAACGTTTGACCAGGTTTCGATGCTCCGAAAGAAAATCAAGCCTACCGGCGGCGGAGCACCCCGGGACCATGACATCCAAAGTGGAGCTAATGGTTTGTCTCAAAATGACTCCAATAGGTTCCCTGTCAAATTTAAAGTCAATCGGACATCGTTTGACAACATATCAAAGCTCGGCATTTTCCCCGCAGCAAAATCAAGTCAAGCATCGATGGGACCCCAAACGGCTTCAAAAATCAAACAAAAGCTCATGGTTGGTCCTATCCACTGTTCAAGAAGCTTCACCTCAATTTTTTGGTCATTCCGACATCGTTTGGCCTAGTTTCAACTCTTGACGGAAAATCGGCTACAAAGTCTTCGGCTTTCCCGAAAAATGGGAAACTTTGTGTTCCGGTTTCGCATAGGTTCTCGTCAAGTTTTCTCCAAGAAAATCAAGTCAATAATTGAGAAAAAATGTCAAGAAAAATACAGAAGAAAGAAGGAACAAAAAAGACGAAAAAACGGCCGAAAACGATGCTCGGCAACCAAACAGGGCAAAGCCCTATGGTCACCGGGGACCTTGGGCCAGAGTGTCGAGACAGCTAGACTGTTCGAGGCAAGGGTCCTTCAAACGGGTTCATAAAGTAATCCTACCCTTACCTGGGGGCTAATCTATCTACTAAGGTTTCATAAGATCGAAATTGAAACTTATGTGCACTTTTTTTTTTTTTTTAAAAAAATTCTTCACTTTTAGAGTTCAGAATTGAGAAATTTTGGTTTTTTCCCTTTCAGATTTAACGCTCGCAGAAATGTTGAGTTGTGATTCGGATTGGAACACCATTTGCTCTCTTTGATGAATTCAATCTTAAACTTTCAAAAAAAAAAAATTCTTCACATTTTGAGTTCAGAATTGAGAAATTTTGGTTCTTTCCTTTTCAGATTTAACGCTCGCAGAAATGTTGAGTTGTGGTTCGGATTGGAACATCATTTGCTCTCTTTGATGAATTCAATCTTAAACTTTCAAAAAACGAAAAACTTCCGTCACTTTTTGAGTTCAAAATTGAGAAATTTTGGTTCTTTCCCTTTCGAATTAAGCTCTCGCAGAAATGTTGAGCCCTTGTTCGGATTGGAACACCATTTGCTCTCTTTGATGAATTCAATCTTGACCTTTCAAAAAAAAAAAAAAAACTTCCGTCACGTTTGGGCTTACATTCGAGAAATTCTAGTTCCTTTCCCTTTCGGATTCAACGCTCGTAGAAATGTTGAGCCCTTGTTTGGATTGGAATACTAGTTGCTCTCCTTTATGAACCAAAATTTGACCTTTCAGAAAATCCCATCTCGTGTCCTTTCCAAGGATGCGATTTGCAACATTTGTGCCTAGCGGTGCTAGTACGCCCTTTCGGGTCTGCTGTATTCGCGACCGACACATTTGTATCTCCAACCTTATATCATTTTACCTCGAGTGAGCCTTGCTTCTCGGTAATTTGAATTAAGGTCTACAATTGTTTCTAGCAGTCACTGGAACGCTCGCTCTGAGCCTACCATACTTGCATTTTAGAACAATTGTATCCTCTATGGCTTTTCGCCTTCTTCATCTTCCTTGGGCTGGGCCATGTCCACTCAAGTGATTTGAAAAGACAAAACCATAGTTGTTTTCCATTTATGATCACCATATTCTTGTGATTACTAATGGATTTGGTCTTGTTTCAGAAGTTTTCCAAAACTAACAATGGCAGCTTCATTGACCATCACTTTCGATGAGAACAAGTACCAACTTATGCTTCAAGAGAAGCAAAACAAGCATAAGTGCCCTGCCAATTGCCGAAGCATCATCTCCCTCGACAACTCTCCAAACACCGGGTCAACTTCAACTCCCCGGACCATTGTCTTCGAGTCGCTGGGACCATTCCCACTCCCCGTAGAAGAAACTGTACCTGTCAAGAAGCAGAAAACCGCCCCGCAACGTGTCACTAACATGGCACCAAGGGCGAACACCAAGAAGCCTGAAGCCCGTGGCGCTCCCACGAAGCCTCAACCCACAAGAAACCAGGTTTACCCCAAAACTTGGTCCCCGAGATCTTCACCAAAGCAACGGAGGTCCCAAACATCTGCAAAGCCAGCATACCTGGCCCCTCTCAAGGAGAATCGGTTCTACCCTCTCTCTTACATGAAAGAGGAGAAACCTACCATCCGCCCAAAGAACAAACAAAATCATCATGAGTCGGCTTGCTCCTATAAGCCTAAAATCAAATCCTGCATCGTTAGGCCTCCGCAAAAACATGCTGAAGCCTGCACTCCTGCGAGTCGACCCTTCATCTCAACAGGGGCCGAGCTCGCAAAATTCAAATCTTCACTGCGACAGGCAAAGGACCGCGTCCATATTCTATCTTTGCCAAGCTTCAAAGAAGATAAATTCGGCTGCTGCGCACGGGGGACCACATCCTTCATCGCCAGAGCCCAGCGAGAGCTGACTGAAGCTCAAATTGCTCGTCGTATGCGTCGCCGTGCGGCATATCGACAAAAAAGACTTGAGAAAGAAAGAACCCAGCATTCTATTCTCCATGTCTCTAACAAATGGGTCGAAAAAGAAAGACCCGACCAATTCGTTGCTGTCCATATGGTTGGCAAAACCAGAAAACGCCAGAAGTCAGCAACCAAAATCAATGTTAGGCGTCCAGTGACTCGTAGCGTCTCTCGGACACGAGCACATCTGGAAGACTCCTCCACTCCTCCAAGCTAAGGACATCAGAGTAACCACTCCTCAGATTCTTCATCCAGAAGAATGAGCCCCAGCTCAATCACCAGGACGATTTCTTCGTTCGAATCCCGAGAGATGAACGTCTTGGCTACAAGTTCTGAGAAGCCTCCACAGCATGATGACGTAACCACACGCATCCAACAGTTGGAGCAAAGACAACAGAGAATTGAGGCTTTGATGGAAAACCTTATTCTCACTTTACAGTGATGGACCCTCGGAATTTCCGTCCTCTCCTTCCGCACCCCGTGGGCTGACCTGGGTCTCGGCGGAGGAGGGAAAACGCGGGTATCAACATTTTTGTACGGGTATGCCAAATTTACTTTCTACTTGGAATTTGGAATGGTGATAATCCGGAGATTAACCTTCACAAGTAGAAAGGAAATCAATCCTTTTTTCTAACTTTTCAAATTGCATAAATATTAAGAAAAGAGACAAGTTTGTTTTTTTGAGAATGCCGTAGGAGGCGTTTTGTTTGTTTGCCGTCAAAGGCGATTTTGCCGTGAAAGGAGATTTTTGCCGTGAAAGGCGATTTTACAAAACTCATCAAATATGAAAGACAAGAATTGTGATTTCTTTTTATCTCTTTACAAAATACAAACTACAATAGAAAAGGAAGAAAAGGGATCTAACTTCTAGGGAGATTGTGGGGACACGTTGAGATCGACGGTCGCAAGTCATGTATGGACTTCGCCATCGTCCTTCAAATGAGAACGGTTGATGCTTTGATTCTTCAGCTTGGCTCCTAACCTTAGTTTTTTAAAGGACAAGGACCAAGAGGAGGTCCTATATCCAATAAAACAAAACAAGTAAACGGGCTGAAAAGCTGCATTTAGGCCATATTGGAGAAGGAGGAGACCTTGGGGGAGTGGCCCCCCAAGGGATGCTGATCACCTTGTAGTGCTTCTGGGAGCAAAGCAGCAGGACTTCGTCTCCCTCTTGTATTTTCTAGATTTTCAGAGCTTGGGATTGCACTTAGGATTCCTTTTTTTTCTTCTTGGAACTCACCTCCTTTTATAGGCTTTTGGTAGCCATGAGGTGTTTATTGGCATTGATAGTCATGATGAGAGAATTGATGAGGAGTTACAAGTTTTTATGTTTTGATTTTGTAACTCCTTTTTCATGGCTTGTGATTGGCCGATGAAGGGTAGTGGGCATTTAATTTCCTTTAATCTTCATTATGATGGGTGTTTCATGGGTTTAATGCCATGATTGCTTGGATTTGTAACTCCCAAATGCTTGAATCTGATTGGGCCGTCCAAAATAATGAGTTAATGACCGCATTAAGTTGTCATAAACGGGTCAATTAACGACATTAAGTGGTCGCCACGGCATGTGAAGAGTCGCGGGCCGCGCCGCGTCTTTTGAGATTCTTCTTGTGATCATCACAGGTGGATCCACACGTTGTTTGATGCCGGATCGCGATGCAATTTTAGACATTGGTTGATGTTAGTGGGCCGGTGACATCTGTCTTGTTGATTTTACAATCGGTGGGACAGAAAGTGTACTTTCTTGGTCAGCCGGTTGGCGATCTTGGAGCGATCGGTGATGATTTCATGCTTTTGACGGCGGATCCGAAATGTCGGTGAAGATAAGTCATTTTCAAGCATCAAACATTGGATTTTCATAAAATCACAGAGGCAGGAATACCCGAAACGTGAAAAGGATAAAAAAACGGGCACTTTGGTGCAAAATCCGGCGACCCGGATTTGCAGGGTGGCCGGCGACCATTCACCTAGGGTCGTCGGCGACCTTGGGCCAGGGTCTCCGGCGACCTTGGGCCAGGGTTGCCGGCAACCTTGGGCCAAGGTCGCTGGCAACCTTAGGATTTTGCCCTTTTGGTCGCTGAGCTTTGTTTTCGGCCGTTTTCCCGACTTTTTCGTTCCATCTTTCTTCTATATTTTTCTTGACATTTTTCCTCAATTATTGACTTGATTTTCTTGGAGAAAACTTGACGAGAACCCACGCAAAAGCCGGAACACAAAGTTTCCCATTTTTCGGGAAAGCCGAAGACTTTGTAGTTGATTTTCCGTCAAGAGTCGAAACTAGGTCAAACGATGTCGGAATGACCTGAAAATTGAGGTGAAGCTTCTTGAGCAGTGGATAGTGTTAGTGCCACATTCCAATGTGCACTTGTTTTGTATTGTCAATTCCGTGTCAAAGAGTCTAATACATTGGCTCTCAAGTTTCACAAGGAAGATCAAGTTTGAAGGCAAAAGTTCCAGTCTTGGAAGGCCTGGATTTATCAAGGAAGAACTCCTTGTGTGCTAACCAACCCTCTCTCAGGTATTTCGAACCCGAACCATCCTGTAGATCCCTTGAAAAATACCTTGTATCTAATCAGTTAAATCTTATCCTGAATTTCAGAGGGTTCGGTGACCTTTCGGTCACCTGGCGGCTAGCCGCTTTGCACATTACAGCTAACCTCCAGGTAACCGAAAACCCACGGTTACCTTTCCAGCAAGCTGTTTTTCCTGTCATGGATTTCGGCCAGCTCCACGGTTACCTCGCGGCTAACCGCAGAGTGGTTTGCGGCTAACCGCAGGTGACCGACGTCCTGCGGTCACCTTTCCAGAGAGCAACTGTCAGGATCTTCGGTCACCCTTACGGCTAACCGCCTGGAGCTTTACGGCTAACCGCAAGCAACCGTAAGTCTCATGGTTTGTTTTCCCGAGAGCTATTTTTTCCTGTCATTCTTGCGGTCACCTTTACGGTCACCTCACAGCTAACCGCCAAGGTCACCCGCGGCTAACCGTGAGCTGACCGCTTCAAAAATATATCCGTTGGCTCAGGGATTTTGAAAAGGGGCTAGCGACAGTTTAAGAGGCTAACGGTAAAATCTATCCGTTGGGATTTTTCTATAAAGCTGTAGCTTGTTTTACTGTGCATTCTAAGGACCTAAGTGTAAAGCCTTACTTGATACCTTCTTCCCATCCATTGTAGGCTCCCAAATCCCTTCCAAAACATTCATGTGCTTGATTTAGCTAAACCCTAGAGCTCCATTAGCTCTTTGATGAGTGTCCTATTAGGGAGTGTATCCTCTAGGGTAGTTTACACCATGAGAGACTCATTTGTGTAACCCTAGAAACCAAATCCTCTTAACCTTGGTTGTGCAACACATTGGAGGCATTCTTCTCAACACCAAGAGATCAACAAGAGGTGCAAGCTTCGACTGCGGTCATAGCTCCATAGAACACTTCAACCATCATCAAGGCAAGTGTTCACCCTTCTTCAAATTTCTTCAATATATGTATAATGTAGTAGGAGTTTAGATCTGTGTGACTGAATTACTCTACTATCTGTAAGGAGGAGTAGATCTGTGTGATTGAACCTCTATATCAGAAAATGAGGTAGAATCAGAACTTGTGTAGTTTGATTCATGATAGTGAAACCGAGGGTCTGTGTGACCCTTGAGAGTGGATGTAGGTCTGTGTGACTGAACCACTATAAATCTCTGTGTCCATTTCTCTATGGCATGATCTACAATTTCTGTTTTAGTTATATTCATGCTATGCTTGTCTTGTTCTTTATTCTGTTTTGACTAAAATCAAAGTTAGAAAATAAAAAATGAAAATTGTATACCCTTAGTCCTATTCACCCCACCCTCTAGGACTTAGTCATTGGCCCTAGCCTGCACTTTCAGATAGGACCAACCATGAGCTTTTATTTGATTTTCGAAGCCGTTTGGGGTCCCATCGATACTTGACTTGATTTTGCTGTGGGGAAAATGCCGAGCTTTGATATGTGGTCGAACGATGTCCGATTGACCTGAATTTTGAAGGGGAGCCTATTGGAGTCATTTTGAGACGTTCCATTAGCTCCGTTTTGGATGTCATGGTCCCGGGATGCTCCGCCGCCGGTAGGCTTGATTTTCTTTCGGAGCATCGAAACCTGGTCAAACGTTGTCGGAATGACCAGAAATTCGACGTGCAGCCTTTTGGAAGCATGTTAAAGCCACTCATGTACTTTGTTTGATGAGTGATGACTTCGGTGGTTTTCCGCCGCCGGGAGGCTTGATTTTGCTGCTCGAGCGTTGATGGAGGGTCAAACGTCGTCGGTTTGACTTGAAATTTGGCATGGAGCCCTTTGGAGGTATCCTGAAGTCATCCATAGGCTCTGATCGAAGTTTTAGTGTCTTCGATGATGTTGCCGCCGGGAGCGCTTGTTTAGCTGTCGGAGAAGTGAAGTTAGGCCAAACGATGTCAGAATGGCTCGAAACCTCAGGTGTACCCCTCTTTTAGCTGTCTTGAAGGATCTTTCAGTTTCTGTCTGATTCTGACAAGATCTGATGCATGAAGTAGCCTTGCCTATTTTTAGCAGGATGCAGCTTCACGAGGCTTCTTGATGTTGAGGACGTAGTGACTTTTTTCTGTGTCAACATACAGCGTCCACCACCTAACAATGAAGGCCCTCCGAATCATGAAGATGACGAAGGCAATGCAGAAAACAATGAGTCACGCGCCCTTACCAAAAAGGACGTGGACGATATCCTCGCAAAAGCAAAAGAAGAGGATACATTGAAGGAACATGGGGTCAAGCCACCCTACCCTCTATGGATGGACTCGGTTCCGTTCCCTGCAAAATTCAAACAACCTACTCTCTAGACATATACGGGGAAAGGTTCCGCCAGACAACATGTCATCTACTTTAAGATCTTAACAGGAGCTATTGCGGATCAAGATGCCCTCAAGATTCGCCTCTTCGCAAGTACCCTAAAAGGTACAGCCCTTGATTGGTACTCCACTTTGCCGGAGAACTCCATCCAGAACTGGGCTATGCTTGAGACACGCTTCCTGACCCACTTCCAAGGTGAGGACCATCCTGTTACTAAAGTTCAACTCTGCAGCCTAAAACAGGGAGAGAATGAGTCAACATACGACTTCATTCACAAATGAAAAGCAATGGCGTACAAATGCTCAGATGTACTGCCACAAGCGTCGCTAGTCGACATCTGTCGCAACAATATAAGAGCAAAAATTCGCTCCATGATCATCGGCAATAAATCAAAGAACCTGGGAGAACTCCTCGAAGCTTCCATGGAAGCTGAAATGGTGATCAAACACCTCAACAGTCATAAATCATCAAAGAAAGAGCCGACTACTGTTACAACCTCAAAACCAAAGAAAAAGGAGGTTCTCAATGTGCAGACTAAGTCAGCTCCTCAGCAGCCAAAGAAAGCTGAAAACAAAGCTACAGGTAAAAGGCCTGAACTCTCCGACGTCTTCAAAGAACGTGTAGAGACAAAACATCCCTTCGATGAAGATGTTGAAGAAATCTTTGAGGCTCTCCTAGCAAATGGCAAGCTCAATTTGCCGGAGCCCAAAAGACCGGGAGATGTTGGTAAAACCAATGATCCCCGATACTTCCATACCATCAGATGATCTCACATCCTCTCAATCAATGCTTCGTTGTGAGAGAGAAGATCAACGAGATGTGGAAAAACGGAGTCATAACTTTCGACAAAAACTACGGCTCCACTTCGGTCAACATGGTGTCATGTGGGCAAACTTCAAAGTCACCAAAGGAGAAGATCACTACTGCATTCAAGGCGATTAAAATGGCTCAAGCATCCCAAGAGTTGGTTCCTTATCCAACATCAGATGGACAACCCATGTGGGTGCATCTCGATCTCCTAGATGATGAAAATTGGGAGATCGTCAAAACAAAGCCAACCGCTCAGCAGCGAAGGCAAGCCAAGAGACAACTCCGCAAGTTCAAACAGCAGCAGAAGTCTCAACCAAAACAAGAAATTCTCGAAAAGGCAGAAACCACTTCCACTGCTTCACTAGGGGCGACGGAAGAATCCCTTCCCAAAACTTCAAAGGTGGTATGAAAACTCACCCTTAATGATTTCATGCCACCTCAATACAAAAATGAAATTGTGCAGGGGGCATCATACTCTTGCAACTCAGTAGTTGGATTCTCCATGGATGGATATGAGTCCAGTGACACTGCCAGTGATATCGATGAGTGGGAAGAATCCCTTGAAACGGGAGAATACCTCTCCGACAAGGAATGGATTCCCGAGTCTCATCTTATGCCAGTAATCTGGTATAACCCATTACAGCCACAAAGTTCTTGGTCTGATGATGAAGAAGACCAGGACGATGTTCAAGAAAATGTTGTCGATCCAGCACCAGCCAATGCTCCAGTGGAACCCAACATTGGTGAACCACAAGGAACAGATGGCGAAGAAGATTTGGCTCCTATACCTGATCTTGAAGAATATGCAAGAATCTTGCAACATCTTGCCATAGAGCAGGAGCAGGAGCAGGATCGCATCAACAATCTTCGTCATGATCCAGAACCAGAATTCCCTGAAAATCAACGGGAACTTTCTCCCTTAACTCCTGAAAATGGAGAAAACAGTTGGAACGATGATCCTCTTACATCTGAGGATGAGTCCGATTCCCAACAGTCTGCACTGGGGGCATCTCCTGTCCGGATGACCTGCAATGCGATAGCTCAGGACGATAGTGCCTCTAAAGCTTCCGAAGACACGTACTCCCCAACCAGTAATGTATCATCTGGAGCTACATCTTTTCAGGTGACTTCCACTGAGATATCATCCTCTCAGCCCTCATCTCCTCAAGCTGTGACATCGGAACTCAAGCCTCTCCCGGTTGATCATCCCGAAGAAACTCCTGCTGATAAAATCTTTTTCAATGAAAACCCGGTTGATTGGTCCCCGATACACGATCTCATAGACGATGTCTGGACTAATTAAGAAAGGTTGTCGGATGCTGTTCAGGACTTGTTCCCGGAAATTGCTCCGTGCAACACAATCACTGAAGACGCCAATACTGCTACAAAGACGTCTTCAGCAAATGACAGGGATCAATCCCTTGATCCTGAGAGTGATCTTCCAAAAGAAGACTCTTCTCTAGAAGCTCTTGAAGTTGGTAAAGGTACCCGTTCTGGCCGGGATTACCACAAAAATTACAATCAACCCTCTTCTTCTTATGTAAATCCTTCGGGAAAGCAAGTTGTAAGCGCCCCAAGTTGCAATAATAATGAAAATGCAGGCCCGAAGAAGGCTTTCAAGTACGACTTGATCGAGCACTTCAAACACATACCTGCACGTCTGCACATCCTCGACTTATTACGAATGTCTCCACAAACTGGTGATAGTCTCATTTCAGAATTACAAAGGCTGAATGCGGATGTCGACAAACACGCCCCACAAGTCCTACAAATTGAAATGGACTACAGGGTCAAAAAATCAAATACTCCCCCAAAGGGAGAAAAGAAGAAAACTAAGGGATCAAGCAATGAATGCCTCACGGTACAAAAAGCAGTAAGTGCAACAATTGCCTTCGACAAGGATGACCTCCTGCTAGGCGAGACAAAGCATAACCGACCTATGTACTTTACAGGGTAGATCAAAGAAATGCCAGTACACAGAGTTCAGATGGATCCAGGTTCTGCACTCAACCTCATTTCTACTTCGGTACTCGAAGAGCTGGGCATCCCCCTAGCAAGTTGAGCCACACGTCTGTATCCATCTTCGGATATGACGGCAGTACTCAAAGGCCTATCGGCAAAATCAGGTCCAAATTGTAAATCGGTGACCTTATTTCTGAAGTCACTGTATATGCAATAAAGACCCCTTCATGCTACAATATACTCCTTGGACACCCCTGGATACAAGACAATGGTGTCGTCCCTTCCACTCTACATCAGTGCATCAATGTTCGTTGGCAACGACGGCTTGATACATCGAGTGTTTGCAGACAAAAAGCCCTTCAAAGGCAGATATGTCCATTTTGCAGATGCTCAAATGTATAAAGATGGAAAAGATTAACAGGAGGAAGAAACAATTCACTTTGCTTACAGTCTCCAGAAAGATAAAGCCAAGGCTCCTCAGCAATCATCGGAGGTAAACAAACCCTCCACCAAACTCGAACTAAGCAGTCAAGCTCCCTTCGTCGACTCCTTCAAATCTCCAAAGCCTTTGGTAATCACTACCAAAGCAAGCAAGACAAAACAAAAGGCTGGGGGCAAGTTCACTGTCTCCTTTGTGTCTATTATGCATGACACAGACTCGGAGTCAGAGCCAGAAGATGACACAGCATCAAGCCAAGCTGATACTCAGTAAGATCAGCCCGCTCTCACTCCATTGGAGACACTCGCTGACATAGAAGATCCTACGTCTGCTTCCTTTGTTATTCCGGCAACTTCGTCAGAAGAAAAAGCAATCTTCTTCCACAGATTAGGAGCATCTCCACTAAACTCTCTGCTTGAACCTTTCCAAAACGAAGGAATGCCTCAGCTATCCCTGTATAGTCCGATGGCACAAGCTATCATGAAGAAAATGGGCTACGATGCTCAGAATCCGACTGGTTTGGGAGGTGGTCGTGGTATTCTCATACCATTGGAACCCACCCTGACCAAAAGTCAACCAGAAGATTGGAAAATCCACCTTCATAAAGGCAATTCTTCATATGGGTTGGGGTATGATCCTACCACTCCGATGAGACAGTTGACACCATGGTTGCAAAGTCGCTTTACTGACCAAGCCTCAACATCTCATGAAGACATTGACCTCCCTGGATCTCTTTTTGAGGAGTCACTTGCCAAGGATCCAGAAAGTTCCTCCAATTGGTATGATTTCTCTAACAATAACGAGGAATTGCCCGATGACATAGACGCGCAGTTCTCTGACCCAGAAGAACCATCGTCTCCAAAAGAAGTACCCTACTTCAACCCAGTTCTAGCAAATGATTGGGACCATCTCACTGCAAGCCTTGAGAAGGATACTGATCAAGAAGATCCATTGACAGAAACAGAGCCTTAGTCTGAAAATGCCTTTGGCACTCCAGAAAGTCTTGTTGAGTTGGAAGCCTCCGAAAATACTGTGGAGGAACCACATTCAAACCTTCCGACAGAAGACCATGTTCAAAAGATAAAATTGGGAACACCTGATAACCCACGTCCCGTATTCATAAGCCAGAATATAAAGGATGATGAGTTACCCGAGTATATCTCTTTTCTTCGTGAGTTCGTTGATTGCTTTGCATGATCTTATGCTGAAATGCCTGGCTTAGATCCCAAAGTAGCAGTCCACAAGCTCAACTTGCAAAAAGAAATGAAGCCCGTCAAACAAGGCCAAAGAAGATTCCGTCCCGACGTGATGGGCAAAATTAAACAAGAAGTTCAGAAACTCAAAAACGTTGGCTTCATCCGCGAGGAACAGCATCCTGAATGGTTGGCCAACATCGTCCCCGTGACAAAGAAAAATGGGCAGATAAGGGTCTGTATTGACTACAGAGACCTGAATAATGCATGCCCTAAAAATGAATTCCCGCTCCCCATACCAGAGGTGATGATTGACAACACCTATGGGTTCGAGCGAATGACATTCATGGATGGATTCTCTTGCTACAACCAGATAAAGATGCATCCTGAAGACGAAAAGCATACACCATTTCGGACACCATTCGGCGTGTATTATTACACTGTCATGCCATTTGGTCTGAAAAATGCAGGTACAAATATCAGAGGGCTATGATGAAAATATTCCAAGATATGCACCACAAGACGGTCGAATGCTATGTTGACGACCTCGCCATCAAAAGTAGAAGAAAAGAAGACCATCTCGACGATCTTCGAGAAGTCTTCCTCCGACTTCGCAATCACAAATTGCGGATGAATCCACTAAAATGCTTTTTCGGTGTATCATCGGGTAAGTTTCTCGGATTCATAGTACGGAAAGCTGGAATAGAACTTGACCCCACTAAAGTCAAGGCTATCCTGGAAATGCCATCTCCAAGAACCCTAAGAGAATTAGAAGGGCTTCAAGGAAGGCTGGCCTACATTCGACGGTTCATCTCCAATCTGTCAGGGAAGTGCCGTCCATTTTCTCGCTTAATGAAGAAAGGCGTAGACTTTGTCTGGGATGCTGAATGTGAAAATGCATTTCAAGACATCAAAGCATACCTCACCAAACCTCCAGTGCTGGCTGCCCCCACAACTGGAAAACCATTCATCTTATACACAAGAGCTCTCGACTACTCTTTGGGTGCTCTGCTCGCACAAGAAAATGACAACGGAAAAGAAGCTGCTCTATATTACCTTAGCCGCATGTTGGTAGGTGTAGAGCATCGCTACTCCTCAGTCGAAAAAGAATGCCTTGCAGTGATGTTTGCCGTACAAAAGCTACGTCACTATCTGCTGTCTAATACAGTCTACCTGATTTCGAGGATCAACCTCCTAAAGGTCCTTGTCACAAAAGCTGGTTCTCTCAATGCACGACTGGCAAAATGGTCCATTCTTCTATCACAGTTTGATATTAGGTATGTACCACAAAAAGCAATCAAAGGCCAAGCTCTAGCAGACTTCCTCGTAGAGCATCCATTGCCTAAAGATTCTCCACTCAGGGATGATCTCCCAGACAAATTTGTCTACAATGTGGAAACTTCCTTATCAAATGCTTCCTGGGACATGTACTTTGATGGCGCAACCAGGACAAACGAAAAAAGAAAGCAAATATCGGGAATTGGCATCTTCTTTGTCGGCCCTGACAAATACATGATTCCACACGCCTTCTCCCTACTGGAACCATGTTCAAACAATACAGCTGAGTACCAAGCCCTGATTGTAGGATTGGAACTCGCCCTTGAATCCGGTATCACCATGCTGGAAGCTTTTGGAGACTCTCAACTAATCGTCAACCAAATGAATCAGAAATTTGAAGTCAGGAAGCCTGATTTGCTGCCTTACTACAATAAAGAGCAGTCGCTTCGACAAAAATTCAACATCTGTCATATCACCCACATCCTCAGAGGTGAAAACATCCGTGCAGATGCCCTAGCTGGACTCGCCGCATCCATGGCAATCCAAGAAGAGGAAAACATGCAACTCACAGTGTGTCAAAGAAGGATTCTCCCTCCTCTTAACACACACCAAGCAGTTACTGAATGCCACCAAGTGGTTGGAAGTCGAATCTCCATCCTCAAACCTCCGATCGGCGACTGGAGAGATCCGTTCATTGATTACATCATGTTTGGAGTACATGCTGGTCTTTGTGGAGCCCATCAGGCTGGTCCTAAGCTCTACAACCAAATAAAAAGGCTAGGTTACTCTTAGCCTACTATGGTAGCTAATGCAATGCAATTTGCTAAGCGCTGCCAAAAATGCCAGATTCATGGAGATTATGTCCACATGCCTCCAGAATGGCTACATCCAACAACAATCTCATGGCCTTTCGAAGCCTGGGGTATGGACATCATAGGTCCTATCTCTTCCCCATCAAGCAAAGGTCATCTCTTCATCTTTGCCGCTACGGATTATTTCTCCAAGTGGTCAGAAGCATTTGCGTTCAGCGAAATGAAGACTTCATCAGTCCTTCAGTTCTTGCGCACCAACATTATTTGTCGCTTCGGCATACCTAAAAGATTCGTCCATGATAACAGACCACAATTCCGGGATCACAGATTCTACAGGCTCTGCGACAAGTACAAAATCCAAAGTTGTCCTTCGACTCCATATAATCCAGCAGCGAACGGACTAGCAGAAGCCTTCAAGAAGACACTCTATAAAATTCTCAAGAAAATGGTCTCTAGTCACAAAAGAGACTGGGGCGACAAACTACTAGAAGCTTTGTGGGCCTATCGAACCACCGTTCGAGGACCAACCCATAGCATACAATTCTCTTTGGTCTATGGATGCGAAGCTGTTGTCCCTTTGGAAGTACAAATTCCTTCCTTAAGGGTATCTTTGCAAAATGACATGACGCAAGAAAGCAATGTCAAATTGAGACTCCAAGAACTGGATAATCTCGATGAAAGACGACTCGAAGCTCTACAAACATTGAGTTGTACCAAGCACGCATGGCAGGATCTTTCGACAAGAAGGTCAGGCAACGCGCCTACAAAAAGGGGGACTTGGTTCTTACAGTAAAAAGACTCGTAGTCTTTGCCCACAAATCAAAATGCAAATTTGAACCAAAATGGGAGGGACCCTTCGTCATCGACAAAGTCTTCTCCAACGGCGCATACGCTCTTCTAAACATGGAAGGAGACAGACGTATGCTGCCCATCAACGGCAAGTTCTTGAAGCGGTATTACCCTTGAAGACTTCCTCAAACGGGTCAGAGCGATATCTACACGGCCAAAGCCTATTTCCAAGGTACTTGCTCGTCAAACCCACCCCTTTTGAAATTTTCATCTTTATGTTGAAGTTTCTAAAAAAAAAAAACTCTCTCAAAACAATGCTTACTTCCAGCGTTTCATTATTCAAAAAAAAAAATCAAAATCCAAAAAATCCAAGTTTAGAAACCTCTTCCCAGACTTGACCAAAATTATCAATCCTTGAACCCAAAAATTCTTGGTTTGAAACAAAAACCAGGACTCAGGAATTTTCACCCTAGTCCGCCACGGCTTTTACAACCAAAATGGTTTTAAGTCAAAATTTATGACCCTCGTGTCTTTAAAAAAAAAATGGTTTTTTAAAAAACCGCGGGGAAGTGACCCAAAAAATCGGAAGGATGCGAACCCTATTCGATACTTCCAAAACCCAAAAAACCGGAAGGATGCGAACCCCATTCGATACTTCCAAAATCCAAAAACCGGAAGGATGCGAACCCCATTCAATACTTCCAAAAACCCAAAAAATCGCAAGGAAGCGAACCCCATTCGATACTTGCAAAACCTAGAATTTCAAAATCGTAGAGACGTAATATTCCAATTAATATCCACAACCCAAATTTCAAATGGTTCGAGAAAACCTCAAATTTCAAAAATCAAGGGGAAACGACGTCAAGTCAGTACCCGCAAAATCAAAAGTTTTGGGAAAAGCAGGGAAGCGACGCCTAGTCGATACTTGCACCCCAATCCGCGAGGAAGCGACATTCCATCAATACTCGCAAAACCCAGCCCGCGACGAAGTGACATTCCATCAATACTCGCAAACCGAATGAACAAGAAAGCGACATTTCATCGATACTTGCAAAACCATTCAGCGGGGAGGCGACATTTAGTCGATACCTGCATTTTGAAAACCAAAAATCGGCTATAGACGCCAAAAAATCGGCTATAAACGCCAAAATTCGGCTATAAATGCCAAAATCGGCTTTAAACGCCAAAATTCGGCTATAAATGCCAAAATCGGCTATAAACGCCAAAATTCGGCTATAAATGCCAAAATTCGGCTATAAATGCCAAAATCGGTTATAAACGCCAAAATTCGGCTATAAACGCCAAAATCCGGCTTTCATGCCAATAAAACAAAACTTGGTTTTCAAAAATCTGGCTTCCATGCCAAAACAAAACAAACAACAAACAAAACAAAATTCGGCTCCTATGCCATTCAAAAATAAAAAAACCTTAGCTTTCACGCCATCCAAAAACTTTAGCTTTCACGTCATCCAAAAAAACTTTGGCTTTCATGCCACACACAAAAAAAAAACATATCTTTTGGCTTCCATGCCACAAATTAAAATTCGGCTTCTATGCCATTCCGAAATTCGGCTTTCATGCCATCTCAAAAATTTTGGCTCTAATGCCATCTCAAAATTTTTGGCTCCTATGCCGTAAAACAGATTTTGGCTCTTACGCCACAAAATTAGGCTACCATGCCACCTAAAATTTGGTTTCAAACCATCAAAACCCAGGCTTTTTGCCACAAAAATTGGCTTTCATGCCCAAAAACAACCCTTTGACAAAAGATTTTCACAAAATGACAACCTTTTGATCAAATTCTCAAACAAACATTCTCATCAACTTTTACTCAAATGTCTTTCCATCAAAAAATGATTTAAGTGAAAAGAAAGGGATACAAAATATAGTACCAAAATTGTTTATACATGGAGATACCAAAAAAAAACAAGAAAGAAGAAAGGAGTTTGTTATAACTCAGGAGCTCAATATAGCATGGTCTTCAACCAAAGGTTCAACTCCTCAAGCAGACCCTTGGCCTTGGCTTCCAAAGTTTTCAGGCCACGCTTCTTCAAAATGTTCCCATAAAATGCGGCTGAACGCCGCGACCCATCTGTAGCACGAGGAAGTTCTTCCCAGAGGACCTGCCACTGCTATGCTCCTGAGTCTTCCTCCAGACATTACCTTCAGCTTCCTCAACCTGACGAATGAGAGTTCCCTCCTTGTCACGAGCCTCCACAATGGCGGTCCATTTGGCAACAGCTTCTTCCTCTAAAAGCTCAAGACGCTGCTTAGCCTCAACAACCTCCTTATCAAGGCGGACTAAGTCTTGCTTCAGCCCCATGATGGATAACTCGGTAACGTTCTTCTCCTGAACGACCTGCCTCCGAGTCTCCGTGACCTCAGTCAACTCAGCTTTGAATTTGCTAGATAGCTTTATAAACATCTCATCAAAGAAGTCACCATCTGGGAAACTCTTGGTTTTAGTTCATTTGTTCCCTAAGGCAATGATTTCCTTAACAAAATCTTTGGCGCTTGCGATGTCCAGACCGACTTCTTTGCTATCAGCAAGAATGTCCTGAACATGCTTGATCATGCTAAAGCCAGCTTCCAAATGACCTGAAGAGAGAGTCTCAACCCATGAGCTCAAGATAGTCTTCAACACCTTCCTTGCATACTGAAGGTGCGGTGCAGATGTGGATTCGCCATGCTCTGGTGCCCGACTGCTCATGTCATGCTCCATTGGAAGAGTAATCAATAAACTCTTTCCAACTGAAAAAACTGATTTATTGAAAGTGGAAGAAGCCCCTACTCCTGTATCAGCCGCAGGTATCCCTGTTCTAGCTCTCAGGAAGACGGAGGGACCTCTCCTGCTGCTCCACAATCTGCTAAGGAAAAGATAAAAAGGTATGAATATAATCTTGTCAAAAATATATCAAGATTATTATTACAAAATACCTTCTTCGGCGACTGGCGGAGTACTCTCTGCCTCTCTGAGCTCATCCGAAGCATCGTCAAAAGTTGCATCCATGGATGGCTCGAAATCGTTAGAATCCTCTGGCAAGTCAGCTACCAAGAAGAAAAAAGCTACATGTTGGCAAATGGCAGCACAAAAAAAAAAAATAACACACACAATAAAAAAAAAAGGGGGGAAAAAACCGTGAAAAGAAAAAAGAAACAAAGAAAAAAAACAGAGAAAAACGTGCTTGGAAAAAAAAAGAAAAGAAAAGAAAAAGAAGAAGAGAAAAAGAAAAAGAGAAAAAGAAGAAGAAGCTACTTCTACAATGGAGATTCTTGTGGAGGAAGAAAACTTACTTGAAGCCATTGATGGAGAAGAAGAAGAAAAGCTTGGAGCAAAAGCACTTCTTATCTTGGAGAGCACTCTTGAAGAATCCTCGCAAACAAAGAAAGCAATGGAGCAAAAGAACTAACCCTCTTGCTTTTATAGAAGAGAGCAAGCCAGAAGAGGAAACAAGGAGAAAGAAAGGAGGTAAGTACTAAAAATAGTTACTTTCCCAAAAAGAAAGATATTTTGAGAAAACCTTTCCACAAAAGGAGGAAATTTGAGAAATTCCCTCCAAGTAGGGATATTTTTAGATATTCTCTACACAAAAGAGATATTTTTAGATATTCTCTACAAAAATGACACCATATGAGATCTAGGTCATCTCCAAAGCCTAAGGTCCCATGGGTTAGCCCATATGAGCCAGGTTTGACCACCAAGGCACTAAAAGTGGCTTTTAGTCAAAATATTCCTCTTACCAAGAGCAAAAAAAAAAGAAAGAAAGAAGAAAAAGTGCAAAAAAGTCCTTCGCCTCTTTTGAGTTGATGGGAACATTCAAAAAAAAAAAAGAAAAGAAAGCCTCATGAGTTACCAAAAAAGAAACCATCCAACCTCATGAACCAAATTAAGTCAAAATCTTGAAATTGACATTTCACAAAACCAAATTCCGGTCCCCTAGCTCGCCACATACAGCTTGTTAGGTCACAAGACCAAAACCAAAACCAAAATCTAAACCAAAACCAAAAACCACAACCAAAAAACCAAATCTGACCCCCCAACCTGCCACATACAGCTTGTTGGGTCACAAGGTCAAAATCAAAATCAAACACCGACCCCCTAACCTACCGGCGGCGGAGCACCCCGGGACCATGACATCCAAAGCGGAGCTAATGGGTTGTCTCAAAATGACTCCAATAGGTTCCCCGTCAAATTTCAGGTCAATCGGACATCGTTTGACCACATATCAAAGCTCGGCATTTTCCCCGTAGCAAAATCAAGTCAAGCATCGATGGGACCCCAAACGGATTCAAAACTCAAATAAAAGCTCATGGTTGGTCCTATCCACTGTTCAAGAAGCTTCACCTCAATTTTCAGGTCATTCCGACATCGTTTGACCTAGTTTCAACTCTTGACGGAAAATCGGCTACAAAGTCTTCGGCTTTCCCAAAAAATGGGAAACTTTGTGTTCCGGTTTTGCGCAGGTTCTCGTCAAGTTTTCTCCAAGAAAATCAAGTCAATAATTGAGGAAAAATGTCAAGAAAAATACAGAAGAAAGAAGGAACAAAATAGACGGAAAAACGGCCGAAAACGATGCTCGGCGACCAAACGGGCCAAAGCCCTATGGTCGCCGGCGACCCTGGCCCAAGGTCGCCGGCGACCCTGGGTGCATGGTCGCCGGCGACCCTGCAAATCCGGGTCGCCGGATTTTGCACCAAATGCCCCGTTTTTCGATACTTTTCGCGTTTCGGGTATTCCTGCCTCTGTGATTTTCTGAAAATCCAATGTTTGATGCTTGAAAACGACTGATCTTCACCGACATCTCGGATCTGCCAACAATAGCATGAAATCATCACCGATCGCTCTGTTGACACCAAAAAAGTCAATATGTCTCCTCAACATCGAGAAGCCTCCTGAAGCTGCATCCTGCTAAAAATAGGCAAGGCTACTTCAAGCATCAGATTTTGTCAGAATCAGACAGAAACTGAGAGATCCTTCAAGACAGCTAAAAGAGGGGTACACCTGAGGTTTCGGGTCATTCCGACATCGTTTGGCCCAACTTCACTGCTCCGACAGCTAAACAAGCGCTCCCGGCGGCGACATCATCAAAGACACCAAAACTTTGATCAGAGCCTACGGATGACTCCAAAATGTCTCCAAAGGGCTCCATGCCAAATTTCAAGTCAAACCGACAACGTTTGACCCTCCATCAATGCTCGAGCAGCAAAATCAAGCCTCCCGGCGGTGGCAACCACCGAAGCCATCACTCATCAAACAAAATACATGAGTGGCTTCAACATGCTTCCAAAAGGCTGCACGTCAAATTTCAGGTCATTCCGACAACGTTTGACCAGGTTTCGATGCTCCAAGAGAAAATCAAGCCTACCAGCGGCGGAGCAACCCGGGACCATGACATCCAAAACGGAGCCCATGGAACGTCTCAAAATGACTCCAATAGGCTCCCCGTCAAATTTCAGGTCAATCGGACATCATTTGATCACATATCAAAGCTCGGCATTTTCCCCGCAGCAAAATCAAGTGAAGCATCGATGGGACCCCAAACGGCTTCAAAACTTAAATAAAAGCCCATGGTTGGTCCTATCCACTGCTCAAGAAGCTTCACCTCAATTTTCAGGTCATTCCGACATCGTTTAACCTAGTTTCGACGCTTGACGGAAAATCGGCTACAAAGTCTTTGGCTTTCCCGAAAAATGGGAAACTTTGTGCTCCGATTTCGCACGGGTTCTCGTCAAGTTTTCTCCAAGAAAATAAAGTCAATAATTGAGGAAAATTTTCAAGAAAAATACAGAAGGAAAAAGGAACGAAAAAGACGGAAAATCGGCCGAAAACGGAGCTCGGCGACCAAAGGGCGAAAAACCCTAAGGTCGCCGGCGACCTTGGCCCAAAGTCGCCGGCGACCCTGGCCCATGCTCGCCTGGTGACCCTGGAAATCCGGGTCGCCGGATTTTGCACCAAAGTGTCCGTTTTCCGATTCTTTTCACGTTTCGGGTGTTCCGGCCTCTGTGATTTTCGGAAAATGCAATGTTTGATGCTTGAAAACGACTGATCTTCGTCGACATCTCGGATCCGCCGTCAAAAGCATGAAATCATCACCGATCGCCTCAAGATCGCCAACCGGCTGACCAAGAAAGTGCACTTTCTGTCCGACCGATCGTGAAATCGACAAGGCAGATGTCACCGGCCCGCCAACATCAATCAAAGTCTAAAATTGCATTGCAATCCGACATCAAACAATGGGTGGATCCACCTGTGATGATCGCAAGAAGAATCTCAAAAGGCGCAGCACGGCCCGCGACTCTTCACATGCCCTGGCGACCACTTAATGACGTTAATTGACCCGTTTATGACAACTTAATGCAGTCATTAACTCATTATTTTGGACGGCCCAATCAGATTAAAGCATTTGGGAGTTACAAATCCAAGTAATCATGGCATTAAACCCATGAAACTCCCATCATCATGAAGCGTAAAGGCAATTAAAAGCCCACTACATTCATCGGCCAATCACAAGCTATGAAAAAGGAGTTACAAAATCAACTTTTAACTCCTCATCAATGCTCTCATCATGGCTATCAATGCCCATAACCATCCCATGGCTACCAAAAGCCTATAAAAGGAGATCCATTTCCAAGAGAGAGGGGGATCGAAGAATCGAATCATCGAAGGATCATTAGATCAACATCTATCGACTTGAAGTTCTCCACTTCTCCTAAAGAAATCGAGACGAAGTCCTGCTACTTTGCTCCCGGAAGCACCACAAGGTGATCAACGTCCCTTGGGGGGCCACGCCCCCCCCCCCCCCCCCCCCCCCCAAGGTCACCTCCTTCTCCAACATGGCCTAAACGCGGTTTTTCAACCCGTTTACTCGGTTTTTCATTGGATATAGGACATTCTCTTGGTCCTTGTCCTTTAAAAAACTGAGGTTAGGAGCCAAGCCAAAGACTCAAAGCATCACATGTTCTCATTTGAAGGACGATGGCGAAGCCCATACATGACTTGCGACCGTCGATCTCAACATGTCCCCACAATCTCCGGAGAAGTTAGATCCCTTTTCTTCCTTTTCTATTGTAGTTTGTATTTCTTAAAGAGACAAAAGAAATCACAATTCTTGTCTTTCACATTTGATGAGTTTTGTAAAATCGCCTTTCACGGCAATATCGCCTTTCACGGCAAACAAACAAAACGCCTCTTACGGCATTCTAAAAACTTGTCTCTTTTCTTAATATTAATGCAATTTGAAAAGTTAGAAAAAAGGATTGATTTCCTTTCCACTTGTGAAGGTGAATCTCCCGATTATCACCATTCTAAATTCCAAGTAGAAAGTAAATCTGGCATACCCGTACAAAAATATTGATGCCCGAGATCTTCCCTCCTCTGCCGAGACCCAGGTCAACCCCCGGGGTGCGGAGGGAGAGGACGGAAGATTCCCCCTCTTTCGGGTCCATCAAGTTGGCATACCCGGTGGGACACGTTGACTTGAGAACATGATGCTTTGATCACTTGGCTCTTTCTAGTTGGTGGCCCATGTTGCTTCTTGCATCTAAAAAAAAAAACATGAGATGGGATTTCATTTGTTCTTTCTCACTTCAAAAAAAAACAAATCTGATCTCTTTTCTTAGATTCAACTTTGAGAAATTTTGATCCTTCCCTCTTCGAACTTGATAGCTTACAGAAATGTTCGCAGCTATCGTTCATATCGGGGATTGGGCCACCTTTTCTCTTTGATGAGTCCAATTGGGATTTTTTAAAAAAAAAGAAAAACACCTTCATTTCAAACTCTTTCAAAAAAAAAAAATGATCTCTCTTTCTCAAGATTCAACTTTGAGAAATTTTGATCCTCTCCTCCTTGAACTCGATAGCTCACAGAAATGTTCGCAGCTATCGTTCATATCGGGGATTGGGCCATCTTTTCTCTTTGATGAGTCCAATTGGGATTTCAAAAAAAAATTTAACAATTATAAATTCAAAAAAAAAATTCTCTCTTTTGCATTCAAATTTGAGAAACCTTGGTTCATTCCCTTCTGAATTTAGCGCTCGTAGAAATGTTGAGCCTTTGTTCGGATTGGAACACCATTCGTTCTCTTTAATGAGTTTATAAAAAACCTTTCAAAAAAAAAAGATTTAAAAAAAAAAACACTAAGGTTCCACCAGTTGCGTTCTTTGACCAAAGTGGATGTAAGAAAAGCCTTGTCCAGAGTGTGGAGACAGCTAGACTGTTCGAGGCAAGGGTCCTCCAAACGAGTTCATTAAGTAATCCTACCCTTACCTGGGGGCTGATCTATCTACTAAGGTTTCATAAGATCGAATTGGAAATCTATGTGCACCTTTCAAAAAAATTTCTCTAAAAAAAATCTTTTAAAAAAAAAAAAAAAACTTCTGTCACTTTTGAATTCAGAGTTGAGAAATCTTGGTTCTTTCCCTTTCGGATTTAGCGCTCGCAGAAATGTTGAGCCTTTGTTCGAAACGGAACACCATTTGCTCTCTTCGATGAATTCAATCCTGACCTTTCAAAAAAAAAAAAAAAAAACTTCTGTCATTATTGGATTCACATCCGAGAAATTCTGGTTCCTTCCCTTCTGAATTTAGCGCTCGCAGAAATGTTGAGCCTTTGTTCGGATTGGAACACCATTTGCTCTCCTTTATGAACCAAAGTTTGACCTTTCAAAAAAATCCCATCTCGTGTCCTTTACAAGAACGCGATTTGCAACATTTGTGCCTAGCAGTGCTAGTACGCACTTTCGGGTCTACTGTATTCGCGACCGTCACATTTGTATCTCCAACCTTATATCATTTTCCCTCGAGTGAGCCTTGCTTCTCGGTAATTTGAATTAAGGTCTACAATTGCTTCTAGCAGTCACTGGAACGCTCACTCTGAGCCTACCATACTTGTATTTTAGAACAATTGTATCCTCTATGGCCTTTTGCCTTCTTCATCGTCCTTGGGTTGGGCCATGTCCCCTCAAGTGATTTGAAAAGACAAAACCATAGTTGTTCTCCATTTATGATCACCATATTCTTGTGATTACTAATGGATTTGGTCTTATTTCAGAAGTTTTCCAAAACTAACAATGGCAGCTTCATTGACCATCACTTTCGATGAGAACAAGTACCAGCTTATGCTTCAAGACAAGCAAAACAAGCATAAGCTCCCTGCTAGTTGCCGAAGCGTCATCTCCCTCGACAACTCTCTAAACACTGGGTCAACTTCAACTCCCTGGACCATCGTCTTTGGATCACTGGGACCATTCCCACTTCCCGCAGAAGACATTGTACCTGCCAAGAAGCAAAAAACCGCCCCGCAACGTGTCACTAAAATGACACCAAGGGCGAACACCAAGAAGCCTGAAGCCCGTGGCGTACCCACGAAACCTCAACCCACAAGAAACAAGGTTTACACCAAAACTTGGTCCCCGAGATCTTCGCCAAAACAACGGAGGTCCCAAACATCTGCAAAGCCAGCATACCTGGCCCCTCTCAAGGAGAATCGGTTCTACCCTCTCTCTTACATGAAAGAGGAGAAACCTACCCTCCACCCAAAAAATAAACAAAATCATCATGAGCCGGCTTGCTCCTACAAGCCTAAAATCAAATACTGCATCGTTAGGCCTATGCAAAAACATGCTAAAGCCTGCACTCCCGCGAGTCAACCCTTCATCTCAACAGGGGCCGAGCTCGTAAAATTCAAGTCTTCATTGCGACAGACAAAGGACCGCGTCCAGATTCTGTCCTTGCCAAGCTTCAAAGAAGACAAACTCGGCTGCTGCGCACGAGGGACTACATCCTTCATCGCCAGAGCCCAGCCAGAGCTGACTGAAGCTCAAATTGCTCGTCGTATGCGTCGCCGCACTGCATATCGACAAAAGAGACTCAAGAAACAAAGAACCCAGCGTTCCACTCTCCACATCTCAAACAAATAGGTCGAAAAAGAAAGACCCGAACAATTCGTTGCTGTTCATATGGTTGGCAAAACCAGAAAACGCCGGAAGTCAGCAACCAAAATCAGTGTTAGACGTCCAGTGACTCGCAGCGTCTCTCGGACAAGAACACATTTGGAAGAGTCTTCCACTCCTCCAAGCCAAGAACATCGGAGTAACCACTCTTCAGATTCTTCATCTAGGAGAATGAGCCCCAGCTCTGCCACTAGGACGATTTCTTCGTTCGAAACCCGAGGGATGAACGTCTTGGCTACAAGTACTGAGCCGCCTCCACAGCATGACGATGTAACTGCACGCATCCAGCAGTTGGAGCAAGGACAGCAGAGAATTGAGACTCTGATGGAAAACCTCATTCTCACTTTACAGCGTCCGCCACCTAATAATGAAACCCCTCCGAATCATGAAGATGACGAGGGCAATGCAAAAAACAATAAGTCTCGCGCCCTTACCAGAAAGGACATGGATGATATCCTCGCAAAAGCAAAAGAAGAGGATACATTAAGGAACATGGGATCAAGCCACCCTACCCTTTATGGATGGACTCGGTTCCGTTCCCTGCAAAATTCAAGCAACCTACTCTCCAGACATATACTGGGAAAGGTTCCGCTAGACAGCATGTCATACATTTCAAAATCCTAACGGGAGCTATTGCGGATCAAGATGCCCTCAAGATTCGCCTCTTTAAAAGTATCCTAAAAGGTACAGCCTTTGATTGGTACTCCACTCTGCCGGAGAACTCCATCCAAAACTGGGTTATTCTGGAGACATGCTTCCTGACCCACTTCCAAGGTGAGGATTATCTTGTTACCATGGCTCAACTCTGCAGACTAAAACAGGGAGAGAATGAGTCAACATACGACTTCATTCACAAATGGAAGGCAATGGCGTACAAATGCTCAGATGTACTGCCACAAGCGTCGCTAGTCGACATCTGCCGTAACAATATGAGAGCAAAAATCCGCTCCATGATTATCGGCAATAAATCAAAGAACCTGGGGGAGCTCCTCGAAGCCTCCATAGAAGCTGAAATGGTGATCAAAGACCTCAACAGTCAGTAATCATTAAAAAAAGAGCCGACTGCTGTTACAACCTCAAAACCAAAGAAAAAGGAGGTTCTCAATGTGCAGACTAAGTCAGCTCCTCAGCATCCAAAGAAACCTGAAAACAAAACTGCAGGTAAAAGACCTGAACTCTCTGATGCCTTCAAAGAACGTGTAGAAAAGAAATATCCGTTCGATAAAGATGTTGAAGAAATCTTTGAGGCTCTCCTAGCAAATGGCAAACTCATTTTCCCAGAGCCCAAAAGACCGAGAGATGTTGGCAAAATCAATGATCCCCGATACTGTCCATACCATCAAATGATCTCACATCCTCTCAATCAATGCTTCGTTGTGAGAGAGAAGATCAATGAGATGTGGAAAAACGGAGTCATAACCTTTGATAAAAACTATGGCCCCGCCTCTGTCAACATGGTGTCATGTCGGCAAACATCAAAGTCACCGAAGGAGAAAATCGCTACTTCATTCAAGGTGATAAAAATGGCTCAAGCGTCCCGAGAATTGGTTCCCTATCCAACACTAGACGGACAGCCTATAAGGATACATCCCGATCTCCTAGACGATGAAAACTGGGAGATCGTCAAAACAAAGCCGACCGCTCAGCAGTGAAGGCAAGCCATGAGACAGCTCCGCAAGCTCAAGCAGCAGCAAAAATCTCAACCAAAACAAGAAGTCCTTGAAAAAACAGAAACTTCTTCCACTGCATCACTCGGGACGATGGAAGAATCTCTTCCCAAAACCTCCAAGGCAGTAAAAAAATTCACTCTTGATGATTTCATGCCACCTCTATACAAAAATGAAAATGTGCAGGGGGCATCATACTCTTGCAACTCGGTAGTTGGATTCTCCATGAATGGATACGAGTCCAATGATACTGCCAGTGATATAGATGAGTGGGAAGAATCCTTTGAAACAAGAGAATACCTCTCCGACGAGGAATGGATTCCCGAGTCTCATCTTATGCCAGTAATCTGGTATAACCCATTGCAACTACAAGGATCTTGGTCTGATGATGAAGAAGACCAGGGCCCTGTTCAAGAAAATGCTGTCGATCCAGCACCAGCAAATGCTTCAATGGAACCCAACATGGGCGAACCACAAGGAGTAAATGACAAAGAAGATTTGGCTCCCATGCCTGATCTTGAAGAATATGCAAGAATCTTACAACATCTTGCCATAGAGCAGGAGCAGGATCGCATCAATCTTCGTCATGATCCAGAGCCGGAAGTCCCTGATAATCAGCGGGAACTTTCTCCCTTAACTCCTGAAAATGGAGAAAACAGTTGGATTGATTATCCTATCACATCTGAGGATGAGTCCGATTCCCAACAGTCTGCACTAGGGGCATCTCCTGTCAGGATAACCTGCAATGCAATAGCTCAGGACGACAGTGCCTCTGAAGCTTCCAAAGACACGTACTCCACAACCGGTAGCGTATCTTCCGGAGCTAAATCTTCTCAGGTGACTTCCACTAAGATATCATCCCCTCAGCCCTTGTCTCCTGAAGCTGTGACATCGGAATTCAAGCCTCTGCCGACAGATCATCTTGAAGAAACTTCTGCCAATGAAATCTTCTTCAATGAAAACTCAGTCAATTGGTCCCAGATACCCTATCTCACGGGCGATGTCTGGGCTAATAAAGAAAGGTTGTAGGATGCTGTTCAGGACTTGTTCCCGGAAATTGCTCCGTGCAACACAATCACTGAAGACGCCAATGCTGTTACAGAGACGTCCTCAGCAAAGGATCAACCTCTTGATCCTGAGAACGATCTTCCAAAAGAAGACCCTTCGCTAAAGGCTCTTGTAGTTGTTAGAGGTACCCGTTCTGGCCGGGATTACCACAAAAATTACAATCAACCCTCTTCTTCTTATGTAAATCCTTCGGGAAAGTAAGATGTAAGCGTTCCAAGTGGCAATAATAATGAAAATGCAGGCCCGAAGGAGGCTTTCAAGTAGGACTTGACCGAGCACTTCAAACACATACCTGCACGTCTTCACATCCTTGACTTATTACGAATCTCTCCACAAACTCGTGATAGTCTCATTTCAGAAATACAAAGGCTGAATGCGGATGTCGACAAACATGCCCCACAAGTCCTACAAATTGAAATAGACTATAGGGTCAAAAAATCAAATACTCCCTCAAAGGGAGAAAAGAAGAAAACTGAGGGATCAAGCAATGAATGCCTCTCGGTACAAAAAGCAGCAAGTGCAACAATTGCCTTCGACAAGGATGACCTCCTCCAAGGCGAAACAAAGCACAACCGTCCCTTGTACTTTACGAGGTATGTCAAAGAAATGCCAGTACACAGAGTTCAGATCGATCCAGGTTCTGCACTCAACCTCATCTCTACTTCGGCACTCGAAGAGCTGGGCATCCCACCCAGCAAGCTGAGTCACACGTCCGTATCCATCTTCGGATATGACGGTAGCGCTCAAAGGCCTATCGGCAAAATCAGGTTCAAATTGCAAATCGGTAATCTTATTTCTGAAGTCACTGTGTATGCAATAAGGACCCCTTCATGCTACAATATACTCCTAGGACGCCCCTAGATACATGACAATGGTGTCGTCCCTTCAACTCTACATCAGTGCATCAAGTTCGTTGGCGACGATGGCCTGATACATCAAGTATTTGCAGACAAAAAGCCCTTCAAAGGCAGAGATGTCCATTTTGCAGATGCTCAAATGTATAAAGATGGAAAAGAAGAACAAGAGGAAAAAACAATTCACTTTGCCGACAGTCTCCAGAAAGATAAAGACAAAGCTCCTCAGCAATCATCGGAGGTAAACAAACCCTCCACCAAACTCGAACTAAGCGGCCAAGCTCCCTTCATCATCTCCTTCAAATCTTCAAAGCCTTTGGTAATCACTACCAAAGCAAAGAAGACAAAACAAAAGGCTGGGGGCAAGTTCACTGTCTCCTTTGTGTCTATTATACATGACACAGACTCGGAGTCAGAGTCAGAAGATGACACAGCATCAAGCTAAGCTGATATTCAGCAAGATCAGCTCACTCTCACTCCATTGGAGACACCTACAGACATAGAAGACCCTACGTCGGCTTCCTTTGTTATTCCGGCAACTTCGCCAGAAGAAAAAGTGATTTACTTCCACAGATCAGGAGCATCTCCACTGAACTCTCTGCTTAAACCTTTCCAAAACGAAGGTATGCCTCAGCTATCCCTGTATAGTCCAATGGGACAAGCTATCATGAAGAAAATGGGCTACGACGCTCAAAATCCAACTGGTTTGGGAGGTGGCCGTGGTATTCTCACACCATTGGAACCCACCATGACCAAAAGTCAACCAAAAGATTGGAAAATCCACCTTCAAAAAGGCAAGTCTTCATATGGGTTGGGGTATTATCCTACCGCTCCTATGAGACAGTTGACACCATGGCTGCAAAGTCGCTTTACCGACCAAGACTCAACGTCTCATGAAGACATCGATATCCCTGGATATCTCTTTTAGGAGTTACTCGTCAAAAATCTTGGAAGCTCCTCCAATTGGTATAATTTCTCTGATAATAAAGAGGAATTGCCCGACGACACAGACAAGCGGTTCTCTATCCCAGAAGAACCATCGTCTCCAAAAGAAGTACCTTACTTCAACCCAATTCCAGCAAATGATTGGGACCATCTCATTGCAAGCCTTGAGAAGGATACTGATCAAGAAGATTCATTGACAGAAATAGAGCCCCAGTCTAAAAATGCCTCTGGCACTCTAGAAGGTCTTGTTGAATTGGAAGCCTCTGAAAACTTTGTGGAAGAACCACCTTCAAACCTTCCAACAGAAGACCCTGTTCAAAAGATAGACTTGGAAACACCTGATAACCCACGTCCTATATTCATAAGCAAGAATATAAAGGATGATGAGTTACCCGAGTATATCTCTTTTCTTCGTGAGTTCGTTGATTGCTTTGCATGGTCTTATGCCGAAATGCCTGGCTTGGATCCCGGAGTAGCAGTCCACAAGCTCAACTTACAAAAAGAAATCAAGCCGATCAAACAAGGCCAAAGAAGATTCCGTCCCGACGTGATGGACAAAATTGAACAAGAAGTTCAGAAACTCAAAAACGTTGGCTTCATCCGCGAGGAACAGCATCCTGAATGGTTGGCCAACATCGTCCCTGTGACAAAGAAAAATGGGCAGATAAGGGTCTGTATTGACTACAGAGACCTGAATAGTGAATGTCCTAAAGATGAATTCCAGCTCCCCATACCAGAGGTGATGATTGACAACACCTATGGGTTCGAGCGAATGACGTTCATGGATGGATTCTCTGGCTACAACCAGATAAAAATGCATCCTGAAGATAAAAGGCATACATCATTTCGGACACCATTCGGCGTTTATTGCTACACTGTCATGCCGTTTGGTCTGAAAAATGCAGATGCAACATATCAGAGGGCTATGATGAAAATATTCTAAGATATGCAGCACAAGACGGTCGATTGCTATGTAGACGACCTCGCCATAAAAAGCAGAAGAAAAGAAGACCATCTCAATGATCTTCGAGAAGTCTTCCTCTGACTTCGCAAACACAAATTGCGGATGAATCCACTAAAGTGCTTCTTCTGTGTCTCATCGGGTAAGTTTCTCGGATTCATAGTACGGAAACCTGGAAATGCCATCTCCCAGAACCCTAAGAGAATTAAAAGGGCTTCAAGGAAGACTGGCCTACATTCGACGGTTCATCTCCAATCTATCAGGGAAATACCGCCCATTCTCTCGCCTGATGAAGAAAGGCGTGGACTTTGTCTGGGATGCTGAATGTGAAAGTGCATTTCAAGACATCAAAGCATACCTCATCAAACCTCCAGTGCTGGCTGCCCCCACAACTAGAAAACCATTTATCTTGTACACAAGGGCTCTCGACCACTCGTTGGGTGCTCTGCTCGCACAAGAAAATGACAACGGAAAAGAAGCTGCTCTATATTACCTTAGCCGCATGATGGTAGGTGCAGAGTATCGCTGCTCCCCAGTCGAAAAAGAATGCCTTGCAGTAATGTTCGCTGTACAAAAGCTGCGTCACTATCCGCTGTTGAACACAGTCTACCTGATTTCGAGGATTAACCTCCTAAAGGTCCTTGTCACAAGAGCAGGTTCTCTCAATGCCCGACTGGCAAAATGGTCCATCCTTCTATCACAATTTGATATTAGGTATGTACCACAAAAAGCAATCAAAGGACAAGCTCTGGCAGACTTCCTCGCAGAACATCCATTGCCTAAAGATTCTCCACTCAGGGATGATCTCCCAGACGAATTTGTCTATAATGTGGAAACTTCCTTATCAAATGCTTCCTGGGACATGTGCTTTGACGGTGCAACCAGGATAAATGAAAAAGGAAAGCAAATATCCGGAATTGGCATCCTCTTTGTCAGCCCCGACAAATACATGATTCCATACGCCTTCTCGCTACTGGAACCATGTTCAAACAATGCAGCTGAATACCAAGCCCTGATTGTAGGATTAGAACTCGCCCTCGAATCCGGCATCACCACGCTGGAAGCTTTTGGAGACTCTCAACTGGTCATCAACCAGATGAATCAGAAATATGAATTCAGGAAGCCTGATTTGCTACCTTACTACAATAAGGCGCAGTCGCTTCGACAAAAATTCAACATCTGTCACATCACCCACATCCTCAGAGGTGAAAACATCCGTGCAGATGCTCTGGCTGGACTTGCCGGATCCATGGCAATCCAAGAAGGGGAAAACATGCAAGTCACAGTGTGTCAAAGAAGGATTCTCCCTCCTCTCAACACACACCAAGCAGTTGTTGAATGCCACCAAGTGGTTAGAAGTCGGATGTCCATCGTCAAACCTCCGATTGGCGATTGGAGAGATCCGTTCATTGATTATATCATGTTTGGAATACTACCTGAAGATCCAAAAGAGCGGGTAAGCATCCAAAGACGAGCCCCAAACTTTCATTTGGATATACCTTCAAAAGCACTTTACAGAAAATCCTTTAACGGAGTACTCTTACGCTGCTTATCACAACAAGATGCTGAGAAAACTCTCGAAGAAGTACATGCTGGTCTTTGTGGAGCCCATCAGGCTGGCCCTAAGCTCTACAACAAGATAAAAAGGCTAGGTTACTATTGGCCTACCATGGTAGCTGATGCAATGCAATTTGCCAAGCTCTGCCAAAAATGCCAGATTCACGGAGATTATGTCAACATGCCTCCAGAATGGCTACATCCAACATCAATCTCATGGCCTTTCAAAGCCTGGGGTATGGACATCATAGGTCCCATTTCTCCCCCATCAAGCAAAGCTTATCGCTTCATCTTCGCCGCTACGGATTATTTCTCCAAGTGGTCAGAAGCATTTGCGCTCAGCGAGATGAAGACCTCATCAGTCCTTCAGTTCTTGCGCACCAACATTATTTGTCGCTTCGGCATACCTAAAAGATTCGTCCATGATAACGGACCACAATTCCGAGATCACAGATTCTATAGGTTCTGCGACAAGTACAAGATCCAAAGTTGTCCTTCGATTCCATATAATCCAGCAGCGAACGGACTAGCAGAAGCCTTCAACAAGACACTCTGCAAAATTCTCAAGAAAATGGTCTCTAGTCACAAAAGAGACTGGGGCGACAAACTACTAGACGTTTTGTGGGCCTATCGAACCACCGTTCGAGGACCAACCCATAGCACACAATTCTCTTTGGTCTATGGATGCGAAGCTGTTGTCCCTTTGGAAGTACAAATTCCTTCCTTAAGGGTATCTTTGCAAAATGACATGACGCAAGAAAGCAATGTCAAATTGAGACTCCAAGAACTGGATAATCTCGATGAAAGACGACTCGAAGCTCTACAAAGCATTGAGTTGTACCAAGTACGCATGGCAGGATCTTTCGACAAAAAGGTCAGGCAACGCGCTTACAAAAAGGGTGACTTGATTCTTGCAGTAAAAAGACCCATAGTCTTTGCCCACAAATCCAAAGGCAAATTCGAACCAAAATGGGAGGGACCCTTCGTCATCGACAAAGTCTTCTCCAACGGTGCATACGCACTTCTAAACATGGAAGGAGACAGATCTATGCTGCCCATCAACGGTAAGTTCTTGAAGCGGTACTACCCTTGAAGACTTCCTCAAATGGGTCAGAGCAATATCTACACGGCTAAAGCGTATTTCCAAGGTACTTGCTCGTCAAACCCGCCCCTTTTGAAATTTTCATCTTTATGTTGAAATTTCCAAAAAAAAAAAAAACAATCTCTCAAAACAATGCTTACTTTCATCGTTTTATTGTTCAAAAGAAAAATCAATCCAAGTTTAGGAGCCTCTTCCCAGACTTGACCAAAATTTTCGATCCTTGAACCCAAAATTCATGGTTTGAAACAAAAATCGGGACTAAGGAATTTTCACCCTAGACCGCCTCGGCTTTTACAACCAAAATGGTTTTAAGTCAAAATTTATGACCTTCGTGTCTTTAAACAAAAATTTTGGTTTTTAGAAACCGCGGGGAAGCGACATTCAGTCGATACTCGCAAAACCCAAAAAAACCGGAAGGATGCGAACCCCATTCGATACTTCCAAAACCCAAAAATCGCAAGGAAGCAAACCCCATTCGATACTAGCAAATTTCAAAAATCGTGGAGACGCAATATTCCAGCTGCTATCCACAACCCAAATTTCAAATGGTTTGAGAAAACCTCAAATTTCAAAAATCGCGGAGAAACGACATCAAGTCAGTACCCGCAAAACCAAAAGTTTTGGGAAAAGCAGGGAAGCGACGCTTAGTCGATATTTTCACCCCAATTCGCGAGGAAGCGACATTCCATCGATACTCGCAAAACCTAACCCGCGAGGAAGTGACATTCCATCAATACTCGCAAAACCGAATGAGCAAGGAAGCGACATTCCATCGATACTTGCAAGACCATTCAGCGGGGAGGCGACATTTAGTCGATACCTGCATTTTGAAAACCAAATCCGGCTATAAACGCCAAAAAGCGGCTATAAATGCCAAAACAAAAAAAAAAACTCGGCCATAAACGCCAAAATCTGGCTATAAATGCCAAAATCCGGCTATAAATGCCAAAACAAAAAAAAAATCGGCTATAAACGCCAAAATCAGCTTTCATGCCAATAAAACAAAACTTGGTTTTCAAAAAACTCGGCTATAAATGCCAAAACTCGGCTATAAACACCAAAATTCGGCTATAAACGCCAAAATCCGGCTATAAATGCCAAAACAAAAATTTTTCGGCTATAAATGCCAAAATCGGCTTTCATGCCATATCAAAATCGGCTCTCATGCCACAAACAAAATTTTTGGCTCTCATGCCATCTCAAAACTCGGCTCCTATGCCATTCAAAAATCGGCTTTTACGCCATTCAAAAAACTTTGGCTCTGATGCCATCCAAAAATTTTGGCTCCCATGCCGCAAAACAAATTTTGGCTCTTACGCCACAAAATTAGGCTTTCATGCCATCCAAAATTTTTGTTTTCAAACCATAAAAAAAAAAAAAAAAACCAGCCTTTTCGCCACAAAAATTGGCTTTCATGCCCAAAACAACTCTTTGGCAAAAGATTTTCACAAAATGACAACCTTTTGATCAAATTCTTAAACAAACATTCCCATCAATCTTTTGTGCAAAATTGTTTTCATCAAAAAATGATTTAAGTGAAAGGAAGGGGATACAAAATATAGTACCAAAATTGTTTATACATGGAGGTACCAAAAAAAAAAAAAGAGTCTGTTACAACTCAGGAGCTCAATCCGACATGGTCTTCAACCAAAGGTTCAACTCCTCAAGCAGACCCATGGCCTTAACTTCCAAAGTTTTTAGGCCACGCTTCTTCAAAATATCCCCATAAAACGCGGCCGAATGCCGTGACCCATCTGCAGCACGAGGAAGTTCTTCCCAGAGGACCTGCCACTGCTCATGCTCCTGAGTCTTCCTCCAGACATTACCTTCAGCTTCCTCAACCTGGCGATGAGAGTTCCCTCCTTGTCACGAGCCTCCACAATGGCGGTCCATTTGGCAGCAGCTTCTTCCTCTAAAAGATCAAGACGCTGCCTAACCTCGACGACCTCCTTATCAAGGCGGTCCAAGTCTTGCTTCAGCCCCATGATGGATAACTCAGTAACGTTCTTCTCCCGAACGATCTGCCTCCGAGTCTTCATGACCTCAGTCAGCTCAACTTTGATTGTGCTGGAAGGTTTTATGAACATCTCATCAAAGAAGTCACCATCTGGGAAACTCTTGGTCTCAGTCCATTTGCTCCCCAAGGTGATGATCTCCTCAACAAAATCCTTGGCGCTTGCGATGTCCAGACCGACTTCTTTGCTATCAGCGAGGATGTCCTGCACATGCTTGATCATGCCAAAACCAGCTTCCAAATGACCTGAAGAAAGAGTCTCAACCCATGAGCTCAAGACAGTCTTCAACACCTTCCTTGCATACTAAAGGTGCGGTGCAGATGAGGATTTGCCATGCTCTGGTGCCCGACTGCCCACGTCATGCTCCATTGGAAGAGTAATCAATAAACTCTTTCCAACGGAAGAAGCTGACTCATTGAAAGAAGAAGAAGCCCCTACTTCTGGATCAGCAGCAGGTGTCCCCTGTTCTGGCTCTGAAGAAGATGGAGGAATCTCTCCTGCTGCTTCACAATCTGTCAAAAAAAAAAGAAAGAAAAAAAAGAAAAGACAAAAAGGTATGAATATGATCTTGTCAAAAATATATCAAAAAATATATCAAAATTATTATTGCAAATATACCTGCTTCGACGACCGGCGGAGTACTCTCTGCCTCTTTGAGCTCATCCGAAGCATCATCAAAAGTTGCGTCCATGGATGGCTCGAAATCGTCGGAATCCTCTGGCAAGTCAGCTACATGTTAGCAAATGACAGCAAAAGAAGAAAAAAAAAAAAAAAGCAAAAGCCAAAGCAAATCATACCAGGTGAAGGTTCTGGAACCACTCCAGAGTCCCTGGGCTCTTCCTCAGATGCTACGACTGGATCCGTCATCGCCTCATCGGCAGGAACCTCAGGCATCACCAGGTCATCATCCTCTGCTAAACAAAGAAGCAGCGGATCAAAACAAAATCTTTCACAAAAAAAAAAGAAGAAACAAAGGAAAGAAAGGGGATCATACCAGCTATCTCCTCTTCTCTGCTTCTCTTCTCCGGAGGCTCGTCAGCATCCTCAGACACCTCCTCAGCAATGGTGAGAGGAACTTCGAGATCAGAAGGACTATCGTGCCGTCTCATGTTACGGCGTTGTCCTCTCCTCCTCTTGCCTCGGCGGGTCAATCTGCTCGACGATCCTGCCCCACTATCAACATCAGGCCTCTCACAAGAGTCCTCACTGGATGGTCTACTTTTCTCAGTAGACTCCATGGAAGCCTTCGTATGCTCTGCCTGTATCATAGCATCGATCTCGGCCTCCTCCTCCTCCAGCTGTCTCAAGACCTCACCAGGAATCCCTTGTGCAGCTCCTGATCTGATGATGTCCTACCCGTTGAGAAAGCCTAGCTTGTGCTTCTCTCCAGAAAGGAAGGCCAAAATTTCCTCTCGACGGACACCATCCGATTTGCCAAGACCTTTCCCAGGAGATTGCTTAATATCGAGCTCTTTCTTGGAAAGCCCGCGGTGCACTGAAAAGCTCTCCACGAACCACTTCGTGAAGCCAGCAATCCGGAAAGTGGGCAGCTTAGGATAGGAAATCATGGCGGTAGTGTCCTCTGCACTGTAAAAAGCCCATGCATTTCTCCCATCCTGCAGACCTCCAAAATGCTTCACCATACTCGAAGGCGCTCCAACAACGCCTTGAGAGAAGCCAAGCTGCAATGCAAAACGTGAAGGAACATACGGTTGGATATCGACGAAAAAATGTCTGCGGTACACCATCGTACCAACCCGTATGTTGAAAAGCCACCTCTTCTCCGCGTCTGTCAAAGCATAGTGTCTTCCCGACCCTGCCCTGGTCGAATCACGGGAGACACCAAAGTCAAAAGCCTTTTTCCGCAAGCCCGGAGAAAGCTTCACTGAAGACTGCCCAATCTCGACGTCCCTAAATCGTCGGATCCTTAAACGGGCAGATAAAAGTGATTCGTGAACGGCTGTCCCTCTAGCCAAACGAATCATAAAGGGATCTTCGTCCTGTGCAACTCCCAAACGTTGGAAGTTAGGACAGTGGTATACATACCACGAATAGAAGATGTGGGCAGAAAATACCCTGTTCATGGGAAGCCCAAGCCGAACCAGGAAAGCAGCAGCCTGCAGTTTGGTACACAAATAGGAGTAAAGAGCAGGTACCAAAGCCAGCCGCTCTCCAAACGCCATCTGACGAGCCGGAAAAATACAGTGCGGCCTGATGTGCGTCCCATCTCCTCCAGCAAAAACAGCCTCACCCAGCTAGTAAGTGAGGTAAACAGCGAAATCTCTCCGCAACGCAATGTCAGGATAAATGGCATCCGTGCTTGCGAAGAACTTCTTAAAATCTTCTCGCATAGCAGCGATCTTCTTCAAACTTGATGCTTTAGCCCTAACATCCTGGGCCATGCCATCAGAAGAATCCCCGTTGTCAAAAAAGTTGGAGCTGCAACTTCTCCAACTACTGCATCTAACTTTCGAGCCCTCCTTCTCCTTCAAAAAATCATAGAAGGCGACGAGCTGAAAGTACACAAGCCTAAACTCCTCAGATTGCTCCTCAAGGACGCTGTCAATAGGCATAAACTCCTCATAGAGTTTGCCAAGGATAGGCAATCCGGTGATGGCGCTCAGTTCCTTCAAAGAAAAACCAATCTCACCATTCGTCACAATGAAGGTGTTGGTTTGTGGAAGGAATGACTCCAACATGGCCATGAAAGCCTCATCGGAGAAAACGACGGTTTGCCAAAAAGCACGAACCGCGTCAAAAATCTCGGCCTCCGGAAGAACGGCCTCACCAATCCTCAGGGTGTGATCAGTCCATGACTCCCAGCTCAAGTCAGCACTAAAACGGCCACGAAGTCGAAAAGGCTTCACCCAATTGCTGCCGTCACCCCGAAAAACGCCAAGGCCCACCTGTATCAAATCAACCGATGGATCAGAACCTTGGTAGCCACTGGCTGGCATCAACATGTCCATACGGACAGGTGGCTTCTCTACAAAACCGGAAGGTCCACCAACAAAAACCCCGGTCTTGATCACACTGGTCCTCTTCACCTAGCTCGGAGGATCTTCCCTCTTAGGGCACGTGGGAGAAAGGCTCAGGATCGAGATGGTCCGATCAAAAGACGACCGGGTAGAAATAGTTCTCTCCTCACCATCTGCCGTGTAAGAGAACTGAAAACATCTCCTTTGGTATGTCAAGTCGTCGGGGACTGCATCACCGAAGAAAAAGGTAGGCTTGAGCACAATGCTCTGATCGTCCGTAACCCAAGGACGACCGCTTACCATGATCTTATAGAACTCCTCATCTTTGAGAGCGATCTATCGCTGTCTCATCTCATCATGATTGAGGGAATCTCATTCTTCCAAGTTTTTCTCCACAAACTGGACCTTCTCCCAAGCCTGCTGAACGGCAGCATTGGAAGATCTAGCAGACCGACGAGGTGCGTCAGTAACAGGACCTTTACCTTTGTTCGTTCTAGAAGAACTACCTGCAAAAGGTGGAAGAGAAAAGATCAATCAACATCAAAATGACAGAATTCTGCTACAAAAATTCTAGCAAAATTTTGACATGGTTCCAGGGCAATTCCGAAGAAAAGGAAAATACTCCGAAAAGACAGGAAGCCTGAAGATGAGCTCAACATCGCTGCGAGCTCATAGTCAGTGGAGAATTCTCAAAGAAGGCTTGAACTCAACATCGCTGCGAGAACAAGCCAATCTCATCAAACTTCTTCAAAATCTGGAAAAGAGCTCAACATTGCTGCGAGCTTCAGAATCCAAAAATTGCAAAACTTCCTCAAAATCCAGCAAGACCGAGAAAGAGCTCAACATCGCTGCGAGCTCAAAATCCCGATACTTGCAAAAGATTTTCAGGTATGCATCATTATATTTCCAAATCTATTTACCAAAACTCATGCATCAAAAAAATATCATCATGCATTAGATGCTAGGAAAACCTTGACCAAATTTTGACCAATTCCAACCCAATTTGGTCGAAACCAATCAAACCTTGTCCAAATCAAAAATCATGTTGGCTTGACCTAGAGACTCTAGCCTTTTATCTTGATGCATCAAAAAGAAAAAAAGAGAGAAAGAAAATGCATACATATTGAAATTGCATAGCCTCATTATCATAGTGATCAAACAAGGAAAAGGAAAAAGAAAGAGAGAGAAAAAAAAAATCTCAGCAAAAAAAAAAAAAATTTGGCCCACAGGCCGTGGCCCATTGCCATGTGGCAGTACGGTCAGGTCCATACGGACCTGTCCGTACAGCCAGAAAAAAAAAAGCAACAAAAAAAAAGAAAAGAAAGACGCTGAAAAAAAAAAGAAATCAACGTGGAAAAAAAATAGAAAAAAAGAGAGTACACGGTTTTAAAAAAAAAAAAGAAAAAGAAAACCGTGGAAAGAGAAAAAAAAAAAGAAAGAAAAAAAGAAGCACGAAAAAAAAAGAGAAGGAAAACGTGCATGAAAAAAAAAGAAAAAGAAGAAGAAAGAAAAGAAAAGAAAAAGAAGAAGAGAAGAAAAGAAAAAAAAAAGAATGAAGAAGCTACTTCTACAATGGAGATTCTTGAGGAGGAAGAAAACTTACTTGAAGCCATTGATGGAGAAGAAGAAAAAAAGCTTGGAGATCCTTGAAGAAGAGAAAGCACTTCTTATCTTGGAGAGCACTCTTGAAATTTTCTTGCAAAAAGAAAGCAATGGAGCAAAAGCATCAACCCTCTTGATTTTATAGAAGAGAGCAAGCCAAAAGAGGAAACAAGGAGAAAGAAAGGAGGTAAGTGCTAAAATTTAGCTACTTTCCCAAAAAGAAAGATATTTTGAGAGAATCTTTCCACAAAAAGAAAACTTAAGAAATTCTCTCCAAGTAAAGATATTTTTAGATATTCTCTACACAAAAGAGATATTTTTAGATATTCTTTACAAATATGACACCATATGAGATCTAGGCCATCTCCAAAGCCTAAGGTCCCATGGGTTAGCCCATATGAGCCAGGTTTGACCACCTAGGCACTAAAAGTGGCTTTTAGTCAAAATATTCCTCTTACCAAGAGCAAAAAAAAGAAAAGAGCAAAAAAAGTCCCATGCCTCTTTTGAGTTGATGGGACCATTCAAAAAAGAAAAGAAAAGAAAGTCCCATGAGTTTCTAAAAACCAAACCATCCAACCTCATGAACCAAATTGAGCCAAAATCTTGAAATTGACATTTCACAAAACCAGATTCCGGTCCCCTAGCTCGCCACATACAGCTTGTTAGGTCACAAGACCAAAACCAAAATCAAAATCCAAACCAAACCAAAACCAACAACCCCAAATCTGACCCCCCAACCTGCCACATACAGCTTGTTGGGTCACAAGGTCAAAATCAAAATCAAACCCAGACCCCCTAACCTGCCACATACAGCCTGTTAGGCCACAAGGTCAAAATACAAAAACCAAAATCCAAACACCCCATGTCATTTTCAAAACTTTGCCCTGAGATAGTACGTGATCCCTCTCGCTACCATAAAATTCCCCCGGAAACTCAGAAGGCTATTCAAAAAAAAAAAAATGCTCAAGACTCTTGGTCAAGTTGGAATCTCTCCTCGAAGTTTCTCTTCGAGGCACATCGACTCCAAAAAGCTACTCGTCGTTGTACCTCGAGGGGGCATTTGTTGACACCAAAAAAGTCAATATGTCTCCTCAACATCGAGAAGCCTCCTGAAGCTGCATCCTGCTAAAAATAGGCAAGGCTACTTCAAGCATCAAATTTTGTCAGAATCAGACAGAAAGTGAGAGATCCTTCAAGACAGCTAAAATGAGTGGCTTCAACATGCTTCCAAAAGGCTGCACGTCAAATTTCAGGTCATTCCGACAACGTTTGACCAGGTTTCGATGCTCCGAGAGAAAATCAAGCCTACCGGCGGCGGAGCAACCCGGGACCATGACATCCAAAATGGAGCCCATGGAACGTCTCAAAATGACTCCAATAGGCTCCCCGTCAAATTTCAGGTCAATCGGACATCGTTTGACCACATATCAAAGCTCGGCATTTTCCCCGCAGCAAATCAAGTGAAGCATCGATGGGACCCCAAACGGCTTCAAAACTTAAATAAAAGCCCATGGTTGGTCCTATCCACTACTCAAGAAGCTTCACCTCAATTTTCAGGTCATTCCGACATCGTTTGACCTAGTTTCGACGCTTGACGGAAAATCGGCTACAAAGTCTTCGGCTTTCCCCAAAAATGGGAAACTTTGTGCCCCGATTTCGCGCGGGTTCTCGTCAAGTTTTCTCCAAGAAAATAAAGTCAATAATTGAGGAAAATTTTTAAGAAAAATACAGAAGGAAAAAGGAATGAAAAAGACGGAAAATCGGCAGAAAACGGAGCTCGGCGACCAAAGGGCAAAAAACCCTAAGGGGCCGGCGACCCTGGCCCATGGTCGCCCGGTGACCCTGGAAATCCGGGTCGCCGGATTTTGCACCAAAGTGTCCGTTTTCCGATTCTTTTCGCGTTTCGGGTGTTCCGGCCTCTGTGATTTTCGGAAAATGCAATGTTTGATGCTTGAAAACGACTGATCTTCGTCGACATCTCGGATCCGCCTTCAAAAGCATGAAATCATCACCGATCGCCTCAATATCGCCAACCGGCTGACCAAGAAAGTGCACTTTCTGTCCGACCGATCGTGAAATCGACAAGAAAGATGTCACCGACCCGCCAACATCAATCTATGTCTGAAATTGCACTGCAATCCGACATCAAACAATGTGTGGATCCACCTGTGATGATCGCAAGAAGAATCTCAAAAGGCGCAGCGCGGCCCGCGACTCTTCACATGCCCTGGCGACCACTTAATGACGTTAATTGACCCGTTTATGACAACTTAATGCAGTCATTAACTCATTATTTTGGACGGCCCAATCAGATTCAAGCATTTGGGAGTTACAAATCCAAGCAATCATGGCATTAAACCCATGAAACTCCCATCATCATGAAGATTAAAGGCGATTAAATGCCCACTACCCTTCATCGGCCAATCACAAGCTATGAAAAAGGAGTTACAAAATCAAATGATAAAAACTTGTAACTCCTCATCATGGCCATCAATGCCCATAAATCACCTCATGGCTACCAAAAGCCTATAAAAGGAGGTCGGTTCCAAGAAGAAAAGAAGGAATCCCAAGTGCAATCCCAAGCTTTGAAAATCCAGAAAATCCAAGAGAGAGACGAAGTCCTGCTGCTTTGCTCCCAGAAGCACTACAAGGTGATCAGCGTCCCTTGGGGGGCCACACCCCCAAGGTCCTCTCCTTCTACAACATGGCCTAAACGCGGCTTTTCAGCCCGTTTACTCAGTTTTTCATTGGATATAGGACCTCCTCTTGGTCCTTGTCCTTTAAAAAACTGAGGTTAGGAGCCAAGCCGAAGAATCGAAGCATCAACCGTTCTCATTTGAAGGACGATGGCGAAGTCCATACATGACTTGCGACCGTCGATCTCAACGTGTCCCCACAATCTACTGAGAAGTTAGATCCCTTTTCTTCATTTTCTATTGTAGTTTGTATTTTTTAAAGAGACAAAAAGAAATCACAATTCTTATCTTTCATATTTGATGAGTTTTGTAAAATCGCCTTTCACTGCAAACAAACAAAAAAGCGCCTCCTACGGCATTCTCAAAAAAACAAACTTGGCTCTTTACTTAATATTTATGCAATTTGAAAAGTTAGAAAAAAGAATTGATTTTCTTTCTACTTGTGAAGGTGAATCTCCGGATCATCACCATTCCAAATTCTAAGTAGAAAGTAAATCTGGCATACCCGTACAAAAATGTTGATACCCGCATTTTCCCTCCTCCGTCGAGACCCAGGTCAGCCCCCGGGGTGCGGAAGGAGAGGACGGAAATTCCGAGGGTCCATCAGGCGGCCGGGGTGTGGTGCCCAGGTGGAATTCAACAAGCTTCGAAAGTTCATAATTTTTGACCCGTTGGTCGGATTTTGGAGTTCTACATACCGTCGGAAAGCTCTCAAAGCGTAGAATCCAATGGTCCACATATCCTAATGATTAGAGGTCAAAAAGAAGGAGGCATTGGGATCAATGGATCTAACTCCCTAACATAGGCTGATTGGGTGACATTTAGGCAGGCTAAGCGTAATCTTTGTGGGAATTGACCTAAGTATGTCCTAAGTGGTCTGTAATACGTATAATTAGTGTCATGGTCCGCTCCTTGCATAAGTAGTGAATTTGACTCAGGATCTCAACGCGATTTGGCTTTTGTCTCACGAATTTCTAAAAACCGTCGAACAAAGTCTATAACTATCAACAAGCAGATTCATCATCATTAATTAATCTGAATTATGCCATTAATCATTCAATTATGGGTGAAATGGGGGCACCGCTATATATAACATGTATTTAAGGCTATCAAAGGGGCCAAATGACGTGTCTACATGCATGATTTCTTCTCTTGACTTTTCTTACCCTTTTCGCTGTAAAATCTTTGTAGAAGGCTTTTACATGCTTTAATTGAAATTTTCCCTAACAAATTTGGACTTGGAACTTGTTTTTTTTTTTTTTTTAAATTCCCTCTATGTCCGATAATCATTTGTTTGCTCAGTTATACACGATGGATCATTTCAGTTCAGACCCATCCATTGTCGCGACCCTGGACGGGGTTATCGGGACCTAATCCGGGATCGGGACTAGTGTTGGATGAATGTAAGTGAACGAATGTTTGGTGCTGTAAAACATAACATGCATACACGGGTCTATAAATAACAGAATACTACCCGTGCACCTGATTTCCCACAGGTATCCGCGGTGAGGATATCACAACCATATAATACTTTTGTTTAAGTGCGAAAACGGGTGTAGCAAATCAAGTATGTGATTCATTTCCACAATAACAAGACTGGTGACACATATGAATAACAAGTATCAGAATGAGCAATGATCATTAGCACTTTCCAAAAGTAAAGGTTAATATTTATACAAATATCAGTTAATTAACATTTCCTAAAAATAGAGGCCAACAATGGCCAATACAACCCCAAAATAGTTTCCCAAAAGAATGAGTTATCCATAACTCCAAAATGAATCGAATCTCGAAGCAACTGAATGTCTAAATGACATCATCGGCGTGCCATTCGACTAAACGCTGCGGTTCACCGACCGCCTCCTCGTGCTCCTCCTCGGGATAACCAACGTCTAGACTTGAGTACCAAAGAAATGGGTCAAATACGACGGTTTGGCAGGTGGGTGAAAAGATATAACAATAAAACTATAAACGAAATTACCTTGGAAAACATTTAAACCTGTTTAAACAATAACTTCCATAAAAGAAACGAACCATTTAATGAAAATCATATATGCAATATAAAGGATGTAAAGGTATCCAAGGAAACGGGAACAGGCAAGATGGCAATCACACAAAGCTAAGTCCTCTATCACTGAAGTGACAAGAGTATATCAAGGCGTTGACCTCAGTTACCGAAGTGAGGAGGTATAACGAAATTTACCTATACATATATAATAATAGACACATGACCATGGTAGCAAGCCGAGCATCAAGAACCATGGTAGCGAACCAGGGTATCAGGACAAGACCACAGTAATAACCGGGTAGCGGGATCCAAACTGCAGCTGACGAGACAAGAGGGGGATCACTAAGTCAGTGGATCAAACTGACAAGGTTATCCAAGCTTAGTGGTGCCGACTCATAGGTCAAATAATAGAAATCAAGACATGTGTAAAATACATAAAGTGCAAGTAAATAAACGGGCGGGGTGGGGTGCTCAAAGGCATAACTATCATTTCATGTCGGGTATTGCACTTTAGGACTAGTAACTGTTACAGGTACATTTCAATGCTTTCCGGGATAACAATCATATAGTGTAAATCTCGGGAACAAGGAAATACAAATGAACTATTGGAATTTCGGGTAAAATATCAAGTTCAAGATTTGTTCAAGGTGAATAGGGATCTCGTATGTCAATTTTAGTAATAACTTGGTACTCCTTGAATTTTGGGACATCCCGAGCTCCTTATACACCTTGGAAATTTTTCCAAAAGCTTCAATGAATCTTTGTGATGTGGTTTCTTTCCTGCTCCAACATAATCTTAAATGAATAGTGCGCATCGCTCTCAAAAAAGGTTCACAAGCGATTGGGACGGGAACTCCCTTTTTTCTCTCCATTTTCAAATTCCTAGCTAAGGTCGGCTACCTGGCGGTTAGCTGGCGGCTAGTCGCCAATGGGCTCGGCGGTTAGCCGCTAGCTGACCACGGGGCTAACCGTGGCTGACTTGACTGAATGCAGCATACTGGAATTGTGACCGCCTAAGTTCAGTTAGCTGGCGGTTAGCCGCCAATGTGCTTGGCAATTAGCCGCTAGCTGATCGCGGGGCTGACCGCGATTTTAGAGGAGAAAAGCAGCTCTCTAGAATTGTAACCGAAATTGGTTCGTTTAGCCACCAGTCACCAAGCAGCTAGTCGATATGCATTTATTTCCAAAATTCAATGCAAGTAAAGAATGAATAGTGAAATCATATGCATTTCTCATAAAAACCATTTAACACTCTTAATATCTATTCATCCAGTTGCCTTGGGTCTCTAATCAAGCCAATCAAGCTCTAAACTCTCTTCCAAGCAAAGATTCCAAGCTACACAAAAAAATCCCTAAAACAAAACCCTAAAAGAGTCAAAACATGGGATGGGGAGGAAGAAGCTTCAATAATGGAAACGGAGATTCTCTTAGGCTAGGAGAACATAATATCAAAAGAGGGGAAGGATAACTTACATGAAAGTTCTTCAAAATGCTAGGTTAGTTCAAAAGGAGGTCTTAGAGTAGGTAATTTCTTCCACAAATGCTATTAAGAGAGAGTTCTCAAGGAGATGAAGAGGGCGATGACCTCAAATCTCCTATTGGTGCACGCTTGGGAGTGGATTGAGGATGGACAAGCAATAAGAAAAAGAAAGAAGGGAGACCCTAGCTTGGGGTCTGGTTTGAGCTGGAAAAAGGGTAATGAGGAAGAAGGGTTTCCTTATAAAGCAAGTGGGGAGTGGGTTCCACCACTAGAAATCTTTGTGGGCTGAAATCATGGTTTTCGGGACTTCGAACGAATTCGACGAAAAAGGGAAAAATGATCACCGAAATATCAAGTTTTCAAAAAGTATATGTTTCGAGGGTTTCGGGGATATCAAATTTTGGGTACAGATTTAGTGTAAAATGATTGTTTTGCCCTCAATGCTAGGAAAGTTGGGTTTCGGGGTTCCGGACGGGGACGGGATCAACATGAAAGTTGTAGAGATTAACAAAATGAGTAAAACTGGGTTGACATAAAAATTACCGAAATCTCGAATAATCCCCCAAGTAAACGCAAAGTCATAAAAGGAACCCCAAAAGGGCCCCACTAATCACAAAGGCACTCGAAATTCCCCAAAGCTATAACAAAAGCTATTATATTCCCAACTTAACCAAAATCCACTAATCACGCTTAAGACCAACACAAGACTTAATTAGTACTAATCAAGGTCACTCAGGTCGGGGTCTTACATCCTCCACCCCTTGGGACATTTAGTCTACCAAATGAAATACACAACTCACCTTTGGTAGTAGATGTGGATACTTCTTATGCACTTGATCCCGTAGTTCCCATGTTGCTTCTTCCGGTCCATGATTTTCCCATAGCACCTTTACCCACTGTATAGTATGTGTCCTCAACTCTTGTTCTTTTCTATCAATGATCTGAACGGGCTTCTCAACATATGTCGCATCCTCTCGGATTTCCAAAGGCTCATGCCAGAGTACATGCAAAGGTCAGGGACGTACTTCTTTAACATTGACACATGAAAGACATTGTGTACGCCGGAAAGCTCGGTGGTAAGGCTAATCTATGAGCCACATCACCAATCTTGCTTACAATGTCATACGGTCCAATGTATCTCCGTGATAGCTTGCCTTTCTGCCCAAATCTCAAAGTTCCTCTAGTCGATGATACCTTCAAGAAAACTGTCTCCTTCTTTGAAGTGTAGATCCCTTCTGCGAGAGTCTGCTAGCTTTTCTGTCTACTCAGGGCTACTTTCAGACGTTCTTGGATCAACTTGACTTTGTCACTGGTCTCACTCACTATGGTTGGCCCATGGAAACTGTGAATGCCGACTTTTTCCCAACACACAGGTGTCCTACACCTTCTGCCATACAAAGCCTCAAAAGGCGCCATTCCGATGCTTGAATGGTAGCTGTTGTTGTAAGCGAACTCGCACAATGGTAGGGTCTCATCCCATTGAGTCTTAAAGTCTAATACACAAGCACGGAGCATATCCTCAAGGGTCTGAATTGTCCTCTCTGACTGGCCATCTGTTTGAAGGTGATAAGTTGTGCTGAACTGTAGCTTCGCACCCATAGACTCATGTAGTGTCTTCCATAATCTCGAGACGAATCTTCTGTCGCTGTTGGATGTGATAGAAACTGGCTGTCCATGTCGACTAACAATCTCACTAACAAATAACTCTGCCAAAGGTAGCATGTGCATCTTCTTTCTTGTCCTCATAGGAATGAAATGAGCTGATTTGGTGAGACAGTCTACAAAAACCCATATCGCATTGTTGCCTTTGCTGGTCCTCAGTAGTCCCGAAATAAAATCCATGGTAATGTGCTCCAATTTCCATTCTGGAATCTCTAATGGCTGTAGCAACCCTGGAGGCTTCTGATGCTCTGCATTTATCAACTGACAAGTCATACAACGAGAGACAAATGCTGCAATCTCTCTCTTCATGTAGTTCCACTAAAATCTTCCTTTCAAATTCTGATACATCTTTGTGCTGACTGGATGCATGGAATACTTCGTACTGTGAGCCTCGGTCGTGATGTCATTCCTCAAACCTTCAATGTTAGGCACGCACAGACGATCACGGTAGTATGAAACTCCATCAACAATACGAAAGTCAGGACATTCTACTATATGCTCTGAAATCTTAGCTAACTCTGGATCTTGCAATTGACTATCTTTGATCTTCTGGATGAAAGAAGGCTCTGACACTGACATGTTGGCTAACAATACACCCTTCCTTAGTGGCTGGAGGTCTATTCTCAACTCCTCAAATTGTTCAAAAATACAAGTACCACTTAGATTTGCCAAGCCTACTGGTTTTCTGCTCAAGGCATCGGCAACTACATTTGTTTTCCCCGGGTGGTACTTGATTGGAAAATCATAATTCTTGATGTATTCCATCCATCTCCTCTGCCTCATGTTCAGTTCTTTCTGAAAAAATAAGTATTGCAAGCTGCGGTGATCGGAGTGGACTTTGAACTTCTCTCCATAGAGGTAATGTCTCCACATTTTCAATGCAAAGACGACTGCTGCCAATTCAAGATCATGGGTTGCATAGTTTTTCTCGTGATCTTTCAATTGCCGGGATCCATATGCAATGACTTTTCCATCTTGCATCAACACACAACCAAGTCCAACATTCGAAGCATCGGTAAAAATGGTAAAATCACCGCTTCCGGATGGTAAAGTGAAGACTGGTGCGGTGGTCAATCTCTTCTTTAGCTCTTGGAAACGAACTTCACATCGATCTGTCCACACATATGGCACATTTTTCCTTGTCAACTTTGTCAAGGGTGACGCAATCGACGAAAATCCTTGCACAAATCTTCGGTAATAGTCTGCCAATCCTAGAAAACTTCTGATTTCTGACACATTCTTCGGTCTCTCCCACTTCACTACTGCCTCAATCTTGGATCTACTGACAATCCTTCTTTGGAGATGATGTGCCCCAAAAATGCTACTTGCTCTAGCCAGAATTCACACTTATTAAGCTTCTCATACAGTTGATTCTCTCTCAGAAGTTGTAATGCTATCCTCAAGTGTTCTTCATGCTCTTCTTTGGTCTTGGAGTACACCAGAATATCGTCAATGAACACTACTACAAATTGATCCAAATATTGTGCAAATATCTTGTTCATTAATGCCATGAACACTGTCATTGCATTTGTCAACCCAAATGGCATCACTAAGAACTCATAGTGGCATATTTCGTCCAGAAAGTTGTCTTCAACACATCTGATTTTCTGACTCTCAGCTGATGGTAACCGGATCTCAAATCAATCTTCGAAAAATATGAAACACCTTATAACTGATCAAACAGTTAATCTATCCTCGGCAATGGGTATTTGTTCTTGATGGTCACTTGGTTCAATCTCCGGTAATCAATACACATCCTCATGGAACCATCTTTCTTCTTGACAAACAAAACTGGAGCTCCCCATGGTGAAATGCTCGGTCTCACAAAACCTTTGTCTAATAATTCTTGCAACTGTATCTTCAATTCTCCCAATTCCGCTGGAGCCATTCTATAAGGTGCAATCGAAATCAGAGCAGTCCTTGGTAATAACTCAATAGTGAAACCAATTTTTCTGATAGGTGGTAATCCTAGAATCTTCTTCAGAAACACATCCGGGAATTCCCAAACAATAGGGATCTCCTCCACCCCTTGGCACCGTTTATCCTCCGTGATAAACGCCAAATAGGTTTCACATCCACTTTTCAAAAGTCTATCAGCTTTCAACGCTGAGACAAACCCTGCACGAGGATTCCTCCTCTCTCCTGAAACAACACTCCTACTGGTGTCTCATCTAATTTGAAGGTGATGGTCTTATGGAAACAATCCATTGTGGCATGATACCCTGCCAACCAATCCATCCCTAAGATGATATCGAAATCATGCATCTCCAATAAAATGAGATCTATGGGTAATACAACCTCTCCTATCTGAACTGTGCAACTAGGGTAAAAGGTTCTACATATAACTTGTTTACCTACTGGGGTTGCCACAGTCAAAATGTACTCAAGTTCTCTATCATGCACATCAATCAACTTAGAAAATTCATGGGATATAAACGAGTGTGTAGAGCCAAGGTCAAATAAAATCCTAGCTTTAATATTACAAACGAGGAGTGTACTTTCCACTACATTTCCCGCTGCTTCTGCATCCGCTCTATTGACCGCATAAACTTTTCCTCGCTGTTGTGGCCTGACAGGAGCCTGTTGTTGCCTACCTTGAGGGACATTTCTATCTTGTTGTGGTGGACACTGATTTTGATGTTGTCCTTGCTGACGGGACTGCTACTGCTGCTGAGGTCTATACTATTGCGGTGGTGCCTACTGCTGAAGTGGCCTTGCCTAATTTTGGACAACCATTGCATTCTGTGGTGGTGCTGGACGCTGTGCTCCCTACTGTTGTTGATTCTGCCTGTTCTGTCTTGGACAGTCCTTCATCTGATGGTTCAACGAACCACATCTAAAGCATGCTCCTGAAACGGTACGACACTGGGCACTCTCATGATTCTTCCCACAATGAATATAAACAACTTGATTCTGAGCATTCTGCTCTGGCCTATACCTCTTGTGTTGCTGCTACTGATTTTTCTTTTGGTAGTTCTGCTGATGAGCTTGCCCCTTGCCCTAAACTCTGAGTATCTTGAGGTAAAAGTTTTCAAACTTGTAGGCTCTCTTGATCGCTTCTTCGAAGGTGGCAGGTGGCACTACTCCAGTAGCATCTCTTTCAATGATGGGATTGAGTTCTTCGAGGAACTTAGCAATGTTTTTCTCAACTGTGTCTACTAACTCTGTAGCATATCTAGACAATCTCTCGAACTTAGTAAGGTATTCGAGAACCATCATATTCCCTTGTACAAGCTGTTGGAATTCTACTACCTTTTGTCCCTTGACGTGAGTGGGTACATATTTATCTCTAAATTGCCTCTTGAAGTTTGCCCAAGCCACTACGTCTGCCATAGTTCTATATTCTTCCCTCACTATCTTCCACCAAATGTCTGCCAAGCCGGTGAAGAGTGATGCTGCAAATTTTACTCTCCCACCTCCCATACATCTGAGGACCTCAAAGATGTTCTCGGTATGCTCCAACCAATCGTCTGCATCCAGTGGATCTTCTGTCCCAACAAAGTCCTTCGAAGCTCTCTTTCTAAACCATTCAAATAAGGCATTTGGGTCATGCTCTCTTTGAATGATAACAATTGCGGGTTGAGGTTGAACCGGTTCTAGCCTTCTTTGTAAGACTTCTAGCAACTGTCTCTACTTCTCTGCCAACTTTCTGGCGTGGTCTTCATCTTTCTTTAGCATCTGCTCTTGTAGTCTAGCTTGGTTCTCATTTGCCTGACGCTTCTGATCAAGCATAGTCTGCATCATTAGCTGAAACTGGTTTTGCATAGTGTTATCGACCAAATCATCCTCAATTGGCCCCGTGTGATCATTGTTACTTGCGGTGGGGTTGCCATTTATCGGTCGCTTACGAGGTGGCATGATGTTACAAAAGAAATTGTTAGCACATAATAATCAAATAAGGGTCACACATTGCTCACGCGATACTAACTAACGAAAGGTCTAACGAATCCTCGCCACATCCTTAGGATTTATAGTTTCTTTTAATTGCTTGAAACACGTCTCGCTCTGATACCAGTCTGTCGCGACCCCGGACCGGGTTATAGGGACCTAATCCGGGATCGAGCCTAGTGTTGGATAAATGTAAGTGAACGAATGTTTGGTGCCATAAAACATAACATGCGTACACGGGTCTATAAAGAACATAATACTACCCGTGCACGTGATTTCCCACAGGTATCCGCGATGAGAATATCACAACCATATAATACTTTTGTTTAAGTGCGAAAGCGTGTAGCAAATCAAGTATGTGATTCATTTCCACATTAACAAGACTGGTGACACATACGAATAACAAGTATCAGAATGAGCAATGATCATTAGCACTTTCCAAAAGTAAATGTTAATATTTATACAAATATCAGTTAATTAACATTTCCTAAAAATAGAGGCCAACAATGGCCAATACAACCCCAAAATAGTTTCCCAAAAGAATGAGTTATCCACAACTCCAAAATGAATCGAATCTCGAAGCAACCGAATGTCTAAATGACATCATCTGCGTGCCACTCGATTAAACGCTGCAGTTCACCGACCGCCTCCTCGTGCTCCTCCTCAGGATAACCAACGACTGGACCTGAGTACCAAATAAATGAGTCAAACACGACGGTTTGGCAGGTGGGTGAAAAGATATAACAATAAAACTATAAACGAATTTACCTTGGAAAACGTTTAAACATGTTTAAACAATAACTTCCATAAAAGAAACGAACCAAGGAAACGGGAACGGGCAAGATGGCAACCACACGAAGCTAAGTCCTGTATCACCGAAGTGACAAGAACATATCAAGGCGTTGACCTCAGTCACCGAAGTGAGGAGGTACAAAGAAATTTACATATACATATATAATAATACGGGGCATGACCACGGTAGCAAGCCAGGCATTAGGAACCATGGTAGCAAACCGGGGTATCAGGACAAGACCACGGTAATAACCAGGTAGCGGGATCCAAACTGCAGCTGGCGAAACAAGAGAGGGATCTCCAAGTCAGTGAATCAGACTGACAAGGTTATCCAAGCTTAGTGGTGCCGACTCATAGGTCAAATAATAGAAATCAAGACATGTATAAAATAATCAAGTGCAAGTAAATAAACGGGCGAGACGGGGTGCTCAAAGGGACAACTGTCATTTCATGTTGGGTACTGCACTTCAGGATTAGTAACTGTTACAAGTACATCTCAATGCTTTCGGGGATAACAGTCATATAGTGTAAATCTCGGGAACAAGGAAATACAAATGAACTATTGGAATTTCGGGTAAAATATCAGGTTGAAGATTTGTTCAATGTGAATAGGGATCCCGTATGTTGATTTTAGTAATAACTTGGTACTCCTTGAGTTTTGGGACATCCTGAGCTCCTTATACACCTTGGTAATTTTTCCTAAAACTTCAATGAGTCTTTGTGATGTGGTTTCTTTCCTACTCCAACATAGTCTCAGGTGAATAGTGCCCATCGCTCTAAAAAAGGGTCCACAAGCGATTTGGACGGGAGCCCCCTTCTTTTCTCTCCATTTTCAAATTCCTGGGTAAGGTTGGCTACCTGGCGGTTAACCGCCAATGGGCTCGGCGGTTAGCCGCTAGCTGACCGCGGGGCTGACCACGGCTTACCTGAGTGAATGCAGCATACTGGAATTGTGACCGCCTAAGTTCGGTTAGCTGGCGGTTAGCCGCCAATGGGCTTGGTGGTCAGCCGCTAGCTGACCGTGGGGCTGACGGCGATTTCAGAAGAGAAAAGCAGCTCTCTAGAATTGTAACCGAAACTGGTTCGGTTAGCCGCCACTCTCTAGGCGGTTAGACGACAGGTGATCGCCAGCTGACCGCCCAGTTGCGGGAGATTCTCACTGGGTTCAGATTCGAGCCCTTTCCTCTTCCAATCAGTTTTCTGTATTCTTCATTCATTTCCCTGCAACAAAGTAAGCTAGAAAGCTCCTCCAATTCAATATTCAACACTTCCTTCATATCAAAACTTCTACAAACAACTATCCATTCACCTCCTTCTTCAACTCATTCAACCACACGAGAAGGGAAATCCACCAATCACAAGCATTCATTTGAGCCATAACAAGCATTAAATGAAAGGCCATAATGTCACATTTTCAAGGGTTAAACAAGCTAACAAGTTGCATGGGCATTTATTTCAAAAATTCAATGCAAGTTAAGAATGAATAGTGAAATCATATGCATTTCTCATAAAAACCATTTAACACTCTAAATATCTATTCATCCACTTGCCTTGGGTCTCTAATCAAGCCAATCAAGCTCTAAACTCTCTTCCAAGCAAAGATTCCAAGCTACACACAAAAATCCCTAAAACAAAACCCTGAAAGAGTCAAAACATGGGATGAGGAGGAAGAAGCTTCAATAATGGAAATGGAGATTCCCTTAGGCTAGGAAAACACAATATCAAAAGAGGGGAAGGATTACTTACATGAGAGTTCTTCAAAATGATAGGTTAGTTCAAAAGGAGGTCTTGGAGTAGGTAATTTCTTCCATAAATGCTATTAAGAGAGAGTTCTCAAGGAGATGAAGAGGGTGATGACCTCAAATCTCCTACTGGTGCACGCTTGGGAGTGGATTGAGGATGGACAAGCAATAAGAAAAAGAAAGAAGGGAAACCCTAGCATGGGGTTTGGTTTGAGATGGAAAAAGGGTAATGAGGAAGAAGGGTTTCCTTATAAAGCAAGTGGGGAGTGGGCTCCACCACTAGAAATATTTGTGAGCTGAAATCATGATTTTTGGGACTTCGAACGAATTCGAAGAAGAAGGGAAAAATGATCACCGAAATATCTAGTTTTCAAAAAGTATATGTTCGAGGGTTTCGGGGATATCAAATTTTGGGTACAGATTTAGTGTAAAATGATTGGTTTACCCTCAATGCTAGGAAAGTCGGGTTTCGGGTTCCGGACGGGGACGGGATCAACATGAAAGTTGTAGAGATTAACAAGATGAGTAAAACTGGGTTGAAATACAAATTACCGGATTCTCAGATAATCCCCCAAGTAAACGCAAAGTCATAAAAGGAACCCCAAAAGGGCCCCCACTAATCACAAAGGCACTCGAAATTCCCCAAAGCTATAACATAAGCTATTATATTCCCAACTTAACCAAAATCCACTAATCACGCTTAAGACCAACACACGACTTAATTAGCACTAATCGAGGTCACTCGGGTCGGGGTCTTACATCCATATACCGGATGGGTAGGGTAGGAAGTTCAATTTTAGGACCAATAAACAATTGCATAGTGGGCCAGTGCCATTACATGGGTTTAGAGTGAGTGTGAGGGGGTGGATTGATCACAAGCAGGCCCTTACCCCACCAAAAGTTAACACATAGGTTTGAGTCATTCCACCAATGTTGACATAAATCCTAAAGTGTTATGTATGACCCATTTCTTGTTTCTGCAATCTTTATGGGATCACCGAGCCGAGAAGAGGAGAACAAAATTAAATACATGAGAAACATATTTATGGGTAAAATATGAAAAAAGCATCTAATATTCCATTACAATATTTCATCTCTGTTGGAAAGCAGTTGATAAAATGCAATATTTGTCCATCATTTTCAGCTTATGAGATATAGTGCTTTTGGGTTCTTCCAATTTCAAATCTTGCCCTTTTGTTACTATTGTGAGAAAATGTTATTTGTTGTTAGACTTAGGGACCGTTTGGGTACATGTAGAATAAAATATTTGCAGATTTAGATATTAACAGAACAAAATAATGCAGAAGAAAATATTGTAATGTTATAATATTTGTCGTTTGACAGTATTTGAAAAATTCAATAGATTCTGAATTGAGTTGTTTGGCAATTGTTTTAGATTATAATATGTGTTAATCAAGATTTACCTCATTTCCAAATAAAAAAATAAGTTTTATATAGGTTTATAATCTCGGTATGTAATCAAGAAGGATCTCTTATATTGTCTGGACAAGAAATTTAGGGTAAAGAAGTCAAATAATCTCCTTAATGAAAGGGGTGTCATCACCCTTCTCTCAACCCATTTTAACATTAATTTCTAGAAATTTAATTGCAACCAAACAAGCATGCCCTAAATGCAATCCAAATCAATAACGCTGCGTTGTTGTAAGGACAAGATCGTTCTCTCTCCCTCTCTCTCTCTCTATCCAAAAAATGACAAAATGGTTTGGGAGAGGGAGAAAAAAAGGGAAAATAGACGAAGAGGGCGACAGATAGAGGAAGAGTACCAAGAAAAAGGGGAAAGAGGAATAGATAAAAAAAAAAGAAGAAAAAAATAGCTCGAGAAGAACATGAGAGAGGGAAGAAGAGAGGAGAATAAGGTAAAGGAGAGAGTAAGGGCAAAAGAAAGAGGGAGGGGAAGATACAGAGAAAAGAAAATGGTAGAGAGGTAGAGAAAAAGAGAAGAAAAGAGGGTATGGGTAAGGAGAGAAATGAGGACAAGAGTAAAGAGAAAGAGAAATGAAGATAGTGAGGAGAGGAAGAGGCAAAGAGAAAAGGAAATGTATAGAGAGATGAGAAGGGGAGTTGAAACCAATGATGTGATATTTGGTGGATGTGCTCTCTTTCTTGAGAGTATGGGCCTGTGAAACAAAATATTTCTTTCTTAGAGACTTCCTCCTATAGGTATATGTAGAAGGATAAAATATCTTGATGTTTTGGTAGAAAAGAACCTATTCTTATCTTTTTTTAAACTTATCCAAAACACTTCAAATTTAAAAGAGAAGAAGATTACCCCAAAAGAAACAAATCTTCTATTTTATCGTGCATCCAAACAAACCCTTATTATTAATATTATGTTTTTCTGTTTTGATCAGGATTTGCCCACCATTTTTTCCCAAACTAGTTATTGTTTAATATGGATTTTGTCACGTCCCCCAAAATAAGAATTGGGAAAAACGTGAAAATTAAAACCAAATTCAAATTCATGTGTTTAATACAACACAAGCTTCCAAAAGTGGACCCACATAAAATTTCAACCTGTGGTGAGTCAAAATAAATTTCATTAAATGCAATGAAAGCTTTGTTCAATTGGTATTCAAGGTTCATAAATGAAACCCAACATAAAAATCAAATAAACATTAATAATTAAAGTTGTAGAATAAATTCAATAATTACTAAAGGAAGTTTCATAATAAAATATTGTTCATCTAAAGGATTGATAAGATGTCGTTCACTCTTATGCTGGTTCAGACGGCTCCAAAGCCATCTCTTGCATCTCACTCGGTTTCATCAGTTAGCTCAAACGTTTGAAACGCTTGATCCTCCTCCATCTCCTGGGTAAAGTAGGGCTCGGTACCTATGCACCAAATATTACAAAGTAAATAGCAAGTACATAATCATAATTCGAAATTAAATACAATAACGAGAAGAATAAAGACAAGTGTAATCATATAAAAGTAATGACGAGAAAGAACGTATAACATAATCCAAATAAAGCAATAGGAGCAATATGATTCATACGAAGACAAGTGTCCCCGTTTTGGGTGGTCAACCCTAAATAAATAGGGAAAGCCCGTCCATAACATCGATGGTCATAAACCGATCAAGTAAAAAATCAAGATAACCTGTTCACATTCATAGCAGATTATAAGTGATCTGGTCACATCGGTGATCAACTGTCCATATATCGATCTGCAGTCGTCCATAAATGACCCACATAAACATAAACATAAACATATAAACGTAATAGACCTGAATAATAAAGCTCCGACACAAGAGTCCTAAGTCAAAGTAAAGTGCTGGCCTTTCCACATTCCATATCCTAATCAAATAGTCATACAAAATTTGCCAAGCCACTTTATAGTCCATAACACACAATAGGGTATGCATCCAAAGGAATACACATCCTAAACCAATATATATATATATATATATATGCATGCGAAGGTTAAAACATAAATACAAATCAATCATAAGGTCAAACAGAAGGTCTCGTACCCAACAACCACAGGAATCTCTAATAAATAAATATACAATGCAACCCTTCTACATCAATGGTGTATAGACCCAACTAAGGGTTTTCCAATATAGATGGGTTGAGCTCGAATCCATTAGGATTTTTTCGAGGTCATACGAAGCACTAACCCCACGTTGGTAAGATACCGTTTGCCCGGACGGTATTTACTCGGTCTAATGATCCGATTAATAAGGTCCAAAATTATAATTTTGACACATTTAAAATCAAAGATAACAATTAACATTTAATTTACAAATTTACAATGATAAATGACCTTAGCTTATAATTTTAGAAAACTCAAGGACGCACTTAAAACATTTTCCACATTCAAAATAGTCAAAGGGTATAACTTAGGTTTGTGAAGGCTATTGGGACTTTCTCCAAATTTTAGAAACTTAAAAAGGGGCTTAATACTATAAACTAGCAGAGCTCTAAGTTTGTCACCAAGTGATTCCCTCTTTTCCAAACTTGCCTAGGTCAACACAAGGATTTAATGGGTTCATCAAAGGCTAAAGGTCCTTTTTTATAAATCCTAAAAATTCATGGGGCATGGTAGTAACTTAAAGTTATCTCATCACATGAGGAAACACCTTTTCCCAAAACAACTCCAAGTCAACCGCCCTTACTTCTTTATCCCCCATACATATGAGGTCATCAGCTTACCATTAGGTCATCTCACTTTATCAGGTCATCAGTCATTGGGTTCATCACCATTCTCCTTCTTATCCCATGCCATCATCGTTATCTCCTTTATATCTTCCATTCCATAAGCTACAGATCTTAAACTATTCACAGAAACAAATTCTATAGTAATGCTCGACGCCAACAACTTGGGGCACTCGATAGTGGGTTATGCTGATCAAGAGCCAAGATCAGTCTCCACTAACAGGGTCGCTCAGCCATACATGGCAATGGGATCGGGCAAGATTTATGATCGGATCCCCCAATGGGTCCCGCTACTGCATGATGCCCAAACAAAACTCTTAACCTGTAACTCCGCCCCAGGTTCTTAGAACCAATGGATGATGGGCCAGATGGGACCCACCCCTCACGGGTCCACCGCCTCTAAGGTTGCCAGTGGGTCCTCTGCCGAATCCACGGGTCAAATCTACCATCGAGTGGCCCACTTGGTCCCACAGTCAAAGCACGGACAATCCCAACTGCGTGCGTGCGTTCCCTGTTACAGATCCACTTTCTGGTGTATGTGATTTTGCATGCCCATTAAGGTCACTTGAAAAAGTGGTCTCACATCCCTAACCACAAGTCTATAATATGAAAAATGGGTTTTGAAATCCAAACGAAAAGTGCTGTAGGCAGCAGCCATTTGCAACAATAACATCGATATTAGAAAATTGAATCGATTGGGTCATCCCCAAAATCTCCGATCTCATTGCAAAAACAATTAACATCATAAAAAGGCATCAAAGGGTTTCTATATGCACCACACTGGAATCAATGAGAAACACATATATTAAATTCACAAAATTATGTTTAGGTACTTGCCTTTTACCGGGGTTGAAGAAAATGCACAGATCCTAACCAATACCCAAACCGAGATTCCCACAGCGCTCGAGGGTGATCCTATCACCGATCTGATAAAGAATATGGGACAGAAATTGATGGACCCTCGGGAATCTTCCGTCCTCTCCTTCCGCACCCCGGGGGCTGACCTGGGTCTCGGTGGAGGAGGGAGAATCGCGGGCATCAACATTTTTGTACGGGTATGCCAGATTTACTTTCTACTTGGAATTTGGAATGGTGATACTCCGGAGATTCACCTTCACAAGTGGAAAGGAAATCAATCCTTTTTCTAACTTTTCAAATTGTCTTAGTATTAAGAAAAGAGACAAGTTTGTTTTTTTACAATGCCGTAGGAGGCATTTTTGTTTGTTTGCCGTAAAAGGCGATTTTGCCGTGAAAGGCGATTTTACAAAACTCATCAAATGTGAAAGACAAGAATTGTGATTTCTTTTTGTCTCTTTAAGAAATACAAACTACAATAGAAAAGTAAGAAAAGGGATCTAACTTCTCAGGAGATTATGGGGACACGTTGAGATCGACGGTCGCAAGTCATGTATGGACTTCGCCATCGTCCTTCAAATGAGAACATGTGATGCTTTGATTCTTTGGCTTGGCTCCTAACCTCAGTTTTTTAAAGGACAAGGAACAAGAGAAGGTCCTATATCCAATGAAAAACCGAGTAAATGGGCTGAAAAGCCGCGTTTAGGCCATGTTGGAGAAGAAGGTGACCTTGGAGGGGTGGCCCCCCAAGGGACGTTGATCACCTTGTGGTGTTCTTTGCAACAGAGCAGCAGGACTTCGTCTGGATTTCTTTGGGAGAAGTGCAGAATTTCAAGTCGATAGATGTCGATGCTTTTGGAAATGGATCTCCTTTTATAAGCTTTTGGCAGCCATGGGGTGTTTATTGGCATTGATGGCCATGATGAAAGAATTGATGAGGAGTTACAAGTTGATTTTGTAACTCCTTTTTCATGGCTTGTGATTGGCCGATGAAGGTAGTGGGCTTTTAATTCCCTTTAAGCTTCATGATGATGGGAGTTTCATGGGTTAAATGCCATGATTGCTTGGATTTGTAACTCCCAAATGCTTGAATCTGATTGGGCCGTCCAAAATAATGAGTTAATGACCGCATTAAGTTGTCATAAACGGGTCAATTAACGTCATTAAGTGGTTGCCAAGTAATGTGAAGAGTCGCGGGCCGCGCCACGTCTTTTGAGATTCTTCTTGCGATCATCACAAGTGGATCCACGCATTGTTTGATGTCGAATTGCGATGCAATTTCAGACATTGATTGATGTTGGTGGGCCGGTGACATCTGTCTTGTCGATTTCACGATCGGTCGGACAGAAAGTGTACTTTCTTAGTCAGCCGGTTGGCGATTTTGGAGCGATCGGTGATGATTTCATGATTTTGACGGCGGATCCGAGATGTCAGTGAAGATCAGTCGTTTTCAAGCATCAAACATTGGATTTTCAGAAACACAAAGGCAGGAACACCCGAAACGCGAAAAGAATCGAAAAATGGACGTTTTGGTGCAAAATCCGGCGACCCGGATTTGCAGGGTCGCCGGGCGACCATGCACCCAGGGTCGCCTAGCGACCTTGGGCCAGGGTCACCGGCGACCTTAGGGTTTTTGCCCTTTGGTCACCGAGCTTCGTTTTCGGCCGATTTTCCATCTTTTTCGTTCCTTTTTTCTTCTGTATTTTTCTTGACATTTTTCATCAATTATTGACTTGATTTTCTTGGAGAAATCTTGACGAGAGCCCGCACAAAACCGGAACACAAAGTTTCCCATTTTTCGGGAAAGCCGAAGACTTTGTAGCCGATTTTCCGTCAAGAGTCGAAACTAGGTCAAACGATGTCGGAATGACCTGAAAATTGAGGTGAAGCTTCTTGAGCAGTGGATAGGACCAACCATACGCTTTTATTTGAGTTTTGATGCCGTTTGGGGTCCCATCGATGCTTGACTTGATTTTACTGCGGGGAAAATGCCGAGCTTTGATATGTGGTCAAACGATGTCCGATTGACCCGAAATTTGACGGGGAGCCTATTGGAGTCATTTTGAGACGTTCCATCAGCTCCGTTTTGGATGTTATGGTCCTGGGTTGCTTCGCCACCGGTAGGCTTGATTTTCTCTCGGAGCATCGAAACCTGGTCAAACGTTGTCGGAATGACCTGAAATTCGATGTGCAGCCTTTTGGAAGCATGTTGAAGCCACTCATGTACTTTGTTTGATGAGTGATGGCTTTTATGGTTCCTGCCACCGAGAGGCTTGATTTTGCTGCTCGAGCATTGATGGAGGGTCAAACGTTGTCGGTTTGACTTGAAATTTGGCATGGAGCCCTTTGGAGGCATTCTGGAGTCATCCGTAGGCTCTGATCAAAGTTTTGGCGTCTTTGATGATGTCGCCGCCTGGAGCGCTTGTTTAGCTATCAAAGCAGTGAAGTTAGGCCAAACGCTGTCGGAATGGCCCGAAACCTTAGGTGTACCCCTCTTTTGGCTGTCTTGAATAATCTTTCAGTTTCTGTCTGATTCTGACAAAATCTGATGCTTGAAGTAGCCTTGCCTGTTTTGTAGCAGGATGCAGCTTCAGGAGGCTTTTTGAGTTTGAAGAGACATAGTGACTTTTTTGGTGTCAACAAATGCCCCCTCGAGGTACAGCGACGAGTAGCTTTTTGGAGTCGATGTGCCTCGAAGAGAAACTTGGAGGAGAGATTCCAACTTGACCAAGAGTCTTGAGCATTTTTTTTAATTTTTTTTTGAATAGCCTTCTGAGTTTCCGGGGGAATTTTATGGTAGTGAGAGGGATCACGTACCATCTCAAGGCAAAGTTTTGAAAATGACATTGGGTATTTGGATTTTGGGTTTTGGATTTTGGTTTTTGACCTTGTGACCTAACAAGCTGTATGTCGCAAGTTTGGGGGTCGGGGTTTGATTTTTTATTTTGACCTTGTGACCCAACAAGCTGTATGTGGCAGGTTGGGGGGTTAGATTTGGGTTTTTTTGTTTTTTGTTTTGGTTTTGTTTGGATTTTGATTTTGGTTTTGGTCTTGTGACCTAACAAGTTGTATGTGGCGAGCTAGGAGACCGGAATTTTGGTTTTGTGAAATGTCAATTTCAAGATTTTGGCTCAATTTGGTTCATGAGGTTGGATGGTTTGGTTTTTGGAAACTCATGAGACTTTCTTTTCTCTTTTTTTTTCTTTTTTTTTTTCTGAATGGTCCCATCAACTCCAAAGTGGCATGGGACTTTTTTGCTCTTTTTTTCTTTTTTTTTTTTTTGCTCTTGGTAAGAGGAATATTTTGACTAAAAGCCACTTTTAGTGCCTAGGTGGTCAAACCTGGCTCATATGGGCTAACTCATGGGACCTTAGGCTTTGGAGATGGCCTAGATCTCATATGGTGTCATAATTGTAAAGAATATCTAAAAATATCTCTTTTGAGTAGAGAATATCAAAAAATATCCTTACTTGGAGAGAATTTCTCAAGTTTCCTTTTTGAAGAAAGATTTTCTCAAAATATCTCTCTTTTTGGGAAAGTAGCTAAATTTTAGTACTTTCCTCTTTTCTTTCTTCTTGTTTCCTCTTTTGGCTTGCTCTCTTCCATAAAAGCAAGAGGGTTGGTGCTTTTGCTCCATTGCTTTCTTTTTGCAAGAAATCTTCAAGAGTGCTCTCCAAGATTAGAAGTGTTTTTTCTTCTTCAAGGATCTCTAAGCTTTTCTTCTTCTTCTCCATTAATGGCTTCAAGTAAGTTTTCTTCCTCCAAGAGAATATCCATTGTATAAAATAGCTTCTTCATTTTTTTTCTTCTCTTCTTTTCTTTCCCTTTTTTTTCTTCAAGCACGTTTTTCTCTTTTTTTTCTTTTTTTTTTCGTGCTTTTCTCCTCTTTTTTTTTTATTCTTTTCACGGTTTTCTTTTTTTTTTTTTTCACCGTGCGCTTTTTTCTGTTTTTTTTTTTCTTTCACACGCTGATTTTTTTTTTTTTTGTCAGCGTTTCTCTTTTTTTTTTCTGTTTCTGTTTTTGTTTTTTTTTTTTTTCACGCTGATTTCCTCCTCTTTTTTTTCAGCGTTTTTGCTTCTCTTTTTTTTTTTACTGCTCGTTTTTTTTTTCTTGGCTGTACGCACAGCCTGCCAAGTGGCAGTGGGCCACGGCTTGCGGGCCAGAGAAAAAAAAAAATTTTTGTTTGCTCCACATGATAATGAGGCTATGCAATTTCAATATGTATGCATTTTTTTTTTTTTTGTTGATGCATCAAGATAGAAGGCTAGAGTCTCTAGGTCAAGCCAACATGATTTTTGACTTGGACAAAGGTTTGATTGGTTTTGGCCAAATTGGGTTGGAATTGGTCAAACTTTGGTCATGGTTTTCCTAGCATCTAATGCATGATGATACTTTTTGATGCATGATTCTGTAAATGGATTCAGAAGTATGATGATGCATACCTTAAAATCTTTTTCAAGTATTGGAATTTTGAGCTCGCAGCGATGTTGATCTCTTTCTCGGTCTTGCTGGATTTTAAGGAAGTTTGCAATTTTTGGATTCTGAAGCTCGCAGCAATGTTGAGCTCTTTTCCAGATTTTGCGGAAGTTTGATGAGATTGGATTGTTCTCGCAGCAATGTTGAGTTCGAACCTTCTTTGAGAATTCTCCACTGACTATGAGCTCACAGCGATGTTGAGCTCATCTTCAGGCTTCCTGTCTTTCTCGGAGTATTTTCCTTTTCTTCGGAATTGCCCCAGAACCATGTCAAAATTTTGCTAGAATCTTTTGTAGCAAAACTCTATCATTTTTATGATGATTGATCTTTTCTCTTTCATCTTTTGCGGGTAGTTCTTCTAGAACGAACAAGGGTAAAGGTCCTGTTACTGACGCACCTCGTCGGTCTGCCAAGTCTTCTAATGCGGCCGTTCAGCAGGCTTGGGAGAAGGAGGGGACCCTCATTCGCCGGGTTGAAGAAGTTGAAGGTAATGTCCGGAGGAAGACTCAGGAGCATGAGCAGTGGCAGGTCCTCTGGGAAGAACTTCCTCGTGCTGTAGATGGGTCGCGGTGCTCGGCTGCATTTTATGGAAACATTCTGAAGAAGCGTGGCCTAAAAACTTTGGGAGTTAAGGCCAAGGGTTTGCTTGAGGAGTTGAACCTTTGGTTGAAGACCATGTCGGATTGAGCTCCTGAGTTGTAACAAACTCTTTTTCCTTCTTCTCTTTTTTTTTTTTTTGGTACCTCCATGTATAAACAGTTTTGGTACTATATTTTTTGTATCCCATTCTTTTTACTTAAACCATTTTTTGATGAAAACAAATTTGAGCAAAAGTTGGTGGGAATGTTTGTTTAAAAATTTGATCAAAAGGTTGTCATTTTGTGAAAATCTTTTGGCAAGGAGTTGTTTTGGGCATGAAAGCCAATTTTGCGGCAAAAAGCTTGGTTTTTGATGGCTTGAAAACCAAATTTTGGATGGCATGAAAGCCTAATTTTGTGGCGTAAGAGGCAAAATTTGTTTTGCGGCATGGGAGCCAAAAATTTTGAGATGGCATTAGAGCCAAAGTTTTTTTTTTTTTTTTTTTTTTTTGTAGCATGAAAGCCAAAGTTTTTGTTTGTGGCATTAAAGCCAAAATTTTGTTTGTGGCATGAGAGCCAAGGTTTTTGGATGGCGTGAAAGCCGATTTTTGGAATGGCATAGGAGCCGAATTTTAAGATGGCATGAAAGCCGAAGTTTTTTTTTTTGTTTTGTTTTGTTGGCATAGGAGCCAGATTTTTGAAAACCAAGTTTTGCTTTGTTGGCATTAAAGCTGATTTTGGCGTTTATAGCCGAATTTTTTTTTTGTTTAGGCATTTATAGCCGAATTTGGCGTTTATAGCCGCTTTTTGGCGTTTATAGCCGGATTTTGGCGTTTATAGCCGAATTTTGGCGTTTATAGCCGGATTTTTTTTGTTTTGGCATTTATAGCCAAATTTTGGCGTTTATAGCCGCTTTTTGGCGTTTATAGCCGGATTTTGGCGTTTATAGCCGAATTTTGCTTTTTTGTTTTGGCATGGAAGCCGGATTTTTGAAAACCAAGTTTTTGTTTTGTTGGCATGAAAGCCGATTTTGAGGTTTATAGCCGATTTTTTTTTTGTTTTGGCATTTATAGCCAAATTTGGCGTTTATAGCCAGATTTTGGCGTTTATAGCCGCTTTTTGGCGTTTATAGTGGGATTTTTTTTTTGTTTTGGCATTTATAGCCGAATTTGGCGTTTATAGCCGGATTTTGGCGTTTATAGCCGCTTTTTGGCGTTTATAGCCGGATTTGGTTTTCAAAATGCAGGTATCGACTAAATGTCGCCTCCCCGCTGAATGGTCTTGCAAATATCGATGGAATGTCGCTTCCTTGCTCATTCGGTTTGCGAGTATTGATGGAATGTCACTTCCTCGCGAGCTGTGTTTGCGAGTATCGTTGGAATGTCACCTCCTCGTGGATTGGGGTGCAAATATCGACTAAGCGTCGCTTCCCTGCTTTTCCCAAAACTTTTGGTTTTGCGAGTACTGACTTGATGTCGTTTCCCCGCAATTTTGAAATTTGAGGTTTTCTCGAACCATTTGAAATTTTGGGTTGTGGATATCAACTGGTATGTTGCTTCTCCACGATTTTTGAAATTTGGGTTGTAGATATCAACTGGTATGTTGCTTCCCCACGATCTGAGGTTTTGCAAGTATCGAATGGGTTCGCTTCCTTGTGGTTTTTTGGGTTTTTGGAAGTATCGAATGGGGTTCGCATCCTTTCGGTTTTTTGGTTTTTTGCGAGTATCGACTAAGTGTCGCTTCCCCACGGTTTCTAAAAAAACCATTTTTTTGTTTAAAGACACGAGGGTCATAAATTTTGATTTAAAACCATTTTGGTTGTAAAAGCCGGGGCGAACTAGGGTGAAAGTTCCTGAGTCCTGGTTTTTGTTTCAAACCATGAATTTTTGGGTTCAAGGATTGAAAATTTTGGTCAAGTCTGGGAAGAGGCTCCTAAACTTGGATTTTTTTGGATTTTGATTTTTTTTTTTTTTTTTTGAACAATGAAAGTAAGCATTGTTTTGAGAGAGTTTTTTTTTTTTTGGAAACTTCAACATAAAGATGAAAATTTCAAAAGGGGTGGGTTTGACCAGCAAGTACCTTGGAAATAGGCTTTGGCCGTGTAGATATCGCTCTGACCCGTTTGAGGAAGTCTTCAAGGGTAGTACTGCGTCAAGAACTTGCCGTTGATGGGCAGCATACATCTGTCTCCTTCCATGTTTAGAAGAGTATATGCGCCATTAGAGAAGACTTTGTCGATGACGAAGGGTCCCTCCCATTTTTGTTCAAATTTGCCTTTGGATTTGTGGGCAAAGACTATGGGTCTTTTTACTGCAAGAACAAAGTCGCCCTTTTTGTAGGCGCGTTGCCTGACCTTCTTGTTGAAAGATCCTGCCATGCGTGCTTGGTACAACTCAATGCTTTGTAGAGCTTCGAGTCGTCTTTCATCGAGATTATTCAGCTCTTGGAGTCTTAATTTGACATTGCTTTCTTGTGTCATGTTATTTTGCAAAGATACCCTTAAGGAAGGAATTTGTACTTCCAAAAGGACAACAGCTTCGCATCCATAGACCAAAGAGAATGGTGTGCTATGGGTTGGTCCTCGAACGGTGGTTCGATAGGCCCACAAAGCTTCTGGTAGTTTGTCGCCCCAGTCTCTTTTCTGACTAGAGACCATTTTCTTGAGAATTTTGCAGAGTGTCTTGTTGAAGGCTTCTGCTAGTCCGTTCGCTGCTGGATTATATGGAGTCGAAGGACAACATTGGATTTTGTACTTGTCACAAAACCAGTAGAATCTGTGATTCCGGAATTATGGTCCGTTATTGAATCTTTTAAGTATGCCTAAGCGACAAATAATGTTGGTGCGTAAGAATTGAAGGACTGATGAGGTCTTCATTTCGCTGAGTGCAAATGCTTCTGACCACTTGGAGAAATAATCCGTAGCGGCGAAGATGAAGCGATGACCCTTGCTTGATGGGGGAGAGATGGGACCTATTATGTCCATATCCCAGGCTTCGAAAGGCCACGAGATTGCTGTTGGATGTAGTCATTCTGGAGGCATGTGGATATAATCTCCGTAAATCTGACATTTTTGGCAGTGCTTGGTAAATTGTATTGCATCAACTACCATGGTAGGCCAATAATAACCTAGCCTTTTTATCTGGTTGTAGAGCTTAGGACCAGCCTGATGGGCTCCACAAAGACCAGCATGTACTTCTTCAAGAGTTTCCTCAGTCTCTTGTTGTGACAAGCAGCGTAGGAGTACTCCGTTGAAGGATTTTCTGTAAAGTGCTTTTGAAGGTATATCCAAATGAAAGTTCGGAGCTCGTCTTTGGATGCTTACCCGCTCTTTTGAATCTTCAGGTAGGATTCCGAACATGATGTAATCAATGAACGGATCTCTCCTCGCCAATCGGAGGTTTGAGGATGGACATCCGACTTCCAACCACTTGGTAGCATTCAGCAACTGCTTGGTGTGTGTTGAGAGGAGGGAGAATCCTTCTTTGACACACTGTGACTTGCATGTTTTCCCCTTCTTGGATTGCCATGGATGCGGCGAGTCCAGCCAGGGCATCTGCAAGGATGTTTTCACCTTTGAGGATGTGGGTGATATGACAGATGTTGAATTTTTGTCGAAGCGACTGCACCTTATTATAGTAAGGTAGCAAATCAGGCTTCCTGACTTCATATTTCTGATTCATCTGGTTGACGATCAGTTGAGAGTCCCCAAAAGCTTCCAACATGGTGATGCCGGATTCGAGGGCGAGTTCCAATCCTACAATCAGGGCTTGATACTCAGCTGCATTGTTCGAACATGGTTCCAGTAGCGAGAAGGCGTGTGGAATCATGTATTTGTCGGGACTGACAAAGAAGATGCCAATTCCCGATATTTGCTTTCCTTTTTCATTTGTCCTAGTTGCACCGTCAAAGTACATGTCCCAGGAAGCATTTGATAAGGAAGTTTCCACGTTGTAGACAAATTCGTCTGGGAGATCATCCCTGAGTGGAGAATCTTTAGGCAAAGGATGCTCTGCGAGAAAGTCTGCTAGAGCTTGGCCTTTGATTGCTTTTTGTGGTACATACTTAATATCAAACTGTGATAGAAGAATGGACCATTTTGCCAGTCGGGCATTGAGAGAACCTGCTTTTGTGACAAGGACCTTTAAGAGGTTGATCCTCGAAATCAGGTAGACTGTGTTCGACAGCAGATAGTGACGTAGCTTTTGTACGGCAAACATCAATGCAAGGCATTCTTTTTCGACTGGGGAGTAGCGATGCTCTACACCTACCAACATGCGGCTAAGGTAATATAGAGCAGCTTTTTTTCCATCGTCATTTTCTTATGCGAGCAGAGCACCCAAAGAGTGGTCGAGAGCTCTTCTGTACAAGATAAATGGTTTTCCAGTTGTGGGGGCAGCCAGTACTGGAGGTTTGGTGAGGTATGCTTTGATGTCTTGAAATGCATTTTCACATTCAGCATCCCAGACAAAGTCTATGCCTTTCTTCATCAAGCGAGAGAATGGACGGCACTTCCCTGATAGATTGGAGATGAACCGTCGAATGTAGGCCAACCTTCCTTGAAGCCCTTTTAATTCTCTTAGGGTTTTTGGAGATGGCATTTACAGGATAGCCTTGACTTTGGTAGGGTCAAGTTCTATTCCAGCTTTTCGTACTCTGAAGCCGAGAAACTTACCCGATGAGACACCGAAGAAGTACTTTAGTGGGTTCATCCGCAATTTGTGTTTGCGAAGTCGGAGGAAGACTTCTCGAAGATCGTCGAGATGGTCTTCTTTTCTTCTGCTTTTGATGGCGAGGTCGTCAACATAGCATTCGACCGTTTTGTGCTTCATATCTTAGAATATTTTCATTATAGCCCTCTGATATGTTGCACCTGCATTTTTCAGACCAAATGGCATGACAGTGTAGTAATACATGCCAAATGGTGTACGAAATGACGTATGCCTTTCATCTTCAGGATGCATCTTTATCTGATTGTAGCCAGAGAATCCATCCATGAATGTCATTCGCTCGAACCCATAGGTGTCGTCAATCATCACCTCTGGTATGGGAAGCGGGAATTCATCTTTAGGACATGAATTATTCAGGTCTCTGTAGTCGATACAGACCCTTATCTGCCCATTTTTCTTTGTCACGGGGACAATGTTGGCTAACCATTTAGGATACTGTTCTTCGCGGATGAAGCCAACGTTTTTGAGTTTCTGAACTTCTTGTTCAATTTTGTCCATCACGTCGGGACGGAATCTTCTTTGGCCTTGTTTGATAGGCTTGATTTCTTTTTGTAAATTGAGCTTGTGGACTGCTACTTTGGGATCTAAGCCAGGCATTTCAGCATAAGACCATGCAAAGCAATCAACAAACTCGCGAAGAAAAGAGATATACCCGGGTAACTCACCATCTTTTATATTCTTGCTTATGAATACAGGACATGGGTTATCAGGTGTTCCCAAGTTTATCTTTTGAACAGGGTCTTCTGTCGGAAGGTTTGAAGGTGGTTCCTCCACAGTATTTTCGGAGGCTTCCAACTCAACAAGACCTTCTGGAGTGCCAGAAAAATTTTCAGACTGAGGCTCTGTTTCTGTCCATGGATCTTCTTGATCAGTGTCCTTCTCAAGGCTCGCAATGAGATGGTCCCAATCATTTGCTGGAATTGGGTTGAAATAGGGTACTTCTTTTGGAGACGATAGTTCTTCTGGGTCAGAGAACCGCGCATCTATGTCATCGGGCAATTCCTCATTATCATTAGAGAAATTATACCAATTGGAGGAGCTTTCTAGACCCTTGACAAGAGACTCCTCAAAGAGATATCCAGGGATATCAATTTCTTCATGAGATGTTGAGGCTTGGCCGGCAAAGCGACTTTGCAACCATGGTGTCAATTGTCTCATAGGAGCGATAGTATCATACCCCAACCCATATGAAGACTTGCCTTTGTGAAGGTGGATTTTCTAGTCTTCTGGTTGACTTTTGGTCAGGGTGGGTTCCAATGGTGTGAGAATACCACGTAAACCTCCCAAACCAGTCGGATTTTGAGCGTCGTAGCCCATTTTCTTCATGATAGCTTGTGCCATTGGACTATACAGGGATAACTGAAGCATACCTTCGTTTTGGAAAGGTTCAAGTAGAGAGTTCAGTGGAGATGCTCCCGATCTTTGGAAGAAGATTACTTTTTCTTCTGGCGAAGTTGCCGGAATAACAAAGGAAGCCGACGTAGGGTCTTCTATGTCAGCAACTGTCTCCAATGGATTGAGAGGGGGATGATCTCGATGAGTATTAGCTTGGCTTGATGCTGTGTCATCTTCTGACTCTGACTCCGAGTCTGTGTCATGCATAATAGACACAAAGGAGACAATGAACTTGCCCCCGGCCTTTTGTTTTGTCTTCTTTACTTTGGTAGTGATTACCAAAGGCTTTGGAGACTTGAAGGAGACGACGAAGGGAGCTTGACCGCTTACTTCGAGTTTGGTGGAGGGTTTGTTTACCTCCGGTAATTGCTGAGGAGCCTTGCCTTTATCTTTCTGGATATTGTCGGCAAAGTGAATTGTTTTTTCCTCCTGTTCTTCTTTTCCATCTTTATACATTTGAGAATCTGCAAAATGGACATCTCTGCCTTTGAAGGGCTTTTTGTCTGTAAACACTCGATGTATCAAGCCATCGTTGCCAACGAACTTGATGCACTGATGTAGAGTTGAAAGGACGACACCATTCTCATGTATCCAGGGACGTCCAAGGAGTATATTGTAACATGAAGGGGTCCTTATTGCATACACAGTGACTTCAGAAATAAGATCACCGATTTGCAATTTGAACCTGATTTTGCCGATAGGCCTTTGAGCGCTGCCGTCATATCCGAAGATGGATATAGACGTGTGACTCAGCTTACTCGGTGGGATGCCTAGCTCTTCGAGTGCCGAAGTAGAAATGAGATTGAGTGCAGAACCTGGATCGATCTGAACTCTGTGTACTGGCATTTCTTTGACGTACCCCATAAATTACATGGGTCGGTTGTGCTTTCTCTCGCCTAGCAGGAGGTCATCCTTGTGGAAGGCAATTGTTGCACTTGTTGCTTTTTGTACCGAGAGGCATTCATTGCTTGATCCCTCAGTTTTCTTCTTTTTTTCCTTTGGGGGAGTATTTGATTTTTTGACCCTATAGTCCATTTCAATTTGTAGGACTTGTGGGGCGTGTTTGTCGACATCCGCATTCAGCCTTTGTAATTCTGAAATGAGACTATCACGAGTTTGTGGAGACATTCGTAATAAGTCAAGGATGTGCAGACGTGCAAGTATGTGTTTGAAGTGCTCAATCAAGTCGTACTTGAAAGCCTCCTTCGGGCTTGCATTTTCATTATTATTGCCACTTGGGGAGCTTACAACTTGATTTCCCGAAGGATTTACATAAGAAAAAGAAAGTTGGTTGTAATTTTTGTGGTAATCCCGGCCAGAACGGGTACCTCTACCAACTTTAAGAGCTTCTAGAGACTGGTATTCTTTTGGAAGATCACTCTCAGGATCAAGGGGTTGATCCTTTGCTGAAGACGTCTCTGTAACAGCATTGGTGTCTTCAATAATTGTGTTGCACGGAGCAATTTCCGGGAACAAGTCCTGAACAGCATCCGACAACCTTTCTGTATTAGTCCAGTCATCGTCTATGAGATCGGGCATCTGGGACCAATCGACTGGGCTTTCAATGAAGAAGATTTCATTGGCAGGAGATTCTTCAAGATGATCAATCGGGACAGGCTTGAGTTCCGATGTCACAGCTTCAGGAGACGAAGGCTGAGAGGATGATATCTCAGTGGAAGTCACCTGAGAAGATGAAGCTCCAGATGATACATTACCAGTTGGGGTGTACGTGTCTTCGGAAGCTTCAGAGGCACTATCGTTCTGAGCTATCGCATTGCAGATCATCCGGACAGGAGATGCCCCTAGTGCAGACTGTTGGGAATCGGACTCATCCTCAGATGTAAGAGGATCATCGATCCAACTGTTTTCTCCATTTTCAGGAGTTAAGGGAGAAAGTTCCCGTTGATTTTCAGGGAATTCCAGTTCTGGATCATGACGAAGATAATTGATGCGATCCTGTTCCTGCACTATGGCAAGATGTTGCAAGATTCTTGCATATTCCTCAAGGTTAGGCATAGGAGCCAAATCTTCTTCGTTACCCGCTCTTCGTGGTTCACCAATGTTGGGTTCCACCGGAGCATTGGTTGGTGCTGGATTGACAGCATTTTCTTGAACAGGGTCCTAGTCTTCTTCATCATCAGACCAAGATCCTTGTGGCTGTAATGGGTTATACCAGATTACTGGCATAAGATGAGACTCGGGAATCCATTCCTCGTCGGAGAGGTATTCTCCTATTTCAAGGGATTCTGCCCACTCATCGATATCACTGGCAATATCACTGGACTCGTATCCACTCATGGAGAATCCAACTACCGAGTTGCAAGAGTATGATGCCCCCTGCACATTTTCATTTTTGTATAGAGGTGGCATGAAATCATCAAGGGTGAATTTTCTTACCGCCTTTGAAGTTTTGGGAAGGGATTCTTCCGTAGTCCCTAGTGAAGCAGTGGAAGAAGTTTCTACTTTTTCAAGGACTTCTTGTTTTGGTTGAGACTTCTGCTGCTGTTTGAGCTTACGGAGTTGTCTCTTGGCTTGCCTTCGCTGCTGAGCGGTCGGCTTTGTTTTGACGATCTCCCAATTTTCATCATCTTGGAGATCAGGATGCACCCATATAGGTTGTCCATCTGATGTTGGATAGGGAACCAATTCTTGGGACGCTTGAGCTATTTTATCACCTTGAATGAAGTAGTGATTTTCTCCTTCGGTGACTTTGAAGTTTGCCGACATGACACCATGTTGACAGAGGCGGGGCCACAGTTTTTATCAAAGGTTATGACTCCGTTTTTCCACATCTCATTGATCTTCTCTCTCACAACGAAGCATTGATTGAGAGGATGTGAGATCATCTGATGGTATGGACAGTATCGGGGATCATTGGTTTTGCCAACATCTCCCGGTCTTTTGGGCTCTGGCAAAATGAGTTTGCCATTTGCTAGGAGAGCCTCAAAGATTTCTTCAACATCTTCATCGAACGGATATTTCTTTTCTACACGTTCTTCGAAGGCATCAGAGAGTTCAGGTCTTTTACCTGCAGTTTTGTTTTCAGGTTTCTTTGGCTGCTGAGGAGCTGATTTAGTCTGCACATTGAGAACCTCCTTTTTCTTTGGTTTTGAGGTTGTAACAGCAGTCGGCTCTTTCTTTGATGATTTCTGACTGTTGAGGTCTTTGATCACCATTTCAGCTTCCATGGAAGTTTCGAGGAGTTCTCCCAGGTTCTTTGATTTGTTGCCGATGATCATGGAGCGAATTTTTGCTCTCATATTGTTACGGCAGATGTCGACTAGCGACGCTTGTGGCAGTACATCTGAGCATTTGTACGCCATTGCCTTCCATTTGTGAATGAAGTCGTATATTGACTCATTCTCTCCCTGTTTTAAGCTGCAGAGTTGAGCCATAGTAACAGGATGATCCTCACCTTGGAAGTGGGTCAGGAAGCGTGTCTCTAGCATAGCCCAGTTCTGGATGGAGTTCTCCGGCAGAGTGGAGTACCAATCAAAGTCTGTACCTTTTTGGGTACTTGCAAAGAGGCGAATCTTGAGGGCATCTTGATCCGCAATGGCTCCCGTCAGGATCTTGAAATGGATGACATGCTGTCTAGCCGAACCTTTCCCCGTATATGTCTGGAGAGTAGGTTGCTTGAATTTTGCAGGGAACGGAACCGAGTCCATCCATAAAGGGTAGGGTGGCTTGATCCCATGTTCCTTCAATGTATCCTCTTCTTTTGCTTTTGAGAGGATATCGTCCACGTCCTTTTTGGTAAGGGCGCGAGACTCATTGTTTTCTGCATTGCCCTCGTCATCTTCATGATTCGGAGGGGTTTCATTGTTAGGTGGTCGACGCTGTAGAGTGAGAATCAGATTTTCCATCAGACTCTCAATTCTCTGCTGTCCTTGCTCCAACTGCTGGATGCGTGCAGTTACATCGTCATGCTGTGGAGGCGGCTCAGAACTTGTAGCCAAGACGTTCATCCCTCGGGATTCGAACGAAGAAATCGTCCTGGTGACTGAGCTGGGGCTCATTCTTCTGGATGAAGAATCTGAGGAGTGGTTACTCCGATGTTCTTGGCTTGGAGGAGTGGAAGACTCTTCCAGATGTGTTCATGATTCGGAGGAGTTTGGTTGTTAGGTGGTGGACGCTGTAAAGTGAGAATAAGGTTTTCCATCAGAGCCTCAATTCTCTGTTGTCCTTGCTCCAACTGCTGGATGCGTGCGGTTACGTCATCAGGTGGTGGAGGCGGCTCAGAACTTGTAGCCAAGACGTTCATCCCTCGAGATTCGAATGAAGAAATCATCCTGGTGACTGAGCTGGGGCTCATTCTTCTGGATGAAGAATTTGAGGAGTGGTTACTCCGGTGTCCTCGGCTTGGAGGAGTGGAAGATTCTTCAAGATGTGTTTGTGTCCTAGTGACGGAAGTGTTTTTTTTTTCTTTTTTTTTTTTTTTTTTTTTGAAGGTTTAAGATTGAATTCATCAAAGAGAGCAAATGGTGTTCCAATCCGAACCACAACTCAACATTTCTTCGAGCGTTAAATCCGAAAGGGAAAGAACCCAAAATTTCTCGATTGTAAATCCAAAAGTTGAAGAAATTTTTTTTTTTGAAATGCACCTAGGTTTTCAATTTGATCTTATGAAACCTTAGTAGATATATCAGCCCCCAGGTAAGGGTAGGATTACTTAATGAACCCGTTTGAAGGACCCTTGCCTTGAACAGTCAAGCTATCTCCACACTCTGGACAAGGCTTTTCTTAAATCCACTTTAGTCAAAGAGCGCAACTGGTGCAACCTTAGTGGGTTTTTTTTTTTTTTGAGAAAGGTTTCTAATGAACTCGTCAAAGAGAACAAGTGGTGTTCCAATCCGAACAACAACTCAACATTTCTACAAGCGTTAAATCTGAAAAGGAAAGAACCAAAGTTTCTTTGTGAATTTGAATTCAAAAGCATATTTCTTTTTTTTTTGAAATTATTTTTTTTTAATCTCAATTGGACTCATCAAAGAGAAAAGATGGCCCAATCCCTGATATTAACGATAGCTGCAAACATTTCTGTGAGCTATCAAGTTCTAAGAGGGACGGATCAAAGTTTCTCAAAGTTGAGTTTGTAAGAAAAAGAGATCATTTTGTTTGAAAGAATAAATTTTATTGAAATCTCAATTGGACTCATCAAAGAGAAAAGATGGCCCAATCCCCGATATGAACGATAGCTGCTAACATTTCTGTGAGCTATCAAGTTCGAAGAGGGAAGGATCAAAGTTTCTCAAAATTGAGTTTAAGAAAAAGAGATCATTTTTTTGAAGTGAGAAAGAACAATTGAAATCCCATCTCATGTTTTTTTTTTTAGATGCAAGATACAACATAGGCCACCAACTAGAAAGGAGCCAAGGGATCAAAGCATCACGTTCTCAAGTCAACGCGTCCAACCGGGTGTGCCAACTGTATGGACCCTCGGGAATCTTCCGTCCACTCCTTCCACACCCCGGGGGCTGACCTGGGTCTCGGCGGAGGAGGGAGAATCGCGGGCATCAACATTTTTGTACGGGTATGCCAGATTTACTTTCTACTTGGAATTTGGAATGGTGATAATCCGGAGATTCACTTTCACAAGTGGAAAGGAAATCAATCCTTTTTTCTAACTTTTCAAATTGCATTAATATTAAGAAAAGAGACAAGTTTGTTTTTTTAGAATGCAGTAGGAGGCGTTTTTGTTTGTTTGCCGTCAAAAGCGATTTTACAAAACTCATCAAATGTGAAAGACAAGAATTGTGATTTCTTTTTGTCTCTTTAAGAAATACAAACTACAATAGAAAAGTAAGAAAAGGGATCTAACTTCTCAGGAGATTGTGGGGACACGTTGAGATCGACGGTCGCAAGTCATGTATGGACTTCGCCATTGTCCTTCAAATGAGAACATGTGATGCTTTGATTCTTTGGCTTGGCTCCTAACCTCAGTTTTTTAAAGGACAAGGACCAAGAGAAGGTCCTATATCCAATGAAAAACCGAGTAAAAGGGCTGAAAAGCCGCGTTTAGGCCATGTTGGAGAAGGAGGTGACCTTGGGGGGGTGGCCCCCCAAGGGACGTTGATCACCTTGTGGTGTTCTTTGCAGCAAAGCAATAGGACTTCGTCTAGATTTCTTTAGGAGAAGTGCAGAATTTCAAGTCGATAGATGTCGATGCTTTTGGAAATGGATCTCCTTTTATAGGCTTTTGGTAGCCATGGGGTGTTTATTGGCATTGATAGCAATGATGAAAGAATTGATGAGGAGTTACAAGTTGATTTTGTAACTCCTTTTTCATGGCTTGTGATTGGCCGATGAAGGTAGTGGGCTTTTAATCCCCTTTAAGCTTCATGATGATGGGAGTTTCATGGGTTAAATGCCATGATTGCTTGGATTTATAACTCCCAAATGCTTGAATCTGATTGGGCCGTCCAAAATAATGAGTTAATGACCGCATTAAGTTGTCATAAACGGGTCAATTAACGTCATTAAGTGGTCGCCAAGGCATGTGAAGAGTCGCGGGCCGCGCCGCGTCTTTTGAGATTCTTCTTACGATCATCACAGGTGGATCCACGCATTGTTTGATGTCGGATTGCGATGCAATTTCTAACATTGATTGATGTTGGTGGGCCGGTGACATCTGTCTTGTCGATTTCACGATCGGTCGGACAGAAAGTGTACTTTCTTGGTCAGCCGGTTGGCGATCTTGGAGCGATCGGTGATGATTTCATGTTTCGACGGCGGATCCGAGATGTCGATGAAGATCAATCGTTTTCAAGCATCAAACATTGGATTTTCAGAAAATCACAAAGGCAGGAACACCCGAAACGCGAAAAGAATCGAAAAATGGACGTTTTGGTGCAAAATCCGGTGACCCGGATTTGCAGGGTCGCCGGGCGACCATGCACCCAGGGTCGCCGGCGACCTTAAGGTTTTTGCCCTTTGGTCGCCGAGCTTCGTTTTCGGCCGATTTTTCGTCTTTTTCGTTCTTTTTTTCTTCTGTATTTCTCTTGACATTTTTCCTCACTTATTGACTTGATTTTCTTGGAGAAATATTGACGAAAACCCTCACAAGACCGGAACACAAAGTTTCCCATTTTTCGGGAAAGCCGAAGACTTTGTAGCCGATTTTCCGTCAAGAGTCGAAACTAGGTCAAACGATGTCGGAATGACCTAAAAATTGAGGTGAAGCTTCTTGAGCAGTGGATAGGACCAACCATGAGCTTTTATTTGAGTTTTGAAGCCGTTTGGGGTCCCATCGATGCTTGACTTGATTTTGCTGCGGGGAAAATGCCGAGCTTTGATATATGGTCAAATGATGTCCGATTGACCCGAATTTTGACGGGGAGCCTATTGGAGTCATTTTGAGACGTTCCATCAGCTCCGTTTTGGATGTCATGGTCCTGGGTTGCTTCGCCGCCGATAGGCTTGATTTTCTCTCGGAGCATCGAAACCTGGTCAAACGTTTTCGGAATGACCTGAAATTCGATGTGCAGCCTTTTGGAAGCATGTTGAAGCCACTCATGTACTTTGTTTGATGAGTGATGGCTTCGGTGGTTCCCACCACCGGGAGGCTTGATTTTGCTGCTCGAGCATTGATGGAGGGTCAAACGTTGTCGGTTTGACTTGAAATTTGGCACGGAGCCCTTTGGAGGCATTTTGGAGTCATCCGTAGGCTCTGATAAAAGTTTTGGCATCTTTGATGATGTCGCCGCTGGGAGCACTTGTTTAGCTGTCGGAGCAGTGAAGTTAGGCCAAACGCTGTCGGAATGGCCCGAAACCTTAGGTGTACCCCTCTTTTGGCTGTCTTGAAGGATCTTTCAGTTTCTGTCTGATTCTGACAAAATCTGATGCTTGAAGTAGCCTTGCCTGTTTTGTTGCAGGATGCAGCTTCAGGAGGCTTTTTGATGTTTAGGAGACATAGTGACTTTTTTGGTGTCAACAGAAATGCTCAGATAAATAGATCTGTGGTACTCTTATCCAAATCTACCATTAGAAAGAAAAATGAGATAACCCAAGAATATAGATCTACTCCTAATGATTTGAGGAGAGGGTTACCTGAGATAAGAAAGTTGAGCGAATAATGATGGTGTTCTCTGATCTTGGTTCTGATGGCTGGATCCTAAAGCTACAATGGCTTAGGAAGTTGAAAGAGGAAGAAGACGAAGATTAACCCGGGGGAGTTCCAGACGAAAGTGGAGAGATAAGTACGTGCAGTTCTTTAAAATAAGGATTAGGTTAAAAGGGAATATTCTATGGGCTTGAGTCATTGGGTCAAACTGCGGGTCAAGTCATCTGCCCACTAGCCCAACTTACAGATCCACACATCTAATCTAACGTGTGCCCCACTTAATCCTACCCACTTAAATAACTAAAATACATTTAATTAAATGATACTAATATTTAATAATAAATATAATTAATGGTGGGGCCGGATCTTACAGATTTGGATAGGCATCTCATTGTCCTAAATAACTAGGCTGAAGAAAATCAAAGAGAAGAAAAATTAAAAAGAAGATGGAGATATATGAAGAAGAAGTATAAGAGTATCTAGTTAGTGAAGGAGAGTGACGTGAAGACGATGTAGGAAATTGTGTTATCCGCATGCTATGGGTCCCACATCAGATCAAGCAAGGCGTAGGCTAGCACATAATACAATCCTACTCATAAGAAAACTTGATTGTTCCCCTAAATAAGACTCTCAATAGTATCAGTGGATATGAGTTTCTTGGCCAAAAATTCTCCAGTAAGTGCGACTCTTTAGGAATTATTTATATAAGAATAAAGGAGCCCTAGGGTTAGATGCACTCTCCATTCCCGTAGGTTAGATAGATGCGAAGAGGTCCACAGAGCTTCCCAATTACCAGAATGTACATAGATCTCTAGCCACGTGTCAGAGTCTCCATTTTTAGATCTATTAGAGGATGTTCGTATTCCTGCACAACTGCATTGAAATCTCTCTATAGTCATTGCATCAACGTCTAAAACCATAAAAAGAAAACAAAAGGGTTGTAAAATTCAATGAAAAATCATTTTGACCGCTTCAACAAAATCTATCAACTACAAATCCACTGGTGGGAAGACAAACTTTCAAAACACCAGAAACACATATTCAGGATGGAAACAAACATTTACATGTACAAGCAATACAATTAACCCTGACATACGGGTGAAAAAAGAATATAAATAAACTTATTAGTTTTAAGTATTTCTATTAAAATACAACAATGTATAAAATATAAACTTATACATAAGATTTCTAACTCAATAGTGAGCTGTTATGTTCCAAATTACGAGCTAATTAAATTTGTACTCCATATAGAAAATTAGATAAAAGGACGAACTTATTTTCAATTTTGTCTATATCAACCATGGCCTATTCTATCTTGAACTTAACTCAAACTAAAGTGTTGGATCAGTGCCAACCAATTCCAATTTGTGTGTACAATACATATATCCTAATAATCTTAACAGACAGAAAGAACGAACTGAAGAAGATATACGAATTGAAGAAGATAAAATTAAGGACACGTTTGGTAAATATAGAGGAATTCTCTCCTCATTCTCCTAGATCCAACATAATCTCAAAGAGGTTTTATGAGGAGAGTTCTGGGTTTGGTAAATGGTGAGGATTCCTACCATATGTAGGATGTGTGATCCAACAGTTATAGATTTTTTGCATTTTTCTTAGAACTCATGAAAATCAAGGGCGAAGCTTTCTTCCATAGCCATCCTTGGTTCTCTAGAGAACTTGAAAGATTCAGATCTTATAAATGGGGCTTACACAAATAAAATTTTGATATGTTATGGTTTGGATTTATTTGGGAAATGCCTCAAGATTTATGATGGGCCAAGGGCTGAAACTTGACCTACTAGCCATTTTGGACCTATAATTATGATTACGGTTTAAATCTTAATTGCAAGACCCAAAAAGTAGGGTTCTAAAGTAGAAAATGGTGACCTCTATTTTATCTTTTTCGGCACTATAGCAGCTCCTTTTCTGGTTTCTGTGACTTGCAAATATCTGAAGAGAAATCAACAGTTGATACATTTTTAGCATTTTTTTCATGATGCATGATAAATGAAGCTTCCAAATTTGACCCATAGCCGTTTAGGCATTCTGAAGAGACCGAACAGCTTGGATTTTGCCAAAGGTGCTCACATAAGTTCAAATGATACGATTGAAAGGTCTGGGCTTTGTTGCAAATGTCTCAAATGTGAGGAATCAACCGCTGATGTTTGACTTGGTAGTTTTATGGAACCTTTTAAACATGATTAACATTTTAGATCTTAAATGTGAGACCCACAAGGTAGGCTTCCAAAGCAAAAAAATGGTAAACTTGTTAGAAAAGAGAGAGACTAAAAGAAAGATGATTAAAGGGAGAAAATAGAGCTTTTCTGTTATCTCATTATATGTGTACAAATACAAAGGGAGAAGCCTATTTATAGGCAAAGTAACTCACAAGAGAGGAACCCAAATTCTAACCCTAACTCATCTTAAGTGGGCATCCACCCAAGATCCATATCTCATAACACTCTCCCTTGGATGACCAACATTCAAAGACAGTTGCCTCATTAAAAACCTTACGAAGGAAAATCCAGTGGGAAAAACTAAAGCGAATGGAAAAAGAGTACAACATTTTTCAAGATCATTGAACTGGTGTTGAACGTGCATAATGCTGCCTCATTAAAACCATAACTAGGAAAACCCAGTGGGATAAAACTTAGAAAAGAAAAAAAAAGAACAGTCCACAAATGTCCTGGGTAGCATACTTCAGGATGCTCCCTGATAAACCACTCCCCCTGATGATAGCAACCATTCACATAGTTTGATGATGAACTCTATGCATGCCAATCTCATATACAAACTTCTGGAATATTGATTTTGGCAAAGATTTGGTAAACAGATCAGCCAGGTTGTTACTCAAACAAACTTACTTGATTTCAATTTCATTGTTCTTCTGAAGTTCATGAGTGAAGAAGAATTTCGGTACTATATGCTTAGTCTTGTCTCCTTTAATGAAACATTCTCGAATCTGTTTTATGCTTGCTTCATTATCTCCATAGATAATATTTGAGATACATGCAATAGATGGCAATTGACAAGAACTACGAACATGCTGAATCAAAGATCTTAGCCATACACATTCCCTACTGGCTTCATAAAGAGCCAAAATTTCAGCATGGTTGGAAGTAGCAACTAAAGTCTGCTTAGTAGAACGCCAAGAAATGACGGCATTACCATTAAGAAATACATAACCTATCTGTGATCAACCCTTATAAGGATCAGAGAGATAACCTTGATCTGCATATCCTACAAAACTGGAATATTTACGATAAAATATTCCTAAATCAGTTGTTCCACATAAATATCATAAGATGTGTTTAATACCAATCTAATGCCTTAATTGGATTGAGTACGTACTCATTGACTTTGCTTCAGGTAAAGGAAATCCTTCCGAGGTTTATAGAACGCGGTTCTGTCACGCCCCCAAAAGTGAAACAAGAGTTATGCGTGAGATTAGGGCCAATTAAAATTTTTCTAACTTTAATCAAATGCAACCTGGCCCTAATCATGTCCCATAGGACCGAAGTCCGCAGTGAGGTATAAATATTTCTCGGTAACCATAAAACACAGCGGAACATCATAATTAAACAAATGGTACAATATAACATTTCGGAATATGCACACTTTCTTTTCTATAGTTTAAGTTTAGCAAAAGATAACAAAAGTATATTAATTAATGGCTTCTAACAAGACCTAAGCCAAAAGAGAATAAATACGAAGTAACCAAAGTATGAAGGCACTCATGTGCTGGTCATGACGACAATACCATCGACACACAACTCGTACTCACCATCAGGCTAAACTGCCTGAAGCGATGCCTCCACTTTCCCAAAGGTAGATGTACCTGGTACCTATGCACCAAGTGCAGCATCAGACACGACGGTCGACAGGCAGATATAAATATAAAACATCAACAGATATGTAGAACGAATCAGAGTAAACGAGTAGACAAAATCATATGAAATGTATAGTGTTCTGATCATAAGAAATACATAGCATTCGAATCATAAACAGACTATCAAAGTAGGCGGCCCACATATGCTAATTACCACAGGATAGTATCATTGCCCTCCCTTACTTACATTGAGTTGTGGTGGAGATATAAATAGTTTGGGATCATAACCCTTCAATCAAAGTGTTCAAAGTGGTGTCCATTACACCAAATTCGAACTGCAAACGGTCTTCTTAGGCTCATACGGCTCGGGCCCCGTGGGCTCTGGCCCAATCTTACCTCAAGGTTCTAAATTCAAGTCCTCACACAGGTGGTGCCCCAGCTGTGTTGAACTTTAACAGCTGAGTGGTGCCTGACACAAGGAATCCTAAATAAACATCGATGAGGGGCTAGGCTTTCTTGCACGAACAAGATTCAACAATATTAGAGATACTACTTTATTCCAAATCAAATCAAACTTCAAACAAACTTCAATAGTAGTTCTCTTCAAGCCTTACAATCAAAGCCCCCTAGCCTCAACACTTCAACCAAACCTCAAAACAAACGGAACATCAAAAGGGATCCTAAGTCCATCATCTAAGTTCTCAACGTGATCCCCAAACAAAATAAAGCAAACAGATCTATTGAACATGTTCGTTACATATAGATAGTACCAGACGGTACAATGTAGAATCAAAAGCGATAGACAATCCAATCCTAAGTCAATTGTTATCCCCGGAGTCTGGTACAACCCTACTGAATTAACGAAAGGAATTAGGGTTCGCGATACCCGGACAGAACCTTTTCGTGCATAGATATAAAAAGGGTATCCCGTTGTCCCATTCCATTCAAGATTGAGATGAATTGAAACCCGAGAAAACGGAAATAACTACGAGGAATCATCGGCTCAAAACACTCCTCATACAAAGTCAAATGAGCCCAAAAAGGTAGCCAAGGTTCCACCTAAGTCTATCTAGTTCTTGATGGACCCGAAAAGGGAATCTTCCATCCTCTCCCTCCGTACCCCGGGGGCTGACCTGGGTCTCGGCGGAGGAGGGAAAATCTCGGGCATCAACATTTTTTGTACGGGTATGCCAGATTTACTTTCTACTTGGAATTTGGAATGGTGATAATCCGGAGATTCACCTTCACAAGTGGAAAGGAAATCAATCCTTTTTTCTAACTCTTCAAATTGCATTAATATTAAGAAAAGAGACAAGTTTGTTTTTTTAGAATGCCGTAGGAGGTGTTTTTGTTTGTTTGCCGTAAAAGGCGATTTTGCCGTAAAAGGCGATTTTACAAAACTCATCAAATGTGAAAGACAAGAATTGTGATTTCTTTTTGTCTCTTTAGGAAATACAAACTACAATAGAAAAGTAAGAAAAGGGATCTAACTTCTCAGGAGATTGTGGGGACACGCTGAGATCAACGGTCGCAAGTCATGTGTGGGCTTCGCCATCGTCCTTCAAATGAGAACATGTGATGCTTTGATTCTTTGGCTTGGCTCCTAACCTCGGTTTTTTAAAGGACAAGGACCAAGAGGAGGTCCTATATCCAATGAAAAACCAAGTAAACGGGCTGAAAAGCCGCGTTTAGGCCATGTTGGAGAAGGAGGAGACCTTGGGGGGTGGCCCCCCAAGGGACGTTGATCACCTTGTGGTGTTTCCGGGAGCAAAGTAACAGAACTTCGTCTCTCTCTTGGATTTTCTGGATTTTCAGAGCTTGCACTTGGGATCTATTTTCGTCATTGCTATCTTCTTGGAATGGACCTCCTTTTATAGGCTTTTGGTAGCCATGAGGTGTTTATTGGCATTGATGGCCATGATGAAAGAATTGATGAGGAGTTACAAATTGATTTTGTAACTCCTTTTTCATGGCTTGTGATTGGCCGATGAAGGTAGTGGGCTTTTAATTGCCTTTATGCTTCATGATGATGGGAGTTTCATGGGTTTAATGCCATGATTACTTGGATTTGTAACTCCCAAATGCTTGAATCTGATTGGGTCGTCCAAAATAATGAGTTAACGACCGTATTAAGTTGTCATAAACGGGTCAATTAACGTCATTAAGTGGTCGCCCAGGCATGTGAAGAGTCGCGGGCCGCGCTGCGCCTTTTGAGATTCTTCTTGCGATCATCACAGGTGGATCCACGCATTGTTTGATGTCGGATTGCGATGCAATTTCAGACATTGGTTGATGTTGGTGGGCCGGTGACATCTGTCTTGTCGATTTCACGATCGGTCGGACAAAAAGTGCACTTTCTTGGTCAGCCGGTTGGAGATCTTGAGGCGATCGGTGATGATTTCATGCTTTTGACGGCGGATCCGAGATGTCGACGAAGATCAGTGGTTTTAAGGCACCAAACATTGGATTTTCAGAAAATCACAGAGGCCGGAACACCCGAAACGTGAAAACCATCGAAAAACGGACGTTTTGATGCAAAATCCGGTGACCCGGATTTGCAGGGTCGCCGGCGACCTTAGGGTTTTTTGCCCTTTGGTCGCCGAGCTCCGTTTTCGGCCGATTTTGCGTCTTTTTCATTCCTTTTTTCTTCTGTATTTTTCTTGACATTTTTCCTCAATTATTGACTTCATTTTCTTGGAGAAAACTTGACGAGAACCCGCACGAAATCGGAGCACAGAGTTTCCCATTTTTCGAGAAAGCCGAAGACTTTGTAGCCGATTTTCCGTCAAGAGTCGAAACTAGGTCAAACGATGTCGGAATGACCTGAAAATTGAGGTGAAGCTTCTTGAGCAGTGGATAGGACCAACCATGGGCTTTTATTTGAGTTTTGAAGCCGTTTGGGTCCCATCGATGCTTCACTTGATTTTGCTGTGGGGAAAATACCGAGCTTTGATATGTGGTCAAACTATGTCCGATTGACCTGAAATTTGACGGGGAGCCTATTGGAGTCATTTTGAGACGTTCCATGGGCTCCGTTTTGGATGTCATGGTCCCGGGTTGCTCCGCCGCTGGTAGGCTTGATTTTCTCTCGGAGCATCGAAACCTGGTTAAACGTTGTCGGAATGACCTGAAATTCGACGTGCACCTTTTGGAAGCATGTTGAAGCCACTCATGTACTTTGTTTGATGAGTGATGGCTTCGGTGGTTCCCGCCGCTGGGAGGCTTGATTTTGCTGCTCGAGCATTGATGGAGGGTCAAACGTTGTCGGTTTGACTTGAAATTTGGCGTGGAGCCCTTTGAAGACATTCTGGAGTCATCCGTAGGCTCTGATCGAAGTTTTGGTGTAATCGATAATGTCGCCGCCGAGAGCGTTTGTTTAGCTATCGGAGCAGTGAAGTTGGGCCAAACGATGTCGGAATGGCCCGAAACCTCAGGTGTACCCCTCTTTTGGCTGCCTTGAAGGATCCTTCAGTTTCTGTCTGATTCTGACAAAATATGATGCTTGAAGTAGCCTTGCCTATTTTTAGCAGGATGCAGCTTCATAAGGCTTCTTGATGTTGAGGAGACATAGTGATTTTTTTTGTGTCAACAGTTCTAAGTCAAAGAAGCCCTTAAGAAAGAACCCCAGTTCATCCGGTCGACATTAAACAGGGTCGGTCGATCTCCTTAATAGCCGGTCAACATCTGGTCGATCAGATACACAGTCAAAGTTGAAACATAAATGGGAATTGGCTAAGTTGTTAGGCTTCAAGAAGCCTGACTAAATACCAGTGTTGCCGGTTGACCGAGTGACCCCACTCAGTGAACCGCGTGGCTTCAAAAAACAAAATCAAGCTTCTGTAACTGAACTGAGTTTGGGAGAAACTCCCTTTTCATCCACACCTGCAGACAAATACAAGAAAAAGGCTTAGCCCTCTCCACATACATCCATACCCCCTCTCATCAAGTCCATAATCTAATATCCATCCAACCAATCTAACCATCCAATTAAAAATCCATTTCATTAAACAATTAAACATAATTATCATGTTTTCCAAAATCAAAGACATCAATGAGCATGTGGTCATCTAAATCATCATTAAATCATCGAATCAAAGGAGAAACAAACATATCGAAGCATATATATAAATATCTACTTGCCTTTGGTTGAAAATGCTGAAATCCACAAATCCTAGCTCCATAGCCCAACAAACCAAACCTAAGGGATAATTAGTAAAATAAAACTAAATTAAAACACAAAAAACCAAAAGAAAGGAAGGCTCTAAGCTACCTTATCACACTACTATACCCAAAGTAAAATAACTCAACCTAAGGGGAAGAAGAGCTTACCAAATAGTGAAGCTTAAAATTGAGGATGAGAAGCTCGCGGGGTCCGCGCGGAGATGATGGTGGCCAAGTTCGGAGGTGATGGGGCTGCCTCTAAGATCCATTTGCAACAAGGTAGGTGAAAAGGATTGAGAAAGAGAGAAAAAGAATTGAAATTGAGATGGGGAGGTTGTGGGGCCCACTTGATTGGTGGCCCACTAGATTAGTGGCCCATTGACAGAAAAAATGGAAAAGACAGAATGTAAGAAAGAAATAAAGAAAGAAAGAAAGAATGAATTGGTAAGATGGTGGCGAGAAAGTCAACGTTGAAGTGAGTGGAGTGAGGTGAGGGAGAGATGAGAGAAATGAGATGAGATGAGAGAAAATGAGATAGGGAAATGGGTGAGGTGGGTTGACCCACGTTGGCAGCAAGGTGAGTAAAGATAAGAGAAAAGAAAGAAATGAAGAGATAGAGAAATAAGGAATGGGATGGATGAAATGGGTGTTGATCCACGTTGGTAGCAAGAGGGTGGAGGGCGAAATGAGAGAAAAGAAAGGAAACAGGGAATGAAAGAAAGAAACAGGGAAAGAAAGAAATGAAGAGTGAAGGGGGAAAATGGGGGGAAATAAAGAGAGAGAGATGGGGCTGATTCGCCGGAGATGGGGAAGTTCGCCGGCGACGGTGATGGCGTCGGGACAGTGCGGCAACAACGGTTGGGAGAGGGAGATGAGAAGAGATGGGAGAATGGAGAAGAGAGGGTGGAGAAGAGAGAGGCTCGGTCATGGTGGTGGCAGCGGCGCAGTCCAGCGGCGTGAGGCAGCAAGCCGTGAGGGAGGGAGAGAACAAGAGAGATGAGAGAATGAGAGGGAGGAAAGAGATGAGGGGCTACTATGTTGTGGAGTGGAATGAAGGATGGAGGGGGTGGGGTTTTGACCTAGTAAAGGAAAAAGGGGGAAAGTGAAATGAGAAATGGGAAGGGGGTTTACATGTGGGTTAAGGGGGTGGGGCATGTGGGAGTGAGCTGATGAGGTGGGGTAGGGGATATGATGGGAAAATGTTAGGTGGGTTCACATGAGATAAAAGTGGGGAGGGGTCTGACTTCGGGAATTAATAAAATAACTTAGGTGGGTTTGGGTCAGGTTAGGTTTTGGGTCGGGTTCGAGGGTCCGAATCAGAATGCAACAGAAGGACAAAGTCCGGGAAATTAGGTAATCTACCCGATGGTGCCAAAATCTCAAAAAGTGGAAAATACTAAAGTGCCCTCGGAACTTTCCGGAAATAGCGACACACACTCCTATTGTACCCAAACGGGCTCGGATCTCAACCCAACTTCGCACACGCGATCCTAATGATTAATCAGACCTATTTGGCTTATAAACGAGCTTAATTAGCTAAAAGTGTAATTAACTAGACTAATTACAACCTTGGAATTTCGGGATGTTACAGGTTCTGTGTCCCCATCATTAAAATCATTTATATTCTATCTCTCTCTTGAATAATTGTAAAGTATAGAGATCTCTTCATTATCCGATACCAGTGCCTCTTCAGAGGCTTCTAAAGTCTCACCAAGGACTTTCATTATTCTAGAGAGAACAGATTTTACCATAACCTATTTAGAAATGTTATGTGCCTCTTCGGGAGGAGCCTCTTCAGTAGGGCTGTCAAAGGGCCGAGCCCGGGCCAGGCCGGGCCGGGGTAAGCCCTTACCTGACCCTCATATATGCGGGTCGGGCTTAGGTCAAGTGAAAGATCTTGGAGCCCATGGTGGGCCTACAATATCGAAGCCCTTATCCTACCCTCAAGGGTCCGGGCCGGGCTAGGGTCAGGCCAGGGCAAAAAAAAATTGATTATTTTTTTAATATTATCATGTGTAATTATTCTTCTATACCATAATGCTAACCCACCTTTATTCGAGGGGCAATGTAAAAGTCAATCTTTTTGTAACACTTCTAAAAGAATGCACAAAACAAGTTACTTCATCATTTTATAAAGATATTAGTTAGGATTAAATGAAATAAGGCAATGTGATAGTATTGTGACATGAAACTAGGAAATATACTTTTAAATACCTTAACACACTAGCAGTAGTTACATAGTTTAAATAATGTTTTCGGTTTTGTTTGTTTTCCATCGTAATAGTTTAAATAATGTGCTCAGTTTTGTTTGTTTTCATGCTATTATTAAGATTGTCGCAGTTGAAGTTCTGCGAGTTGTTGCATTTTTTACTAGTTCATGTTCTATATATTTTTATAAAGCAATAATGTGAACCATGAGAACATGTTTGGCAAGTCATGTCTGATTCAATTAGATTTATTTTAAATAGGCATTAGAGTTATTCCAAATAAATTATTTGTATATGTGGTTCAAATAAACACTAGACCACTCTTGAGTTAGCATTAACCCTAACTTATAATTATTCAAAAAACCACCCTTGGATTTTATAACAAAACAATTGAACTTTGAATACCAAAGATGAATGACAAAGATGATTTGATTCATGAGTCACAAACTTTTAACTTTGGATGTGGGGTCCACATGAATGAAACAACAATAGTTATAAAAGTAAGGGTATAGAAAGAATTGCCATCGATCAATAGTTAGTGGTTGAAACTCAACCTCACTTAATGATAATGTCGATGATCATCTATCTAAACTCTCAACCTTCAATAGTTTACATTGGTGAAAATCAATGTGATGAATGACAACTTGAATTCCCTTTTCATTAAAGAATATGTCCGTGTTGGGCAAACATAGAATCAAATATATCATTCAAATGATAACATAGAATTAAATATAGGTGGCAATATTGTGATCTATGGAGATATCCATTAAAATTCTTTCTAAGCCTTTGTTATTATTGTTTGACAAAATATTAAGTCTCTATCATTAATTGCTAGAGGAGATCTTTATATATATATATATATATATAAATCTATATATAAAAATATATATATTCTATATTATACATATTTTTTGTTTTATATATTAATAGACAAAGGGCCAGGCCGGGCCCCCTCGAGCTGGCTAAGTAAAGCCCTAGCTCAGCCCTCAAGGTTGTTGGCTTTTCAAAATTGGGCCCTACCCTATCCTCTGGCTTTAGGACAAAAAGAAAAGCCCTCACTTTGAGGGCTTTTGCGGGCCGAGCCGGGCCGGGCCCCCTCGTCAAAGGGCTGGATTGACAGCCCTACTCTTCAGGAGCGTTTCGTGCCTCTTCGAGAAGAGCCTCTTTGGAGGGTTGCGTGCATCTTCGAGAGGACATGATGATGATTGTTCATTTCTTTTTTTCCGCAGAGCTGAATCCTTTAAACCTATTGGTTCGCTACGCTTCTAATGTATTGCAGAGTCTTTTGCTGTTATATTTTGACTTTGTCTATAGGGACATCCATCCTGGCAGGTGTATTTATAGCTGATACACGTGACTTTGTCACCATTCTTATAAGTGCATAATTCTCCGTACTTCATTTTCACATTGTGTTTGCCAATTCCCTCAAGTATACGGTGGTCTCAAGTAATATAGACTATGGAAGTCCGAATATCGCTCCCACAAGGATCGTTACAAGGAAAATAACAATGATCAATGAAAAAGAGTATCAACTCAAATATAGCTAACAAATGCAAATGGAGATAACAAAAATAATGAAAATACAAATCAAAATAATAACAATGGAAATAAAAGAATGCAAACTAAAAGAAAACAAAAAACTAGATAACAAAGAGATGTTAGTAAAAATAGAAAAACTCAAGTAAGAACAAGATTAGTAACAATTTAATAACAAAGTTAATAACAAAAACAAAATGACAAGGTTAATACAAGAATAATGGAGAAATGTTAGATAGATCAAGTGAATAAGTGTGTGAAAATAAATGAAAGATCAAGATAAAAAGAAACTAAATACGGCCATGAAAACTAACTAATAAGGAGAACAAGATTAGAAAATGAGTGAAAGAAATGTTTTAAAAGTGTAAAATCAAAGGGGGGATAAAAACAAACACATAGAAGGTGAGAACAAATAAGCTAATGGATATGATGGTGTGGATAGAAAAATGGAGTGTGAGAATTAAAACAAGTGAATAAATGTGTGGGAAAGTGAATAAAATCTAACTAAAGTAAATAAAATAAGCAACAAGCAATACTAATGGATAGATTGAATCATCTAGAATTCACTAAGTAACACTAATCCAACACTAATGCTCTTCTCTTTTTCCAAACAAATACTCAAATCTAATGGCAAATCAATGCTTAGATTTGGAAAATATAAATTTAAAACTCAAAGATAGAAATTAACAATCTAATAGCTAAGATTTTCTTCCCTTCATAAAAGAAAAGATTCCTAATGACTATCTATCAAAAGTAAGCATAAACCATCAAAAGATATTTAACTCCTAAGCATGATTTATCAAACCTAAGCATAGATAATAAAAAAAATGCTAAGAAAGAAAATAAGCATGGAAGGTAGCACATTGTAATGAAGAAAAATCTATTCTAGCATGTTAAGCACATAAACAAAGGGTATTAAGAGCATAAGCAAAAGGAATATTATTAACTTAGCTTCATCTAGGAGATCCAATCAAGGGATTAGCAACCCATTGGAGAAGACAAAGCTTTCATTACAAATCTTCAAATTTTACAAAGCTTTCCTCACTTTCTCTCTACAATTTGCTCTCAATTACATGAAAGCTTAAGTAAAGAGGAGGAGGCTCTCCTTGATTGTGTGTTTAATGCTTAGAGCTTCCTTCCTTATATAGATACATTTGCCTTGCTCTATTTTGGTTTTGATGGACCCGGCCTTTCATCCTCTCCTTCCGCCCCGGGGGTTGCGGGGTCCAGCGGAGGAGAAAAGCGAGTATCAACATTTTTTGTACAAGTATGCCAGATTTTCTATTCTACTCGGAATTTGGAGTGGTGATGATCCGGAGATTCACCTTCACAAGTAATAAGGAAATCGATCATTCTTTCTAACTTTTCAAATTGCATAAATATTTAAGAAAAGAAACAAGATTGTTTTTTTGAATGGTGTAGGAGGTGATTTTTTGTTTGTTTGCCATGAAAGGCGATTTTGATGCCGTGAAAGGCGATTTTGTGCCGTAAAAGGCGATTTACAAATCTCATCAAAATGAAAGACAAGAATTGTGATTTTTTTATCTCTTTAAAAAATACAAAGTACAATAGAAAAGAAAGAAAATGGATCTAACTTCTCAGGAGATTGTGGAGACTCGTTCAAATCGACGGTCGCAAATCATGTATGGACTTCGTCATCATCCTTCAAATGAGAACGCTTGATGCTTCGATTCTTTGGCTTAGCTTGGACCTCAGTTTTTTAAAGGATAAAGACCAAGGGGAGGTCCTACGTCATATAAAAAACCAAGTAAACGGGTTGAAAAGCCACGTTTAGGCCATATTGGATAGAAGAAGAGGACCTTGGGGGGTGGCACCCCAAGGGACTTCGATCACCTTGTGGTGTCTCTTATAGCAGAGTAGCAGGACTTCGTCAGAATTTCTCTGGGATTTTCCAGACTCCGGATGTGTGTCTTGGTGTCGATAGGTGTGCAAGTAGGTAGGTATGCAAGTGGGTAGGTGTGCCAATGTCTCTCTCTTTGGAATGGACCTCCTTTTATAGGCTCTTGGTAGCCATGAGGTGGTTTATGGACATTGATGGCCATGATGAGAGAATTGATGGCATTGATGGCGATGCTCCATGATGGGAGGAGTTACAAGTTTTTATTTCTTGATTTTGTAACTCCTTTTTCTTGGCTTGTGATTGGCCGATGGAGAATGATGGGCATTTAATCGCCTTAATCTCCATGATGAAGGGAGTTTCATGGTTTTAATGCCGTGATTACTTGGACTTATAACTCATTTTTCCTTGAATCTGATTGGGCCGTCCAAAATAATGAGTTAATGATCGCATTAAGTTGTCATAAAACGGGTCAATTAACAGCATTAAGTGGTCGCCGGGGCATTTGAAGAGTCGCGGGCCGCGCCGCGTTTTTTTGGATTCTTATTGTGATGATCGCCGATGGATCCACACATTGTCTGATGTCGGATTGTAATGCAACTTCAGACATTGATTGATGTTAGTGGGCCGGTGACATCTGTCTTGTCGATTTCTCGATCGGTCGGACAGAAAGTGTACTTTCTTGGTCAGCCAGTTGGCGATCTTGGAGCGATCAATGATGATTTCAAGCTCTTGAAGGCGGATCCGAGATGTTGGCGAAGATCAGTTGTTTCCAAGCATCAAGAATTGGATTTTTGGGAAATCACAGAGGCAGGAACTCTCGAAACGCGAAAAGGATTGGAAAACGGGCCATCCGGCTAAAAATCCGGCGACCCAGATTTCCAGGGTCGCCGGCGACCTTGGGGGTTTTGTCCCCTTTGGTCGCTGCTTCGTTTTTCGGCCGTTTCTTCTTCTTTTTCGTTCCTTTTTTCTTCTGTATTTTTCTTGACATTTTTCCTCAATTATTGACTTGGTTTTCTTGGAGAAAACTTGACAAGAACCTGCGTAAAACCGGAGCACAAAGTTTCCCATTTTTCGGGAAAGCCGAAGACTTTGTAGCCGATTTTCCGTCAAGAGTCGAAACTAGGTCAAATGATGTCGGAATGACCTGAAATTCAAGGTGAAGTCTCTTGAGCAGTGGATGGGACCAACCATGGGCTTTTATTTGAGTTTTGAAGCTGTTTGGGGTCCCGTCGATGCTAGACTTGATTTTGCTACGATGAAGATGTCGAGCTTTGATGTACAGTCAACCGATGTCCGATTGACCTGAAATTCGACAGGGAGCCTATTGGAGTCATGTAAAAATGATCCATTAGTTTCGATTTGGATGTCATGGTCCCAGGAGGCTCCGCAGCTGGTAGGCTTGATTTTCTTTCGGAGCATCGAAGTCTGGTCAAACATTGTCGGAATGACCTAAAATTTGACGTACAGCCTTTTGGAAGCATGTTGAAGCCATTCATATACTTTGTTTGATGAGTGATGGCCTCGGTGGTTCTCGCCGCCGAGAGGCTTGATTTTGCTGCTCGAGCGTTGATGGAGGGTCAAACGTTGTCGGTTTGACTTGAAACTTGACAAGGAATCTTTTGGATGTATTTTGGAACCATACGTGGGCTCTGATCGAAGTTTTGATGTCTTCGACGCCGTCGCCACCGGGAGCGCCTGTTTAGCTGTCGGAGAATGGCTTAACCAACCTTCAGGGTGTGATCAGTCCACGATTCTCAGCTTGAGTCAGCATTGAAATGGCCACTAAGTCGAAAAGGCTTCACCCAATTGCTGCCGTCACCCCGAAAAATGCCAAGGACCACCGGTCTCAAATCGACCGACAGATGATCAGAACCTTGGTAGCCACTGGCTGGCATCAACATGTCCATACGGACAGGCGACTTCTCTGCAAAACCGGGAGGGCTGCTGATGAAAACCCCTGTCTTGATCACACTGGTCCTCTTCACCCAGCTCGGAGGATCCTCCCTCTTAGGACACGTGGGAGAAAGGCTCATGATTAAAATGGTGCAATCGAAGTCGACCGGGTAGAAATAGTTCTCTCCTCACCATCTGCTGTGTAAGAGAACTGAAAACATCTCCTTTGGTATGTCAAGTCGTCAGGAACTGCATCACCGAAGAAGAAGGTAGGCTTAGGCACAATGCTCTGATCTTCCGTAACCCAAGGACGGGCTGCTTACCATTATCTTGTAGAATTCCTCATCTTTGAGAGCGATCAATCGCTGTCTCATCTCATCACGATTGAGGGAGTCACATTCTTCCAAGTTCTTTTCAACAAACTGGACCTTCTCCCAAGCCTGCTGAATGGCCGCATTAGAAGATCTGGCAGACCGACGAGGTGCGTCAGTAATGGGCTCCTTACCCTTACTCGTTCTGGAAGAACTACCTGCAGAGAATGGAAGGAAAAGAAAAGATCAATCATCACCAAAATGACAGGATTTTGCTAAAAAAAATTCTAGCGAAATTTTGACATGGTTCTGGGGCAATTCCGAAGAAAAGGGAAATACCCCGAAAAAGACAGGAAACCTGAAGATGAGCTCAACATCGCTGCGAGCTCATAGTCGGTGGAAAATTCTCAAAGACGGTTTGAACTCAACATTATTGCGAGATCAAGCCAGTCTTATCAAATTTCCGCAAAATTGGAAAAGGGCTCAACGTTGCTGCAAGCTCCAAAATCCAATGATTGCAAAACTCCTCAAAATCCAGCAAGACTAAGAAAGGGCTCAACATCGATGCGAGCTCCAAATCCCAATACTTGCAAAAGATTTTCAGGTATGCATCATCATACTTCCAAGTCCATTTACTCAAAATCATGTGTCGCGACCCCAGACCGGGCTCAGGGACCAGGTCCGGGATCGGGACTAATTGAGTGAAGCCAATAATTAAAAATATGTTTATGATCAAGCGTACACGGGTTAACCAAAGAACACTCAATACCCGTGCACGTGATTTCCCACAGGTGTCCGCGGTGAGGATATTCCAACACGCATAACCATTTAGTATAATTGCGGAAGCGTGTAGTAAATCATGCATGTATTTCATTTCCCAAAATATCAAGGCTGATTACATTTGAATATGAGTATCAGAATGAGCAATGTCCTAAAGCATAACCCAAAAGTACATATTCAAGTTTAATCAGAAGATCAGTTAATTACAATTCCCAAAAATAGAGGCCAATAAAGGCCAATATAAACAAAACAATACCCACCAGAAAACTATCCAAACAATCCCCCAAAATGTTTCGCAACTCGGCAGCCCGATGTTTACATAACATCGTCAGCACGCCACTCAACTAGCAGCTGCAGTTCTCCAACCGCCTCCTCAGGCTCCTCCTCGGGATAACAGACAACGGGACCTGAGTACCAAAGCAAAGGGTCAGACACGACGGTCTGGCAGGTAGATGAAAAGATATGAACATTTAATAATAAAGACCTTTACCTTGGAAAACATGTAAACCTGTTTAAGCAATGGCTTTCAAAAGTAAATGAATCATTTCATTGAAACACACATGCAGTAATAAAACATGTAAGGTAACCAAGGAAATCGGGAAACAATCAAGATGGCATCCACAAGAAGCTAAATCCTCTATCACCGAAGTGACGTGAGTATCGGGTGTTGACCTCGGTCACCGAAGTGAGGAGGTGCAACCAAGTTACATATACATATACAATAATACGGGACGGGACCGCGGTAGCAAACCGGGTATCGGGAATCACGGTAGCGAACCGGATATCGGGAACCACGGGAGCGAGCCGGGTATCGGGACGGGACTACGGTTAATAAACCGGGTATCGGGATCCAAGCTGCAGCTGGCGGGACGGGAAGGGATCTCCAAGTCGGTGGATCAGACCGACAAGGTCATCCAAGCTTAGTGGTGCCGACTCATAGGACAAATCACATAAATCAAGACAAGTATAAAGCAAATCCAGTGCAAGGCTATAAGCGGCAAGACGGGGTGCTCAAGGCACAATCATCATTTCAGTATCGGGTCATGCACATCGGGGCTAGCACAAGGCTACAATTACAATTCCGTGCTTTCGGGGTTCATAAATCATAACTCGTAAATTTCGGATATAAAAGAGTGAAATAAGCTTTCGAAATATCGGGATGAGTATCAAGCTTCGAGGTTGACTCAAGTGTATAGGGATCCCGAATGTCTATTTGATAAAACTTGGTACTCTTTGGGTTTGAGGGCATTCCGGCTCCTTACACACTTGAAGGTTTCCAAATTCCATGAATGCTTGTGATAATGGTTTCGTTCTCATCCGGGCTCCATACATCACCCTAAAGTTCTCTTGACACAACAAGGCCCCCAAAGAACCTTTCACAAACCATGAAAATGTTCCACTATAGCTCCAAACACATCCCTTGTGCAACAGCAACTATCGCTCGAGCGGACAATACAGTTCGCTCGAGCGGATGAGCCTCTGGAATGGTTTCTGGGAGGGTTCGCTCGAGCGGACACTGGGTTCGCACGAGCGAACAGCTCTCTGGAATGGCACGAACCCTTTCTTGGGCAGTTCGCTAGAGCGAAGTGTCAAGTTCGCTCGAGCGAACTGTCCAGAACTGAGTTCGGGACGGTTCTGCTCTTCCATTCTTCCCTTCTCTCAAAACCCATTATGAGCCTCTTTTCCACAACATAATGGGAGGCCCTCAACTCCCTTCAATCACTACTCAACCATCATCCAATCTCTCCATTTTACATTCATAAAATCACTAAGAGAAGGAAACATCCATTATCACAAAATTTCACTTAGGCATTGTACACAAGATGAACTCAAAACTACAATCCATGATTTAAAGACAATAGATGAAACCAAAAGCTAGAAATCATGTTTCAAGACAATAAAGAGGCTTACCAACCTCATTCAAAGCATTTAACATCATTGAATGCAATTAAGACAAAGCATTAATGAAGTAATGATTCAAACACATTTGTCATAAAAATCATTGAAAGCTAAACTATCCATTCAATCCACTTGCCTCAAGGTTCTCTATGCAAGAAAATCAAGCTATTAATCTCTTCCTCCAAGCCAGAAATGCTATCTACACAAAACCCCCAAATCCAAACCCTAAAATGGGTCAAATCATGAAACAAGAAGAGATAACTCTCAACAAAGAAGATAGAGCTCTCCTAAGACTGGGAGAACAAGAATCTAAGAGATTAGGGAGGAAGCTTACTTGTAGGTCCTTCAATGGATAAGGTGAGCTCAATGAGGGTCTTGAGTTGAGTAAATCCTTCCACAAATGGTATCAATGTATAGCTCTAGTAATGAGGAAGAAGAAGGTGAAGTTCATTTCTTGATTGGAGCAAGGTGGGTGGTGCTTTGATGGTGGAGAGGCAAGAAGAAAGGAAAGGGAAAGAACCCTAGACCCTTGTTGCTCTAGTGCTGGGAAAAAGGAAATGGAAGAAGAGGGTTCTTCTTATATACAAGTGGGTGTGGGTCCCATCTCTAGGAAATCTTTGGAGGCTGAAAGCACTAATCTCGGGACCTTGGACGAAATCGACGAAGAAGAGAAAAGTGATCGTCGAAATATCTAGTTTCCAAAAAGTATATGTTTCGTGGGTTTCGGAAATATCAAGTTTTGGGTACAGATTTCATGTATAATGACTGTTTTGCCCTCAATGCAAGAAAATCGGGTTTTCGGGGTTCCGAACGAGTACGGGATCAACATGAAAGCTATAGGGATTATCAAGACGAGTAAAACGGAATATAAATGCAATTCACTGGAATACGAACAATCCCCCACACAATAGTAAAGCCATCCAAAAAGGGAACCCCCAAAGGGTCCCACCAACACAAAGCACTAAAACTCTCCCAAAACCATAAAAGAGCTATTCTAGTCCAAGCTTAGTCAAAAATCACTAATCGAGCTTAGCACTAATACGCAACATAATTTGCACTAATCGAGGTCACTCGGGTCGGGGTCTTACATCATGCATCAAAGAACATCATCATGCAATAGATGCTAGGAAAATTTTAACCAAAGCTTGACCAATTCCAACCCAACTTGGTCAAAACCAATCAAACTTTGTCCAAGTCAAAAATCATGTTGACTTGACCTAGAGACTCTAGCCTTCTATCTTGATGCATCGAACAAAAAAATGCATGAACATCTTGAAATTGCATAAACCTCATTATCATGGTGAGCAAAAAAAAAAAAGAAGAAAATAGAAAAGAGAGAAAATCTCTTCAAAAAAAAAAATTTTGGCCCACAGGCATTGGCCCACTGCCACGTGGCAGTACGGCCAGGTTCCGTACAAACCTGTCCGTACAGCCAAGAGAAAAAAAAACGCTGAAAGAAAAGAGAGAAAAAGAAAAAACGGTGAAGGAAAAAAAAAGAAGAAAGCACCGTGAAAAAAAAAACGTGAGCAAAGAAAGAAAAGAAAAAGAGAAAAGAAAAAAAAGAAGCACGAAAAAAAAAAAGAGAGAAAAAACGTGCTTGAAAAAAAAAAAGAAAAAAAAGAAAAAAAGAAGAGCAAAGAAAAGAAAGAAAAGAAACTACTTCTACAATGGAGATTTCTTGTGAAGGAAGAAAACTTACTTGAAGCCATGGAGAAGAAGAACAAAAAGCTTGAAGATTCATGAAGACAAAAAAGAGCTCTTGATCTTGGAGCACTCTTGAAGATTCTTGCAAAAAGGAAGCAATGGAGCCAAAGATCTAACCCCCTTGCTTTTATAGAAGAGAGCAAATCAAAAGAGGAAATAAGGAGAAAAGAAAGGAGGTAAGTGCTAAAATTTAGCTACTTTCCAAAAAGAAAGATACTTTGAGAAAATCTCTCCCAAAAACAAGAAAACTTGAGAGATTCTCTCCAAGTAAGGATATTTTTAAATATTCTCTACACAAAAGAGATATTTTTAGATATTCTCTACAAAAATGACACCATATGAGATCTAGGCCATCTCCAAAGCTAAGGTCCCATGGGTTAGTCCATTTGAGCCAGGTTTGACCACCTAGGCACTAAAAATGGCTTTTAGTCAAAATATCCCTCTTACCAAGAGCATGCAAAAAATGTCTCATGCCTCTTTTAAGTTGATTGGACCATTCAAAAAAAAAAAAAAAAGAAAAAGGAAAGCCTCATGAGTTTCCAAAAACCAAACCATCCAACCTCATGAACCAAATTAAGCCAAACTCTTAAAATTGACATTCCACAAAAAACCAAACCTTGGTCCCCTAGTTCACCACATACAGCTTGTTAGGTCACAAGACCAAAACCAAACCAAAATCAAAATCCAAACCAAACCAAAACCAAAAAAAAAAAAAAAAAAACAAATATGATCCCCTAACCTGCCACATACAGCTTGTTGGGTCACAAGGTCAAAATCCAAAACCAAACTCCGACTCCATAACCTGCCACATACAGCTTGTTAGGTTACAAGGTCAAAAACCAAAATAAAAAACCTAAAAATCCAAATCCCCCATGTCATTTCCAAAACTTTGCCTTGAGATGGTACGTGATCCCTCTCACTACCATAAAATTCCCCCGGAAACTCAAAAGGCTATTAAAAAAAAAAAGATCAAGACTCTTGGTCAAGTAAAAAGCTCTCCTTCAAATTTCTCTTTGAGGCACGTCGACTCTAAAAGCTACTCGTCGATTGTACCTAGATGGGGCATTTGTTGACACCAAAAAAGTCACTTTGCCTCCTCAACATCAAGAACCCATATGAAGCTGCATTCTGCTACAAACAGGCAAAGCTACTTCAAGCATCAAATCTTGTCAGAATCAAACAAAAACTGCAAGATCCTCCAAGACAACCAAAAGAGGGGCACACATGAAGTTTCGGCCCATTCCGACATCATTTGGCCTAACTTCACTCCTCCGATAGCTAAACAGGCGCTTCCGGCGGCGACAGTGTCGAAGACATCAAAACTTCGATCAGAGCCTAAGGATGGTTCCAAAATACCTCCAAAAGGCTCCTTGTCAAATTTCAAGTCAAACCGACAACGTTTGACCCTCTATCAACGCTCAAGCAGCAAAACCAAGCCTCTCGGCGGCGAGAACTACCGAGGCCATCACTCATCAAACAAAGCACATGAGTGGCTTCAACATGCTTCCAAAGGGCTGCACGTCGAATTTCAGGTCATTCCGACAACATTTGACCAGACTTCGACGCTCCAAAAGAAAAATAAGCCTACCGGCGGCGGAGCTCCCTAGGACCATGACATCTAAATCGGAGCTAATGGGTCGTCTCAAAATGACTCCAATAGGCTCCCTGTCAAATTTCAGGTCAATCGAACATCGGTTGACCGCATATCAAAGATGGACATCTTCCCCGCAGCAAAATCAAGTCAAGTATCGACAGGACCTCAAACGGCTTCAAAACTCAAATAAAAGCCAATGGTTGGTCCTATCCACTACTCAAGAAGCTTCACCTCAATTTTCAGGTCATTTCGACATCGTTTGACCCAGTTTCGACTCTTGACGAAAAATCGGCTATAAAGTCTTCGGCTTTCCAGAAAAATGGGAAACTTTGTGCTCCGATTTTGTGCGACTTCTCGTCAAGTTTTCTCCAAGAAAATCAAGTCAATAATTGAGGAAAAATGTCAAGAAAAATACAGAAGAAAAAAGGAGCGAAAAAAAAGAAGAAACGGCCGAAAAAACCACTCGGCGACCAAAGGGGCCAATGCCCCAAGGTCTCCGGAGACCCTGGGTGCATGGTCGTCGGCAACACTGGAAGTCCGGGTCGCCGGAATCTCCACCGGATGGCCCGTTTTCCGGTCCTTTTCGCGTTTCAGGAGTTCCAGCCTCTGTGATTTTCTGAAAATCCAATTCTTGATGCTTGAAAACGACTGATCTTCGTCAACATCTCGGATCTGCCGTCAAGAGCATGAAATCATCACATATCGCTCCAAGATCGCCAATCGGCTAACCAAGAAAGTACACTTTCTGTCTGACCGATCGAGAAATCGACAAGACAGATATCATCGGCCCACCAACATCAATCAATGTCTGAAATTGCATTGCAATCTGACATAAAAAAAAACATGTAGATCCATCGGCGATCATCACAAGAAGAATCCCAAAGGACGCAGCGCGGCCCGCGACTCTTCAAATGTCCTGGCGACCACTTAATGTTGTTAATTGACCCATTTTATGACAACTTAATGCGGTCATTAACCCATTATTTTGGACGGCCCAATCAGAAGCAAGCAAATAGGAGTTACAAGTCCAAGCAATCATGGCATTAAAACCATGAAACTCCCTTCATCATGGAGATTAAAGGCGATTAAATGCTCATCATTCTCCATCAGTCAATCACAAACCAAGAAAAGGGAGTTCTAAAATCAAGAAATAAAAACTTGTAACTCCTCCCATCATGGAGCCTTAATGCCATCAATTCTCTCATCATGACCATCAATGTCCATAAACCACCTCATGGCACCAAATGCCTATAAAAGGAGGTCCATTCCAAAGAGAGAGACAACTTTGAATACTTGCATTTGCACATTCACACCAACACCCATCCGGAGTCTGGAAAATCCCAGAGAAAATCCGACGAAGTCCTGCTGCTCTGATGCAAGAGACACTACAAGGTGATCAAAGTTCCTTGGGGGGCCACCCCCCAAGGTCCCCTTCTTCTACAACATGGCCTAAACACTGCTTTTCAACCCATTTACTTGATTTTTCATTGGATATAGAACCTCCCCTTGGTCTTTATCCTCTAAAAAACTGAGGTTGGAGCCAAGCCGAAGAATCGAAGCATCAAGTGTTCTCATTTGAAGGACGATGGCAAAGTCCATACATGACTTGCGAACGTCGATCTAAACGTGTCCCCACAATCTCCTGAGAAGTTAGATCCATTTTCTTACTTTTCTATTGTAATTTGTATTTTTTTAAAGAGACAAAAAAAGTTACAATTCTTGTCTTTCATTTTGATGCGATTTGTAAATCGCCTTTCACGGTAAAATCGCCTTTTACGGCACTAAATCGCCTTTCACGGCAAACAAACAAAAAATTGCCTCTTACGGCATTTAAAACAAAAAATTGTCTCTTTTCTTAAATATTTATGCAATTTGAAAAGTTAGAAAGAATGATTGATTTCCTCTCTACTTGTGAAGGTGAATCTCCGGATCATCACCATTCCAAATTCCAAGTAGAATAGAAAATCTGGCATACCCATACAAAAATGTTGATACCCGCTTTTTCCTCCTCCGCCGAAACCCGGCAGCCCCTTGGACGGAAGGAGAGGACGGAAATCGAGGGTCCATCAGAGTGCACTTAGTGTTTCTAATATTTGCTTCATGTTTCCAATACTAGTAATGATGTATAAGTATTCATTGTTACATTCACTCACAGTCTCAATGTGGTATTCATTCATTTTGATGTCTTTGAAACTAATCAAGTTTCTTCGGAAAATTTTTGAGAACAAAACATCTTTAATGAATAGGTGGGTATCATTAGGTAACATCATATAGGCTCTTCCAGAGCCTTCATAACGTGTTAGAAAATAGAGAGACCAAGAGAAAGAAGATTAAAGGAAGAAAAGAGAGATTTTTTATTATCTCATTATATGTGTATAAATACAAAGGGAGAAGCCTATTTATAGGCAAAGTAACCTCACAAAAGAGGAACCCTAATTCTAATCCTAATTCATCTTAAGTGGGCATCCACCCAAGATTCATATCTCTTAACAAAACTTAAGTTAATGCCCAAACACTGTTCTTCCCTTCCATTGATTTACCAAGTTAGATGGGGGAGGTCCAACCATCAAAATAATCGAAAGTAAGGATGCGAGGGATTCCTTGTTGGCCTTTTTAATGATTCACCAGATGTGGGTTTTTCCATGGGATATTGGAGAATCGAGAGGAATCCTCTTGCGCAGATCGCTGCAAAACATGCCCTAAAGGTTCAAGATCATACGCGTATGGATACTTATGAATTACTACTGAGGATTTCACGTGTCGGATAAGCAACTGACGTTGATTAAAAAGATTAAATTCTGAAAAAAATATACTTGCGGAAAATAAATCTAGTCATAGATAACCACAAAATAGCGGGAGACATTCAAAACAATAAAATTTTAAAAATATGAAAACCATTGCAACAATCAAAGAACCCAAGTGTGAGGAATGATATTAAATGAAAAGTAAATTCATGCAAAACCTGAAGACAATTAACCTTTATTTCAAAAGAAGGAACGATAATGAAAGTAAATTGTGTACCATATCTGCAATGAAAAATATTCTCTTGTGCATAGTGTGCTGTGTACATGAGAACTTGCACATGCAGCCTCGGAATCTGAATTTCAGAGGTGGATCCCACCTCTACAACTGTCTGAATCTGTTGTTCTCATGTGCACGGTACCCATAAGAAAGCTTTTCATATTCAAAGTAGTAAAGAAATAAGGGAGGTAATAATGAGAACAATGGAAAAATACAAACAAAAGGATTCAGACCTTTTAGATAAGATGTGATTCGTAGAAGGATAAGAAAGACGATCGTTTACAATTCGTTTAGGCGAGAGAGAGAGAGAGAGAGAGTGTGAACATTGACATTAGTAAAATTACGGGCCACATTCATCTACTGACATCTATTTGAAATTTTGTTAAACACCCTTCCTAGCAGAGGTAGGGTGAGGGGTGGTAAAGGAAGAAGTCATGAGAGAGAGAAAGAGATTTGTGTGTGGACATCCTTTTTATATAGAGAAACATTGGCATTGATGTGCAGAAAAACTTGTGAGAATGGTCATTAGATCTTGGAAGAGGGGGAGAGTGGTACATGCATTGGAAACCATCTATCAATAATTACCAAAAGAGTATGTGGAATTTCTCCATTTAACTTGAATGCCATACTTAATTGGGGGCACAACTATAGTACAGCGGGGCTCCATCATACTCTTGTGCAGCGCCTTTCTTCAATGCATGGTGGGGCTCACCGCTAGAAAATCCAAGTAGGTCATCAACCCTAACACCCTATGTAGCGAACATCTTGTAAATTATTATTCAAATATATAAGATACCCATGGTTAGATTTGACTTGATCTGAAACATGTGATGGAACTTGATGAGTCAAGCCAAAGTGGCCCAGTTTGTCATGAGCCAAAGCCTAAAATTAATGGAGATCCATTTGGTCCAATGCAGTCCGGGCCCAAATCCACAGTGCCTGGACACGTCACAGCAACCCACGTCGCTTTAGATGCAGTCAGGCCACGTCCCGCTTTTACCAAGTCCTGCGGAGAATATCCCAACTGCCTCGCCAGTCGAGGACACCTCAAAGGTTCCTCGTGAACGGCGCTGTAAAGTCGTCCACATCTGTTAGGGGAAGACTATAAATTAAAGAGCCTCTCGGTACTTGGGATGCAAGCAATATTCTCTTTCCTTCTACACACTTCATCTCTCTTCTCCTAAGTTTGTAATCTCTGGACACTTGAGAAATAATATATCCGGCGACCTTTGCCTTTCTAAAGTGAACGTAGGTCACACTGACCGAACCACTATAATCTCTCTCTCCATAATTACTGCATTAATTATCTATTATTTGACCGGTGGTGTGCGAATCCATTTTTCTGCGTCATCAGTTTGGCGCCGTCTGTGGGAAACGACTAAAGTTCTCACTTCAGCATCTTTCCTCTTTTCAAAAATTATGGTGATCACCACTAGATCTGCAAGAAGACCAGAGGATAATCCCTCGCGAGAGGGCGAGGACGGTCCTCCACCGACTAATCCTGCCCCAAATGCCCATGTTCCCACTCCGCAACAGATGTTGGAGACCATGCAGCAGCTGGTGACCCAAAACCAGCAGATCCTACAACTCATGCTTACAGCAGGGCAGGGAGGAGCACACTTTGGAGGAACACCGCATGGAGCACCGCGCCCGGGGCACCCAAGGGCTCCAAGCCAGGGAGCTCCTCCCCCGGGCGCCAATCCCCCGGGCGCCCATCCCCGGGGCGCCCATCCCTTGGGCGCCCAAGGGTTTCCTCCCCCCCCCACCCCCTCTGTTTGGAGTTACACTTGGGGTTGGGGGAACACATCACGAAGGACCTCCCCCTCTCGGTGGAGCCTAGTTTGGAGGACTCCCACCTCCGGGGGGAGCAGGTCATGGAGGACTTCCACCTCCGGGGGGAGTACATCATGAAGGACCCCCACCTACTCCCTCTGCTTCTAATGGGGAGGGTCCTAGTTTCTAAGAAGGGGAAAGTGAAAACCAAAACATGGAGGAGAGCTACTTCCATGATCATTCTCGAGGAGCCTCCAATCGCTGGGACGAGAAGATCGGGGAAATGCAGAATCAATTGGGTGATGTCTTCAACGCCATGAAGGCACAGGCACCACAAACAGTGGATTACCTAGTCGGGTGGACGGATACACCGTTCAAGCCCGACGTGGTGAACTAACCGCTTCCTCCGAAGTTCAAAATGCCATCCATAGAGACCTTCGATGGGACGAAGGATCCATTGGACCACCTGGAGGCATACAAAACCATAATGCAGCTGCATAATATCCCTGACGAGGTTATGCGCAAGGCATTCCCAACTACCCTAAAGGGTTCCGCCTGACAATGGTTTGCCAATCTAGCCCCAGCCTCCATCGCCACCTTTGGGGAGTTGAGCAAATCCTTTGTGTCACACTTCATCGGAGGGCGCCGCCACCAGAAGCCCGCCACACACCTGCTCAGCGTAAAGCATGACAAAAATGAGAGCCTCAGGAGCTACCTCACTCGTTTTAACGAGGAGGTACTTCAGGTCGAAGATCCCGATGACAAAGTGACCATGACAGCCTTCTTGGGAGGCCTTCGCTCGTCGAGTTTCCTCTTCTCAGTGATGAAGCGCCCGCCAAAGAACATGATGGAGCTACTAGCAAAGGCCCAAAAGTATATAAATACTAAAGACATCACCAGGGCTAGGCGAGGTGAGTCCTCCAAATCAGGGGACAAGGGGAAGGAGCGGGACAGAGACGAAAAGAAAGAGACAAGCAACAAGCGAAGCAGGACAGAGAGGTTACCTGTCAGAGATCGACTCGGTCCTGCTCTGCAGAGAGATCGATAGGCGTTCACCCCCCTCAATGCCGCTGTTGAGCACATTTTGCTCCAAATACAAGATGACCCAGCCATAAAATGGCCTGGAAAGATGAAGTCCCCTCCAAACCGCAGGAACCCCGCCAAATACTGTCGCTTCCATCACGACCATGGTCATGACACCGACGATTGCTATGACCTCAAGAGGCAGATTGAGGATCTCATTCAACGTGGTCACCTTCGCCAGTATGTTGCTGGTAGGGGGCAAGCACCACCACCACCTCACAATCTGGAGGATTAGCAGCCCATTGGGGAGATCCGAACCATCTCAGGCGGACTAGCAAAGCCACTCTCTGCCATGAAGGCCCACGCCATCCAAGGCCCCCAGGCATGGCGCTAGTGATACCATATCCTTCTCAGACAAGGATTTGGAAGGAGTCCAGCACCCCCATGACGACCCTCTGGTGTTTACCATGACGGTCGCCAATTTCCAGGTGCGTAGGATCTTGGTGGACAGCGGCAGCTCTGCGGATATCCTATTCGCAGAAGCTTATGACCAGCTCAAGTTGGGCCGGGAAAGACTGCAGCCTGTAAAATCCCCCCTTATTGGGTTCTCAGGGGAGAAGGTGTATCCCCTTTGGGCAATCACATTACCAGTCACGGCCGGGGCAGCACCCCGAAGTTCCACTACAATGGTGAACTTCCTGGTGATAGACTACCCGTCCGCTTACAACATCATACTAGGACGACCTGCCCTTAACGCATTAAGGGCCGTCCTCTCCACCTATCATCTCATCCTCCGCTTTCCGACCTCGAATGGAGTGGGGGAGATCAGGGGAGATCAGGTTGCAGCAAGAGAATGTTACGTCTCCTCAATGAAGGCCAAGAAGACCCAGGAGGCGTAACAAGTCGAAATCTTGGACTTGAGGGATGACGCCACCACAGAAAGAGGGGAACCAGTTGAAAAACTTACCCCGGTGGCCTTACATAAAGAACATCCTGACAGAAGAGTGTACATTGGCTCTTCTCTTTTAGAATATCTGATCTGCCATTTAACAGATTTTCTGAGAATGAATATGGACGTTTTCGCATGGTCACATGCAGATCTTGAAGGGATTGATCCCGAAGTCGCCACTCATCGCCTTAATGTCAACCCTCGCCACAAGCCTGTTCGACAAAAGCTAAGGGGCGCCTCCACTGAAAGGGCCCAAGCGATGGACAAAGAGGTCGGAAAGCTGATAGAAAATGGAGCGGTCAGAGAAGTAGCATATCCCGAATGGCTATCAAATGTGGTGATGGTGACAAAAGCCAGTGGGAAGTGGCGCCTTTGTGTCGACTTCACTGAGCTTAACAAGGCATGCCCAAAGGACAGCTATCCGCTGCCGCGGATTGACCTCCTCATTGACGCCACAGCAGGATATGAACTTCTCTCCTTTCTGGATGCTTATTCTGGATACAACCAGATCAGCATGCATCCCCCAGACTAAGAAAAGACGTCGTTTATCACTCCGAAGGGGATTTACTGCTACAGGGTCATGCCCTTCGGGCTAAAGAACGCAGGTGCAACCTACCAGCGCCTAGTGAACAAAATGTTCCAGTCCCAGATTGGGCGAACAATGGAGGTTTATGTGGACGACATGCTGGTGAAGAGCTTCGCTGCAGCAGATCACATCGACCATCTTTAAGAGACCTTCAGTGTTCTCAGGTCCTACCACATGAAGTTGAACCCTGAGAAATGCCCCTTCGGCGTAGGATCGGGAAAATTCTTGGGCTTCATGGTCAACCAGAGGGGAATTGAGGCGAACCCCTATAAAATCAAAGCTATACTCGACATGAAGTCGCCCTCTTCCACCAAGGAGGTGCAGCGCCTCAATGGAAGAATTGCAGCGCTCAATAGATTTGTCTCAAAGTCTGCAGATAAGTGTTTGCCTTTCTTCAAAATTCTCCGAAAGGCTTTCGAATGGGGACCTGAGGCTGAGGAGGCCTTCGAGAAGCTTAAAGCCTACTTATCCGCACCTCCTCTCTTTTCACATGCTGCACCGGGCGAGGTGTTATATTTGTACCTCTCTGCTTCCCCCTTAGCAGTTAGTTCTGTTCTCATCAGAAATCATGATGGTGTACAAAAGCCCATCTATTATGTGAGCAAAGCATACCGAGGGGCAAAGATCAGGTACTCGGGGTTGGAAAAACTAGCGCTCGCCCTCATCTTGACTGCAAGTTGCCTACGGCATTATTTTCAGAGCCATACAGTTGTGGTCGTCACCAATCAGCCCTTGAAGAGAGTCTTGGCAAAGCCGGATGTATCCGGGAGACTCCTCAAGTGGGCAGTGGAATTGGGCGAGTTTGTCATCCAGTACCAACCAAGGGTGGCCATCAAGGTACAAGCACTGGCAAATTTTGTAGCTGAGTTTACATGCGCAGAATGTGAACCCACCACGTTGCTACCGTCGAGCCCAGAATTACAAGTCAACCTACCACCTGGCGAGGACACCCGGAGAGGCGCCCAGACAGCAGTAGGCACCCAGGACACCCCGGGCGCCCAGGCCCAGACAGCAACAGTGGGCGCCAAGACAACAGTGGGCGCCCAGGCCACCCCGGGCGCCCAGACTTCCTCAATGGGCGCCCAGACTACTCCGGGCGCCCACACCCCTCCTGGCGGCCTGACATCCTCAATGGTCGCCCAGATCCCTCCTGGCGCCCAGACACCTCCAGTTGATTTTCTTTCACTGCCACTTTGGAAGCTGTATGTTGATGGCTCCACAACTAGTGAAGGAGGTGGAACGAGACTCATTCTGATCAACCCTGATGGTACACCCATCAAATATGCAGTGAAGCTGCACTTTGTTGCCACAAACAATGAAGCAGAATATGAGGCCCTCCTCTCTGGCTTGAGATTGGCAGCAGAAATGGACGCCCGGTCCCTCGCGGCCTATAGTGATTCTCAATTGATAGTGAACCAGGTAAATGGAGAATTCGAAGCAAAAGAAACAAAAATGCAGGAGTATCTTGGCATGGCGAAGAAACTAGTCCAGCAGTTTCAACATTTCCAGATCTGTCACATCCCAAGAGGGGATAACATGGCTGCAGATGCTCTCGCCAGACTTGCCTCATCCCTGGAGGCCTCATTTGCAGAACCAACTCTCATCGGGCGCCAGTTCGAGACAAGTAAGTTGGATGTGGACACCACAAACATCAATTGTACAATGGCCGAATATAACTGGATGACCCCCATAAGAGCATACCTCCAAGAAGAAACAGTACCAGATGATCCCCTGGAGGCCAAGAAGCTCAGAATGAGAGCTTCCAAGTTCACCCTCTTGCAAAATGTACTCTACAAAAAGGGTTACTGCTTACCATTACTACGCTGCCTTTCACCAGAAGAAGCTGACTACGCCCTTAGAGAAATTCACGAAGGAATTTGTGGGAATCACTCTGGAGGACGCTCCCTCGCCCACAAAGCGCTTAGGCAAGGGTATTTTTGGCCGAGCATGGTAAAAGACGCCAAAGAGTTTGCCAAGAAATGTGACAAATGCCAGCGCTTCGCCACTGTGCCAAGGCAGCCACCAGAGGAACTAACGACCATTGTGAGCCCATGGCCTTTTTCCAAATGGGGCATTGACATCCTGGGCCCCCTTCCTTTGAGCAAAGGCCAGTGCAAGTTTGTGGTCATCGCCATCGACTATTTCACAAAATGGGCGGAGGCAGAACCCCTAGCGAAAATAACAGACTCGAAGGTAAAGGACTTTGTCTGGAAAAACCTAGTCTGCCGCTTCGGGATACCTCACGCCATTGTCAGTGACAATGCCAAGCAGCTCGATAATAAGCTCTTTAATTCTTTCTGCTCCGACCTTCAAATCAAGCAGCCTCATTCCAGCCCGGCACACCCACAGGCGAATGGGCAGGCAGAAGTCATGGTAAAAACAATTCTCCGTAACTTAAAGACAAGGCTCGAAAGAGCGAAGGGTCTTTGGGTTGACGAACTCCCAGGAGTGTTATGGGCCTATCGAACCACGCCAAGAACTCCTACCGGGGAAACTCCTTTTTCTCTCTCTTATGGGACTGAGGCAGTCATCCCCGTCAAGATAGGAGTACATTCCCTAAGGGTCCACTACCACGACCCTGTCACCAACGAGGAAGGACTTCGCATCAACCTCGACTTGGTGGAGGAGGCAAGGGAGATGGCTGTAGTCCGCAACGTGGAATACAAACGACGCATGGCGAGGTATTACAACTCGAGGGTAAAGCCTCGTTCCTTCCAACCGGGGGACCTGGTCCTCAAAAAACGTAATCCTCGCCACAAAGGACTCGCGAAGGAAAGCTGGGACCAAACTGGGAAGGGTCGTACCTCGTAACAGAAGTAGTAAGGCCGGGCACCTACAGGATCCAGAATTCTGATGGAAAGGCCTTACCTCATCCGTGGAACGCGGAACATTTGAAGAGGTACTACCAGTGACATTCTATGAGAGTCAGTGTATAAGGGTTTGGGGCTTAGTGTAATTATTTCTACTTTGTCAATGTTGTTTCAAGCAATGGATGAATAAAAGCATTTTATGATAAAAAGATCCTTGCATTCCCAAAAGTTAGGCTTAAAGCCTTTACAAAAGTCAGGCTACAGATTGCCTGTCTTAAAAAAAAAAAAAAAAAAAAAAAACAGCATAGCAAAAGTCCCTATCCTCTAATCACTCTCATCCCCCTCCTCATCTTCTTCATCCTCCTCATCCTCCTCGGCATCATCAGAGCTGCCACTGCCATCATCATCAGGCGCCTTAGTCGGCAAGAAGCCTAAGAGGTCAATGTCCGGGAAAGCAGCATAAATCTTTCCTCGGAGCTCATCATAGCCGTCAATGAAGGCATCAGCGAGGCCATTCTCTAGGTCCCTCTCAGCCTGGGCAACCCTCTCCTCAGCCTGAGAAGCCCTTTCATGTGCCGCCTTCATCTCTGTCTCCACAGTAGTCTCTCTGAGCAGCACCCTCTCACGGGTCTCTGCAAGCTCAGCCTCACTGAGCGAAGCCCTCTCACGGGCCTTCACAAGCTCAGCCTCTGCCTTGGCCGCCCTCTCGTGGGCTGCTGAGAGCTCCGTATCAAGCTTGGCCGCCCTCTCGTGGGCTATTGAGAGCTCCGTATCAAGCTTGGTCGCCCTCTCGTGGGCCGCCTTAAGGTCAACCTCGGAAGCCTTACTAGAGGCTGCAAGAGTGGTAATCTTCCCATAAGCAATGGAGAGATCCTTTTGCATAGACTCATTATCCTTCTTCAGCTCACTAAGAGATCGGGCCCTTGAAAATAAGCAGACAGATGCAGTAGAGGCCTGAAAAAATAAGGAAATGAGACAGCAAAACAAAAACAAAAAAGATGAAAGTCTGGAGAAAAGGGAAACAATAAACCTTTACCTAAGCCAGACCCCCCAGAAACGCGTTGATGACCCCCTCAGTGCCCAAGGCATTAACCTGAGAAACCTCGGGCGGAAATACAAATCTCCCTAACCTTTCCCGAATTACTCGCGGGTTGCCTAACATTGGACTAGCCCAGGGTACCCTTATGGAAGTACCTGAGCGTGGAGGACTCAACTGAGGGGCAGAACGCGTAGCATGAGAGGAAGATTGCGAAGTAGCAGTTTTAGCTGAAGAGGTCGCTGTCTGGAGAGCCACCCGAGGGAGACGCACCCGAGGCCCCGCACGGGTCACTGGTGGAGAGGTCCCTGAGGAGGCGTCATCTATCCTCGCCACCTTGGAGGGAGGGGTACTCCTACCGGACAGGCGGGCCTCAATCACCCTTCTGTTTACGGCTGCAGAAACAAAAATGTTATTTGGATACGGAATATTAGGTAAACACACAAAGCATTGCTAAAATTGAAATGACTTACCTTTTCTTTTTGAAGTCGATCCCGGAAGGAGTCCACCAGTCCTACCCAAAGACGAAGAGTCCGGAGGAGGTCCACTGGTCTTGCCTCTCTTCTTGGGAAGGAGAACTCCCAAGTCCTTGTCAGGGTGATCTCTCACCGCTTGCAGCTTGCGCTCCTGCTCCGTGGAGAGTACGGGAGGAATTGCAAAGGGACAGGACAGTGAGCACATGCATAAAAAAAAAGCAATCAGAAAGAAAGCAATCAGAAAACGTACCGAGTCTCTTGGCGTCAATCCATCGTGTGGGCACCAAAGGTCGATCTGACTCAGCAACCCACTCTCCACCGATGAAGAAGAAGCGAGATTTCCAATCATGGCAATTGGAGCGCAATCCCGTGAGCAGCTTGCCACCCCTAGGGGTAAAATAGTACCATCCCCTGTTAGGGGCTGGGGACTCGATCAAACTGTAGGCAGCATGAAACTCGAGAGGAGAAGCGTCCTCTTGATGTACTCTCCTCCATAGTGCAAGGAAACCGAGCAGAACTCTCCATCCGTTGGGTGCTAATCACCCCGGAGTTAAGGAAAAATAGTGAAGAACACGGCAAATGGGGGAGGATATTGGAAACCTTAACCTGGCCTCGATCATCTCCTTATAGATGACAACGTCACCAGAAGAATCATCACATGCTGGTTCGTCTGTTTCGGCCCGGCGGCACAGCACGGTTGGAGGGATACAAACAGCAATTCTCAAAAGGTCACCGTCAGTTTTGAGTACACTAAAAGTAGTACTCACCTTGGATCCGGCATCCTCAACAACGACTTTTCCTTGATACTTTTTGCGACGACGCATAATTCTACTGGATACATTGCTGGTACCTGCGCCCACGCCTGAGCTCGCCACGCCGGTGCCAGCCATTCCCGCGCCCGCCCATGCTGCAGCAGTCATGCTCCCGCCCAACGCTGCCACCGTCGCCGCACGGCCCTCACAAGCCACGACTCTCGCGCTGGTCACCGTCGCCCCACGGCCGGCGCATGGGCCTGACGCCTCCGCCCCACGCCCGGTGCCCGCCTCGGCGACCGAACTTGCTGCCATCGCTGTAATTGCCTGAACGGAGCTGCCCGTGGCAGGACGCTTAGGCCGGGCGCCGCCTGCATGTCACTGGCGCCCGGCGCCGACCAAGAGCACACGACGCTGCCCTCGATGCCCTTGCGCACGACGTCCCTGCCTTCGTCGCCCTTGCCCAGCGTCGACTGCTGCAAATCGTCAACGACTACTCCCGTGGGCCCCGCAGCACTCACAACCGCCGCCTGGGTGCCCAGCCTCACACCTGCTTGGGCGCCCGTGCCAGGCGTCGCCGTCTTCCTCACGCCCTCCTGGGCGCCCGCTGCCAAGTCGAACACCGCCCCAGTGCCCACCACGCTTGTGCCGGGCGCTGCCGCCGCGGTCTGGACGCCGCCCGTGCTGGGCGTCGCCGCTGCCGCCCTCACCGCTGCTGCTCCTGTCGCCGTGTCCAAGGGGGTTATTGCTCCGATCGACGTCGGCAGGCCGGTGCCCATTCCCGCCAGTGTAGCGACAACCGCGCCCGAGGGGCCGACGCCCACGCCCACGCCGCCTGGGCGTGGCGCTGCTTCCCCAACGACGCCCGGATGGGCTGCAGGTGCCTCGCCCTCCCCCAGGCTGACGCCCATGAGCGGTGCGGCTTCCACTCCGACGCCCGACCGTGCTGCAACCGCCTCGCCCACCAGGCCGACGTCCACGCCGGCGCCCACCTGCTTCTTCATTGACAATCCTTTTGTTGCAGGTGGTTGGCTGCAATGGCCCTTTTTCCCTTCACTCTCCATTAAAATCTCTTGGAATGGGAAGAAGTGAATGGGTTTTTTGTCTTCTACTTACAGTAAAAGAAGATGAGTGGAGAAAGTAAGAAAGGGGAAGATGAAAGATTTTCTTTCTCAGGGAAGGGAAACAGTTGAAGAAGGAATGGGTTGAAGAGGATGGTCTCTTCTCTTTAAAAAGGGATTTTATTGCCTAGGGTTTTAAAAGAGCCCCAACTAAAAGGAAGCACACCCCAAATCCAAAAGGACTCTCTCCAACAGCCTAAGCGCAAACAAGAGACAGGCACGGAGAGGAAGGCGGAAAAAATTATCTGCAGGAAGAAGAGACCTCGATATTCAAAATGCCCCCCTTTCAAAAGATTCTTTGGGAGCTGGGCATTGAGGGGCAAATGATGAGTCAGGCCAAAGTGGCCCAGTCCGTCATGAGCCAAAGCCTAAAATTAATGGAGATCCGTTTGGTCCAATGCAGTCCGGGCCCAAATCCACGGTGCCTGGACACGTCACAGCAACCCACGTCGCTTCGGAAGCAGTCAGGCCACGTCCCGCTTTTACCAAGTCCTGCAGAGAATATCCCAACTGCCTCGCCAGTCGAGGACACCTCAAAGGCTCCTCGTGAACGGCGATGTAAAGTCGTCCCCATCTGTTAGGGGAAGACTATAAATTAAAGAGCCTCTCGGTACTTGGGGGGCAAGTAATATTCTCTTTCCTTCTACACACTTCATCTCTCTTCTCCTCAGTTTGTAATTTCTGGACACTTGAGAAATAATATATCTGGCGACCTCTGCCCTTCTAAAGTGGACGTAGGTCACACTGACCGAACCACTATAATCTCTCTCTCCATAATTACTGCATTAATTATCTATTATTTGACCGGTGGTGTGCGGATCCATTTTTCTGCATCATCAGAGCTTGCTTTACTTCTCTTTTGTTGGAATAAAAATAAAGAGAGTCCCTATGTGTGATCAATCTAACAGGTGTCCTACTCAGTGTTTCTTTGACAATTTAGATGCAACAAATATAATGGGTGTTAAAGCTAAAGAACCGCTTGGATTTAGAAAAGGTGGGCCCACCATGCATCCAAGAAGGGCGTTTGGCCATAATATGATGCAGTAATGCTGCATTGTAGTTCTGCCCTTAATCAGGAAGATACACAATGAAAACTCTTAAATTTTTAACAAACATAGAGTTTCAATTAGTTTCGTGAGGTAAATTAACATAAAAATATCCAACCATCTATAGGTAATGACCTCTTTCATATAGATTAATCAAAGGCAAGCATGCAGGTGCAAGACATCCATCACCTAAGAAACTTGGGGGATAAAAGTGCGAAAGCTCCCTATCATTTTCGCATAATATCTAAGACAAAACTTGAAGGAGTTTTGATTAGTTTTGTGAGACCAAATAATAGTAAGGTACCTAAGCATTTAAAGGCGACATGACCTCGTTTCTGTATAAAATAATTACTGCAAAGCAAACACCATACAAAGTCTACCACCTTTGAAAGCTTGAGAGAGGATGGTGCAACAACTTTTAATTAGTGGTGGAAGAACTCTTATCATCTACTCATGATAGCTAAGCCAAATTCCCCAAGAGTTCAACCTAGTTTTATAAAAGTACTTAACAAAAGGACATCTCACTATCTTAAAGTAGGACGATATTCTTCTTTCTTACATAGTAATTAGCACAAAGCAAACACCCGTTTAATATCCACCATCTAAAGACATGTTTACAATGGCTAAGATATCCGCATATTTCGAGGATTCCTCATTGCTGGCATATCAATTCCTCACTAGGAAATTATATAGCTAATGCTTTCACTTTGAGATTAGTGTGTGTCAACGCGTATAGGGAAGAAAAATATAGTTTTTTTATTTCAATCACTTCGTATATATATTTCTGATAAGGCTGTTTGGTCTTTTGGAGAAATGATTATATAATTCCGACACGTAAAGTCCCAGCCTCCCATACGTATTGAATAAGTCAACCACGCTTTTAATTGAATAAGTCAACCAGGCTTTTATCTAAGTAAGTGATTTGAGACAGAATATGAATTTAAAACCGCAATCTGATTCCCGAGCCATGGTCCCAGCAAGGAAAACCTCAAATTTTAATAACGTGAGCAAAAGAACACAGCATAAAACGAATTTGAATAGACTATAGAATTCCAACCTCGAAGGCCCATGTGTACGGTGTACCTGCAAGAGCAAAAGGGGAAGCGGAAGGAGGTCGAGAAGGCGGGAATTGATTTCTCATTCTCCAAAACTGCCCCCCAATTTTTTAACCAAATATGTAAAAAGTCCTCCATTCTTCATTCAAGGACAAGTCACAAGTTCCTCCTAGACTCCTTCCATGCCTCAAAAATAAAAAGGGTTCCTTTTTATGCTTTGGCATTGCCCGATTTCTCCCACCCGGCGGGAAACCGGCGCTTTGGGCGAAATCTCCCATTTACAAGGAGCCATCCCAAAACCCTAAAAACCAATAAAAGGACACAGACAGAGATAGAAAGATAGAGATAGAGATAGAGAGAGAGAGAGAGAGATAATAGATACTATTACTACCCCTACCCATCCATGGCTCTAGCCCTAGCCGAGTGCATGCAGCAAGAGGAAGACGAGACCGAGACCGAGACCGACAGTGGAACTGGAACCCCACTGCGTTACGTCGATCTCCAACATCTCTACTCTTCCACATCTCCTTGCAGCGTGAGCGCCACCGCCGCCGCCACCACCACCACCACCAGGTCCTCCAACGTCACAACCAAGAAGGTCAAGGCGCGCAAGCTCATTGAATCCATGGATCATGAAATCGATGATGCCAACGACTCCCCAAAGAACCACCTCAAGAAACCCCCTCTTCGCGTCTACCAGCGTCGCGCTAAGAGGCCTCGCCATTCCCCGTCATTGTTGGATGCTGGGGAGAAGAAGGCTGTGGAGGCGATTGATTTTGATCCCACCCCAGATCGTGCTTTTGATTCGGGTAATGCGGGGAGGAATGGAAAGAGCAGGAGGAGGGTTTCTACGCATGAGCTGAGGAATTTGGGTGGTGCTGATTCGGGGGATTTGGTTGGGAGTTCTGGACATCGGTTAAGGGATGGTCTGAGGAGTAATAAGATTGGTTCTGGTCGGAAATGTGATTTGGGGGAGAAACGCAGGAAGCCCGATTCGCAGAATGATGGGAAGAGATGGGCAGAGTAAGTTGTTGTTTTGTTTGATGATTGTGCATTGTCTTGTCTTGTACATTGTAGTGATTAGTGTATTTGAAGTAGAATAATCGGAGCATGTAGGAATAAGATAGATTTTTTTTTTTTATTAAACATAGGCATCAGTACATTCCAATCAGCTCTTTGTATTTGGAGATAGAAAGCAGATGAACCCGCAAATTCAATTGTAATTGAAGGCCAAGAGATCATCTTGGTTGTAGCCTTAATTGCTACTTGTTACGCATAGACAATCCTATTCACTAGATGTTGTATGCTTTCTCTCTAGTTACATAAACGATGTAGAGCTGTAGATGTTGAATAACTCCATAATATTCGCCCACCTGTAGAAGGAAGTGAGAAACTTCACTGATCCTGAGTATTCATTCTTAGCTATATGTATATGTATATTTAAATGTATATGTCAAATGAAGGAAGGAAATAGTCGCATACCTTCTTCACACAAGATCAATGAAGAAAAAAGCAAAGCAACTCCTCCGCCTCTGGAAAACGAAGAATGCATCCTTTCACTAGGATCACCGTGTGCTTGGTTTCATTTCCACAAATTATCAATTGGAAGAATAATCCAAAGCCACTGTCCAGCAAAAGGCTATAACTCACATGTGTTGTTCTGAATCTTCACTATTTTGAAATGAATGGTTAAAACTTGGTCTTTGTTTCTTCTTGAGCAGGTTGATCCTTGAAGATGCTGATCCACATGTGTTGATTGGCTTCAAATGCAAGGCAAATCGTTTCTCCGACAAATTTTACTTATTTATTTATTTTAAAAAATTTAAGGGTGAGAATCATATTGAATCTGTATGTAAAATTTGTGTTCGACAAATGCAGGTACACTGGCCATTGGATTCTAAATGGTATGATGGCCTTATCGATGGGTATAATGAGGAGACTTGCCGGCATCATGTATGAATTTTTCTCTTAATTTTTGATTCTGTACACTTAAATAATTACATTTGGACTTCTATGATATTGCTTTCTGCATGTGGTTGTGCTTTACTTATTTTTTTAATCATTATGTATACACCCAAATTTGTATAGATACATATATGTGCATGTGCTTCATATAATCTGGAATATGCTATTACTCTTTCTGACAGATTCCAGCATTATAATTAATTACACTAAGGTGCTCACTGTTTAATACCAATATGTGTCAGCTATGATACCCGGATACTTCAAATAGGCAACATTTAAATGTGTCATATCTTATCTGATTCAAAGTTACCTAATTTGTAATTCACTCAATTCGCATTTGAGTTTGTAGTTGCAGTTTGACACTAGCTTTGGTTTGAAAATTTAAAGGGGGCAGGTTCATTTAATTTGCTTGATTTGCATTTCATGCTCGTTATGTTTGATGTACTAATTTGAATACTCAAGAATAAATGGGTAAAATTACATATTTAACATTTAATCAATCAATACATACTCGGATCTATGTGAAATGGCCTATCACTAACTAACTTGGGTTTTTTTTTTTTTTAACTGATGACGTGAGTATCCCTAAGGTCTTTGACCCAATGGGACTAATCCCACGGGTGGTGTCCACTAAACCCACACAATGCACATTGGGCAAATCTGTGTTGGTTTTGAACACAAGATGTGGGGACAAGTAACTTGGGATTCAATGCTACGGTGTTTTTTTTTTTTTTTTTCAAATGAGCCCCAATCATGGATAGATATTTAGCTTCCACAAGAATTTTAGAAATTCACATGATTGTACGAAGAGGAGGGAATATTTGTATGAGACAATGAATAAAGAAAGTTTCATGATATTCAAGATGAGGGGACACGTAACTTGGGATTCAATGCTACTTTTTTTTTTTTTTTTAATTATAAATGGGTCCCAATCATGGATGGATAGATATCACCATATTTATTCTATTCTTTAATGAAATAAAAGATATGATATTTGGCTTCCACATTTTAGAAATTCACATGACTGTACGAAGAGGAGGGAGTGATGGATTTCGAAAAAAGAAAGAGAAGAAAATTGAGAGAAATAAGACTCCATCAAAACTCATGAGGTTCTAAATTGGGGGCCATCTATAACTTTATAAGCATTCCTGAGAATTTTCACTTTGATAAGATGTGGTTTAATCATCAGATTGACCAGTATGAATCACGAACTTTTATGTATTATTTCACAAGTTTGTAAGTAATTAATCTTATAGTGGGCCCAATTCTTTTTGAAATTAAATGTAGCTACATCCTATAAAAAGGGAGGACTCATCAGTGTAAATTTTTAATAGGGTGGGCCACCTACTGAGTCTCCCCAATTTCTCATGAATTACTTGACTTTTCTCATGGGATACCTCTTCAAATAAGAGAGAGATTGAGGGAAGGGATGATGTACAGCTGTCGTATTAAATTTTTGATGGGAAGGCATTTGATAGGCAAGTTTTCCAATTTTATCAAGACCACCTTTTCTCTCTTTCCTTCTTTTTCTATCTTCTTCTATCCTTCTGTTTCTGTCATCTTTTTCTCAGCGACTTCTTCTTTCCTTCTTTTTCCATCCGGGAACTAACAATATGGAACCACAGACTTTTGAAAATCCCTAATCCACCGAACCGAATCCTGGATCGTTCAATTCGAACAGTACAAGATTCGGTGGTAGAGAGAGAGAGAGCAAATCAGGTAACTATGATCTGAATTTCCTTCTTCGATGTGTAAATCCCTTCCCTGTAGTCCTAGATGTGTCCTCCCATATGCATTCCATATTTGGGCATCATACAGTGTTAGTGATATGTACATACACTTGTTGATGCATGCATAAATTTTTGTGACATTGTTCTAAATGGTACGCAGATTAAATATGCTGATGGCGAGGAGGAAAACCTAATTCTTTTAAAGGAAAGTGTAAAGTTTAAAATATCTTGTGAGGAAATGCAGCGATTAAAATTAACCACAGTGAAGAAAGAAGGCCTTGATTACGATGAGATGCTTGCTTTGGCTGTGGCTTTTGGTGACTGCCAAGAACTTGAACCAGGGGATATAGTATGGGCGAAACTTACAGGTTTGTTTGGGAAATATATTTGTTACTAGTTGAAAGAGTATTGATTACCTTTTTCTCTTTAGGTCGCATATGCAATACATTAGTATTAAAATTTTTCTCTGCATTTGGATTTGAGCATACCATTTTTCTTAAAGTCAGAACAAAATCCCCACACCTCGCGCGCCGCCCCCCCCCCCCCCCCCTTCTTTTTTTTTATGGGATTGAATCACCACGTGATTTATACCTGTTCTCACTTCGCTATTATTGGTTACGGCCTTCATTTTTATATATTTGAATTCTAATTTTCTGTTTTCTATTTGTTTTATAAAATTTTCTGGCTACGCCTCAAATTGTGCATCTTCTGCCATGGATCTCCTTGCTATATTAACTGTGCTTATGGTGAATACTTGATGGGAAGCGTCATGATTTATTTCACTTTCCAGCATCAATTGTGCTTTACATGAAGTATGCTGCTTGACCTCCTTTTGGCAATTGGCATTTGTACTAGATGGCACAAGACACAGATATGAACATGCTGCAAGATCAGCAGTACTTATAGTCTTCACACATGCACCTATCCATGGATAAATAACTCCACCTTGTATTCTTCTGATGCTGGGGCCCTTATTCTGACATTTGATGCACCTTAATTATTTCCAGGATGGGAAGAACTGATTTTAAGCTATGTAAGTTGGCCACATGTACATGTGTTAGTATGAGGCATGGATATGAGGTGTCTGATGCAGTAACTTAAAGAAAACCAATGGGCTGATTGTTTGTATGACTATTAACATATAAGGCATTTGTAACTTAATGGCCTATTCTTTTGATAGGTAAATTAATGGTGTTTTTCAATAACTAAATAATGATCCATCTTAATGGATAAAAGTGCATTACAGCTATATAAATAGGTTACAAATGCTACTTCAGTATACACACTAAAAAAAAAAAAAAAACTGTGTTTTTTTTAATTTATAAAAAAAAAATCTGTGTTAAAAAAATCTGTGTTGGGCATAGCAATTATATATATGATTCGACTTTGCTATTTATTTGCTTTAACTTTCTTTTTCTTGTTAAAAGAGTCATGGTGTGTCGCATATGGATATACGCATTCAATGAGATATCCTTTTTTTATTTTGATGGAAATTGATTATCCTTCTTTCAGATGTTGTAATTGATGACAATTAGGTGGAGATGGAATGGGCAAGTGCAATTTCCTTTTTGGTTTGGCCCTGTGTATTATCTTTCTAGATTAGCTTCTATTGGCATATCCTTATGTTCAGTGTTATTTCTTTTTATTCTTTTAAAATGATGAGAAAAAAAAGTGGAATCAGCTCGGCTGGCCAAGAGGGTGGTTGATATGAGGTAGAGCCAGATGGTTAAACCTTTTGCAACATAGAAACAATTCAAAGATCTTAGTGCAATCCCGTAATGGACTCAACATAATAGAAGGGGAATTTTCGTGTACTCTTTAATTAATTGTATTGTTTACTTGAGACATGAGCATCAAATAATTACAAGGGACCAACAAAAAAAAAGTGCTATAATGTGCTTGTTTTCATGTGTTTTCTGCTTGTTTCTTCTTTCAACTATTCCTAGCGTTGTTATATTTGTTTTGGGGTGGTAATCTTTAAGAAGCATCCTAGATTACTTTTATTTGCAATCTTGGTAGAGTTTCTGGGTTTGGGCTGTACAAATAATTAATGATGAAACATTTATATCTTTTGCAATCCTTATCATTTTTCTCAATTGAAAGAGGTGAGCAATAAGGTGACAAGAGCCTGTGGTAGAGTGGAAGGTGCTCACTATTGTGACCTGACTCTCGAGGTTGTTGATTCTAGTCACCAATAAGAGAGAGAGAGAGAGAGAGAGAGATACTCGATCATCCTCATTGTTCTGAAAATCGAAATCATGTCGCAAATCTTTCAGGGGGATGAACCGAATCGTATCGTGTATTATAAATGATGCATAAATAGTAAAATATGTTTAAGAGCTCACCCACCCTGTCTTGGGGCCCCGCCGGGTGTGGGAACGGGGGGTTTTGTGTGTGGTGATGGAGGCTCGAATCATTATCCTAACCACTTGATAAACGGTTGGCAAGTTTTCACTATCTAAAATGAGTACATAGTCGATCCCACGGTCCACTCGATTCGGATGGGTGCCAAACTCGGGGCTAGTGACCATTTGGGGTGGGTGGTCTGTGTTTATGGTTCACTAGGATGGATTACTAGGTGAGCCCCACTAGCTATTTCGGCACCATGTTCACCTTATGGTGAGCACTAGTGCTCGGCCGAGGTTTTTCCATTTATAAGATATCAATGTTGTAAGGAAAAATAAATAAGTTTCAATAGTTTTTTAATCTTTAAATCAAAAATAAAAATAAAATCTAAATCACCATCAATCTTATAGGTTATGGTATCTCATGAATTTTTTTTTTTTTTGTATGGTTACTTTGATTAATAAAAGCAAACAGTACAAGAGATGAGTACTGACAAGGAAAAACAAGAGAGTATCTCATGAAGTTAAAAAAAGTGTTCTTGAAGAAATTGATATATATATATTAAAATGAATACAGGAGAAAACCTCATATGTGTAACCGAATGTTTGTTCATTATTTATCTCTAGAACTTTCCCAAAGTTGCAAAAATTCTTAAGAGATTTTGTTAATCAAAATAAATAAATAAAGAAATAAGGTAAAACATTATTAATATTAACCTAATGACTACGGCTATGGCTATTTTCACTCAGCCAAATTGTTTGAATTGTAAGATTCAATGAAACGAGTATCAAATCATAAGATTCACACCTGAATCCTAAGCTTCACTCGTAAATGGGATTTGTTGCATAATAACAAATTGTTTTCCTTAGGACTTGATATGCGATCCTAGGATTTAGGATACTAATCATTGGATACTGAAAACAATGATCATGCTGACTAACGTTCAAATAAATAACAAAAGAAGGATGGAGAAAACACGATCATGTTGACCTTTTTCAGTGCCCAGCTTGCCCTATGTTTAGCTTCTCCAGTGTGTGTGAAATTGAGATTGCTTTTATTTCACCTTTTGTATGATGAGATTATGGCTGCGCAAATTCTTAGGCAGAGATTATGCATTGGATTTCATTACTAGTGTAGAGATTATACCTTGGATTATATTACTGATCTAAATTTTTTTTATATATCGCGCGCACACACACATATATATATAGCTGTATATAAGGATTTAAGAATTATAGCGATTAAACTAGCGTTGGATGGAGATATAATACATATCATTAGTGCAAATGCTTCCCAAGTCGGATTAGATGAAAGTGTCAAGAGACAATTTTGGGAGGAGATAGATGGTTTGCTACGAGAAATCCCAAATAGTGAAAAGATTTTCCTAGAAGGGTTACATAAATGGGCATGTAAGAAAGGATAATGGAGGGTATGAGAAATTGTATGGAGGATAGGGATTTGGAGAAAATAATTAGTTAGGAGACACTCTTGGATTTTGCATTAGCATTTGACCTTACCATAGCAAACACTTGCTTTAAAAGGAGAAAGGGGCATTTAATTACCTATAAAAGTGGAACTAGCAAGATCCAAATAAATAGACTTTTGCTAGTTATAAACATGACTGATTGGCTTGTAGAGACTGTAAGGTTATTCTAGGAGAGAGTTTGACACAAAACATAGGCTAGTAGTTTTAAATATTTACATTAGAATTAGAAAGAGAAGGGTGGTAAATAAAATGAGGCCCTAAACAAGTTGGAGGGACTTGAAAGGAGAAAGCAACAATATTTATGGATAAAGTGATTGAGGGGGGAGAAGTTACAACGATGTGGAATCATTTGGCTTATTGTATTAGGAAGGTTGCTAAAGAGGTGATTGAAGAGTCGATAGGGAAAAGTAAGTATAATAAAGAGACCTGGTAGTGGAGCTGGAGGTTCAGGAAGCTGTTCAAGAGAAAAGTTTTTCCATAGTCTAGTAGTTCGAGGTGGAGAAGCGCAGTCTGCAACATTTGGAAGTTGAAGGCTCCACCCAGCGTGGTTATCTTCGGGTGGATGGTGCTTAGGAAAAGAACTCTCACTATGGATAATCTAAGGAGGAGGGGGATGACTGTTGTTAATGGATGCGCCATGTGTTTAAAAGATGAGGAATCGGTTGCCACCTCTTGTTGAACTGTACAGTCGCTCAGTGTATTTGGAGGGCAGTGGTCTGGTGGTTTGATTGTTGTTGGGTCTTTCCTAAGTCTCTTCTAGAGGTGTTCTAGGCTTGGAAGGCTCCAACTAGGGCACCCAAAGGAAAAGTTTGTGGAGCTTGACATTTATTGCGGTTTTATTGACAATATGGAAGAAAAGGAACTCAAGATGTTTTGAAGGGGTGGATCCAGTGTTAGCTGCTTGGTGGAGAAGACAAAGTTTTTAGTTGCTCTTTGGGTGTCCATTAGTTTGGTTTCTAGAGGTTTTTTCATAGAATAAATAATGTATCAATGGAAGGAGTTAGCCTTTTCTTAGGCAAAGCCTTAGCTGTGTTGTCTCATCTATATGATAGGCCTTGTGTGTTCGTGTTTTGCTCACCGGTAGCAATCTCTTGTACTACTTGTTTCTTTAATATTAGTAACCATTCAAAATAAAAGAAGAGAAGACGTTACAAAGTTTTACAGGGGACTGGGAATATGGAAAACTATGAGATCTATAAGAAGGCAATGAAAGAAACTAAAAAAGTTGTAAGCATTGCAAAGTTTAAAGCATATGATGACCGATATAATAGGTTGGGAACATGAGAAGGAGAGAAGGATATTTTTAAATTTGTAATAATAAGGAAAAGGAAAAGTAGAGACTTGGACCATGTCAAATGTATTAAAGAAATGACCAAAATGCTCTACTGAAGGACAACGATATGAAGAAGGGTGGAGGGAATATTTTAGCGAACTTTTAAGCGAAGATTATGTAGGAGACATAAGAACAAGAGATGAAACTTTGTTAGTAGAACATACTTTTTTCTGCAGAATCAGGGTGGTTGGAGTGAGGAAAGCATTGAAACAAATGATGACATTAAAGACTACAGATTCGGATGATAATTTGATGGAGGCTTGGAAGCACTTAGGAGAAGTTGGTGGGATTTGGTTAAAGGCTCTTTAATAAGATATTAATGACAAAGAAGATAGTCAAATGTAATATCCTGAGTTACCTGAGCCCCAGGATTAGTTTGACCTAGGTAGGGCCTTAGTTGATTACTTATTATTGAATTAGAAGGTGTCTCACGTGAATGGTTTTTAGAAAGGGAAGGAGTTGTATAACAACTCTAATTAGGAAGTATGGGAGAAAGACTAGGATTCTACCTCATCCTTGTATATTTAAGCAACCATCGACCCTAGTAGTAGCAGTAAATAGTTTCCTTCTTTCCTTTGAGAGGAAATCTGAGAGAGTGTCTTGGGGGCTGATGTGGGCCGAAATCCAGGAAAGAGGAAGAAGCCAATCGGAGGGGAGACGATCATCGGATGTCCTATTCGTGCCTGCATATTGCAAACGCAACGATCACGTACAAAAGGTGAGTAAATCTTCCTAGATATCTGCTAATGATGCCCTAGATAACTAAGCATGTTGGATGTCGACTTTGTGGTAGAACTATTGTGCATAGTAGTATCTAAAATCTATTGATCAGGGTAACTTCTAGTTCTTTTCGTGTGCACATGGCTGTTAGAATGATATAATCATGGATGGAGTGCAAACCCATGGAATACCATCGTTATGGGCACAGTTTGGTGGAACACAGAGACATGTCGTCTATGGATAATTTGCTGTTTTGGGATTGTGGGCCCCCCTGGCCCATTGTATGGGTGATTTGGATTAGGGAGTAGTAGGCCTACTCCTAGTGGACCCAAGGGAGGTGGACCCCATCTGGGCCACCATCCACTTGATTTGCATGTTACAGGTGTGAGTTTGAGGCAAATAGGGCTGTATGTCGTCCGGGGTTGTGGGACCCATCAGTGGACCTGATGAAAGATCAGAACCCCACATCTGAAAGGGGACCCATGGTCGACTCTAGTGTTGGTGGACCAAAGAGATGAGGGCCCCACCTGTGGTATATTTATTAGCCATCAAAACCTTTGTCGTGACATATGGAGAAAATTGTTCCTGAACAATATGGATCTGTAGGTCCCAGGTATTGATCTGATGATGAATAAGATCCAATGGGGTGAGAGTGAACCCTTGGACGACTCCTGCTTTGAGGTTTAATCGTGGTTTTGAACTAGTGGGACCCACTGATCAGATTACTCAAAAAGGCCCTAGGAGTGGGTAGAATAGCCTCTGGTTGTAACCTTTTTCTCTGTTTGATGAGTCAAACAACTGTGGCAAATCTAATGTATAATATAGATTACTCAAGACCTGATGTCTAGTATCATTATTCTACTGTTTTAATAAATCGTACCTCCTGTAAGGGATATGATGTCTGGGCATGGGGAATAATTAATTTGGGCTGTCTTCTTTGATTTGGTAGGCATATAAGGTGGATGTTTTATGGAATGAATTATGAATACAAGGGTGGGGTCACCTCTACACGATCAACTACCAGTTATATCAAGATGGGGGCGATGATAAATCTGGATGGTGTTAGAGTTGGGCCCACGCTGCTATGCATGTGTGCTCATTTATATTAATTGCTGTTTATGTTCTGGTTGTTATGTGATTGTGAAATCCCAGACGTGGGATGTTGGACTTGGGGTCCGGATGATTGATGGCTTCTAGCCATGGTGGCCGTTATAGCAGCTGGTCCTTGGTGGACGTGTCTGATGAGACAGGTTTATGGTGACCGTATACATGTATACGATAAGCCTTGGTGGCGATGTAATGTTCATGGGCACGAATTGTATATAGATGTACTTTTAATGGTAATTGATCTATTGATTCAGATTTGTTGATTATGTTTATGCCATTTGTGTAATTAGGAAAATTCATTCACCAGCAATACTGATGTTGTGTTACCCCCTTCAGGTGATCAAGTTACGGGTGGGATAGAGCGGAACGGTGTTTAGCACGTAGATTTCGGCATGCGTGGCTGACAGGAGAGAACGAGAAAAGTTCAATTAGTTGATAAGGGGATTAGCCCTTGTTTAGGGAATTTTATTGAATGTTTTAGGTCATCTTTGAATTGAGTTAGAATATGGAATTTTGATTATTCAAAGAATATTGATAGTGTTTGACATTTATGATTTAATTAGAATTATATTTTGAACTAAATGCCTTACTCCTTGGTGAAGTTATTTGATGAATGCGTGGTGAATATTTACTGAATAATCACGATCCAGAGTCCGATAGGGCCCCAGAATTTGGGTCGTGACATCAAATGAATGGAGAAGAAGTGTTGTAGTACTTATATATAAGAATAAGAGAGATACAAAACTCTTCCAACTACCGTGGGATTAAATTTATAGGCCATACTATGAAGCTATGATAGAGATTACTGGAGCAAAGACTTACAGAGAAGACCAGAATATCTGAAAATCAATTTGGTTTTATGCCACGGAGGTCAACTGTGGAAGCTATCTTCTCACTTAGACAATTGATGGAAAACTATCGAGCGAAGATGAAAAATCTGCATATGGTCTTCATCGATCTAGAAAAAGCTTATGACAGGGTACCTAGAGATTTAATTTGGCGGGTTTCTAATAAAAGGAATGTTTCAAGAGGTTATATTGAAATTATTAAAGACTTGTATGGAGGAGCGGTAAGGTGTGTGAGAACTGCCCGTGGAGAGACATGTGAATTCCAAGTGACAATGACCCAAGTGACAATGACCATGGATTTGTATCAGGGGTCAGTTCTAAGCCCTTATCTCTTTGCATTGATTATGGATGAGTTAACTACTTATATTTAAGAGGAGGTATCTTAGTGTATGTTGTTTGCAGATGATATAGTGTTGATAGATGAATCAAGAGATGGTGTGAATGCAGAACTCAAGAGATGGTGGGAGGCTTTAGATTCCAAAGGCTTTAAAATAAGTCATACGAAGAAAAAATATATGGATTGCAACTTCAATGGGCATTTACCAAGAGCTGAAACTAATGCGAGAATTGAAGCCCATGAGATACCATAAGCCCATGAGATACCATAAAGAGATTCATTTCGTTACTTTGGCTTGATAGTTAGCAGGGATGGGGAGATTGATGAAGATGTCGAATATAGGATAAAAGCCGGATGGTTGAAGTGGAGACTTGCTTTTGAAGTGCTTTGGGATCGATGAATTCCAATAAGATTGAAGGAAAAATTTATAGGATAGTGATTAGACCAGTTATGACCTATGGAGCAAGAATGTTGGTCAATCAAGAAGCAACATATGTATAAAATAGATGTAGTAGAGATGAGAATGTTGAGGTGGATGTGTGGTAAACCTAGGAAGGATAAAATTAGAAATGAGCGTTTTTGATAGCATTAAGGGGTAGCATCAATAGAGGATAAAATTAGAAAAACCTGTTTGAGATGGTTTGGGCATGTCCAACGTAGGCTGGCAACAATGTTGTTAAGAAAAAGTCTGGTTATACAAGTTGATGACCCACCAAGTGGAAGGGGTAGGTTGAAGAGGTCGTGGATGGAGGTGGCAAAAATGGTTTTGAGTAAGTGCAACTTATTTGAAGACTTGGCTGTAGATAGATCGGAAAGGAGAAACAGAATTCATGTAGCTGACTCCAACATAGTTGGGACAAGGCTATGATGATGATGTATATAAATATATACACACACATACATGTGTTTATTGTTTTGGTTCAGATGGAATGTTGGACTATAGTGACTGTGCCAACGTTGATATCATTCTGATTTACACATTTACACATTTACACATTCCATTTGAGGCTGATGTGGTAATCTGTATCCTAGTTGAAGGAGTGTGTAGATCACTTTGTATTAGATGTTGACAATTTTGCAGTTGCCTTATCTTTATTAGTCTTTTGTGACTTGTCTGCTATATCTCAAGATGATCTTGTGGGGGGTTTTGTTATCTGGACAGGACCTATCAACTTGGGACATACTTGAATCTTATGTACTGGTTGTGTATTAGCGGCTACAATTTATTTCTAGGAAATTTTGATACTTAACATGAAATGTGCGGTGGTAATCTTTCCATTCCTCTAAAAAATGTTCCTGTTCCTGTTATTGTATATGCTCTTTCTGAAAGGAATGGTAGGGTGGGAGAAGGATATGGCGTCGGTGTTCCATTCTTCTAGAGGATGTTCCTGTTTCTATTATTGTATATGTTCTGTTTTAGCTCAATTATAGGGTGGGAGAAGGATATGCCAGAGACAATGGGATTACAATAATCGAACCTGGTGTACTATTTTTTGAATTTATTTGGAAATATTTACTGTATAAAAGGAGACGACTGTATAATATAAGAGTATCCTATAAGAACTCAAAACAAAGGTGTTGGAGATAAGAACAAAACAAAAGAACAAACCTCAAGGTCCATCCTTATTATATTGCATAGATACCAGACAAACTAGGCCACTGGGGACTCCCCACTCCCTGGCACTACAAACATAACCAGAACACACCTCAAACAATTCTTTTAGAACACCTTGTTTAGCATCTAATCTTTTTGACTGGTCTTAGAAAGAAAAGATGTAAGTTGTTCGTAGGATTTAGTCTTTATTATTGTTGGAACTCCAGATTTACTAAGAAATTTTGAATATCTTCCTCATAGAAGCAAATGTTTTGGATTAGACAAGGGAAGTCATTTAAAGCAGGATTTGGATGACCCCTCATTTCCTTTAGGTATCGTTTGGGAAGGGAGGAAAATGGGGGGGAGGAAAAAAATGGGGGGAAATTGGAGGGAAAATGACAATGGAGGGTGTTTGGGAAGGGGGGAGGGAAAATGACAATGGAGGGTGTCTGGGAAGAGGGGGGGGTTGTTGTGGGGGGGGGGGGGGGGGGGGGGGGGGGGGGGAATTTGTGTGGGGCCCACCTTAAAACTTTCCCCTCCAAAATGGGGGGGGGAGTATGAGGGAAATAGGGGAAAATGTGTCATTTTACTAAAATGCCCTTTTCACTCTTTCACTTTTTCATAAAGTAAGGATAAATTGGTAATTTTCTCTCTACCTCACAAACAAACAAAACCCTACTTTTTCACTTTTCTTCCCCCTACTTTTTGACTTCCCAAACAAGAGGAGGTAAAATTAATTTTCCCTCCCCTCCCCTCCTCCCTTCCCAAACATAGCATTATAGAGCAATGCAACAACAAATTATTTGGTGAACTTGATGATATCAGAATCCCTTTATTGTTTTTCTCCCATTTTCTCCTTTTGTGGATAATAGAGGTAGAGAGCAATGTAACAACAGCTTATTTAGCAAACTTAATGGTATAAGAATCCCTTTACTGGTTTCCCCCCCTTTTCTCCTTTTGTGGATAATTGAGATACAACCTTATTGAAGGTGTGCAAGGGGATCACCTAAATCAGTGTGACCCGTCTATTGATTGGACACTCGACACCGCTTGTCATCTTCAATATTCAAACTAGAAGGATGTTCGAAGTATTGCACTAATCAAAGATGAGGTTGGAGCTTTGTCCTACACCAAATTTGAATCAGAGCAATATTTTATCTCCTAAAGGTGCAAAAAAGAAAAAGCATGGAAAATGTCCCTCATTCAAGTAGCAACCAACATTGCTACAATGGCTGATGCTGTGGAACAATACAAAAGATATAGAGGATGTGAAAAATAATTTATGCATTAGAAAATCCAGTTCTAGATCTTGTATGGAAGATCAATTGAATGAAGATCCGAACCTTGATTTAAGAGAGATTTGCCAAATGATGATCCAAATGTCGAGCTTGAGAGTTCTAATGGATGCAGAATTGGCCCATGATCTTGAGAGAGATCAACTGAATGAAGATCCTAATGTAGATTGGATCATAGTAGACCATGCAAAAGGTGATTCATTGGAAGATCTAATGCTACAGTTGTCAGATTAATGAATCCACAAACAATCAAGCCTATCAAAGGACCGAGAATCAGTTGATTTCGTTATTGGTGATTGGAACTGGCAATTGAACATTCAATTGATAGTCGTGTAGGCTTATAGGTGAATTAAGTTGTCGAAAAGGTGCACCAATTTATTTCCATGCTTAGATATTGGTATATCTCAAATTGGGCGGGTCCCATTGCAGAAATGGTGAGGTCAACCATTCTATGACGTCTATTGTCAAACTCGAGCAAATGTTGATGGTTACTGTTGACAACCACTTACTCTAAGAGCTTAAGCTGATCGAGAATGGTGTAACAATGTATATCAATGTAACAACACCCCGCTCTGCACGTGCGGGCTCTTTCATGGGAGAATTTAGGGGCTCCGCATGGGAATCACACCCTCTATGGGAGAACACAAGGCACAACAGCCCAGGGGATTTGAGCACTTGGCCTCCCGCTGTGATATCATGTTGACAACCACTTACTCTAAAAGCTTTAGCTGATAGAGAACTGTGTAACAATGTATATCAATGCTATAGTAGTTACAGCTCAATCTAACCCTTAGAAGGAGAATCATATGTATATCACATCCATGACAAATGATTTAAAAGAACAGTTGTAGTTCCTTGTACCTTTAGTGTTTGAGCCGAGACTTGAAGGACAATAATGCCTCTTTCAAACTTGAGGGTGAGTACCTCTGATGTGGGGGGGAGTGATGCAACCTATATGAGGTGATTCCACAGGTGAATAATCATCTATCCATAGTTACATAAATGGCAGAGAGATTGGCAGGAACCTCCAGGGGTCCTCTCCTATTGCAGATCAGGAAAATCAGAGAGCAATCTTACTCAATCTACGTTTCTAACCTCCCACAGCGTATCTCCAAAGCCGAACTGGAGGCAATGGTTTGGAGGGCAGGGAGAATAAGAGATGTGTTCATCCCCATTGACAGGAGGAGCAACAACAACAAATGATTTGCATTCATCAGATTTGCAACTCTCAGAGAAACAGAAGGAAGGCTATTGAGCTAGCAGATGGGAGAACATGGGGTGGCAGGAAAATATCCAAGTAAACATTGTGCAGTTCAACTCCAACAAAAGCGCGACAAAGGTTCAGGTGAGGCCAAGTGATGGATGGAAAGCCACTCCACAGTTGCCTTTTCAGGTAGAAGTGTTCCCAGAGAATGAGAAGGCCAGCGTGGCAGAGGGCAAGTTCAACAAGCTGCATTCAAAAGCTGCCGGTTGGATAGTGGAAGAAAAGACAAGAAGAGGGGTAAGGGTGGCAGCATGGGTGATAAAGGAGCAGAAAACTTCTCTTTACTGTATCCCAGTGGGATTTTTGAAGTCGAAATCAAACGGATTGAAGCAGGCAGAAAGTTGGCTGGAAAATTGCCAGGGAAAGGCCTGGCAATATTCAAATGCTGGAAGATTAGGTGGTCTGGTTGCAATTTTCCTCACAAAGAGAGGCATAAGAAGTGCTTCTGGTGGCAGCAGATAGAAAAGGTCCATCTCCCTTTTCTTTGCTGGAGAGATGGACGGAGGTACCGGGGTCTCCTCCGAGCCCTTTGTGGGTTACAGTAAAGGGGATGCCTCTCCAGGCTTGGCATGAAGAAACTTTCAGACTTAATAGGGAATTGTTTTGGTAGAACAATGGAGGTGGACGAGAGAATGCAGAAGATGGAGCTCCTATAGGCAGGAAGAATAAAGGTCCTGCTTAACAAATCAGTCACCCTACCTCAACTGGTGCCCGTCTGGGTGGAGGTGGAATGGGCCTTGGTGCATAGGTGGAGACTGGAACATCATTAGATATCCAAGTGAGAAATTGGGAGGAATCAAATTAACTGGCGATATGAGACGTTTTTCGGATTGGATTGATTCCCATTCCTTAGTGGATTTGCATCTTACTGGAGCATCTTTCACATGGCCGAATCATCAAAGGAACCCAGCCATGTCCAGATTGGATAGGTTCCTAGTCTCCACTGAATGGATGGATTTATATCCTGAGGTTATCCAGCTAGCACTTCCAAAACCTGCATCGGATCACTGTCCTATCATGATTGATTCTGATTGTGAAAGATGGGGCCTTCTCCATTTTGTTTTGAACTGATGTGGCTAAAGGAGAAGCAATTTCCTAGCCTGATTGAAGGGTGGAGGGAGGAGATAAAGGTGGAGGGTGTGGAGGGTCGGGTTGGCCATAGCCTGGCTATTAAATTGAAACTGCTGAAGAACAAAGTTAAGGAGTGGGCTAAGCCCCAATTTGGGGACATACAGGTACAAAAATCCAACCTCCTAACATAAATTCAAGCGTTGAATAATAAGGAGGAAACCGATCATTTGTCTTTAGAAGAGGGGAAGAAAAGGGTTGAGCTTACGGAAGAGTTCCAAAGCAGGCTGAGAGAGGAGATTAAGTGGATACAGAGGTCTAGATGCAAGTGGTTGAAGGAAGGCGACAAAAACACGAGATTCTTCCATGAGATGGCATCCTTGAGACGAAGGACAAATAGGATTTATCTCATTTTGGATTGGCAAAGAAGATTGGAGAAAAAAAAGGAGATTATAAGCCACATAGAAGATTTCTTTAGATCTCTTTATGCCGATGAGGGCTGGGAGAGACCGACGCTGGACAATATGGCGTTTGATAGTAGTGGGGATCATTGGGCTCAATGGCCGGAGAGGAAGAAGTTCACCAAGCGGTGTTGGATCTAGCAGGAGATAAGGCCCCAGGCCCAGATGGGTTCCCGTTGGTGTTCTTTCAGCGCTTCTGGGTGATGTTGAGAAAGGATGTTCTAGCCTTCATGGATGAATTCCACAGAGGGGAAAGCTATCAAAAGGCATGAGGGCTTCTTTTATTGCCCTAATTCCGAAAAAATCAGGGGAGATTGGTATCAGGGACTACAGGCCCATTAAGTCTTCTTTGAAGCATTTATAAAATTCCAGCTATAGTTTTAGCATGGAGACTTCAGAAGGTCTTGCCGGGTATTATCTCCAAAGAGCAATGGGCTTTTATTAAAGGGAGGCAGATTCTAGTCGATATTCTGGTGGCAAATGGGTGTGTGCACTCAAGTTCCAAAGACAGACTCCCAGGGCTTATTTGCAAGTTGGACTTGGAAAAGGCTTACGATAGAATGGAGTGGAGATTTCTTCAATATATGCTTAGAAGAATGAGGTTTGAGGAAAAAAATGAAGAAAGTGGATTCAGGAGTGTCTCTTCAGCATGGATTTTTCTATTGTGGTAAATGTCTCTCCTAAGGGCTTCTTTCCTACCGGAAGGGGGCTTAGGCAAGGGGTCCCAGTTTGGTGGAGGCTCTAGGTAGAATGATAAAAGGGGCAGCGAATGCGGGCTTAGTAGAGGGCTTCAGAGTGGCCAAAAACATTACTGCAATCAATCACTTGCAGTATGTTGATGATACCCTCATCTTCTGTGGAGAAGACGAAGATCATATCAGGAATGTAAAGGCCATCCTCCTTTGCTTCAAAGCAGTGTCATGCCTTAAAGGCAACTTCTTCAAAAGTGAGCTCATGGGGATAAGAACGGAGGAGTCAATGCTTTCTAAATATGCATAAATTCTGGGATGCAGAGTAGGTGATTTGCTAGCTTCTTATTTGGGGTTGCCATTGTGTGTGGGGTCGGTCATGAAGTCTTAGCGGAATCTGGTGGTGGAAAGGGTGGAGAGAAAGTTGTTCTCCTCGAAAGCCTCATACTTGTCCATAGAAGGTAGGGTTACCCTTATTAAGTCAGTCTTGTCAAACCTACCCGTTTATTAATTCTCCTTCTTCAAATGCTCAACTATAGTTATTAACAATATAGAGAGGTTGCAGCGAGAGTTCCTATGGCAAGGAAACAACGACCAAAAGAAGTTTCACTTGGTAATCAGACATCTTAGACAGATGAACCAAGATCTTTTGGGTAAGTGGTCGTGGAGAATAGGAGATGGTGCGGATGGACTATGGAGACAGGTTCTGGAAAAAAAATATGGTCTTCCTAGAAATGGGTGGGATCTTCGGGTCTCTCCTTAGAAGTCGTCAGCAATTTGGAGAGGAATCCTTTTAGTTAAAAAGCCCTTTTTGGAGAATATTAGATATCATGTCGGATTGGGGGAGAGGTTTCTTTTTTGAAGAGATTGGTGGATTGGAGACAAGAATCTGGTAGCTTAGTTCCCAACCCTCCTCAACTGTGCTATGGACAAGGATGCAAAGGTCAATTCCTGCATGTCAAGAGTTGGCGACGAGGTGGTTTGGAGCCCAACATTTAGGAGGAACTTAAGGGTTCAAGAGGAATCTCAATTCATTTCGCTCCTAAATCTCCTAAATGGAGCATACATCACAGAAAGAGGGGAGGACTCAAGGGTGTGGACAGCCTCTAAAGAGGGCTTGTTCTCGGTTTCTTCTTTCTTCTCAGCTTTTTCTGATGGCTCGAGGAAGAGGAATGTGGTGGGCAATATCTGAAAGATGAAGGCTCCCATGAGGGTGATAATATTAGGGTGGCTATATATCCGGAGAAGAATCTTGACCCAGGATAATTTAAGGAGGGGGATGATAGTGTCAAATGCCCGTCTTATGTGATTAAGGGAGGGGGAATCAGTGAACCACCTTATGGTGAATTGCAAAACTGCTTAGTACATTTGGAATGCAGTGGTTAAGTGGTTTGATTGTTGTTGGGTCTTCCCAAATCCCTCCCAGAGTTCTTCAAGGCATGGAAGGCCCCAACAAGAGCCCCAAGAAGGAAGGAGTTGTGGTGCTTGACTTTTCTTGCAGTCCTCTGGACATTTTGCAAGGAGAGGAATTCCAGATGCTTTGGAGGGGTTGTGATTAGTGAAACTTGCTTGGTGGAGAAAGTCAAATTTCTAGTTGCGCTTTGGTTGTCCATTAGTCCGTCCTTTAGCGGTTATTCTATAGATCAGATTATGTTGCATGGGAAGGAGTAGGCTTATTCTTTTGCGGAGCCTAATGAGTCTCATTTCAGGGGTATTTTTTTTTCTTTTTTTGGTTTCCCTTTGCTGTCTTAGCTTGTCAGTATATTCCTCCTGTACTGTTTGCCTTTTTTTTTTTTAATGAAAATATCCATTAAAAAAAGGGTGATTCCACATGCGGGACCCACATCTAATGGTTTCCAACACATGCTCAAATGCAAAAACTATTCCCCCTTTATTGTAGTTGTTTACAGAAAGTTCTTATGCTTATCTTAGAACAGAAATAAATAGGTATCCTTAGGATTTAGTTTCAGTTGTTATTGGTATTCTAGATTAACTAGGATACTTTGAATATTTACATTATAAAAAGAGATGTATCTGCAGATTAGATTAGGAAAGTCATTTGAAGCAGGATTAGGATGATATTTGATTCCTTTCTAAAGAGGATAACCTTTGTTTCCTACCCTAAGCAATGTGCCAAGTGCCAACAAAATATTGGGTTAAGTTTTGATGGATAAAGAATCTCTTTATATGTTTTTTTTTTTTTTGGAAATCGAGATACAACCTTATTGAAGGTTTGTTTGTGCAAGGGTAACTCTTTGCAAGATTGATAAGTTTGATGTGTTGATCGATTGGACGATCTTCATCACTTATCATCAGCTACATGCAAAATAGAAAGGATGTTTGAAGTCCTGATCTAATCAAAGTAGGGGTAGAGACTTCGTCCTACATCATTTTTCCATTTGAATTTACACTTGTTAACGAAGAAAGGGGAAACAAGTTACTTTTGAAAGTAATTATCCAGTATTGATTTGGTTTGATGTAGTTACGTTACTGCTATTTTTCATATCTCCAACTTTCTAATACATATGTCCATTCATTATGCCATACTCTGAGCAATTTATTTTGGTGAATGTGGATGTATTTCACAGGGCATGCAATGTGGCCTGCACTTATTATCAATGAATCACAAGTTAGAGCAAAAAGAGTAATAAAGCGGGGAGACAAATCAGTTCCTGTGCAGTTTTTTGGGACCCATGATTTTGCATGGTTTGTTGCTACTTTAAATATTTATTAATACTCACTGTGAAGTTTAAGTTATAATCTTTGTTGGTGTATGAATCCTTGGCACACATGATTTGTTCCTTTGATTTATATTGAGAGGGGTTGAAAATCCCAAGTAGATAAATATATCTGTGCAACGTTGCTTTTGAAATAATTCAGAGGGCTTTCTTAGACTTGTGATTCCTTCTCCTGTGGTTATCCAGGATTAATATAAAACAGGCTGTCTCATTTGTTAAAGGCCTCCAGTCTTCCTTCCATTTGAAGTGCAAGCAAGCACGCTTCATTCAGAGCTTAGAAGAAGCAAAGATGTAAGAGCATTTTCTTTATGGACTCTCTTTTTATCCAGCGAATGGGAGATTGAAATTGTTGTAAAGTATATCTGCTCATCCAGTTAATAACACATTGTTGAATGTGTGCCTCCACTTAACCTGACTGTAATTATGTTCTAATTATGTTTCTTCATTTCTTTTTGGTCGTCTCACTTGGGATCAGCACTAGCAGACTAGTGGTAACATAAGGTCTTGGGTTGTGAAAGTTAGCACTCTTTTTTTTAAAGACTATTTCAGAAAATAATTTACTTTCTGTGTTCAGCATCATTGATTTATACTTAAAATGTTAAATGTTTTTATTCTTTTACATTGTACTTAATCATTGCTATTCATTCTAGATTTCCCGCCATAAAGCGTAAAGAATATTGAAATCAGAAAGGTTAAGTATTTAGGCTTTATAACTCTCTCAAATCACACCATTAAAATAACAACAACAACAACAACAACAACAACACCAACAACCCTCTCAAATCACAAAAGGGCTTCTGGATGATAAAAAAACTAGAATAAAATGCGCCTTTTTGGAGGGAAAAAACAGATAATACAATCTACAATGATCTTATCTGAATGAAAATTTATACGAGTGCCTTACAAAAGGATTCTAATTTTGAGTTTCTGATGAACATCAATTACATAAGTACCTTTGTGGAAAAACTGCTAAAATTTTCAACTTATGAAAAGTTCGTACGTGTGATATACAGTGGCTTAGATGTACCACTGTGGCTTCAAGTTACTTCAGATTCTACATTACTTTTTTAGGTTCCTAGTTGGGCTGTTCTTGATAAGGCTATGTAACCAAGACATTACAATTTTATAACACCAGATATTGATGCTGTACCTTTTGAAAGGTGTTTCAATAAATTATTCTAGCTAACATTTCTCATTCTTTTGCTTGTTTTGGGTTTTTTTTTTTTTTTTTACAAATTGCATGAGAGTTTTTGTAGTCGATTTACAGTTGTTGAGCTTGTCTTTTTTATCTTGATCTCTGTATATCCAAGTCATATTATGTTATTGCCATATTATTATCAGGTACCTCAATATACAAAAGCTTCCTGCGAAAATGCTACAGATGCAAACTGGCATTGTTTCTGATGAGGCTGAAAGTGGTGGAGAGGACGGAGGAAGGTCTGACCCTAGTGAAGATGAAGGAATGCGGAAGCGCATCAAAACTTGTCCATTTGATGTAGGGACTCTCCGTGTAATATGTCTAGGTGATTCTTAAGTTCTGTTTGCTACTTTTGTTTATTAAGAACCTTCTTGTAATCAATCTACAATACTATTTTACCAGTCAAACCTTCTATCTCAGGTGCATTGACCACTAATTCATATGCTGTATTTCCTTGAGAACTAGAAGGGTTATGTTTTTTAGAATCCGTGGATAGAGATCTGTCATTTTATTTGTGTATAAAATATTTATCTTACAGGAAAAATCGTGAGAGACTCAGAATATTTTCGCAACAGGCAATACATCTGGCCGGAAGGATATACTGCTGTAAGAAAGTATACCTCAACAACAGGTGATGCATTTTGATGGAGCTAATATAGCCTTTTTCCTCACTAGCTGCAGTAATCTTGATTTTCTTTTTTTGTTTTGACTTGGCATATTCAATGTCTCTATGTTTCTCTCTTGTGGTATAGATCCAAGTGTAAGTACTTCTTATAAGATGGAAGTGTTGAGAGACCCTGAATCAAATGGACGACCTTTATTTAGAGTGACATTAGACAATGGCGAACAGGTTAGTTGTATATGTCATAATGGTTTATCATTTTTGTATCCACATATGTTTTTATTTCTTCTATACTTGCTTCGATATATATAGGTTTATGTAATTAGTCTCTATTAGTATGCGTATACTATTTAATACATTTATTTTCTCTTGTAGCTTTTGTATGTCCGTTGTCGTACTTTTGAGTTTCCTGTGTTTGAGATGTTTTTGCTGAGGTTGTTGACTAGCCATTGTCTTTTACAAGCAGTGACTTTAAAATTGACAAGACAAATTTTGTATTGCAGGTTTCCCTTAAGCATCCATAGCTAATACTATGCTTCTTGATTTTGATCTTTTTATGTGTGTGCCCCCATGTCGGCTTTTTTGTATGACAATTCGACAAATGGTTGATGGTGCTTGTATGGCTTGGAGCTCGATAGGCTGTGATTCTGCATCTAGATGTTGGAAAAGAGAGGATTCCCATGGAAGCAGAGTTTGTCGAACACTATTTACTAGGGTTCTTTGAATGTTTAGCCTAGACATACAGGGTAAACATAGACAAATTTGATAAATAGAGGAGAAGACTTTGAATCCATTGAATAAGTTAAAAGTTGCATTTTAGTGAAGTTTGATAGGTGTGTACTTGGGGGAAGCTAACGAAACAAGATGTGAAGGTGAAGATAGGCACAAGGGTGGACTTTGGCTTTGCGTTCCTTGAAACTAGAAAGTAGGTTAAATTGAATTATAGTTCTTTTATTCATCTAACTCTTTTAATAAGAAGACAGGCATAAAGGTGGACCTTACATTCAACTAACCCCAAAAGGGACTGTTTTCTTAACACACCACAATAGAAAACTTCTAAACACGTGTACACAGCTAACCAAAAAGGGACTGTTTCCTTCACAAACCGCAATAGAAAACTTTTAAACACCAGAAACTTCTGTTGAACAGCAACCAGAGTCAACAATAATTGAAAACTTTTAAAAAACTATGCAAAAGATTGCAATGCCGGCTGAGAAACTACACAGTTGACTGAAAACAGGTACGGCTGGGTTGATTCCTTAAAAGAACTTTCAGAAAACAACTCAACAATTCTCCTAATAACCTGTATGGTGATACTTTCAGGGATTTACCTCACAAAAGGATGGAAAATCAGTTTTCCCGCAACATCATAGAATACGGCACACTTAACTATATGCTGTAGGTTCGGCTGGGGCTAAAAATCCATACTTATTTAGCAAACTTCAAATTCTCACCAATGGAACGCTTCAGTAATGCGTGTCCTATTTACAATTATCACCATGCTCTGATACCAAGTTAAGGTGGTAGATCCATGCACTTCTAGTGTTTGACCAAAGTGGTCCAAAAAACCCTAGTTGGAAGAATTCAAGCAACAAAAGGAGGCTTAAGAATGGAATGAGTCATACCACCAAGGTGTATAGTTTTCAAAATTGGAATCGTATTGCAAATCGTTCATACCCATGAATCGAATCGAATCGCGAATAGTATCGTGAATCGTAGGATTTTTTATTTTTCTAATAAAAATAAAAAATAATTAAAAATTAAAAGAAAAAGAAAAAGAAAAAAGTAATCATTCATTACCGTCCATTTTTCCATTTATAGTAGTATAAATATAATAACAAGTAAGTCTTTCATACAATCATATAAAGAACATCATGACATATACATATATATATATATATATATATATATGAAATAAACGATGTGTAAATAGTTAAATAAGTTTAAAGTATCAATATATATATATTTTATTATCTTTAAATCAAAATATAAAAATAAAATAAAGTCCAAATCATCAATCTTACACGGTAGGATATCTCTTAAAGTTAAGAAAGGCCCTGTTTGGACAATCTTATTTGTATAAAACAGATCTATGTGATATAAATTTGTTTCAAAAAGAGCAGTTTGAAATAGATGATTTACAATTAGACAATTTGGTTGGGTGAGAAATGGGTTGAAATAGACATTTTAAGAATCAACACTTGAATTTTTCTTCTGCGAATTCCATAGGATTTATAATGAATTAGGGGCTAAAATTTGAACACAGAGTCATTCCCAGTCTTCCAAAGAGGATCAGTGGTTGGGACCATGACCGTGGGAATCACATAAGCCCAAATTGAACATCTAAGGTTCAATGTTTTTGAAAAATTCCTCAAAATATAGGATAGATCAACAGTTCAAATTTGGGCCTATACCTGAGTTTGGGCTTAGAAGGTTTTTCAACGTTCTGGATCGTGATTGCATGTCCCACAGTTTTTTTAAAAAAAAGGACAGAATGGACATGCGAGAAATAATTGGAAGTGGCTGCCTTAGACCCGAGCACATACAATGATTTTTTTTCCTTTCAATATCTTAAGATTTACAATTGATCAAGGGTTCAAATTTTAACCCTTAGCCATTTTCCATGTTAGATAGAGGATCAACGGTTCGGGTTGTGATTTCGGGGCCCTCAAATGTCTAGAAATGGAGATCTTAGGATCTGCGTTTTTTGCAAATATCTCAAGCTTCATGAAAGATCAATGGTTGAAAATTGAACATGTAGCCTTTTTATGCCTCTGGAGATCGTCAAGGGTTTGGATCATAATTTTGTGGCCTGGAATTTAAAGAGAAAAAGCAGACAGTAGAATAATCACGTGGAAGTTCCTGCTCTTGGCTGGGCATATCAAACGGCTGTCCACTCGTCACCAATATCTTGAGATCTACATTGAATTAGGGGTTCAAATTTAAACTCAAGGTTCTGTTCCTTGTTTCAAAGAGAATCAATGGGTTGGATTGTGATTGTGGTGGGGGGGAATGGGTCGATGATGTTTTCCAAATATCTTGAGATTTGAGATGGATCAATGGTTGAATTTTGAATAAATAGCCGTTTTAGGTATCCTTAATATCTCAGATGGTTTGGATCATAGTTTTGTGGCTGATAAATTAACAAAAGAAGAAACAGACGGATAGTTAGAAAATGACGTTGAAATCACTGTAGCAAGTCCTCTCTGTCCGCTTCAGACGACATTGTCTGTTTGAAATGGGGTGGAAATCCAGGCTTTGAGAAATAGAGGTAAAGAGTCTTTATGCATTTTGAAATGGAGGAAGGAAAAATCATGCCAAACACTCTAAACCCGTTTGCAGTCAGTTTTAAGTCATTAAGAGCTTGAAAATAGAGTTGCCAAACGGGCACAAAGTGTTCATGAAGGAAAAAAACCAAAATAGATTAAAAAAAAAAGAAGATATAAATAAGCACCATAGGTACACACGAATGCTTTAGTTAAATGCATGTTCATTATTAATCTTTAAAACCTTATCAAAGCCATAAAAATTCTTACGAGGTTTCGTTAACTAAAAAATACAAGCGATAAAAGTAACAGAGAATTTAGAAAGAAAAAAGGTAAAAGATTATTAATATTAGCTTATTGGCTATAGTCATTCTCGCTTAGTCAAATCGCTTGAATCATAAGATTCAATGAAACGAGTATCGAATCGTAGGATTTACACCTGAATCCTAAGATTCATTTGTAAATGGGATTCATTACATTGATACGAATCGTTTTCCTTAAGATTCGGGATACGAATCAGGATTTGGGATACAAATCGTAGGATTTTGATAACTATGAGGTGTTCTCTAGATATATAATTTATTATTGCTTGAATACTTACAAAACCCTTCCAACCTTTATCTTAATTACAAAAAAAGTCCATACTATCCCAAGAATTACAAATCAGTCCTCACTGTAACTCTTAACATAATGGACCGAGTTACAGTAAAATATGGACTGTTCTGATGTAATGAACTAAGATAAACTGAATCTTAGATGTAAATAATCTATACAACCAAAAGGAGAGTAGTTCTCCAATCAAATTTCAGAAATGCGAAAAGACCAAAACATGGGTAGATATAAGGTAGATATATTAAGAGACACTACAAAAAGATCAATGCCAATATTGAAAGCTTAAAACCAGGAATAGGAAGTTCTTATTCTGAATTATTGATAAAAATGAACAAAAGGAGCATTGAACTTCGATAACATAAATATATCTAAAATATCTGAACCTTAATCTACCATATTATTAATAATAGATGTTTGAGGTGCCCTGGCATCAATGATTAAGGTAGGTCTTATGATTGTAAGAACTTGTGATAGATAGAAGTAAACATAAGGGAAAGACAATAAAATATACAGTTGTAAAGCTGGGAATGCTATGATCTTATACCATGTTTAGTTGAAGAAAAGAAATTTAGCTTCAAGAAGAGGAAAATTTAAAGGCTGTGTTAGTGTCGAACAATTAAACTGGGTTTTATTGCCCTTATATGATATTATGATGATAGAGTGAGGCAGTGAGCGCTATTTAACAAAAGAGAAATGGAGTGAGTTCCATAGATGGGATTTGTATTTAGGGTTGGCTCTGCAGTTTGGACGGCTTGGGCCACCATGCTTGGAATGAATACCCTATTCCATTTACATGCCATTGTTTGTTTTTGCCCTACAACATGCTCACTGCATGTAAGTTTGATTATTACTTGGTTTAGAATCCAATCAAATCTGATGGAGTGCATTTTCATATGTGTTTCAGATTAATGGTTCCAGGCCATCTGTTTGTTGGAAAGAGATCTACAAGAAGATAGACAAGCTACAAAACAACACTAATGGCTTCCGATTTGAAGTAGACGGGAATATTACACTTCGAAAGCCTGGTTCTTATATGTTTGGGTTTTCCATAAAAAAGGTTCTTGAACTAATACAGGTATGCAGTTGTCATCTACTACAACCACCTGCAGAGCTTTTGAATTTTGGTAATAGTAAATCGTGTTTCATGATGGAATTGACACTTAATTGTGCTTTTGATTGGTAGCAACTTAATATTTATAGGAACCCAAACTTTCAGTTTCTGCAATGTGACAACTAATATAGTGAGATATATGTTTTTTCTGTGACAATGTGTTACTCCTTTTATCTTTCTCTGACATATTCTTTTGTAATAATTTATGTGACTAATTTAGGAGTCTTCCAGTTTGATGATATTGAAATTTAATGTTGGGTCACATTTTGATTTTTCTTTGGAGACGACAATTTACTGATACCATCTCCCAAAAAAAACGTGATTGCTTACGGATGCAATTGAAATTTTGTCATTGTCTATGTTGTATGGGTGAGGGCACGTGCGTTGCAGTCTGCCACGGGGGGGTGGGGGGGTTTGGCGATTGAATACAAAGATTGATTAAAGGTATTATACTTTTTCATAAGTCATCCAGATATAGCTTAGTCTTGTATACGAAGAGTCGAAGACAACCGCTTAAGGAGATATGCAATTGCAATCCGCCACTATTAGGGAGTGATAGATTCAACAGTCCTGGAAAAATAAGATTCCTTGATTTGGCACCTATATATATATATATATATATATATATATATATATATATAGGGGGATCTTCATATGCATCTATCCCTCACCAAAAATGGTGAGGGACACCCATTTTGGGGTTATTTCAAGTACAAGAGGGAGGTACAAAGTACCCCTCTTGTACCACTCTTGTACTTGAAACACCCCCAAAAGGGGTGTCCCTCACCATTTTTGGTGAGGGATAGATGCACATGAATGTTCCCCATATATATATATATATATATATATGAGAAGTGCTCCTATGAGAGACACTCTCACCAACTTTATGAGAGATGGGTGGGGGCCCTCACATTTAAGTTGGGGGTCCTTGCATTTAAGTTGGTGAGAGTGGATATGGAAGTGAGGGTCCCCACCCATCTCTCATAAAGTTGGTGAGAGTGTCTCTCATAGGAGCACTTCCCTATATATATATAGGGTGGGGACCCTCATATTTAAGTTGTTGGCATTGGATATGGATGTGAGGGCCCCCATCTTATCTCTCATAATAAGGTGAGAGCATCTCTCATAGGAGCATTTCCCATATATATATATATATATATATATATATAAGATGCCCTGGGTTATAAAAAAAATTTAATATAAATTAAATACAAATAAAATAAATTTTCTTAAAAAAATATGCATACAAAGCTCCCCTCAAATGAACCTTGCTGCTTACATGAAACTTTTGCTTAATTTGACCTTCATTCAGAAGACTGCCAATTGTTGACAGGGGGCCCCATATGGATACTCCCTCTTTGCTTAACGTGTAATTCGTGCAGACTGAGGGTGTTTTTTTGTCAGAAAAGCCTTTAGTTGCCCCTTAAGTCTGGGCAACTTAGAGATGAAACACCCCATTCCTAAAAGCATTCAGATACTCCTTGTGAAATGGCACTTGTGAAACTTCCTTCAAAGTTGCCTCATCTGTAATCAACATGTGAGATCCCTTTAATTTCCAAATGAAGAGAGACAATCGCACCTTCAACTGCTGCAATAAATGAATAAACCAAAAAACAATCCCCACGATTATGACGTATCTTAGCCCAACAACTACATTACGTGTATGCTCTCTCTCTCTCTCTCTATATATATATATATATCTACGTGCTTTCTTGTAATTTCTATATTTGACCGCCATTGCTGGTTACATCCAAAGTGTTTTCTGAGTTGTTGGATTTCTAGATCTAAGGATTTCATTAGAAGATGTCATGTTTCTAAATTTAATTTGGCACCGGGTCAACTTGGTTCTAGTGGATTGTAGTTTGATTCACCGAGTGGACCATGTTAATATACCCCGTTTGGTTGTCTCCTTTCATGTCAGGAGTGACTCATTTCAACTCAAACATAATCGATCAGTTCTGATGAATCGAAACAACCTGTCGAGTCACTGAAGGAGACTCATCATGCCTGTATGGTACCGACCCAATTGCCCTGTAAATTGTTCCTTGCTCCTGTTTTCCATCCTCTCTCTCTCTCTCTCTCTCTCTCTCCCACACACACCCCTAGCTTCTAGGCTATTTTTTTAAAGATTTGGACTAGTAAAGCTTGGGCAATAAAAAAGAATTTTACGGCTTTCCTCAGGAGGTACATATATATTTTGAGTTAATGAATCTTTTAGTCATAAAGAGGCATGCATTACATATTAGATTCATGTCTAAATACATAAAATCCATCAATGGAACATTTTTTTTTTTTTATATTGTGAAAGTACATGATGCATTTTAGGGATTATGGATATCATGCATCTAAAAAACTTGGACCTACAGATTTTGACACTTTATTTATTTATGTATTTTTCTCATTTTTGTGGATCATATTATGGTTTTATAATGCTAAATATATTCTTATGCAACCTTGTGCATCATAGGACCAAGATTTAGCCCACTGTCAGCCAGCCCATCGGGCCTAACCCATGGATGGCCAGTTCAATAGCCTATCCATGCTTTCTTTCTCATATGTAGCTTTCTAATAAAGTTTCCTAGATCTTAGGTTCTCAGTGTAGAAAATCATATCTTTAATCTAATAAGATATTGATTGACATATGATCAGTAAAGGAGAATTGATTGATATGCAATCAGTGAAAGGAAAGAAGATCTTATTAAGTAAAAGAGATGGACATATAATCAATTTCATGGAGGGAAAAGGAGAATTCTTACCTCCCTTCTAATTGGAACGATTGACCTCCCCCACTCTATAATGCTATGTAGTCTCACACTTGTGAATCAATCTCATTATTGTGAGTGCTGTCAGCAGTTTTCTCCCTTGTGTGAAGAATCCTTGGGTTGCAAATGGTGATGGGGCCATGGGCCAGGCATCCTTGGTGAATGTGTGAAGACTCTATTGGTCCCATCATATTCTTTAGTAGTTGTAAAATTGTTTAATTATTTCAAATTTATGTTTACTGAATTATAGAAAGCCTTAAGGTTCATGGATTTGACACTTGATCTATGGGTTCTTAGTTTCATATCACGAAATTTATTTGTATTGTGTTTTGTTTTTCTTTAAAAAAAAATATTATCTAGTTATTTCAAAAATTGATATTGTTCAATATCAATTTCTTTTTTGAAGCCATGAATAGTAATAAGATCAATGGCTGTGGTTTTTGATTCATTGATTTATGGGTTCATATTTCATGTTATGATTATATGGTCTTAGACTCTTAGTGAAGCATGAAAATTTAATTTCATAGGTTTTAAATTTTAATTGATAATTTGATGTTTCAAGCAATTGAAAGTTGCAGTGCATTAAAGCTCGAGCCAATATTAGTGCTTTTTGTCTGAAGGCATGTGAGATTGATATTGACCGGACTTTATTTTTTTCAAATTTAATATTTTTTACCAGTTGAAAGCTATTATTGATGAATCCTTATGATGTATTGATAAATCTGACGCCCTTTAAGTATTGAATGATCCTTTTATTTTTTCTCTAAAGTGGGATGATCTTTCTATTAGCTATTTGATCATGTCCACATTCAATGAAACAAAAGATCTCTAATGTGTTATCAGCTTATTTTTCATATTTATGACTTTTTATTTATTTATTTATTTTTTGACTTCTGGTGACTTAAAAAGACTGGCACAGTCATATTAGTCCGGCATGGACATGGACAGCATTGACTTGTCTTGGGCCCGACTGGCACCGAAATTTAAAACCTTGTAAGATACACCTCTTAAACACAAATCAATCCTTTAATTTTAAGGTTTCTAAATCAGACAAGGCACACAAATCCATGTCTACATGAATCTCTGTATGAAGAATTGTGTTGAAATGTGTTGGCATGCGATTCTTCAGTTCCAAAGAATTTGTATAATATCTGTTTTACTAAACCAATTTTTTTTTTCAAAAATCTTTTTGATGCTCATTAAATTGCATCGGTAAAGCATGACATTAATTAATCATCATCATGATCATCAAACCCTCATCCAAACTATTTGTGGCCAACTTTATGAATTCTACATCTCCATTCATTCTTTCATAGAGCTAAGTTCTGTATCACCGATAAGGTAACATGCTGCTTCTAGCCGTCCTTCCCATCCACCTTCTTGTACCATGTGCTTGCAACACTTAATCCCTTTGTAGAGGGCTACTTTGATTTTCCAAGCACTTGCCCAAGCCTCCTTAGACAGTCATTTTTTCTCTTTTATTTTATCCAAGCGTAGATTTCTTTGTGCAAGCAATTCCTTAAAGAGACATTGCTATGGGATTTGCTTTCTTGATACAGAACTTAACATTGTTATAAAAATAAAAATAAAAATAGAGAACTTAACGTTTAGTTTTCCCTTGCCCTCAAGTTGTTTGGAGGCTTTATCTAAACAAGAAGTGGAACTTCATTCAAAAATCTGTATTCATTCAATAGTGCTTGGGTTTGCCGCCACTTGCATATTTAAGTATTTTTCCTTTTTGCCACATGACTAGGAGACGAATCCTTGGAGTTTTTATCTAACCAAGAAGTGGAGCTTCATTCAAAACTCTGTATTCATTCAATAGTGCTTGGGTTTGCCGTCACTTGCATATTTAAGTATTTTTCCTTTTTGCCACATGACTAGGAAACAAATCCTTTTTCACCTAAGATTCATCCACTTTCCCCTTGATTTCAAAAGTAAATAAAGCTCTTTCTGATAACTCGACCAGCAAGATATAGCTTGAAACAAACCAAGCCTTATAACTCAAACAGTATGGCTTGGATCACTTTGAGACATAATTAACAGGTAAGATTAAATAAAATGTCTCTGACTTAAAATATTAGGTTTAATGGGTTTCAAATAATACTAAGCTAAAATTAAACAATTATGCTAAACCTTGTCAATAAATTGGCTATGACATCTTAAATTCTCTTCAAAGAACACTAACTTGGACCATTTGGAAAGATATTTGATTAATCCATCAAATTAACCTAGTTTCATGTCATGCTGAAATTGTTTGGCACATGAGGAATAAATGATCTGCTGAAAAGAGGCCCACATAAGAGGAAATTGATGAATCTTTGTTTTTCAAAATTTCCTAGAATTTTTGGACAATAATTTGGGAGATCTAATTTAATCTCAACAAACACATCTCCAATAGAGGATAAAATACACTACAAGCGCCTGAATTTATGCTCCACCAGATGCCATTCATCTTGTTTTGAAATAGTGCCAACCATGCAAATGCATATGTCAGACTTATGGTTACATGTGCCCAATTGTTCCCAGCAGGTATTACATCACAAATAGAGAGTAAAAGGATGTGAGAAATAGGAAGAGAGAGAGGGGGGGGGGTGTGTGGGTGTTTACCATGCTGGATTTCGGGAAAGGTTTTATAACTATATAGTTTGAATGACCGTAATAACATGGCTAAGATACTCCAAGGAGGTGGTATTTTACTCAGTTATCTAAGCTGCAACCGTCATGTCCTTCCTGCCCTCTTTTACTATGGGGGCCAAACTGGGTCTCGGGGAGAAAATTGATAATGCATGTTTCAGGGGGGTAAAATATACAATGGTCACATGAATGAAGCATATTCTAAGTCTCAGAGCGCTTTATGAATCCTGTTTATGTTCCCTATGTCATATTTTGCAGGAAGCCTTTAGGCGTTCGTCAGAATGTCATGCTTCTGGTTACAGACCCATTCATCTTGATTTGAAGGATATTGACAAGTGCAATGTTTGCCACATGGATGAGGTAAAAATCTGGTAGATCTGTTTCTTGGTTACATGCTTTGTTTTTGTTTGTGTACTATTTATCATCTGTTTTTATCAATATCATTTCTCTTGTAATCTTTCTCCTTGATACTTACACATTTAAGCTTGCGGTCATTCTCTGTGCACCATTCATTCCTTCTGAGAATCTAGCTGACTTTTTTTCTTTTTTCTTTTTTCTATTTTTTTGTTGTCATAGGAGTATGTAAACAACTTGTTCTTGCAGTGTGATAAGTGCCGGATGACGGTAAGTAGTTTATTGTTGCCTGCTTTTTTCCCAACTGATGTTTATTGTTGTGGGAGTGTCACAATTGTAATGGTTATCGTTGGAATTATAATTAAATGGAATTGTCATCCATTATATGCTATCTTTTCAGTTATTATCCATTTTCCTTGTTTTAAGCTTTTGTATGCTGAGGTCTTTTACTTGTTTCTCTTTGTTTCCATTGGGCTTCTCATTGGCCTAGATTTTTTGTAAATACTTTAAGCATATTGTTGCATATAATTTGTAATGAGTAGTACTATCTGATCAGGTGCATGCCAGATGTTATGGTGAAATGGAACCTTTAGATGGGAAACTCTGGTTATGTAACTTATGTAGGCCTGGGGCGCCCATATCTCCACCTGCCTGCTGCCTTTGCCCTGTCATAGGTATTTTGATATCACAAATGCTTTTTGGGTCGTGGATTTTTAAATGATTGTATGTAACTGAATATGAGTATTGACATTCTTTTAGGGGGTGCAATGAAGCCTACAACTAATGGGCAGTGGGCTCATCTGACATGTGCAATGTGGATACCTGGTGTGTGGTCATTTCAAAAAATTTCTATTCCAACTTAGCAATTTACAAGCTGTTCCAAGTTAGTAATTTACAAGCAGTGAGATGTTAATTCTTTCAAAACTTCTGCAGAAACTTATCTTCAAGATATCAAGAGAATGGAGCCTATTGATGGGATTAACAGGATACACAAGGTACTTCATTTACTTTCCAGTTAAGAAGCTTCTAATCTGAGGAATTTTTGTTTCATCTTGAGGATGACTTCTGTTTTACAACTTGCACTTTTTTGAAGCCTCTGACTCAATATCACCATTTTACTGTTTATTTTATCGATGTATCTTGTATGTGCTCAGGACCGTTGGAAACTTTTATGTAGTATTTGTGGTGTTTCTTATGGAGCTTGCGTCCAGGTAGGCTTTCGATTAACACCAGCAATGCATTAAAATAAATCTTTCTGTCTTTTTTTCTTTCTTTTCTTTTCTTTGTTTTTTTCCTTTTCAAATGGAAGACACCTTTCTCCAGTGTGGTTAAGAGTGGGAAACTGTTTCCTCTACATGAAATACTGCCTTTATAACTTATTCTTCCGGTTATTTGTTCATAATTTTTCAATTAGTTAAGTTGATAAAGTTTCTTCTTTACTGCCATGTTTCCTTTGTATTTCCGATTGTTGTTTATCTGATTTTATGCAAATTCGTTGCAGTGTTCACATAGAACTTGCTATGTAGCATATCATCCACTTTGTGCGCGTGCTGCTGGTCTTTGTGTTGAGGTATCTCTCTTCTTCTATACTACTATTTTTTTTTTTACCCTTTAGTATGTTGTTTTGTTCCTTTAGGGCCTGTTTGGTAATATTACTTTTAAAATCAAGTGAAATGAAGTGAAGTAAAGCATCAAATCAAGAGGGAATAAAATGCAAGTGGGTTATGATGGTATTTTGTTTTTAGTTGTTTGGTATGATATTTTTTTTTACTTTTTGTATAGAAAAGTGGAGTTTTGTTGTTTTTTAGTGGATAAAGTTGGTTGCTTTTTGATTTTTTTTTTTTTGGAAAAAGATGGGGGAAATTTTGAATTAAAGTGCTTTTGATGTGACCTCTTGTCTGAAAAATGGAGGCTTTACTTGCCTTTTACTATTCTAGTAAAGTGACAAACGGGCCCTTAGTGTTTTCATGGTGTACTGTTCTGGTTATTTTTACCCTTAGGTGTACTGTTCTGGTTATTTTTACCCTTACACGTTGCAGTTACAGTATATTATGCTGGGATTGATCTTTATTTGTAGCTTGACGAGGACGAACTCGATATCATATCTTTCAATGAGGATGATGACCTAGACGTTCGTTTACTTTCCTTCTGCAAGAAGCATAGACGACCTTCTAGTGAACGTGCACCTGCTGACGAACAAATTGTGCAAACTTTGCGAAACTGCTCTCACTACACTCCTCCACGTAATCCATCTGGTTGTGCTCGTAGTGGTATGTTCCACCTATAACTGCTATATGTGATCTAACAAGCTCCTCTTTAGTTCTTTGGGTCAATTTCTTTCTTTCTTTCTTTTTTCACTCCCCTAGTTCTAACTTCAGTTTCAGAGTCAGTAACTAACTAGTTTTTGTTGGTAAGTTTGCTAATAGATTTCTCATTCATGAGCATGATGGTAAATAATATCCACCGGCTGTATTTCTTTCGATCACTGCTGCCCCTTCCTACCTGTTTTTCCTCTCTTAGTAGATCTGGATGTCTGTTATTTCTTTGTTTCTGTTTGATGATTTTACCCCATAAAAGTATCGTGTTCTGGTGTTTTATGCTCTGTTTCCATTATTGTTCAGAGCCATATGATTTCGTTGGGCGAAGGGGGCGTAAAGAACCTGCAGCGCTCACTGCTGTCTCGGGAAAACGGTTATTTGTAGAGAACAGGCCTTACTTGGTTAGTGGCTATAGACAAAATGGATCCCTGAGCAATCCACCCTCTTGCAATGAACTTGTTCTCAAAAGCTTCTCTTCAAGACTTCAAAAAATGAAAGCACCTCAATCTGATACTCCCATTAGTTTTGACTCAAAGGCTGAGAAGTACCAATACATGCGGAAAACCTTCAAGAAGCGATTGGCTTTTGGTGAGCACCTCTGTACTTCATAACTGAATGCATATAATTTTTGGATGGTGTTCTTCCCTGGTGGTGGCTGTGGATTGTATTACTTACTGCATTGTATTGTTTACGTCAAATCATTCATAGTTAGAAATTACTCAAATGCAGCTTGCTATTTATGTTGATTGTGTCGCACTGTGGGGTAGGCCGAGTGCTACTTTGTTCAAAGTAAACTTGAAATGTGGTTTGGCAACATGTCCAACTTTTTAGTCTGATGCCAACCCACCTTTTCTAGGTTTGGTACTAAGATATGCCAAGTAACTGGTGAGAAAATACTTCAATTGTTGAACAAGAAAAATATGTAATCAAAATTCATTGAAAGCTAACTAGCATGGTTCAAAGTTGTGGTCACCTCATGGTCAACCATGAAAAGCAAAACGACGTGGCGTCGTTTCGCGGTTTGTGGCCACACAGTCCATTGCAGCGTAATTTTTTACCACAAAGAAATTGGAAAAATAAAAATGCGGACACTACTGGAAAAATCTAGAAAACTTTTTTTTTTTCTTTAGTACACACTACAAACCAAAATACTGACCCCCCAGCCCCAAGTCATGCCATCTTGTATCGTTTTCTTATCAGAAACTGTTTGCAGTTAATGATAGTTTTTCATTCCATGTTAAAAGTTGTAGAAACATCATAATAAGGATTAAACTTAACTAATAAGTAGCTAAGTACTCAAGTATCAAGTTATGACCTAGAAACAAGTTACAGTGATGAACTTCCAAGAAAATTAAATAACACTATGAGGGAGCAATGAACAATTACCTGGATCAGGGAGACTTGGTTGGATACTTTAGAGCTCAATACCAGGTGAAGTGTCGCTCAGGCTTGAAGTCGTTATCATTATCATTTCTGGGAATTATATAATAATAACCAAACTCCTGTGCTCTGCTTCCACATGTATTTGGCGGTGGGAGACTTGATACAATGATGTGTCCTCTATAAATTGAGATGATTGGGGACTGTGATAATAATATTGTGGGGGGCTATGCACAGTTGCAATCGGATTGTAGTCCCCCCAAACACACAGCTGTGGTGCTTTGTATGGTGGCTGGTTGTATTAGTAAGCTCCCTGGAGGCTATTGGTCACGTCACGCGTCTTGTATTAGTAGGCTCCCTGAAGGCTAGCTGATATGGTTGACTTACCAGGCATCTTGATGTTTCCTTCCATCATATTAAAGCAAATGCTAATTTGCTGGTGGATTGCTTAGCAACGCAGGGAGTCTCATGTCCTATTTTGGTGCTATCCTATTTTGGATCTGTTGTTCCTTGACTTCTGATGCTTCTTACAGTTTACTTTTACTTTTTTATTTACATTTTTTTTTTTAGGGGGTGTGGGAAGCATATTTTCAAAATAAGAATAGAATATAATCCATAAATAACGGCGACCGCTCTGGCACAATTACAAACCTCCTATTAAGGCGATCAGCCATGCAATGATATGGTGACCCGCAGAGAGAGATGCAACTGAGAAAGAGCTAGAAAACCGAAGACAGTTAACAAAGGGCAAAGAGCATAGCCCTAAGGCCGGGCGAGCCAAAAGAATTAAGCAGCAATAAATACTAAAATTTTTGGTTTGCTTCTGCTATATACGTTCCAATCGCTGTAATTCTTGAGAATTGAAGCACACTTTTGGGTCAGACTCCTTAGCTTCCAATCTGACTTTTGGGGATCTGAAACCCGAGAGATGCCACTGGTAGGACCTTCAATAAGGATATGAGGGCTTTTAACAGTTGTAGTAACAAGAAGCAGCCCCTGAAGAAAACAAAATTGATGAGGATCATTGGGAGAGAAGGGGAATTCAATGAATTTGCAGTCTTCTTGAAAAGCAAACATCCCAACGAGTTTTGAGATTTCTTGATTATGAAAAAGAAGGCAGCTGTGCATTCGAGGTTTGAGCTTCTGGCAATGGGGAGAGAATTAACCCAAGGAGGTGACGGTCCTCCCAATTTCCAGCTGTGATAGCCTTTCAATATGTCTCTTTTGCTGTTTAGCTTCAATAAACAAAACTCATAGTTACCATATATATATATGGGAAGTGCTCCTATGAGAGACACTCTCACCAACTTGGTGAGAGATGGGTGGGGGCCCTCACATTTAAGTTGTCTTTGCATTTAAGTTGGTGAGAGTGTATATGGAAGTGAGGGCCTTCACCCATCTCTCACCAAGTTGGTGAGAGTGTCTCTCATAGGAGCACTTCCCTATATATATAGGAGAATATTCATGTGCATCCATCCCTCACTATAGGGTGAGGGACACTTCCATAAATGGGAATTTTCAAGTACAAAAGTGAATTTTCAAGTACATAGGGTAAGGTACACTTCCTTGTCTTCATGTGTAAAAAGGGAAAGTGCCCTCACCCTATGGTGAGGGATAGATGTACATGAATGCTCCCTATATATATATATGAAAATTCTCAAAAACTCTCCTATCTCAAAAGGGGAGTTTTTGCCCCTATCTATTAGCCAATGATTTAAGAGAATCTATAAAATATCCACAGTTTTAGGAGAATATTTAGGAGAGAGAATGGATAAGTGTACCATTGATGACACGTGTCACGCTTTTATTGGCTAAAAGAGGAGCTTTTTTATTATTTTTTTTGTGAAAAACTCCCGGGGAGTTTTGTAGCGTTACTCATATATATATACATATATATATATATATATATCATAGGAGCACCCTTTTTTGTTCAAAATTTTATTTTATTTTATGTTATACGGTCTATTTTGATGAGCCATGGGTCCTAGTTTTGTTAGAAAGGGTCTTTTAGAGAGTCTTTAGTGTTAGTAATTTAGTTAGAAAGTTAACTTTTGAAAGGAAGCTGTTGAAACTTGAAGAGTCCAAGTTTGAGGGACGATGTTTAGAAATATTTTGATAAGGTGAAGTGGTTGAACATCTGATAAGGACTTTGATTACTACATATAATAAAAAACCGAAGTAACTATATTTTTCATTTTACGACACTTCTAAGAATTAAATCAAATGAAACTTGAGAAAGTAGCTTTCTCACTATACCACAATTGGGTGAAGTTGCCGTTAAAGTTGCTCTGATGTCCAAGTGTGGAGAGAATTAAGAAAGCCCAGGAGAAATTTCCTTGTAGATAAGTTGTGGAATCGTCATTGGCTAGATTGAGAACACCACATCTGGATCTTGTTTCTGTCGATTCTCCTTTGTCCTTTAGAGGTATTTGTGTGGAGATTTCACATGTATAAAACATGTATAAAACTTTCTGATCAAAGGCTCTATGTTGATCTTCAATGATCTGATCAGAAGTGACGAGAAGCATGAACCTGTGATGGTGCTTATCCAGGTAGTGTGTTCTATTGTTCTTCTGATAGAGCGACTGCCATGTACAATTATTTTTGAGAAAATCTGATCTACAATTTAAGTCAATTTGAGTGTAATTGTATTTGTTCACCATTTTCTTTAATCATATTGGAGCTGATCCAAGGATAAAAATAGCGGTAGCAGCGAGTGTAGCGGCCCGCCGCTAAACTGCTACGTAGCAGCGTAGCGGTGCGATTTGAAAAAATCTTTAAATTTTTTTTTAAAGAAAATCTAGAATATTGGAAAACGAGAGAAAATGTATTTTTTTTGTAAAAGTAACTAAGATAAGAGGGCTTAGCGGTCTCCTCATTGTATGAAGTCCCGTATTGCTGTATGAAGTCCCGTATCGCTGTATAAATAGAAAATAATAGTAATGATCATTTTTTTCACATGTATTCATGTTGCTTAGTTATACTAACTTAGAAACTAATGAAAGACTAATTATAAAAAAAAAAAAAAAGAAACACTATATCATACAAAGGGGGTGTCAAATAGGATGTACTTAGAGAAGAATCCTTGAGAAGAACTCTCTGTATCAATTGTAATTCGGCGAGATCATGTGCTTTTTGGTGTTCTTTTAAACATAAAAGGGTAGAAGAGTTCCGTATAAATGTTATTTGGAGAGAAGAAGAAAAGAAATAAGTTTTATTATTCGTTTAAATTTTTTTTGGAAAGTAGGAATCTATTTCACTCCGTAGCGGGTGTAGCGGGCATGGGTAGTAGACCGTAGTGGCTGCTATGGATGTGAACAGTGCTAAATGCTATCTTTAGACCGCAACGCTCGATATAGCGGCTGCTACTATTTTTGATCCATGAGCAGATCCATTGAAGGGAGTGCATTAGTTATTTAAATCATTTAAAATTCTTATCATTTTTGAATCTAGGTTATTTTACAGTTATTCATCCATCCTATTGATATCACTACCGTTTTTTTAGGGAAATCAGCTATACATGGGTTCGGAATCTTTGCAAAGCTTCCCCATAGAGCAGGAGACATGGTGACTTGATTTCAGTTAATTACATTTTAGTTGGTTGGTTGGTTTCATAATGCATGCGTGACTAATAAGCATAGTTTGTTTTCTAGGTTATTGAATACACAGGTGAAATTGTTAGACCTTCGGTAGCTGACACAAGAGAGCATCGTATATATGATTCATTGGTGGTAAGCTTTTCCTTGTCTTTTAATCATTCTACTAGAGGAAATATTGATAGTTTGTCCATGAAACCATCTGAATTTGATCCATGTTCTTTTTATTCATGTTGGGGAGCAAGAGCATGCAGCAAAAGAACACTTCCATTTTTTTTCCTATTAAAAAAAAAGAGTAATGTATGTACAAATCTATCTGTTCAATTCAGCACTAGTTGGAGTTATACAGTGTTTTACTGCTATGAATTTAAGAAAAGCCCGCCAATTTTTAACGATCCAGCTGTTATTTTGAATGATGCACTATGGATTACCACCCACATCCACAATGGCAACTGTGTCGCTGTGATATTAATGCAAAACGATTTTCCCAAATTGTTAATTGGGAACATATCAAATCCATTGACTTGAAAAAATGAACTTAAAAAATTGAATCAATACTGTTTTAGCTGTTCTTTTAGTATCACTTTGAATGCACAAAAGGCACTCTAATTTTAATCCCCAAAAATTATATTATACATTGAATTGTGTAATACGCAGATGTAAACAGCAGCTGCAGTAACAAGCAGCTGTCTTCATGTGAGTGTTTGTAGGCTACACTCATTTTTTTAAGTCAAATTAGAGGAAGAAGACGGCTAGATCTGAATAAATCTGAACCTTAAGCAAAGTTATCCACAACTACAAACAGTCTCTAGTTCCTGTGCTGCATTATCATGGAAAGAATCAGCAACCACCTACGCGAATGAAAATCTTCACCTACGAGAATACCACATTATGCTTCTGCGGTCCAGCTCATGGAGCCCACTTGGATGCATTCCTATCATTGGGTTGGATTTATGAAATGGTGTCTTTATTGGGTAAGGATCATGCAAAAATCAGCCCCATCTGATTATCTAGCCATTTATTTAATGGCCTTTTAGCCCTAGATTTTTTGAGATTCAATACACTGCAGAAAAGGTTTGATGTGCATAACATTTTACATGATGCCAATTAGGGCGTGCACATGCGGTGAAAGGGGAGAAGGGTTTATTTTTCTTTTCTCTCTCTGTTTCTTTTTTTTGGTTGGGGGGTAGTGTTTGTGTGGGCAAGTGGAGATTGTGTTTGCTTTTACATGGGCATCATGCAGAGTTCAGCCCTAGAGACAAACTGAACAGTTGACCAAGTTGGCATACTGATATGACATTTTAATCACAGCTATAGACATATTGAAAGTAAAATAACAAAACTACTGGAGAGTGTGAAAGTAGTTGCACTGATGAAAGGTGAGCACAATTGGGGCTCAATCAAGAAAAGGGGCTCAAATCCAGTGTTGGATGGTTGAACTGGGCGCCAATTGAACTCCAAATCGATTGATAAATGTTATGAATTAAATAGGGATCCAAATAAGGAAAGTTTCATTTAGACAGTAAAACCTAGCCCACAAAAATGGACCAACCAAGACAAACAGCCCATTTAATAGTGGAATGCAGTTCACTTAAATTGGGCACACTTGAACTTGGGCCAAACCAAGCCCAACCTGATTGCAACCAGGCCCAGATGGTCGTCCTTGCCTGGTTGTTCTAGTAAGCCGAGTGGCTGGTCCTAATGTGCCCTGCGCAATCCCATTTATGCAGGACATCTGAAACTCCATTTATTCGAGGCTATTCCAATTTTCCTTTTTTCTTTAGAGAAGTCTTTTGCTTATTTGAGCTGAAATAAGAGTACCTCATTAAGAAGTTTGTTAAGATGAGATAGGCTGAGTGACTTCTTCCTAAAAGCAGCAATGAAATCGATACTCTTAATTCATCAATGATATCTCCAATATTCATCGCACACTTCTTTATTCTTATGTTCACATGTATTTGTGTTCCTAAAGTTTAGGGATTTCATTGTTTGGAATGAGATTAACTCTAGGCTTTTCCCCCCAATGTTTTCTCCTTTTGGGCTTTATTTAAAGGCGTGCTATGGAACGTCCAGGGAGGATGGATTTTTTGGTCTCTCAAATAAATTGCTTTGTGTGCAATTTCCTATCCCTTCTTCTGGTTTGAGTCATTGAAGATGAATGATTAATTTTGTGATCAAGTTAAGCAAGATCTACTATTTCTCCTTGATTTATGTTTGATTGAAGATTGGGGTTCGTTGGGTTCACCATAATCGGTATTTGGTTTATTTGGCCGCATCAAGATGCAAGTCGGATGGTGGTAATTTCCCATTTTTGTCATCGGCAGTTCTTTGCAATATTAGCATTTTGCCTTCCTACTGTTTTAGTTTGATAACTTAACCCATATAAAAAAAAAGGAGAAAGAGTACTGTACAATCAATACAAGCAAACCGAAAGATTTGGATGCCAGCCAGAAGGAACAGTTGTACTATTAAAGAGATTTAAGTTCATAAAAATAGATTGAAGAAGATAATTGGAACAACTGAGGGAGGAGAGATGTTGAGATTGAGAAAGAGAGATTAGAAGAGTCCAAGGAGAAGATGAATGAAAAGAGAGTGCAAGTAGAAAAAAATCAATAGAAAAATAGTCAAGGACATGCCTTAAGAAAGAATAGTTAAGGCATTCCATTCCAAACCTTATTCCTGTGAGCATGCAAAATCTTTCCTAAATCCTTTTCTACTTTCGTAATGTTCCTTGTCCATATACCCAATCTTACAATTCCTGTGATATTTTAGGATTTTGTTTTATTGCTTTATTAGTTATATATACATACATACATACATATACATATATATATATATATGATGTAGTTCAGTTGTCCATTGCTGATTCGGTTTGTTTAGCCGAACGCCCGATTACAAAACACAATCATAATACCTGACTTAGTGTAGAAATAACAAGAGGATCCACTAACTGTCACCATTTTCAAAAAAATAAAAATTAAAAAATATCAAGTAACTATTGACACCAAGTAATAGATACTTAGGGCCCATTTGGCAACGATTCTTTGCAATGTTTCTGTGTTCTCATTAGCTACAAAACAGTGGATCTTTTTGGATGATTTTTCTCAATCTTTCCTTGTGAAATATTGCACAAAATAAGGGTCAGCTGGAATAGAAACTCCAAAATGATCCTTGATTATATTCATGGAGGACTGCGTTGAATGCAAGTCTCTTACGGGTAAGGCATTGAAACATACGAGCTTCTATCTCTTGTCTCTCTCCCCCTCTCCTCTCTCACATCTCTCCCTCTGCAGCCTCCCGTTTCTCTCTCCTCTCTTCCTTCCTCTTCTTATGCTCTCTGTATACACTCCTCTCCCTCTCCCTACCTAATCCCTCTCTATCTCTTTATCCCAATCCACTTTTTTTTGATACTAGCAAATTTTATTAAGAATAGAAGCTTTATCCCAATCCACTTGCAAGCTCTCTCTCTCTTCAATCTCTCTTTCTCCCCATCCCTTGCTCTCTTCCCATTCCTCTCCCTCTCCCTCTCTGGCTCATTTGTTTATCTGGAAATGAATCTCTAGAAATTCTATGAAATGTGAAGTCCTCTTCTGCTTGGATAGAATTGATGGCCTCTTTGTTTGCATGGAGTTGAATTCCTATGAATTCATGGTAAAATCCTCTTTGATTACATGGAATTAAATTCATTGAAATTCATGTTTGCTTGGAATTCTCCAAGGAAATCATATTCAACACTGTTCACTTGCATAGAAGTGAATTCCTAGGAAGCCTATTTGTTTCCATGGAATTGAGAATCCATGATAAAACCCTTTGTTTGGATGGAACTGGGGGCCTGTTTGTTTGCGTGAAATTGAATCCATAGGAATATTAGGAATTCATGGAAAAATCATATTTGTTTACTCACTCTGCTCCTTTTCTAGGCAGAGGAATGATGCCAAACAGGCTCAGTGTTCGACTCATGCAATGTTGTTTTGAAAATAAAAATTGTATTTAATATTTTTCAAGGGGTTGAATAGAACCAAATTATGGGTCATAAATATCATTCAACTTTGTTTTTCTTTTGTAAAAGTAGAAAGCGAAATAAAAAAATTAGAAAATAAAAGAAAAGTATGAGCTACTCTTTGTGCATCCATTTTCCATTTGGAGTAGCATCAAAGTAGTGACAGGTAAGGGATATGACAGAGTCATTGAAGAACATCATTAACATATTATCAATATCATATGTGACATCTGACTGAATAGCTGAATTAATGAGGGTGGGAAAATTAAACCAAATTTATTTCTTTCTTGTTCTCTTTAAGAGAAAAGCTAACTCATCATTAGTACATGGTTAGGATGTGTCACATGAAGTTCAAGAAGTGTTTGATGAAAGAAGGGGCAAATAACATGCCTACATTTGATCGCTCTAGTATTACACCTATTCTTTGCTTCTCTCTATTACCTGCACAAAATCCCACAAACTCTTATTTTTAGGGTTTTGTTAGTCATCAGTATTCAGTACCATGATATTCCTACCCAGATGAAAAATAGAAACAAGAGAGGGAGAAGGATATTCCAACATGACTAGGATTAGACAAATCATTGGAAACGAGTGACTACACAACAACTATCCAATTAGACAATTCACACTTGAATCTTAAGATTCACTTGTAAATGGGGTTCACTGTATAGGTAGGGATCCTTTCCCCTAGGATTCAATACACCTGTGCGTGCAATGCATCTGGATGGGCCCTACATCAAGTGTTCACAAAATCTTTTTTGCAGTGCATTCTTGACCAAATTCTCCTCTTTACTACCATAGACAATAAATGCTATTGATCATAGTAACTTGATTAATTTATACGTTCTTGTAGGGTGCTGGAACCTATATGTTTCGGCTAGATGATGAGCGTGTCATTGATGCTACTAAGGCAGGGAGCATTGCTCATTTAATCAATCATTCTTGTGAGGTAAACATTATATACAGACGTTCTTGATGAATTATATGGTCTTTAGATATTTGTGCTGCTGTCTTTTTTATTTCCATAACTTTGATTTCCATTTTTTGCAATGTTGAACTATTTTGTATGGTGGCATTCTCATTGGTTAGTTAGACCAATATATTGTATGAATATCTTGTTTAATTAAACTGAACATATAGGTCTCATTTTCTGAAACTCTCAATAATAAACTTTATGGTCTTGAGGCATCTGCCCCCTTTTCATTTCTACTTTTCTTTGATGCCAATGAAGAAGTTTGTTAATCATTGGTTTTCAACTTTTTTTTCTTCTCAAAGTGAATTATTTATTCAGTTGTTGATGTTGTTTCTTTTAGTGTACCATTTTAACGTGTATGGAATTCCTATACTTCATCAATAACATGGATGGTCAGGAGTTTAGTTTGTTTACTACACTCCCCCCCTTCTCTCTCTCTCTCTCTCTCTCTCTCTCTCATTTTCTATCTTCTCTTTTTCCCACTTTCTTGCATAAAATCACTTGTAAATCAAAATTTTAATAAATCTTGCACCTAGGGACTGAATTACAAGGTATTGTCCAATATTCGTTACTGATGTCAACATTTGTATGCTTGACAATAGTAGCCATATGTGTAGGGTGAAAATGTGCCATTCTGTTCATCTCATCTAGTAGAGTTCATTTGTAAGAATCATTGAGTTGTTCAAAAGGTTTGACTAGATCAATACTCTCATCTGAATGGGGGTGGGGAGGGGTGATATACACGCAACACATTTTGGGCTGAAAAGTGTTTGTTTTTTAGGGGTTTTAGTTAGTCGTTTTCCCTTTTATCATTGTTCTGTGAGATGACACCCAACTACAAGGTTTTCTTTTTGGGTGTTCTACAAGATGGTATAGGCGTGAAGGCCTACCAATGTGGTTTCAGATGTTTTCTAAGCTCCTTTCTTCCTCCATGACCAGCCTCACAATTTTCTGTTCTTCCTATTCCTGCTTTTCTTTTTTATTTTTCCTGTTTTTTTTTTATTTTTTTATTTTTTGTATTTTTTTGGAGGTTGTTTAAAGCTGTGATGTTATCTTGTTGGTGTTCTTGGGCTGTTCCTACTCTTTTTTGGATGTTCTAGGGGCTGCCATGAATGACATTCTCTGTTTTTCTATGTCGTGGGCTCATTGCCTGTTTTTGGTCTGCTTTTAATGCAGTTAGACATTGAGACCTGTGGCACATTGTTTCCATTGCCCAACATTTGGGGTGTAATCATATGAGCATGTCATATCAATAAATAAATAATTACTTAAAAAAAGCCTTTTAAAAATTGGAAACAATATAAGTTTGGTTTTTTTTAATTCTTTTAATAAGTTAACTTAGGTTGAATTAGGTTAAATCTAGTCTCAAAATCTTACATTAAAAATATTTTTAAGTTATGCTGCCATTATCTTTTTCTTAGAAATAGAATGTGTTAATGGGACATATGCCCCTCGATATGGAGCGTGACTGAAATGTGTGCTTCATCTGTGGGGTGTTCCTCAAATATGCCTCATCTTGGTTAAAACATACTCCCTAAATGCAAGCCATACTTGTTGTTTAATTTAGGGTGTGAGGTGCTTGGCGTTTTTGGGAAGCCTCACACTGAGTCATGAGCCCCAAACACTGCTGAAAACATTGGTTTTATGTCTTTGGGTGATAATGAAAGCGGCAAATGTGACATTGGTGGTGGCCGTACTGGATCTGGTTGTAGTAGTTTATTCTGGAGGTGATACACGTCTATTCGTTTTTGTTACATGTTTGCTTCTCAAGTTTCCATTCTGGTATTCCCCAATTGTAATACCTGACAGATATAATTTGAAATTGCTTGGTCTCTGTTGTTGTCTGCACGTGTATCTTATCTGTTTTCGGGTGAAGCAACTTTTCCTGCTGTTTGTCTTATTAATCACGTGCGATCATCTGTTATCGGCAGTATGACGGTATCTCATCATTTGTGTGACCTTTTGGTTTGGAACCTGATTACGCTGCACTTATAGTAGTTGAGGCTAGGTGGGAGTTGGATGGGGATCCAGGAGGACAGGAACGTGTTAGTTCTTTTAATTTCCTCTCTTTCATGGGTGGGTAATCTTTCATTTTTGGTTTTTATGTTAGTTGATTTTTCTTATAGGTCCATTTTTATTAGAGTTAAGTTTTGATGCATTCCAACTGAGTTATGGAGCCGGATTTAACCAAGTTGAGCCCAGATCTACACCAGACCTTGTGCAGATCCAGAATCCAGTCGGCCAGGTTTAGTTCTCGCATTAACTCTAATTGATGCATTCCAAAGAGTTATTGAGCCAGATCCAACCTAGTTGAGCCCAGATCCACACCTGACCATGTACACATCCAGAATCCGGTTCGGCCAGGTCAAGTTCTAGCATGTACAAGCACAAACCCATTTGGAGCTGGCCGAATCCAAATCCATCAGTTGGTCTGAGGCGCAGATTCAGGGCCATCAGAGTCCTTTAATGCAAGTCTGACGCTTCTGTGGATGAGATCTCTTAATTAGTAATTGGGGTTCTCTATTTTGTTATTCTCTTGTTAAATTGGAACTCTAATCGGAAAGTCTTTAGCTGTCTAATCTCACTAGGATTTAGTTTCGTAATAGGGCCACTTACAGGTGCTTTTGGGTTCTTAACTCATGTTTTGAGGAATAACAATATTTTTGGTTTATCTGGAAACTTGTTCCTCAGTTTTTCTATTCTAGATGAAACTATTGTGCAAGGGATATTTCCCCAGACCTGTTCTAGCATGTGTCATAAAGTTGATTAGCACCATCACCTTCAGCTACCATCTCTTCAGTGTGTTGAGGGGACTGATCTTCCACGTCAGCATGTAGATCTTGGAACAAAAACAGTCCCCAGGAATCAAATACTTTACTTTTGTAGTGGGAGGTCATACTGGAGAAGAGGCCAGGTCAGGCTGCTAGTGATATTGCTCTCTCTCTCTCGGTGTTGTACTCGGCTGCCTGATAGCCCCACAGATTCAGCTTCATATCCCACCACATCTGGACAGAGGTGTAGAAAAGATTTGATACCCATATGTGGAAACTTCCGTTTATTCAATCCCAATTGTTTGTGAATTTGACAGTTGTTTAATATGGCCGCCTTGTGATATTGCTGCTGAATTGTTCCAGCTTCCCACGTTTAACAATGTGTTCAAATACCGGAATAAATTAAATAAATCATAAGTGCTGTTGTATGTGGTTTGTATGCTTTGTTAGAGCAAGGGAAGTGGGTTTAGTTAAATTGGTGTGAGTCAACTTGGGCTTGAGTGTTTGCTTAGGAAGTTGGTTTGAGGAAGTATTTCCCTCTAGTGAGTTGCCACTCCATGACTAGGCTATATTCATCTCAGTTTCAGGTTAGTGTAAGAAATTCAATAATCTACAGTTTGTTTGGGTCAATATTCTGTATGTGTTTGGCCCATGTTATAGTCATCTGTATATTTTATCAAGTTTGGCCACTGTGGATGGGCATGCAGCAAGGTGCTTCACCAAAGGAAAACTGTAGTCAAGTTGAATGGATTAAATGTGGCCAAGACTTTTAACTTTTATTGGTCTTTATGGTTAGTTCAATGTGTTTTCTAACACAGTTACGTTTTGTTTTTATTGCAGCCCAATTGTTTTTCAAGGACAATAAATGTTCATGGTGATGAGCATATAATTATTTTTGCAAAAAGAGATATTAACCAATGGGAGGAATTGACATATGATTACAGGTTCAATGCAGTGTTAATATATTGTATGTCTTAATTTATTTTCTTTATGTATTGATCTTACTCTCTGCATTTTGTAATCAGATTTACTTCAAAAGCTAAGCAACTTGCTTGCTGCTGTGGTTCCGCTAGATGCCGTGGAGTTGTTAATGAAATTGAAGCGGAGGAGCCTCTCGACAAAATACATGTACCTCAATGTGATAGAGTGGAGCGTGGATTGAAGGGTTAGTAAAATCAAATCAATTCTAAAATTGCGGACATTTTTTATTATTTCAATTAGACATTCAACTCAGTTACAGAATCAGGGGTGCGATGTCTCCTGGGAATGCAGCCTCAGCTTATGCTTTTTGATTTTTAATTTATAATATAAAAACCTCTCTATGAATCGCCATTGTCGTAAATGGTACTCTAATAGAACCTATCTGATCACACCTTGTAGTTGGTTTTTTGCTGGGCACAGTGCGTATTTTTTTTAACTTAATCCATTCCCTTCATATCATGCATTCATGATCCTTTTGGAAGAAAAATTACCTGTTATTGATTAAAAGAAGTACTTAATAGAAGAATAGAAGTGATACTCACCAATTTATAGTCTCTGGTCCAAGATTAAAGGTTTGTTATGACGTGTCATCTTTAATCTAAAATATCAAATAGTACTCTAGGTGCATTCCTCATTGTGGAAATTTGCGAGGGGTAGTTCTGATCCATTTTTATACCTTGATGAAAAGTATGACCGATTGGTATGGACATATGGACAGAAAGCACATTCACCAATTGCTACTGGCTAGAGTAACACCAAGATTGGTGTCACTACTTGGAACTCGGGGCCCTTCGAATGCCATGTTGCAGCTATGATGTATCAATTTCCATATGCATAAGTCAAAATGATTAATTCAGATTCAAGGGCATGGATTAATAAATCTTGAAATTATAAAGAAAGCTAATACAAAAAAACACAACCTTTATTGTTTAAAAAAAGGAAATTAAAATATTATGCATCTAGTTCTATTTGTTATGCAGTCTATCCCCCTCTCAATGTGCCTGCCACAAGTCTACGTCATTTGGATCATCACAAGCTGATTATATAGATCCTGGTTACTTGAAGTGGGGCAAACCCTTCATCTGAATGAACTAGTGAATAGAGTTCCTAATCTAGCATGCACATGATAAACAAAAGAATAACATCAGTAAAATCGACAGCATGTAAATCCACATTGGTGCATCAAGTCCGAATAGTGTGGCTTATTGAAGTTATTATTATATTTTCCCCATGGATTACCACTTATCTGCATTGTGGCATAGGTCACCATAGTCTTTGTTGCCCTAAAAGGTGCAAATCATAACATAGGACTATCATACGCCTTATATCTGCTAACACCCAATAAGGTTGCATTTGTGTAGCTGAAATTGCTGTGGAAAGGGGAGGCGTCTGGTGCCTTCCTCAATATCATTTGGTGCAGCGACAAAATAGGAAGAAATCCACTCTTTCTGCCATCGATTTCCGCGCTAGAGGGGATCCGGAAGTTCGACAAGGCGAGGTCGAACTTGCAGCGTTTCCTCTTTCACGGCTCTGTATAGTATAATCCATAATGACCAACAAAGGTTTCATAAACATGGTGACCTTCAAAGGGTCTGTAGGTCCATAGCATAGCATGGCATAGCCGGCACCGGAAAATCTCCCAGAGAACTCACATAAACATAAAACATAGACATCTTCCCTCCCCATGCTAGCGTACTAGGGGGCTCCCATTGTTCCTTTTGTTTTAAATATAGTTATGTTCTACCAATATGAGATTCTCATATCATTGAACAATACATATCCTTGAACATAAATTGCAAAATGACATTTATCAGGCTTCCGGCATGTAATCAGCCCCTAACATATAACTGGATTTAGTTTTGCCTGCTTAGTTTCATAATTGGTATTTGTTTATGTAGGAGTGATCACATCACCTTCACTGATAACAAAACTCATAGAAAATAACCAAAATCAGAGTTTTACATATTTGACATAGCATATGTGAAGACATAAAAACAATGAATCTCATAAGAACATATAGTAATTCAACATTTCATGTGGGAATTCCACCAATTACATATGAGGGCATCCTAACTATGGCAGATCACCTATTGAGGAGTCTTGATGAGTTCACCAATCCAATTCTATCATTCGGGAATCTCATCTTACACAAAGTGCATTAGCTAATCATTAATTTAAAGTGTCACTAAGAAGTCATTTCATGATTCAACTCGAAGGCTAGAATCATTAGTAACCAGAAAAACAATATGTATTCAAGAGATAGCCTATTAGAACTAGTATGTAATTCAACCAATTCACCCAACCAGTCCCATACATGAACCAACCGGCTCTCATACAAAATCCGAATTGGGTTGACCAACCTGAAAATTCATGTTAGGTTCGTCCATCAATAACCGACCATCTTATAGATTCGTATTCACATAAAATCCCTACTTCAACTGAGTACCCAGTCAATAATCAAAACCCCTAACTCATACGCCCTACATCCACAAATCAATTGACGATGGCATACTTGCACCAATCAAATAAGTTTACTCCTGGTAGACATCAACGAACAATGATTTAAACAGATTCCATGCAGTCAAACCTTAATACTGACACCAATAATGTTACATCAATTGCACATCAGCTGGTAGCTTAGTTGGTGAGGCATTTCTCTTCCACAAACAATCCAGGATCAATCCCTGGCTGTAACCATTTTTCCTTGTTCCTGACTGGTTGCTTGATTAGGAGTATATACAAGGGTTCGAGGATAGGTACCACCCTTTAAAAAAAAAACCGACTGTAGTGTCCATGGTGAGAGACTTGGGTGAGAGTGTGATCACTTACCTGTTGAAAAAAAAAATTGTTACACCAATTACATGAAAATTCAGATTTTAAACGCTAGGTAAACTCCTATTGCTTGCTGACCAAGAGGTTCGGCCGTAATTCCAATTCCTTACAACAGGTTCGGCCAGCCTCGAACAACCAGTTTGGGGTTCGGCCAGGGGATTTCCTCATTAAACCCATCAAATCTTTGAATTCCCTTGTGATTTCAACAAGTTTCTAGGCATATCTAGGGCTTTCATTATCCAAAGATTGAGAAACAACCATACATTCAGTAGATGAGGAATTTTACTAACCAAAATAGGAGAACCCGATGACTTTTCCTTTCTTCTCATTGTTTCTCTTTCCGACTCTCCCCAATAGAGGAACAATGCGAAGCATACCAAATATACCTTAAAGCCTTCCTAAATCCCCAAGCATCCTTGCTTTTTTTTTTTTCCATCGTAGGGTTCCCAACCCTTTGGGCTGAACTGATCCCTCCGGACCCAGAGGGAAGCCGGGTAAATACCCCTGTGTGCCAAGGTGGTAGCACTAGTGGACTCAACATTTGATTAATGAAGGAGGAGGAACTGAGAGTTGATACCAATGCTTCTAGCTCCGGAAGAGGGAGGAACCGCTTTGTGTATCCTTATGATACGAAGAGGGAGAAAAGAGAATAAACTACTTTGCGTATTCAATATACCAAAACTATTTTTTTTTTACCCCGCTTAGGGGGCTGGGAACTAAGCCCTCTGGCGAGGGAGTAGACCTTGAGTGAGCTGAGGGAGCCCTCTAATGAGGGAAGAAGACCTCGGGTGAGGTAGAAAGGCCCTCGGATGAGGAAAGGTGCCTACCTAGGACAGGCAGGTAAGAACTTATATCTCTTACCACTAGGGTAAGAGGCAGTTCTTAATATACCAAAACTGTTATTGCAGCACGTACTACTACAACTAATTGTAGTTAGTATTGTAGGGTGAATGGTGACGGCCGGCTGCTATTGCTTAAATAACACTCAAAACACATTGAATCGTAGAATTCTTATAAAAGTAAAGACACTAATCTAGTAGTAAACAAGTAGATTAAGGTTCCAAACACGTCAATCAAATTGAAGGAAAAGCCATATTATACAAATGCAGATTTAAAAGTCTACTTCCCTTTTGTGAAGCACACCTCTGCTTGTCCTTCTATTCTACTTGGTTTCTTTCCAATCTTCCTATTGATCTCACTATTCTCCAAGTTCAAGGGCTAGGGTTTCTAAGGTTTAAACAGAGGGGCAATGAAAGAGGCAAAAGAGAGAGGATAGATGGCTGCTGATTGGAGAAATACCCAAGGGAGTTGTGCGCGCACATATTTAAGGGTGAGTCTGGATGGATCCTCTGAGGATTTCTCTCATGGTGACTATGAGTGGACCAATCAAGGTCCACCATGTCACCGCGAGCAACTTGGCATACATTCGGGCAAGGGTTGCCCACGGTGACGTGGCGGACGGTGATTGGTCCACTCACCGTCACCGTGGGGAATACCTCGGATGATCCCAATTCATTTACAGGTCTGTTGTTTGTGTAGAGCCGTGTCTGCAGCTCTAGGTTTCCAATGGGGCTTGATAGGAAACCGGGCTCCCCTATGACGACGAAATATAAAGGAAAACAGAGGAAGGTGCTGGATTTTCTTTGCTGTACGAAACAAGGAGTATAAGTCACCGAAAAATCCGGCGACTCGCCAGCACCCCATTTCCGCTGAAAAAGCCTCTGCACAAACAGACCCTTTGGGTCTCGTTGCATGTAATTCCTATTCCTATTGGGAGACTCTCGTAACACTCAAAACCCACTCAAAGTCGTTCTTTACTATCTAATTTATGGGTTCCATCTGATATAAAGTACTATTATTAATTCAGTTCTTTTTATGGGTCCCTACTCTAATACTTAATACCATAGTTCTATTAACTCTCAATCCTACCCAGGAACCAGTCTTGTTTAACTTTATTATTACTAGGTCCGACTAAATCCATTAAACTCCATATAAAAAGCATACAAATAAGAGGCAATTATTTAACATGCAAAGGGTCCCAACAGTTAAATCTAAAACCCTTCTTATAACATAAAGGGGTCCTCCCAAGCTCTCCTTAGAAAAACAAATCTCAGAAAGTAATATTTGCCCCACATACTACTATGCATTATTTATATATAGGGAAGTGCTCCTATGAGAAACACTTTCACCAACTTTATGAGAGATGGGTAGTGATCCTTATATAACCTTCCCCTACCATCTTACCATACAAGTCACATTGTGAGATCACCTACTGGATTCAATAAAGGCACATGCTAAATCATTAATCATACATGCCATATCATACTATGTTTCTCATATTAACTACGAGTTTGGTAGTAGTTTTGATGGATTCAACAAGGGCACATGCTAAATGGATTTCAATCCAAGTAAGGTTTAGGTTTTAGTTACCTTTTTATCTTATTTATGAGCCGAGACACATTAGGATGAGGGAGTGTTGAGTCAGGGCGACCATGGTATTGCTTTTTTTTTTTTTTTTTTTTTTTTTGTGTTTTTTGTTAAGAAAGATATGGATTTATTAGAAAGGGAAAAACAAACAGAACCATCAAGGGAGGAAAATAGACATCTACTCCGGGAATTTATCTCGCCAAATTACATCCCTTACACAAGATTTAGCATAATTAGCTACTGAATGAGGTGCACCATTCAAAATCCTAACGACATAACTCTACTTCTTTCAAAATAACTCATCAAGATCCTAACATCCAAAATATGAGAATCCAAAACTCAATCCTTGGCACCATTAATGGCACTTAATTATGACCTCCAGAGCATCTAAAAAGAGATGGATCCTAGAGTAACCCCACTCTTGGGCCTTGCTTAGCACATAGAGAACCACCTCGTTTCAGCCTCTTTGGATCCGATATTACTCTTACCCTTGTGAAACCCTTGTAAGGGGATGTATTAAGATATTGTGAGTTAGAGTTCACCTCGTTTCAGCCTCTTTGGATCCGATATTACTCTTACCCTTGTGAAACCCTTGTAAGGGGATGTATTAAGATATTGTGAGTTAGAGTTGTTTAGATTTGAGAATTAGGAGATTTACCTATCAACATTGTACTAATGATTTTTTGTGGAAGAGAGTTTTGTAAATACTATTGTTTAAAGCTAACCTACTTGAAGTGAAAATCGAAGACTCCCCTAATCCATGTGCTAATTTATCTGTCCCACTATCTATCCTGATTGTCATGAATAATGGTAGGCCCCACAAGAAGATCAAAATGATGTGCCACACTTGTAGACTTTAAGAAATACAAAAGGATATACCACACTGTAGACTTTAAGAAGTTCAAATGGATACAAACACTGTAGACTGAGTTTGAAGAATCACAAATCAATTTATACATATTTGCTTACATTGCTTTTGTAAGCTTCTTCTTGTTGAAATGCTATATATAGACCTTTTTATATTAATTATGTTAAAGTATGAATTCATTTTATGATGACCATACAAATGGGTTTCTCATTCACTCAATTCATGTGTATTGATTAATACTTAATTTGGATATTAATTTTAATTTATTATTCAGTTTGTACGGGTTTGATGCTAGTAAGACTAATAAAAACCATGCTTTAACAAGGTAAGGCTGTTAGACCTTAAGCATATGCCATTGACCTGGTGGTCTTACAAAAAATTACACATTCAGCCAATATTTTGGCTATCGAATCCGCATTGCCTTTCGTGGGAGATAACTCCATGAGGATCCCCCCCATGCTTTCATCCCGACCATATAGTTTTCCCCGTCAAATTTGGACCATTAGTAGAAATTTTTGCAAGCACCAATATATTAACTGCATAGAGGCATGTGATTGAACTTCATGATACAATGTGAAAGATTTGTAATATTTAAAAAACCTAATGGACAAATATATAGAAACCATCATGCTAAAATTACCCAAAAGAATAAGTAAATAGAATTTTTTTTTACAATTTGTATAAACTAAATAAAATAAAAGGTGTAAATTATTGTTTAAGAACATGAAATTAAAAAGGAGGAATGGCAGAAGATGCTATCGATGATGTGGGTCTTGATTGTATTGGTGAGCTCTCTTCGATGATATCGTTCTTATCCTCCACATGGATTTGAAAGATGCTCCATCATCAATCTATATGAGGCCCCTTCCATATAAAACAATTTCATAATATGTCATCCTACCATAACATTGGACCCACCCATACACTTATCTGCATGAGATGCTATCTACCCACCTGCCCATATCTTTTGACTCCGGGCTTGCATAGGCTACTATACTAGCATACATATCATGAGAAAAAGTAGTTTACGGAGAGTCCAGATCGCCAAAGAATTGCTAGCTTGCTTTCTTTAGGAGTATACTATTGTCACTAAAAGGAAATTGTCTCTTCGGAGACATCTGATAAAATTGTAACGATACAGAGAAGATTAGCATGTCCCATGCGCAAGGATGACATGCACGAGAAATGGTCCAGATTTTTTTGCCAATTTTGTCTTGGTAATCTTAATTTTTTTCCCATTTTACCCTTTTATATGCAAGTGGGTCTAGGGCCCATCAAGCCTAACCAAATTAGATCAATGCTAGTTTCATTCTTTTCCTATCTTATCCTTTAGTATTCAAGTGGGCCTGGGGCCCATTATGCCTAACCAAATTAGATCAATGCTAGTTTCATTCTTTTCCTATCTTATCCTTTAGTATTCAAGTGGGCCTGGGGCCCATCATGCCTAACCAAATTAGATCAATGCTAGTTTCATTCTTTTCGTATCTTATCCTTTAGTATTCAAGTGGGCCTGGGGCCCATCATGCTTCACTAAATAAGATCAACTGGATGATCAAAACTGATGTTCGGATGATCTATTGAAATTTGCTGTGTTATTAGAAGACGCCCAACAATATGGGCGTGTGAAAAATAATCATGGGCTGGATGAACAAGTCAAGAAATGATCCAATTTTTTTTTACATTTCTGCCCTTTACTTATTCTCATTTTCCATTTTAGCATTTTTTTGGCCTAGGCCCATCAGGCCTCAGCAAATCAGATCCGGTGGAAGAATATCAGTAATGGGCTGGATGATGTAATGCAATTTGTTGGTTGTTACAGGAGGCCCCCACTATATGCATCGCTGTGTGAAAATAACAATGGGTTAGATAAATTGTTGTGGGCTTTAGTTACCACTAGTTAGGCCCTGCACGTGCCTGTTTTTCTGTTCATCTATTTTAGCTGAATGACTATAAATAGATTGAAAATAACTATTTAACATTAATTTGAATATCTACTAGCAACAAAGGCCTGTACTAAGCCCGGGCAAAAAATGAAAATATTTTAAAATTTAAGAATTCTTTTAAAATATTGTTAAGATAAAATAAATATAAAATAAGTTTTTTTTTATTATCTTAGAATATCAAAAAATTTTCTATGTATGAAAATAAATATAAAAAAAAATAAATTTACATAACACGACAACCCCTTGAATTTAATGGCATTGACCATTACGGCTATCTCATTTACGGATATATTATACCATTGATGATTGAAAATATAAGAAAAAGAAAATAAACCAGATGGATCTACATCTACTAAAAAGAACCAAAAGAAAGGGATAAAAAAATTAACGTGTTTGATCCATCAGTGGGGGCCACCCTTGAAATGTTTTTAACTGTGGGACCCACTGATGGCTCTGCATCCAAAGAAGAAAAAAGGGAAGAGAAGAAGAAAGGAAGTGAAAATCAAATGATTCTATCCTCAATGGGCCACACACCACATCTAGATTTATAGTGATGGAACAGTTGGTTGCCACGGATGATTGATAGTATAAGAAAAATATTGAAAAAGAGGGAGGCGAACAAGTGTAAGTGAAGAAAAAAAGCATTAAAGACGTACATTGCAAGGGCTGAGTGTACGTGGATATAGATGAGTCATCATAGTATGTTTCTAATAGTTCTAACTCGTATGCACACACATTACATCCTAACAATTATCAAAGAAATTAAGTTTGTGTATGATACCAACCAAGTCTGATTGCCCACTATGGATACGTATTGACCTAGAAAACTAATATCTATGCATAATCCATGAGTGGGTCCCACTGTAGAAATAAGTTAAATGTGCGGGGCCCACTAATTGATTTGCATCCATTAAGAAACCAGACAAGGCCAACAGGCTTGCCTCCCTCCATCAGTGGGGCCCACTCTTAGAAAAAATAGGTTAAGAGAAGGCTATTGGGATTTCATCCAATACTGGAGTCCAATCTTGAAATATATTTAATACTAACTGGTGCTCACTACTGGATCCATCCATTTGGGGAAAAAATTGCAAGGAGAGTAAATGAGCAACAGTTTGGATTTCATTCATCGGTAGGGCCCATTAAACATATTTAACATGGGACCCATTAATGATTAAAGATTTAAGGAAAAGAAAACAAATTGACTATAAAGATTTACTTATAATTTGGATAATGGAAAGAAATAAGACTCAAATTCAAACGTTCATAAAATAACAAGGAAGTAGATCACTATTCTCAGCAATGGATTGTAGGTTTGTAGAACCATGCACTCTGCAAGTTCAAATTTGCTCTCATCAAAACTATTGTTGTGGGAGCTAGATTTATAGAAGATATCTCTAGATACATTCATGAAGATATGAAATATGTCATTCATTGCAAAGTGTAAGTCAAAATTAGAAACTCCAAATCCATTTGAGCAAGTAACAGACAAGTATTGTTAAAAGATGAAGATTCTTATATAATTGCAATCATGGTAATTGGCATCCAAAGAAAATAAATATGCTAAGGATGTGCTTACATTGAGGTTTGACAGTCATTAATTAGCAGCTTGTCCCCCTTCTTCATCATTTTCACAGCCTCTAACAGAGTAGGACAAAAGAATCCTGATTGGAAGGCCACTCACATAAGTAAATTTATAGACAATTGATTGAGAACTTGTGCCCAGTTAATCAATCGGCAAACTTACCATCTTTAATAGTACACTCCACTCCATAAGATTTGGAGATCACAATTCTATCTTCAAGCAGAGTTTCATATTTCACTGTGGCGGAAAGAGATTGAAAAACACATTATAATTTAGTAGATCATATTTTCCAACCTGCGAAGTTATCAAATTAATGACACAAAATTGTATACCAAGAACTTCATCAAGGTCCTTGGGATGGTCCGATTTCTTTCCCTTTGCAATTGTATTGGGTAGAGTGGTTGGTGGACACCCTGACTCTAGGCACATCAAAAAACAATTAGAAGAACGTAATTTTCAACGCTACACCTCAATGCAAAACGAAAGACAAATTAACATATTGCAATAATTTGTTGAGCAATATGACAAAAAATATGAAATTTGTTAGAATTCATAGGAATTAATTATTTTATTGAAGATCTACCTGTAGTTCGGGCGCTGCAGTTCCCTCCATCCGATCGATAGTGAGAGCCAATACCTCCATGTGCCTCTACTGTTTGTCCTGGAGCAGCTAATCGTATTGAGCAACATATCATAAATTGACATAAAATAATGTCTTTATAAGACCAAATAAAACACTAACTAGTGCCACTATATTGATGTGAAACATAGCTTATCAACAGTGTTAGAAGTTTGCCAAATGATTTAAAAAAAGCTTCACCCATAAACACTGTAATTGACACTCACAATGTTTATATCACGTAGTAGGCCCCCCAAAAAAATTGGTTTATAGCACGTGTAAGGGATCCACCAAATAGGCCACATGCCTCATGGACTTCACAAAAGTTACAACCAATGCAATCCTAATAAAATTTGCAATAAAGCAATGGCCAACAACAAAATGAAACTCCTTGTTGATGATGAATATGATCATGGGATAGAAATAATCATTAACAGTCCATGTACCTACTACTGACATTGTCTAGATAGAAATAGTTAAGAAACGGAGAAAATGATTCTACTACTGAACCTTTCTCTGAGTTTGTGGACTAAAAAGGAGGGTCATTAACCGTCCACGTTTGTGTATCCAAAAAGAAAATGGAAAAGAAAGTATTAAGGGAAGAAGGGGAGGAGGGAAAAGGTGTGAAATTGTTTCTTCACAAAAAGGCAAATCAACATGAGTTTTATTAAATGAATGCTCTTAATAAAATGAGGCAATACCTACATGCATTATCTCTTATTATATTAAGTAACAATCATTTGATGGCATGCATCAAAATGACAGCAGTATGGGGTGCATCTATACCGTCACTAAGGGCCCATTGGATTTTCACAAACTCAGTGTAGGTAACCTGAGTTACTTTCCAGTGAAAGTTTCTTTTGTTCTTTGATATAACCAAGATGTAAAACAGAGTTACATGTCTTTAGATTGGTTGCTCTTTGTCTTTAAACAACTAATCAAGATTATGATTTATAAACAGCCTGTTGTGTTAATTACCCTGCATCACTTGAGCAATCTAACAATTGTATCAATGATAAATCATATGATTTAGAATTACGAAAGCAATTGTAGGAGTTTCATGGAAACGTTGAGAATTACGCCAAGAGCAGAATGAGAAGAGAAATCAGCAGAAAGTCGATGGAGAGGGGAAAAATTGTAATACCTTGTTGAAGTTGAGAGTCAAATCTGGTGAGTGTGTCTGCTCTAGAAGAGAAGGAAACGCCATTTGCATCATCGAGATGACAAGTCCTCTTTCCAATGCCACTTATCTTTTTTTCCCCCAATAAAATGAAGAGAAATTAGGGATTTACTGAAGTTTTATTCAAACCTGCACCAATCAAGACCACATCCAGAGACAGACATGAATATATGATCTCAAAAAAATATTTTCAAGAAAAGGCATAATTAAAGATAAACATTTTCAAAACAAGAATCCAAAACATCAAAAGATATAATAATCAGTCATGATAAAATAAAATAAAATCCTAACAAGCACAAGCCTTCACTCAAAGCCACATTTTTTTTTTCCTTTTTTAATGGTAACACACCAGAATCCAAATCTAATCTAATAAAAAACAAGGAAAGCTACCAAACTACTATTACATTCACTGCATTTTTTTTTCTTTTCATTTTCAATGTATAGTCTTTACATTCAAATCTTTAGATATGTGTTATTCTCACCTCATAAGCATTAATATCTGAAAAAAAAGGACCTGCAAGTAAAGCATAGTTAGCCTCTTTGATAACAAACTCAATAGCAAAACACCAAATCCTTCACATTTATAAGTGAAAGGGAATTAGGAGAATGGCATAAAATATGCAATCAAGATGCAATGATGTTTAAGAGAATGGAGAGGTTGCATCTAGTTTTCCTTTCTTAGGGCGGTGCGGTGCAGAGAAAAACGAAGGAGAAATTAAGCGGACTAACTTTCGTGCCCATGAACACATGTCTAGAGAAAAGATGTGCATTTAGAGTGGCTGTTACTGTTGCTGCATGCTGTTTAGCAATATCCATCTTTTGCATTCCCACTTCACTCAAAGCAAGTCTAAAGTGCTTTGTAAGCAGTTGCATTGCAAATAGAGTCTTAGCTGGATTAGTTAAGAATATGTTATACATGCATATAAAAACATGAATTATTGTGTAATTGGTGATTTGTTACTACTCAATTCTCATCCAAATTTATGAATTTGAAATCTTGGGTATAGATAAATTAAAGTAGGAAAAACTCACAAATTGAACAAAGAGTGGAGGCTCATCTCTAGAAAATCATTGTAGAAAGCTCCAATCCATGTAGTTGATTGATGGACGATGGCATCTCGCGGGTAGGAGATAAAAGAAGCACTCAACTTGGGGTGGTGACTCATGATTAAGGAACTAAATGAGCTCTATTTTTTTGTGTTTTTCAACGAAGACATTGTTAAGTAATCAATTCAGACTATATTCTATTATCTTTCATGGTATCAGAGCCCGAACCATCTGCAAAACTTTGATTTTATTTTCTATTTTCTTCCTCTCGTCCTATGGCTTCCCTCAACTCATCCTCACTTCTTCCTACTGTCCCCAACATTACCGAAGTTGCCATCAAACTTGATCAGACTAATTATCTTTTATGGAAGAGTCAACTTCTTCCCATCCTCTATGGAACTGATATGTTGTCCCTGGTTGATGGTACCGAGGATGTTCCTGCTGTGACCATTACCTTTGATTCCAAGTTGGTTCCAAATCCAGCCTATTTGGAATGGAAGAAGAAGGATCGGATCCTTTTTAGTTATCTTCATGCAACTTTGACACCGCCAGTTTTTGCGCAAGTTATCAACTACAAGACGGCAGACGAAACTTGGGATGCACTTGAACGTGCTTACACATCCCAATCTCATGCTCGGTATTACCAAATCAAGCATGAATTGTCCAATATTCGAAAAGGCTCCATGACTATTACAGAGTACATGGATAAAATCAAGATGCTTGCTGATGAGCTTTCTCTGATTCAACAACCCTTGTCTGATAAGGATCTTATTGGATGTGTTCTTGATGGGTTGAATCTTGATTATGATGTTGTCGTTAACAACGTCCAAACCATGGTTGATCCTCTTGCCTTTGAGGACCTCTATCGCCTACTACTCAACTGTAGAAATGACTTGAGGTCTATCATAAGATGAGCTCTCCTGGATCCATTGCTCTCTTCACTACCAATAATCGTGGTCATGGTTGTAGCAATCGTGGACAAGGCCGTGGATCTACTTCTTAACTAGGTGGAAATAGTGGATCGAACCGAGGATTTAATTCAAACAGATCTGGTTCACACTCAAACAATGAAATAAAAAATGATCCACCTATTATTTGTCAGATTTGCAATAAATCTGGCCATAGTGCTCTCAAATGTCGTCAATGACATAATTTCTCCTATCAACGTGATGATCTTCCCTCAACATTTTCAGTAATGGATTTTCCTACAGAAGTTGATGACTCTACTTGGTTTCCAGATACAAGTGCCACCAATCACATGACTGCAGATGCTTCCGCCATAATAAACTGCCAAGAATATAATGGTCCTGAACAAATCACTATTGCAAATGGTAATACCTTACCTATTTCTAACATTGGTGATTTGCGATTGTCTACATCTTCTTCCACCTTTTTATTGAAGGATATTTTGCATGTGCCAAAGCTTAAAGCTAATCTTTTATCTGTTTCTCGACTTGTTGCTGACCATGATTGTGTTTTTCTTTTTGATCGGGATGGTTTTTGCATAAAGGATCATCGCATGGGGAAACTTCTGTCTCACGGACCGCTCAAGGGGTCCTTCTTTCCTCGTCAAGCCCGTATCCAAAGTGACTCCTCTACTACTACCTTCACTGGCATGGTACGGAAGACATCTATTATAGCAGTTTGGCACAAGCGTCTTGGGCATCCTAGTTCTCGTATTCTTCATTACTTAGTTAAAAATAATGTTTTTCCTGTCATAGGCAAGTCAATAATGCCTAATTGTGTGGCTTGTTCTTTGAATAAAAGTTGTCTTCTAAATTTTTCTCATTTTGTCACAAATTCTCCAGAACCTTTATACCTTATTCATTCAGATTTATGGGGACCGCACCCGAGTTGTCTTATAGTGGCTATCGTTATTATCTGATTTTATTGATGATTATTCTTGATATACCTGGTTGTTTCCTCTAGTTAACAAGTCAGAAATTTTTGACTATTTTTGCAAATTTAAAAATGCTGTTGAAAAGCAATTTGGCACATGCATTAAATTTCTTTAATCCGATGGTGAGTCGGAGTATATAAACAAGACATTTGCATCATTTCTTCAAAATTATGGTATCCAACATCATATTTCATGTCCGCATACACCTCAGCAAAATGGCGTTACAGAAAGGAAACATTGACATATCGTCGAACTAGTTTGTCCCTTCTTCATCAGGCTTTCATGCCTCGACGATTTTGGATGGAAGCATTTTCTACAGCAATGTTTTTAATTAACGGTTGCCCACCCCACTTCTGGGACTCAGATCACCTTTTGTGTGTTTAGCATACACCACCTCACTCTAGTTTTCATGTCTCTCATGGTAACGTGAGAGACACTCTCGCTAGAGCACCTCCCATATATGTATTGTCTTACCATGGTTGTGAGGTGGTTTCTTTGTAGGTACATGAACAAGAGATTTGAGTGTTATATTTCTCAGTTGTTTTCTTCTTGCATCCACTACAACCCATGTACCAAAACTCCAGTTGTAGATTATCCACCGCAAAACCCCAACCCGAGTGACCTCGATTAGTACTAATTAAGTTGTGTGTTAGTTCTAAGTGTGATTAGTGGACTCTGATTAAGTTGGGAATAGAATAGCTTTTTCTATAGCTTTGGAAAGTTTTGAGTGCCTTCTCGATTTAGAGGGACCCTTTGGGGGTTCTTTTAGTGACTTTGCGTGTACTTAGGGAATTATTCAAGATTCCAATAATTAGTGTTTTAACCCCGTTTGGATCGGGTCATCTCGTTAATCTCTAAAACTTTCGTGTTGGTCCCATACTCGTTCGAAACCCCGAAACCCGACTTACCCAACATCAGGGTCAAAACAGTCTTTTTACACCAAATCTGGACACAAAATTCGATATTCCTGAAACCTTTGAAATATATACTTTTTAGAAACTAGAAGTGTCGACGATCATTTTTCCTTTCTTCGTCGAACGCATCTGAGGTCCCGAAAAGAATGATTTCAACCCCAAAAGGATTCTTAGTGGTGGAGCCCATCTTCACTTGTAAAAAAGGAAATCCATTCCACTTTCCCCTCCTTCTTGGCTCAAAAACGTGGGAGAAGAGTGGCTGGGGCTGCCTAGGTTTTCTTCTTTCCATTTTTTCTTCTTCATCTCTCTTCCACACCAATCTTGCACTAATCAAGAAATGAGTTTCATCTTCTTCCTTTTCACCAAGAATGCTCCTCATTGATACCATTGGTGAAGGAATCCAGCAACATTGAAGTCTCCTTTGAGCCCACCTTGTCCATTTGAAGACCTTCCAAGTAGGCTCTTCCTTCCATCTTCTAGATTTGGGTTTATCTAATCCTAGAGAGTCTTCTTCTCTCTTATTACAAGCTCTCTTTCCCTATTCTTGATCTTGACCACTTAGCGTTTGTATTTGGGGATTTTGATTGTGCTTGTAGGTTAACCTTGAGAGAGTGTGATTAGAGCTTGTTTTGATAAGCTTGGACCCAAGGCAAGTGGATGGATAGATGAACTTTGATGGTTTTCATGTTTTACTAGAAAAGAAATCTTGATTTCCATTATTGCTTTGTTATAACTTGTCTTTGGATTCTTTGTTTTGTTGGGTTTCTCATGATTTAATGAGATGGAAAGGGGAGAAGTGTTGAATGATGAATTGGAGGAGCTTTTAGCTGATTCCATTGCAGGAAAATGAATGGAGAATGCAGAGAACTATTTGAGGAAGAAAAAGGCTCGAATATGAACTCAATGTGAATTTCCTGCAGCTGGGCGGCTAACCGAATCAGGTACGATCACAATTCCAGAGACCAGTTTTTCTATTCCAAAGGGACGATCAGCTAGCGGTCACCTAGTCGGCTAGCCGAATAGTGACCGCCAGCCAATCGAACTAAGGCGATTATAATTCCAGTATGCTGCATCCTGTCAAGGTGGCTAACCGCCTGCTAGCCGCTAGGTAACCGACCTTCCCCAGGGAATTTCGAAAGTGAAGAGAAATAAAGGAACTTCTGTCCTAACCGCTTGCGAACCCTTCTAGAGAACCGTGTGCACTATTGACCTGGGGCTATATTGGAAGCAGGAATGTAATGTTTAAAGGTTTGGAAAAGGCTTGTTGGGAGCCCCACTGTAATGGGGGGAAATTTGGTAATAATGTACGAAACCCGTTTAAGGAAGAAACCCCATCCCGAAGATCCATTGAAGTTTTGAAAATTCCAAGGTGCATAAGGAGCTCGGAATGCTTCAAAAACTTAAGGAGTACCAAGTCCATACTGAAACCGACATACGGGACCCCTATTCACCTTGAACTAATCTTGGATTCCGATACTTGGCTCGAAATTTTGAAAGTTCAATTGTGTTCTATTATCCCCAAATTTTATATGTATTTCCCGAAACTTATGCTACATGATTTGTTATTCCTCGAAAAATACTGAAATTATAATTCTAGCATTTTGCTAGTCCCATTGTGCATTGCTTGAAATAAAGAGCTATTTGTGCTTCCGAGCACCACGTCCCACCCATTTATGTATTTGCATCATATATATTTATTACATGTCCCGATTTCTGTTATGTGACTTATGAGTCGTCACCACTAAGCTTGGATGACCTTGTCGGTTTTATCCACCGACTTGGAGATCCCCCTCCCGTCTCGCTAGCTGCAGTTTGGATCCCAAATACTACCGTGGTCCCATCTCGATACCCGACTTGCTACCGTGGTTCCCGATACCTGGCTTACTACCGTGGTTCTGTCCCGTATAATTATGTATATTTATATCTCGTTGAATCTCATCACCTCGCGTGTTAGAGATCAACGCCCCGATGTGCTCTTATCACTTCGGTGATAGACGATTTAGCTTTGTGTGGTTGTTATCTTGTTAGTTCCCAATTCTTTGGTACCTTCACATTTATACTGCATAAGTATTTTCCTAGTAAATGATTCATTTCTGTTATGGAAATTATTGTTTAAACAGGCTTTAATGTTTTTCCAAAGTGAATTCAATTATTATTATGTTGTTATATCCTTTCACCCACCTGTAAGACCGTTGTGTTTGACCCACTCTTTGGTGCTTAGGTCCAGACGTCGGTTATCTCGAGGCGGAGCTTGAGGAGGCGGTCGGAGAGCCGCAACGTGTAGTTGAGTGGCAAGCCGATGATGTCGTTTAGACATTTGGTTGCTTCCATATTTGATACATTTTGGGGTTTGCGGATAACAAATTCTTTGGGAATATTATTTTGGGTTGTACTGGCCTTTATTATTAGCCTTTATTCTTTTGGGGAGTGAAAAATTAATTGATCTTTTGTATAAATATTTAACAGTTACTTTTGGGAAATGCTATATTGATCATTGCTCACTTTGACATAAAGTTATTCTTATGTGCCATTACTCTTGTTATCTCGAAATGATTTATGAGTTTGATTTGCTACACACTTTTGCATTTAAACAAAAATTCTATGTTGATGTGATATCCTCACCGTGGACACCTGTGGGAAATCACGTGCACGGGTAGTATCATCTTCTTTATTGTCCGTGTACGTATTGTATGTTCTATGGCATTAATCAATCATTCATTCATAAGCCGTCCCGATCTCGGATTAGGCCCGAGGGCCCGATCTGAGGCACGACAGACTAGTATCAGAGCGAGTCATGTTTCAGGCAATTAAAAGAAACTAGAAATCCTAAGGACATGGCGAGGATTCTTTAGACTTTTCATTAGCTACAATCATGTGAGCAATGTGTGACCCTTTAATTGATTATTATGTGATAACCTCTTGTTTTGTAGCATCATGCCACCTCGTAAAAGACTAGTGAACGACAATCCCACCGCAAGCAATAGCGATCACACTGGGCCAGTTGAGGAAGAAACATTGGATAGCACCATGCAGAATCAGTTTCAACAGATGTTGTAGGCAAGCTCGATCAACAACGTCAAGCCAATGAGAACCAAGCAAGGTTACAGGAACAAATGGCCAAAAAAGAAGAAGATCATGCTAGGGAGATGGCACGAAAGCAAAGACAGTTGTTAGAGGTATTGGAAAAGAGACCTGAACCGGTTCCAGCTCAGCCAACAAGTCCACAGATTGTCATAAATCAAAAGGAGCATGGTCCGAATGCCTTGTTTGAGCGGTTTCGAAAGAGAGCTTCGAAAGAATTTGTTGGGACAGAGGATCCATTAGTTGCAGATGATTGGCTAGAACACATAGAGAATATCTTTGAGGTCTTCCGATGCACAGGAGGAGAACAAATGAAACTTGCAGCGTCCCTGTTTACCTGTTTGGTAGACATATGGTGGAAGATGGTCAGGGAAGAGTACAGGACCATGGCAGATGCAACGGCTTGGGCTAGTTTTAAGAGGTAGTTTGGGGACAAGTACATACCCACCCATGTCAAGAGGCAGAAGGCAGTAGAGTTCCAACAGCTTGTGCAAGGGAACATAACAGTCCTAGAGTACCTCATAAAGTTTGAAAGATTTTCAAGATATGCTCCGGAATTAGTAGGCACTGTTGAGAAGAAGATAGCCAAATTTCTCGAAGGACTTAATCCCATCATTGAAAGGGATGCTACAGGGGTAGTACCACCTGCAACCTTCGAAGAGGCTGTCAAGAGAGCTTACAAGTTTGAGAACTTGAACAACAAAATCCTCAGAGTCCAAGGAAATGGGCAAACTCATCAGCAAAACTATCAGCAGAGGAATCAGCAGCACAAGAGGCATAGGCCATAGTAGAATACTCAGAATCAAGTAGTTTGTATCCATTGTGGGAAGAACTATGAGAGTACCCAGTGTTGTACCGTTACAGGAGCATGCTTCAAGTGTGGTTTGATCAGCCATCAGATGAGAGTCTGTCTAAGACCTAATAGACAAAATCAGCAACCCCAGGGAGCAAAGCGCCCAGCACCACCTCAAAATCCACAGGTTGTCCAGAACCAAGCAAGGCCACCTCAGCGACAAGCACCACAGCAACAGTATAGACCACAGCAACAGGCCCGTCAACAGGGACAGAATCAAAATCAGCGTCCCCCGCAACAAAATAGGAATGTCCCACAAGGCAAGCAGCAACAGGCTTCGATCAAGCCACAACAGAGAGGACACGTTTATGCGGTCAATAGAGCTGATGCAGAAGCAGCGGGAAATGTGGTGGAAGGTACACTCCTCGTTTATGAAATTAAAGCTAGGATTTTATTTGAACCTAGCTCCACACACTCATTTCTATCCCCTGAATTTTCTGAGTTGATTGATGTGCATGCTAGAGAACTTGAGTACTTGACTGTGGCTAATCCAGTTGGTAAACAAGTCGTGTGTAGGACCTTTTACCCTAGTTGTACAGCTCAGATAGGAGAAGTGGTGTTGCCCGCAGACCTTATTCTATTGGAAATGCATGACTTTGATATCATCCTAGGGATGAATTGGTTGGCAGGGTATCATGCCACAATGGATTGTTTTCATAAGATCCTTACTTTCAAATTAGATGAGACATTGGTTGGAGTATTATTTCAAGGAGAGGGGAGGAATCCTCGTGCAAGGTTTGTCTCAGCATTTAAAGATGACAAACTTTTGAAAAGTGGACGTGAAGCCTATTTGGTGTTTATCATGGAGGAAAAACAGTCCCAAGGAGTGGAGGAGATCCCTATTGTTTGGGAATTCCTGAATGTTTTTCCAAAAGAGATTCTAGGATTGCCACCCATCAGAGAGATTGATTTCACTATTGAGTTGTTACCAGGGACCGCTCCGATTTCTATTGCACCATATATGATGGCTCCGACGGAATTGGGAGAATTGAATATACAGTTACAAGAATTATTAGACAAAGGTTTTGTTAGACCTAGTATTTCGCCATGGGGAGCTCTGGTTTTGTTTGTCAAAAAGAAAGATGGTTCGATGAGGATGTGCACTGATTACCGAAGATTGAACCAAGTAACCATCAAGAACAAATACCCATTGCCAAGTATAGATGAATTGTTCGATCAATTGCAAGGTGCTTCATACTTTTCGAAGATTGACTTGAGATCCGGTTATCATCAGCTGAGAGTTAGAGAGTCAGATGTATTGAACATAGCTTTCTGGATAAGATATGGTCATTATGAATTCCTAGTGATGCCATTTAGGTTGACTAATGCACCGGCAGTATTCATGGCATTAATGAATAAGATATTTGCACAGTATCTGGAAAGTTTGTGGTAGTGTTTATTGATGATATTTTGGTGTATTCCAAGACCAAGGAAGAACATGAAAAGCATCTGAGGATAGCATTGCAACTTCTGAGAGACAATTAGCTGTATTGGAAGCTCAATAAGTGTGAATTTTGGTTAGAACAAGTAACATTTTCGGGGCACATCATTTCCAAAGAAGGGTTGTCAGTAGATCCGTCCAAGATTGAGGCAGTAGTGAAGTGGGAAAGACCGAAGAATGTATTTGAAATCAGGAGTTTCCTGGGATTGGCAGGTTATTACCGGAGGTTTGTGTAAGGATTTTCGTCGATTGCGTCACCATTGACGAAGTTGACCAGGAAAAATGTACCGTATGTGTGGACAGACCAATGTGAGACCAGTTTCCAAGAGCTGAAGAAGAGATTAACTACAGCACCAGTCCTTACTTTACTATCTGGAAGCGGCGGTTTTACTATTTTTACCGATGCTTTGAATGTTGGACTTGGTTGCGTGTTGATGCAAGATGGAAAAATGGGATCTTATGGATCCCGGCAGTTGAAAGATCACGAGAAGAACTATGCAACCAATGACCTTGAGTTGGCAGTGGTCGTCTTCGCGTTGAAAATGTTGAGACATTACCTCTATGGAGAGAAGTTTGAAGTTCACTCCGACCACCGCAGCTTGTAGTACTTATTTTCTCAGAAGGAACTGAACATGAGGCAGAGGAGATGGATGGAATATATCAAGGATTATGACTTCCCAATCAAATTCACCCGGGGAGAGCAAATGTAGTTGCCGATGCCCTGAGCAGAAAATTAGTAGGTTTGGCAAATCTAAGTGGCACTTGTATCTTTGAGCAATTTGAAGAGTTGAGAATAGATTTACATCCACTGAAGAAGGGTGTGAAGTTAGCCAACATGTCAGTGTCCGAACCTTCATCCAGAAGATCAAAGATAGTCAACTGCAAGATCCGAAGTTGGCCAGGATTTCAGAGCATATAACAGAACGTCCTGACTTTCGTATTGTTGATGGAGTCTTGTACTACTGTGACCGTTTATACGTGCCCAACATTGAAGATTTGAGGAATGACATCATGACCGAGGCTTACAGTACGAGTATTCCATGCACCCGGGTAGTACAAAGATATATCCGAACTTGAAGGGTAGATTTTGGTGGAACAACATGAAGAGGGAGATTGCAGCATTTGTCTTCCGGTGTATGACTTGTCAGTTGATCAAGGTAGAATATCAGAAGCCTCCAGAGTTGTTGCAACCGTTAGAGATCCTGGAATGGAAATGGGAGCACATTACCATGGATTTTGTTTCGAGACTAGCGAAGACCAGCAGAGGCAACAATGCAATTTGGGTCATTGTAGACCTTCTCACCAAGTTAGCTCATTTCATTCCCATGAGGACAGGGAAGAAGATGCACATGTTACCTTTGGCGGAGTTGTTTGTTAACGAGATTCTTAGTCGGCATGGATAGCCAGTTTCTATCACATCCGACAAAGACACGAGATTTGTCTTGAGATTCTGGAAGACATTGCATGAATCCATGGGTACGAAGCTACCGTTCAGCATGGTTTATCACCCTCAAACAGATGGCCAGTTAGACAGGACAATTCAAACCCTTGAGGATATGCTCCGTGCTTGTGTGTTGGATTTCAAAACTCAATGGGATGAGATCTTACCGTTGTGTGAGTTCGCTTACAACAATAGTTACCATTCAAGCATTGGAATGGCGCCTTTCGAAGCTTTGTATAGCAAAAGGTGTAGGACACCTGTGTGTTGGGAAGAAGTTGGCATTCGTAGTTTCCATGGACCAGTCATAGTAAGTGAAACTAGCGACAAAGTGAAGTTGATTCAAGAACATTTGAAAGTAGCCCGGAGTAGGCAGAAAAGCTATGCAGACTCTCACAGAAGGGATTTACAGTTCAAAGAAAGAGACAAGGTTTTCTTGAAGGTATCACCTACTAGGGGATCTTTAAGATTTGGGTAGAAAGGCAAACTATCCAGAAGGTACATTGGACCTTATGACATTATGAGCAAAATTGGTGATGTGGCTTATAGTTTAGCCTTACCACCTGAACTCTCCGGCGTACACAAGTCTTCCATGTGTCAATGTTGAAGAAGTACGTCCTCGATACATCGCATGTACTCCGTCATGAACCTTTGAAAGTCCGAGAAGATGCTACATATGTTAAGAGACCTGTCCAGATCATTGATACAAAGGAATAAGAGTTGAGGACACGGACTATTATTGGGTGAAAGTACTTTAGGAAACCATGGACCGGAAGAAATAACGTGGGAACTATGAGATCAAGCCCAGAAGAAATATCCACATCTACTACCTGTGGTGAGTTTTATGTTTCATTTAGAGGATCAAATGCCCTAAGGGGTGGAGGATATAAGACCTCGACCTGAGTGATATCGATTGTACTAATTAAGTCATGTGTTATTTCTAAGCGTGATTAGTGGACTCTGGTTAAGTTGGGAATAGAATAGCTTTTTCTATAGCTTTGGAAAGTTTTGAGTGCCTTCTTGATTTAGAGGGACCCTTTGGGGGTTCTTTTAGTGACTTTGATTGTACTTCGGGAATTATTCAAGATTCCAATAATTAATATTTTCACCCCGTTTGGATCATCTCGTTAATATCTACAAATTTCGTGTTGGTCCCATACCCATTCGAAACCCCGAAACGCGACTTTCCCAACATCAGGGGCAAAACAGTCTTTTTATACCAAATCTAGACACAAAATTTGATATTCCCGAAACCCTTCAAATTTATACTTTTTAGAAACTAGAAGTTTCGACGATCGTTTTTCCCTTCTTCGTCGAATGCATCCGAGGTCCCGAATAGCATGATTTCAGCCCCATAAGGGTTCTTAGTGGTGGAGCCCATCTTCACTTGTATAAAAGGAAACCCATTCCACTTTCCCCTCCTTCTTGGCTCAAAAACATGGGAGAAGAGTGGCTGGGGCTGCCTAGGGTTTCTTTTTTCCATTTCTTCTTCTTCTTCTTGCTGCTTCATCTCTCTTCCAAACCAATCTTACACCTATCAAGAAATGAGTTTCATCTTCTTCTTCCTCACCAAGAATGCTCCTCATTGATACCATTGGTGAAGGAGTCCATCAACATTGAAGTCTCCTTTGAGCCCACCTTATCCATTTGAAGACCTTCCAAGTAAGCTTTTCCTTCCATCTTCTAGATTTGGGTTTTTCTAACCCTAGAGAGTCTTATTCTCTCTTATTACAAGCTCTCTTTCCTTATTATTGATCTTGACCACTTAGGGTTTGTATTTGGGGACTTTGATTGTGCTTGTAGGTTCACCTTGAGAGAGTGTGATTAGAGCTTGTTTTGCTAAGCTTGGACCCAAGGCAAGTGGATGAATAGATGAACTTTGATGGTTTTCGTGTTTTACTATAAAAGAAATCTTGATTTCCATTATTACTTTGTTATAACTTGTCTTTGGATTCTTTGTTTTGTTGGGTTTCTCACGATTTAATGAGATGGAAAGGGGAGAAGTGTTGAATGATGAATTAGAGGAGCTTTTAGCTCATTCTATTGCAGGAAAATAAATAGAGAATGAAGAGAACTATTTTGAGGAAGAAAAAGGCTCGAATCTGAACTTAGTGTGAATTTCCAGCAGCTGGGTGGTCAGCTAGCGGTCACCTGTCGGCTAACCGAACCAGGTTCGGTCACAATCCCCGAGAGTAGTTTTTCTATTCTAAAGGGGCGGTCAGCTAGTGGTCACCTAGTCGGCTAGCCGAATAGTGACCGCCAGCCAACCGAACTGAGGCGGTTACAATTACAGTATGTTGCAACTTGTCAGGTTGTTTGCGGTCAGCCAGCGGCTAACCGTCGAACCCATCGGCGGCTAACCGCCTGCTAGCCACCAAGTAACCGACCTTCCCGAGGTAATTTCAAAAATGAAGAGAAATAAAGGAATTTCTGTTCCAACCGCTTGCGAGCCCTTCTAGAGAACCATGTGCACTATTGACTTGGGGCTATGGTGAAAGCAGGAATGTAATGTTTAAAGGTTTGGAAAAGATTTTTGGGAGCCCCACTGTAATGGGGGAAATTTTGGTAATAATGTACGAAACCCGTTTGAGGAAGAAACCCCATCCCGAAGTCCATTGAAGTTTTGAAAATTCCAAGGTGCATAAGGAGCTCGGAATGCTTCAAAAACTTAAGGAGTACCAAGTCCATATTGAAACAGACATACGGGACTTCTATTTACCTTGAACTAATCTTGAATCCCGATACTTGGCCCGAAATTTTGAAAGTTCAATTGTGTTCTATTATCCCCTAATTTTATATGTATTTCCCGAAACTTATGCTACATGATTCGTCATTCCCGAAAAATACTGAAATTATAATTGTAGCATTTTGCTAGTTCCGTTGTGCATTACTCGAAATAAAGAGATATTTGTGCTTCCGAGCACCCCGTCCCGCCCGTTTATGTATTTGCATCATATGTATTTATTACATCATAGGGTGCAAAAAATTAAAAAGAAAAGATGGAAGCACTTTGCAGATGTGAGAAGAAAGGGAAAATTGTCTTACATGTTAGGGTGACTTGGAGAAAATCCAAAGAGATGGTATTCATCCTCTTTGGAAGAGAGAGAAAAAAACCCTCTGTAGTTGCCATGGAGAGATGAACAATCGAGAGAAGAGAGGCATTGAATCTAACCTCGAAGGAGAGAGATGGAAAGAGAGGAGATATGAAGTTTTTTTTTTTCTTTTAAGCATGACAAGGCAACATGCATCTTTAAGTGAGGCCCACATATTTATTTTGCAACCATGACAAGGCAAACATGCATCTTAGGCGGACCCCACGGAGGTGTAGAGAATCCAAATAAAAAAGAATTTCAAGCCCCATTCACTTACTCAAATAAGAAAAAGTTTCAGTCTTGATTCACCAATCCAAATAAAAAAATGCAGTCAATGTAGAATGTCTAAATTATGGGCCACACCTTGGATGAGTAGCTACTTATTCATGACCACTAGTCTCTCATACTAAAAGAATTACGTAACTTAATATATTGTAGAGTTTAATGAATCCAAACTGAAAAAACAAGTAAACCTGTAAAAAAATAATATTCAAATATCATTAACAAAAAACTAAATTCAAAAGAGGGCACATATAGTTGTTGATTTACCTCAAAGTTACTAAATACTAAGTTTTGATATGCTTTGTTGCTAGCCCTTGATTGATGAGGAATGCTTTTCTCATTCACTATTATTTTTGCTATCCAATTTGATGTGTGCTCTGTTATATCTTTTATTTTTCTACAATGTCTAGGCATTTTGCTAGACCTGTGGAAAGAACAATGAAGCATTTATTGATTAGAACTTTACAAAAAAAATTATGATTATGCATGTCTAAAAATAATAGATATATATATACAGTAGCAAATAAAATATGTGAAAGATTGGTATTCAAATTATCTATAACAATAATAGGTGCTAAACAGAATTGACAAGTATCAATATTTCTTGGTATACAACATTTGATGTACATGTATCTTCCGATGTTTCATCTATACCTGGTTTAATGGAAACTTTTACAGTAGAAGCTGTTTTTGCTTTGGATAGGGCTACATATAGTTGACCATGTGAAAACATAGGGTGTGGAAGATATATACCAACATGTTCCAATGTTTGTCCTTGTACGTTGTTGATATTTATGGAAAGCTTAGACGAATTAGAAACTATTTTTTTTAACATGAATGGATATATGTCGTTTTCAACTAGTTGAAGTGGAATTCTTAGTATAAAAACTCGTTTTCCTAGATAGTGACCAACAATTATTTCTACATCAATTAGATTTTTTTGTAAATGTTCGACAGACTAATCTTGTCCCATTGCATAATCCTGATGGTGGATCTATGTTTCGTAGAAACATTATTGGAAAATTGATCCTTAATATTAATTCATGAGGAGGAAGTCCACTTGGTGTTAGGTTGTTTAAGAACTCTTCTTACAGAAGTTGCTCTGTATCATCTATTGCCGAATCAAAGCTGTAATACTTGACAGGAGAACCAGGAAAATGGTTTATAAGCAAATCATTAATTTCATCAACGAAATCATTTTTTGGAGTTAGTATCGCACGACTTGCTATAAAATCTGAATTGCTGGCATTTTTTTTTTCTATCTTTGGAAATGTAGCCTCAATCAAATTGGCCCTTGATGTTATGTCATTTTTGTAAGGAATGAGCATGCCATTTGAGATTTTTATTTTGTTATTGTTTATGGAATTTTCTATCCCATTTCTAACCTATAATAGGAATTTACTAAATGATGGGTCAAATTTTGCACATGTTTTTGGTCAATTTGATTTTTTGTAATGTGGGACACAATTTTGATGTAACCAGACTTGCTTTGATTGCTTCATGTTTATTTGTTCTTGGGACAATAGGAAGGACTTGCCGAAAATCTCCTCCAAATACAACTACTTTTCTTCCGAACGGCAACCGTGAATCTATTACATCTTGTAACATTTGATGGAATGCTTCAATTGCTTCTTTCTTTACCATTGATGCCTCATCCCATATAATGAGTCTAGCCATTTCAATTAAGTGAGCAACACTTCCTTGTTTGTTTATATGGCAACTGTTTATCTCTTCAATATTAAGTGGTATTTTGAAACGAGAGTGTGCTGTTCTACCAGCCAGTAATATTGATGCAACGACTCCATAAGTTCTAGTTGCAAGAGAGATAAGGCCTTTTGATCTCAATGTGGTTAACAGGGCAAGATACAAGTATGTTTTTCCAGTACCACTTGGACCATCAATGAAAAAAGCTCCAGGACTCTAACTTAAAAAAACTCTTTGCAATATAATATTGTATGCATGTTTCTGTTTTTCATTCAATGTATGTACCGCAAGTAAATCATGTTTAGACACCGAAACACTCAGTTCTTCTTCAATTTCTTTTGAGTACAATATTTGCTCATCAATTTTAATATCTGTATTAGTAAAAGCATAGTCCATAATGCTTTTTCCCATTGACTGTAAAATAGAGTTTATATTTGCTAGTACTTTCACTCGCCTTATGTTTGATGAAAACTCAAGTTAGTGATAATCTTCACACATAGCATCGTCAAATTTCTCCCACAACATTTTAGGATTGCTTGGATTACAGTACACCAAAATGGTAGCAAACAATCGACGCAAACTTTGTGGCATTTGATATTGAGATGCTTCTTGTAAGCATTTTTCAAAACTATTATCTGATTCCAGTAACCCTCGTAATAGTGCAGCTTCATGAAATGATGATGTTTGAATTCCGTTAAAGAATTTCAAATCTTGAAATGACATTAGTGCTCTAACATGATTCAATAATAGCCACAGATAGTATCTTTCACCTTCAATTGGATTTGCCGCAATAATACTTTTAATTGCACAATCTTTTTGGCTCTCACTCCAGTATCTTTGTTCATCTTGCCATACAAAATGTTCAGGGAATTCTTTATAAAGCCATTTTCATACTTCCATGTAAACTCTTTTCATTTCGAAGAATTGAGTCAACATTGTCTTAGATGAACGATCATTGGAATTCACATGAAGAAGATTAGCTTGTTTCTTGAATGATATAACTTGTTTATCTTCTAAATGCAATAGCAAGCCTTTGACAGATGGATGAATTTCATTAAATGAGAACTTATAGATTCGCCATGTGGCTTCTGGAGGTGAAATCCATCTTACTGTTTGAAATTGTTCTATTTCGTCAACATCAGAACTATTTTCATCATCAGTGATATGGAATGCAACACGGTCATGACCCTTATAGATATACTTATACAAACATTTGACTGCTTTAATTGTAGAGAAAGTTTTTACATTCATGTGACAATTAAACTTTGCAAGTAAGAAATGATTGTACGGTATGACCCATCGATTGTTTAAATATGCACCCCGTACTTTGGCTTGTTCATTAGTGTTGCGTTGTCTATATATTGGATAGGAATTCTTTCCTTGAGTTGTTGAACAACAAAAATCTTTAGGATAATGGTTTTTGCAATAACCATTTTTTCTCATGCAAATATTTTTTGGATTTAAATCTCCACATGGTCCATGCATCATGTGCTTCACAACTACTGCATACAAATGTGAATTTTTAGCTCTGTCAAGTAGTTTTGTGCAAATAAATCTGTCAAATGATTCTGGCACAACAATTTTATAGATCTTCAAGATAAGTAAGAAATGAGCATGTGGAAGTCCTCTCTTTTGAAATTCAATGGCATACACATAAACAACAATTGGTCCAAATATATTTTTTTTGAACAAATCATCTTTCAGCTCTTCCAGTTTTGCTCTAAATACTGGTGCAATCAAATAGAGCCCATTTTGCACTTCTTCAGATGATTCAAGTTCATTCTTAATTTCAAACCAAGAAGGATTACATGTCATTGTTAAAAATATAGCAGGCTTTCCAAAATGTTCAACCATGCATCTATATAACGTCGCCTCATATCTCTTGGACTACCTATAAATGATGTTGGTAAGACAATGCTATGTCCAGCTTTGGAACCATGAGTTTCTCCAACTGTAATACTATCAAAAAGCCCCTGTTATGAATCAGCTCGTATTTCATCTTGTTGATAACGAAGGTAGTCCAACCAAGACCTCTCTAGCTTGATGTACATGTCAACAACATATTGTTGTGACAAATGACCTGAGTGCAGCAGTAGTGAAGGACAAGACACATCCTTTCTCTTGTCAACTTTCTTTTAATTCACTGGAAAACATTAAAAAAATTTATTATAATATGTTCAATATTTGCGGTATAATTTAAATGAGTAATGTATCATCAGTACCTTACCTTTCTTTTTGAAGGAGATCTTCTTGTGATGATATTTGAGAAGGATTAAGAGACGTTTGTCCTTAACAATAAGCTCTTGAAATTGTTTTAATTAATCTCTATATTCCTTTATGCCTCCAGTATCACAATATGGAAATAATAATAGATATTGCAATAAATCATAACATCCAAAATAATACTGCACTCTGTGACTATGGCCCGAATGACTATGGACAATTATATCGCATTCACCATGCGTGCCAGAGTCATCATTTTCTATCCATATTACTGGTACGTGTGATTCTGATAGACTATTATACACTCTTTGGTCTAACCCGACATCGCACTTGATTACAATGTGAAGGCTTTCCAAAGTAGGTACATGCTGAAGGCTCCAGAAAAATGAGCAATATGGATTAACTGATAAGATATTAAGCAGCTTTTGATTTTTATGATGCTTGTATGTGGTTCTCCAATTCATGTTCTGTATCATAAAAATAGATTGCAAGCAAGGAGGACGTCCATCTGTGGGTACCAAGTCATTGATATAGTGGTATACCCGACCTTGTACCTTGAATGTATATATACCTTTTTTTGTTTTCTGCAAAGATCTCTATCATATTTGACACCTAACGATGTAAATGCAAGAATTTATTATATGTACGAACATATTTTCTAAATTCCAAAGCATCACTTGAGTTTGACTTAAATAGCGAATGGAGTTCTTCGGGGGCACGATTTGAAACCAGTGATTTTTTACTGAAGGAGCAGCAGAAGCTTGCAGGTTCACGAGAATTCTCTTTGCATTGCAATATTCACATGTTAAAGAAGATGGTAAAATAGATGGTTCTTGAGATATATTTTGAAGAACTTCATCAATGCCTGTGGAGCTAGAAGGATAAAATATATTTTTATTTTGTTATTACTATACCTGGTTCAGAAATAGAGTTCCTTAATGAAGACAATTGTGAATCAAGTGCAATTCTTACTTTTTTTTTCTTTTTTCTGCCTCTCTCCTTTATTTTTTGTAGTTCTGCCTTTTTGTAATTCAAATTTTTATAATAGTTTTTGGAATATTCTCTTCTATCTCTCTTTTGGCCCATATTTTACATCCGATGAAAAGAGGGGAAAATCAATAATGACAAAATTGTGCAGTTTTATATTTTCTAACAAGGTGTATACTATAAGAGTCTGGATCCAGTAATAATTGCCAGACATTTACAACTGCTAATGATATATTAGGTTCAGAATTTCCACTATACAACACAAGAGATTTGGAAAAAAAAAAAAAAAGTGGGAAGCATTGGAGAACTCTTGCCAACTCTCGAAATCTCGACAAAGCTCTGTTTTATTAGACAGATTGAAGCATTTGAGATTTCTATAATAGCAAATGAAATTTGAGGATCGGCATGACAATGAATATCGGTAATTTCTCACATTATGATTGAGGAATGCGAAACGAGATCGCGGAATCTCTAGCAAGGAGATTGCATCCAGACTATAGTATGTTCAGGCATCCATGCTAGAAAGAACAAAGAAAAGAAGTTGGCATGATGAACGTTCAGAACATCTCTACCAAATATTATAACAAAAATACTTATATGTGAAGTCATACAAACATACTTATAAATTCATAAATTCCAATGAATGACCAGCAGAGCTTCATCTTTATTAGTAACTTGCTAGGCTAAAATGTATAGCATCCATGTGCTTTACTTTGAATGTGGGAAAAGTTTTGTAAAAAAATATTGGTGCATATTGATAAGATTTTGTTGAACAGACGTCCTTAGAAGTTTCTTAAGCCATTTAGCCCATCTGATCTTCGGATTGAACTTAAGAGCTAGTCTTATCTATGGAAGCACTTGGCTCAATGCCATAATCTCTTCTAATGCTATCAAAAACCCGCATCCCTTCATCTAAAAGACCCCCATCACTACAACTAGTTAAAACTCCAATTGAAGTAATATAATCCGGTTGTAGTTTAGCTTCCCATGACTACAAGCAGTTAAAACTCCAATTAAAGTAATATAATCCAGTTGTAGTTTAGCTTTCTTCATTTCATCAAACATCCTTAGCGCTTCTTTACTCTGCCCATGAGCAGGAAACCCATTGATCAAAGCTATTCGCGTCAACACATTTCTCTCAGGCATTGCATCGAACACCCTCACAGAGCCCTCAAAGCTGGAATTTCAGCAAATAGTTGGGTACGGTGTTTTTTAAATAAAAAAAAAACACAACAATCTCATTTACATGCAAGGCTATGCTAATCCAACAATGGAAAAGGAAATAATACACTATAGTTTTCATCATAAAGTACAAAAATTAAAAAGCAAAGATGGAAACACTTGCACGGTAGAGAATCCACCGTAACAAACAACACCAAAAGGGAAAATAAAACAACAATATTTAGAGAGGATTTTGACCTGCAAGAGTTAAAATGCAGACAAAACAAACTTCTTCTTGGTCACCAAAAGCCCCTTTTGAACGTGAGGAGAAGAAGAGACGCCTCCTGTTTCCTTTACCAGCTGAGCAGTGCCACAGGAGCTGTAATGTCATCTTGCATCTTATTGGGCCCCATCACAAAGGTGGGTGCAGTGAAACAAGCATGTCAAGTTACTCTCTTATTTAAGCATGTCAAGTTACTCTCTTTTACATAAGGATAAGGAAGAAGAGAAGAAGATATAAGGAGATAAGGATAAGGATGATGTCATCTTGCATCTTAGTGGACCCCATCATAAAGGTGGGTGTAGTGAAAGAACCATGTCAATAAACTCTTTTTTATAAAAGGGGTATAGATATAAGGATGAGACAAAATCAAAGCATAACCTCTCACTTGGAGAAAAATGAGGCCCACATCGCTTAGAAAATGATGTCTAGGGTTGGGATCAGCCAGTGGAAGGTTTGGCCCATTACAAGGTTTTACATAGAAGAGTTCTCCTCCTCGAATTTCCCCAATTTTCTCGTCATCTTCTTGACCAAGGAAAGTGATAAACAATGGTTAATTGATGTGTACATGTTTGTTTCTATGATTCCTTGATGATATTGATAGATACAACAAATCCAAGCTTAATAAATTATGGAATTTGGACTTTATGTTAATGTTAGATTATTGTAATTGGACTTGATTATTGGTAGAAATTGGTTCCAATGAATTGATGATGGAAATGGATTGTTGATAGAGCAGAAGGCTCAATTTTGTGTAGGTTATGGCCTTTTTTAAGGCAATTAGAAGATGAAACAAGGAAATCTCGGACGTCTAGGAGGTTTCTTCCTCCTTACGTCCAGACACCAGCGGCAGTATCCTAGGGTGCCCAGACTGGTGTTGGGCATCTGGATACCAGACCCGGGGCGCCCATACTGGCTTTGGGGGTTCGGACGCCGGGAACCCATGGGGACCTGTAAAATGGACCACTTTGAACGCCCATAACTTTTGATCTGTTCGTTGGAATTTCATGGGCTATATTGTTGGAAGTAAGTGGACATCGTGGATAGATTTTCAAAACTTTTGACCCACTTGACTCAGGGATCAAGTATCCATAAGGCTAAAAACCCAATCTAAGATGCATAACCCTCAATCTCATGATCATGTACAGTAAGTAAATCTATCTAAAGGATAGAAACAAGCATACAACAAGCATCCATTAAATCTACAATATGCAACGAAGTAGATAATACCTTGGAGCTCGATTGTGCTCTAATGGAGAAGTTGATTCTTTCTTTGATGATGAAACTCTTTCACTTGTCAAAAATGAATCTCCAAGACCTTTTGATCTTCCACGCTATTTCCCGTATCAGATTCTCTTTTCTCAAGAAGATGGGTGTGATCTCCAAGAGAAAGCTCTTAGGAAAACTAGAAGAGAACTAGAAGAGGGAAGAGAAGAACATGTGCAACTCTTGCACATACAAGCCTTGGGCGTGATTCCCTAGGTGGGATATGTCATGGACGTCCAGTCATGTATACTCCTCTATTTATTGCTAAAAAGCAAGCTCCTCTTTGTTATCTAATTGAAATAGAAGTCTTACTTCCTTAACAATTAGTAACTCTCTCCTTTCTAATTAAAATAGAAGTCTCACTTCCATTATAATTAGTAACTTACTATTACCACTATTAGAAGTCCTACTTCTAATAGAAATAGTAACTTTCTATTTCCTTTTAGAGTTCTACTATAATTAGTATCTTTCTAATAACTTGGGCTAACGTGGGGACCACTAGGGATTCCTTAGAAAGCTGACTCCAACTGGGACTCGCGACCCCACATCTCATGTGCAATTTGGGCCTACAGTTAATTGCAAATAACTCCACTATATAAATGCAATTGAACTCCAGTCTTAGGAATAAATTACATAGAAGACCCTAAACTTCCTGATTACCACAAGTAGGCCCCTCTATCAATATCCATGGATCAATTGGAATAAATCTGTCTCTTCCAATATTAGTTCCATATCTTATTATCCTTGAGCCCCAATTAATCATAGTGATCATCAGTACCATCCAATTAACTCTTAATCGAGATGGGTGCGCACTTACTAATGACAAAACCATTAATTGGCACAAGGGGATAATAGAGATAGATTCCATCTTGATCATTCAATGTTCCCACAGTCCTACTACCACATACCCAAGACACCGAGGTGTTGACCTACAGTTGGCCTCACTCATTGGTGACTCAAAGCAAATGAATAGATAGAAACTTGAGTTCATCAATGTCTCAAGATTAAGAGCCTATTGCTAGGGAATTATGAGAGCATACCTTATTATAGAGACGGAATTCCATAAGGTGCTTCTCATGGTCCTTTAACACATCCAATATACTAACACCATGATCCAGAATCTTCCATTCTGATGATCGAGACAAATCACACTATCTCATAGTGATCAAAGTGCTGCAACCTTATCAGATGAGATGCCCAGTCTCATCACTGGTTGTGAAGATATTTAAGTATAAGGATTTGTGACATATATCTCCCGTGTGTGGATCTCATCCATACACATATATCACATCTAATATACTAATGGGACCCGGTTCAACTCATGAACCATTATGTCATATGGATTGGTCATGTGCATAAAGTGATAAAATAACATTCATCTCATGAAAGTAAAGCATGATATTGTTGATAAATAAAGAAACTAATCAATTTATCATACTAACTGATGGATTGAGTCCATACAATCTAACATATATACCATTAGAAAGATCTTGGAATGTAGAATCTAATGGCTTATGTTTCATAATGATTAGAGATGGGGAACTAAGGTAAATATGTGGATTAATGATTCAGGCCCTTTATTATAGAAAATGTGACTGTTGACCTTAGTTTGGGCCTTAGATGTTGGATACTTTGATCTTACCCTCACATGACCAATAATGGAAAATGAAATCGAAGCATGTGGTTTGGTGTGCCTCGATGGTTGTCTAGATATTTGTATATTACGCACGGATTAACCGAATGCATATGGAAGTTGATTCAATTGATGTCTCACATGATTGCACACCAAGGTTTCAATCCTAGAATCATCGTTGGCTCAATTTCCACACTTACTCCGTTAAGTCATGTACGGTATATGGATGACAACATATGCCTAGGATTGGATTGTAACTTCTTCCTTGATTTGCGACCATATCCGCTGATCTTGCTTCCTTGTATACTCACTTGGTATAAAATACTTAATTAATTATGAAACATAAATCCTTGTAGGACTAGGACTTGGACTAGACTTAGGGTGAATGAGATAATCCCTTGATCCCGGTCGTGTACCTTAGGGCCCTTGTATCTTGTCTTGGTTTCTTCGTGTCAACACCACTCCACTATTTATTATCCGACCACAGTAGGATCCACTGTGGGGAGGATTGCATATCATGACCAGCTGCAGTTTGGGAGTTGTGTAGATGGGCCGGTTACTCAGACATTGAGATAGGCAGTCGGCTTGGATGGCGTCCATGGCTTTGAATAGCTGGGAGTGGGCTCGGACCGCGGTGCTATTCCTGGGACTGGGGTCTTGGATCCCCTTAGAGCCGGTCTTTAGTATCAATGAACTGGATAAGATTGCCACTGGTACCTCGGGAGGTGGCTTGGACACCCTCGGAGTCTCCTTCTTGATTCCTGCACCATTCATGTGTGTGGATAGTGTTTATTGCTAGATGTTGTTGGGACTTTATCGTTGTTGATTTCGGTTTTATACTCATGTAATGTGACTCGTTCTTTTACCTTGTGTTCACATGATTATAATTGTCAATAATCTCATTTTGATACGTGATATACATTGTTATTATTCATTGTTTATTCTTGCTCAACATGTCGTTGACTCTGTTCCTTGGTGTGCAGACACCCCATGTGACTACTATAAGGAGCCGACAGGTAAAGAGATCCCAGAGGATCTCCAACCGGCAAAGGAGGAGCGTGAGTGGCGTGCTAATGACGTAGTGTTGCTTCATCTTATCCGGCACGAGAGAGACTCACATGGTATTCCATTAGAATTATCTTTACTCATTTATTATTCATGGCTTGAACATTTCTATTTATTGATTCTTTTCGATTTCCAAATGATCTAGTACTTGGGATAACCATTTAGTTAATAAATGACTGTCTTTATTAGTCTCATTAGTTATTGTTTAAACTTTAATATTAATGAGAATTGATATTATTTTGCTTTGTTTTTTAATATGACTTGAATTGTAATGAGTTCCGCAGTTCTTATATTACTTGACATTTGAAATGCATTATCCTTACAGCGGACTTACGATCCATGGGTTTAAAGGGTGAAAATTTTTAATTAGCCCTAAAATTCACTCCTTGGATCCGGTTTATTATCTAATCGGGTTCGAGGGACGTGACACTACCCATACAGCATAGAACATAACATCAAATAAAACGAACATTCTAAATTAACAAGTATAATTAAAAGTCCATCCATTTACATCTTCGTGCCCCGTTCACATTACTACGCTACCAAGGCTGATCATACATGATCACATGCCCCTTCTGGCATTAACTCAATAACCGCGTCCACCAAGGACTTGCCAACACAACAGCCACCATGGCCCAAATCCATAAATTATCCAGACACCAAGTCCAACACCCATATATAGGACCCAGTGTATAACATTTCATTACCAAGTTCACCTTTCTAGACATGTTATAACATTACAATAATCAAAATTCAATTAAATATCCATAACCTACACAAGTAAATAGTGTGGACCATCGGATGATGTAATAACTTGATTTACTTCTTTATTTATCAATATAATCATGCTTTCCTTTCACGTGATGAATGGTGTTTTATTACTTAATGCACATAACCAACACGAATAACAAGTTGGTTTATGAGATGAACTGGAGTCCACAAGTATATTAGATGTGATATATGTGTGTGGATGAGATCTACATACAGGAGACTTATGTCACAAATCTTATACTTAAATATCTTCCCAACCAGTGATGAGAGTGGCATCTTATCTAACAAGGTTGCAGCAATTTGATCACTATGAGATAGTGTGATTTGTCTCGATCATCAGAATGTAAGATTCTGGATCATTGTGCTGGTACATTGGATGTATTGAAGGACCATGAGAAGCACCTTATGAAACATTGTTTTTACTTTAAGGTATACTCTCATAATTCCCTAGTAATAGGCTCTCAATCCTGAGACATAAATGAACTCAAGTTTCTGTCTATTCATTTGCTTTGAGTCGCCAATGAGTGAGGCCAACTGTAGGTCAACACCTCGGTGTCTTGGGTACATGATAGTAAGACTGTGGGAATATTTTATGGTCAAGATGAATCCATCTTCATTATCCCCTTGTGACAATTAATGGATTTATCATTAGCAAGTGCGTACCCATCTCAATTAAGAGTTAATTAGATGGTACTGATGATCACTGTGATTAATTGGGTCTCAAGGATAATAACATATGGATCTAATTTGATGGACAGGTCCAATTGATCCGTGGATATAGATGGAGGGGCTTACTTGTGGTAATAGGAAAGTTTAGGGTCTTCTTTGTAATTTATTCCTAAGACTGGAGTGCAATTGCATTTATATAGTGGAGTTATTTGCAATCAACTGTGGGCCCAGATTGCACATGAGATGTGGGGCCACGGTGTCCTAGTTGGAGCCAGCTTTCTATGGTATCCCTAGTGGTCCCCACACTAGCCCAAGTTATTTGATAGTTACTAATTCTACTTGAACTCTAAAAGGAAGGAATTAGAAAGTTAATATTTCTATTTGAAGTGAGACTTCTAATAGTGGTAATAGTAAGTTACTAATTATTGTGGAAGTAAGAATTCTATTTTAATTGGAAAATAAGAGGTTAGTGTGAGCTATAAATAGGGGAGCAAAGGGGCTGGACGTCCACCCCTTGGAATTCACGCCCAGCCACCTTCAAGTGCAAATTGTTGCACATGCTCCTCTCTCCTCTCTTTATTCTAGTTTCTCTTTCGGTTTCCTAAGAGCTTCTAATTGTTTTCTTTAGGAGATCCCACCCATCTTCTTTAGAGAAGAGATCTGATACGGGATATAGTGTGAAAGACTAAGAGGTCTTGAAGATCCTAATTAGCTATCAAGAAAGTGTTTCTTCATCTAGCAAGTCTTCTCCTCCATTAGAGCACAACCGAGTTGCCAATGTATAATCTACTTCTCTATATATTGTGGATTGTTTGTGGTTGCATGGTGATGCTATATTCTATCTTAGAGATAGTTTTCTACTGATTATGATTGATGAGATTGAGGATTTGGATTCTAGATGTGGTTTATAGTCTTATGGGTACTTAATCCCCGAGTCAAGTGGGTCAAAAGTTTTGAAAACCTATCCACGAGGCCCACCTATTTTCAACAATTGGTATCAAAGCCAAATTTTATCTCTAATCTTGCTAGATCAGTAATCTTGTTCTAATCTTTGTATGAAATGTGAAGAGGATAGAGCGAGGGCTATGTACGGATCAATTTTGATGGTTTTGCTTTGTTTAATAGTAGATCCATGTTTGGATAGTCACAAAATAATGGAAGGATGGTAGGATATCATTGGAAGCCTTCAGAAGTGTTTTGGAGGTGTTTGGACTCAAAACTGAAAAAGCCAAAAAACCTGGTTCGTCAGCCCGGTCGACCTGTCCTCGTGCTCGGTCGACCTGTGCAGGCCAGTCGATCGGGGACACTATTACAGGAATGCAGATTTTCGGATTTTCTAGTTTCGCGTCTACTTTGGCATCATGTTTTTCCAACATTGTTTGGCAGCCTGATTTAGTGATTTGTATGGTTGTATGAGATGCTAACTTGCAGGCGATCTTGTCCTTTCCATGTGGCCCTCAAGTCTTTTGCTTTCTTTTAATGGTTGTTGTCTTATTTGAGGCTAAGTGTAAATGGCATCATGGTTTCCTTGGTTTCTCGTGAAAGGGCAAGGCATGGTGAATTTCTTTATAGCCCTTTTATTTCCTTGTTTAGATTACCATGTAACTCTCATCGTCAAGGCATAGGAATTCATGTAATTTTCTATTTTTGGCAGTATTCAAGACAAAGAAGGAAAGTGAAGTTGGACTCCTAATCAAAGAGTTTGATGATTACCAAAAGCGTTTTGGAGATGCCCAAACAGTTTGAGGAATCCCAAAGTTTTGGATAGTCTAAAAGTCCAAGAAGACTATTCTGCTTGGGCCATGTGGAGAAAAGAACTAATTTCTATTTTTAGCACTTTCTATTTATGGATGAATGCTTTCATAGAATGTTTCCAAATCTGATCCAAACATAGTAGTTTCCAAAATTGGTCAAATCAAATTAAATTTTGGAAAGAGTTCTAATTAGTGTTGGTGGACCCATGAGATGGACTCATTGGTAGCTCTAATCTAAGAAGCTGGACTTTCCTTAAATATAACTTGACTTGGAACCAATCATTGGTCATATCATGAGATGATTTGATGCTTATATATGTGAGCTTTAATACCTATAAGGAAATTCTCAATTCTAAAATATTAAGTGGGAGTGGGGCATTTAAATTGAGAAATCCCCATGGTTTTCCACCATAAGTCTATTGTAAGGAAAGTATTAACCTCACGCCATCTTGAGAATGGCCGTTCCCCACGGAGGGCTTTTATTTGTCTAGTTACTAGATATGGATAGTGTTGGTGAGACGGGGTGGGCGTCCACTCCCCAAGGAGGAGCTACCCGCAACGGTTGTCATGCAATGCTAGTTGGTGGGTCACACTTAACTAAAATAATGATGTAACCAAGGATTTGCCTCATGTATTTTAGAATACCAGGCTAATCGAGAGTCATACACTATTTGGTATGAGATACCTAGACAATAATAAATGATGGGGATTATAGATAGTTAGTTTTAATTCTAATTTTGACTGACTTTGATCCGCACCAATTTAGGTGGTATCCGCACTCCCCAAGGAGGCATAACCCAAGGGATTGGGATTCCGGTGTATTTTGAATTTAATGGTTATGAGGATTCCCACATGAATTTGGTAGAATACTAAATCCTAATGTCATTAATATTCTTTTATTGAATGTATGGTTATGTGCTACAGTTTTTCAAACATGAATTTGAATACTTTTAATCCACTTGCGACCATCCTCAACCAGAATAAGTTGGTGGGATCCAACTATGTTGACTGGAAACGAAACCTAATATTGTCCTGACTGCTTCAAGATATAAGTATATCCTTACCAAGCCCCCCTTGAAGAGCCTGGGCCGGATGCACCACAAGACGAAAAGGACCTTTACACCAAATGGGTCAAAGATGATGAGATGGCCAGATGTTACATACAGGCATCCATGTCTAGTGTTTTGCAATACCAACATCAATCCTATAAGACTGTATATGATATTATATCAAACTTAAAGGAGATATTTACGGGGCAGGCCTTCTAGGCAGGCAGATATGAGGGTGCTTAGTTATAAGCACCAAGATGCTTGAAGGCACACCAGTACAGGACCACATGCTAAAGATGATGGACTCATTGAATGAGTTAGATGTACTGGGTGCTGCGATTGGTACAGAATCGCAGATTGACATAATCCTCAAGTCGCTACCAGATTCATTCAATAATTTTAAGGTCGATTATAATATGAATATGATGAATTTGACTTTAGCTGAGCTATCTAACCAACTAGCAGCAACTGAGGGGATCATGAAGAAGAAGCCAATTGCCCTGATGACAGAAAAGTCAGTTGCCAAGTCCAAGCCGAAAAGCAAAGGACAGAAATGCAAGAAAAAATCAGTTCTGAAGGGTCCTAAGGTGGAGAATGGTCCTAATGGTGGTGTGGCCAAGGCTGGGGTTCGGGGACAAAAGGAAAGTGTTTCCATTATGGTATGACAGGACATTAGAAAAGGAATTGTCCAGATTTTCTATCTAAGAAGAAGACCTCAGGTATGATTGAGTCACTTATTACTAAAGTTAGTTTTACAACTGGTACTTCAGAATCCTGGAGTGTTGACTCCGGTGCAACTAATCACATCTGTAATTCGTTACAAGGGTTCAGGGAAACTAGGAGGCTCAGTGATGGACAAATCATTGTCAACCTAGGATCTGATGCTAAGGTGGAAGTGGTTTCAGTGGGAGTTATTACTTTATGTTTTTCAGATAATGAATTGGTTTTGTTAGACACTTTATATGTACCGTCCTTAAGACGGAATTTAATTTTAGTTTCTAGTTTGGTGCATAAAAGTTATTCTATTACTTTTGGTACTGAAGTTGTTATAAAAAGGAATGGTACTTTTATATGTTATGGCAAGGTAACCAATGAACTTTATTTTTTAACTCTCACAATGTATGAGATACATGATACAGAAACAATAAATAGGCTATCATTAAAGAGAAAGTCACATTCATCTAATCCAACAAAACTTTGGCACTTGAGGCTAGGTCATATAAACCTAAATAGGATTGATAGGCTAGTGAAAGATGGTATTTTGCCTTCATTAGTGGTAGAGCCAATGCCTGTCTGTGAGTCTTATCTGGAAGGCAAACTGACCAAAAGACCCTTTCCATCTAAGGGCAATAAGGCTAAAGATTTATTAGAATTAGTGCATATTGATGTATATGGATCCATAATTGTCAGAGCCAGAGGAGGATATGAGTACTTCATCACTTTCGCAGATGATTACTCAAGATATGAATAAATATACCTTATGCACCGCAAGTCCGAAGCTTTTGAAAAGTTCAAAGAGTTTCGAGCGCAAGCGGAAAAGCAATTAGGTAAGAATATTAAGACTCTTTGATCAGATTGAGGAGGTGAATATCTCTCTACTGATTTCATGGGATACTTATCAAAGAATGGGATTCTATCCCAATTGTCTACTCCTGGAATGCATCAATAGAACGGAGTAGCAGAAAGAAGGAACCAGACTCTTTTAGATATGATCAGGTCTATGCTAAGTTTCTCATGCTTACTTATATCCTTTTGGGGACATGCTTTGGCTACTGCGATGTACATATTAAACCTCGTATCATCTAAGTCTGTATGTAAGACTCCCCAGGAGTTGTGGTTCGGGTGAAAGCCTAGTCTACAACATTTACATATTTGGGGTTGTCCGGCACATGTGCTAAAGGTTAAGACGGATAAGTTGGAATCGAAGTCAGAAGTATGCATGTTTGTAAGACATCCTAAAGGAACTAAAGGTTGGTTATTCTATAATCCTAGAGAGTAGAAAGTGTTTGTCAGTACCAATGCGGTTTTTCTGAAGGAAGATTATATGATAGACCGGAAATCTTTAGAAAAGGTGATCTCGGAAGAGATTCAAGAGCAATCATTTCCAAATCCAAGTATGACCGAACTTGAGGAAATCCTCCCTTACCTGACCCAGTAGTTACACCAGTGCCTCGTCGTTGTGGGAGAATTGTCAGACCCCCTGACAGGTTCTCGTTCTTGGGAGAGTCCTACAAGGCAATCCCGATAGAACCTAAACAAGATCCTTATAACTATAATGAAGCGATCAATAAAATAGATTCGGGTCGTTGGCATGATGCTATGAAAGCAGAGATGGAGTCTATGTACTCCAATCAGTTTTGGACACTTGTGGATTTGCCTACCAATATTAAACCTATTGGGTGCAAGTGGGTCTACAAGAGAAAAAGAGGACCAAATGGTAGAGTGGAGACCTTTAAGGCCAGGCTTTTCATCTGGATACTCTTATCCATTGCGGCTCATCTCGATTACGAGATTTGGCAAATGTATGTCAAGACGGTGTTTCTCAATGACCATCTTGAGGAAGACATCTATATGATGCAGCCAGACAGTTTTGTAGCTAAAAACCAAGAGCAAAGAGTTTGCAAGCAGCAAAGTCTATTTATGGACTGAAGCAGGCATCCCGGAGCTGGAATATCCGTTTCGACCAGGCAATCAAGTCATTTGGTTTTTATCAGAATCTGGATGAGTCATGTGTGTACATGAAAAGTGAAGGAGGCAGGGTAGTTTTTCTGGTACTATATGTCGATGACATCCTTTTCCTCGGGCGAGACATAGGAATGTTGGCAACGGTAAAAGTTTGGTTGGCTAAGACTTTTGATATGAAGGATTGGGAGAAGCTAGCTACATCCTAGAGATCAAACTTCATTGAGACCGGAAAAATAGGATGATTGGCTTAACCTAAGCTGTGTACATAGATAAGGTTCTGGTACGATTTACTATGCAAGACTCCAAAAAGGGTATCACACTTTTTAGGTATGAAGTGCCCCTTTCTAAGGATCAGTGTCCCAAGACACTTAAGGAAAAGGAGCAGATGAGGTCGATATCATACGATTTGGCTGTTGGTGGCCTCATATATCCTATTTATGTACTAGACCGGACATCTGTCATGCATGGGCCTGGTCAGCAAATATCAGTCTAACCCAGGTTCTGACCATTTGATTGATGTAAACTGTATTCTCAAATGCTTGAAAAGGACTAGAGAGTTCATGTTGATTTATGGCAGTGATGAGCTGATTCCAGTCGGATACACAAATTCTAACTTCATGTCAGACAAGGATTCTAGGAAGTCCACCTCTGGTTATGTATTTATGCTTGGCGGCGGAGCTATCAGCTAGAGGAGTATCAAACAGGAATGTACCGCTAATTCCACATCGAAGGTAGAATATGTAGCGGCTTGTGAAGCGGCTAAGGAAGAAAAATGGCTTAAAAGATTCCTTCTAGAATTTAGAGTGGTACCTTTGGCACAACAACCGCTCACCGTTTACTGTTACAGGAGTGGGGTAATCGCTCAGTCCAAGGAACCCAGGAGCCATAAGAGCCAAAAGCATGTATAGAGGAAGTATCACTTAGTCAGAGAGATTATACAGAGAGGTGATATTGCAATCACCAAGATAGCCTCTGCGAACAATCTGGCAGATCCCTTTACTAAACCTTTAACCACCAAAGTCTTTGAGCAGCATTTAGACGGGATGGGTATGAGATGTAACCCTGACTGGCATTGAGACCAACTGGGAGATTGTTAGATTATATGGTCTCAATCCATCAGATTATATAATAAATTGATTTATTTCTTTATTTATCAATATAATCATGCTTTCATTTCATGTGATGAATGGTGTTTTATTACTTAATGCACATAACCAATACGAATGACATGTTGGTTCATGAGATAAATCGGAGTCCACAAGTGTATTAGATGTGATACATGTGTGTGGATGAGATCCACATACGGGACACATATGTCACTAATCTTATACTTAAATATCTTCACAACCAATGATGAGATTGGGCATCTTATCTGACAAGGTTGCAGCAATTTGAAAACTATGAGATAGAATGATTTGTCTCGTTCATCAAAATGTAAGATTTTGGATTATTGTGCTGGTACATTAGATATATTGAAGGACCATGAGAGGCACCTTATGAAATATTGTCTTTACTTTAAGGTCTGTTCTCATAATTCTCTAGCAATAGGCCCTCAATCCTGAGACATTTGGAGTTATTTGCAATTAACTGTGGGCCTGAATTACACATGAGATGTGGGGTCGCAGTGTCCTAGCTAGAGCCAGCTTTCTATAGAATTCCTAGTGGTCCCCACGTTAGCCCAAGTTATTAGATAGTTACAATTCTACTTGAACTCTAAAAGGAAGGAATTAAAAAGTTACTATTTCTATTTGAAGTGAGACTTCTAATAGTGGTAAAAGTAAGTTAATAATTATTATGGAAGTAAGACTTCTATTTTAATTGGAAAAGAAGAGGCTGGTTTGAGCTATAAATAGGGGAGCAAAGGGGCTGGACGTCCACCCCTTGGAATTCACGTCCAGCCCCCTTCAAGTGTATGTTGTTGCACACGTCCCTCTCTCCTCTCTTTCTTCTAGTTTCTCTTCTGGTTTCCTTAGAGCTTCTAGTTGTTTTCTTTAGGAGATCCCACCCATCTCCTTTAGAGAATAGATCTAATACGGGATAAGCGTGGAAGACTAAGAGGTCTTGAAGATCCTAATTAGCTATCAAGAAAGAATTTTTTCATCTAGCAAGCCTTCTCCTCCATTAGGGCACAACCGAGCTCCCAAGGTATAATCTACTTCTCTATATGCTGTGGATTGTTCGTGGTTGTATGGTGATGCTATATTCTATCTTAGAGATAGTTTTCTACTAATTATGATTGATGAGATTGAGGATTTGGATCCCGAATGTAGTTTATGGCCTTATGGGTATTTGATCCCTAAGTCAAGTGGGTCAAAAGGTTTGACAACCTATCCATGAGGCCCACCTATTTCCAACACATATGCCTCTTCTGGCATTAACTCAATGCCCGCGTCCACCAAGGACTTGCCAACACAACGGCCACCATGGCTCAAATCCATAAATTATCCGAACACCAAGTCCAACATCCACATATAGGACCCGGTGTACAACATTTCATTACCATGCTGACCTTTCTAAACATGTCATAACATTACAATAATCAGAATTCAATTAAATATTCATAACCTGCACAAATCAATAGTGTGGACGAGCCCCTTACACAATTTACATGTCGCTGCCCCACTTCTAGTCATGACCGGTAGTGATAAGTGTAGGGTGGCCCACTTAATTATAAATAGGACAGTACACAATATCAACAAATATAACAGTCCATAAAATTATAATAATCCTCATAAAACCTCAACTAATCTAAAGCATAAGGATAAATTGTAGTGGTACCCAAAGTCCAAGGCTTTCTCCAATTACAAACTCCTTTCAGACTTCTACTACATACACAGAGACATAAAGAAAATAGTAAATCATGCCTGAAACATCTTTGGCTGAGATGCTATGGGTCCCACTGACCTAAGGTTTGATCAGGTCTACTCCCTAGGGTCGTCCAGGGCCCCACATGAATACACATGGTTCAGATTTAACATTGATTATTCCTTCTGGGCCCCACAATCCTATTAATAAAGAAAAACCCAAAGATAAGCCCTTGTGCCACTTGAAGTTGAGTTTATTGGATGGTGGGGGTGTATAGGGCCTACTCAACATGGGACACCACCAAACAGGTCATCCCTGGGCCCCTTTAAGATGTGGGGTACTGATCAATGATCAGGTGGGCCCAGTGGTCCCACAACCACTACCGACCAAATCTGAATTTTCTTCCTCATCGACGCATTTGTAATCTGAAAAACATGGATGGTGGCCCAAATGGGGCCAAATCTTTGTGATTCTAGCATCATCATGGTCGCACATGAGTCCACGTAAGGATCCATGGACTAGATTTTCTATCTAATGGGCCATGTGGTCCTACAATCCCAAAGTGTCCATTCCATTGTTGACGTCCAGGTCTATTTCCATGAAATCCAAATCTGATGTTCATAACACTTGGAGATTCAAAAGAAAACAACACCTAGTAATCATCTACCTATGATAAATAAGATTTATATGATATCCATGACTCAAAATACAGTATGTATCTAATCCTTGAACACAATAGCCTTGCACAATAGTTAAGGCATATTATCAATCATCCGGTTATAACATCTAGGGTATTTAGGAAAATCCACTCACCTTCGATGGACGACCGTTGCGTTCGCGATGTGAGGGCTCGAGTATGACATCCGCTAATTGTCCCTCCACTATTTGCCTTTTTTTTCTCCTGAAGTCCAGCCAACAAGACCCTCTCTTAGATTTTCTCTCAAAGGAAAAGAAGAAGGTTGAATGTCACTACTAGGGTCGATGGTTTGCTTATATAAATGCACAATGGGTGAAGGTAGAGTCCTTCACAAACAAAACTTAAAGTTCTGCTCAAATATATCTTACTGTTGACACCAAAAATGCCACTTTGCCTCTTCAACATCTAGAAGCTACATGAAGCCGCATTCTACCACAAATAGACAATGTTACTTCAAGCATCAAATCTTATCAGAATCAAACAAAAACATCAAGATTCTTCAAAACAGCCAAAAGAAAAGTACACATGAAGTTTCAGGCCATTTCAACATTATTTAGCCTAACTTCACTCTACCAGCAGCTGAACAGGAGTCCCCGTCGGCGACAATGTCGAAGACATCAGATCTTCGATCAGAGCCTATGGATGGTCTCAAAATAGCTCTAAAAGGCTCAATGACAAGTTTCAAGTCAAACCGACAATGTTTGACCCCACATCAACTTTTGAACAACAAAATCAAGCCTCTCAGTGGCGAGAGCCTCTGAGATCATCACTCATCAAATTGAGCACATGGGTGACTTCAAAAGGCTCCCAAAAGGCTACATGTCAAATTTCAGGTCATTTCGACTACATCTGACTGGACTTTGACTCTTAGAAGCCAAATTAGGCCTCACGTTGGCAAAGCTACCCAGGACCATGATTTCCAAATCGGAGCAAATGGATTGTCTCAAAATAACTCCAATAGGCTCCCTGTCAAATATCAGGTCAATCAGACATCGGTTGACTGCACATCAAAGCATGGCATCTCCTTCGCAATAAAATCAAGTCTACCGGCGACAAGACCCCACACGGCTTCAAAACCCAAACAAAAGCCTATGGTTGGTCTTATTTATTGCTCAGAAGGCTACATCTTAAATTTCAGGTCATTCCGACATCGTTTGACCTAGTGATGGAACGCGCTTCGAATGCCGTGGGTGCTACCGGGGTCAGCGGACGTGGGAGTCCGTCGGGTCCCGCCCTTTCGCGCCCGGGGGGCATGAAGCGTGCATCAACATTTCTTGGCCAGATTTTCTATTTTACTTGGAATTGCAAGTGGTAATCCGGAGATCAACCTTCGCAAGTAAAAATGAAATCAACTTCTTTCAAGTTTTCCATTGCACAAATATTTAAGAAAAGAGACATTTTCTTGGCTTGCCGTGAAAGGCGGTTTTGTTTGGTATTTATAGCCGATTTTGGCGATTATAGCCGATTTACAATTCTCATCAATAATGAAAGACAAGAGTTGTGATTTTTGTCTCTTTTAGAAAAATACAAACTACAATGAAAAGCAAGAAAAGGAGGATCTAACTTCTCAGGAGATTGTGGGGGACTTGTTCAGATTGACGGTCGCAAGCCATGTATGGGCTTCGCCATCATCCATGCAGATGAGAACAGAGGATGCTCTTGATTCGCTTGGCTTGGCTATAACCTCAGATTTTTAGAGGACAAAGACCAAGAGAAGGTCCTATGTCCAATAAAAAGCTAAGTAGACGGGCTGAAAAGCCACGTCTAAGCCATTGGAGGCAGCGGGAGAAGGCAAGGACCTTGGGGGGGGGGGAACCCCCCAAGGGACTTTTGTCACCTTGTAGTGGTGGCCGGTGCAGAACTTCAGCAGAGTTTTTCTCTCTTTTTCTTTCTCTCAGATTTCTGGATCTGTGGTGCTTTGGAAGTGATCTTCGATTGATCGATCCGGATTTCAATGGAATGCTTTCCTATTTATAGGCTTTTGATAGCCATTTAGGAGAGTTTATGGGCTTTAATGGCTTTAATGGGAGGAGTTACAAGATTTATTTCTTGATTTTGTAACTCCTTTTTCCTTGAATCTGATTGGCCGATGGAGATTAAGGGCTTTTAATCACCTTAATTACCATAATGGGAGGAGTTTCATGGGTTAAATGCCATGAATCAATTGACTTGTAACTCCCAAATGCTTGCTTCTGATTGGGCCGTCCAAAGAAATGAATTAATGACTGCAATAAAGCTAGTCAATTAACCACATTAATTGGTCGCCGAGCAGTCGAAGAGTCGCGGGCCGTGCCGTGTCTTCTGGAATTCTTCTGGCGATGATCATCGATGGATCTTCATGCTGATCGACATCGGATGAACATGTAACTTCAGACAGTGATAGCTAAGAGCGGGCCGGTGACATCTGTCCTGTCGATTTTTCGATCGATTGGGCGGAAAGTACACTTTTTTGGTCGACCGGTTGGCGATCAATGTTGATTTTGATACTTTTGGACGTTGACCCGTGATTTTGACGGATGTCGGAGGACATGAGTCAATTTCAAGCACTAAAAATCACATTTTCAGGAAACCACAGGGGCCAAAGTGCGCGAAACGCGAAAAAGGACGGAAAAACGGGTCACCGGCGAAAAATCCGGTGACCCGGACTTCCATGGTCGCCGGCAACCATGGGCCGGCGTCGCCGGCGACCCTGGGCCATGGTCGCGGGCTGCGACCCTGGGGGTTTTTCCCCTGTTTTTGGTCTGTTTTGTGGTCTTTTTCGTCGCCGTTTTCTTTTGTATTTTTCCTGACATTTCTTCTCATTTATTGGCTTGATTTCCCTGTAGAAAACCTGATGAGAATCCTTGCATTTTTAATGTGCAAAGTTTCCAATTTTCCGGGAAAGCCGAAGACTTTGTCGCGTAGAGCTGCTGATTTTCCGCAGCTGAAACTTGGTCAAACGATGTCGGAATGACCTGAAATTTGAGGTGAAGCCTTTTGGAAGCATGTTGAAGCCACTCATGCACTTGGTTTGATGAGCGAAGGCTTCGGTGGTTCCCGCCGCCGGGAGGCTTGATTTTGCTGCTCGAGCATTGATGGAGGGTCAAACGTTGTCGGTTTGACTTGAAATTTGGCATTGAGCCCTTTTGAGACATGCTGGAGTCATCCGTAGGCTCTGATCGAAGTTTTGACGTCTCCGATGATGTCGCCGCTGGGAGCGCCATTTTAGCTGTCGGAGAAGCGAAGTTAGGCCAAATGATTCTGAAATGGCCCGAAACTTCATGTGTACTCTTCTCTTGGCTATCTTGAAGGATCTTGCAGTTTTTGTTTGATTCTGACAAGATTTGATTTTTTGGAGAAATTGCATTGTCTATTTATGGCAGGTTGCGACTTCATGCAGCTTTCTTGATGTTGAAGAGGCAAAGTGACATTTTTGGTGTCAACAAATGCCCCCTCGAGGTACAGCGACGAGTTGCTTGACTTTTGTAGTCGATGTGCCTCGAAGAGATTTTTGAAGGAGAGGTTGTGTCTTGACCAAGAGTCTTTGAGCAATCTTTCCTTTGGTAGAGTAGCCTTCGAGCTTCCAGGGGAATTTTATGGTAAATGAAAGGAATCAAGTACCATCTCGAGGCAAAGTTTTGAAGATGACATCAGGGATGTAGATTTGAGCTTTTGTTTTTGACCTTGTGACCTAACAAGCTGTATGTGGCAGGTTAGGGGGGTCGGGTTTTGGTTTTGACCTTGTGACCCAACAAGCTGTATGTGGCAAGTTGGGGGATCATGATTTGGTTTTTGGTTTTGGTCTTGTGACCTAACAAGCTGTATGTGGCAAGTTAGGGGACCAGGATTTGGTTTTTGGTCACTCTTTGGGACTGTGTGGGTCCATTGGAGTGGTTTGGATTTTTTTGTGGAATGTCAATTTCAAGATTTTGGCTCAATTTGGTTTATGAGGCTGGATGGTTTGATTTTTGGAAGCTCATGGGGCTTGAAAATTTTTTTGTATGGTTCAATCAACTCAAAAGAGGCATGGAACCATTTTTGTATGCTCTTGGTAAGAGGGATTTTTTTTCTGACTAAAAGCCCATTTTTTTTTTTTTTTATAGTGCCTAGGTGGTCAAACCTGGCTCATATGGGCTAGCCCATGGGACCTTAAGCTTTTTAGGATGGCTTAGAAGATCTCATGTGGGGCCATTTTTGTAAAGAATATCTAAAGATATCTCATTTGGATAGAGAATATCTAAAAATATCTTTATGGGAGAGAATCTCTCATATTCCCTTAATTTGGGAGAGAATATCTCAAGGTATCTTTCTTTTTGGGAAAGAATCTCCAATCTCCTATTTTGTTGGAGAGAATCTCTCATTGATTGATTTCGGGAGAAAATCTCTCAAAGACATCTTTCTTTTTGGGAAAGAATCTTTCTAATTCCTTCTCTTTTGGTAAGGTTACTAATTAGTAGCACTTACCTTTCTTTTTTTTTGTTCCCTTATTTGATTTGCTCTCTTCTATAAAAGCAAGGAGGAGGCTAGATCTCTTGCCCTTATTGCTTTCTTTTGCAACAATCTCAAGAGAGCTCCAAGACCAAGAGTTCTTCTTCTTCAAGGATCTTCAAGCTTTTTTCTTCTTCTTCTCCATCAATGGCTTTGGCTTCAAGTAAGTTTTCTCTCGTTTTCTTTCAAGAAAACTCCATGTAGAGAATAGGATGGAAAAAAAGTGTCTCTTCTCTTTTTTTTTTCTTTTTTCTTTTCTTTCTATTCTTCTTCTCTTTTTTTTTCTTTTCCACGTGATTTCTTTTTTTTTTTTTCCCGTGTGTCTCTTTTCTCTCTTTTTTGTTTTTTTTTTTTTTTGTGGGCCGTACGGACAGATCCGTACGGATCTGGTCCGTACGGCCACGTGGCCTGTGGGCCACGGCCTGATGGGCCTAATATGTTTTTTTTTTTTTTTTTTTTGAGAAAGTTTCTTTTTTTTTTTCTTTTCTTTCTCCTTTTTTTTTTTGAGAAAGTTTCTTTTTTTTTTTTTGTGCTCATCATGATAATGCGTTTTTTTATGCAAATCTAGATGTTCATGCATGTACTTTTTGTAGATTGAGCATGATAGTATACCTGAAAATCTTTGCAAATTTGGGAATTTGGAGCTCGCAGCGATGTTGAGCCCTTCTTGATTTTACGGAGATTTTGAGGTTTCGAAAGTTTGGAGTTTCGGAGCTCGCAGCGATGTTGAGCCCACCTTCAAAACTTTCTATTTCTTTCGGGGTATTTCCCTTTTCTTCGGAATTGCCCCGGAACCATGCCAAAATTTCGCCAGATTTGCTTTTAGCGAAATTCTGTCATTTTGATGATGATCTTTTTCTTTTCCAACCTTTGCAGGTGGTTCCTCCAGAACGAACAAGGGTAAAGAGCCTGCTACAAGCGTACCTCGTCGATCCGCCAGATCTTCTAATGTGGCCTTTCAGCAGGCCTGGGAGAAGGTCCAGTTTGTTGAGAAGAACTTGGAAGAGTGCGATTCCCTCAATCGCGATGAGATGAGACAGCAATTGATCGCTCTCAAGAATGAGGAATTCTATAAGATCATGGTAAGCAACCGTCCTTGGGTTATGGACGATCTGAGGGTTTTACCCAAGCCTACCTTCTTCTTTGGAGATGCAGTCCCTGACGACTTGACATACCAAAGGAGATGTTTTCAGTTTTCTTACACAGTAGATGGTGAGGAGAGAACTATTTCTACCCGGTCGTCTTTTGATCGGACCATCTCGATCCTGAGCCTTTCTTCCACATGCCCTAAGAGGGAAGATCCTCCGAGCTGGGTGAAGAAGACCAATGTGATCAAGACCGGGGTTTTTGTTGGCGGTCCCTCCGGATATGCGGAGAAGTCGCCTGCCCAAATGGACATGTTGATGCCAGCCAGCGGCTACCAGGGCTTTGATTATCCGTCGGTCGATTTGGGACCGGTGGGCCTTGGCGTTTTCAGCGGTGACGGCAGCAATTGGGTGAAGCCTTTTCGACTTCGTGGCCGTTTCAGTGTTGACTCCGATTGGAAGTCGTGGACTGATCGCGTCCTGCTGATTGGTGGCACCATTTTGAAGGAAGCCGGGATTTTTGACGCGGTCCGTGCTTTTAGGGAGACCGTGGCTTTTTCCGACGAGGCCTTCATGGCCATGTTGGAATCATTTCTCCCACAAACCAATACCTTCGTTGTAACGAATGGTGAGATTGGTTTTTCCTTGAAGGAGTTGAGCGCCATCACCGGATTGCCCATCCTTGGCAAACTCTACGAGGAGTTCATGCCGATTGACAGCGTCCTTGAGGAGCAGTCAGAGGAGTTCAGGCTCCTATACTTTCAGCTCGTCACCTTCTATGATTTTTTGAAGGAGGGTTCGAAAGTCAGGTCCAGCAGTTGGAAGAGTTATGGCTCTTCATTCTTCAACTTCTTTGACAGCAAAGAGTCTTCTGATAGCATGACCCGGGAAGACATGAAGAAGACTTCGGCCATGCAGGAAGAGTTGAAGGGTTTCTTCGCGAGCACAGATGCCATTTGTTCTGACATTGCACTGCGGAGAGATCTTGCTTTTTACCTCACTTATTGGCTAGGTGAGGCTGTGTTTACTGGTGGAGATGGGACGCACATCAGGCCGCATTGTATTTTTCCGGCTTGTCAGATGGCGTTTGGAGAGCGGCTTGCTTTGGTGCCTGCTCTTTACTCCTACTTGTGTACCGAACTGCAGGCTGCTGCTTTTTTGGTTCGGCTTGGGCTCCCTATGAATAGGGTATTTTCAGCCCATATCTTTTATTCGTGGTTTGTATACCACTGTCCTGGCTTCCACCAGCTGGGTGCTGCACAGGATGATGATCCTCTGATGATTCGATTGGCTAAGGGAAAAGCCGTATCCGAATCACTTTTGTTTGCCCGCATGAGGATCCGACGGTTCAGGGACGTCGAGATGGGGCAGTCTTCAGTGAAGCTTTCTCCGGAGTTGCGGAAGAAGGCTTTTGATTTTGGTGCCTCCCGAGACTCTACTAGAGCAGGGTCGGGAAGGCATTACCCTTTGACCAATGCAGAGAAGGAGTGGCTTTTCAGCATACGAGTCGGCACGATGGTGTACCGCAGACATCTTTTCGTCGACATCCAGCCGTATGTACCTTCTCGCTTTGCGCTTCAGTTGGGCTTCTCTCAAGGCGTTGTTGGAGCGCCTTCGAGTATGGTGAAGCGTTTTGGGGGTTTGCAGGATGGCAGAAATGCATGGGCTTTTTATAGTGCTGAAGACACTACTGCCACGATCTCTTATCCTGAACTGTCGACTTTCCGAACTGCCGGCTTCACGAAGTGGTTCGCGGAGAGCTTTTTGGCATATCGGGGGCTTTCCAAGAAGGAGCTTGATGTAAAGCTGTCTTCAGGGAAAGGTACTGGAAAGTCGGATGGCGTCCGGCGAGAGGAAGTTTGGGCCTTCCTTTCTTGAGAGAAGCACAAGATAGGCTTTCTCGGTGACCAGGGCGTCATTGGTTCTGAAGCTGTTCGGGAAGTACCTGATGAGGCTTTGGAGCAGCTAGAACAGGAGGAAGCTGAGCTCGACGGTTGGATGCAAGTGAGGAGCCAAGTGAGAAACCTGACTCTGATAGTGGGGCGGGTTCTTCTAGGAAGCGAACCCGTAGAGGTAAGAAGAGGAGGAGTCATCATCACAGCGAGGGGCCACATGAGGACTCTCCTGACATGGAAATCCCTCTTACCATCAACGAGGAGGTGCCAGAGGCTGTCGACGAGCCTCCAGAGAAGAGGAGTCGTGGGGAAGAGACCATTGGTGAAGGTATGATTCTTCCTTTTTCTTTTTCTACTTCTTTCATGGGGCTTTCCATGTTCTGATTTGTTTTCTCACCCTGCTGCTGCTTTTTTTTTTTTTTAGCAGAGGATGAAGACTTGCCGATGCCTGAGGTTTCGACCGATGAGGCGGTGATGGAGCCGGTTATGGCATCTGAAGAAGAACCGAGGGACTTTGGAATGATTCCAGAATCTCCAATTGGTATAACTTCTTTCGCTTTTTTTTTTTTTTTGCCTGCGACTTGATTTGCTAACATTTCTCTTGTCAGTTGACTTGCCACAGGATTCCGATGACTTTGAACCATCAATGGACGTAAATGTTGATGATGCTTCTGATGAGTTCATGGAGGAAGAGAGTGTTCCGCCAGTCGTCGAAGAAGGTACTTTGTAGTGATGACCCTGATGATTTTTTTTAACAGGATCATATTCATACCTTTTTGTGTTTCATTTGCAGGTTTTGAAGTGACAGAAGAGAGTCCATCGCCTTCTTCAGAACCAGAGCAAGGGATGCCAGAGGTCGATCCGGAGGTAGAGACTCCTACAACCAGTTCTGACTCGATAGAGGAGATACCTCATGCTGAGATTCCTTCTCCAGTGGCTCCAAGTGGAAAGAGTTCTTTTGTTACTCTTCCAATGGGACCTGACATGAGCAGCCGATCAACGGAGAAGGGTGAATCTTCATCCAGTTCGTTTCTTCAATTTGCGAAGAAGGTGCTGGCTCGGGTTTTGAGTTCTTGGATCGAGACTCTCTTTTCTGGACACCTGGATGCCGGATTTGGCATGATCCCACATGTACAGGAGATTCTCACTGATACCGAAGAGGTTGGTCTGGATGTCACAGGCGCCAGGGCGATCGTTGATAGGATCATTGCACTGGGTGACAAGTGGTTTGAGACCATGGATTTCCCTGACGACCAATTCTTCAAGGAGATGTTCTTGGACCCTGCTGATAAGGCTAAGTCTGACCTGAATGAGGCTACACAGAGCAGGAAGCAGGTAGTCCGAGAGAAGAATAAGGAAGAGCTAGTCATCCTTGGATTAAAGCGCGACCTTGACATCCTTGATGGAGAGGTCGAAATGGCCAGGAAGCATCTCGAGCATTTGAAGGCACAAGTTGATGCTAAGTGGACTGCTATAACAGAGGCTCGTGACAAGGAGAGTACTCTGATTCGCAGGGTTGCAGATGCCGGTCAAGTTCACGAGAGGAGGACTCTAGAAAACGAAAAATGGCAAACTGCTGGGGAAGAGCTTCCCGGTGTTAAAGAAGGGTTACGGCATTCGCCAGCATCTCATGGCAAGTTCCTGAAGAAGCGTGCCTTGGAAACTCTGACGGCTGATGCCAAAAGTTTGCTTGAGGAGCTGAAGCTTTGGCTGGAGACCATTTTTGGCTGAGCTCCTGATTTTTTGTAGCAGAAACTATTCTTCTTATTTATTTTTTTTGGTACCACATGTATTTTTTGGTACTTCTTTTTTTGTAGTGCTTGTGAACATTTTCTTTTTTTTTTTTTTTGGTACCACATGTATTTTTTTGGTACTTTTCTTTTTTTGTAGTGCTTGTGAACACTTTCCTTTTTTTTGCTTTGGTACCACATGTATTTTTTTGGTACCTTTTTTTTTTTCTTTTTTTGTGTTCCCTACGCTCACTCAAATCTTTTTGTGATGAAAGCAATTGCTAAATGGGATTTGATCAAAAGCTTTGTCATTTTGTGAAAATCTTTTGTCAAATAATTGTTTTGGCATGGGAGCCTGATTTTGGTTGTGGCGTGAAAGCCGATTTTGAGATGGCATGGAAGCCGAAATTTTATGGTGTAAAAGCCAAAATTTGGGTTGGCATGGAAGCCGAAATTTTATGGCGTAAAAGCCAAAATTTAGGTTGGCACGGAAGCCGGATTTTTGTGGCATTTACAGCCAGTTTGGTGGCATTGATAGCCAATTTGTGGCATTGATAGCCGGTTTGGTGGCATTGATAGCCAATTTGTGGCATTTATAGCCGGTTTTGACATGAGAGTCAGGTTTTTTTTTGTGTGGCATTTGTAACCGAGTTTTTTGAAAACCAAGTTTTGTTTTGTTGGCATGAAAGCCGATTTTGGCGTTTATAGCCTGAAATTTTGTTTTGGCATTTATAGCCGGATTTTGGCATTTATAGCCGAGTTTTGGTTTTCAAAATGCAGGTATCGACAAAATGTCGCCTCCCCGCTGAATGGTCTTACAAGTATCGATGGAATGTCGCTTCCTTGCTCATTCGGTTTTGCGAGTATTGATGGAATGTCACTTCCTCGCGGGTTAGGTTTTGCAAGTATCGATGGAATGTCGCTTCCTCGCGAATTGGGGTACAAATATCGACTAAGCGTCGCTTCCCTGCTTTTCCCAAAACTTTTGGTTTTGTGGGTACTGACTTGATGTCGTTTCTCCGCGATTTTTGAAATTTGAGGTTTTCTCGAACCATTTGTAATTTTGGTTGTGGATAGCAACTGGTATGTTGCATCTCCACGATTTTTGAAATTGGGTTGTGGATATCAACTGGTTTGTTGCTTCTCCACGATTTTTGAAATTTGGTTTGTGGATATCAACTGAAATGTTGCTTCTCCACGATTTTTGAAATTTGGGTTATGGATATCAACTGAAATGTTGCGTCTCCATGATTTTTAGAGGTTTTGGAAGTATCGAATGGGGTTCGCATCCTTCCGATTTTTGAGTTTTACGAGTATCGACTAAGTGTCACTTCCCCGCGGTTTTTTTGAAAAACCATTTTTTTTGTTTAAAGACACGAGGGTCGTAAATTTTGACCTAAAACCATTTGGCGGTAAAAGGTAAGGTGGACTAGGGTGGAAATCCCTAAATCCGGATTTTTGTTTCAAACCATGAATTTTGGTTCAAGGATCGAAAGTTTTGGTCAAGTCAGGGAGAGGCTCCTAAACTTGGATTTTTTTTTTGTTTTTGAACAATGAAACGATAAAAGTAAGCATTGTTTTTTAATCTCTAGAAATTTTGACATTTGATATGAAAATTCTAAAGAGAGTGGGTTTGACGAGCGAGTACCTGAGAACAGGTTTTGGCCATACAGGCATTGCTCTTACCCAGTTGGGTAAGTCTTCAAGGGTAGTACCGCTTCAAGAACTTGCCGTTGATAGGCAGCATACATCTGTCGCCTTCCATGTTTAGGAGGGCATATGCGCCGTTGGAGAAGACTTTGTCGATGATGTAGGGTCCCTCCCATTTTGGTTCAAATTTGCCTTTGGATTTGTGTGCGAAGACCATTGGTCTTTTTACCGCAAGAACCAAGTCACCCTTTTTGTAGGCGCGTTGCCGGACCCTTTTGTCAAAAGATCCTGCCATGCGTGCTTGGTAAAGTTCAATGCGTTGTCGAGCTTCGAGCCGTCTCTCGTCGAGATTGTCCAGCTCATGGAGTCGCAATTTGACATTGCTTTCTTGAGTCATGTCATTTTGTAGAGATACCCTCAGAGAAGGAATTTGTACCTCTAGGGGCACGACAGCTTCGCATCCATAAACCAAGGAGAATGGTGTGCTATGGGTTGGTCCTCGAACGGTGGTTCGATAGGCCCACAAAGCTTCAGACAGTTTATCGCTCCAGTCTCTTTTGTGACTAGAGACCATTTTCTTGAGGATTTTGCAGAGTGTCTTGTTGAAGGCTTCTGCTAATCCGTTTGCTGCCGGATTGTATGGAGTCGAAGGACAGCTTTGAATTTTGTATTTGTCGCAGAACCTGTAGAATCGATGATCCCGGAATTATGGTCCGTTATCATGGACGAATCTTTTAGGTATGCCGAAACGACAAATGATGTTGGTGCGTAGGAATTGAAGGACTGATGATGTCTTCATTTCGTTGAACGCAAATGCTTCTGACCACTTGGAAAAATAATCCGTTGCGGCGAAGATGAAGCGATGACCTTTGCTTGAAGGGGGAGAGATAGGACCTATGATGTCCATGCCCCATGCTTCAAAAGGCCATGAGATTGCTGTAGGATGCAGCCATTCTGGAGGCATGTGAATGTAGTCTCCGTGAACTTGGCATAGCTGGCAACGTTTGGCAAATTGCATTGCGTCGGGTACCATGGTAGGACAGTAGTAACCCAACCTTTTGATTTGGTCGTAGAGCTTAGGACCAGCCTGATGAGCTCCACAAAGACCAGCGTGAACTTCTTTGAGTGTTTCTTCGGCCTCTTGTTGTGATAAGCAGCGTAGAAGTACTCCGTTGAAGGATTTCCTGTAGAGGATTTTTGAAGGAATATCCAAATGAAAGTTTGGGGCTCGCCTTTGAATGCTTACCCGTTCTTTTGGATCTTCAGGTAGGATTCCGAACATAGTGTAATCAATGAACGGATCCCTCCAGTCGCCGATTGAAGTTTGAAGGATAGAGATCCGACTTCCAACCACTTGGTGGCATTCAGCAACTGCTTGGTGTGTGTTAAGAGGAGGGAGGATCTTTCTCTCACACACTGTAATTTGCATGCTTTCCCTTTCCTGGATCGCCATTGATGCGGCAAGTCCGGCCAGGGTATCTGCACGGATGTTTTCACCTCTACGAATGTGGGTGATGTTGCAGATGTCAAACTTTTGCAGAAGCGATTGTGCCTTATTGTAGTAAGGCAGCAGATCAGGCTTCCTGACTTTATATTTCTGATTCATTTGGTTGACGATCAGTTGAGAGTCTCCAAAGACTTCCAGCATGGTGATACCGGATTCGATGGCGAGTTCCAATCCTAGGATCAGAGCTTGGTATTCGGCTGCATTGTTTGTGCATGGTTCCAATAGCGAGAAAGCGTGTGGAATCATGTATTTGTCGGGGCTAACAAAGAGGATGCCAACTCCTGAGATCAGCTTTCTGTTTTCATTTGTCCTGGTTGCACCGTCAAAGTACATGTCCCAGGAGGTATTTGGCGAGAAGGTCTCCACGTTGTAGACGGGTTCGTCTGGGAGATCATCTCTGAGTGGAGAATCTTTAGGCAATGGATGCTCTGCGAGAAAGTCTGCTAGAGCTTGGTCTTTGATTGCTTTTTGTGGTACATACCTAATATCAAATTGTGACAAGAGGATGGACCATTTTTCCAGTCGGGCATTGAGAGAACCGGCCTTTGTGACAAGGACCTTCAAGAGGTTGATCCTCGAGACCAGGTAGAATGTGTTGGAAAGCAGATAGTGACGTAGCTTTTGTACGGCGAACATCACTGCAAGGCATTCCTTTTCGACTAGAGAGTAGCGATGCTCTGCACCTACTAGCATGCGGCTGAGGTAGTATAGAGCAGCTTCTTTTCTTTCATCATTTTCTTGTGCAAGCAGAGCACCCAGAGAATGATCAAGGGCTCTTGTGTACAAGATGAATGGTTTCCCAGTGGTAGGAGCAGCTAACACTGGAGGTTTGGTTAGGTATGACTTGATATCTTGAAATGCGGCTTCACAGTCAGCATCCCAGACAAAGTTTACACCCTTTTTCATCAATCGAGAGAATGGACGACACTTCCCCGAAAGGTTGGAGATGAACTGTCTGATGTAGGCCAATCTCCCTTGAAGCCCTTTTAGTTCCCTTAAGGTTCTTGGAGGGGGCATTTCTAGAATAGCCTTGACTTTTATGGGGTCAAGTTCTATTCCAGCTTTCCGAACAAGGAATCCGAGAAACTTACCTGACGAGACGCCGAAGAAGCATTTTAGAGGATTCATCCACAGTTTGTGTTTGCGGAGTCGGAGGAAGACTTCCCGAAGATCTTTGAGATGGTCTTCTTTTCTTCTGCTTTTGACGGCGAGGTCATCAACGTAACATTCGACTGTCTTGTGCTGCATATCTTGGAATATTTTCATCATAGCCCTCTGATATGTGGCACCAGCATTTTTCAGACCAAATGGCATGACAGTGTAGCAATACATGCCAAATGGAGTCCGAAATGAAGTGTGTTTTTCATCCTCGGGATGCATCTTTATCTGATTGTAACCAGAGAAGCCATCCATGAATGTCATTCGCTCGAATCCGCAGGTATTGTCAATCATCACCTCCGGTATGGGGAGTGGGAATTCATCTTTAGGGCAAGCGCCATTCAAGTCTCTATAGTCAATACAGACTCTGATCTGCCCATTTTTCTTTGTCACGGGGACAATGTTGGCCAACCATTCTGGATGTTGTTCCTCACGGATGAAGCCGACGCTTTTGAGCTTTTGAACTTCTTGTTCGATTTTATCCATCACATCTGGACGGAATCTTCTTTGGCCTTATTTGACAGGCTTGATTTCTTCTTGAAGATTGAGTTTGTGGACTGCTACTTTGGGGTCTAAACCAGGCATTTCAGCATAGGACCATACAAAGCAATCAACGAACTCACGAAGAAAAGCGATATACTCGGGTAACTCATCATCCTTTATATTCTTGCTTATGAATATAGGACGTGGGTTATCTGGTGTTCCCAAGTCTATCTTTTCAACAGGATCTTCTGTTAGAAGGTTCGAAGGTGGCTCCTCCACAATATTTTCGGAGGCTTCCAGCTCAACAAAACCTTCTGGGATTCCAAGGGCATCTGTAGATCGAGGGTTTGTTCCTTTCCACGGGTCTTCTTGATTGGTGATCTTCTCAAGGCTTGCTATGAGATGGTCCCAATCGCCTGTTGAAACTGGGTCGAAGTAAGGTACTTCTTTTGGAGACAAGGGCTCTTCTGGGTCAGAGTAGCACAAGTCTGTATTATCGGACGATTCCTCTTTATCATCAGAGAAATCGTACCAATTGGATGAGCTTCCTAGATCTTTGTCAGGTAACTCTTTAAAGAGATATCCAGGGAGATCGATGTCTTCATGGACTTGAGATGTTGAGGCTTGGTCGGTAAAACGACTTTTAAGCTTTTGTGTCAACTGTCTCAGAGGAGTGTCGGGATCATAACCTAACCCATATGAAGACTTTTCTACATGACCGTAGAGTCTCCAATCTTCCAGCTGGCTTTTGGTCAAGGCGGGTCCCAATGGCGTGAGAATACCGCGGCCTTTTCCCAAACCGACTGGGTTCTGAGCGTCAAAGCCCATTTTCTTCATGATAGCTTGTGCCACAGGACTATATAGAGATAGTTGAGGCATACCTTCGTTTTGGAAAGGTTCAAGCAAGGAATTTGATGAAGAAGCATCCGATCTATGGAAGAAGATCAGCTTTTGCTTTGGTGATGTTGTCGGAACAACAAAGGTAGCAGACGTAGGATCTTCTACATCAGCAGGTGTCTCCGTCGGAGTGAGAGCAGGCTGAACATGCTGAGCGTCAGCTTGGCTTGACGATGCATCGTCTTCTGGCTCTGAGACCGAGTCTGTGTCTTGCATGATAGACACGAGAGAAACAAAAAATTTGCCCCCAGGCTTTTGCTTTGCCTTCTTCACTCTGGTTGTGATGACCAAAGGTTTTGAAGATTTGAGGGAGATGAGGAAGGGAGATTGACTACTCTCTTCTAATTTGCCGGAGGGTTTGTCTTCTTCCGGTGATTTTTGAAGAGCCTTGCCTTTATCTTTCTGGAGATTTTCAGCAGGGGGTGCTATTTCCTCTTCTTCTTTTTCTCCTTCATACATTTGGGAGTCTGCAAAGTGGACTTCTTTACCTTTGAAGGGTTTTCTGTCCGCAAAGACTCGATGTACCATGCCGTCGTCGCCGACGAACTTGATGCATTGATGTAGAGTTGAAGGGACAACACCATTCTCGTGTATCCAGGGGCGTCCGAGAAGGATGTTGTAGCATGAAGGGGTTTTTATTGCATACACAGTGACTTCAGAAATAAGATCACCGATCTGCAATTTGAACCTGATTTTGCTGATAGGCCTTTGAGTACTCCCATCGTATCCAAAGATAGATACAGATGTGTGGCTTAGCTTGCTGGGTGGGATGCCCAACTCTTCGAGAGTCGAAGTGGAGATGAGGTTGAGTGCAGAACCTGGGTCGACCTGAACTCTGTGTATAGGCATTTCCTTGATGTACCCTGTGAAGTACAGGGGTCGGTTGTGCCTTGCTTCGCCAAGTAGGAGGTCGTCCTTTGTGAAGGCGATGGTTGCACTGGCTGCTTTTTGCACCGAGAGGCATTCAATGCATGATCCCTCAGTTTTCTTTTCTCCCTTTGAGGAAGTTTCAGAGTTTTTGACCCGGTAGTCCATTTCAATTTGGAGGACTTGTGGGGCATGTTTGTCGACATCCCCATTCAGTTTTTGTAATTCTGAGATGAGATTATCACGAGTGCGTGGAGACATTCGTAATAAATCCAGGATGTGCAGTCATGCAGGTATGTGTTTGAAGTGCTAGATCAAATCATACTTGAATCATGCAGGTATTCTCCTGTTTCAAGGGATTCTTCCCACTCATCGGTGTAGCAGGACTCGAATCCATCATCGGTGTCGCTGGACTCGTATCCATCAATGGAGAATCCAACTACCGAGTTGCAAGAGTATGATGCCCCCTGCATGGTTTCTTTTTTGAATTGAGGTGGCATGAAATCACTGAGAGTGAAGTTTCTTACCGCCTTTGAAGTCTCTGGAAGGGACGTTTTTGTTGCCCCGAGTGAAGTGGTAGAGGAGGCCTCTGCCTTTTCATGGGCTTCTTGTTTTGGCTGGGTCTTATCTTGCCGTTTGAGCCTGAGGAGATGTTTCCTAGCCTGCCTTCGTTGTTGAGCTGTCGGCTTTGTTTTTACGATCTCCCAGTTTTCATCTTCCAGGAGATCGGGATGTACCCATATAGGTTGTCCATCTGGTGTTGGATAGGGAACCAGCTCCTCAGACGCTTGAATTTTGTTTATCACCATGAAGGAAGTAGTGATCCTCTTCTTCGGTGATTTTGATGTTTGTCCACATGACACTATGTTGACGGAGGCAGTCCCATAGTTTTTGTCAAAGGTGATGACTCCGTTTTTCCACATCTCATTGATCTTCTCTCTCACAACAAAGCATTGATTGAGAGGATGCGAGATCATCTGGTGGTATGGACAGTACCGAGGATCGTTGGTTTTGCCAACATCGCCCGATCTTTTGGGTTCAGGCAAGGTGAGCTTGCCGTTTGCCACGAGAGCCCCGAAGATTTCGTCAACATCTTCATCGAACGGGTATTTCTTTTCTACTCGCTCTTTGAAGGCATCAGAGAGTTCAGGTCTCTTACCTGCAGCTCTGTTTTCAGCTTTCTTTGGTTGCTGAGGAGCTGACTTGGTTTGCACATTGAGGACCTCTTTCTTCTTTGGTTTAGAGGTTGCAATGGCGGTTGGCTCTTTTCTTGATGACTTCTGACTGTTGAGGTCTTTAATCACAGTTTCAGCTTCCATAGAAGCTTCCAGGAGTTCTCCCAGGTTTTTTGATTTGTTGCCGATGATCATGGAGCGTATTCTGGCTCTCATGTTGTTTCGGCAGATGTCGACCAGTGACGCCTGTGGCAATACATCTGAACATTTGTATGCCATTGCTTTCCACTTGTGAATGAAGTCATAAGTTGACTAATTCTCTCCCTGTTTTAGGCTGCAGAGCTGAGCCATAGTAACAGGATGATCCTCACCTTGGAAGTGGGTCAGGAAGCGTGTCTCTAGCATAGCCCAGTTCTGAATGGAGTTCTCCGGAAGAGTGGAGTACCAATCGAAGGCCGTACCTTTTAGGGTACTTGCAAAGAGGCGGATCTTGAGTGCATCTTGATCCGTGATAGCTCCCGTCAAAATCTTGAAGTGGATGACGTGCTGTCTGGCTGATCCTTTCCCTGTATATGTTTGGAGAGTAGGATGTTTGAATTTTGTGGGGAACAGGACCGAGTCCATCCATAAAGGATATGGTGGCTTGATCCCATGCTCCTTGAGTATATCCTCTTCTTTTGCTTTGGCGAGGATACTGTCTACGTCCTTTTTGGTAAGGGCGCGTGACTCATTTTCTTCTCCATTTCCCTCGTTATTGCTATGATTCGGAGGAGGCTCATTGTTCACCTGATTTTGGACAACAAGGAGAAGGTTTTCCATCAGAGTTTCAATCCTCTGCTGGCCTTGTTCCAACTGCTGGATGCGTGTGAGCGCATCATCTTGAGGTGGATTCTGAGGTGGTGGCTCAGAACTTGTAGCCAAGACGTTCATCCCTCGGGATTCGAACGAAGAAACCGTCCTGGTGACTGAGCTGAGGCTCATTCTTTTTGATGAAGAGCTTGATGAAGGATTACTCTCCCGTCCTTGGCTGGAAGGGGCAGGAGATTCTTCGGGATGTCCTTGTGTCCTGGTGACGCTACGGGTCACCGGACGTCGGACATGGATTTTTTATGCTGACTTTTGGCGTCTTCTGGTTTTTCCAACCATATGGACGGCAGCAACTTGGTCGGGTCTTTCTTTTTCGACCCATTTGTGGGAGACTTAAAGTGTAGGAGGCTGGGTCCGTTGCTTCTCTAGTCTCTTTTGTCGATATGACGCACGGCGGCGTGCTCGACGAGCGATTTGAGCTTCGGTCAGCTCTGGCTGGGCTCTGACGATGAAGGATGTGCTCCCTCGGGCACAACAGCCGAGCCTGTCTTCTTTGTAGCTAGGCAAGGACAGGATACGGATCCGGTCCTTTTCCTGTTGCAGTGAAGCTTTGAACCTTTCGAGTTCGGCCCCTGTAGAGATGAAGGGTCGAACTGAAGGAGTGTAGGCCTTGGCAGGTGCTTGTAGAGGCCTGGTGATGCGTGATCTGATTCTGGGCTTGTGGGAGCAAGCCGGCTCATGCTGGTTTGACTTGGGAGTCAAGTTGGAGATGGGTCTCTCCTCTTTCATGTAGGCAAGAGGGTAGAACTGGTTCTCCTTGAGTGGGGCCAGGTATGCTGGCTTGGTGGAGGTTTGAGACCTTCTTTGTTTTGGGGAAGGTCTTGGAGACCAAGTCTTAGGGTAGACCTGGTTGTTTGTGGGTCGAGGCTTCGCGGGGGTGCCGCGGGCTGCGGGCTTTTGGGCACTCGCCTTTGGTGTCACGAGAGTGACACGTTGAGAGGCGATCTTCTGCTTTTTGGCAGGAGCAGCTTGTTCTTCGGGAAGTGGGAATGGTCCCAGTGTCCCGAAGACGATGGTCCGGGGAGTCGAGGTCGACCCGGAGTTCGGAGAGTTGCCGAGGGAGTTGATGCTTCGGCAGCTGACAAGGCGCTTATGAGTGCGCGCGCTTTGCTTCTGTTGAAGCATGAGTTGGTGCTTGTTTTCATCGAAGGTGATGATCAGTGAAGCTGCCATTGTTAGTTTTAAAATTTCTGAAACAAGACCACATCCATTAGTAATCACAAGAATATGATGATCATAAATGGGAATTTCTATGGTTGTCTTTTCAAATCGCTCAAGGGATATGACCCAAGCGACATGAAGAAGGCAAAAAGCCATAGATGGTGCAATTGTTCTGACAGCAAGTATGGTGAGCCCAGAATGAGCGTTCCAATGACTGCTAGAAGCAATTGTATACCTAAATTCGACTTATCAAGAAGCGGAGCTTGCTCGAGATAAGAAGAATATAAGGTAGGAGTACAAATGTGCCGGTCACAGATACAGTAGACCCTGAAAGGGCGTACTAGTACTGCTAGACACAAATGTTGGAAATCGCATCTATGAGATGGGATTCTTTGTTTTGAAAGGTCAGAAATGGATTCGTCAAAGAGAGCAGGTGGCATTCCGATTCAAATACGGGCTCAACGATTTCCGCGAGCGCCAGTACTCAGAAGGAAAGAGACCACAATTTCTCGAATCTGAATCCAAAAGTGACGAGTTTTTTTTTTTTTTGAAATGTCAAGATTGGTTCCATCAAGGAGAGCAAATGGTATTCTGATCTGAACATGGTCTCGGCGATTTCCGCGAGCGCCAGTGCTCAGAAAAGAAGAAACCAAAATTTCTCAGATCTGAAATCAAAAGTGACGAGTTTTTGGAGATTTTTTTTTTGAAATGATTTTTTTTATTTTATTATTTTTATTATTTTTATTATTTTTTTTAAAATATATTTTTATTTTTTTTTATTTATATTTTTTTTTCGAAGATTTTTTTTATTTTAAGATTTTTTTTAAAATCTTTTTATTTATTTTTTTATTTTTTTTTTATTTTTTTTTGTTTAAGATTTTTTTTTTGAAAATATTTTTTTTTTATTTTTTTTTATTTTGTTTTTTTTTTTAATTAATTTTTTCTAAGATTTAAAGACGAGAGAGTACACATAGGCCTCCTAACCCGGTCTTATGAAACCTCAATTGATAGAATTGCCCCCAGGTAAGGGTAGGTTTACTGAATGAACCCGTTTGGAGGACCCTTGCCTAGAACAGTCAAGCTGTCTCCACACTCTGGACAAGGCTTTTCTTGAATCAATCGTGATCAAAGAACGCAATTGGTTTAACCTTAGTGGTCTATGTCTTTTTATTTATTTAATAAATTTTTTTTTTTAGATCCCTGACAGACTCATCGAAGAGAAACGATGGCCCAATCCCCGATCCGAACACGGGCTCAACGATTTCCGCGAGCACACATGCCCAGAAGAGAAAGGATCAAAGTTTCTCAATTTTGAATCCAAAACGAGAAATTGATTTTTTTTTGATTTTTTTTTTTTTTGAAATCTCTAATGAACTCATCGAAGAGAAACGATGGCCCAAAACCTTAGTCGAACGGGCTCAACATTTCTGCAAGCACCAAAGAACGATAGGATAGGATCAAAGTTTCTCAATTTTGAATTCAAACTAAGAAAACTGATTTTTTTTTTGTTTTGTTTTTTTTTTTTTGAAAAGAGAAAGAGTGGAAACAAACTAAAAGAAATAGAAATTTCCAAAAAATTCCATCTCATTTTTTTAGGATGCAAAATCCAACATAGGCTACCAGCTAGAAAGTAGCCAAGGAATCCAGAAAAGAAGTATAGAGCAAAAAGTATGATATGCAAATATTTCATTTCCGAGCACCGTGTTCTCAAATGAACGAGTCCCACCGGGTGTGCCGGCTTGATGGAACACGCTCCGAATGCCGTGGGTGCTACCGGGGTCGGCGGACGTGGGAGTACGTCGGGTCCGGCCCTTTCGCGCCCGGGGGGCATGAAGCGTGCATCAACATTTCTTTTGTGCGGGTGTGCCAGATTTTCTATTTTACTTGGAATTGCAAGTGGTAATGCGGAGATCAACCTTCGCAAGTAAAAAGGAAATCAACTTCTTTCAAGTTTTCCATTGCACAAATATTTAAGAAAAGAGACATTTTCTTGGTTTGCCGTGAAAGGCGATTTTGTTTGGCATTTATAGCTGATTTTGGCTTTTATAGCCGATTTACAATTCTCATCAATAATGAAAGACAAGAGTTGTGATTTTTGTCTCTTTTAGAAAAATACAAACTACAATGAAAAGCAAGAAAAGAGGATCTAACTTCTCAGGAGATTGTGGGGGACTCGTTCAGATTGACGGTCGCAAGCCATGTATGGGCTTCGCCATCATCCATGCAGATGAGAACAGAGGATACTCTTGGTCTTTGTCCTCTAAAAATCTGAGGTTATAGCCAAGCCAAGCGAATCAAGAGCATCTTCTGTTCTCATCTACATGGATGATGGCGAAGCCCATACATGGCTTGCGACCGTCAATCTGAACGAGTCCCCCACAATCTCCTGAAAAGTTAGATCCTCCTTTTCTTGCTTTTCATTGTAGTTTGTATTTTTCTAAAAGAGACAAAAATCACAACTCTTGTCTTTCATTATTGATGAGAATTGTAAATCGGCTATAAACGCCACAAAATCGGCTATAAATGCCAAAACACCGCCTTTCACGGCAAATCAAGAAAATGTCTCTTTTCTTAAATATTTGTGCAATGGAAAACTTGAAAGAAGTTGATTTCCTTTTTACTTGCGAAGGTTGATCTCCAGATCACCACTTGCAATTCCAAGTAAAATAGAAAATCTGGCACACCCACACAAAAGAAATGTTGAAACACGCTTCAGGCCCGCCAGGGCGCGAAAGGGCCGGACCCGACGGACTCCCACGTTCCGCCGACCCCGGTAGCCGCCCCACGGCGCCTCGGAGCGCATTCCATCAGTCATTAACTTGTTATTTTGGACTGCCCAATCAGAAGCAAGCAAATGGGAGTTACAAGTCAGCCATAAACACGACATTAAACCGTGTAACTCTTCTCATCATGGAGCTTAAAGGCAATTAAAGGCCCTTAATTCTCCATCGGCAATCAAAAGCCAAGGAAAAAGAGTTACAAAAATAATGAATTAAATCATGTAACTCCTCTCATTATGTGGCTTTAATACATTTAAAGCCCATAAATGCACCTAATGGCTACCAAATGCCTATAAAAGGGGGGTCATTCCAAAGGAAACGGATCCAAAAAAATCATCAGAAAATCAATCCGAAAAATCTATACAAAAAGAGAAAGCTCTGCAAGAGTTGCCACAATGACCTCTCCTCCCTTGAAGAAGTTCTGCAGCGACTGCAACAACAAGGTGACCAAAGTCCCTTAGGGGGTCACTTCCCCCAGGGACCTCTCCTTCCTCGTCTATGGCTTAGGCGTGGCTTTTCAGCCCGTCCACTCGGCTTTTTATTAGACATAAGATCTCTTCTTGGTCTTTGTCCTCTAAAAATATGAGGTTTAAGCCAAGCCAAGCGAATCAAGAGCAACCCCTGTTCACATCCAAAGGATGATAGCGAAGTCTACACATGGATTGCGACCGTCAATCTGAACGACTCCCTACAATCTCCTGAGAAGTTAGATCCCCTTTTCTTGCTTTTTCATTATTGTAAGTGCCTAAATATTTTGGACTTGATTAGGCAAGTGTTAACCTCGTGATAGTGTTGCTAAACTCCTTTGGAAAAGTTGGATGCTTTAAACTTGAAAGGGGAAGAAGGAACAAAGGTCAGAGACCTTGGCTGCAGTTAGCCAAAGGCACTTTGATGCCTAAGTTAATGCAGTCACTGAACAGAGGGAGAGTGAGTAGGGAAGGAGAGAGAGTTCAGGGTTTATGCTTAAGGCGTGGATATAGTGTACCTCTCCATGGATCTTACCCATGCATATATATAGGCGGGAGTCCCATCAGAAGCTCCCTTAGTGGAGGTAGGTGGAGGTACAGTCCCATCAGCCCATACCTCATATCCTTAATGGAGGTAGGTGAGAGCACTGTCCCATGGGATCGTTCCCCAATCTCATACATAAATGTGGATATGACCGTTGGACAGGGATAACCCCCTATCGATATCCGGCGGCCACCCTATCTGACAGTATGTTCTGCAACGTAACTGTACAATTATATAATTGAGACTTGACACTCAATGTTCATCTAGGTCAATTGGACCGAGCTGGAGAAGGCATCGAGGTTGGGCGTGTACGAGTTCGGGCGCTGCTGCCGAGGTGCACAAGGCCAAGCATAAAAGGGTCTAATCGGTACTCTTATCAAGGATAGATGAAGCTCGGTACCAACTAGCACTATTGCCGACCTGAATAAAGCCGAGATCAAAATAAACCAGGTCGGTACTCTTACTTGAACCAGGGGTAATCTCGCTATTATGGAAACACCCCACACAATTGTCCCTAGCTCTTGACCTCTTAGAGTTCCTCAACTTTTTTGAGGTCGGGAATCTTTTGGTGCTGAGCTTGGGGCTCTTCATCTCGTGGTTGGTTGCTGACGTCCGGTCCTTATCACATCACTTCATCTTCCCGAATGCGTCAATGTCACTTTTCCTGCCCGAGGTAATCAATTAGCCTGGCTGGATTACTGCAGAAGACGTTCCGTTAGGGCCAAGCGTCATCACTTGGTTGGCAGCGTACTTATTCCGAAGCGACGTGCGAGGCGTTCGAAGCGATGCTTCGCATGTGTGTCCTTCGAAATCCGAAAGGGCGCCCCTCGCCCCTTTATAAATAAAGGTGCCCCTTCCTACTTCTTCTACTTTGGTATTTATCAGAGAGTTTCCGCTGCAAGAGAAAGAGCTTCCCCGAAGTCCGATCTCTAGCGAGTCCTTCATACTCTGTCTCTTCCGTTCCTCTTTTGTAAGTTTTTCTTTCTTTCACCTTCCTTTCTGCATCTTCGTTTCAGCCCTTGCTTTTGTTAGGGTTTCTGTCTCTAGCCCCTTCTTGTTTCCAAACTTTTCCAGAAATGGGGATCTATAGGAGTTGGTTAAACACCCTTGGGCCCTGGTGGAGTTCAGGGCCAGATATACGATACTAAAGGACATTCTAATCAGGCTAGACGACCCTGATGATGCCTTTGATGGCCAAACCTTCCACAACGGTTGGATGCCGTTTCCTTTGGTTTCGGTAATAGAAGGTGGGGTTAGATTCCCCATTCACCCACTTCTGAGGATTTGTCTTCGGAAGTGGAATCTGTGCCCTTGCCATTTAATGCCCAACAGTTACAAGATAATAATGGGCACCACCGAGCTCAATAAGATCCTCGGCATCGACCTCGGTGTCCACGACATCGAGGACATGTATGACCTCTGCAAGTCAGTAGGAAGCGACAACAGCTATTACCTTAAAGGGAAGCCGATGCAAAAGCCCTTTGTTTAAGATTTGGAGGATCCCAATAAGCACGCCGGGGATGATCGTCTGTTCGTATCAGGCAACTAGGAGTTCGGACAGCCTGATCCCAAGGCGGAGAAGGTTATCTAGTTCCCTGCGGCTTAGGGACTCCCCCAAGTAATCATCGACCTCCCTTGAGCTTTCATCCTTTTCTTTTTCATTTCTTGTTTTTACCGAGCTGACTCCTTTTCTTTTGCTGTGCAGAACTTAGCCAAAGAAGACAAGAGACCAGGTGGGCTGGGTGGAAGAGGAATGACGAGTGGCTGAAGAAAGTGAAGCACTACGACGGTCTCCACGGACGCGCGGCCTGGGATCTCTTAGGGTACTCGCGAGGTACCATTCATTCATCAAGAAGAGGCTCGTCCAGTCCATAGAGGGGGAGGAGCCTGCGCTTGATCAGACCAACGTCGAGCGCCGAGTGGCCTCAGGCGCTGAGGCTTCCACATCAAAGCCACTAACCTAATCCAAATCGCCAAACCTTACACATCCCCCTCGAGCCCTGAAGAGGAGATGGAGCAACGCCGACCCACTCTGAAGATTGCGGACTCAAAATCCAAAATATTTGGGGGCCGAGCTCCTCCTGTATCTGTGCCCCTGTATCTGTGCCCCCTGCTACTGATCCTACTCCCGTGTCCGCAGCTTCCGGCGCCACTGGGCCCTCTACCACTCTTGACACTTCTTCAAGTGCAGGAGCTCGGAGGCGCTCTGCCGACGTCACAAAGAAGGGCGCCCCGCCAGAGAAGAGGCCCAGGTCGTAGGGGCCAATGGAGCAGGGCCCTGGGCCAATTTCTGCACCTCGGCATATTGGGTCAGTCCTATGGAGGCCGAATCTTCAGCTTGAGCCTGGGAGGCCACTGAATGTGGAGGACCGGTTGGTCCCCAGCTCCTCCATCATCGCGGCACTTTCTAGGGCCTGCGACCTTCCTCGAGACATGGAGAGGCATAGGAAGGCTGAAGACATGGGGGTGTTGTTGTCGTCTCTGCAGGGGGCCATCGCGGTGAGTTTCATTTTTCTACAAATTTCGCTAGGTGCTTGATTATGATTATCTCTTTCTGACTTGTTTTCTTTTGCAGAATGTGCAAAGGATCCAGGAGGTCATGGACAGAGCCCACCAGAGCGCCTCCAGGACCTCCCAGTTGGAGGGGGAGAAGAAGAAGCTCGGGCCGCCTTGGAGGCGAGCAACGAGAAATTGAAGGAGTCGGAGAAAAAGAATGTCGGACTCGTGGCAGAGATGAACGTGGTAGTGGCCGAAATTACCAAGCTGAAAGTCGAGACCCACGAGCTGCTGGGGGAGGCGAGGGCTACGGAAAAATGAGTGGCCGAACTCGAGGCTGATCTTGTAAAGAAGCAGGCCGAGCTCGAAGCTGTTAGGAAGGAAAAGGCCGTCCTCGAGTCCTCAGTCTAGGCCGAGACTGAAGCTGCTTTCCTAGATGGGTCGGCTGCGGCAACGAAGGACTATGTGCTCAGATTGAAGGGCTAAGCCCAAAATTGTTTTAGCTTGGGTGCCGGGCTACATTGAAAGAAACAGGGATCTCTAAAGATCATCCTGTATATAAGAACCCGCCCAAGTTCACACCCTCTGAGCCTAAGCCTGAGCCAAGTTTTGCTCCGTCATCTGAGGCTCCCCTTGGCTCTGGTCCGGCTGCTCTGACTCCTCCCCCTTTTGAGGTTCTTCCTGAGCCTGCCCTGACGCCGCCTTCGCCCGAGGTTCCTCCTCTGGTTCCACCCGTATCCGAGGATCCTCTAGCCACCATCGCGACTGAGACCCCTGTAATTGAAATCCCAGATACCGACGCCGGGGCTGCTTGAAAAATTGTTTTTGATGTATTCTCTTTTCTTTTGTTCTTGTACTAAAGGGGAAATGTAATGAAGGATTCTATACTCCTTTTTTCAATGAATACAATTTCTCTTTCTCATCCTTGTCTTCAAGCTTTGTGTGGATGTGTTTGATCCCGAGCCCATGTATGTTTTGACTTATTTAGCATGGTCCACTAACCGAAACCATAGTCTTAGGTCTTGTAAACCATTGAACTTGATATAATAACTGGAACAATACAAAAAACTGAGTTTGGTTCAGCAAACAAAACTTCCCAGGAACTGAGTTTGGTTCAATAACCAAAGCAGTTGAGCTCAGTTCTGTAACCAAAACAGGATAAAGTAGTTAAGTTCGGTTCCATAACCAAAACTGTATAAGAAATTGAGTTCGGTTCCATAACCAGAATTGTACAAGAAATTGAGTTTGGTTCCACAAACAGAACTGTACAAGTAATTGAGTTCGGTTCTATAACTAGAATTGTACAAGTAATTGAGTTCAGTTCTATAAACAGAACTATACAAGTAATTGAGTTCGGTTCCATAACCAGATGTATGACCTCAAGTTCTCTTAACTTGAGATGCTTGTATGCGAACGCCAACCCCAGTTGTTCCGTAGCTTTATTCTTTAATTGTTCTGAATGAGGTTGAATTGAGTTATCAAAAGTTTATTCGTTCTGGTGATGGCATGCCCGATTCTGCAACCATTTGTATTTCTGAGTACCAAGAAAGGCACTGAGTTCTTCAACTCGGCGCGCCATAGTTTTTCAAGGCCTTTTCTTACTTCCCTAATGCTCTATAGCAGTTAGGCAGGTAGTCGCTAAACTCCATAACTTGACCAGAATTGAAAGCACATTTTTCCACAAGAATTATTTTTATTGATTCGAGAAGTTTGAATACAGCCTAGAAGTAGTATTTCTTGAGGTGCGTGGCATTCCATGGCCGTGGTAGCTCTCTACCTTCCATGTCTTTAAGCTTGTAAGCTGATTCTCCAGTAGCCGAGATCACTTTAAACGGCCCGTGCTAGTTCGGTGTGAGCTTGCCTTCACTGGGGTTCTTATATGCAGGAAGTGTCTTCCTCAAGACTAGGGGTGAAAATCTGGGCCGTGCCGTGCCGGCACGGCCCACTGAAGATGGGCCCAGCCCGGGCTGGCACGGCCCATGTAATTAAGCGGGCCGTGCCGTGCCTGGCCCAAGGGCACTGGGGCCAGCCCAGGGCACGACTCTGGTCGTACCGTGCTGGGCCGGGCCCCAGTCGGGCCTGGGCCGTGCAGCCCGTGGGCGGCCCACGTATCCCCCTCCCTTTTTTTAAAAATTTTTTTTTTTTTTTTTAGGTTCTTTAAGTCTTAGAGACTTAGACAGTTAGACTCTTCACTCTTGGTCTTGGAGACTTGGACCAATTTCATTAAAATAAAGAAATTAAGAGAAATAACAAGTATGATAACACTAATGATATTTTGAAAAAATACATCAAATAAATTGTATTTCCCTGAAATAATAACACTAATACCCCCCATTTGACCATTTATAGCTACTGGAGGGGTTAAAAATGTAAAAAAAACTCCATTTGACCCTTTTTTGAGTGGCGGGGGGGGGGGTGCAATCTTTTTAAAAAAACAGAGCCGTTGGGCTCTCTGCTGGCCGTGCCTGGGCCGGGCCTGGCCGTGCCTCGTGCCGTGCCGGGCCGCCCGCGGGCTTTGGGGCACTGGCCCAGCCCGGCACGGATTTTAACCGGGCCGGGCTGTGCCGTGCCTCGGGCCTGGCAGCCCTGGCCCAGCCCGGCCCGTTGACCAAGTCAACGGGCCCAGGCACGGTTTTTTCATGCCGGGCCCGTGCTGGGCCTGGGCCGCCCGCCCAGATTTACACCTCTACTCAAGACCAATTCTCCGACTGAAAATTTCCTTTCCTTGACCCTTTGATTGTATCCTCTGGCAAGCTACTGCTGGTAAGAGGCTATGCGGATGGCTGCTGCATCCCTTCGTTCCTCAGCTAGGGAGAAAGGTGTTGCCGAAGTGGAGCACCTCGGGGTAGTCCTATACGCCCAAAGAACACTTGGAAGTTTTTCTACCCATCTCCTTTTCGTTCGGTTGATTCTTTTCTTAAGCCCGTCGAGAACCACTTTGTTAGAGATTTCAGCCTTACCATTGCTTTGTGGGTAGACAGGAGTGGAATAATAGTTCCTAATGCCGAGCTCCTGGCAGAAGTTCTTAAAGAAATTGGAGTCAAACTGGGTCCCGTTGTCTGAGATCAGGGCTCGTGGTACTCTGAATCTTGTGACGATGTTCTTCCATACGAAGCTTTTCGTGTCCTGCTCAGTGATGGACGACAATGCTTCGGCTTCTATCCACTTTGTGAAATAATCGGTGGCTACTATTAGCCACCTCTTGTTCCCTGGAGCTCGGTGAAGAGGTCCCACGATGTCTAACCCCCACTGAGCAAAGGGCCATGGGCTAGAGAGCGGGCTCAGGTCCTGTGCTGGCTGGTGGAGAGAGTGAGAGAACTTCTAGCACTTTTCACATATTCTGGAATAGAGCTGGGCGTCCTTTTGCATGTAAGACCACCAATAGCCTTGGCTGATAGCTCGATATGCCAGTGGCCGACCTCCAATATGGCTGCCGTAGATTCCCTCACGGATTTCGTAAAGGAAGTCTTCGACTTTTCTTGGGTGGACGCACTGGAGGTAAGGGCCAGTGTAAGACTTCTTATAGAGTTTGTCATCTAGAGATAACCAAAACCGAGCTGCCTTCAGCCTGATTCTATGAGCCTCGCTCTTATCTTCAGGAAGCTGGTCATCACTTAAGTACCTCAGCTTCGTTATTGGACGCCTTGAAGTCAAGTGTTAAGGCTTGCTGATGACAAGGCCCTCTGGAGATTGGAGGACTATGCCAGTGCCAGTCTTTTTCGAGGTTGAGAATCCGACAACGAAGACCTTCCACGCTGAATCGAGGAACTGCTTCAAAGATTGTTCCTACTCCGTCTCGGTAACCTCTTCTTCGTCCTTATTGCCCCCCCAGTTCGGTATCAAGCCATTTCGGTGCCGAACTAGGAGAAGTAAACTCCACGATGAAATCTGCCAAAACCTGGGCTTTGATCGCTGTTCTGAGTTGATACTGGATATCATATTGTCTCAATTCGATGGTCCATTTTGAGATCCTTCCAGAGAAGTCTGCCTTTCTGTAAAAGGACTTGAGTGAATGTTCTGTAATAACCACTATGGTGTATGTCTGGAAGTAATGAGAGAGTTTGCGGGAAGTCCTGACGAGCGCCAGTGCAAGTTTCTCCAATGGCAGATACCTTGTTTCGACGTCAAACAGGATCTTGCTCGCGTAGTATATAGGCCTTTGCTGCCTGTCCTCTTCTCAGACGAGCACCGAGATCACCGCGTGATCCGAGACAGCCAGGTATAAATATAATGTCTCCCCCTGCTTTGGAGTGGACAGCAGGAGTGATGCAGAGAAATAATTTTTGAATTCCTACAGAACTAGGTCACATTCTGGGGTCCATTGGAATTTTGAACTTTTCTTTAAAAGCTGAAAAAGGGGCGGCACTTGTCTGAAGCTCAGCTGATGAAGCGGTTGAGCTCGGCAACCGTCCCTGTGAGCCTCTAGACTCGTTTTGCCATGGTTGGACTTTGGATAGCCTGGATTGTCGAGAGCTGCTCGGGATTAGCTTCGATCCCTCTTCTGGTGACGAGGCTTCCCAGGAATTTGCCGGAGCAGACGCCGAACGCACATTTGGACGCATTCAGCTTAAGCTGGAACCCTTTGAGGACAACAAACATTTGACTCAGGTCTGCCAAGTGATCCTATGACCTCTTAGACTTGACAACCATGTCCTGCATGTAGACTTCCATGGCCTTGCCGAGCTAGGCCTAGAACATCTTGGTTACCAACCTCTGGTAAGTCGCCCCTGCATTTTTCAACCTAAAGGGCATCACCTTGTAACAGTAGATGCCTCTAGGTGTTGTGAATGTGATTTTTTCTTCGTTAGGCCCATACATCGGGATCTGATGATAATTTTGCTAGGCGTTGAGGAAACTCATCTTGTCATGCCCGGTGGTGGCGTCAATCAACTGATCAATTTTTTGGAGCATGAAGCTGTCCTTGGGGTAGGACTTGTTGAGGTCGGTAAAATCCACGCAGACCTTCCCCTTCCCGTTCTTCTTTTTTACCACCACTGTGTTGGCCAACCACTCCGGGTAATGGACTTCCCTTATTGCTTCGGCTTCTAACAGTTTTTCGACCTCTTCTATCATGGCCTTAGTTTGTTGGACCCTAGCTCTACGAGCTTTTTGAACTATAGGTTTATGCTTGGGGTCTACATTCAGCTTGTGGCACATGATTTCGGGGCCGACGCCAGGCATTTCGTAGGGGGTTCAAGCGAAAACTTCTTTGTTCCGTAACAAGAAGTCAAACAGCTCGGAGTTTTTAGCTTCTGCAAGCTGACTCCAAAGTAGGAAATACCTTTCAGGATCGTTGGAGTTGATCCTGACCTCGGTGAGGTCTTCAATGCTCTTTTGTTCGGGAGATCGGCCGATGGCTTCGAGTTCCGTTTCCAGCTCGGCCATATGGACCTGTTGTGGTTCTGCTTCGCCAGGAACCACTGCCATCAGACACTGCGTGGCCATCTGCTGGTCACCCCGAACTATGATCACCTCGACTCTCCCGTTCGCGTTCTCCAATGGGAACTAGAACTTCTGGTGATGGATGGAGGGCACCGCTTCCATGTTTTGTGATGGACCCGGCTTTCGTCCTCTCCTTCCGCCCCGGGGCTGCCGGGGTCCCGCGGAGGAGAAAAATGGGTATCAACATTTTTTTGTATGGGTGTGCCAGATTTTCTATTCTACTTGGAATTTGAAGTGGTGATCCGGAGATTCACCTTCATAAGTAGAAAGGAAATCAATCTTTTTTCTAACTTTTCAAATTGCATAAATATTTAAGAAAAGAGAGAAGTTTTTCTTTGAATGCCGTAGGAGGCGATTTTTTGCTTGTTTGCCGTGAAAGGCGGTTTTACCGTAAAAGGCGATTTTGCTGTGAAAGGCGATTTTTTTTGCCGTGAAAGGCGATTTACAAATCTCATCAATAATGAATGACAAGAATTGTGATTTTTTGTCTCTTTAAAAAAATACAAGATACAATAGAAAAGTAAGAAAATGAATCTAACTTCTCAGGAGATTGTGCAGACTCATTCAGATCGACGGTCGCAAGTCATGTATAGACTTCGCCATCGTCCTTCAGATGAGAATGCATGATGCTTTGATTCTTTTGACTTGGCTCTAATCTCAGATTTTTAAAGGATAAAAACCAAGGGGAGGTCCTATATCCAATAAAAAACCGAGTAAACGGGCTGAAAAGCCGCGTTTAGGCCATGTTGGATAGAAGGAGAGGAGACCTTGGGGGGATGGCCCCCCAAGAGACTTTGATCACCTTGTGGGCGTTGCAGCAGAGTTTCTTCAGAATTTTCTGACTCTCTCTATGTCTGTTTAGCCCTTTGTGTGTGAATTGCTCTTGGATTTCTGGATCAATCTTGGATTTCTTGGAATGACCCCTTTTTATAGGCCTTTGGTAGCCATGGGGTGATTTATGAGCATTAATGCTATTGATGAGAGAATTGATGGCATTGATGCTCCATGATGGGAGGAGTTACAAGTTTTGATTTCTTGATTTTATAACTCATTTTCCTTGGCTTGTGATTGGCAGATAGATAATGATGGGCATTTAATCGCCTTTAATCTCCATGATGAGGGGAGTTTCATGGCTTTAATGCCATGATTGCTTGGACTCGTAACTCCCATTTGCTTGATTCTGATTGGGCTGTCCAAAATAATGAATTAATGACCACATTAAGTTGTCATAAAATGGATCAATTAACATCAGTAAGTGGTCGCCAGGGCATTTGAAGAGTCGCGGGCCGTCCCACGTCTTTTGGAATTCTTGTTGTGACGATGGCCGATGGATCCACATGTTGTTTGATGTCGGATAGCAATGTAACTTCAGACATTGATTGGTGCCAATTGGCCGGTGACATCTGTCTTGTTGATTTCTTGATCGGTCGGATAGAAAGTGTACTTTCTTGGCCAGCCGGTTGGCGATCTTGGAGCGAACAATGATGATTTCATGCTCTTGACGGCGGATCCGAGACGTTGGCGAAGATTAGTTGATTCCAAGCATCAAGAATTAGATTTTTGGAAAATCACAGGGACTGAAACTCCCGAAACGCTTAAAAGATCGGAAAACGGGCCACCCGGCGGAAATCCGGCGACCCGGATTTACAAGGTCGCCAGCGACCATGGGGTTTTTTCCCCTTTTGGTCACCGTTTTTCGGCCGTTTCTCAGATTTTTTAATTCCTTCTTTTCTTCTGTATTTTTCTTGACGTTTTTCCTCATTTATTGACTTGATTTTCCTGAAGAAAACTTGACGACAAGCCACAGAAACCGGAGCACAAAGTTTCCTATTTTTTTGGAAAAACTGAAGACTTTGTAGTCGATTTCCCGTCAAGAGTCGAAACTAGGTCAAACGATGTCGGAATGACCCGAAATTTGAGGTGAAGACACCTGAGCAGTGGATAGGACCAACCATGGGCTTTTATTTGAGTTTTGAAGCTGTTTGGGGTCCCGTCGCTGCTAGACTTGATTTTACCGCGAGGAAGATGCCGTGCTTTGATGTACGATCAATCGATGTCTGATTGACCTGAAATTTGACAGGGAGCCTATTGGAGTCATGTTGAGACAATCCATTAGCTTCGATTTAGATGTCATGGTCCCGGGGGGCTCCGCCACCTGGAGGCTTGATTTTGTTCTAGAGCGTCAAAGTCTGGTCAAACGTTGTCGGAATGACCTGAAATTCGACGTGTAGTACTTTGGGAGCATGCTGAAGCCACTCATGTGCTCTGTTTGATGAGTGATGGCCTTGGTGGTTATCGCCACCGAGAGGATTGATTTTGCTACTCAAGGGTTGATGTAGGGTCAAATGTTGTTGTTTGACTTGAAATTTGACAATGAGCCTTTTGGAGGTATTTTGGAACCATCCGTAGGCTCTGATCGAAGTTTTGATGTCTTCGACACTGTCGCCCCCTAGAGCACCTGTTTAATTGTTAGAGTGAAGTTAGGCCAAATGATGTTGGAATGGACTGAAACTTCATGTGTACCCCTCTTTTGACAGTTTTGAAGGATCTTGCAGTTTTTGTTTGATTCTGACAAGATTTGATACTTGAAGTGGCATTGCCTATTTGTAATAGGATGCAACTTCATGTGGCTTCTTGATGTTGAGGAGGCAAGGTGACATTTTTGGTGTCAACAAATGCCTCGCGGTACATCGACGAGTAGCTTTCGGAGTCAATGTGCCTCGAAGAGAAACTGGAAGGAGAGCTTCTGCCTTGACCAAGAGTCTTGAGCATTTTTTTAATAGCCTTTTGAGTTTCCAAGGGGATTTTATGGTAGTGAGAGGGATCACGTACCATCTCAAGGCAAAGTTTTGAAAATGAATAAGGGATTTGGATTTTTTGATTTTGGATTTTGATTTTTAACCTTGTGACCTAACAAGCTGTATGTGGCAGGTTAGGGGTCGGGATTTGATTTTTGATTTTGACCTTGTGACCTAACAACCTGTATGTGGCAAGTTGGGAGATCAGATTTGGTTTTGACCTTGTGACGTAACATGCTATATGTGGCGAGCTAGGGGGTCAGGGTTTGTTTTTTGGTTTTGGCCTTGTGACCTAACAAGCTGTATGTGGCGAGTTAGGGGACCAGGGTTTGGTTTTTTTATGGAATGTCAATTTCAAGATTTTAGCTTAATTTGGTTCATGAGGTTGGATGGTTTAGGTTTTTGGAAACTCATGAGGCTTTTTTTTTTTTTCTATGAATGGTCCAATCAACTCAAAAGAGGCATGGAACCATTTTTTGTATGCTCTTGGTAAAAGGGTTTTTTTTTTACTAAATGCCACTTTTAGTGCCTAGGTGGTTAAACCTGACTCATGTGGGTTAACCTATGGGATCTAAATCTTCAGAAATGGCCTAGACCTCATGTGGTGTCATTTTTGTAGAGAATATCTAAAAATATCCCTACTTGAAGAGAATCTCTCAAGTTTCCTTGACTGTGGAAGAGATTTTCTCAAAGTATTTTTCTTTTGGGAAAGTTGCTAATTTTTAGCACTTACCTCCTTTCTTTTCTCCTTGTTTCCTCTTTCGGTTGCTCTCTTCTATAAAAGTAAGGGGAGGTTGGATCTTTTGCTTCATTGCTTTCTTTTTGCAAGAATCTTCAAGAGTGCTCCAAGATCAAGAACTCCTCTTCTTCTTCAAGGATTTTCAAGCTTTTTCTTCTTCTTTTCCATCAATGGCTTCAAGTAAGTTTTCTTTTTTCAAGCCTTTTTTCGAGAAAGGTCCATTGTAGATGGTAAAAGAGTTCCTTTTTTCTCTCTCTCTTTTTCTCTCCCTTTTTTTAATTTTTTTCAGCACGTTTTTTCTTTCTTTCTTTTTTTTTTGTCGTGCTTCTTCTCCTTTTTGTTTTCTTTTTTTCTTTCGTTCTCTTTTTTTCTTTTCTTTTTCCTTTTTGTTTTCGCTGACGGTTTTTCTTCTTTCTCTCTTCTTTTTTTTTCCACCCTTTTTTTTCACCGTTTTTTTTTTTCTTGGTTGTACGGACATGTCCGTGCGGACCTAGTCGTACTGCCACGTGGCAGTGGGCCAGCCCAGAAAAAAATTTTTTCAAGAGGTTTTTTCTCTGTTTTTTTTTTTTTTTTTTTTTTGCTTTTTGCTCATCATGATAATGAGGTTATGGAATTTCAAGATGTTCATGCATTTTTTTTGTTTGATGCATCAAGATAGCAGGCTAGAGTCTCTAGGTCAAGCCAACATGATTTTTGACTTGAACAAAGTTTGATTGGTTTTGACCAAGTTGGGTTGGAAATGGTCAAACTTTGGTTAAGGTTTTCCTAGCATCTAATGCATGATGGTTTTCTTTTTTTTTTTTTTTGCATGATTTTTAGTAAATTGATTTGGAAGCATGATGATGCATACCTAGAAATCTTTTGCAAGTATTGGGATTTGGAGCTCACAGCAATGTTGAGCCCTTCCTTAGTCTTGCTGGATTTTGAGGAGCTTTGCAAGTTTTGGAGTTTGGAGCTCGCAGCAATGTTGAACCCTTTTCCAATTTTGTGGAAATTTAATAAGACTGGTTTAATCTCTCAGCAATGGTTGAGTTCAAACCTTTTTTAAGAATCTTCCACTAACTATGAGCTTGCAGCAATGTTGAGCCCATCTTCAGGCTTCCTATCTTTTTCGAGGTGTTTCCCTTTTCTTCGGATTGCCCCGGAACCGTGTCAAAATTTCGTTAAAACATTTTTTTATAGCAAAATTATGTCATTTTGTTGATGATTGATCTTTTCTTTTCCATCCTTTGCAGGTAGTTTTCCAGAACGAACAAGGGTAAGGAGCCTGTTATTGACACAGCTTATCGGTCTGCCAGATCTTCTAATGCGGCCGTTCAGCAGGCCTGGGAGAAGGTCCAGTTTGTTGAGAAGAACTTGGAAGAGTGTGATTCCCTCAACCATGATGAGATGAGACATCGATTGATTGTTCTCAAGGATGAGGAATTCTACAAGATTGCGGTAAGCAGCCATCATTGGGTTACGGACGATCAGAGCATCGTGCCCAAGCCTACCTTTTTCTTTGGTGACACAGTCCCTGATGACTTAACATACCAAAGGAGATGTTTTCAGTTCTCTTACACGGCAAATGGTGAGGAGAGAACTATTTCTACCCGGTCGACCTTCGATCAAACCATCTCAATCACGAGTCTTTCTCCCACATGCTCTAAGAGGGAGGATCCTCCGAGCTGGGTGAAGAGGACCAATGTGATCAAGACCGGGGTTTTTGTTGGCGGCCCTTCTGGTTATGCAGAGAAGTCGCCTATCCGTATGGACATGTTGATGCTAGCCAGTGGCTACCAAGGTTCTGATCATCCGTCGATCGATTTGAGACAGGTGGGCCTTGGCATTTTTCGAGGTGACGGCAACAATTGGGTGAAGCCTTTTCGACTTCGTGGCAATTTCAGAGCTGACTCAAGCTGGGAAACATGGACTGATCATGCCCTGAAGGTTAGTTGGGCCATTCTGCGGGAGGTCGAGATTTTTGACGCGGTTCGGGCTTTTCGGCAAACCGTGGTTTTCTCCGATGAGGCTTTCATGGCCATGCTGGAGTCATTCCATCCACAAACCAACACCTTCATTGTTACAAATGGTGAGGTTGGTTTTTCTTTGAAGGAACTGAGTGCCATCACCGAGCTGCATATCCTCGGCAAACTTTATGAGGAGTTCATGCCTATTAACAGCGTCCTTGAGGAGCAATCTGAAGAGTTCAAGCTTTTGTACTTTCAGCTCGTCGCCTTCTATGATTTTTTGAAGGAGAAGGAGGGCTCGAAAGTCAGGTGCAGCAGTTGGAAAAGTTGTAGCTCTAACTTTTTTGACAGCGGGGAGTCTTCTGATAGTATAGCCCAGGATGCTAGGGCTAAAAGTCCAGGTTTGAAGATCTCTGCCATACGAGAAGATTTGAGGAAATTCAACGCAAGTACAGACGCCATTTTTCCTGACATTGCATTGGGGAGAGATCTCGCTGTTTACCACACTTATTGGCTGGGTGAGGCTGTTTTTGTTGCAGGAGATGGAACGCACATAGGCCGCATTGCATTTTTCCGGCTTGTCAGATGGCATTCGGAGAGCAGCTAGTTTTGATGCCTGTTCTTTACTTCTATTTGTGTACCAAAGTGCAGGCTGCTGCGTTTCTAGTTCGGCTTGGGCTTCCTATGAACAGGTTATTTTCAGCCCATATTTTCTATTTATGGTATGTATACCACTGTCCTAGCTTCCATCAGTTAGGAGTTGCACAGGACGATGACCCTTTCATGATTTGATTGGCTAGAGGAGTAGCCGTTTCCGAATCTCTTTTGTCAGCCCGTTTGAGAATCTGATGGTTCAGGGACGTCGAGATTGGGCAGTCTTCAGTGAAGCTTTCTCCGGGTCTGCAGAAGAAGGCTTTTGATTTTGGTGTCTCCCGTGATTCCACCAGGTCAGGTCGGGAAGGCACTATGTTTTGACAAATACAGAAAAGAGATGGCTTTTTAACATACGGGTTGGTACAATGGTGTACCGTAGACATCTTTTCGTTGATATCCAGCCATATGTCCCTTCGCGTTTTGCGCTGCAGCTTGGCTTCTCTCACGGCGTTGTTGGAGCGCCTTAGAGCATGGTGAAGCATTTTGGAGTTGTGCAGGACGGGAGGAATGCATGGGTTTTTTACAGTGCGGAGGACAGTACCGCTATGATTTCCTATCCTGAGTTGCCCACTTTCCGGACTGCTGGCTTCATGAAATGGCCCGCGAAGAGCTTTTTAGTGTACCGAGGGCTTTCCAAGAAGGAGCTTGATGTCAAGCAATCTCCTGGGAAAGGTCTTGGCAGATCAGATGGTGTCTGATGAGAGGAAGTTTTGGCTTTCCTTTATCGAGAGAAGCATAAGATAGGCTTTCTCGGTGAACAGGACGTCATCACATCAGGAGCTGCATAAGGGATTCCTGGTGAGGTCTTGAAAATAGCTGAAGAAGGAAGAGGCCTAGATCGGCTCTTGGATGCAAGCGGAGCGCACAAGGGCTTTCATGGAGTCTGCTGGGAAAAACAAACCATCTGGTGAGGACTCTAGTGAGAGACCTGATTTTGATAGTGGGGCAGGTTCTTCGAGCAGACCGACTCACAGAAGTAAGAGGAAGAGAGGACAACGCCGTAATATAAGACGGTACGAAAGTCCTCCTGATCTGAAAGTTCCTCTCACTATTGCTGAGGAGGTGTCTGGGGATGTTGACGAGCCTCTAGAGAAGAGGAACCGAGAAGAGGAGACGGCTGGTATGATTCTCCTTCTTTATGTTTACGCCTCATTTCTCTTATGAGAGGTTTTTGTTTTGATCCGCTGCTTTCTTTATTTTGGCAGAGGATGGTGCTTTGGTGATGCAAGAGGTTCCGGCCGATGTGGCGATGACGGACCCATTTACGACATCTGAGGAAGAGCCAAGGGACTCTGGAGTGGTTCCAGAACCTTCACCTAGTATGACTTCTTTTGTTTTTCTCCCTTTTTTTGTTTGTGCTGTAGTTTACTAACACGTTGCTTTGTTTTCTTATTAGCTGACTTGCCACAAGATTCTGACGACTTCGAGCCATCAATGGATGCAACCTTCGACGATGCTTCGGATGAGCTCATGGAAGCAGAAAGTATTCCGCCGGTTGTCGAAGAAGGTATTTTGTTGTAATAATCTCGATATTGATTTTTGACAAGATCATATTCATACATTTTTGTCTTTTATTAACAGATTGCGAAGCAGTAGGAGAAGTTCCTCCGTCTTCCTCAGGGACAGAACAGGAGAAACCTGCAGCCGATCCAGTAGTAGGGGCTTCTTCTACTAGTTTCAACGCGGCATAGGTGAAACCTTATGATGAGTCAGCTTCTTTAATTGGAAAGAGCTTATTGATTACTCCAACGGGGCATGACATGGGCAGTCGGGCACCGGAGCATGACGAATCCTCATCTAGGCTGCACCTTCAGTATGAAAAGAATGTGTTGAAGAGCGTTTTGAGCTCATGGGTCGAGACTCTCTCTTTAGGTCACTTGGAAGCTGGTTTCGGCATGATCAAGCATGTGCAGGACATTCTTGCTGATAGCGAAGAAGTTGGTCTGGACATTGCAAGTGCCAAGGCGTTTGTTGATGAAGTCATTGCTTTGGCAACGAGTGGACTGAGACCAAGAGTTTCCCAGATGGTGACTTCTTTAATGAGATGTTTGTGAAGCCTTCCGGCGATGTCAAATCTGAGCTGAATGAGATCTCACGGACTCGGAAGCATTTTGTTCGGGAGAGGATCATTACCGAGTTGGCCATCATCGAGCTAACACAAGACCTGAACCGCCTTGATAAGGAGGTTGTCGAGGTTATGCAACGTCTTAAGCTTTTGGAGGAACAAGCTGCTGCCAAATGGATTGCCATCATGGAAGCTCGTGCTAGACAGGGGACTCTCATTCGCGAAGTTGAGGAGGCTAACAGCAATCTCCGGAGGAAGACTCAGGAATATGAGCAATGGCATATTCTCTGGGAAGAACTTCCTCGCGATGTAGATGGATCGTGGCATTTTGCTGCATTTTATGGAAATGTTTTGAAGAAGCATGGCCTGAAAGCTTTGGAGGCTAAGGCCAAGAGTTTGCTTAAGGAGTTGAGTCTTTGGTTGAAGACCATGTTAGACTGAGCTCCTGAGTTGTAACAAACTTCTTTTCTTCTTTTTTTTTTTTTGAGTACCTCCATGTATAACATTTTTGGTACTCTATTTTTTTTGTATTCCCTCCTTTCACTTAAATTATTTTTTGATGAAAACAAATTTAAGCAAGAGCTGAATGGGAATGTTTGTTTCAAAATTTGATCAAACAGTTGTCATTTTGTGAAAATCTTTTGTCAAAGGGGTTTTTTTGGGCATAAAAGTCAGATTTTGTGGCAAAAACCTGGTTTTTGATGGCTTGAAAGCCGAATTTTGAGATGGAATAGCAGCTGAATTTTGTTTGTGGCATGGAAGCCGAAGTTTTTGAGATGGTATGAAAGCTGAATTTTTGGAGACGGCATGAAAGCCGAAATTTTGAGATGGCATGAAAGCTAGGTTTTAAGATGGCATGAAAGCCAAATTTTGAATTGGCATGAGAGCCAGGTTTTGTGGCATAGGAGCTGATTTTGTTTGTGGCATGGAAGCAAAAATTTTGGGATGGCATGAGAGCCAAAATTTTTATTTGTTGGCGTGAGCCAAACTTTTGAAAACCAATTTTTGTTTTGTTGGCATGAAAGCTGATTTTTGCGGCATGGGATCCGAAATTTGTTTCTGTTTTTGGCATGGGAGCTGGATTTTTTGAAAACCAAGTTTTGTTTTATTGGCGTGGAAGCCATTTTTTGCATTTATATCTGATTTTTGTGGCATTGATAGCCAGGTTTTGGCGTTGATAGCCGAAGTTTTGGTATTTATAGCCGATTTTGGCGTGAGAGCCGAATTTTTGTCATTTATAGCCGATTTGGCGTTGATAGCTGGATTTTTTGTTTTTAAAATGCAGATATCGACCAAATGTCGCCTCCTTGCTGAATGATCTTGTAAGTATCAATGGAATGTCGCCTCCTCACGGATTGGGGAGCAAGTATTTACTAAGCGTCGCTTCCTTGCTTTTTCAAAAATTTTGGTTTTGCGGGTATCTACTGAATGTCGCCTCCCAACGAACTTTTTGAAATTTGAGGTTTTTTTTTTTGAAATTTGGGTTGTGGATATCAACTGGAATGTTGCGTCTCCACGATTTTTTTTTTGAAATTTGAAATTTTACAAGTATATACTTAGGTGTCACTTCCTTGCGATTTTGAAATTTTGGAAGCATCGTATGGGGTTTGCATCCTTCCGATTTTTAGGTTTTGTGAGTATCGAATAAGCGTGCTTCCCCGCGGTTTCTAAAAAACCATTTTTGTTTAAAGACACGAGGGTCGTAAATTTTGACTCAAAACCATTTTTGTATGTAAAAAGTCGGGCCGGACTAGGGTGGAAATTCCTGAGTCTTGATTTTTGTTTCAAACCATGAATTTTGGGTTCAAGGATCGAAAATTTTGGTCAATCCGGGGAGAGGCTCTTAAACTTGGATTTTTGGATTTGATCTTTTTTAACAATGAAACGATGAAAGTAAGCATTGTTCTGAGAGTTTTTTTAGAAATCTCAACGTAAAGATGAAAATTTTAAAAAGGATGGGTTTGGTGAGCAAGTACTTGGGAATAGGCTTTGGCCGTATAGGCATCGCTCTGACCCGTTAGAGGAAGTCTTCAAGGGTAGTACCGCTTTAAGAACTTGCCGTTGATGGGCAGCATACATCTGTCACCTTCCATGTTTAGAAGAGCATATGCGCCGTTGGAGAAGACTTTGTCGATGACGAAGGGTCCCACCCATTTTGGTTCGAATTTGACTTTGGATTTGTGGGCAACGACTATGGGTCTTTTTACTGTAAAGACTAAGTCACCCTTTTTGTAGGCGCGTTGCTTGACTTTCTTGTCGAAAAATCTTGCCTTGCGTGCTTGGTACAGCTTAATGCTTTGTAGAGCTTCAAGCCGTCTCTCATCGAGATCATTCAACTCTTGGAGTCTCAATTTGACATTGCTTTCTTGCATCATATCATTTTGCAAAGATATCCTTAAGGAAGGAATTTGTACTTCTAAAGGGACAACAACTTTGCATCCATATACCAGAACGGTGGTTCGATAGGCCCATAAAGCTTCTGGTAGTTTGTCGCCCCAGTCTCTTTTGTTACTAAAGACCATTTTCTTGAGAATTTTGCAGAGTGTCTTGTTGAAAGCTTCTGCTAGTTCGTTCGCTGCCAGATTATATGGAGTTGAATGACAACTTTGGATTTTATACTTGTCGCAGAACCTGTAGAATCCGTGATCCCGGAATTGTGGTCCGTTATCATGGACGAATCTTTTAGGTATGCCGAAGCGACAAATAATGTTGGTGCGCAAGAATTGAAGGACTGATGAGGTTTTCATTTCGCTGAGCGCAAATGCTTCTGACCACTTGGAGAAATAATCCGTAGCGGCGAAGATTAAGCGATAACCTTTGCTTGATGGGGGAGGGATAGGACCTATGATGTCTATACCCCAGGCTTCGAAAGGCCATGAGATTGCTGTAGGATGTAGCCATTCTGGAAGCATATGGACATAATCTCAGTGAATTTGGCATTGTTGGCAACTTCAGCAAATTGCATTGCGTCAGCTACCATGGTAGGCCAATAATAACCTAACCTTTTTATCTGATCGTAGAGCTTAGGTTCAGCCTGATGATCTCCACAAAGACCAGTATGTACTTCTTTAAGAGTTTCATCGACCTCTTGTTGTGACAAGCAACGTAGAAGTACTCTGTTAAAGGATTTTCTGTAAAGTATTTTTGAAGGAATATCCATACGTCACAAATCTTATACTTAAATATCTTCATAACCAGTGATGAGACTGGGCGTCTCATCTGATAAGGTTGCAGCACTTTAATCACTATGAGATAGTGTCATTTGTCTCAATCATCAGAATGTAAGATTCTGGATCATGGTGCTGGTACATTGGATGTATTGAAGGACCATGAGAAGCACCTTATGGAATTCCGTCTCAATAATAAGGTATGCGCTCATAATTCCCTAACAATAGGCTCTCAATCTTGAGACATTGATGAACTCAAGTTGCTATCTATTCATTTGCTTTTAGTCACCAATGAGTGAGGCCAACTATAGGTCAACACCTCGGTGTCTTGGGTACGTGGTAGTAGGACTGTGGGAACATTGAATGATCAAGATGGAATCTATCTCTATTATCCCCTTGTGCCAATTAATGGATTTGTCATTAGTAAGTGCACACCCATCTCGATTAAGAGTCAATAGGATGGTACTGATGATCATAGTGATTAATTGGGGCTCAAGGATAATAAGATGTGGAACTAAGATTGGAAGAGACAAGTTTATTCCAATTGATCCATAGATATTGATAGAGGGGCCTACTTGTGGTAATTGGGAAGTTTAGGGTCTTCATTATAATTTATTCCTAAGAGTAGAGTACAATTGCATTTATATAGTGGTGTTTTTTGCAATTAACTGTAGGCCTGGATTGCACATGAGATGTAGGGTCGCGTGTCCTAGTTGCTAGCCCAAGTTATTAGAAAGATACTAATCCTACTTGAACTCTAAAAGGAAGGAATTAGAAAGTTACTTTTTCTATTTGGGGTAAGACTTCTAATAGTGGTAATAGTATACTTACTAATTGTTGTGGAAGTGAGACTTCTATTTCAATTTGGAAAAGAGGAGCTTTGAAAGGTTATAAAAGGGAATAGAACCCTTCATGGACGTCCATCTATTGGTGTAAAAAACGTCCAGCCTCTTTTTGTGCAATAGTTGCACTGCTCTCTCCTCTCTTCCTCTTCTAGTTCCTTGGAGTTTCGAGTTGAGTTTTCTCTTGGAGATTCGACCAATCTTCTTGAGAAGAGAGATCTGATTCGGGTCATACTGTGGAAGGCTAAGAGGTGTTGGAGATTCTGATCTTATTTTGTAGAAGAGCTCTACATCAACGAAAGTCATCAACTTCTCCATTAGAGCACAACCGAGCTCTAAAGGTATAATCTACTTCCTTGCATGTTGTACATTTTTATGGATGCTTGTTCGCTACTGTTCTATCTTTTAGAAAGATTCTTTTACTAATCATGATGGCTGAGATTGAGGACATGGATCCTAGATTGGGTTTTTGGCTTTATGGGTACTTGATCCCTGAGTCAAGTGGGTCAAAAGTTTTGAAAATCTATCCACGAGGCCCACCTACTTCCAACAATTGATATCAAAGACATACCTCATCTCTAATCATGTTAGATCGGTAATCTTGTTCTAATCTTTACATTAAATGCGAAAAGGATAGAGCGAGGGCTATATAAGGATCAGTGTTTATTGGGTTTACTTACTTTTGTAGTAGATCCATGCTTGGAATGTCACAAAAGATTTTAATCATGATGGAAGAATGGTAAGAAGCCATTAGAAGTCTATTGAGATCATTAGAAGTGATTAGGGAACAGCAGGAGTCGAATCTGAAAAACCCAAATTTCTGGGTTCGTCAAGTCGGCTAACCGCAGATATCAATACGGCTAGCCATAGAGGTCTGAGCTCGATCCCCGCCGGGGGACACCCCTGGACTCCCTCTGCGTAGGGTATCCTGTATAGAAGTGGCAAACTTTTAGCATCTTGTTTTCTCATTGTGGTTTGGAAACCTAGTTTTGTGAGATGCTTTGTTGTATGAGATACTAACATGTAGGTTATCATGTCCTCTCCATATGGCCCACATGACATTTACTTTCTTTTATGGTTGAATGGTTTATTTGTTGCTAAGTGTAAAGGGCATCATGGTTTCCTTGGTTTCCCGCGAAAGGGCAAGGCATGGTGAATTTCCCTATAGCCCTTTTATTTCCATGTTTAGATTACCATGTAAGTCTCATTATAGAGACATAGGAATTTATGTATTTTTTCAAATTTGTAAATTCTGGAGATGTCAGAGACAAAGAAAGAAAGTAAAGATGGACTCCTAATCAAAAGAGTTTGAAGATTACCAAAAGGTGTTTTGGAGATGCCCAAAGAGTTTGAGGAATCCCAAAACTTTGAAAAGTCTAGAAGTCCAAGAAGTCTATTCCGCATGGGCCATGTGGAGGAGAGGGCTAGTTTCTAATTATAGCACGTTCTTTTTATGGATGAATGCTTGTTTTAGAAAGTTTCCAAATCTGATCCAAACATAGCAAATTCCAAAATTGGTCAAATCAAATTAATTTTTGGAAAGAGTTCTAATTAGAGTTGGTGGGCCCATGAGATGGATCCATTGGTAACACTAATTTTAGAAACTGAACTTTCCTTAAAATAACTTGACTTGGAACCAATCATTGGTCATATCGTGAGATGATTTGATTTGATGGGCCCATATACCTATAAGGAAATCCTCAATTCTAAAATATTAAGTGGGAGTGGGGCATTTATATTTAGAAATCTCCATGGTTTTCCACCATAGGTCCATTGTAAGGGAAGTATTAGCCTCGCGCCATCTTGAGAATGACCGTTCCCCACGGAGGGCTTGTATTTCTCTGGATACTAGATATGGATCTCCTATGGATAGTGTTGATGAGACGGGGTGGGGACCCACTCCCCAAGGAGGAGCTACCCGTAACGGTTATCATGCAATGCTAGTTGGTGGGTCACACTTAACTAAAATAATGATGTAGTATCCCCAAGGATTTGCCTCATGTATTTTAGAAACAGAAGCTGATCGGGAGTCATACATTATTTGGTATGAGATACCTAGATAATAATGAATGATGGGGATCATGGATGGTTAGTCTTAATCCCAATTTTGACAAACTTTGATCCGCACCAGTCTAGGTGGTATTCGCACTCCCCAAGGAGGCATAACCTGGAAGATTGGGATTTCGATGTATTCTGGATTTTGTGGTTATGAGGATTCTCACATAAATTTGGTAGAATACTAAACCCAATGTCATTTAAATTCATTAATTGAATGTATGGTTATGTGCTACAGTATTTCAAGCACGAATTCGACTACTTTCAATCCACTTGCAACCATCCTCAACCAGAATAAGTTGGTGGGATCCAACTGTGTAGACTGGAAACGGAATCTGGATATTGTCCTGACAACTTCAGGATATAAATATGTCCTTACCAAAAACCCCCTTGATGAGCCTGGCCAGGATGCATCAGAAGCAGAAAAGGAACTTTACACCAAATGGGCTAAAGACGATGAGATTGCCCGATATTACATTCAGGCATCCATGTCTAGTGTTTTGCAACACCAACATCAATCCTATAAGAGTGCATACGATATTATATCGAACTTAAAGGAGATGTTTGCGGAATAGGGCAGGCCTGCTAGGCAGGCAGCCATGAGGGTGCTCATTAATACCAAGATGGCTGAAGGTACATCAGTACAGGAACACAGGTTGAAAATGGACTCATTGAATGAGTTAGATGTACTGGGAGCTGCGATTGATGCAGAATCGCAGATGGATATAATCCTTGAGTCACTACCAGAGTCATTCAACAATTTCAAGGTTAATTATAATATGAATAAAATGAATCTGACTCTGGCTGAACTGTCTAGTCAGCTGGTAGTGACTGAAGGGATTTTGAAAAAGAAGCCAACTGCCCTGATGATAGAAAAGTCAGATGCCAAGTCCAAGCCGAAAGGCAAAAGGCGGAAAGGCAAAAAGAAATCAGTTCCGAAGGGTCCTAAGGTGGAGAATGGTCCTACTGGTGGGGTGGCCAAGGCTAAGGGTTCAAGGACGAAAGGAAAGTGTTTCCATTGTGGTAAGACAGGACATTAGAAAAGGAATTGTCCAGAATATCTATCTAAGAAGAAGATCTCAGGTATGATTGAGTCACTTATTTCTAAAGTTAGTTTTGCAACTGGTACTTCAAAATCTTGGTGTGTGGACTCCGGGGCAACTAATCACATATGTAATACGTTGCAGGGGTTCAGGGAAACCAGGAGGCTAAGTGATGGAGAAATCACTGTCAACCTAGGATCTGACGCTAAGGCGAAGGCTGTTTCAGTGGGAGTTATTACTTTATGTTTCTCAAATAATAAATTGAATTTGTCAGATACGTTATATGTACCGTCTTTAAGGCGGAATTTAATTTCAGTTTCTGGTTTGGCGAATAAAAGTTATTCTATTACTTTTGGTACTGAAGTTATCATAAAGAGGAATGCTACTTTTATATGTTCTGGCAAGGTAACCAATGGGCTTTATTTGTTAACTCCCATGATGTATGAGATACATGATACTGAAACAATTAATAGACTATCATTAAAGAGAAAGTGACCTTCATCTAATCCAACAAAACTTTGGCACTTGAGGCTAGTGAAAGATGGTATCTTACCTTCATTGGTGGTAGAACCAATGCCTGTCTGCGAGTCCTGTCTAGAAGGTAAAATGACCAAAAGACCCTTTTCATCTAAGGGTAATAGGGCCAAGGATTTATTGGAATTAGTGCATACTGATGTGTGTGGACCCATTAATGTCGGGGCCAGAGGAGGATATGGGTACTTCATCACTTTCACTGATGATTACTCAAGATATGGATACTTATACCTTATGCACTGCAAGTCCGAAACTTTTGAAAAGTTTAAAGAGTTTCGAGCGGAAGCGGAAAAGCAATTAGGTAAGAGTATCAAGACTCTTCGATCAGATTGAGGAGGGGAATATCTCTCTACTGATTTTATGGGATACTTATCAGAAAATGGGATTCTATCCTAGTTGTCTGCTCTTGGTATGCCTCAATAGAATGGAGTAGCAGAAAAAAGGAACCGAACTCTTTTAGATATGATCAGGTCTATGCTGAGTTTCTCAGGATTACCCATATCCTTTTGGGGATACGCTTTGGATACTACGATGTACATACTAAACCTCGTACCATCTAAGTCTGTACCTAAGACTCCCCGGGAGTTGTGGTCCGGGCGAAAACCTAGTCTACAACATTTACACATTTGGGGTTGTCCAGCACACGTGCTGAAGGTTAAGACGGATAAGTTGGAAGTGAAGTCGAAAGTATACACGTTTGTAGGATATCCTAAAGTAACTAAAGGTTGGTTATTTTATGATCCCAGAGAGCAGAAAGTGCTCGTCAGCACCAATGCGGTTTTTCTGGAGGAAGATTATATGATAGACCAAAAACCTTTAGAAAATGTGATCTTGAAAGAGATTCTAGAGCAATCAATTCCAAATCCAAGTATGACCAAACTTGAGGAAGAACCACCCTCACCAGACCCAGTAGTTACACAAATACCTAGTCGTAGTGGGAGGATTGTCAGACCCCCTAACAGGTTCTCGTTCTTAGGAGAGTCTTACGAGGCTGTCCCGGAAGAGCCAGAACAAGATCCCTGTAACTATGATGAAGCAATTAATGACTTAGATTCGGGACGCTGACAAGATGCTATGAAAGCTGAGATGGAGTTCATGTACTCTAATCAGGTCTGGACACTTGTGGACTTGTCTGCTAATATTAAACCTATTGGGTGCAAGTGGGTCTACAAGAGAAAAGAAGGACTAGATTGAAGAGTAGAGACCTATAAGGCCAGGCTTGTTGCGAAAGGATATACTCAGAAAGAGGGTATTGATTATGAGGAAACCTTCTCGCCGGTAGCCATGCTCAAGTCCATCTGGATACTCTTATCCATTGCGGCTCATCTCGATTACAAGATTTGGCAAATGAATGTCAAGACGGCGTTTCTCAACGGCCATCTTGAGGAAGACATCTATATGGTGCAGCCAGACGATTTTGTAGCTAAAAACCAAGAGCAAAAAGTTTGCAAACTGCAAAAGTCCATTTATGGACTGAAGCAGGCATCCCGAAGCTGGAACATCCGTTTTGACCAGGCAATCAAGTCATTTGGTTTTTGTCAAAATCCGGATGAGTCATGTGTGTACATGAAAAGTGAGGGTGACAGGGTAGTTTTTCTGGTTTTATATGTCGATGACATCCTTCTCCTCAGGAAAGACATAGGAATGTTGTCAACAGTGAAAGTTTGGTTGGCCAAGACTTCTGATATGAAGGACTTGGGAGAAGCTAGCTACATCCTAGGGATCAAACTCCATCGAGACAGGAAAAATAGGATGATTGGCTTATCCCAAGCTGCATACATAGATAAGGTGCTAGTACGGTTTGCTATGCAAGACTCCAAGAAGGGTATTACACCTTTCAGGCATGGAGTGCACCTTTCTAAGGATCAGTGTCCCAAGACACCTGAGGAAAAGGAGCAGATGAGGTTGATACCATATGCTTTGGCTGTTGGTAGCCTCATGTATGCTATGTTATGTACTAGACCAGATATCTGTCATACAGTGGGCCTAGTCAGCAGATATTAGTCTAATCCAGGATCTGAACATTGGACTGCTGTAAAATGTATTCTCAAATACTTGAAAAGGACTAGAGATTACATGTTATTTATAGCAGTGATGAGCTGATTCCAGTCGGATACACAGATTCTGACTTCATGTCAGATAAGGATACCAGGAAATCCACATCTGGTTATGTGTTTATGCTTGGAGGCGGTGCTATCAGCTGGAGGAGTATAAAACAGGAATGTACCACTGATTCAACCTCGAAGGCTGAATATGTAGCGGCTTGTGAAGCAGCTAAGGAAGCAATATGGCTCAAAAGATTCCTTTTGGAACTTGGGGTGGTACCTTTGGCACGACAGCCGCTCACAGTTTACTGTGACAGCAGCGGAGCAGTTGCTTAGTCAAAGGAGCCCAGAAGCCATAAAAGCCAAAAGCAAGTACAGAGGAAGTATCACTTAGTCAGAGAGATTGTGCAGAGAGGTGATATTGATATTACCAAGATAGCCACTACGGACAATCTAGCAGATCCCTTTACTAAACCTTTGACTACCAAAGTCTTTGAGCAGCATGTAGACGGGATGGGCATGAGATGCAACCCTGACTGGCATTGATCCCAAGTGGGAGATTGTTAGATTGTATGGACTCAATCCATCAATTGATGTGATAAATTGATTAATTTCTTTATTTTTCAATATAATAATGCTTCACTTTCATTAGATGAATGTTATTTTATTACTTCATGCACATGACCAATACATATGACATAATGGTTCATGAGTTGAACCGGGTCCCATTAGTATATTAAATGTGATACATGCACATGGTAGACATACGTCACAAATCTTATACTTAAATATCTTCACAATCAGTGATGAGACTGGGCGTCTCATTTGATAAGGTTGCAGTACTTTAATCACTATGAGATAGTGTGATTTGTCTCGATCATCAGAATGTAAGATTGTGGATCATGGTGCTGGTACATTGGATGTATTGAAGGACCATGAGAAGCACCTTATGGAATTTTGTCTCAATAATAAGGTCTGCGCTCATAATTCCCTAGCAATAGGCTCTCAATCCTGAGACATTGATGAACTCAAGTTGCTATCTATTCATTTGCTTTGAGTCACCAATGAGTGAGGCCAACTGTAGGTCAACACCTCGGTGTCTTGGGTATGTGGTAATAGGACTGTGGGAACATTGAATGATCAAGATGGAATCTATCTCTATTGTCCCCTTGGTCCAATTAATGGATTTGTCATTAGTAAGTGTGCACCCATCTCGATTAAGAGTCAATTGGATGGTACTGATGATCACAGTGATTAATTGGGGCTCAAGGATAATAAGATGTGGAACTAAGATTGGAAGAGATAGATTTATTCCAATTGATCCATGGATATTGATAGAGGGGCCTACTTGTGGTAATTGAGAAGTTTAGGGTCTTCATTGTAATTTATTTCTAACACTGGAGTGCAATTGCATTTATATAGTGGTATTATTTACAATTAACTATGGGCCCGGATTGCACATGAGATGTAGGGTCACGTGTCCTAGTTGGAGCCAGCTTTCTATGGAATCCCTAGTGGTCCCCACGCTAGCCCAAGTTATTAGAAAGATATTAATCCTACTTGAACTCTAAAAGGAAGGAATTAGAAAGTTACTATTTCTATTTGGAGTAAGACTTCTAATAGTTGTAATAGTATACTTACTAGTTGTTGTGAAAGTGAGACTTCTATTTCAATTTGGAAAAGAGGAGCATTGAAAGGTTATAAAAGGGAATAGAACCCTTCATGGACGTCCATCTATTGGAGTAAAAAACGTCCAACCTCTTTTTGTGCAATAGTTGCACTGCTCTCTCCTCTCTTCCTCTTCTAGTTCCTTGGAGTTTCGAGTTGGGTTTTCTCTTGGAGATTCCACCAATCTTCTTGAAAAGACAGATCTGATTCGGGTCATAGCATGGAAGGCTAAGAGGTATTGGAGATTCTAATCTTATTTTGTAGAAGAGTTCTATATCAACAAAAGTCATCAACTTCTCCATTAGAGCACAACCGAGCTCCAAAGGTATAATCTACTTCTTTGCATGTTGTAGATTTTTATGGATGCTTGTTGGCTACTGTTCTATCTTTTAGATAGATTCTTTTACTGATCATGATGGCTGAGATTGAGGACATGGATCCTGGATTGGGTTTTTGGCCTTATGGGTACTTGATCCCTGAGTCAAGTGGATCAAAAGTTTTTAAAATATATCCACGAGGCCCACCTACTTCCAACAATTTTCACCTCTGAGGATGTGGGTGATGTGACAGATGTTGAACTTTTGTTGAAGCAATTGCGCCTTGTTGTAGTAAGGTAACAAATCAGGCTTCCTGACCTCAAATTCCTGATTCATCTAGTTGGCGATCAATTGAGAGTCCCCAAAAGATTCCAGCATATATGGTGATGTAGGATTCGATGGCGAGTTCCAATCCTACAATCAGGACTTGTTACTCAACTGTATTGTTTGAGCATGATTCCAGTAGCAAGAAAGTGTGTGGAATCATGTATTTGTCGGGGCTAACAAAGAGGATGCCAATTCCCGATATCTGCTTTCCTTTTTCATTTGTCCTGGTTGCGCCGTCAAAGTACATGTCCCAGGAAGCATTTGATAGGGAAGTTTTTATGTTGTAGACAGGTTCGTCTGGGAGATCATCCCTGAGTGGAGAATCTTTAGGCAATGGGTGCTCTGCGAGAAAGTCTGCTAAAGCTTGGCCTTTGATTGTTTTTTATGGTACATACCTAATATCAAACTGCGATAGAAGGATGGACCATTTTGCCAGTCAAGCATTGAGAGAACCTGCTTTTGTGACAAGGATATTTAAGAGATTGATCCTCGAACTCAGGTATACTGTGTTGGACAACAGGTAGTGATGTAGCTTTTGTATGGCAAACATCACTGCAAGGCGTTCTTTTTCGACTGGGGAGTAGCGATGCTCTGTACCTACCAACATGTAGCTAAGGTAATATAGAGCAGCTTCTTTCCCTCGTCGTTTTCTTGTGCGAGTAGAGCACCCAAAGAATAGTCGAGAGCTTTTCTGTACAAGATGAATGGTCTTCTAGTTGTGGGGGCAACCAACACTGGAGGTTTGGTCAGGTATGTCTTGATGTCTTGAAATGTAGTTTCACATTCAGCATCCCAAACAAAGTTCACACCTTTCTTCATTGGGCGAGAGAATGGATGACACTTCCTTGATAGATTGGAGATGAACCGTCGGATGTATACCAACCTTCCTTGAAGCCTTTTTAATTTTCTTAGGATCCTTGGAGATGGCATTTCCAGGATAGCCTTGACTTTGGTGGGGTCAAGTTCTATTCCGGCTTTCCGAACTATGAATCCGAGAAACTTACCCGATGAGACACTGAAGAAGCATTTTAGAAAAGGGTCTTCTTTTAGAAGATCACTTTCGAGATGAAGGGGTTGATCCTTGTCATTTGTTGAAGACGTCTCTGTAGCAGTATTCTCATCTTCAGTGATCGCGTTGTATGGAGCATTTTCCAGGAACAAGTCCTGAACAACATCCAGCAACTTCTCTTTATCGGTCCAGACATCACCTATGCGGCCGGGTATCTGGGACCAGTTGACCGGATTTTCATTGAAGAAGACTTCATTGGCAGGAGTTTCTTCAAGACGATCAATCATAAAAGGTGTGAGTTCTGATGTCACAGTTTCCGGAGACGAAGGCTGAGAAGATGATATCTCAGTGGAAGTCACCTGAGAAGATGTAGCTCCGGAAGATATACTACCAGTTGGGGAGTACGTGTCTTCTGCAGATGAAGCTTCAGAGGCACTATCATCCTGAGCTATAGCATTGCAGGTTACCACAATAGGAGATGCCCCCAGAATAGACTGTTAGGAGTCGGACTCATCCTTAGATGTAAAAGGATCATCATCCAACGGTTTTCTCCATTTTCAGGAGTTGAAGGAGGAAGTTCCTGTTGATTTTCAAGGACTTTTAGTTATGGATTTTGATTATGACGAAGATTATTGATGCGATCCTGCTCCCGCTCTATGGCAAGATGTTGCAAGATTCTTGCGTATTCTTCAAGATCAGGCATATGAGCCAAATCTTCTTCATCATCTGCTTCTTGTGGTTCATCAATGTTGGGTTCCACTGGATCATTGGCCGGTGCTGGGTTGACAGCATTTTCTTGAACAGCCTCTTGGTCTTCTTCATCATCAGAGCAGGATCCTTGTGGCTGTAATGGGTTATACCAGATTACTGGCATAAGATGAGATTCGTGAATCCATTCCTCATCGAAGAGGTATTCTCCTATTTCAAGGGATTCCTCCCACTCATCGATATCACTGGCAGTATCATTGGACTCGTATCCATCCATGGAGAATCTAATTACCGAGTTATTAGAGTATGATGCCCCCTGCGTAGTTACATTTCTATAATGAGGTGGCATGAAATCATCAAAGGTGAATTTTCTAACCGCTTTTGAAGTTTGGGAAGGAATTCTTATGTTGCCCCTAGTGAAGCAGTGGAAGAAGTCTCTGCCTTTTCAAGGACTTCATGTTTTGGTTGAGTCTTCTCCAGCTGTTCGTGCTTGCGGATTGTTTTTTGGCTTACCTTCGCTGTTGAGTGGTCGGCTTTGTTTTGACGATTTCTCAATTTTCATCTTCTAGGAGATCGGGATCCACCCATATAGGTTGTCCGTTTGGTATTGGGTTCGGGACCAACTCTTGGGACGTTTGAGCCATTTTTATTACCTTGAATGAAGTAGTGATCTTCTTTTTTGGTGATTTTGAACTTTGCCCACATGACACCATGTTAACGGAAGCATACCCGTAGTTTTTATAAAAAAAGTGATGACTCCATTTTTCTACATCTCGTTGATCTTCTCTCTCACAACAAAGCATTGATTGAGAGGATGCGAGACCATCTGGTGGTATGGACAATACCGGGGATCATTGGTTTTGCCAGCATCTCCCGGTCTTTTGGGCTTAAGTAAGGTGAGTTTGCCGTTTGCTAAGAGAGCCTCAAAGATTTCTTCAACATCTTCATCGAACGGGTATTTCTTCTCTGCTTGTTATTTGAAAGCATCAGAGAGTTTAGGTCTTTTACCTGCAGTTTTGTTTTCAGCTTTCTTTGGTTGCTGAAGAGCTAACTTGGTTTACACATTAAGAACCTTCTTTTTCTTTGGTTTTGAGGTTGTAATGACAGCTAGCTCTTTCTTTGATGATTTCTGACTGTTGAGGTCTTTGATCAACGTTTCAGCCTCCATGGATGCTTCTAAGTGTTCTCCTAGTTGTTTTAATTTGTTGCCGATGATCATGGAGCAGATCCTTGCTCTCATGTTGTTACGGCAGATGTCGACTAGTGACGCTTGTGGCAATACATCTAAGCACTTGTACGCCATCGCCTTTCACTTGTGAATGAAGTCGTATGTTGACTCATTCTCTCCTTGTTTTAGGCTGCAAAGCTATGCCATAGTAATAGGATGATCCTCGCTTATGAAGTGGGTCAAGAAGCGTGTCTCCAGCATGGCCCAACTTTGGATGGAGTCCTCCGGCAGAGTAGAGTACCAATCAAAAGCCATACCTTTTAGGGTACTTACAAAGAGACGGATCTTGAGGGCATCTTGATCCGCGATAACTCACGTCAGGATCTTGAAGTGGATGACATGCTGTCTAGCTGAACCTTTCCCTATATATGTCTGGAGAGTAGGTTATTCGAATTTTGTAGGGAACGGAACCGAGTCCATCCATAAGGGATATGGTGGCCTGATCCCATGCTCCTTTAGTGTATCCTCTTCTTTTGCTTTGGGGAGGATATCGTCAACGTCCTTTTTTGTAAGGGCGCGTGACTCATTGTTTTCCACATTAGCCTCGTCATCTTGATGACTCGGAGGAGCTAGATTATTTTCTTGACGCTGAAAAGCAAGAAGAAGATTTTCCATGACAATTTCGATCCTCTGCTGACCTTGCTTCAATTGTTGGATGCACGCGGTCATCTCATCAGGCGGTGTATTGTGAGGTGGCTTAGAATTTGTAGCCAGGACGCTCATCCCTCGAGATTCGAATGAAGAAATCGTCCTAGTGACTGAGCTGGGGCTCATTCTTTTGGTAGAAGAGCTTGAGGAAGGGTTACTCCGATGTCCTTGGTTTGAAGGAGTAGAGGATTCTTCCAGATGTCTTCGTGTCCGGGAGATGCTGCAAGTCACTGGACGTCTGACATGAATTTTGGTTGCTGACTTCTGGCGTCTTCTGGCTTTGCCAATCATATGGACAGCAACAATTTGGTCGGGTCTTTCTTTTTCGACCCATTTTTTAGAGACCTGAAGGGTAAAATGATGGATTCTTTGCTTCTCTAGTCTCTTTTGTCGATATGCCGCACGGTGATGTATACGACGAGCAATTTAAATTCAATTAGTTCTGGCCGGGCTTTGGCGATGAAGGATATAGTTTCCCGTGCGCAGCAGCCGAGCTTGTCTTCTTTAAATCTAGGCATGGATGGGATCTGGACGCGGCCCTTTGCCTGTCGCAATGAGGCTTTGAATTTCGCGAGTTCAGCCCTTGTTGAGATGAAGGGTCGACTCGCAGGAGTGCAGGCTTCAGCGGATTTTTGCGGAAGCCTTACGATGCACGATTTGATTTTGGTCTTATAGGAGCAAGCCGGCTCATGCTAGGTTGATTTATTTGTTTGATGGACGGTAGGTTTCTCCTCTTTCATGTAAGAGAGAGGGTAGAACCGGTTCTCCTTGAGAGGGGCCAGGTACGCTGGCTTTGTAGATGTTCGGGACCTCCTTTGTTTTGGTGAAGGTCTCGGGGACTAGGTTTTGGGGCAGACCTGGTTTCTTGTAGGTTGAGGCTTCATGAGAGTGCCATAGGCTTCAGGCTTCTTTGTGTTTGCCCTTGGTGCCATGGTAGTAACACGTTGCGTGGTGATTTTCTGTTTTTTGGTAGGTACAGTTTATTCTGCGGGGAGTGGGAATGGTCCCAGTGACCAGAAGACGATGGTCCGGGGAGTAGAGGTCGGCCCGGCGTTTTGAGAGTTGTCGAGGGAGATGACACTTCAGCAACTGGCAGGGCGCTTATGAGTGCACTTGTTTTGCTTATCTTGAGAATGAGTTGGTACTTGTTCTCATCAAAAGTGATGGTCAATGAAATTCTCATTGTTAGTTTGGAAAACTTCTGAAACAAGACCACATCCATTAGTAATAACAAGATTATGGTGCTCATAAATGGAGAATAACTATTGTTTTGTCTTTTCAAACCGCTCGAGGGGACATGGCACAACCCAAGTAAGATGAAAAAGACAAAAAGGCATAGAAGGTACAATTGTTATAAATACAAGCATGGTAGGCTCAGGGTGAACGTTCCAGTGACTGCTAAAAGCAATTGTAGACCTTAATTCAAATTACCGAGAAGCAAGGCTCACTCGAGGTAAGATGATATAAGGTTGGAGATACAAATGTGTCGGTCGTAAATATAGTAGACCCGAAAGGGCGTACTAGCACTGCTATGCACAAATGTTGCAAATCGCATCATTGGAAAGGACACAAGATGGGATTTTCTTTTTAAAATATCAAGATTGGATCTATAAAGGAGAGCAAATGGTATTCCAATCCAAACACAGGCTTAAACATTCTTGCGAGCACTGAGTCCAAAAGGGAAGGAACCAAAATTTCTCAGATCTGAACCCAAAAGTGACGGAAGTTTTTTTTTTTTGAAAGGTCAAGATTGAATTCATCAAAGAGAGCAAACGGTGTTCCAATCCAAACATAAGCTCAAACATTTCTGCGAGCACTAAATTCGAAAAGGAAAGCGAGCACTAAATTCGAAAAGGAAAGAACCAAGATTTCTCAAATCTGAACTCAAAAGTGACGGAAGTTTTTTTTTTAAGGTTTTTTTTTTTTTGAAGATTTTTTTTGAAGGGTACACATAGGTTTCCAATTCGGTCTTATGAAACCTTAGTAGATAGATCAGCCCCCAGGTAAGGGTAGGATTACTTAATAAACCCGTTTGGAGGACCCTTGCCTCAAACAGTCTAGCTGTCTCCACACTCTGGATAAGGCTTTTCTTAGTCCACTTTAGTCAAAGAACGCAATTGGTGTAACCTTAATATCTTTTTTTTTTTTTTAACTTTTTCTTTTGAAAGATTTCTAATGGACTTATCAAAGAGAGAGAATGGCCCCTTCAAATCCAAACGCTGGCTACAAACGATTTCCGTGAGCCATTGTCCGAAAAGGAAGAAACCAAAGTTTCTCAAATTTGAATCCGAAAGAAAGAAAACTGATTTTTTTTAAAGAGTTTGAAATGAGAGGTTTTTTTTTATTTTTGAAAATCCATATTGGACTCATGAAAGAGAAAAGATGGCCCATTCCCCGATATGAACAATAGCTGCAAACATTTCTATGAGCTATCAAGTTCGAAGAGGAGAGGATCAAAGTTTCTCAAAATTGAATCCAAGAAAGAGAAATCAGATTTTTTTTTGTTTGAGAAATGAGAAATAGTAAACGAAATCCCATCTCATGTGTTTTTTTTTTTTAGATGTAAGATCCAACATAGGCCAGCAACTAGAAAGGAGCCAAGGAATCGAAGCATCACGTTCTCAAATGAACGAGTCCCACCAGGTGTGCAAACTTGATGGACCCGGCTTTCGTCCTGTCCTTCCGCCCCGGGGCTGCCGAGGTCCGGCAGAGGAGAAAAGCGGGTATCAACATTTTTTTGTACGGGTATGCCAGATTTTCTATTCTACTTAGAATTTAAAGTGGTGATCTGGAGATTCACCTTCACAAATAGAAATGAAATCAATCTTTTTTCTAACTTTTCAAATTGCATAAATATATAAGAAAAAAGACAAGTTTTTCTTTGAACGCCGTATGAAGCGATTTTTTGTTTGTTTGCCATGGAAGGCGGTTTTGCCGTAAAAGGTGATTTTGCGGTAAAAGGCGATTTTTTTGCCGTGAAAGGCGAGTTACAAATCTCATCAATAATGAAAGACAAGAATTGTGATTTTTTGTCTCTTTAAAAAATACAAGATACAATAGAAAAGTAAGAAAATGAATCTAACTTCTCAAGAGATTGTGGGGACTCGTTCAGATTGACGGTCGCAAGTTTTGTATGGACTTCGCCATCGTCCTTCAGATGAGAATGCATGATGCTTTGATTCTTTTGGCTTGGCTCTAACCTTAGAGTTTTAGAGGATAAAGACCAAGGGGAGGTCCTATATCTAATAAAAAACCGAGTAAACGGGCTAAAAAGCCGTGTTTAGGCCATGTTGGATAGAAGGAGAGGAGACATTGGTGGGATGGCCTCCTGAGGGACTTCGATCACCTTGTGGCGTTGCAGCAGGGTTTCTTCAGGATTTTTTAACTCTCTTTGTATCTATGTAGCCCTCTATGTGAGTTGCTCTTGGATTTCCAGATCGATCCTGAATTTCTTGGAATGACCCCCTTTTATAAGCCTTTGGTAGCCATGGGGTGGTTTATGAGCATTGATGGTATTGATGAGAGGATTGATGGCATTGATGCTCCATGATGGGAGGAGTTGCAAGTTTTGATTTCTTGATTTTGTAACTCCTTTTTCTTGGCTTGTGTTTGGCCGATGGAGAATGATGGGCATTTAATCGCCTTTAATCTCCATGATGAGGAGAGTTTCATGGCTTTAATGCCATGATTGCTTGGACTTGTAACTCTCATTTTCTTGATTCTAGTTGGGCCGTCCAAAATAATGAGTTAATGACCGCATTAAGTTGTCATAAAACGGATCAATTAACATCATTAAGTGGTCGCTAGGGCATTTGAAGAGTCGTGGGCCGTGCCACGTCTTTTGGAATTCTTCTTGTGACGATCGCCGATGGATCCACATGTTGTTTGATGTCGGATGGCGATGTAACTTCAGACATTGATTGGTGCCAATGGGTCGGTGACATCTGTCTTGTCGATTTCTCGATCGGTCGGACAGAAAGTGTACTTTATTGGTCAGCCGGTTGGTGATCTTGGAGCGATCAATGATGATTTCATGCTCTTGATGGCAGATCCAAGATGTTGGCAAAGATTAGTCGATTCCAAGCATCAAGAATTTGATTTTCGGAAAATCACAAGGGCTGAAACTCCCGAAACGTGAAAAAGATCAGAAAACGGGCCACCCAGCAGAAATCCTGTGACCCGGATTTCCAGGGTCACCGGCGACCATGCACCCAGGGTCGCCGAAGACCATGGGGCAAGGTCGCTGGCGACCATGGGCTATGGTCAATGGTCACCAGCGACCCTGGGTGCATGGTCGCCGACGACCATGGGGGTTTTTCCCCTTTTGGTCGCCGTTTTTCGGCCGTTTCTCCGATTTTTTAATTCCTTCTTTTCTTCTGTATTTTTCTTGACATTTTTCCTCATTTATTGACTTGATTTTCCTAAAGAAACTTGATGAGAAGCCGCACAAACCGGAGCACAAAGTTTCCTATTTTTTTGGAAAAACCGAAGACTTTGTAGCTGATTTTCCATCAAGAGTCAAAACTAGGTCAAATGATGTCGGAATGACCCGGAATTTGAGGTAAAGCCTCCTAAGCAGTGGATAGGACCAACCATGGGATTTTATTTGAGTTTGAAGCCATTTGGGGTCCCATCGCTACTAGACTTGATATTGCCGAGAGGAAGATGTCGCGTTTGATGTACAGTCAAACGATGTCCGATTGACCTGAAATTTGACAGGGAGCCTATTGAAGTCATTTTGAGACGATCCATTAGCTCTAATTTGGATGTCATGGTCCTGGGGGGCTCCACCGTAGGGAGGCTTGATTTTATTTCCAGAGCAACAAAGTCTGGTCAAATGTTGTCGAAATGACCTAAAATTCGACATGTAGTGCTTTGGGAGCATGCTGAAGCCACTCATGTGCTCTGTTTGATGAGTGATGGCCTCGGTGCTTCTCGCCACCAAGAGGCTTGGTTTTGCTGCTCGAGGGTTGATGGAGGGTCAAACGTTGTTGGTTTGACTTGAAATTTGACAATGGGCCTTTTAGAGGTATTTTGGAACTATCTGTAGACCCTGATCGAAGTTTTGATGCCTTCGACACTTTCGTCGCCTGGAGCACCTGTTTAGCTGTCGGAGGAGTGAAGTTAGGACAAATGATGTTGAAATGACCTGAAACTTCATGTGTCTCTTTTACCAGTTTTGAAAGATCTTACAGTTTTTGTTTGATTTTGACAAGATCCGACGCTTGTAGTAGCATTGCCTGTTTGTAGTAGGATGCAGCTTCATGTGGCTTCTTGATGTTGAGGAGGCAAGGTGACTTTTTTGGTGTCAACATTGTGTAGCCAAGTTCTCCCCATTATAGCATTGTATGGGGATGGTGCATCCACTACTAGGAGGTCGGTTAATATGGAGGCGCCTCCAACCTGGACTTAGAGGGAGATTTTCTCCTTGGGGTATACTGGTTTGGAGTTGAAGCCCACCAACGGGGTGCGGGCCTCCTGCAGGTCCTCCTCTGTCAAACCCATCCTCTTGAAGTAGTCATAGTAGAGGATTTCCGATGAGTTTTCGAGGTCCACGAGAATCCTCTTGACCTTGAAGTTCTTTAACCTCAGGGTCAGAATCAGTGGATCGTTATGGAGGAGCTGGACCCCATCTAAATCTTCGTTCGAGAACCAAATCTTGGGTCTCTCCTTCCGAGCCTTCTTGGCGGAGGGATCGAGCTCAGCCGTCATCACCTGCTTGCCGTGTGAGTCCCTCCTGGCTTCGGCACGAGCTTGGTTGCTTCCTTTGGGTGTGGGATCTAGGTGGATGACGTTGATGATGCCCTCTGGCTCATTGTTGTCCTGATCGTCATTGCGTTGGCGTTGGTGAGCTCGGTTGACTCTGCCCTCCTTTTTTATGAAGTCTTTTAGGTGCCCGTCCTTCACGAGATTTTCGAGGTGGGCCTTGAAGGCCATGCAGTCCTCGTTTCTGTGCCCGTTTTGTTTGTGGTAGGCACAGAACTTACTCTAATCTCGGGTGGAAGGATCACCCTTCATCGACTGCAGCCACTTAAAGAAAGGCTGTGTCTTTATTCTGCCAAGGAGCTTGTAAATGGGCTCCTTGAATATCGTGTTGACAGTCTTGTAGGAGGCAACAGTTGGTTTGGGCTTCTTGCTGCCTCCCGATATGGGGATCGAGGCCATCTCCGAGCTCATTGATGTCCTGTTTCGGTCTATCTCCTCCTTTCGGGATAACTTATCTTTTTTGGAGGGCCTGTCTCCTTGCCAGAGGCCGAAGCTTTCCCAAGCTCGGGCCTCATCTTCTTCTTGCTCGATGAATTGGTTCACCAGGGCCACCAGTGCTTTCATAGTGACCACGGGGAACCGCACCAGGTCCTTGCGAAGCTCGTTGCCTAGCAGCAGAGCCTGTTTAAAAGACCTAATCGCCACTCTGTCGATGGCATTTTCCACCTGGCTGTAAATGGTCCAGAATCTTTTGGCGAACTGAGTGATGCTTTCAGTCCGCCTCATTTTGATTGCCATCAGGTCATCGTCCATTTTCGGGATGACCCTGTGTGCCTGGAACTTCTCTACGAAAGAGTTTCAGAGATGCCGCCAGCGTGCGCAAAACCATCTTAGGAGGAGGTCGCCCAAACTGGAGGAGAAGACCCTACAGTTCAAGTGGCCGACGTCGCCCCATACCAACATTCTCTGGGTGAAATGCCGGAGGTGCGCGGCTTGGTCCGAAGTCCCATCGTAAAGCCTGAATCTTGGGACGTTGAACTTCTCAGGGAGTGAAAAGTTCCTTATCTCCTGAGAGAATGGAGATGTACCGTGGTCCTCAATGTCATAGGCGTTCAACCAGTCTCGGATGAAGCCGACTACCTCCATATTCTGCTGGACTGTCTGCTTAACTTGTCGGTCAAGCCATTCTCTCAAGTAGCTGTTGTCCTCTGGTCTTTGGCGCTGCTTCTTAGGGTCATTGTTAAGATGACTGCTGCTCGAGCCTTCGTCATAGGCTAGGTTGCGTCGTTTGTTAGTCAGGACTTGCCTCAAGTCCTGTTCGACCTCCGGGGCCCGGCGGCGTGTGGGAGGTATGACCGGGGCCTTGACTGGGGTCTTTGCTTTCTCTTGGAGCTGTCTCCAAAGTTGGCGGATGAGTTCTTTTTTTCCTGGATAACAAGGTTTTGGGCCCTGATATCCGCGAAGAGCACGTCATCGTCGTCGTTTGCGTCATCCTGGTGACGGGATTGGCGCAACTTGGACGGCATTGGTGTATCGTCTCGCCGAGAGCGCTCCGGAGGAGGAATGCCCTGACGGGGTTATTTCAGTAGGGGAGCATCCTGACGTGGATGCTCCGCCGGAGGGGAACTCTGCCGGAGGAGCTCCAGTAGAAGGTTGTCTCGCTGGGGAGGTGCTGTCACCCTCTTTGACGACGAGCCTGATTGAGTTATTGGCTCTTCCACGCTTATTGCACTGGATTTCCCCCTGGTTCTTTTCTGGCGAGGGATCGACGGTAGCAGTGGAAGGGGTAAGAACGGCGGTGGCGGCATGGACCTGGATGATCCTTCACCCTTCCCTTTCTTGATTTTCGGAGGCATGGTTTTTGAGGAATTGATTTGATCTTTCCCACAGACTGCGCCAATTGTAAGTGCCTAAATATTACGGACTTGATTAGGCGAGTGTTAACCTCGTGATATTGTTGCTAAACTCCTTTAAAGAAGTTGGATGCCTTAAACCTGAAAGGGGAAAAATGAACAAATGTCAGAGACCCTGGCTGTAGTTAGCCAAAGGCACTCTAATGCCTAAGTTAGTGTAGTCACTTAATAGAGGGAGAGTGAGTAGGGAAGGAGAGAAAGTTCAGGGTTTATGCTTAAGGCGTGTATATATCGTACCTCTCCACGGATCTTACCCATGCATCTATATAGGCGGGAGTCCCATCAGAAGCTCCCTTAGTGGAGGTAGATCTAGGTACAATCCTATCAGCCCATACCTCGTATCCTTAGTGGAGGTAGGTGAGAGCACCGTCCCATCGGTTCGTTCCCCAATCTCATACATAAATGTGGATATGGCTGTCGGACAAGGATAACCCCCTATCGATATCCGGCGGCTACCCTATCTGACAGTAGTTCTGCAATGTAGCTATACCATTATATATTTGAGACTTAACACTCAGTGTTCATCTCGGTCAATTGGACTGAACTGGAGAAGGCACCGAGGTCGAGCGTGTGCGAGTTCGGGCACTACTGCCGAGGTGCACAAGGCCGAGCATAAAAAAGGTCTAGTCGGTACTCTTACCGAGGATAGATCAAGCTCGGTACCAGCTGGTACTATTACCGAGCTGAATAAAGCTGAGATCAAAATAAACCTGGTCGGTACTCTTACTTGAACCAGGGGTAATCTCGGTATTATGGAAACACCCCACATAATTATATTTTGTATTTTTCTGAAGAGACATAAAAAACTCACAACTCTTGTCTTTCATTGTTGATAAGAATTTTAAATCGCCTTTTACGACAAAAATTGCCTTTTACGGCAAACAAACCATGTCTCTTTTTTTTAATATATATGCAATGGAAAACTAGAAAAAAAAAAGTTTAGTTCCTTTTCTACTTGCGAAGGTGGATCTACGGACCACCACTTGTCAATTCCAAGTAGAGTAGAAAATCTGGCATACCCGTACAAAAAAATGTTGATGCTCGCATTCCAACACCGGTCGTGAAAAGGTTGGACCCCACGGACTCTCACGTACGCTGACCTTGGCAGCGCCATGCCCGGAAAAGCTAGTCTATCACTCACGCAAGCCACTAAGTTGAGTTGATGTATAAGTCTTCTCTTATCCAAAGACTTAACTCACGTGGCCTCTTCTAATCCATTAAGGATTTAAAACAGCTAAATTAAAAACAACCAAGGTCTAAGGGTCCCACCTGAGCCCTTCTACTAATTGTTTCCCATCTCAATTCCCCACGTGGTGCAGGATATTACAATTTTTATTTTTATTTTTTTTTTTTTGTATCTTAGCCTGGGGGGTTGGGATACAAGAGAGTCAAACTATGGGAAAAAGAGCCCACACAAGTGGAAATAGGAAACCCACAAAGCAGGATGGATAACCCACATTGTTCGGCTGTTTTTTCTGGCGATTCCACGAACAGGGAAGATACCATCGCATAAACTAGCAATTACTTATTAAAATAAAAGAATGTACTTGACCCAAGACAGAGGGAAGACACAATGTGGAAATGTATTTGTCATTGCATTTCATTTTTCAACGAAAAATATTAATTTATCTCAAGAGATAATGGGCTAGACCTTCAGACTCATATGTGATAGGTCATTTATAGAACATATGACCTCACTAGCTGTCATCCAATACACAAAATTACACATTTAAATTACATTTTGACAATGAAGAAGCCCCAAAAAGTGGGAAAAGGGCCTCAAAGGCCATTTTCAGGCCCCGAAAACCATAAGATGCATAGGAACCTAATTCCTTGTAATTTCAAATTTCTTTGCCAATTTCAGGCTTAGCCCTCAAAGCTGGCATCCCCTGTGGGTAGTCAGAGTTTTGGTCCAAATGTGGCTCATTTCATCGCGCCACTTAGGCCAACTTGTTTTTATTGGTTGTAATGAAGACAATTTACATGATGAGATTTTGATATAGAGCCATTTTTTCCCCAGGTAAACATAGAAACCAAAATGTAAAGGTAATGGGAGGAATTTAACATCATTTTGGAAGTAAAAACCCATTCCCAGGGGAATACCCCGCAAGTTCTAAGCACATTAAGGGTCATAGGAGACTAAGTTGGAGCTATTGCAAGGCTTCTTCCTCTTTCTTACACAAGTAGCTTCTTCTTTCTCCTTTGTTTTGCATTAGAATTTTAGCAATGTCTTGTACTTGCTTTTGGACCGATTCTGATTCTGTTTTTTGGCTTGAAATTAAATGGCCTATTTATATAGGCTCGGAAGATTTGCATGTGGGTTGGGCACGAATCCCTATGTTTCTCCCACTTTCTCCATCAAAAATCAATTTCTGGAAGATGTAATCACATAGACTAGGGGGGTTGTTGCAGCAATTGTGCATCTTGTAAAAATGGGGGTTGCAGGTGGCAGTAGCGGAGGAAGGGTTGCCCCTCCTCGAATTTCTTGTCTTTTTTGGATATGTAAGTGATTTTGGAATTGTTATGGGTTTTTCCTTATATTGCCCATTCTCAGATTTTTTATTTTTCTGAATATGCCTTGGGATTTAAATTCTATAGTGGGTTACTTTGTCATTTCACTAAATGCCCTTATCAGGATTTAAGTGTTGCAAAAGAAGAAAAGAGAGGGCAAGTGTTGACACCAAAAATGTCACTTTGCCTCTTCAACATCAAGAAAGCTGCATGAAGTCGCAACCTACCATAAATAGGCAATGCAATTTCTCCAAAAATTCAAATCTTGTCAGAATCAAACAAAAAACTGCAAGATCCTTCAAGATAGCCAAGAGAAGAGTACACATGAAGTTTCGGGCCATTTCAGAATCATTTGGCCTAACTTCGCTTCTCCGACAGCTAAAATGGCGCTCCCGGCGGCGACATCATCGGAGACGTCAAAACTTCGATCAGAGCCTACGGATGACTCCAGCATGTCTCAAAAGGGCTCCATGCCAAATTTCAAGTCAAACCGACAACGTTTGACCCTCCATCAATGCTCGAGCAGCAAAATCAAGCCTCCCGGCGGCGGGAACCACCGAAGCCTTCGCTCATCAAACCAAGTGCATGAGTGGCTTCAACATGCTTCCAAAAGGCTGCACGTCAAATTTCAGGTCATTCCGACAACGTTTGACCAGGTTTTGATGCTCCGAGAGAAAATCAAGCCTACCGGCGACGGAGCAACCCAGGACCATGACATCCAAAACGGAGCCCATGGAACGTCTCAAAATGACTCCAATAGGCTCCCCATCAAATTTCAGGTCAATCGGACATCGTTTGGCCACATATCAAAGCTCGGCATTTTCCCGCAGCAAAATCAAGTGAAGCATCGACGGGACCCCAAACGGCTTCAAAACTCAAACAAAAGCCTATGGTTGGTCTTATATATTGCTCAGGAGGCTCCACCTCAAATTTCAGGTCATTCCGACATCGTTTGACCAAGTTTCAGCTTCTGGCGGAAAATCAGCAGCTCTACACGACAAAGTCGTCGGCTTTCCCGGAAAATTGGAAACTTTGCACTCTAAAAATGCAAGGATTCTCATCAGGTTTTCTACAGGGAAATCAAGCCAATAAATGAGAAGAAATGTCAGGAAAAATACAGAAGAAAACGGCGACGAAAAAGACCTCAAAACGACCGCAAAACGGGCTCCGAAGGGAAAAAATTCCCCCAAGGTCGCAGGCCCCTACGACCATGGCCCATGGTCGCCGGCCCATGGTCGCCGGCGACCATGGAAGTCCGGGTCACCGGATTTTCCGCCGGTGACCCGTTTTTTCCGTCTTTTTTCGCGTTTCGCGCACTTTGGCCCCTGTGGTTTCCTGAAAATGTGATTTTTAGTGCTTGAAATTGACTCATATCCTCCGACATCCGTCAAAATCACGGGTCAACCTCCAAAAGCATAAAATCATCATTGATCGCTCCAAGATCGCCAACCGGTCGACCAAAAAAAAGTGCTCTTTCTGTCCGACCGATCGAGAAATCGACAAGACAGATGTCACCGGCCCGCTCTTAGCTATCAATGTCTGAAGTTACATGTTCATCCGATGTCGATCAGCATGAAGATCCATCGATGATCATCGCCAGAAGAATTCCAGAAGACACGGCACGGCCCGCGACTCTTCGACTGCTCGGCGACCAATTAATGTGGTTAATTGACTAGCTTTATTATAGTCATTAATTCATTTCTTTGGACGGCCCAATCAGAAGCAAGCATTTGGGAGTTACAAGTCAATTGATTCATGGCATTTAAACTATGAAACTCCTCCCATTATGGTAATTAAGGTGATTAAAAGCCCTTAATCTCCATCGGCCAATCAGATTCAAGGAAAAAGGAGTTACAAAATCAAGAAATAAATCTTGTAACTCCTCCCATTAAAGCCATTAAGGCTCATAAACCCTCCTAAATGGCTACCAAAAGCCTATAAATAGGAGAGCATTCCATTGAAATGGAGATCAGAAAATCGAGATCGATCGATCGGAAAGAATCCAGAGCTCGTATCCAGAGAAAGAAAAAAGAGAGAAAAACTCTGCTGAAGTTCTGCACCGGCCACCACTACAAGGTGACAAAAGTCCCTTGGGGGGTACCCCCCCCCCCCCCCCAAGGTCCTTGCCTTCTCCTGCTGCCTCCAATGGCTTAGACGTTGCTTTTCAGCCCGTCTACTTAGCTTTTTATTGGACATAGGACCTTCTCTTGGTCTTTGTCCTCTAAAAACCTGAGGTTATAGCCAAGCCAAGCGAATCAAGAGCATCTTCTGTTCTCATCTGCATGGATGATGGCGAAGCCCATACATGGCTTGCGACCGTCAATCTGAACGAGTCCCCCACAATCTCCTGAAAAGTTAGATCTTCCTTTTCTTGCTTTTCATTGTAGTTTGTATTTTTCTAAAGAGACAAAAATCACAACTCTTGTCTTTCATTATTGATGAGAATTGTAAATCGGCTATAAACGCCACAAAATCGGCTATAAATGCCAAACAAAATCGCCTTTCACGGCAAACCAAGAAAATGTCTCTTTTCTTAAATATTTGTGCAATGAAAAACTTGAAAGAAGTTGATTTCCTTTTTACTTGCGAAGGTTGATCTCCGGATTACCACTTGCAATTCCAAGTAAAATAGAAAATCTGGCACACCCACACAAAAAAAATGTTGATGCACGCTTCAGGCCCGCCAGGGCGCGAAAGGGCCGGACCCGACGGACTCCCACGTTCCGCCGACCCCAGTAGCACCCACGGCGCCTCGGAGCGCGTTCCATCAGCAAGTTTGTCTTTTTATACACGATCTCTTTTCACATTTCTTTTTCATTGTCTTTTCATATTTTATTTCCCATTGTCATCATCTATTGCATGACAGTAACCAATCCCCATTGTCTTAACTGGCATTTCTACTCAATAGTCAAAAGTACAATTCCATTTCAAGTCTTAAGTCAAGTACAAGTCCATTCTCCAACTTAAATAAGCTTCTCACTTTCTAGAGTAGCTTCTTGCTTTATAGAGTATATGTCTACATCATTGATGGGTGATGCAGTGAATGTGATGACAAATTATTTTTACTTTTTATATTATTTTTACATTGCATTATTGATGGAATGATGGAGTGATGGTTGTGATTTTTTTTATTTTTAATGTTTTCCTACATGAATGAATATTATGCTTTTCATAATTGTAATTATTTTTTCTAAGTTCCTTTTGATACATGTCTTTTTTTTTTCTTTTTACATATCCTTCAAAAGTAAACAAGATTAGCGATCTTGCTAGGAAGATGATTGAGACAAAAAAAAAAGGTTATTTTATATCCATTAGTTTACTTGCATATTAAATTGTCACTAATCTTACTAGTTACCACTGCCACTCTTTAGAGGGCATTTTCTGTTATGCACATTGTAAAAACTTGATTGTGGAAGTGAATAGGAGATAAATCGATGAATGACTGCCTGGTTACATACATCGAGAAAGAGATTTTAATAACATCGATAATGAGGCAATCATACAACGCTTTCAGAATATGAAAACTCATCAAGGACAATTGTAAAAAAACAAAAACATCTTTTGTTGATTGATCTATAACTATTTATTTTTATGCATCTTGTTACTTTTCCTACAATCTTCATATATCTTTTCTTCTTTTTGTGATTGTTAATAGTAAGAAAAATACAGCAAAACAATTACTAACATTATGTAAGTTGACAACCTTTGTCCCTCCTGAGAGAAATTCGTAACTCCGCAACTGGCAGGTGGTTATTTGTGACCCCATGATGTTGAACGTGGTTTTTCCACTCCCAATTGTCAAAATGGTGGTTGAAAAACAGGGAGGGGTTGTGGAGAATTGGTCTGCATAAGCGTCACATGTCAAAATTTGACTTGAGATACATATGATCCCTTTTTGGCATTTTATTGAATTTGACTTGGTCAAATTTGAGTGCCAAGTGTTACACATGGATTGGAACACGTGTGCCATGATGACTTAAGACATGTGAGATTCATTTGAAGTGAGGAAATGACAAAGGGTTGCAAAATATGTGAGGAAAAAAAAGTAGACCTTTAACTTCGTTTGTTCTGAGATTATGAGGGAAGGTTCTTACAACCCCTTTGTTGGTTTTACATTACATTTGGAGCCTTTGGATTGCTTGATCATCATGAAGTAAGACCCACCAAAACATGCATTATTTGCATTGTTATGACTTCAAATGGCTTTTGATTCATTTGATTTTTGGGTCTTTGAGGTTGGCAATAATTCAACATCATTTTAATGACTTCTCCTTGTATTTTTCAACACATGACTTGATAAATTGACAGACAGAGGCAATTATGACCCTCGATTTTACCTTGTAGATTTTGATTATACTTCATAAGTCCTTATTTGACTTTATAGGCCCTAATTATCCTTCATAGGCCCCTGTGCATGGCCCAATCTTCTGAAAATTTATTTTTTATGTGCCAACACACACAAGTGGGAAGAGAAGCCTACAAAGTGGGAAGCGTGGCATGCCTAGGGATAACCTTGGGTAGCTAGGTGACATGCGGGGTTGCCAACCAATTGAGCAACACCTTGTTGTCAATAAGAGCACTTTCGTCATAGTAAAGTTCAACTATAGAAAAAAAAAAAAAAAAAAAAGAACAATTACCTTTATTAGGTGAATAACTGAATATCACCCTTTTTTTTATTGCTAGGTTGAGCTACTAGTCTAGACCCTGGGTTGATACTTCAGGGCTCATTTGTTTTTGCAAAGGCTAGAATGAAATAAAATTAAGAGTCAAATCAAGAGAGAAAACGAGGAGGGAGTTGAGCGTAGAAGCACAAAATGACAAAGAAAAAGAGTAAATTAGCGAAAGGTCCCTCATAGAGGTCTTGTAAGGCCTTCGGTCCATCAACTTTTCCTCTAGGGCCTGTAGTCCATGCAGCTAGACATATTTCAGCAAGAGATCCCTAGATACAATTTCCATGACTGATTTGCCCTTTTAACTGATTAGGCATAAAATTTTAAAAATTCAAAATTTCAAATCTTCCATTCCCCCTCCTCATTCCTAGGTAGAGATTCTCGAAAATCCTCAAAATTTTTGAACCCCTTTCTGGAGTTGTTGTGACAGGAGATACATCTTCGCCGAGAAAGAAAACGGGAAGAGAAGACTCCTGTGACCTTCGTCGAAGAAGGAGAAGCAAAGAGGGGATGAAGACCTGGAATCGTTTCTTGTCTTCCGGTTGCTGTTGCAGATTGATTTGAAGGAGGAGACTCCAGCGACTGTCATTGGAGAAGGAGTTTTCCTAGGGCAAGGGGTTGCATGATCAGCATAGATTCACCAATCGTCGGAATCGGAAGAGGGGTCACACTTCATCGCCTCCCGTCGTTCTTCGCCAGCCGGAGACCACCCTGCATGCCGTAGTTGTTGCAGAAACCTTAAAGAAGATTCCTGAATTTTTTGTCACCCAAGTTCAAACGATCGTTCCCAGAGAAGACCTCCAAGTGCCATCGATCTCCGCAAGGGAACAGCCGCCCTCCAGTACACTTCGTTGGAGATCCAGGGAACATGCAGCAAGAGTTGAGCGCAGGTCCACTTCGCCATCTGGTTCTTGTTTTCCGTGCAGAACAAAACAGTCTGTTATAGGAACACAAGGAAGAAGAAGAACCTAGTTTGGGTTTATTTCGGTTTCCAAGCCAGTTCGAGCCCTAGTCAGGTCTGACCCGACCCAGTCTAAGTAGAGAAGCCCAGCTAAGTGTTTGATAAATTTATCTTAGTTTTTGAAAATTTTATCTGAATTTTTTGCAAATTCATATGAGTTTTTAGCAAATTTATCTGAGTTTTTGGCAGATATATCTGAGTTTCTGACAAATTTATCTCCATTTTGGAAAATCTAACTGACTTTTTTGAAATTTTTATTAGAGTTTTCGGCAAATCTATCTGAATTTTTGACAAATTTATCTAAGTTTCGAACAAATCTTTCTATGTTTTTAGCAAATTTATTTAAGTTTTTTTTTTTTTTTTACAAATCTACCTGAATTTCTGCAAAATCTATTTGAGTTTTTTGGCAAATATATTTGCGTTTTTGAAATTTATTTATGTCTTTTGAAATTTATTCATATTTTTTAAATTTTGTTTGGATCTTTTGAAATTTATTTGCGTCTTTTGAAATTTATTTGGATCTTTTGATATTTGTTTGAGTCTTTTTAAATTTATGTGCGTTCTTTTGAAATTTATTGCATTTTTTAAAATTATTGTGGTTTTTGAAATTTTATTTATGTCTTTTGAAATTTATTTGCGTCGTTTGAAATTTATTTATGTTTTTTGAATTCTTATGGATCTTTTGATATTTATTTGCGTCTTTTATAATTTATTTATATTTTTTGAAATTTATTTGGATCTTTTGAGATCTATTTGCATATCTTTAAATTTATTTGCTTTTTTTTAAATTTATTGTGTTTTTTGAAATTTATTTTCATTCTTTTGAATTTATTTTCATTTTTTAAAATTTGTTTGTGTTTTTTTAGAATTTATTTGAAAATCTCATTAATAGGATTTCATTAATCGCAATCAATTAAATGGTAGTTGACCATTATTAATGGCATATCCTACTAATCGTGTGATATGATTTTGAAGAAATGGTAAATTAGACATTTTAAATCTTCAAATTTGAAAAAAGGACCTGTCACGATGTAAAAAAAAGATTGTGGATCTAAGGCAACAAAGTGAAATGTTCATGGACCCGTCGCCGAATGCCAAAAAAAAAAAAAACTACTCTTAAATATGCACAACACGATAAAAAAGTACTCTTAAAAACCATTTAAGGGCTAAAAAGGGGAGGAGTAGCACTAAAAATGGCAAATAAATGAGTAATTTTTTTTATCATTTTGTGCTTTTACCCTTAGCTCCTTCCTCATGCAAATATGCTCTTTCCTTGCGGATGAAATAGAATGAAATAAATTTAAAATCTAATTCAAGAGGGAGATAAAAGAGGAGGGGATCAAAGATAAAAACCCTAAATGATAAAAAAATCTCCTGGTTTTAACACAAAAGTAAAAATAGCTATTCTCTCATCTACTAATGACGAGAAATTTTTGTTACGGGAAGAGTTATATTTTATCATTTAGTGCTTTTATTCTTTTATTCTCCAAGGGCCTCCTAAATTTTTGTCAACCTATTACATCGCCATCGAGCAAACAAAAAGGTTCATTATCTAATGCAGGCTTCGTCGGAACAGGATTCTGATAGGATTTAGACGGTAGACCAACCTAATTTTTAGTAATTTTATACAAAATGACTACAACCCTTCTACTTGGACAAACTTTTTGGCCAGAATTTGGGACAAACTCCCATGTAGCACAATCCTAGAGGTGCTTTTTCCCCCTCTCTCAAAAGTTGCACCTCTAGGATTGTGCCACATGGGAGTTTATCCCAAATTCTAGCAAAAAAGTTTGTCCTATTAGATTTTTTGAAATGACTATTCATGATGCTTGAACCTTCGATATCACGCACGACTTCGGAAGACTTTTACAACTTTACCAAAGCAATCACCCTTTCGTTCGCAACCATAATGGCGAAAAAATTGAACCTCCAACGATCAATCCCTCAGCATCTATCTCAGTGCCAACACCCAAATCGGAATTGCACATCATAGGCAGAAGCTGTGATTCATGTGCGTTCCACATGCTTTACCTCTATTCCACTACATGACAGAGAGTACCTTCACGAGTTTCCCATTTTATGGGGTTCGATGAACGAGGCTGAGATATTTTTTATGAGGCCCGCTTTCGGCGCGCAAAGTTCCACGCCAGCCTTCAAAACACTCTATTGATTAAGTAAAACATCCGTGGCCCGCAAGAGCAACTTAAATTTTGGCTCCCACTGGTCTCATCCACACGTCAAGCAAAGGGCTGAATTAACAGCTCTAACAATCTTTCTGGTGGGCCATAAACAGTTTATTGAACGATCAATTTATCGTAGGATCAACTGCGACTGTATAGGAACAAACAGGAAAAAAAAAAGGCTACCGATTTTGTAAAGCTATGTTGCAAAGCTCAGTAATTGTGTGCAGCTTGAGATGAGAGATCATCCAAAGGTGTATAGAATGATGAATTATGGGCCGAGGTACCAATCCCAGTTTCATTGAATGCAACCAATATAAAAGAAGGCAAGAATTCTCACTACCGGTTCAAGATTTTTGTGGGTTTGGAAGTTTTCTGCAAGGTTCGGTCTGGCGCTGGGAACATGCAGTGCAGCCACCGTTGTCGCCTTCAATCGTCACATCTGTCTAGTGACAATTCTCTACCCAATGACGTGTGCTTTTTTCAAAATGAGCTGAGATCCACCAAAACTGTTTCATGTGATGTGTGATATGACAGTCTAGCACGAGAAATAGCCCAGGCATACTAAAAGGTACGCATTTGATCTAAGAATCACTTGTAAGGTAAAGTAATTTGATGATAGATTAAGGTAAAGTGGAAAAGTAATTTTATGAAGCAGCCTCACCTATAAGATTTTACTCGCCTATTGGAAAAACATTAGAGTAAAAGTTAAATGAGCCTAACAGTATAATGCTTCAACTCTATCATGATTGAATGGATCTAGCCGAAGTGATAAAGTTATGTTCTTAACCACCAGTACTTCATTTCATTTCAATGTTAATTATTTCAATTTCTTTAAATAAAAATAGATTTTAGTTCAAACCGTAACTTTACACCAAACATTCAAACTGAGTGAAGTGAAGTACTTTATTTTAATTTCAACCCACTTCTCTTTTACTTCACTCGTCATGTGAAATTTACATAACTTTACTTCACTCCTCATTTATCCAAATAGGTAAGCTGCTTTTAGCATTAAAAAATTGTGATAAAATATGATGCGGTAAATTTCTTACAAGATATGTTTTCTAATCTATACACCCTTTATCACTTACACTTTATCTTTTATTATCCAAATTACTTTAAGATTACTTATCCTTTTCTTTCATCATGATTTGACTTTCACCTCCCATTTATTACTCCACGCATATAAATAAATAGACAGTCCAAGGTTTTTTTTTTCTTTTTGCAGTCAGTTAGGTATGTAAATCATTCTCATATATTATGCATCATCGCATTTGTTTGCGCTCATTTGACTAATTTGTGAAGAAATTTCAACCGACATATTTGATTTTCTACGCTTCCGTGACCTCCTAATTCACGATCCAAGCCTAACAATATTCTTGCATTAATGGTAATTATCTATAAATTTAGTTTTATATCTTAATTTTTTGTGAATTTTGACAAAATTATAAAAAAAAGTTCAAAAAATTAAAATATATCTAAAATTGTGGGATGTACTCATTTACTCATATAAAAATGGTGAATTTTAACAAACATGATAATGTAGTTTCACATGTGTAACATTTGTATTTGTAGTATTTACCATGGTTGAAAATCTCGGTCTCGGTCGCGGTATCGGCCGGGCCGAAAAACCGATATGATATCGGTATCGGTCGCGGATATCAGTCCGTCGCGGTCGTCGCGGTGTGGATTTTTTTTTTAATCCAAAAAAATTTGCAAAAATATCCAAAAAATCCAGAATATTAGAAAATGCTGGAATACAATACTTTTTTCCATTAGTAATAACAATAAATCAAAATCTCGGTCATCTTAAGTTATGAGTCCTATCTGTGTCGCAGTTTGCTATCTTTTTTAGTATTTCATATAATGCAACCATTATTAATGCTCATAATCAATTTATTAGTGTAAAATATAAGAAAATAAAGATAACATATCAATCATCATTTAATGCTAAGTGCTAACTCAATCATCAAATAAGTTGTGAAATTCAAGACCTTGAAGATGACACATTAAAATCAAAAACATAATAGTGAGATAGATAAATCATAAAGCACTTGGGCATCAAAAGGTTCATGGTTCACCTGAAATTAGAGGGGACTAGTACTAGGGAGAGATTGATGAGTATGAGTGAATGACAGATTGACAACCTAATTCCAAGTGGAATGTCGTCCTGGCTCGATATCATCATCATCATCATTTCTTCGGTATTGGCTAAAAAGATATGCTCTATACTGTTGCGCAGCACTACCATAGCCATGACCATATTCATATTGGTCTTGATAAGATGATAAACTATCCTGATCTCCTGTGGATTGAGATGACTGGTTGTAGTCAAATGGCATGAAATAGGCATGAGGGGCATATAAAGGTCGTTGGCTAACTGGTGGGTTAAGCCTCCCTTGCTCAATTAACATCTGTTCAATAGAAATAATGGGTGTTGGAGAAGGGGGTACCCAATTAGGGTCATATGAATAACCCTCATACTGTCCATACATGGCACCTTGTTGGCCAACATAACCCCCATGCTGTCCATACATGGCACCTTGGCCAACATAACTCCCATGATGACCATGAGTACCAGCGCTACTACTACCCCCTGCCTCAGTCTGTCCAACATGTCTAACATAGCCACGGCGAGGATCTAACTCAGTAGCATCAGGAAAATGCTCAACTGTCTCATAAGTGACAGGCTCATCATCTCTATAATGACCCTCATCCCCGGGAGAGTCAGGTGGAATTCCTGCTGATGATGAAGAAGTAGAAATACTTGACTCACTCTCCTCGTCCACCTCCTTTCCCCTTGGCTCACTTGTATTAGGTGCACGTCCATGCTGCATTGTCAAGTTTATTTCTTCTATCTTTTCTGCAGCCCTCACTGGCTCAGGCCTATCCCCAGTCAAATCTTGCATCAACTCCTCAAACTCCGGGTCTTGGTCTAACAACGGTTCTTCTTGTTCCTCCAGCCATTGACCTAACACGGTATCCTCATCTGAAAAGATATAGTTCAAATTAATTGGACAGAAATAATCTCGATGATCCTCAAACTGTCTTCTCCTTCTATTTCTACTCCGGAGCTTGAGGTTGTAGTGGATGTAGACCAATTTATTTAGCTTCTGCATTGTCAATCTATTTCTTGGTCTAGTGTGGATAAATGAGAAGGTGCTCCAGTTTCTTTCACAATTGGAAGACGATGTAGTTTGACTAAGGACTTTAATAGCAATCATCCTTAGTGCAGGAGCACTTTCTCCATAATTTAACCACCATTCAGCTAAAAAAAAAATAGAAATGATATTAGAGTTAATAAAATAATAGTAAGTCCTTGAATAATATAGAGATGACATTACAATCAATACCAGGATAGGTCTGTGTGATAGCTCTCCGCGCAGTCGTCGTTCCAAAGCTTCCCGCACGTACGTTGTATATGTCAATTTGAAGACATTAATGTAAAAAAATAAATTAGAGAAATTACAATGTTATATGCTTTTTTCCTTAATTATCCTACTTCCTACAATCCTACCTGATTAGTAGCCCAAATTGCTTCATCTGTACTCTCTGCCAGTCTTTCAATTACATTTTTTAGTCCCACACGGATTTCATCTGATATGTGTCCATCCGTAAATTGGGGATTAAAGAAGTATCCTGTAAAACCAATGAATCTTAGTCATTGATAAATTAATATAGTGAGGAGAGACTAGAGAGTTGAATACAACAATTCAAGTATTAAAGGAATTAGCCTTCACTTACCAGCAGTGTGTAAATCATGTTTCAATTGTCGTCCCCATCGATCGTCGATGATCTTCCAATACTTTTTGTAATATCTACAATCTGCTTGGATAGCTAGCTTTGATCTCTCCACGGCCTCATGTAAGAAGCCCATTGTTGGCTTATCATCACCATCAACCAATCGAAGAACCTTTATTAGGGGATCAAAAACATTTAAAACACCCTTCACATGAGGCCAAAATTTGTTGGATTCAATTATTTTACATACTTCAAGAGTAATGGGACTTGGCCTCTTTCCCCATTTTGAATTCAGGAACTCATGTGATTTTATCAATTGGAGAAGTCCTTCTCTATACTTGTAAACACTTTCGATAGCAATGAAGTGGGTGGCAAATCTAGTGATGCTAGGCCGTAGTAATTCATGGTTGTCTGTATATGTTTTCATCATGGAAATGAGTCTATATGATTGATAAAAAAAATTGGTAATCTTCTTTATCTTACCAATCACTTGCTGCATGACTTTTCCTTTTGCAATATCTTCAAGCATTAAATCCAGGCAATCTGCTGCACATGGAGACCAGAAAATCCTTGGCCTTTGTTTCATAAGCATCATTCCTGCAGCCTTCATGATTGCAGCATTGACAGTAACAACCTGAATTACAGAATCTGCCCCAACATCTTCAATCACCTCATTCAATAACTTATTAATATATTTTGCATCTTGGACGTAATCAGTTGCATCAACTGATTTGATAAACACCATGCCCATAGACGAGTAGACTAGAAAATTCAAGAGCTGACGATGTGTGATGGTCGTCCACCCATCGCACATTAGTGTGCAACCTCTTTCCTTCCATGCCCATTTGAAAGTTTGCACCCAAGCTTGCAACTCTTCATACTCTTTCTCAACACAGACGTGCCCAATCTCGTAAGGGGTGGGTGCCTTTATACCTGGACCATATTCTGCAGCTGCATCTAACATGGTGGTGAAATAAGGAGAAGATGCCTTATTGGGTGGAATGCCTCCATCCAAAAAAAAACTTCCCAGTGGCTCTCACTAGATTTTCTCTTACTTTACTAAACTTGCCCTTTAATGCTTTCATAATGCTGGGCTGCTTTGATGTTGGTTTTCTATAAGCAAATGGGTCAGTTGGCCCCACCACATCCGGCCTACGAGGTGCATGTGTAGGAGGTTTTTCAATCTCCTCAATGTCTGGATCTTGACGCGGTTGTTTTTGACTAAATGCCCGTCGCAAACTCGCTCCCCCAAGTCCGGATGACCCACCCTGCTCATATTGGCTACCTCTAGTAGCTGCTTCATATTGCATTCTTCTCCTCTCTTCCTCCTCCTGAAGGGACCTCACACTTTCTCTCCTAGCCCTCCTCATTTCCTAGTCTTCATCGTCATCATCTGAGGAACCAAATATTTCTTCTCTGCATGCATCAAATTCCTCAGTTCTTCTTCTTTCTTGTACAAATTTTTTTTGTGCAGATGCATTAAGGAGCTCCTTCATTTCAGCTCTCACATTTGGTGGCACTTTATTACATTTTTGCACCTGTCCTGATACATGTGCCAAATGTTGTTTCAATCGAGTAATCCCGCCATTGAGCACTCGTCCACAATAATTACATTTTACTTTACTTTTACTTCCGACTGCTTCACCATGGCTCCATCCCGCATCTATGTTACGCACCATCTTGTTCCTATAAAATAAGAAATTCATGTAATAGTAATACTCTAACAATAATTATTTTTAGAAAAAAAATTTAATAAAATCATTTTCAAAATCCTAAATATATAGATCTAGCATGAAAGTATGTAGATTAATCATTTACACACCATACAATGATCATGAATCATTAAAAGAACATATTTATGATGAAATCCCCAAAAAATGATATATTATAATTCAAATATTAAAAAATCCGAAAATAAAATAATTAAAATAAAAATCTAAATCCTGTTTATGACTATGAGTAGATATAGATTTATCATCTACATTCTACACACTATTAATAAGCCTTTGATATGAGGTAACAACTAACAAGTAACAACAATTATTTTTAGGAAAAAAAAATAATAAAATCATTCTTAAAATCCTAAATATATAGATCTAGCATAAAACTATGTAGATTAATCATTTACACACCATACAATGATCATGAATCATTAAAGGAACATATTTATGATGAAATCCCCAAAAAATGATATATTATAATTCAAATATTAAAAAATCCGAAAATAAAATAATTAAAATAAAAATCTAAATCATGTTTATGAGTCTATGACTATGAGTAGATGTAGATTTATCATCTACACACTATTAATAAGCCTTTGGTATCACAAATATTCTAACAAGTTATAAGTAACAACAATTATTTTTAAGAATTTTTTTTTTAATAAAATCATTTTCAAAATTCAAAATACATAGATCTAGCATAAAAGTTTGTAAATCAATCATTTATACACCATACAATGATCATGAATCATTAAAAGAACATAGTTATGATGAAATCCCCAAAAAATGATATATAATAATTCAAATATCAAAAAATCCGAAAATAAAAAAAAATTGGAAAAAAAAGTTCAAAATCATGTGTATGAGTATATCTAGCATGAAAGTATGTAGATCTAACTTCTAAATGAAGATCATAAATAAATCACAAACCTAATGATTTCTATACTTCATCTAAAAAATTAAAAAAAAAAAAAAACCACATGATAAAATGCTTTGGGTTGATTTTCTCATACCTTAGATAATATTTTCTTCAAAAAATTAATGTGGGATTTTGAAATGTTGAAGAGGGAGTGGTTGGGCTGCTGGCTGCTGCTATGGTTGAAGAAGAGAAGAGAGGAAGAGGAAGATGGGGAAAAAGTAGAAAAAAATTAGGGCTTTCTTCATTATATATCATCTCGGCCGATATTTTGAAAATATCGGCCGAGATATCGGTTAGGGCCGAGATGATATCATCTCGGCCGATATATCGCCATTTTCAGGGGATATATGACCGAGACCGATATCTCACTGAGATATCGGCTCGGTCTCGGCCAATACCGAGTCATATCGGCCGATATGACTCGGTATCGGCCGATATTTAATTCCATGGTATTTACATATATAAATAAAAAAATTACTATCAAAAGGCAAACAACCCTTTCTAGCTTGTTCATTTAGAGAATTATTGGGAAAAGTTACAAATTCTCAATGTTGTCTCTATGCAAGTTTTGATATACTTAAGTACAACTCAGCATTAAAGTTATTTAAGGAATTTTTAAGGTGAAAAATTATATTTTAATAGGCTGAGTTTTAGAATCTTAGTAATTAAATATATAATTCCAAATGCTTCATAGATAGCAAATGACATACCCTTGGTTTCCGGTCATGAAAATATAAATAGCTTAAAACAAAACACCCTCTTCTTATTTAGTCAAAATTCATCCAATTATCTATTTTACCCATCCTATCCACATACTAAAATTGTTAATCTCCTATAACTACTTACTTCTCAAAATTAACAATCCTTCAATATCTTGATGAACTCATCTACCTGAGGCCCACTTGTCATTTTAACCAAAACCATAAACCCATATTAATTATCATGATCATCTGGATGAGATCTACCGTATACAACCCATCCACCCTTATTTACAAGGGACACGCTGAATGTAAGATGGACCCATCCCACCTAAATATTACCCATCAACTCATAAATTAAAAACCGCCTTGTGTAAGATTCACCTTATCCATCTATTGCTTATTGTTGTCGTAACCTACTTGCATAGGATTGACAATGGACCCACAATATTACAATCAACTCTTTTATTTATTTATTTATTTTGATAACACAGGTTCCGGCCCTTTGGGCTAGAATAATTTATACGGCCCAAGAAAGAAAGAAAGTTGGGTAAAATTATCCTGTGGCCCAATGTGGTAGTGTAGTTTCGAATCCACAACATCTGGATGCAAACTGTAGTCTTAGGCCAATTGAGTTACTCATCAGGATTATTATAGTAATCAACTCATTCCTATAGGACTGCTCAGTAAGGTTCCATCCAAATATCCATTTTTCTTATCCTATCCATGTCTTCATCCAAACCATTAACTCATATTAATCATCATGGGCATCTATAATGATTCACCGAATATAACCCATCTTCTATTTTCCATCAACTTATATACCCATGACCCACTTGATTAGGGGTGTTCACAGGCTGGTAGGGCCAAGCCGAGCAATATCTAGGCCTAGCTTGACATTTAGAAGATAGGACAAAGCCCGACTTGGGCCACAAGTGCATGGCCCCGAGCTTCATCTTCCTAAAAAGGGTTAAGCCCAAGGCAGGCCCATCCCAAAGTGTCTGAGGTGGATGATTATTTTTAGAGAAAGAAAAGTGCTAGTGTTACATTACTGTCCCAAGTTGTAGGTATATATCTCAGCTAGTTGGGATCAATCAAATGGAGTCCATTAATATATTGAAACTTGAAATACTAACTTCTAAATAGGATGTGTGCAATTTATCAATCAAAAGCGTGCCACATAAAAGTGAAAATCATTTTCATGAAAAGTCATGTGTCATCCATCACATGTGATTAGTTCTCTTTCAAACTTGACCAACTTAGATGGGAATTGCATCACCTGCCATCAATAATGTGCTACTTAAATTGGAAAAGTATTTATTTAAATTCAGTAGATTTTTTTTTTAAATTATAAAGATCTTACATCTTATGCACCTTTTATTCTTTGAAAAGTGTCTAAATTTTACGATCCTTTCATTTTCTAATATTTCTTTTATATCCATAAAAAATAAAGAAAATATTTTTTTTTCTAAATATAAATTGCATGGACTTCAGAATTGATAATTGAATTGTGGCAATTTAATTTGGTTAAATATGATTCACGGCCTAAAGATTGATGATATTTGAGTTGTGACAGAAGTTTTACTTTGTCGGCCACTTGACGAAAGCAGCCTAGATGCTTGGGTCTGCGCACCTTGTATGTCAACATCCACATTCCGTGCAATGATCCATGTCGTCTGACGCATTTTTTTACGACGTCCCCAAAAAGATTCCCACGTGGGTTTAGATTACCGAGGTTAAAACTAGATTTCCTCCCCTATTTATACACACACCAACCTTTCGCTTTTGAGGTCCTGCGGGTTCTCTCATTATCTCTGCTTTCTGTCTTTTTTTTAGTCGTTGCATTGTAGTGGGCTCTTTGATTTTTTTGGTTTTTTTTTTTCCCAGGGGCCTATTGGTTTAGTTACTCTGGTCTGAATTTTTAGATTGTTTTTCTTCTATTTGTTTTGGTTGGTTTATTTCTCCTCTTTTGGTTTTTTCTTTCACCTCTTATCCTAGACTATTGAGTGAGAGTGTTTACTGGGTTAGGTTGCTCACAGTTGAGTGTGTGAATTTTTGAGGCTTTAGTTTTCTCTGTAAAAAATGACTGTTGGAGCTGGGATTTCTGTTGTTGATGGGAGGTTGAATGTTTTGGGGACCTGCATTTTGTCCGGTGTTCATGAAAACATCATCGTAACTCCGGCCAGCGGGGATGGTCTGATAAACTGCGCGTTCATCGGCGTCAGATCAGATCAGGAAGCAAGTCGTCTCGTCTTCCCCGTTGGGAAGCTTGAGTAAGTCTTACATGTGCTTTTTTTTTTTTTTTTTTTTTTTAATTATTTTCGTTTTGTTTTTATTACATACTCTGGGAGAGGGGTGATCTCATGCGCACTGTGGGTCCCACCTGGGGATGGGACGGGAGATCAAAATATTTCGGTGGCCCTTACCTGTGTATAAAATTTGGGGTGCAACTGATAATTTCAATGGCCCACACAAGTTTTGGCCATTTCATCTTAAAAATAAAAGAGTGAAATTGATCCAATTGCGGCTAAAAAGCCCATTCTGCTGAGTGCAAATCTTGGGATTTTGGTGATCAAAAGGGTTTTCCCGGGGCGTTTGTCACATTACCAAATTAGTAAAAGTCAAGTAAAGTCCTAATTATTTAGACAAGGGGTCGCATTAATAGCAGTTTGATTTAAAATTCTTATTCATTTTTTTTCAAAAAAATGTCAAAAGGCTACCTCCCACTCCACTAAAAGGAAAATTTTCAAATTCTCCGTTGAAAAAGTAATAAAAGATTTCATATTAAACAATTCAAAAAAAGTTACTATCATAATTCCATTATATTTTATTCCCTCTTAATGTTTTACTCCACTTTATTTTAAATGGAAAATTACCAAACAGGCCCCAGCTGGATGGGTGATCAATTGGGCCCCACTGGGTGGTGTGGGTAGTAAGACCTATGCAAACTCACGTAGTGGGTCCCACTTCTTTGATGATCCAAATCGCTCATGTAATGGGCCCCATATCCTAGGTACCCAAAACGCTTTCCCTCAGATGTGCCCTTGTTGGACGTGGATGGACGATTTTGTGTACTTGTCCATCTGCAAGACGCATGGAATTACTAGGATCATTTTGTGGGAGAGATGTCTTGTGGGGATGGCAATTTCAACCCAAGCAGCGATTACCACTTGGGAATGGGATTGAACGTGGAAAGTTTAAGCATTCAGAGATGCCTCGTTATTCCCAATAAGATGGCTCATTAGCAGGTTGCTTCTAGTCCAAAAATGATGATACTGATCTAGTTTTTACTTTTCCATGGAGTATCCAAATTCATCTGGGTGCTGGATATTGAATAAAATTGTCAACTATATCTGAGAATCAACATTTGCCATCAATTTATACAGTGGTACTAGCTACAAGTGCTTCTCTGTTCTAATGCTGTTCTTGAATTTACAGTGGATTACGTTTTATGTGCTGTTTCCGGTTCAAGCTATGGTGGATGACCCAGAGAATGGGTTCTTCAGGCAAAGACATCCCCTTCGAAACTCAGTTTTTGATAGTGGAGGGTAATGATGGGTCCCATTTCAGTGATGGAAATGAAGATGGTGCAGGCCAGTCTGCACTCTATGTCGTCTTTCTACCCATACTAGAAGGAGCCTTCAGAGCTGTTCTTCAGGGCAACTCAAATAGCGAATTGGAAATCTGTTTGGAAAGCGGTAATGGATGGATGCTCATGGTTTCATGTTTCACCTGTTCTTTTTGTTAACCTGGAAGGTTTATTGGATATGTATTGATGTTGGAACTTGTATTTTTGTTTTAGGAGATCCTGCTGTTAAAGGATTTGAAGGGACCCATTTGGTTTTTGTGGCTGCTGGTTCAGACCCCTTTGAAGTTATCACAAATGCAGTAAAGTAAGAACTTTATTACTTTTTTTTTTATGACTCTTTTGTTAGATCCCTCTTGATTGGGATTCTGGTATTATAATGAATCCTCTAAAGTGAGAAGTTTACATTTGTTATGACTATCGCTTGTTTTCTTCCCTCTAGAATTTGGTTTCTGCCATTCTGGTATTTGGGTTGTTTGACAAAGATGTGCCGAATTATACTCTTGATTCTATTGTTGTATGAAAATAATACTCGGCCTACTTTGCATTTTAGCAGTGCAAGCAATCTCACAAAACACAATCGCCACACAAGAATTGACAAGTGAATAATTTTGATTTTACCACTAATGGTTACATCAATGGTGGAAGAGGAGAATAGTTCTCCACTATATGTCAAAAAGGAAGGAGGTGGTCACGTGCAACATCTCAGAGAAAGAGAAGGAGTTGATGATATCAAAGTTACCGTACTTACCTAGTTTGTTCAGAAGGGCTTCGAACTCACGAATCTTTTCAAACTATTCGCAGTTCGATTCTCGCATACTATCAGCAAACTATTCTCTCATAGTTCTCAAAGTGGTGCCAACCTAAAAATACAAGCCACTCAAAAGCACTATGCTCAGTGTTGTGATAATCCATATCTAAGTCCAATCTAAGTTGGCCCCAGCTTAGATTGATTATCAGTAAATAATGAAAATTTACTTTGATTTACATTTTAACCATGTTTTACATGTAATCAATCTGATTGTGAGCCCAACTCTATTGAAGTAAAATTTTGTCCTAGTGTAAATGTAAAGAGCAATAAACATTTTGGGTGGTTTGGATTTTAGATGTGGGCCTCATGTCACGTCCTGGAATCTGGGGGCCTATCATATTCTGATCCACGGCGTATATGTATCTCATAATAACATATTTTGGGAAATGAGGCAATTAAATATTTCATAAAGGGACAATAGAGCGAAGCATTTATTATAATTAAAGTTGCCAGATTACAAATTACAATATATTTTTAAAACATTAACTGGTACAACTTTGGCCAAACAAAGGGCTGAATACAAAAAATAAACAAAGAGACTAATCCCTGAGAGTGTATCGGCTCTGCACAGCAACAACCTACAAGCTATCACCAGCAAAGCCCTGAGTGCATCACCCCAACTAACCCACAGTTCCAAGACAACCACTTTACTCTTCGCTCTAGCGGAGAAAATACATGCTACCTACAAGCACTAAGAGCAGTATCAGGTTTATGAACCTGTCAAGCAAACACTATGAATTGCATAACATGTGGCATTAAATTTGAGTACTGGATGTAAAAATGATGGCACGAGATAAAGCAACTTAGACTGCATATTAACGTTAGTGGGGTAGCTGTTGTACCAAATATGCTTATTGTTCTATCGATGTGTTCGCCACTCTGAATGGAATTTCATAGTCTCCGATTGAATTGTGTACATTTTCCCTTAGGTTGGTTTGTTTGTCTTTTGTTTGTATTGCTCATATTTTAGCTGCTTGAATAATCATTGATTTTAAGACATGTTAAACTTTTATAGGGCTGTTGAGAAGCATTTGCAAACATTTTCTCATCGTGAAAAAAAGAAGGTAATTTATGCTTAATAGTACCGTTAGTCTAATTTGACAGTCTAAATTAATATCAAATTCTTCAATGCATTTTTTCAGATGCCAGATATGCTGAATTGGTTTGGATGGTGCACATGGGATGCATTTTATACGGATGTCACTGCTCAGGGAGTCAGACAAGGACTAGAAAGGTACTTTCCAATCTGGGGTTCTTCTCAATTTACATGCTCGTGTTTTGAACGAAAGATGGTAATGCAAGTATTTGCTTTTGCAGCTTAGAGAAAGGTGGAATCCCCCCCAAATTTGTCATAATTGATGATGGTTGGCAATCTGTTGCCATGGATGCCACTGGCACTGCATCTAAAGTCCAAGATGCAGCAAAGTGAGTGTTTTTACTTTTAATAGATATATGAATGTGTGTCATTATGCATGTACTTTCAGTCAGCAATGTACTTCCAGTTGGCTAATGTTTCATCTTTGCTTTCTTCAGCTTTGCAAATAGGCTGACCCATATAAAAGAGAATCACAAGTTTCAAAAAGATGGTAAAGAGGGTCACAGAGTGGAAGATCCAGCAATGGGGCTTGCACACATTGTTTCTGACATAAAAAGCAATCATGATTTGAAGTAAGATACTTGTTTTTATTATCATGTTTTCATGATTAACAGAGTTGGTGGTTTCTGCATTTCACCATTGGTCATAATTTGGTTCATAGTATACACCTTAAATCTCAATCGGTCTTGGCGTTTATAATTGGATTCTTCTGCCATGTGTTTGAGGCAAACTTAGATAAAGTTGTTTTACATGGATTTTTTTTCTTTTCTCTTCTTTTTTTCCCGCAAAAATTTCCACCTATTGTATTGTTAAAGGTATTTATACACTGGGAAGATAAAGGAAAAAGTGGAAGATATGTACACCTCCTATCTTCAATTTTATTCTCCACTAAGCCTCAAGGTATGACTTAGTGAGATGACCAAGATCTAGAATCACAAGCCATTATCTAAAGAGTGAACTCCCATAGTAGCCAACAGCGTTTGTATGTGACAAAAGAGAAGAACATCACCACTGCTATGCTTGTGTGGGTAGGAAAGAGACCCACGAAAAAAAAAAATTGTATTTTCATATGGAGAGAGAGAACAAAAGCAGAAGGTTTTTTTCTACAATAGTGTTCAGGCAAGGAGAGAACATGAAAGACATATTACTTAATCAATCAAAGGCCTACTCTTAAAAAACCTGAAAAGTCTGTTAACCACTCCTGATACAACCAAGTATCTTTAGAAGAAATTACCAGATAGGCTAAAGCAATATTGAAAATGATTCCTAACGAAAAGTGGAGGAGTTTTGGGGTGAGGGGTCGAAAGGACTGCAACTTTTACCTTAATGGGAAGTGATTTGTTTGTCACACTGTATTAAAGTTTCTTCCCGTTGTTTTCCCCTTTTTCTCCTCTACCGAAACGGCCTTAGTGATCGTGGAAAAGGCAAAAATCAGTGTTGCTGTCTAATCCAGCTAGCAACTTACAAGGCCCCAAATTTATTGTAGAACATAGTATCATATTCTTCTGTTTTATCTAACTGATTGCCACAGGAGTAAGGAAAGACTGGGGCTTTTACCTTCTAAAATGAAATGCAAATCTTGATTGAACAAGCGCAAATTTGGACCAAATATTTTCTAGGGAGTTGTTTGGTTTGGTGCACCAACCGAACTGAATAGTTTCAGCCGATTCGGCATAAATGAACTGAATTTGATTGTTATGAAAGGCATGGTACTTTATTTTACACAAATCTTTATAAGGCTTGTTACACATCAAAATACCTTCTTCAAATAGAAGTTAACAACTTACTTCTATTAAAGGTAAAGAAACCACTACTAATATCAATCAAGGACCTACTCTTCAAAAAGCATTAGTCCACTAACTTAACCACTCCTGATACAATCAAGTATCTTTTGAAGAAATTACTAAATAGAATAAAGCAATATTAACAATGATTCCTAACAGAAAGTGAGGGGGGCTTTTGGGGTAAGGGGTCGAAAAGGTTTGGACTTTTACCTTAATGGGATGAAATTTATCTACATGGTATTAAAGTTTCTTCCCATTGTTTGCCCCTCTTTCTACCCTACCAAAAAAGTCTTTAGTGATTTGGGGAGAAGGCAGACGTCATCATTACCGCCTAATCCAGTTTCAACTTACAAGGCCCCAGATTCATTGTTGAATATGATAGTATGCTCTTTTGTTGAATCCAACTGATTGTGATTACAGCATTGTTGAATATGATAGTATGCTCTTCTGTTGTATCCAACTGATTGTGATTACAGCATGGAAAGACTGGGACTTTTAACCCCCCCAACAGCAGCACCACACACGTGTGCATGAAAAAACAAGAAAAACCACACACACACACAGAGACACTGTTATAATTTTCTTCCATTGCTTTTCCCTCTTTGTCCTGTACCAAAAGCCCCATCATTTGGGAGAAAGGCAAAAAATGATCATTACCGTCTAATCGAGTTTCCAACACACAAGGCCCCAAATTAATTGTAGACTACATTATTATATTCTTCTGTTCCATTCAAACTTATTGTTACTAGATAAGTCCCATACTCCAATTGTATCATATGTGGTATCTTTATGATATTTTTCCTTTTTGTTCTTGATTTCAGATATGTTTATGTTTGGCATGCAATAACTGGATATTGGGGGGGAGTAGAGCCTGGTGTTAAAGGACTGGAACATTATGAATCTAAGATGGCATATCCGATTTCCTCTCCGGGAATTCAGTCTAATGAATCTTGTGAGGCTTTGAACAGCATTGCAACTAATGGCCTTGGCCTTGTGAACCCAGAGAAGGTCTTCAGCTTCTACAATGAGTTGCACTCTTATCTCTCTTCTGCTGGAATTGATGGCGTCAAAGTAGATGTCCAGAACATTTTGGAGACCCTAGGAGCAGGCCATGGCGGAAGAGTAAAACTTGCTCGCAAGTACCATCAGGCCTTGGAGGCTTCAATTGCCCGAAACTTCCATGACAATGGGATAATATCTTGCATGAGTCATAACACTGATGGTTTATACAGGTAAATTCTAAATGACATCATAAGATGTTTCTCTGATTGATGACCTTCACCCAGAATGTCAGGTAATATATATTGTTGATAGCTCAACCGTAGCCCGTTTTTCTTCCTTGGAGCTGAATCATTTTCTTCTTTCCCTTTTTTTATTTATTTTTGTTTTGTTTTGTTTTTTGGCATTCCTGTCAACCACACAACCTTGCTTCTTTTCTAGAAAGGAACTGAAACTGATGGTTGCTATGTCCCGCTCGTTGTTATCCTCTATATAAGTAGTAGTCCCTTTGCTCCATGTTCACATTGTTTCTTCCTCATTTCATGCCATTTCCGATCTTGAGCTGTTAGCAATTGGTGCGTGGCCATCAATTCATGTTATCTTCTCGATCTTTGCATAACTCCTTTGACATGTTAGATTTAGGGTCCAATTCATCATCACAGGCACCACCACCATCCTAGCCTTACTGTGACGCCGCAGGATCCGGGCCCACAAAACCCTAGTTGTATAGTAAATGTGTATCAATCCACAACATAAGTCAAATATAACTAAGAGAATTCTAGGCATTTATTCAAATTCACTAAATCTTCAATACAACAAGGTTTATTGGAAATAAGAGACAATATTAAATCAACTAAACAATGAATAAAACAAGGCCAACAAAAATCTCTTGTTGTCCAAAATAAATAAAAAGGCAGTCTCTTAATGAAATAGGCTAGTCCTAATGAATTCTGCTGCTAATCCATGTATATCGAAGCGTATTTCCTAGCTGTCATAATCTACTCCAACCTCCGGATTCTGGTTACCTGATGGGGCCAAACTAAGAATTAGTACGACCAAGTGAAGTAGAAAAATTCTATCTATTTACACATTAAGTAGTTTAAGGCATTTAAACAATAACAAGAATTAAATATGCAATGAGTCATAGACAACATGTGTCACGCCCCCAAAACCGGAATCCGATCTCGGGGACGCGAGTTTGGGGGATTTGTATTTCCCCTCTCAGGATCCGCGTGTGTGAGGATGGCAAAATTCACAACACATCAAAATATTTTGCGGAAGCTCTACAAGACGTTACGACCCGGAATCCGTATCCATTGGGTTCCGTGTCGTACTCAATCTATCAGCATAAGATTGTCACAGAAGTATTCAAACTCAGACTGGAACAACTCATAATATCAAAACCATACAGAGCTGACAGTAACAGGCTTATCATTACCCAAGCATATTCAAGTTACAAATTATCGAGTGCATTTATTACAATTCCCAAGAAAAAGGCTAACAAAAGCCGTACACAAAAGCAAGCTAGAACAAATACTACCCAATGTCGTAACGTAACTCCGGAGTCAAGCATGACGTCTACATGACATCGCTGACACACAAGCCTGCAAAAACTCGTGGCTCAACAGCCCTCTGCACACGAACTAGCTCAAAACAAGGACCTGCTATCTAGAGCACCAAAGCAGAAGAATATCAGACACGACGGTCTGGCAGGTGATCAATATAGGCAAGAGCATAAATAAAATTAAGTTTAAAGGAAACAATAACTAAAAACACTTTATTGAACTTGAACAGATTTACAAGATTTAAAAACAATGCATGAACATGATACTTATCGAGAAATCACTAGTGCATGAACGATATACGAAACAAGACATGAATACATATAATATCATGATTAGTAAATCCACAAAGAGCCCATCCTTTCTCCATCATACATGATGACAAGAGTAAGCACGCACGACAAGCACGACAAGCACGACACGATAAACACGATCCCACGCCACACAAGGTAGACGGGGTGTCCGGCCGCGGAACCAGACCACGAACACGCACGATGTGTCATTCAAGACACGACTAGTCTGCAGACAGTCCACGTTGTTTAAGGACCCCCAGGTAGTGGATCAAGCTAAAAGGGCAGTCCAAGCTCAGTGGTACTCACTTATATCATGAATGCATAAAACATGGCGATACACGTTCGAGAACACGACAAAACAAGAGGGAAATCATTTAACAAGCACGGTACGACGAGACTAGCAAAATAGCATAATATAAATGCTTAACAAACTTAAGAAATGATTCCCTTTTGATTCTTGAAACACGATTCTTGAAACACGTCTTAAATACAAGCTTATTCTTGAAATTCAAACTAATGCACAATGGTGCACAAAGCATCAAAACAAGGGTCTTGGTTCTTGAAACAAATCTTCAAACAAACTTATACTTGAAAATCAAACGAGGACACGATGATGCATAAAGCATCAAAACAAGAATTTCAAACACGAAATCTATCAAGTTTAGACTAAGACCAATCATTGACCTTTGTGGAATTGAAACCCAAATGTCGGAGTTTAAACGAGATTTGGTGCCCCAGACGTTATGGTACATTTTGGAATTCCAAGTGCACAAAGTCAATAAAAAGGTCTAAAACCTAGTCTAGTTTTCATTCTCGCAAAAATCCTTCAAAACAGTACTTTTGATAAAATCTCGGTCAGTCCTCGGTTACCTGTCGGTCAACCGAGGTTGATGTGTCGGTTGACCGACAGACGACCGACGGCTGGCCGACAAGTCTCAGTCTAGAAATGTAGCTCTCGGAAAAAGGGACCGACAAGTCCTCGGTTGGCTGTCGGTCGACCTGTCGGTCAACCGAAAGCTGACCGACAGTCCTCCTGACAAAATGTTGCTCTCTGGAATTTAAACCGACAGGTCTCGGTTGGCTGTCGGTCGACCTATCGATCAACCGATAGCTGACCGACACCTGACCGACAGTACACGGACAGTGCATTTCGAGTCAGATTTTTCACAACTTCTTCCCTTCTTTATTCACATATTCGAACCACCTGCACTCCCCAAGCCTTCATGCTTTCCAAGGGATACATTTCTCACATTTTTAAAGCATTCCATCCACAATTAGACCATTCATATTTCAATCTAAACCTTCAAGTCATCAAAATCATTCATTATAAAATCATGTTACTAAACAACTTGTAAATCATTAAGCAAGATATATGCTTCCAATCAAGACAAGACCTCAAGATTAGGAAAATAATTAGTAACCATGCTTGACATGATTAAGCAAACTAAGAGGGATTCAAACATAAAATGAAATGGAAAAACTTAGAAATAAGGGCATCATTTTCTCAAGGCAAAATGTCAAAAATCATAATACATCATAAAAACCCAAAATGATTACTTGCCTTTGTCCAAAAGCCAAGCAAATCTTTCACAAATCCAAATCAAAGAGTTGATCCACGAAATCTACACAAAAGCCCCAAAATAGAATACACAAAAATTACATTTTGGTCACCACAAACCCCCATTTCGAAAATGGGTTTGAAAGTTAGAGAAAAGAGCTCTTTATAAGCTAAATAAACTCCATGGAAGAGATGGGTTCAAGCTCTTACCAATGGCTGCCCAAACAAGAAGAGATGAAGAAAATGAAGTGGGTGCTCAGCTGAAATCCTCAACTAGATGGGTGTAAAGGAGAGCTCGAGTTGAGAGGAAGAAAACCACGTTTTTAGATTTGCAAATGGAGCTTCCTAGCCATAGGTCCAAGAGAAAGAAGCTTGGGGAAAAAGAGGGTTTTCTCTCCCAGCCCTAGGTCAAGAAGTTGCAGGAATTTGAGAAATGGGCATGGAAGAGGAGGAAGACAACTTAAGTGACTTGAAAATGGGACCCATTCAGCTGAAACTTAAAATGGCTAAATCATGGTCTTGCGGGCCCCAGATGAGATCGACGAAGAAGACTAAAATGATCCTCAAAATATCTAGTTTCCAAAAAGTATATTTTCCCCAATTTCTGGAATTTTCGAAATTTATGGACAGATTTAGTGAAAATTGTCATTTTTGCCCTTTTTCTCGAAAAACGCGATTTCTGAGTATTAAATTAAGATGGTCAAAACATGAAAGTTGTTTGTAACAATAAAATGGGTCAAAAGGAATAAAAATTGGAATTTTTAGAAACTAAGAATAAATTCTCACAAAAATACAATTTACAAGGGTTGGGTCAAAACAAAGTCAACGTCTTTTAAAACTCTCCAAAGTTATGAAAAATCTATTCAAACTCAAAAACAAAGTCAAATCAACTATAATCTTGTTTAAAAAGCTAAATCATGATTAAAACAATGTTAAACCCAAAAATTGAGGGTCAGGGTCTTACAACATGTACCAAACTTGGTGAGGGAAAGATACACTGGAGACAGCAAGAAAACAAACAATCACAACAAGAGACAATAAGAGATCAAAGAGAGGATTCAAGCTCTCCACTGAATTAACATTAATCAAAATGAAACAAACATAATCTTTTTACATTGGACTCTTGCAAGATATATATATATATATATATATATATATATAGCACTCTTCTCTCATGAATACATGCTTTATCCCAAAGAAAACTACATTCAAGACCACAACTTACTAGATAGTCAACTAACACTCCCAAAATAAGACACAACTTACCAAGAACTAGTTACTAGGCAAAATAAATACTAGGAGTTCCAAGAAATTCACAATAATGCCAACCACATTTCAAAATCACATTAATTGGGCTAAAGCCTTAGGTATCCAATGTCGCCACTTGGTCTTCCTATGTTGCCACAGAAGATCCCACATGGCCATAAAAGTGACATGGCCTATTTCTTCCTACATCATACTCCCCCTCTTGAAAAAGACTCGACCTCGAGTCGATTTTGATTATGTGTTGCTTGCTTTTCTTTTTTTGTTCCCATTGCATCTCTACACATCTTGTTGAAATGTATTGTACTTGAGTTTGTTGTTGGGTAGTATACTTGCAAAAACTATTTAACACATCCATCCAATCCGCCCAATGTGTCTTGATCCATTGACACATGACTAAATCATGAAGGAATGTTTGGTGATACTTGCTTGAATAGGATTCATCAAATGGATCTTCAAAACAAAGTTGCTTGATGCATACATCTTCCTTGAATGAAAGGTCTAGGTGCTTTATGATTCTCTTAGTGCTTGACTCATGATCATGACAGTAAGACACGGAATCATAGTGCGCATCAAAGCTTCTGTCATCAGGGTATACATTAAAGGTCAAAGTATCATTAACATGAACATCTTGATACACATCAAAGATGAGTATATCATCAATATCTTCTTGATAATCATCATCGATCAATCTTTCATTGACATCACGGGATAGTTTTCCATTTTGTCATTGATCATAAATGGATGGACCACATTCATCATCTGGATAAATGTCGAAAATTGGGGGCTTTGACAAATCAACATAATTTTGGACAAGTTCTGATGTCCAATGTGAATTGTCTTCTTGTATTCCTTCAACAAAGAAGAATGTATGATATTCGATTGTTGAACTTAGGAAAGAGTTGTGGATTGTTTTGAATTTTCACCTATTGAGTCCTCAATTTCTTGAATGTCATTGCGCACCATTAGCTTGCAAAATTTCTTGGTGTCATCGGAATCATTACTAGAATAACCAATGCTTTGTCCATGCTCACTACGAGCTCCTTGACGATCAAGCCGTATAGTTACTTGTTCGACTTGTCTCCAAAGTAGTTGTAGTTCTTCGTCTCTCGCATCTCCCATCATACCATTGTGTCCACCTCGACCTCTTTTTGCCGCCATGAAGGAAGATGGTAGGTGGGGAAATCAATTTAAGTGCGTAACACAAGCTCTGATACCAAATGATGAGGGGAAGATACATTGGAGACATCAAGAAGAAACAAACAATCACAACAAGAGATAAAAGAGAGGATTCAAGCTCTCCACTAAATTGACATTAATCAAAATGAAACAAACATAATCTTCTTACCGTTGGACTCTTACAAGATATATATCGCACTCTTTTCTCATTAATACATGCTTAATCCCAAAGATAACTACAGTCAAGACCACAACTTACTAGACAGTTGACTAACACTCCCAAAATAAGACACAACTTACCAAGAACTAGTTATTAGGAAAAATAAATACTAGGAGTTCCAAGAAACTCACAATAATGCCAACCACTTCTCAAAATCACATTAATTGGGGTAAAGCCTTAGGCATACAATGTTGCCAATTGGTCTTCCAATATTGCCACATAAGAGTCCACATAACCATGAAAGTGACATGGCTTATTTCTTCCTACATCGAAACTTCATTATAAATTATGGTTAAAAAAACCGGACTCGGGACCCGACTCGGCCATGGCTGAGTCCGAGTCAGGTCCAGTCCTTTGGAATCAGTAGAAAAAGAAAAGAGAGGCAGTTGTGTGGGTGCAAAAAAGGAGGAACAAAGGTGGGTTCAATGGGCTAAGACTGAGTGTAGTGAAAAGAAGAGAAGAAGAAGTGAACGGGGCACCTGCAAGCACCATTCCAGCACAGCATCACCGAGGTCAGCAACAACAGTAGCACCGTAGCAAGGAGCCCTCACAGCACCAGGGACCAGCCAGCAAAAATGCAACTGCAGCAGCAGCAGCAGCAAGGCAGAAACAATGATTTTTCTTTTTTGGCAGAAGGCAGCAACAGTGACGTTACACTGTTACAACAGCAATAGAAGTACAAAGTACAGAACAAACCCACCAAGTATGCTTTTTTTATTTTCAAATTCAAGGGCCTCTCTCTCTCTCTCTCTCTCTCTCTCTCTCTCTCTCTGTGGCCAGCTATACAGAATTTAATTTTTTTTCTCGTCCAGTCCTGTCCTCTTGTCCCCTTCTTTTTCTTTTTACTTTTTTTCTTTCCAAGTTGACTCCTGGAACTCGCCCGAGTCCCATGCGGCTCACCCGACTTGCATGGGACTCGGGCGAGTCCCTCTCATTCGAGTCCGAGTCCAAAGGACTTGACTCGATATGTGCCGAGTCCGAGTTGATTCGGACTCGGCCGATTTTTGAAACCATACTATAAATAAACCACGTCATAAATAATTCATGTCCATACCTTACTGAAGAGCATCCATATAATTCTAAGTCTCCATAAAATTGACGGCACTTAATAGGCTGATGTAATATTCAAGTTCAAGATTAAGTTCTAGATTGAGGTCAAGATCGAGAATCACAGGTCAGTTAAAATATAAGTTTGAGCTCTCCATTTTGTTTTTTACAAGCGTTTAACACTAATGGTTAGTTCAAATTTATGGTTGCAATGCATACTGTAAAATTTGTTTTATTTCAACTTATTTTAACATATACATGTAAATCTATTTAATTTAGAACAAACAGGTTTTAGATAAGATGGATACAGGATGCTATGACTTAGGGGAATTGATATTTAGCTTTAAAGTGTTTATCAATGGAGAAAAAACATTGTTTTATGGCATTTTATAATATTTTAAAAAATTTTGATTTTTTTAATTTTTTTGGGGTGAAATAAAAATTTGCATGATGACCGTAAACAGTGACGCAATGCCACTTAATAATGGTTTCAGGGTCAACCGCGATGGTGACCTGACCGCAAATCTAAACCATGATATGCACCCATGTTGACATACTATTACACTCATTTAAAATTCAGCAATTCTAGTAATCATGTGTCAACACAACACAAGCATATTCCATAAATATAGGTATAAGTCATATAATTAACCACCTATCTCTGTGAGAACAATTTACTTGTATGAATACATAAACATGCTCTAAACCATGTGAACCTCAACAACCAATCACAACACTAACAGAAGTCCCACAGCCAACCATAATTATGTGTAATATAGAGTTCCATTTGGAACAAGAAATGGTGATCAGCAATCATCAAACCAACAAAGTGGGTTCGGCTTGGGTCATGGGTACATATTGGTCAATTCCATGTCTGATGCTTTAGCCAAACGAGGGGCTGAGAGGTTGTTTACATAGGAGGGTTTAATTATGTATGTTTAGGGTACAATGTTTTTGTAACTTATGCTAATTTTCCTTTCTTTCCCTTTTTTTTTTTTTTATCTCCTTTTTATGAAATCTTTTTATTATTGATTGAAAAAAAAAAAAAAAAAAAAAAAAAACACCAAAGTGGGTTTTGCTTGGGTCCAATGGCCCAAAACAGCCCTGACCAATCCCACAATTGGGTACCAATCCCACAATTGGGTTAAGGTAGGCCAGATCTCGCATTTGGGAGTTACATCATGGTCTAAACCCTCCCAAGAGGGGTTCGGCCAATGCTAGACTCCTCTAATGGAGTTTGGTTATGGCCAGTTTGGAAGTTCACTCGTATAGTGAATTCAAAGTGAATGGTCACTTTTAAGAGACAAGAAAAAAGTGGGGTCTTATCCAAAAGTACAAAATCTCAAAATCTATGTGCTTGACTTTTTGTCATTTTGTGGATGTGAAGGAACTTTTTTGACTTTTTGGATAAAAAGAAGAATCTTTTTTTTGTCCTCTAGTGGAACGAGAGATTGACTTTTTCACTTAAAAAAAAATGTGATTTTTGAAATTTTGTATTTTGATGAGACCCAACTTCTTTTCTTTTCTCGTCAAAGTGATCTTTCATTTTGAATTCAATTTACTAGTGAATTACCAAATTGGCCCCTAAGGGGTCATTGCCCCATAGTGCCCAACTCGACCACCATAGAATGGTGATTCGTGTCATTAGTGATCATCTTCCTCACTTCGACTATTTTGTTTGTATCAAAAGAAAAACCATAACTTGGATTAGTATATTTCTATAACCAACGCCCTAGATTCTCACGTAAACACCAAATATCACTAATTAGGGTTCTAAAAGCACATAGAAAGGAATTCTCTACTCACCTTATGTAACCCCTCATTGCTCGATTGACTTGCAGAACTATAGGTCATCAAGAAGCCTTGGATCTGGTGTCCCTTACTTCTCATCCTTGATTCTCCTCTACATTTAGGTTGGGTTTTTTGGAAGAGGCAAGCATGAGCGAAAGAAAGAGAAAAAGAAAGAAAACTAGGGCTGACAAGCGGAAAAGAGGGGAAGGTCGTGCAACACTTCAAAAGATCTCCTCGCGATGCGTGTGGCATCCCATATGCAACCTCATGATTCTCGTGCAAGTCGAATTCACTTAATATCCGATTCAGGTCCCACCATTCTACCACACATAATATTATACTATTGGTTCAATATTGTGGGTTCTATCTAGATGGCTTGAATTTCTTTTCTTGTGGGGTCTCTCAAAGTTCTTTCCCACATTTGAAAAATGTGGATTAAACCAGTGGGGCTAACTTGCAGATGGTTCCCACCAAAATAATTCCTCATTTTGTCAGTTGTCTAATTGATCCCTTTCGTCCTACCCACAAGGAATCGACAACCAATAAGAAGTACCCTGAAATATAAATTCAAATAACTACACTAAAGATCCTTAATTCAAATTAATCCCAAGAAATTCAAGAAATTGATAATATCCAAGAAATTAATGATATGGCATAACTCAAAATTCTAAATACTCAAATTCTTAATTGGGGATCTATGGGTATTACACTTCATCAATGTAGTGTAGGGTCCACTCAATGAGCATCCTATCCTTACCATCATTGTAGGCTCCTTGTCTGTGGAGGTGGGTGAGCAGGTGGTGTGTTTTGAAGTTATTTGTTGCCTCATGTCATGCCTCCAAACTGGACCTCTGTGAATTTCTTTGAATTTCAGGGCACGACAGGTGTGGGTCTACAAGTTATGGCAATTTTGCCCCACACTGCTCCCACAGGATATCACGTGTGAGGATATACATGCTTTTCATCATAATCACATCACATTTCGGTAGAAGCATAAAAATCCAATGGTATTGAGTAATCATAGCATATGAAGCGTCCAAAAGAAATAATAGGATGTCAAAGCATAACCTGCCCATTAATATAGTAAGATAGTGTGGAAGCCTAATGTTCAACCATTATTATATGTTTTTATCAGAAGTAAAAAACCACTACAGTCCAAACAGCTACACCTAGCCACTATCGATTTCCAAGTTCCAATGTATTGCCACTCCCAAGCACATGGATGCCTACACAACATCGTCTGGAGTCCATTCAGCTATAACTTGGACTGCGCTCTAATCGCTGCCTCCAACTCTGTCTCAATGGTTGTGTCAAAGTCCCCTATAACGCCATGAGTATCAAGTTAGAGCAAGTAAGCAAATGTAATGACATAAGCATGTTGTATCAAATATAGAAGTAAAGACATGTAGATGTATAAGAATTACGAATATCTATGCATGATTGTGCAACAATAGATTGACATTAATGAATCATGTGAGACAAGTCTAAACATGTGTAAACTAGCAAAATGACAATCCATGTGAGTTCATCTTCCCGACCGCACGATACAAGCAAGATATCCGTGGCAAGATCTACATAATATATAACAATGCAAGGGTACCGCAAGTCGCCATAAAGGAATTAATCTTGTGGCCAGAAAGTATGGAAGAGTACGGTATCGGATTATATCACTCCAAGACAAGGAATTACTGTAGTAAGCAAAAATGAGGATAAATCGATGCAAGCTGGGTCCAACTAGTAATGGATTGAAGCTAAGTGGCGCTGACACATGGATCAATGGAAACTCTAACCGAATATATGATACAAGGTAGGCTACACAACCAGCTCATCTAGCAAGGGCGAGAACATCAAGGGTATAGTACTCACTTCTAAGTTCCAAGTCCATCTAACTCTAGGTCATCGAGGTAAACAAGTATCTAGGGGTACAACAAATCCATAACATAGTCAAGGGTGCAAGTCCAACACATAAGATCCTCAAATATAATAATACAATAATATAAACAAGTAAAACATGTATAAACAAGTAGAGAAGCATGTACAAGCCATGTGGCGATAAAACACAATGAGATATGTGTCTGTGTGTGATGAATCAATGAAAGATATGGAAAAGAAACAAGTTCCAACCTAGGTCTAGATTGCCCATGATCGATGCCATCCAACTCTATGTAGCCTAGGGTCCCTGATGTCCAATTAGAATTATACCCTTGGTGTTCCGAAGTTAGGTGACATCAAAGGCCCTAAATCTTCATACACTCGACCTAGATTGACCTAAATGAGTTCGCCCAATCCGTAGGTGAATGCCAGCTCAAAAACCACCTTCAATGATCCCACAATTAATTAACAATAGGGCATGACATGGGTAAAGGGTCTGAAGCTGGTCTTGAGGTCTAAAAGTACGAATTTTGTACTTAAGGAAAACCCAGGCCTACGGTTAGCCGTGGTCTGGGTACGGCTAGCCATGAGTGTACTATGTCTAGCCTTATGGCTCGTGTGGGTACCCCTACGGCTAGCCAAGAGGTCACCGTAGAACAAAAACCCTGAAATTCACCTCTGAAAAATGTGGCCATATTGCATTTATGGTTAGCTTTTTTGAAAGTTGCGCCTAGACGTAAGGGGCTTATGGTTAGCTGTAAATCCCCAGGTGTGAAACTCAAAAGAGATGAATCAAAATACAATGGAGATCTCATTTCCAACACCAAAATCTACAAAAATTCCATCTTAATCATCATAATCAAGGTTTAATCCATCACATGCAACACCCGATACTATCCAATTAGCCATTAACCACCCAATAATAATGCCAATAACAACAAAACCATCAAAAGAGCTTGAATTAGAAAATTCTAGAGTAGATCAACCATCAAATCATCAAGATAACCGGCATGCATGTTATGAAATTATAGATGTTTACTTGCCTCAAGCTAAATCTAAGTTGAATTCTCCAAGATCCTTCAAGAAACCCTCAAGAACTCTATCAAATCTCCAAGAAAACCCAAATCTAACCCATAACAAGAGAACCTATTCTAAAAACAAGGGTATTGGGGCTAAAAGGCATGGTTGTCAATTCCATTTCGGTCCTTATCTTGGTATGACCTTCAAAGTGAATTATTTCGGTGTTTCTCAATCTTGGTATTAAAAGGGCATGCATCCAAAGGTCCTAACAATAGGATCATAGATCTAAATGAAAGAAAGGGTTTGTGAAAGAAATTGCTCACCAAATGAGATCAAACCAAGAGAATTGAGAGGTAAGGAGATATTGATGAAATAGATGATGATTAAGGGTCCTTGAAGCTTGGATTGACGAGATCCTTGGTCTTCTTGAATGCAAGGTAGTAGAGAAAGAAGAGAGTGGTAGAGAGAAGAGCTTTGTAGTAGTAGAGAGAGGGAAATGAAATGATTTGAGACTTGGGTTATATAGTTCGGTGAAATCCTAGTTTTTTACAAATAGGTCCTTGGCTCTAGCATTCCATTTCAAGAAATTTGGGTGCAACAAGAGGGGTCTTAATGCAAAGTAAGGGTGCCTTAAAACAATTCCCATTGTCCAAGACCCTCAAGATTCTAAAATTACAAATAACCCCTATAGTCAACTAGGCTAGCAAGAAGGTACCTCTAGGTCCAACTGGGTCCAAACTATCCCAAAACCATCTACCTCTATTCTAATCCCCGAGAAACTAGCTAATCACCCACCAAAATCTGACTAATTAGCAATTAAACATACAATTAGGATACGGGGCCTTTCATCTCGTCCCATCCCATCTATTTAAGTGTTGTTTCCCACTTGACCCTATACGAAATCATGTATATAATTCACCCAAGGTATTTAATTGCCTCCCCATTATACTTGAACTGGTTCGACATGTGCACTCTCTACCATCAAACTAGGGTCTCCACCAATTAGTTGCTTAAATTTTGTTAATTTAGTTGTTCATTTTCTGTAAATGAAAAGGCTTACTTTTTGTGGTAAATAGAAAACCACATTTGTTGATATGCTCTTGTTTATTTAGTTTTTTAATGCTACAAATTAGTGTTGGCAGTCCAATCTGATAATGGATTTATACAACACGTGCAGAAAAAACATCCCAACTAGTTCTGTTTTTTCATGGATTCTTGAACCACACTAAATTTGTAGCGGGACTGACAAATTATGCCAAAAGTTTCTAACTACTTGTGATTGAGGAATAAAAAATGTAGTCTGAAATTATCATAGTTGATTCAAATTTCCTTGTATGGCAGCTCAAAGTGGACCGCGGTAGTAAGAGCATCTGATGACTTTTGGCCAAGAGATCCAGCATCTCATACTATCCATATTGCATCTGTTGCCTATAACACCATTTTCCTTGGAGAGTTTATGCAACCTGATTGGGATATGTTTCATGTAGGCCAACGATATCCCATTAAAACTTTTGGCATATTTTGTAAGTTGCTCAAAATTTGACCATGATCTTTTCAATATTTTCATTCTTCAGAGCCTTCACCCAATGTCTGAATATCATGGAGCAGCACGTGCAGTGGGAGGATGCGCTATTTATGTCAGGTATTATTATTATTATTATTATTATTGTTATTATGCATAAAGTATTGTTTTGGATGCATCCCAAATTTCAATTAAATCAATGCCAAAAGGGATTTTTTCTGTTTTCCTTTGCATTTTGGTTGAGGTGAAAAACACAAACTACTTTTGGAAATATTGTTTTTATTCCATTTTTAATCTAAATATAAAAATTCAATCATATTAGATCTGACATCGATCAATCTGTCAATCCATTTTGATGTTTCCTTCTCTCTATAAGATAGAGGAATCAACACAACTTGTATAATTTCAACCTATGATACCCGGATACTTGTACAATGTCACCACCTGGAACCTAGGGCCCTTGAATTCCGCATTGTAACTATTTTATCTCTCATTCATATTCATATGTCAAATTAAATAGGCAAAATAAAAAGTCGGGCCATCCAATTAATAAAATCTGAATTGCTATATTAAAAATCTGAATAAAACTAAACAATTAAACATAATCACTAATATCGATAAACTTACTTAAGTCCACAATTGTCCAAATAAATCTGACTACCAGTTCTACAATTTCTTAAAATAATTAAATAACTCTAAAGCTCATGTGGCTATCCTCTTATTAAAATAGCCGAATGTCGTCTCTCAATTGCTCATGCTGAATCCTACAGCTCCTTCGTCATATCATCATCCCCTTTGAAAAGTCTGGCTACATAGCAGGGGCAATCCAAGGGTCAGTGGAAACTGAATGAATAGATATTCTAATCTAATTGTGCACACAAACAACAGATTAAATAAAATTACATAACAAATTTGAAGTAACAACCAAAGGGTCTCTCCCACTCATGGTTGGGGTAAGGTTAATTGGGTCAAATCTGTGGACAACCACTTAACCACTTGGTAGCAAAAGCCCAAAACTCATGCACCTCAAGGTTGGCTCTCTCCCTTATCTTCTCTTTTCCCTTTGTACTGTCATAAGAGATCCCAGGCCACCAAGTGGCTATTAAGAAGAGGAAGGATTAGCATCCACCACACATGTGGCATACTCATGTGCCCATCTTGAGTGTCCAAATTGTGATGGCCCAAAATAGTAAGTGGGACATGTTGGTATGGCATGGCGGCACGGACATTGCAACCATATGATGAAGTAGAACCAACAGAGGAAGAAGAGCTCTACAAGGAATACCCATTTATCCTCCTGAATGCTTGAATTATTAGTAGACTTTCTTTGCTATCAGTATCATTGATGGCCTTTGGAAAGTACAGTAAAGGAGGTTAATAAGTTGCTAGGAGGTTAATAGGTGAAAAGGACTGTCAGAGTAAGATTTGGGACAACCCATCCATGGTGATGCACTTGAAAGGTTCATTTGAATAGCCATGGAGTCTCTTACTGTCTGGGTTGGTGACACACCGGAAATAAACATGGGTTTTAGGTAATCCTAATTAAATTAAATTCTTTATCTTTTAATCACTAAATCTTATCACAAAATCCCTACAAATTACCAGGAAAGTTTCCAAACGGAATCCACTATTCCATTCCCAAAATGAAACGGCTTATCATGCCATAAAACCCACGCACACTACCATCATCTCCTTATTAATTAGCAATTTGGAAAATTGCCCTTTCAAAATGCCAAAATCAAAGCCAATAACACCACTTCTCCCTACCAGTACATGCTGTTAAAGAATTTTTTTCCATATAAAATAGTTTATATTTTTTAACCATGATGTGAAATAAATAGGTCAATTTGAGGGGTTTTCATCTATGTAAATCATGCCTGTTCATGGCATATGTCATGCATTGTGGTCCCCTTAAAAGGACCAAAAAATTGAGGATCCTAGCATTTTTAAGAAGTTGACTTGAGTTGAACTTGAAGATGTTATGGATCATGGCCCGCCTTAAATAGCCCTTCATTGATCTTGGATCTGAATTGCTTAAAGAGAAGATGAAAAGTGAAGCTCTAGATGTCCCACCTCATTTCTCATGAGTGTTTAGTATGTGATATTTTATTGTTTTGTAATTATGTGCTATTATCTTTACTAATTTCTTGTATAGAACTAATTACAATTTTACCCAAAATATCATGTTGAAAGGTATCATGCTCTAATCACTTGTTTATCATTTTTACTTGGGGCCATTTTGCCTAATTTTTGAATTCCTAGGAATTCATGATAAAGTGGGGATTCACCGAAGGTAAATTAAAAATGTGGGGAGTGGATGGTACTCTAAAGTCTAAAATTTCAACTCTACTTGTTTGGTGCCTAGCCTAATAGATGAAGTAATGTTGTCAGCCACATGTATTCCATTTTACTTCAACCCTAAATTCTTCTATTTCCTTGAGTAAAAGTGGATTCTACTCCAAACCTTAATTTAACAATAAGCATCCAAATAGAGTTACGTGAAGTACTCTACTTTCACTTCAATGTACTTATCCAGTTATCCTCCACTCCATTCCTCATGTGAAATCCTCTTCATTTTACGCCAATCCTCATTTATCCAAAAAGGCCCTAAGGTAGAGATACAGATGGAACCATCATTTAATTAGGATTTAATTTTCAATGGTGATGGTTAGGTAATCATTTCCCATCATTGGGAAGACTCTGAGTGCTATTTGTAGATCGTAACCTTTACTTCTTTAGTTTTGGTCCCTTCTTTAAGAAGGCAATCAAGAGGCCCATTTAAGATTGAAACAAAAGGAGAAGATACGTGTCACGACCCAAATTCCAGGGCCCTGTCGGATGTCTGGATTGTGATTATTTAGCAATATTCACCATGCATTCATGAAATAACTTTCACAAGGAATCAGGCATTTGGTTTCAAAATATAATTCCAATTATAAATATCAATAATTTTTGATTAATCAAACTTCTTTTGTTCTGACTCAAATCAATAATGTGCTTAAAGCATTAAATAAATTTCCTAAAACAAGAAATAATCTCTCCAACAATTATTTGAATGTTTTTCGTTTTCTCCCTCAGCCACGCATGCCGAAATCTACATGCTGAACGTCAATCTGCTCTGGCCCACTCGCAATAAAATTACCTGGAGGAGGCAACATAACATAGTTTTACTGGTGAATGAATTTTCCTAATTACATAAACAGCATACAATATAATATTTCATAACCAATAAATCTGAATCAATAGATTAATTACCATTAAAAGTGTAGAATAATGATACTACACATCAGGTCTTGAGTAATCTATATTATACATTAGATTTTGACTCATCAAACAGAGAAAACGGTTACGACCAGAGGCTATTCTACCCACTCCTAGGGCCTTTTTGAGTAATCTGATTAATGGGTCCCACTGGTTCAAAACCACGATTAAACCTCAAAGTAGGAGTCGTCCAAGGGTTCACTTCTCACCCCATTGGATCCGATTCATCATCAGATCAATACTTGGGGCCTACAGATCCATATTGTTCAGGAACAACTTTCTCCATTTGTCACGACTAGGTTTTTTATGGCTAATAGATATACCACAGGTGGGGCCCTCATCTCTTGGGTCCACTGGCACTAGGGTCGACCATGGGTTCCCTTTCAGATGTGGGGTTCTGATCTTTGATCAGGTCCACTGATGGGTCCCACAGCCCCTGACGACATACAGCCCTATTTGCCTTACTCATGCCTGTAACATGCAAATCAAATGGATGGTGGCCCTGACGGGGCCCACCTCCCTTGGGTCCATATCCTCCTTGGTTGACTAGGGGTAAGTCTACTGCTACCTGGTCCAGATCACCTATATAGTGGGCCAGGGGGGCCCACAATCCCAAAACAGCAAAATATCCAGAGAAGACACGTCCCTTTGTTCCACCAAACTGTGCCCATTACGGTGGTATTCCATGGGTTTGCACTCCATCCATGATTATATCATTCTAACAGCCATGTGCACATGAAAAGAACTAGAAGTTACCCTGATCAATAGATTTTAGATACTACTATGCACAGTAGTTCTACACACACAGCCGACATCCAACACACTCAGTCATCTAGGGCATCATTAGCAGATATCTAGAAAGATTCACTCACCTTTGATACACGATCGTTGTCCTTGCGATGTGCGAACGAGAGTAGGACATCCGAAGATCGTCTTCCCAATTGGCTTCTTCCTCTTCTTCCCCTGGATTCAAAACTCTCTCTAGCTCTCATATTTCCTTCAAAGAAAAGAAGGAGAAAATTGAATAATAACACTATAAATTGAATAATAACACTAGGGTGGTTGATGATTGTCTACATATAAAAAAGAGATGAAGTCCTAGTCCTCTCATACTTCCTAATTAGAGTTGTTATACAACTCCTTTCCTTTTTTCAATCACCATATACGTGAGACTCCTCTAATGCATGAGATAAGTAACAACTAAGGGTCCTACTTGGGCCAAACTAATCTTGGGCCCAGGTAATTCAGGATATTACAATACGGAATTAAAAAAAAAAAGAGTTCACAGAATTTGAGGAATTTTTTTTTCTTAAGAGGAACAATTTGAGAAGATATGCACAATGAATATATTTTACCATCCCGGGCCTGCTTAGCTAGTAGAAGCCGTTTGGCACTAGAAGCTCTACCTTGGTTTGCGTGGAAACCCCCTAGTCCCCTCAAGATTCGTAATTCTCTCACAAGTTCTTTCCTTAATTAACTATGGGTCCCATCTCTCCAGCAAAGTAGACTACTTATTATTGGTTTTATTCCAATGGGTCCTAACAAAACTCCTTTAGAACTTTTAATTTGAAACCCAATTTAATCCTACTGAAGTATGTAATGAGTAATGACATAGGGTCCCACAAGGTTCCTACCAAACAACTATGAAACATGGGTCCAACCATTGGGGTCCAAATCCGGGGGTGGTACCCACTAGAAAAACCTTTCTTACATTAATTGTATGACTGATTTTCATGAACACATCTTAATTGAGAACTGGATTACTAATATATAAATATAATATATATATATATATATATATATTGGCTTCTTGGTCGTTCCCAGCTTCCCTTGCTCCATGGAACACGTTTGACTCAACTAGACTCTAGGGATATTGACATGCATGTCCAATCCAAAGCAGCAAAAACAAATATGTATGATACTAAGTACCAACCCAAAAGCTTAAGCTGATAGGTGGAAGTATATAAAGGACTGTTAAACCATTACTTGGGTGATGTGGGATGTGGGACTTTCCCAACACTCCCCCTCACATACAGGCCTAATAGATTTCGTGGGCGGGCCCGCCACTTTGGCTACACAAGAATGAAAGGAACTGGCTTTGATACCATGTAAGATACCAAGTAACAACCCAAATGCTTAAGCTGATAGATAGAGGTATTTGCTTAAGTTGATAGGTAGAGGTATACGAAGGACTGTCAAACCCATTACTTGGGCAATGTGGAATGTGGGATGTCGAACTCATGACCGGTTGGCTCTAATTCCATATAAAATCTCTTTATCTAACGATTCATTCCAAAACCTTGAGGCGTTAGTATTGGATGCATAAATGTGGAACCCGGTCGGCGCACTTTTGGCGACACATTTGTTTAGCGTCAAGTAGTTCCTCCTGGGATTCGAACTCGCGATCAGTTGGCTCTGATACCATCTTAAATTTCTTTAGCTAATCGTTCCTACCAAAACCTCAAGGCGTCAGTAGAGGCTGCATAAATACTTTCAATACTCCCCCTCGGGTGGAGCCCACTCCTCAATACTCATCAGGTGAAACCCAGTCGGCGCACTTTTGGTGGCATGCATTTTTTTCTCACCGAGTCGTGCTTCTTGAGATTCAAACCGGTTGGCTCTGATATCATCTTAAATTTTCTCAGCTAACCATTCCTACCAAAACCTTGAGGCGTTAGTGTAACGCCGCACCCTACACGCATACATGATATTGTCAGCTTTAGCCCACGGGCCTCACGGTTTTGTTTTTGGTGGGCCTCAACCCATCAAAAGGCCTCATGCAAGGTAAGGGTGTAAGCTCTACATATAATCCCATTCACTTTCCTCTCTATAGTTGATATGGGAATCCGGGGCATCACAATCCTGCACATCCCTGTGCAGTAGTAGCCTGCCAGCCTCTTGGTCCGCCCACATAGAAACCCACCCACTTGCACCAGACCACAGTAGGGACCCACATTCGAACTAGTCGAGAGTCGGCTTTGATACCATTTGTAACACTCATACATGATATTGTCTGCTTTAGCCCACGAGCTTCACGGTTTTGTTTTTTGGTAGGCCTCAACCCACCAAAAGGCCTCATACAAGGTAAGGGTGTGAGCTCTACATATAATCACATTCACTTTCCTTTCTATAGTCGATGAGGGACTCCGGGGCGTTGCAGTTAGTTGAGGCATCATAAATACTTTTCAATAGAACCTCGACATTGTTATTGCCAACGAAAAGGTTGCAAACGATGACCCTCTGATAGGACTGCAACGTAACTATATTTGTTGAAAAGTTGCTAGTCTTTGACGAAAGGTGCTCTTGAGTTCGCTAAGCTATTTATATGCGATGAAGGTATTACGGATTTCTCTCCCATCTTTCTTCATATGATTGCTACAAATATATATATGTATTTATATAAAACACGATTATGATATTATTCTAGGGTGTGTTGCATAATTAGGAAGCTTCTTTATAGTGTGGGTTCAATAAGGCAAAAAAGGTGGCGTTTTGGGCTCCCTTCATTATAGGTGTGCTAAAGTTCAGTGTGGATGGAGAAGCGAGGGGAAAGCCCGGTCCGACTCGCATTGGTTGGGGTGCTTCCTAATAGTGAAGGATTTGTTTTGGCAATGTTCTCCAAGCATATGGGGAGTATGGAATCCAACAAGGCTGAGGTGTTAGATATTTTAGAAGTGATTTGGATGTTGTCTCCTCCTCTTTAATTATCATCAACGTTAGTGGTGGAAAGTGGTTTTTCGGCTGTTCCTCTGCGGAGATCTCAGTTCTACCTGAATGAGATTAGAGCTTTATCGTCTTTGATTCAAGTGTCCTTCTAGCATGTGCGGAAGTTGGCCAATGGTTTCACTAACTCTTTAGCTAAGAAAGGGTTGGATTGGTCTTCTAACTTGGTAGCTTTGACAATGTAATTTGTTTTGTTTTTGTGTTTAAAGGATTCTTTTATACCATCTTGCCTGTTTTTGCTTTTGTGTTGAGGCGGCTTGTATCTTTTAATTGTCCTTTAATATAATTGCCATTACCAATCAATAATAATAATAAGCCAAATAAAATATTCATTATTATTGTTACAAATAGAATATACATACATAACATACACACATATTCAGAACAAGTATAATAATCCAATAAATAAAAAAAAAAGCAGAAAATAATTATACAAAATATTAAATAATTCGGACCCAAGATGGGGTTCTGGGGTATTACATACAAACCCCATGTATTTGTAGTGGACTGATATTACAGTTGTATTGATACCCGATACTGCACCGCTATTTCTAAGGTACAAGTTTAGCATATCCTACTTACCAAGTCCATAATTTTATATTGTTCATTTTATTTGTTTACTTCTCAACATAAAAAATGTTAGAAAGGAATGTAAACAATGATAGTTTTATTAATTCAAAAGCGATCTAAGGAAAAGATTAGGACATCCGTAACTGTATCGGTGTCCTAGATTTTCAAAAGTGCCGGGTTGTATCCACAATCTCTGTATCCTTGTCTGTACTTATATCCGCATATGGGCATCATAGATTTCAGCTTAAGGACTGTTGTTTCATGCAGTGACAAACCTGGAAGCCATGACTTTAATTTATTGAAGAAGCTTGTACTTTATGATGGATCTATATTGAGAGCGAAACTTCCAGGAAGACCTACCAGGGATTGCTTGTTTTCAGATCCTTCTAGGGATGGGAAAAGGTAACTTCCTAATTATGATTCATGGCTTTAGACCATGTTTATTAAATATGCTCAATTTACATAATTGGTCTTTCGACTTTTGGTTGATGGCTATCTTGTCATTGCAGCCTTTTGAAAATATGGAATCTCAATGACTACTCTGGAGTTCTTGGGGTTTTCAATTGCCAAGGAGCCGGATGGTGTAGGGTTGGAAAGAAGAACCTGATTCACGATGAACAACCTGGCACTGTCACTGGCATTATCCGATCAAGAGATGTTGGTTACTTGCCAAAGATAGCTGGAGATGAATGGAATGGTAACGCTATCATATTTTCTCATTTGGGAGGTAAGGCCTTGCTAAATTCGATTTACGAAGTTCTACTACTAATCTCTTCTAGATGTCCAACTAAATTATCACAGATCCAATCTGTAGTTGGAAAGAATCTGACTGTCCTTCATTCAGTGGGAAATGTATGTAGACCATATATCTGTGGCATCATCATGAATGGCTCCCCTCTGGACTCGGCTGATGAGGAAAGTTGTAACCCAGTGCATGTGGACTGTTAATTTTATTCTGGTTTAAGCAACGTCCATGACTCCTGATTAAAAAAAGGTCATTACCCAATGCGGGTCCTGCCAAAGCAAGGTTCTGGGAGGGTTCAAACTGGAGATTGACATAACCTTTGGCAATTTTGCACAAAGTGTTTGCTTGTAGGTCTCGAACCTACATTATTACGCATGGCACCCGAGACTTTTACCATTGCACCAAAGCAATAACCCTTAAAAATAAAAATCTGAATTACGGAGTGGGTTTATCTGCTTGGTAGAATGGAAAGAAAGGAACCCGTACATGCCGGTAAATGCCGTTTTTTTCAATTTCACCAATTTTTGCAAATGTCATACCTAATGATCACTAAATTCCATAAACCTTTTCATGAGCACACGTTAGGAATTTAATTCACATCTTCAAATCCCGTAAATGGTTAAGCAACTCTTTTGTTTGTTTCTCTAAGGTATTGTTCTTCGTATTTCAGGAGAGGTACTTTTTCTTCCAAAGAATACGTCTTTGCCTGTTATGCTAAAATCCCGGGAATATGAAGTTTTCACAGTGGTCCCTGTTAAGGAATTGAGTAATGGTGGCTCCTTTGCTCCTATTGGATTGATCAAGATGTTCAATTCTGGAGGAGCTGTTAAAGATTTGAGATACGAAGTTGATGACAGTGCAATTGTTAATATGAAAGTGAGAGGCTCTGGTGTTTTTGGGGCCTATTCCTCATCTAAGCCCAAAAGAGTAACAGTTGATGAAGCAGCAGTACCATTCACATACAATGAAGGGACAGGATTAGTTTGCATTGATTTGAAAATCCCACCTGTAGAGTTGTACTTGTGGAAAATAACAATGGAGCTATGAATGGTATAGTATAAGTTCTTACAAACTGGAATGACTTTGGGTTTCTAATCTCGTGAAATTCTATGGTGTGTTATGGGTTGGTGACTTGATGGAAGAAAGTTTGCATTTTGCAATGAAGTAAGAATACAATTTGAAATTACTTCATTCCAGTTTGGCATTTGAGAATAAAGTGAGGTTTTCTGTTTCTTACTTCGCTTCTTGCCATGAATATGTTGCTCTTGGGACTCTATATGCTATCATGTTGCTCTACTGGACTTTATACGAAACTTTGTTGTAAGGTTGAATTGAATTGTACCTGTTACACACATTGTAACAGAAAAGCAATCTCATGCAATCTACAAAATTCTTTACATAGAATGATATTTATGTTCGACCCTTTATGTTTAATATAGCCAAGTGGCTCACCATTTTGGATGTTCAAACACCATTAGATGTATTACACTATGGTTACCAACAGTTGGTGGACCCACCATGATTAAATAATATTTCTTGAATGTCATGGTTTTGGCATTTAGTCCAATGATTTTCTAACAGTAAATGAGTCCTATTATGATTGTCCACACGAGATGGATCCTATCATTGTTATAAATTTTTTTGTAAAATCCACCGTGATTTCAAATACTAAACAACTGAAAATATTGGATAGAATAAGATTACCAATATTGGGAGGGTCCCATTTAAATTGCCCACTGTGATTTGTAATTAGTGGGCCTCATATTGAGTCATTAACCACTATTTCTTTCTTCCTTTATTGTTTCATGATATTAGAATATTACACTATTTTGTTATGTGATAATGAAATTTTATAATATTTAATTTTATTTATATTAAATTATCCATTTATCGAATCATCCCCTAATTATTGATGTGCATGAGTGGATTAATGATAGTTCCTTTTAAGGATCCTTTATTTGATAGTAAATTGATGTGCATGAATGGATCAACGACACAAGAGTAGTGGAAACTTGACTATGGCACTAACAATATGAGCCCAATCGGTCAAAATTGCAAAGTTTTTTTCACTAAAATCAAGTTGGGCCAAATATATAAAGGTACATTATAACATTTTTGACTAAATATATTTTTGACTAACATTATATAAAGGGCCAAATATATTTTTTTTATTTTTATTTTTTAAGGGACTAAATGGTGGTTTTTCTTAAAACTTGGGCCAAATATATAAAGGTACATTATAACATTTTTGACCCCAGATGTTATGTTCCACTAAGAATTAGTTCTTTTTACATTAAAATAAAGACATAACTAATAATGACAATGATAGCATTTGTTTACTTTAATCTTAAGAGGGTCCCACTTTTCGTAAATCCATTAGTTGATGAGATGGTTGGGCCCTAAGTGAACTTCACCAAAAGCTTTGTAAAAATCAAGGCCTTTTCTTGCGTAGAGTTGAGTGGTTGTGTTGAGGAAGGGAGGCTGCAACAAATAGATGGGATAAGGTTGTTCCAGCCTTATCTCCGAAGACTACTGCCCTAATGAAATTGAAAAAAGAGAGTTGAAGAAAGAGGAAGAATTTCCAACACAGAATTTTCACCCCACCCTTGACCCTTCCCTCTTCCCACCAATGGAAACCTCCTTTTTTTTTTTTTTTTAGCCCAAACGAGTTTGTCAAGAATGGAGGAAAAGAACCACTTCCAAGTTCCAAAGGACTATACTGTATCAGCCTTCACACCATCAACACATCAGCTACTTGACTTGAGGAGATTTCAATATTGTTTCCAATCTTGACCTAGATTTAGGAAAGAAAATTAGCAATTTCATTGTGTATTTGGTGTAGTCAAGTCCACCGTACATTTTACGAAAAATTCCTTAAAAGTTATTGATTTATTCTGAATTGTAATTTTAGACCTTTATGATTTGGATCCTCATGATCTCATCATATTTATATCTATGTTAAACCTGGTTCTGGGTCAATTGGATTGATAAACGAAGTGGGGCGCTCTATTGAATTTGAGTGATTTGAAAAAAAAAAAAATATATGGTGGACTGCTCTTTAATTAGTTTTGATCTATTTATTGAAGATCAGAGTAGATTTTTTTGGGCCAGCATTGATTGGTTTGACAAAGTATGGGTGGGTCCCTGGATTGTTCATTGATTTAAATTGATTAATCTAAATTAGTAAAGTTAATAATTGTGGAACACACGATCGATTGATTAATACGCTCACCAATTGATGGGCCACTATATATATATATATTTTTTGGATGGTAAGCAGTATTCATTCAAAAATAGGCAAATATACAGCAAGGCATGATCATCTGATGATGAGCCACTAAAACTTGATTAATATATAATGAACATTGCCCTTTTTTTTTATTAGGGAGAAACAGAGACACAAGAAAAAAAATATCATTCCTCACCAATCTAAGGCTAGGGGCAGTAAGGGTAAAAGCAATTTTACAATCAATACTATCATACCTCAGTATATTTCTTAAACAGTGATATTTAATAAGAAAAAGACCATTTTCATGTCTCTCAATCTTGATGCCAAGAGGTAAAGCTGCATTGGCCATGTCTTCCACGTCAAAGAGTGGTGACAGTGATTCCTTAATATCAAATGCGACAGTAGAGTCAGTAACAAAACTAAGGATGCAATCAAGAAATAGACTATTTATGATACTTCTATTATGTGAAAACTTGGAATAAGGCACAATTAGATGTTTCATTTATCCAAACCATGTGAAATTATAATACTATCAGTATATTCTCTGTTTTGTTGCCGATTTGAGACTACAGATTGATTCAATGAGCATACACACTTTATAGTCTTGATCTGACAAAACAAGTCCCTCAAGCTGTTCTATATAGACCTCATTGAGGTCACCATTACTTCTTTTATTTTTTTTTTGTCGCAATTTTAATATTTTTTTGAAGTATTATTAAATTATAAATGGAGGCAATAGCATTCAAAGCTCTAAAAGTAGATAATGCAGCAACATAAAGGCAATGCCCTAATTTTGTTAAAACATCTTGGCTTTTAAGCTTTTCTACACTGTCATCAACTCTAAAGATACATTAAAGATCCATTAGGAACCCTAATAGATGGGGGCATGGACAAGCCTTGAACCATTGGAGCCGGAATCATTTGCAACTCTATTTGCCAAAAGCATTTGAAGACTTCTTGGCCAATTGGGTTTATGTGATACCACTATCTAATACAATTTATTATCCTCCTTTTCATGCTCTTGAATTACTACTTCATTTCCCATCTTTGTTGAGACTGATGTAAATGTTGCCACTATTACTGGTTGGTTCATTTGGACCTAATAAGTGCATGGGATGGCTCCATCGGTAGAAATTTTTACATTACAAGGCTTTATATGGACCCTCTGAACAGAATTCAACAAAAAGAAAGAATTTAGTTGGCAGAAGTCTTTTTAGAACACACAGATTACAGGAGGAGTTCCTCACTAATGCAAGTACTCTTTTTAACATAATTACAAGCCAAGAGCTCCAAGGGGAGTCTTCCCTTGGCCGGCTTCAAAGTAGAAGATAAGCATGGCCACCATTGCAAGCCGGGCATGCTTGATTTCAGCCAGCTTCAATCTCTCCAACTTCTCTGTGTCCGGAATGTACACCCCATCCTTTATGGTCCCTGCCAAGCCAAGCGGGTCGAAGAACTTGCCTCCTGGGTAGCCCTGCTCACCAGTTGCATTTGCAAAATTCTCAGCCGTCCGCGACCAAGGTGTTGCCCACTCCACTGATTGGGACTCTGGGTTGAAGAAGTCGACCCACCTCTTGCTCTCTACCCAACCCATGAGTAGGAGCTGGGTGCCAAGGAGAGTCCCAAATGAGAATGGGGCAATTGCACCAGGGTCCGCACCAGCTTCAAACCATGGGATACCACTCCATGCCTGGCCTACAAAGATGCCAACCACAGCAGCCATGGCCCATCGCCCATGGATCAGCTCAGCTTCTCTGTACCACTTGAGGAAGGCTGGGTCCTTGCCTAGGCCCAATGGGTCGAATCCGTAATCCCCTGGTAGCCTGCAATTGAATCCTCAAAAGGTATGAGAATGAATGAGTTATGTAGTTTCACCTTTACTTGTTTTCAAGGTGTCTTTGTGTAACTAGCAAAACAAACAAGTAAATTTTTTATGGTGCGCTTGTGTGACTGAAGAGGAAAATTGTTCAGCGAAATGTTCCATTGTTTGGTGCAACCTATTTCTTCGAGGAAAAGAAGATAACAAATTAAAGTAGAGAGGATTTGTATTGCGCATGGGAGAGATAGGAACGCAAGATCCCTCTCTTTTCTATGCGCGAAGACAAATTTCCTGAGCGGAGAAACCTCTTGTTGAACAGACAAGTCTTATGGTATAGATATAGTAGGGAATTGTGGAATACTTACGAGCCATCGAGCCACTCGGGGTCTATAAAGTTGCCACCCCCCTTGACTGCAGGGATCCATGATTTCTTAGCGGCAGCAGCTGCAACAATCAGCTTTCGGGGACCGACGACGATGCTCCCAGTTCTAGAGGAGAACAGCTTCTGGCGACTCTTTCCTCCCCTCACAAAAGGGGAGCCGAGCACCGCAGCAGATGTTGCAGCCATTGCCATTGTTCTTTAAAGCTTCTTCTACTTCTTTCTGATTGTAGAGAGAGGGGATATAAATAAAAGGAAGACGGGTGAAAAGGCAAGAGAAAGTGGTGTGTGATGACTGATGCCTTGAAACTCCTAACTTGTATGTGGGTTGGAGCTGTTTTATGGTTCCGGTGTGGGGAGAGGATGCAGACATGCTAGTGAAATCTAGGGATATCTGAAAGTTGGATTTTGGACCAATGAGAATCAAAACTCCATCCACTTCTTTGGTTATTGTCCACACACGTGGAATATGCCTAACCCCCATTTCCTGATTGTGGACTCGGATTTTTTTTTTTAGCTTTTGTGCTGTGCCACTTCGACTTGTTATCCAGTCTGAACGATTTGTACTATGTCTAAATACTACTCTTTCTATTTTCTTTTAATATGGTCCACCACGATCTATCAACTCCCTGCTCAATTGAGACTCACCCCAGCTTGACACCCATATAGTATATGCTCTTTGTGGGATTGAATACTTACAATATCAATACCTTTAAAATTACTAAACTTTGAGGGCTAAATATCGAAGGTTTTTTTTTTTTTTTTTTTTCTTTCTAATGAAGGTATACCCATCGTATTTGACCCGGCGGGGCTAATCCCCCAATGCACGTACAACCCTGCAACAAACACGAACCATGTAAGTTTAAGAGTTGTTAAACATATGAAGATGGTAGTGTTAGTTTGTGTGGTCTCAATCCATCAGTTGATAAAATAAATTGATTAATTTCTTTATTTATCAATAAAATCATGCTTTCATTTTCATGAGACGAATGTTATTTTTATTACTTAATGTATATGACCAATACATATGACATAATGGTTCATGAGTTAAACCGGGTCCCATTAGTATATTAGATGTGATATATGTGTATGGATTAGATCCACGTACGGGAAATATGTGTCTCAAATCTTATACTTAAATATCTTCACAACCAGTGATGAGACTGGACATCTCATCTGATAAGGTTGCAACACTTTGATCACTATGATATAGTGTGATTTGTCTCGATCATCAAAATGTAAGATTCTGGATCACGGTGTTAGTACATTGGATGTATTGAAGGACCATGAGAAGCACCTTATAGAATACTGTCTCAAGTTTAAGGTCTACTCTCATAATTCCCTAGGCAATCCTGAAACACTGATGAACTTAAGTTTCTATCTATTCATTTGCTTTGAGTCACCAATGAGTGAGGTCAACTGTAGGTCAACACCTCGATGTCTTGGATACGTGGTAATAGGATTGTGAGAACATCCAATGGTAAAGATGGAATCTATGTATATTATTCCCTTCTGCCAATTAATGGATTTGTCATTAATAAGTACGCACCCATCTCGATTAAGAGTTAATTGGATGGTACTGATGATCACTGTGTTTAATTGGGACTCAAAGATAATAAGATATGGAACTAAGATTGGAAGAAATAGATTTATTCCAATTGATCCATTGATACTGATAGAGGGGCCTACTTGTGGTAATTGGGAAGTTCAAGGTCTTTTTTATAATTTATTCCTAAAACTGGAGTGCAATTGCATTTATATAGTGGTGTTATTTGCAATTAACTGTGGGCTCAGATTGCATATGAGATGTAGGATCGCGGTGTCTCAGTTGGAGCCAGCCTTTTATGGAATCCCTAGTGGCCCCCACGCTAGCCCAAGTTGTTAGAAAGATACTAATCATACTTGAACTCTAAAAATGAATGAATTAGAAAGTCATTATTTCTATTTGAAATAAGACTTCTAATAGTAGTAATAGTAAAGTTACTAATTGTTGTGGAAGTGAGACTTCTATGATAATTAGAAAGGAGAAAGTTACTAATCTATAGTGAGAGTTGGACTTCTATTTTAATTAGTAATAGGGGTTGCCTAAAGGTTATAAATATGGGAAGCACACCCATTGAACCTCTCATATACAAGGAGTCCATGCCCAAGATCCCCTTTGTGTAAGAGTTGATCCTAATTTGCTTCAAGAAGAGTTCTTGTTCTTCTCCATTAGAGCACTAATACTACTCTATTTGTTATGGATTGTTTTGGTTACATGGTGATGCTGGGTATTGGGTACAACGAAGCCCACCTACTTTCAACAGGGAGCAAGCCCACACCTTATGCTAATGAATGAACGCCCTGGTGGCTAAAATATAAAAAGGTTAGCATGATGTGATAGGCTGATTTTTTGCACAGACCTTACAGTTGATGAGATCCTCAATCTCTTCCTCGCCATGAGGTCCATGTATCCAAGTGGCTCATACAGCCAATAAGTTCACACCCGAGTTAGCTACGAATGTGTGCAGTTGATCACTGCTGATTACAGGTGCTCATGGGTTGGGCCAGACTGGGCAACTTGAGACCATCCATCCTGCTTTGGCCCCAGGTTCGGGCCATTTGTTTTAGTACTTGGCCGCATTTGGATTTAGAATTTGGGCCCATTTAATATTTTGGCCGTACTTGGATTAAATATAAAAATCCGACTTGGGCCTGCCCTAAACAGAAAAAATTCTTATTATTCAGTGACTTATTTGACGATACAAGTGATGGAACGCCCAAACAAGTGATAAGAATCCCAGCCCGGCTCGGCAAGATTGACTAAGTGGGTGGGGTTTGGGCCTGACATGATTCAGGCTAGCAGGTCTAGATCTAGGAGCTTATGGCCTGTGTCAGGCTTGAGCGAGTACGAGGAGATATGCCTCAGCTTGGCTTTACCCAGCCCATAAACAACTCTATTATTGATCCCTCTTCCTCTTCAATCTTCACGGGAGGCAGTGTCTAGCATTTGTTGGTAGGAGTTACATGGGATTACCAAAGGGTGGGGCAAGCTATAAATAAGATACGACCTTCACATTGAAAAGCATATTTACAGTTTTCAAATTTGAAAGCCTCTCCAATTTGTTTTCCTAATTTCTCTCCAACAGATGATAAGGATAAATCTTCAAAAAAAAAAAAAAAAAAGGATAAATCTTCATCTCTTTTGATTTGAAAAAGGGGTTCCTATCCCTTTATAATCTTGGAAGACTCAATTTGCTCGATTATTAGTGAAACAGAAAAGAGAGTAGAGTCTCTTTCTTGGGAAACCCAAACTACAGCTGACTTTGTGATCAAGGTGTTCATCCTTGTCCTCTAATTTATGTAGAGTGAACCATATAAGGTTGATGATCACTAGTGGACGATCTCGATCAACAGAGAAGGGCCTGATCTTACCCAATACATGGTTAGCGGTTGATTCATCTCAGATTATAGCTTCTGTAGCACCAAGGCTTACATTGGTATTAGAGCTTTCAAATGTACGCTCATGCGAAAGTGGATCCAAATAGATTGCATTTCCTGTAACCTGAAACTTATTGAGCGTGTCATTTAATTAAGATGATCCAAACTGTTGGATGTTGAGATCATGGTTCCATAAATGGCCAAATCTTCTAAAAAAAAAAAAAAAAAACTCTATTTCTTTTTGTCCATCTTACTCGAATCACTTTAAAGGTCACGCTTGGGAGTTATAAATTTATGAGAATTTGGGCGAATGGAAATCTTCAATTGTTATCATTTTAAGATCCACCCACCTTCCTTAAAATTTAAAAATTCTCACTTAAGTGGTTTTGCACACCAACCCTCTTGATTCCTTAAGATTTGAAAAATCCTCACTTAATGCACACCAACCCTCCCAATTTTTCTCAGAGGAAAGAATCCTATCATCAGATCTAGGGATTCCTTGCCCATTACCAAACATGGTCTAAATGGTTGACCCCTTTGACATATAATAGTTTGGTGAGTTGAATTCTATCTAGTCCAAGTGTCCAACCCATTACCTTTTCTTCTACTCTATGATACATGCACTCTATGATACATGCAGTTCCTTGAATTAGTTATATTTCGTGCCCAAAGACCCTTCTTAAGGATTACTATTTTATCTTCTAAAAAATAATTATATTTTTTCATAAGAATAATTAATGGAGGTTTGGGAGCACTTTTGTTGCTATATAGGGAACCAGATTTTACTCATATTTACCTATATACATCATGTGCCACGGTTTTTTATTTATTTGTTTTTAAATTTTTATTAAAACACTTTTGGAGGGAGGACTAATCATTATGGGTGCACGCATTTACCTGCAAACCATGTGCCCGGGGTAAACTAGGGTAGGGCGTTGCCTATGCGGATTGCGCGCACCGCTGGAGAGCAAACCCAACGACCGAGCGGCGTTGCCCAGCCCCGGAGGGCTCATCATGTGCAATGTTAGTATGCACTAAATTGGTCTGAAACTATGATGATCCTTAAAGTGCAAGTTTTACCAACTTTTTTTTTGGTATGAAGTTCTACAATTGATGTCAAGTCGTGTGTGCTCTGCCACATCTAGTAATACATCAAACGAGATCTTTAATGTAGGAGATATTGTTTGAGAATCATTATTAATGGCATATATGTTTTGTTTTAGCATTATGCATAGGAAAACCCCTACTCATGCTCAATCAGTGGGGTTTTCACTTGCCCCAAAATACTGCCTGTGTAATAAGGTAGAGGAAGGTCAGTTTCCTCTTTCGTTGCCCCCTACTTTTCTCTGAAATTCCATATCAAGCAACTGTGACAACATGGCCAGACAAGCAATGGCTTCAGTCTTCATGTCAACATAGTACTTTCTCTGGAAGGCACAAAATGAGTACACTTTCCACTCCATCTTACCCTCCATAACAAGAATCAAGAAATGGATCATTCTTGTGCTTCTCTTCTCTTTCAGTTATATCACGAGGACATTCAGAAGAGAACACCCAGATATGATTATCGATTGAAAATAATCTTCAATGGGAGAAAATAATTGTTCAATTAGTTTTATATTACTGCCTCGTATGTGAGACTGTATATAGATCATTGTATTTCTTTCACATGATGAGCATATGCAATTCCAACTCATTCTCACTAATGAAGTCTATGGAATTGATAAAATGCACTATAAGGCTTTGAAAGAGAATTTTGGTTGGATTACCGGTGGCAAGACCCATTGTCACAACTCAGGACCCCAGAGACTGGTTACTATAGAAATATACATCTCGGGGGATTAGTGTAATCGTAATCTTTCCTTTTCCTAGGATCCATGTGTGTGAGGATACAAGGTCCAACACCACTTACATTGTGGTGCAATTGGACTTTCAAAGCCTAGAGCTCATCGGATTCCGTGTTGCATCATTAATGTCTCAACATATGTGGTCATCGCATGGCACCTCATTAGATCTGTATAACATAAACAAGAAGTAAACAAAGGTAGACAAGTAAATGAGTGTCACGCCCCAAAACCGGACTCCTGCAGAGGTCCAACCTCTGGGAGTGTGATTTAGGGAATAATTAAAAAATTTTACTTTTCCCAGGATCTGCATGTGTGAGGAAGACAAAATTTACAAACACAACAAGAACATTTTGCGGAAGCTTAAATGGCGTTGTGACCCGGAGTTCGTGGCCATCTGTCACGACCCAAGCCAGAGATCTGATTACTTTGGACAAACTCCGAGTCCCGAGTCCATACTTACTCCCGTAAACTCCGAATTAACCAAAGTTAAAACAGAATCCACAATGGATAAACATACATTCATACCTGTCAAATGTACATTTTTGCGGAATATATATATACATTGACGGAACAATTAAAACAGTATAAGTTCTTTACATAAAAGTAAAGTCCAATATACATAATTCATTTCCCTATCCCCACACAATGCATATTCAATACAATGCAGGTGACTACTGTTTACAGTTCAAAATGATTAAACAAAACTATTTTTTAAACAATTTCCAAAATTTTCTAGTTCTTTCGTACTTTGATTAATGTCCACTCAATTAGTCCTCCTGGAGGAATTGGATAGGCCTCCTCCTCAGGCAGTGCTGCCTCTGCAGGACCGGTATAAGCGATTAGGCTTGCAATGTCATCAATAACACTGTGAACACGACGGCTCAATGTATACACAAATTTATGATAGCACATGCTATAATAAATCACTTTATCAATTCTCTAATCAATAATCAATTATAGACAATTCAAATCAATAACATTAACCTGTACATTTGGAGTCAAGCAATAACAAGTACTAGATGGCAGCTACAATAGTATTAATTTCACTTTCATTTTCATTTTCGTCCAGTGCGTTACATTCAATAAACTTTCATTGATATTCATTAATATTCATTAAGTGACTTTTCATTCAATAATTTGTGGGATCTACTAGTGTCTGGATCAGAGATCATTGGCATCATCACGGAACTCCGGAATACCCCCAGTCCATATACTGTAGGAGGATTGTTCATTAATTTATTTATTGATTTATTTCATTAATTCATTTCAGCTATATCATGAGCTTAAAAACTACTATGTAGTGCCAGACTAGGGAATTAATAAAATCAATATATTTTGTTCAAACTTCTAAACCAAATATTCAGGTGAAACGTTTGTTATGTAATGTACGTGTTATTCTTGATGAACATCACTTTAATATCAATTTGTACACTATGATATCCTTAGCTAACACCTATGAAGGTTTAGATATAACACCATTAACACTAGCCTGAGTCAATAGACTTTTAATCAGAAGAAACATACCTAAATTGACAATTTTCCTTATGTTCGGTTACCTTGTCAGTTAACTGTCGGTTAATCGAATTATGGAATGCGGCTAACGGAACCACATTCGCTTAGCTTTCCTAAACCTTGCAGTTTCTAACAAACTCTCACAACTCGGTCACCTTGTCGGCTGACCAAACTCTCAAATTCAGTTAACCGAACCTATTTCGGTTAGCTTTCCAGAAGCTTGCAATTTCTGATGAAAATTTATGACAAAGATTTCGGTTATCTTTCAGTCACCCTTTGGCTGGCTAAATTCTCGAATTCGGCTAGCCGAACATTATTGGTCAGCTCACGGTCAGCTTTCCAGAAGCTGAACTTATCTATGAAAATCAACACAGATGGGTCGATTAGCTGTCGATCATCAAATCGACTGACCGAACTACACGCAGAGCTTAAGAATTCTGCTTTCAGAATTTCTGAATTTTTGAAGGGGAATTCCGAATTTGAACTCATTGAGCTCTTACAATTCCAATAACATCCTAAATCATAAGAAATGAGTATACTTGCCTTGCTTGAAGATTAATCCACGAAATCCCTCTTTGGTTAGCTTGATTTTGAGACCAAAATCTCCAAATTGAAACCCTCTTTTAAGCCTAGCATCAACATAATTCACAATAGAACTTCTATAAGCTATTTGAGCTAGAAACCATTCCTCAACCATCCAATAGAACTTGGAAATTCTATAACACAACTGAAGCACTTACTTGTAATCTCTTGAAGAGAATCCTTTAGTTTTCTCTCAATCTCTAACTCCAAAGAAATGGAAAACAAGTTGAAGAAGAAGATGAAGGAGAGGAAGTCTCTTGAAAACCACATGCAAAGCTTCAATCTTGATGCTTGAAGAAGAAAATGGAAGGAAGGAAGAAGAAAATAGCCTAGGGCCAGCTGTCTCTTTGCTGGAATGAACGAATGAACTTAATGTTGAGTTCATTTGGCTTATGTAATGGCTTTTTGCACTTAAGCCCCTTAGTTTCTCCCATTTACAATGTGAGTCAAATGAAGACTTATTTGATTCATTTGAGGTCAAATGCAATCAAACCTATTATGAAAGTTAATGTACTCTTTGAGATGCACATGTTGGTATCAAGAGTGACCGTATTCGATGAAATACGCGAAAATCCGTATTTACGTAAAAGTCAATCTTTTCCTTTGTTTGAGTCTAAAATCAATTCAAACCAATCAATCTCATTCATTATCATTTCATCAAGCCCAAATCATCCATTTGAGGATAATTCAATTTCATTTGGTCATTAATCACCATTAGTTTAATTAAACATGATTAATGAGTATTAATTTCAATTAATTAGAATTAAACTTGATTAACTTGGGACGAGGTGTAATACCATCGAATTCCACGTCGTACTCAACCTATCAACATAAAGCTGTCATAGCAATGCTCATCCTCAAACTGGAACAAACCAAAATAATAACATATACAGAGCTGATAGTAACATGCTGATCATTACTCAAGCATGTTCAAGTTATAACAAGTGCATTAATTACAATTCCAAGGAAAAAAGTTAACAAAAGCCGTACAAAATAACCAACTAAGAACAAATGCTACCCAAGTTTGTAATGTAACTCCGGAGTCAAATGCGACGTTTACATGACATCATTGACAAACGAACCTCCAAAACTCATGGCTCTATAGCTATCTACACACGTACTAGCTCCAGACGAGAACCTGCTACCTAGAGCATCAAAGTATAATATATCAGACACGGCGGTTTGGCAGGTGATTAATTTAGACATGAGCATATACAAAATTAAAGTTTAAAAGAAACAATATTTGGAAAAATTTACGAAATTTAAAACAAATTTACAGAGTTTAAAACAATGCATGAACAATATACTTGTCAAGAGAGCGAAAATCCATGAATGATTATGAAACGAAACTAACATGATTAGGAAATCCATTTTTCAATACCAAAGCATATTTGAAAGTCCCCGAAAAATCATACGAAGTTTGCAAGATAAGAACACTGAAATCAATGTACATGATAGAAACCATGGTAATAAAACTGACTGAGCAGATGGCAACCACATGAAGCTATATTCTCCGTCACCGAAGTGACGAGAGCACTCACAATAATAATTTTCCGTCACACGAAGTAAAGGGAACATTCGATCATGTAATTATAGTAATCTAGTATAGTTGGGCATCACACATGAGTCCCGTCGCGGAACTAGCTAGACAAGCCTGCACGAATTCCAAGCTGCAGTTGTCACGAAGTTTTTAAGGACCCAAGGCGGTTGATCAAACCGACAAGGTTGTCCAAGTTTAGTAGTGTCTACACAAACTTCCACACGAAGCTTTACAAATCACAATTGTATTCTTGAATTGATAGAGACTACTCTACACACTGAAAATGTCACACATATGAGAGCACACGAAACGAGTAGCCCTATCAAAAAACACACACGACGTGGCGAACCACACGAAATTCACACTTGGCACTAAGTCAAAACCTTTTTAAAACAAAAACCTTTGCACACCTATACCTTTACAAGTCCAGACATTTACAAACCCAAATGTTTGTAACCAATGCCTTTTCAAGTAAAAACCTTTACAAATTCTAATTATGGCAAAACAATGCCCTCCATATCAACCCTAAGGTTTTCAAAACAGACTTCTCAAGCATATGCTAACGCACATCATTTGGTCCTTGTGTAATTGAAACCCAAATGTTGGAATTAAAAGCGGATTGAAACCCTGAAGCTAAACAACATTTCAGATTTCTAAGTGCACAATATCAAGTTAAAAGGCCTTCAACATATTTTATTTTTCATTCCCACAGAAATCCTTCAAACAGTCATCCTTCTCTCAATTCGGTCAGCTCCCGGTTACCTGTTGGATAGCTGAGGTTGTGTAGGTCGGCTAGCCGCCAGCTGATCGACGGATAACTGCCTGTTCCCAGACAGGAAAATTTTGCATTTTGGAATTGTAACCGAAATGAAGGTCGGTCACCCTTCGGTTGGCCGTTGGTTACCTGTCGGTTGGCCGACAGCTAACTGCCAACCCTCTTAACGAAATGCAAGCTTCTGAAATTGTAACTGACATGAGGTCGGTTACCTGTCAATCACCTATCGGCCAACCGACAGTTGACCGCCAACTGACCAACTGATAAGTCTTTAAAAATGCATATTTTTCATGGCTATTTTTGGTAAGTTTAAGGACTTATTAAGCCAAGAGAGCCTCATTTAGCGTCATATCATGATTTTATGCATTCTTTACCCCATTGTAGTACATTCATGCATAATTTGCTAAAAAACCATCATTTTTGCATCAAATCATGAAACCTGCCTTTTTTAATTTTAATTTTGAAAAGATTTTTTTAAATGTGTTTTTTTTTTCATGAAATTAATTAATCATTAGGTGCATTCACTCATCATTTCATGAGAGATGGGCCCGCAGTCATGTAGTTATGAATTAAGGGTAAATTTTTCTTTTTACATGAAATTCATTTTTGCTTGCAGGAAATGAGAAAAAGGGTCCCACACATGCACATGTGTAAGTCACACATGTAGGGCGTCCAATAGGAGGGGGCGGGGGGGGGGGGGGGGGGGGGGGGGCGTGTGTGTTCATTCATGGCTGGAAAGATTTCATAATTCCTTTCCAATTGTTGGAGACATTTTTGAAATCTCAAGATTCAAAATTCGAAAGCAAGAGGGGAAAGAAGATCGAGATAATTGTGGAGCAAGAGAAGTAAAGGAGGAAAGAATGCAAGGACTCTTGTCTTTGCCAAGAAATCAAAAGAAGAAAGTGAAGCAAATGAGATTTTTTCTCAAAACTTGCACATGGACACCCAAGCCATTCAAGTTGTACCCACCTAATGTGTGGCCTCAATCAAGGATTGATTTGCTTGGATTGGCAAGATAGTTTTTTTGATTGACAAGCTACTAATTTCTTGCAAACTTGGTTGCCAAGAAAGAAGATTTTTGCCAAATAATGAAGATTTCAAGCAAGAAAAGAGGAACCAAAAGAAGAAACATAGGGAGCCCAAAGTTTATATAAACAGCCCTATGGGAGACCCAAGGTATGCTTGAGAATTGCTCACCTCTCACTCTAGAGAATTTCATACCATCTCTCCCTTTCTTGCCCTTCCATCTTAATTCACCAAGGGGTTTCTTTCCAAAGGCCATACCACCAACCTTGTGATTTCAACTAGAAAGAGGGATTCTCAACATCCTAGTATGTATTCTTGTTTTTCAATGTTATATTCCTTGTAAAGAATTTTCATGATAGTAAATAAAGTTTTTTATTTTAATTTGTGTTCTTGATTTGTGTATCTCTTAATATTAGATTTGTGATTGATGCAATAGGGTTAGTCCTTACTTTTGGTTAAATATTTTTAATTGGCTTGGAAAAATTACTAACAACTCACTTTAGCATTCTCACAATATACCTTGTTTTTTACGGATACATGGTATTTTTTGATGCAATACAATGTGAAGTTGAAGAGGGTTGACCAATAAAAGTTTAAGAATCCAAGTCTAAAATTTATTTATTAAAAATTGAGGATTTATCATTCTCAACTTGGATTAACAACCCAAGTTGAAGAATGGGACCCTAGGTTTGCACTTCTAATTTTTTTGGCCCAAGATTGAGAATGAGATTTTAAAGAAGCAACTCATCACTTTTATATTTTTTTTACCACCTTTGATTTATGTACACCATCTTTATTTTCTGTATTTTTTTTTAATTTTGGCACTTTATCTTTCTATCTTTATATCAATATGTTAGAATTATTTTACTGTTGAAAGTGCATTAGTTTTCATGTATATTTTTTTCATCTTTTAAAACATGTGTAGTGGTGTAATTTATTTGAAGTTTTAATTTCATATTTGAAAGTCTCATGTGTCTCATGTTACACGTCCATGCATTGTGTCCCATAAATTTTTTTTTTTTTTTGGAAGATTGCATCATCATCATTCTTGTAGATTATTAATTAACTTAGGAAAGTTAAATATCAGATTTGCATTCATTTAGAAAGTGTATCATTTAGATTCTTATCTTAATTTAGTGTTTGACTTAGGAAAGTTAATTGGTTTCTAATCTAGTGTAGGTTTCTAATCTTAGGGAGTTTGATTTTAGATGGGTGATTTGTTTCCAATTTTGATTGATTTGATTTGATACATTTTTTTAAGGTTTGATTAGTTTTCATAACTTGTTTTATTTTCCAATTTCGTTTGTTGGTTTTAATTTTAGGAAGTGATATTTTTAGAATATTTTCTAATTGGATGTTCTAATGTGTTTTTTATTTTGCAGCAACTTGATATTTTTAGATTTAGTAATCTAGTTTTAGGAGATTTTTTTTTCTTTTATTGGATTGTAATTAAATCTTTTAATTAAAGTAGGCATGGTTGTAATTAGTTTTTAATTAGGCTAGTTTTAGAATTCATTTAAGGAAGGTACAAGTTGGAAAGCCTTATCTCAATAGCTTCCTGTGGATTGACCTGGTCTCACTAGATTATTTATTTTGTAATCCATTGATACTACATGAATGTTTGTAAAGTGCTCAAAATAAATAACATAGCATGTAGTATCAAAAATGGGTTTGAAGATGGGTAATTAACAGAGGTCAAATAAGTCTAGCTAGGCATGTTGATTATGTAAATGGGTTATTTCACATTCCACGGTGGACATCTACATTGTGTTCTCACCATACTAATAGAGCAGTTATGCAGTTTTCAGACTCCAGCCCAGATTAGCTCGATTAGTGTTAATTAAGCAAGTGTTTACTTTTAAGAGGTTTTAGAATTCATCGAATTAGAATGGTTGTTTTAGTCTTGGTATTAGTTTTAGGAATTTTGAGAGTGTTGGTTGAGTCAGACACGCTCAGGGATGTCCTGAGTATACGTGTAAGCATGGGAGGATGATCCTAGAATTTAGTTTTAATTGTGATTTTGATTTATCTTGAGTTTTTTTATTATTTCCTTCGATTTTCATATTTAACCCGTCAGTGTTTGAAGCCCAAAAATCTGTATTTTGGCTAAAAGGGTAGGAGTTGTCTTTTCACAACCAAATCTGGACGAGATTTTCAAAATCTCGAAACCAGGTCAAAAATATACTTTTTGGAAACTAGATTTTTCAAGGATCATTTTATCCTTCTTAGTCGATCTTGTTTGGGGCCCACAAGAACATGTTTTACCATTTGAAGTTTCAGACCTGATGGGGCCCACACTCACTCAAGCCAAATAAACCCTTTTCTCCCCTCACTCTCATTCATTCTGCATTTTTGTGGGTTTCAACGTGCAGAGCTTGGAGAGCTTCTTTTTCTCTCCATCTTCTCCACCTTGTATGTCAGCCATTTGAACTTGGATTGAAGCTTGGATTTCATCAACTTCTTCCTCTCCTTTCAAGCTTTCTATTGGACCCATTTTTTAGGCATTTTCAGCTGAACAAGTTCTTCTTCTTCTTCCTTCCTTCTTGTTTGGTCATCTCTAGGTAAGAGCTTCAAACTACCTTTTCAATGGAGTTCTTTTAGCTCCTAAAGATCTTGTTTTTCATGTTTGCAAACCCTTTTTCGAAAGGGGTCCTTTGTTTTCAAATGTATGAGTTTTTAAGGTTCTTTTGGGGTTTCTGTAGATCTTGGCTCCATTCTTGGGTAGGACCTTTGAAGAAGGTTAGATTTGCAAAGGCAAGTAATCTTTTTAGTTTTCCTAATGTATGTTTGAGTATGGAGTTCATTTTAGCCTCAAATGTGATTTCTAGGTTTGTTCTTGTACTCTTAGCAATATGGTATTTTGTTTTTGAAAATCTATTTTCAAGCTTGTATATGTATGATTAAGCATGATTTAAATGCCTTCATTTAGCTCAAGTTTTTGCTTGGAATCCTATTTGTTTTGGAAAAGAAAGAGCTTAAATCTGCTACTGATGTGATCTTTCCCGAGATGGCGGTTAGCTGGCGGTCACCTCGGCGGCTAGCCGACTGGTGACTGGTGACTAACCGACCTAGTTTCGGTTAAAAACACAGAATACTCAAAAGTTCTGGGCATCCCTGGCGGCTAGCCGAAATTTGACTACGGGTAACCGCCAAGGAACCGCTAGGTCGCCGAGACATGCGGTTAAAAACACAGAATGCTGTAGCTGCCTGGGATCTGGTGGTCAGCTAGCGGCCAGTTGGTGGCTAGCCAACTTGCACCTCCGCGGCTAACCGACGGGTGACCGTGTCTGTACGGTTATAGAACTAGAATGCTGCATATTTCTGTCTGTGACCATGCGGTCAGCTAGCAGTCAACTGACGGCTAGTCGACTTGCACCTCCGCTGCTAGCTGACAGGTGACCGTGAGCTAACCGAAATCCAAGTTTGGCTTGTTTAGTTGGATTTTATTAGGGAACGAGAACTAAAATATGTTTAAGGGCTTTTAACTTGATATTGTGCATTTGGAACTCGAAATGTCTTCTAGCTTCGGGAGCACCAAATCCGTTTTATTACGACATTTGGGTTGTCAAATACATGAGGGTCAAAGGAAGGGCCTTAATATATACTTGATAAACTTGTTTAAATTCTCAGTCTTGACATGATGAATATCGTTTTGCACACGTTTTGATTTACAAGCTTCAACCATGTTTCGAACTATTTCAAGAACTAATAAGGGGATCACTTCTTAAGTTTCGTTTTGTTATAACTTATGCTATTTCTGATTAGTTTTGCTTTGCCCTGTTTTGATTAGTGATTTGCCCTATTTTCGATTTGTTTTGTATATGTTCGCATTGTTTTGTGCATTCACGACTTAGGATGAACACTATTGAGCTTGTACTGCCCCTTCAGTCTGACTCACTGTTTGGGGGTCCTTAAACACTTGGACTATCTGCAGATTAGTCGTATATTATATATATACATCATATTCTGTTCCGGTGACACGGCCGGTACCCGTCTACCTTTTATGGTACGGGATCCTGTTTCGTTCTATTCTGTTATGTTCTGCTTACTCTTTTCATCATATATGATAAGAGAAAGGATGGGCTCAATGCGAGTTATCTATTCATGATATTATAAGTCTTCATGTCAGTTTTGTTTACCTGAAATGCATCTTAGTTCTATTTTTGGCTTAAATCCAGTGAATGGTTTTAGCAATGTTCTTTCACTTTTTAATTGTTTTAAGCACTTGTCTAAATTGATTTTCTTGCCAAACCGTCGTATTTGTTCCTCGTTATTTTGGTGCTCAGGTGCAGGCGTCATTGCCTTTGAGGAGGAGAGTTAGGAGGAGGCTGTTGAGCCACCTCCAGCTCTCGAGTGGCAACCCGACGACCTCATCTAGACGTCGGACGGGTCCTTGAGATGTATGTTATTTTGATAAGTGATTTACATTTTGATTCTTTTGAGAATGTATTAGCCTTTGTTGGCCTCTTATTGGGTTATACCCTAATGACATACTTTTGTTAACGTTGAACTTGAATGTAATGGGGATTTGTCATGTTTATATTTCTCTATCTGAAATACATGCCGTGATGATTTTAATTATGCAAGTGTGATTTCTATATCACATGTTTTGTCTTGACGAGATTTGCTAAACGTTTCCACAACCATTGTACGTGTGAGTTTGTCCCGTGTCTTTAGGATCCTCACCGTGGGAAACTGTGGGAAATTGTCGATGGATGAATGGAAATTGTCGCGGGGCCCGGGCCTCGGTCCGGGGTCGCGACAACAATTGTTATGCAGTTCGCGCAATGGGAAAATGTTTTAATGTGTTGCACATCATTATATGTTGTTATGCAATTTTGTATTAAATAGAATTTTTAAGGCCAGTGGTTGTCGTGACATTTAATTGAGCATGTTGTAGGATACCTATTGAGCACAATTGTTTCTTTAAAAATATCTTAGAGACCTTGTTAATGTTGTTGGTGCTAAATTCAACATTTAATTGTTTAGTTGTAGTTTTGTTTGTGTATAAACTGTCGTTCCTCTACCATGATTTAGTATCTATACACTTTTTCTTCCTACTATTGTAACTTGCATTATTTGAGTGGATAGCAAAGAGAGTTACCGGTTTTTCCAAAAGAACTTAGAACTACAAGTTTCACTGTACTATATAAGTGCATGCATTTTACTGTTCCATGTACCATATTATTTATTCTTGTAAGTGTATCTTTCATATTATTTGTTTGTGTACAACCAATAATCTTGTCTTTTGTAAAACTAACATGGTGTTAGAGCTTGGGCTTGGCCTTTAAGTTTCGGATAATATAGTTCATGATAATTGTTTGTAGGGATGAAGAATGAAAATGAAAATTTACTACTACAAGTGCAAACATGATCATAAGTGTTCTCTAATACAACATTCTACACCTATTGAACTTCGTAGATCTATAATTACAACAACTTAATTAACTTTCCCGAAAGCCAGCGGCAGGAAAGGAGAAAGGTAACGACTAAGGAGGGTTTCTCTTTTCTCCATCTTCTTTGTTTGATTTTTTCTCCATCCTCTCTACTTTTCTCCATATTCCTTTCTCCCTCTTTCTACCCTAAAAACTCAACAACCATCTATCTCTTTTCACATCCGTGCAGTAGATGCTAAAAAACAAATCCTATTCATCTTCTTAAACTGGTTTGTTTCGTCGGATCTCTCTTGATCTCTTTATGGTTCAAATGATATTGTTGGAGTGTTGGAGATGTAGATTACATCAAGTTTCCATTTTTAGAATTACGTATTTGATGAATAATATGGTGATGCCCTAACTTGTTGGGCCTCATATGAAGATCCACTAGTAATAGAAAAGAACTTCACCTACTCTAGACTCCTAGCAGGTTAATCTATGGTTCTATTGCATAGGAGGAATAAGAGGCTAACCCTACCTTCGCATTTTGTTTTAGTGCCTTTATCTGAGATTCACATGACCTAACTTCTCATCCTCACCACTTTATATTTCTTCTTCATACAAGCCAATGATTTTTTTTCAATATATGTGTGTATTTTTCCTTTGTACAGAACTAGAAATGGAACCTTCCACTAAGGTTGTTTCTGTCAAGTTTGTTGCTAGTATTTCTCCCTAATCAGAAGTCAAAACTGTCATAAAAAATCCCATGAGAAATGAGCAAGCCAACAAATTAGATACATAATTGTACAATGATGAAGAAAATTACCATTGCATCTATGGATAAATTGACATTTGACAGCCTAAGTATCTTAGATGAAGAATATGCATCCTCTATGCATCTAACCAAGCAATATCTAATGCTAGGATAATATCACAATTTACTAGAAACTATGTAGAATAATAGATAGGTGTCCTACAATGCGGGATTTGATTCATCATAATAAGTATGGAAAAGTAAATAGACTTCCTATCTATGTAAGAGAAAATATGTGCTAGCACATCTATAGTATAGTTGGCCTACATGTGTATCACTTATCAAATCTAGACCGTCTCCTTTTCTCTCTAAGACAACTTTTCTTCATTTGCAATTCTTCTTTTCGTATAAACCTTTATTCTACTATTACTCTACCTTAATATGTTCTTATACTTATTCCCTTTATTTGTCCCTTCTTTATCTTCCCTTTCCTCTCTTTTAACATCAAGGCTAGCATTTTGCCATTAATAAATGAATTTTGAGTTAACAAACTGCTGCCACTACAAGCAAGTGAGCTACTAGGAAGGAACTGTTTACTCTTGTTTTCAATCATATAATACACAAACAGTATTAAAGATGTGATAGAGAAACATGAACAGTCATATAATACACAAACAGATTGTGATCTAAATCTTTTTTAATCAACACTCTGTACATGGACTTTTTAATCTCTCTCTCTATGTATGTAAATATATATCTCTATAGAAACAAGGGATGTAGCTCGAAAAGGTATGGAATCCAGATCTGGCAAACATTTGTCATTATCAATGTATCTGTGCATTGAGAGGGTTTAAAAAAAAAAAGAAACCCTTCTCGGTTGGGTAATAATGCCAGACAACCCTTTTTTTCTTCAAAAAACCCAATTAACAAAACTAATAGGAAAAATTCACTTTAAGTTCGTTTCATCTAGTGATTGGGTTTCATGTTTAAGAATAATGATAAAAAAGGAACTTGCAGTCTCGATCCCATGAAAAACACCGAAAGCTCTGTTTAAACCTAATGCACAAAAGAGAAAATGGTTAAAATACATACCTCCATGTGCTTGCCAACTGTGAATAAGCTTTGAAAGAACGCGCCCCATGATGCTTGGGACCATTGCCTAGGACCAACGAAAAGGAGAGGTGTCAACAGGGACCGTGGTAGAGGATAAAAGAAAGAGGACGACGATGGAATGAGGGAATAAGGGGTTTCTTGCACTTTTTGTATAACCGCATGTATAGTTGATATTGACCATCCCAATAAACATATAAAAAGAAGGGAAGCCCTCCCGTCTCTAAACTACTACTGGGTCGTGCACTTAGCTTTGGTATACTATGAGGACTTTTCACATAGTTTTCCCTAGAATATAAGATAAAAAAGGGTAGAGAGAGAGCACCATGGTACACGTGCAAACTAGTGAAATGAAGAAATCAACGTGCTTGGTAAGCAAAAGCAAGAACCTTGCTTTTTCTTTGAAACAACCTCGATGTACTTGCAAAACTAGATCTAAGAGCACGCATTGTTCATCTCATTCCTTTCTGTTGCAGAGGTGAACAAAAAAATGGAGGACAACGCTTGTGAAGAAGCTTAGATCTGCATCAATCCGCACCTCTCATGAGATCTGAACCGTGGGAAAGACACGTAAGATGTGTATGCTTTGATATCAGTGAAGGATCTTGTGTGGGCATGCTCGGAGATGAATGTCGTGAGGCTGGTTATCGCCAACAGAGGTTCTTCTCCAGATCTCTCTTATATATGTGTTTTTTTTGTGTAGTTCATGGATCTCATCATCCATACATATTGTTAGATTGTATGGACTCAATCCATCAGTGGATGTGATAAATTGATTAATTTCTTTATTTATCAATAAAATCATGCTTTATTTTCATGAGATGAATGTTATTTTATTACTTTATGCACATGACCAAAACATATGACATAATGGTTCATGAGTTGAACCGGGTCCCATTAGTATATTAGATGTGATATATGTGTATGGATGAGATCCACATACGGGAGATATATGTCACAAATCTTATACTTAAATAGCTTCACAACCAGTGATGAGACTGGGCATCTCATTTGATAAGATTGCAGCACTTTAATCACTATGAGATAGTGTGATTTGTCTCGATCATCAGAATGTAAGATTCTGGATCATGATGCTGGTACATTGAATGTATTGAAGGACCATGCATGAGAAGCATCTTATGGAATTCCGTCTCAATAATAAGGTCCACTCTCATAATTCCCTAGCAATAGGCTCTCAATCCTTAGACGTTGATGAACTCAAGTTTCTATCTATTCATTTACTTTGAGTCACCAATGAGTGAGGCCAATTGTAGGTCAACACCTCGGTGTCTTGGGTATGTGATAGTAGAACTGTGGGAACATTGAATGATCAAGATGGAATCTATCTCTATTATCCCCTTGTGCCAATTAATGGATTTGTCATTAGTAAGTGCGCACCCATCTCGATTAAGAGTTAATTGGATGGTACTAATGATCATAGTGATTAATTGGGGCTCAAGGATGATAAGATGTGGAACTAAGATTGGAAGAGACAGATTTATTCCAATTGATCCATAGATATTGATAGAGGGGCCTACTTGTGGTAATTGAGAAGTTTAGGGTCTTCATTGTAATTTATTCCTAAGACTGGAGTGCAATTGCATTTATATAGTGGTGTTATTTGCAATTAACTGTGGGCCCGGATAGCATATGAGATGTGGAGTCGCATGTCCCAGTTGGAGCCAGCTTTCTATGGAATCCCTAGTGGTCCCCACGCACGCCCAAGTTATTAGAAAGATACAAATCCTACTTAAACTCTAAAAGGAAGGAATTAGGAAGTTACTATTACTATTTGAAGTAGGACTTTTAATAGTGGTAATAGTATACTTACTAATTGTTGTGGAAGTAAGACTTCTATTTCAATTAAGTAAAGAGGAGTCCTGGGAGATTATAAAAGGGAATACATCCCTCTTGGACGTACATAATATTGGAGTAAAAAACGTCCAGCCTCTTTTGTGCAATAGTTGCACTGCTCTCTCCTCTCTTCCTCTTCTAGTTCCTTAGAGTTTCGAGTTGGGTTTTCTCTTGAAGATTCCACCAATCTTCTTGAGAAAGGAGATCTAATTCGGGGTCATAGCATAGAAGGCTAAGAGGTGTTGGAGACTCTGATCTTTTGTACATCAACGAAAGTGATCAACTTCTCCATTAGAGCACAATCGAGCTCCTAAGGTATAATCTGCTTCGTTGTATGTTGTATATTTTAATGGATGCTTGTTCGCTTTTGTTCTATCTTTTAGATAGTTTTACTTACTGTACATGATCATGAGATTGAGGGTTATGCATCCTGAATTGGGTTTTTGGCCTTATGGATACTTGATCCTTGAGTCAAGTGGGTCAAAAGTTTTGAAAATCTATCAACGAGGCCCACCTGCTTCCAACATATACCACATTAGAGAACGGATTTACCCAACAAAGCCAGGGAAGTGGCCCTCCAAATTGTGTGAGGATATCAATGGATTGTGGTTGACTATGTGATATTCCTGTTGAGGCTTAGTGGGCATAAAACGTGTGGGGTCCACATGGTCTAACATGGGGTTATTCTTTTGGCCTGTGATGGAGGGTTCAGCTAATAATTAATAATTAATATGATGGAGGATTCCAGAATATGTATGTAAGATAGTTTTACTTTTTAAGAACTGGGGGGGGGGGGGGGGGGGGGGGGGGGGCAAATATCAGTTGGTTCCTAGTTTTCCATATATACCAAGAGACTATGACACCCAGTTTGAGCCTATGGATATATTTGGAATTAAAAAACCAAGCCAATAGAGGGATATCTGGTTGGGTTGTCAATAGATCGTGGGAACAATCTCCAAACTCTTGTTGTGAATGAGCAGTTGGAGAATAGATGGACAATGGTTTCCACTGAATCATGACATAAGGGGCAAATAGGTGAGATCTCTTCTCTGAGCAACCATAGGCGCATGGTCTTTTGTAGGTAATCCATTATGTATCAGCCGCCTGATGGACCCGGCTTTTTTTCCTCTCTCTCTCTTCCGTCCAGGCGCTACGGGGAGGCCGGTGGAGAAAAAAAAAGTGAGCATCAACATATCTGTATGGGTATACCAGATTTTCTATCCTACTTGGAATTTAGATATGGTGATCCGGAAATCCACCTTCATAAGTAGAAAAGGAAATCAACTTTTTTTTTTGCAAACTTTCCATTGTACATATATTTAAGAAAAGAGACAAGGTTTTTTAAATGCCGTAAGAGGCGATTTTTCTTTGTTTGCCGTGAAAGGCGGTTTTGCCATAAAATGCGATGTTTGCCGTGAGAGGTAATGTTTGCCATGAGAGGCGATGTTTGCCGTGAAAGGCAATGTACAAATCTCATCAATATTGAAAGACAAGAATTGTGATTTTTTTTTCTCTTTAGAAAAAATACAAAATACAATAGAAAAGTAAGAAAAGGAATTCTGACTTCTCAGGAGATTATAGGGACTCGTTCAAATCGATGGTTACAAGTCATGTATGGACTTCGCCATCGTCCTTCAAATGAGAACATATGATGTTTTGATTCTTTCGGCTTGGCTTGGACTTAAGATTTTTAGAGGATAAAGACCAAAGGGAGGTCTTATATCCAATAAAAAAATGAATAGACGGGCTGAAAAGCCGCGTCTAGGCCATGTTGGATAGAAAGAGATGGCCTTGGGGGGGTGGTCCCCTAATGGACTTCAATTATCTTGTGGTGTTTGTTGCAGAGAGTTTCTTCAAAGTAGCAGAGCTTCTTTGCACAGCGTCTTGACTTTGGAGATTTTCCGGGGATTTACCGGGGTTTGTTCTTCTTGGATTTTTTTTCTTTTTTTCTTTTGGAATGACCCCCCTTTTATATGCCTTTGGTAGCCATTCGGTGGGGTTTATGAGCATTAATGGCGTTGATGCTCCATGATGGGAGGAATTACGAGTTTTTATTTCATGATTTTGTAACCCATTTTTCTTGGCTTTTGATTGGCCGATGGAGAATAATGGGCATTTAATCACCTTTATGCTCCATGATGAGAGGAGTTTCATGACTTTTTGTCATGATTGCTTTGATTTGTAACTCCTCTTTCCTTGCTTCTGATTGGGCTATCCAAAATAATGAGTTAATGACTGCATTAAGTTGTCATAAAATGGGTCAATTAACAGCATTAAGTGGTCGCCTGGTGCTCGAAGAGTCGCGGGCCGTACCGCGTCTTTTTGAATTCTTCTTGCAATGATCGCGAATTGATCCACATGTTGTTTGATGTCGGATGGCGATGAAACTTCAGACACTGATTGATACCAGTGGGCCAGTAACATCTGTCCCGTTGATTTCTCAGTCGGTTGAACAAAAAGTGTACTTTCTTGGTTGGCCGGTTGGCGATTTTGAAGCGGGTGATGATGATCACATGCTCTTGATGGTAAATCCGAGATGTTGGTAAAGATTAGCTGATTTCGAGCACCAAAAAATCAAATTTTTAGAAAACCACAGGGGCCAGAATTCTCGAAACGCCAAAAGGGTCGAAAAATGGCCCTTTCGACGGAAATTCGGCGACCATAGGGATTTTTCCCCTTTTTCATCACTGTTTTTCGACCGTTTCTCGATCTTTTTCTATTCATTTTTCTCCTATTTTTTTCTTGAAAATTTCCTCATTTATTGGCTTGATTCTATTGAAGAAAACCTGATGAGAAGCCGTGCAAATCGGAGCACAAAGTTTTCTATTTTCTGAAAAGACCGAAGACTTTATTGCCGATTTTCCGTCAGAAGTCAAAACTAGGTCAAACGATGTCGGAATGACTTAAAATTTGAGGTGAAGCCTTCTGAACAGTAGATAGGACCAACCATGGGATTTTGCTTGAGTTTTGAAGCCGTGTGGGGTCCCATAGCCAGTAGACTTGGTTTTGTTGTTAGGGAGATGCCGCGCTTTGATGTGCGGTCAACCGATGTCCAATTGACCTGAAATTTGATAGGGAGCCTATTGGAGTCATTTTGAGATGATCCATTAGCTCAGATATGGATGTCATGGTCCCGAGACGCTCCGCTGCTGGGAGTCTTGATTTTGTTTCCAAGCATCAAAGTCGGGTCAAATGTCATCGAAATGACCTGAAATTTGAAATGTAGCCCTTTGGAAGCATGTTGAAGCCATCCATGTGCTTTATTTGATGAGTAATGGCCTCGGTGGTTCTCGCCGCCGAGAGGCTTGATTTTACTGTTCAAGGATTAATGTGGGGTCAAACGTTGTCGGTTTGATTTGAAACTTGACATGGAGCCTTTTAGATGTATTTTGAGACCAACCATAGGCTCGGATTGAAGATCTAATGTCTTCGACGCTGTCACCGCCAAGGGTGCCTATTCAGCTGCCGGAAGAGTGAAGTTAGGCCAAATGATGCTGGAATGGCCCGAAACTTTATGTGTACTTTTCTTTTGGCTGTTTTGAAGAATCTTGCAGTTTTTGTTTGATTCTGACAAGATTTGACGCTTGAAGTAGCATTGCCTGTTTGTGGTAGGATGCGGATTCATGTAGCTTCTTGATGTTGAAGAGGCAAAGTGACATTCTTGGTGTCAACAAAATACCCCATCAAGGTATAGCGACGAGTTGCATAACTTTTTTCGTCGATGCGCCTCAAAGAGAAGTTCGAAGGAGAGCTTCTGACTTGTCCAAGAGTCTTTGAGCAGTTTTCTTTTTGGTAAGGTAGCCTTTTGAGTTTCCGGGGGAATTTTAAGGTAGTGAGAGGGATCACGTACCATCTCAAGGCAAAGTTTTGAAAATGACATGAGGGATCTGAGGTTTTTTTGAATTTTGGATTTTCTCTTTTGACCTTGTTAACCTAAAGGCTTTATGTGGCATATTAGGCGATCAAGAAGGGTTTTTTGGTTTTTGACCTTGTGACCAAACAAGTTGTATGTGGCAGGTTAGGGGGTCGGGGTTTGATTTTTGATTTTGACCTTGTGACCCAACAAGCTGTATGTGGTAAGTTAGGGGGTCAGATTTGGTTTTAGTTTTGACCTTGTGACCTAACAAGCTATATGTGGCGAGCTAGGGGGTCAGGTTTGGTATTTGGTCTCTCTTTTGGACTATTTTGAGTCCAGTGGAGTGGTTTCGATATCAATTTCAAGATTTTGGCTCAATTTGGTATATGAGGTTGGATGGTTTGGATTTTTGGAAGCTCATGAGGCTTGGATTTTTTTTATATGGTCCAATCAACTCAAAAGAGGCATGGAACCATTTTGTATGCTCTTGGTAAGAGTGATTTTTTCTTTGACTGAAAGCCTCTTTTAGTGCCTAAGTGGTCAAACCTAGCTCATGTGGGCTAACCCATGGAACCTTAAGCTTTAGAGATGGCTTAGATCTCACGTGGTGTCATTTTGTAAAGAATATCTAAAACTATCCTTACTTGGAGAGAATCTCTCAAGTTTCCTTTCTTTTGGGAGAGATTTTCTCAAAGTAACTTTCTTTGGGAGAGAATATATCACATTCCCTTTCTTTTTGGAGAGAATTTCTCAAAGAATATTCTCTTTAGAAGAGAATATCTCAAATCTCTTTTCTTTTAAAAAAGTTACTAATTCTTTAGCCTTACCTCCTAGCTTTTCTCCTTGTTTCCTCTTTTGGTTTACTCTCTTTTATAAAAGCAAGGGGAGGTTGGATCTCTTGCTCTTATTGTTTTCTTTTTGCAAAAGTCTTCAAGAGTACTCCAAGATCAAGAACTTCCCTCCTTCTTCAAAGATCTGTAAGTTCTCTTTATTTTACATCTATGGCTTCAAGTAAGTTTCATTTTCTATCAAGAAAACTCCTTTTCCATCAAGAAAACTCCATGTAGAAGTAGGATAATGAGAAATTCTTCTTTTTTTTACACGTGTTTTACTCTTTCTTCTTCTTTTTTTTTCACACGTATTTTTTTTTTTGACGTGTTTCCTTTTCTATCCTTTTTTTTTCATCTTTCTTTTTTTTTCTTTCCTTTTTTTTTGTGGCCATACGGACAGATCCGTACGGCCACGTGGCAATGAGCCACGGCTTGTGGGCCAGTCCCTTTTTTTTTCTTTTTTTTTTTTGGAAGGTTTCCCTTTTCTTTTTTTTTTTTTTTCACCATGATAATGAGGTTTATACAAGTCAACATGTTCATGCATTTTCTTTTTTTATGCATCAAACAAAAGGCTAGGATTTCTAGGTCAAGTCAACATGAATTTTGACTTGGACAAAGTTTGATTGGTTTTGACCAAGTTGGGTTGGAATTGGTCAAACTTTGGTCAAGGGTTTCCTAGCATCTAATGCACGACAACTTTCCTTCTATGCATGATTTTTTGTAAGTTGGATTTGAAACATGATAATGCATACCTAAAGGTCTTTTGCAAGTTTTGGAATTTGGAGCTCGCAGCAATGTTGAGCCCTTTCCTAGTGCTGCGGGGTCTTTGAGGAGCTTTGCAAGTTTTGGAGTTTGGAGCTCACAGCAATGTTGAGCCTTTTTCCATTCTTGCAGATATTTGAGAAGACTGGCTTAATCTCGTAGCAATGTTTGGGTTCGAGTCTTCTTTAAGAATCCTCCATTGACTATGAGCTTGCAGTGATGTTGAACTCATTTTTAAGCTTCCTATCTTTTTCGGGGTATTTCCCTTTTCTTCAGAATTGCCTCGAAACCATGCTAAAATTTTGCTAGGATTTTTTTACCAAAATCTTGTCATTTCGATGATTGATGTTTTTTTAATCCTTTGCAGGTAGTTCCTCCAGAACGAACAAGGGTAAGGGCCCTGTTACTGAGTACCTTGCTGGTCTGCCAGATCTTTTAATGGGGCCGTACAGCAGGCCTAGGAGAGGGTCCAATATGTCGAGAAGAATTTGGAAGAGTGTGACTCTCTCAACCATGATGAGATGAGACGGCGATTGATTACTCTCAAAGATGAGGAATTCTACAAGATTGTGGTAAGCAGCCATCCTTGGGTCACGGACAATTAGAGCATTGTGCTTAAGCCTACCTTCTTTTTTGGTGATGCAGTCCCTAACGACTCGACATACCAAAGAAGATGTTTTCAGTTCTCTTACACGGCAGATGGTGAGGAGAGAACTATTTCTACCCGTCGACCTTCGATCACACTGTCTCAATCATGAGCCTTTCTCCCACATGCCCTAATAGGGAAGATCCTCCAAGCTGGGTGAAGAGGACTAATGTGATCAAGACCGAGGTTTTTGTTGGCAGCCCTTCCGGATATGCAAAGAAGTCGCATGTCCATATGGACATATTGATGCTGGCAAGCGGCTACCAAGGTCCTGATCATCCGTTGGTCGATTTGAGATCGGTGGGCCTTGGCATTTTTCAAGGTGACGGCAGCAATTAGGTGAAGCCTTTTTGACTTTCTGGCCGTTTCAGTGCTGACTCGAGCTGAATCATGGACTGATCACACCCTATAGGTTGTTGGGGCCATTCTGAGGCAAGCCGAGATCTTTGACGCGGTTCGCTCTTTTTAGCAAACTGTGGTTTTCTCCGATGAAGCCTTCATGGCCATGTTGGAGTTATTCCTTCCACAAACCAACACCTTCATTGTTACGAATGGTGAGATTGGTTTTTCTTTGAATGATTTGAGTTCTATCACCGGGCTGCCTATTATCGGCAAACTCTATAAGGAGTTCATACCTATTGACAACATCCTTGAGGAGCAGTCTGAGGAGTTCAGGCTTTTATACTTTCAACTTGTCGCATTCTATGATTTTTTTAAGGAGAAGGAGGTCTCGAAAGTTAGGTACAACAGTTGGAAGAGTTGTAGCTCTTTGTCCTCCAACTTCTTTGACATCGAGGAGTCTTCTAATAGTATGGCCTAGGATGCTAGGGCTAAAAACCCGGGTTTGAATAAGATCTCCGTCATGCGAGAAAATTTGAAGAAATTCTTTGCAAGCACAGACACCATTTATTCTGACATTGCACTGCAGAGAGATCTCACTATTTACCTCACTTATTGGCTGAGTGAGGTTGTTTTTGCTGGGGGAGATGGAACGTACATCAGGCCACATTGTATTTTTCCGGCTTGTCAGATTGCATTCAGAGAGCGGTTGGCTTTGGTGCCTGCTCTTTACTCCTATTTGTGTACCGAATTGCAGGCTGCTGCTTTTCTGGTTCGGCTTGGGCTCCCTATGAACAGGGTATTTTCAGCCCATATTTTTTATTCGTGGTATGTGTACCACTGTCCCAGCTTCCATCGATTGGGAGTTGAACAGGATGATGACCCTTTTATGGTTTGATGGGCTAGAGGGACAGCCGTTTCTGAATCTCTTTTGTCTGCCCGTTTAAGGATCCGACGGTTCAGGGACGTCGAGATTGGGCAGTCTTCAGTGAAGCTTTCTCCGGATTTGTGGAAAAAGGCTTTCAATTTTGGTGTCTCTCGTGATTCCACCAGGGCAGGGTCGAGAAGACATTATTCTCTAACAAATGCAGAAAAGAGGTGGCTTTTTTGTTGGAAGTAAGTGGGCCTCGTGGATAGATTTTCAAAACTTTTGACCCACTTGACTCAGGGATCAAGTACCCATAAGGCCAAAAACCCAATCCAGGATCTATGTCCTCAATTTCAGCTATCATGATCAGTAAATAAACCTATCAAGAAGATAGAACAACAACCAACAAACATCCATAAAATCTCTACAACATGCAATGAAGTAGATTATACCTTTGGAGCTCGGTTGTGCTCTAATGGAGAAGTTGCGTCTTTCTTTGATGATGAAACTTTGCACTTGTCAAATACGAATCTCCAACACCTCTTAGCCTTCTACGCTATGACCCGAATCAGATCTCCTTTCTCAAGAAGATTGGCGGAATCTCCAAGAGAAAACCCAACTCGAAACTCCAAGGAACTAGAAGAGGAAGAGAGGAGAGAGCAATGCAACAATTGCATAAAAGAAGGCTGGACGTTTTTTACTCTAATAGATGGACGTCCATGAGGGGTTTTATTCCCTTTTATAACCTTTCAATGCTCATCTTTTCTTAATTGAAATAGAAGTCTCACTTCCACAATAATTAGTAAGTATACTATTACCACTATTGGAAGTTCTACTCCAAATAGAAATAGTAGCTTTCTAATTCCTTCATTTTAGAGTTCAAGTAGGATTAGTATCTTTCTAATAACTTGGGCTAGCGTGGGGACCACTAGGGATTCCATAGAAAGCTGGCTCCAACTGGAACACGCGACCCCACATCTCATGTGCAATCCGGGCCCACAGTTAATTGCAAATAACACCACTATATAAATGCAATTGCACTCCAGTCTTAGGAATAAATTATAATGAAGACCCTAAACTTCCCAATTATCACAAGTAGGCCCCCTCCGTCAATATCCATGGATAAATTGGAATAAATCTGTCTCTTCCAATCTTAGTTCCACATCTTATTATCCTTGAGCCCCAATTAATTACTGTGATCATCAGTACCATCCAATTAACTCTTAATCGAGATGGGTGAGCACTTACTAATGACAAATCTATTAATTGGCACAAGGGGATAATAGAGATAGATTCCATCTTAATCATTCAATGTTCCCACAGTCATATTACCACATATCCAAGACACTTTCAGGACTGTTGGCTTCACGAAATGGTTCGTGGAGAGCTTTTCGGTGTACCGAGGTCTTTCCAAGTAGGAGTTCAATGTCAAGCAATCTCCTGGGAAGGGTCTTAGCAGATCAGATGGCGTCTGACGAGAGGAAGTTCTAGCTATCCTTTCTGAAGAGAAGCATAAGATAGGCTTTCTCGGTGAACAGGGCGTCATCAGATCAGGAGCTGTATAAGAGATACCTGGTGAGGTCTTAAAACAGCTAGAGGAGGAGCAGGCCGAGATCGACACTTGGATGCAAGCAGAACGAACGAAGGCTTCCATGGAGTTCACTGGGAAAAGCACACCATCCAGTGAGGAGTCAAGTGAAAGTTCTGACTTTGACAGTGGGGCGGGTACTTCAAGTAAATCAACCCATAGAAGAAAAAGGAAGAGAAGGCAGCGTCGTAATAAGAGACGGCACGAAGACTCTCCTGATCTCGAAGTCCCTCTCACCATTGCTGAAGAGGTGTCAGGGGATGCTAATGAGCCTCTGGAAAAGAGGAGTTGAGAAAAAGAGACTGCTGATGATGGTATGTTTTTCCCTTTTTCCTTTTCTTTCATAGAGAAAAAATTTTGTTTTGATCCGCTACTCTCTTTCTTTTAGCAGAAGATGATGACTTGGCGATGCCAAAGGTTCTAGCCGATGAGGTGATGACGGGTCCAATTATGGCATCTGAGGAAGAGCCAAGGGACTTTGGAGTGGTTTCAGAACCTTCACATGGTATGATTTTCTTTTGCTTTTATCTTTTTTGTTTTTTTTTTCTTTGCTGCCATCTGCTGACATATTCTTTTTGTTTTCTTGCCAGCTGACTTGCTAGAGGATTCTAACGACTTCGAGCTATCCATGGATGCGACCTTTGACGATGCTTCGGATGTGCTCATGGAGGCAGAAAATATTCCACCGATCTTCAAAGAATGTATTTGTAGTAATAACCCTGATGATAATGGTTTTTCAATAGGATCATATTCATACCCTTTTTGTGTTTTGCTGGCAGGTTGTGAGGTAACAGGAGAAGTTCCTCCATCTTCCTCAGGGCCAAAGTAGGGGATGGCTGCAGCTGATCTAGAAGTAGGGACTTCTTCTACCAGTTTCAATGCGGCAGGGGTGAAACCTTCTGAGGAGATTCCTTCGCCAGTGTCTTCGATTGGAAAGAGTTTGATGATTACTCCTCCAATAGGGCATGACACGGGCAGTCGACCGATGGAGAGGGACGAGCCTTCATCCAGGCCACCTCTTCAGTATGCGAAGAAAGTGTTGAAGAGCATCTTGAGCTCATGGGTTGAAACTCTCTTTTCTGGCCACTTGGAAGCTGGCTTCAGCATGATTAAGCATATGCAGGACATTCTTGCTGATAGCGAAGAGGTCGGTCTGGACATTGCAAGTGCAAAGGCTTTTGTTGATGAATTCATTACTTTGGGCAACAAGTAGACTGAGACCAAAAGCTTCCTAAATGCTGACTTCTTCAATGAGATGTTTTTGAAGCTTTCCGGCGACGTCAAATCTGAATTGGATGAGATCTCGCGGACTCGGAAGCAGTTCGTTTGGGAGAGGAATGTCACCGAGTTGCCTATCATCGAGCTAACATAAGACCTGCACCATCTTGATAGGGAGGTCATCGTGGCCAGGCAGCCTCTCGAGCTATTGGAGGAACAAGCTGTTGTTAAATGGACTGCCATTGTGTAAGGTCGTGCTAGAGAGGGGACTTTGATTCGCCAGGTTGAGGAGGCTGACAGCAGTCTCTGGAGGAAGACTCATGAATATGAGCAATGGTAAATTCTAAGGGAAGAACTTCCCCGTGCTAAAAATGGGTAGAGGCATTCTGCCGCATTTTATGAAAAGATTTTGAAGAAGTGTGGCATGGAAGCTTTGGAGGCTAAGGCCAAGAGTCTGCTTGAGGAATTGAATCATTGGTTGAAGACCATGTTAGACTGAGCTCCTGGTTTTTTGTAACAAACTCTTTTCTTCTTTTCTTTAATACCTCCATGTACAAACATTTTTGGTACTCTATATACCTTTTACTTAAATTTATTTTGATGAAAATAAGCAAAAGTTGGATAAGAATGTTTGTTTGAAAACTTGATCAAAAGGTTGTCATTTTGTAAAAATCTCTTGTCAAAGGATTGTTTTCGTATGAAAGCCAGATTTTGTGGCAAAAAGCCTGTTTTTCTTTTTTTTATGGCTTGAAAGCCGAATTTTAAGATGGCATGAAAGCAGAATTTTGTAGCGTAAAAGCCAAATTTTGGGTTTATGGCATGAGAGCCAAAATTTGGGATGGCATAAAAGCCGAATTTTGTGATGGCATGAAAGCCAAATTTGGGTTTACGGCATGAAAGCCAAAATTTTGTCGCATGGAAGCTGGTTTTGTTTGTGGCATGGAAGCCGAAATTTTTTTGTGACATGAGAGCCAAAATTTGTTTCTGGCATGGGAGCCGAAATTTATTTTTGGCATGGAAGCCGAAATTTGTTTGTTAGCGTAAAAGCTAGATTTTTTGAAAACCAAGTTTTGTTTTATTGGCGTGAAAGCCAATTTTTTTAAAACCAAGTTTTATTTTGTTGGCGTGAAAGCCGGTTTTTTTTTTTATTTTTTGGCTTGAAAGCCGGGTTTTTGGCTTAGTATAAAAGCCAGGTTTTTTTTTTTTGGTTTTAAAAAATGCAAGTATCGACTAAGAGTCGCCTCTCTGCTGAATGGTATTGCAAATATCAATAGAATGTCGCCTCCTTGCTCATTCGATTGCGAGTATCGATAGAATGTTGCCTCCTCGCAAATTGGGGTGCAAGTATCGACCGAACGTCGCTTCTGAGCTCTTTTAAAAATTTGGTTTTATAGGTATCGAATAAATGTCGCTTCCCCATGATTTTTGAAATTCGAGATTTTTTGAAATTTGGGTTGCGGATATCAACTGGAATTTGTGTCTCCATGTTTTTTGAAAATTTGCATCGACGAGGTGTCACTCTCTTGCGATTTTGAGGTTTTGGAAGTATCGAATGGGGTTCGCATCCTTCCAATTTTTTGGGTTTTGCGAGTATCGACTGCACGTTGCTTCCCCACGGTTTTTTGAAAAACCATTTTTGTTTAAAGACACGAAGGTCATAAATTTTCACTTAAAACCATCTTTTATGGTAAAAGCCAGGGCGGACTAGGGTGGAAATCCCTGAGTCCTGATTTTTGTTTCAAACCATGAATTTTGGGTTCAAGGATCGAAAATTTTGGTCAAGTTCGGGAAGAAGCTCCTAAACTTGGATTTTTGGATTTTTTTTTTTGAATAATGAAACTATGAAAGTAAACATTGTTTGGGGAGTTTTTTTTAGAAATTTCAACGTAAAGATGAAAATTCAAAAAGGAGTGAGTTTGACGAGCAATTATCTATGAATAGGCTTTGGCCATGTAAGCGTCGCTCTGACCTGGTGTAAAAAGTCTTCAAGGGTAGTATCACTTCAAGAACTTGCCGTTGATGGGCAGCATACATCCGTCTCCCTCCATGTTTAGAAGAGCGTATGCGTTATTAGAGAAGACTTTGTCGATGACGAAGGGTCCCTCCTATTTTGGCTCAAACTTGCCTTTGGTTTTGTGGGCGAAAACCATTGGCCTTTTTACTGCAAGAACCAAGTCTCCCTTTTTGTAGGCTCATTGCTTGACCTTTTTGTTGAAATATCGTGCCATGCGTGCTTGGTAAAGCTCAATGCTTTGTAGAGCTTCAATTCGTCTCTCATCGAGATTATCCAACTCTTAGAGTCTCAATTTGACATTACTTTCTCGCATCATGTCATTTTGCAAAGATACCATTAAGGAATGAATTTGTACTTTCAAAGGATAACAGCTTCACATCCATAGACCAATGAGAATGGTGTACTATGGGCTGGTCCTCGAACGGTGGTTCGATAGGCCTATAAAGCTTCTGGTAGTTTGTCACCCAAGTCTCTTTTGTGACTAGAGACCATTTTCTTGAGAATTTTACAGAGTGTCTTGTTGAAAGCTTCTGCTAGTCCGTTCGCTGCCGGATTATATGGAGTCGAAGGACAAATTTGGATTTTGTACTTGTTGCAGAACCTGTAGAATTTGTGATACCAGAATTGTGGTCCGTTATTATGGATGAATCTTTTAGGTATGCCGAAGCAACAAATAATGTTGGTGCGCAAGAACTGAAGGACTAATGAGGTCTTCATTTCACTGAGCGCAAATGCGTCTGATCACTTGGAGAAATAATCTGTAACGGCGAAGACGAAGCGATGACCTTTTCTTGATGGGGGAGAGATAGGACCTATGATGTCCATTCCCCAGGCTTCAAAAGGCATTGAGATCACTGTAGGATGTAGCCATTGTGGAGGCATGTGGACATAATCTCCATGAATTTGGCATTGTTGGCAGCGCTAAGCAAATTGCATTGCGTCAGCTACCATGGTAGGTAAATAATAACCTAACTTTTTTATCTGATCGTAGAGCTTAGGACCAGCCTGATGGGCTCCACAAAGACCAGCATGCACTTCTGTGAGAGTTTCTTCAGCCTCTTATTGCAATAAGTAGCGTAGAAGTACTCCATTGGAGGGTTTTCTGTAAAGTGTTTTTAAAGGAATATCCAAATGAAAGTTTAGGCCTCGTCTTTGAATGTTTACCCGCTCTTTTAGATCTTCAGGTAGGATTCCGAACATAGTGTAATCAATGAACGGATCCCTCCAGTCACCCATCGAAGGTTTGAGGATGGATATCCGACTTCCAACCACTTAGTGGCATTCTGTAACTGCTTGATGTGTGTTAAGAGGAAGGAGAATCCTTCTTTGACACACTGTAATTTACATATTTCCCCTTCTTGGATCGCCATAGACACTGCAAGTTCAGCCAGGGCATCTGCATGGATGTTTTTACCTCTAAGGATGTGGCTGATGTGACAAATTTCAAACTTTTGTCGAAGCGATTGCGCCTTGTTGTAGTAAGGCAACAAATCGGGCTTCCTGACTTCAAATTTCTGATTCATCTGGTTGACGATCAATTGAAAGTCCTTAAAAGCTTCCAACACAAGGATGCCGGATTCGAGGGCGAGTTCCAATCCTACAATCAGGGCTTGGTATTCAGCTACATTGTTTGAACATGGTTCCAGTGGCGAGAAAGCGTGTGGAATCATGTATTTTTCGGGACTGACAAAGAGAATGCCAATTCCTGATATCTGCTTTCCCTTTTCATTTGTCGTGGTTGCGCCGTCGAAGTACATATCCCCAGGAAGCATTTGATGAGGAAATCTCCATAGTGTAGACATGTTTGTCGGGGAGATCATCCTTGAGTGGAGAATCTTTAGGCAATGGGTGCTCTACGAGAAAGTCTGTTAGAGCTTGACTTTTGATTACTTTTTGTGGTACATACCTAATATTGAATTGTGATAGAAGGATGGACCATGTTGCCAGTCAAGCATTGAGAGAATCTGCTTTTGTGTGACAAGGACCTTTAAGAGATTGATCCTCGAAATCAGGTAGATTGTGTTGGACAGTAGGTAGTGACGTAGCTTTTGTACGGCGAACATCACTGCAAGGCATTCTTTTTCAACTAGAGAGTAACAATGCTCTACACCTACTAACACTCGACTGAGGTAATATAGAGAAACTTCTTTTTCTTCGTCATTTTCTTGTGCAAGTAGAGTGCCCAAAGAATAATCGAGAGTTCTTGTGTACATGATGAATGGTTTTCCAGTTGTGGGGGCAGCCAACACTGGTGGTTTGGTCAAGTATGTTTTGATGTCTTGAAATACATCTTCACATTCAGCATCCCAAACAAAATCCACACCTTTCTTTATCAAGCGAGAGAATAGAAGGCACTTCCCTGACAAATTGGAGATGAACTATCGGATGTATGCCAATCTTCCTTGAAGCCCTTTTAGTTCTCTTAGGGTCCTTGGAGATGGCATTTCTAGGATAGCCTTGACTTTGGTGGGGTCAAGTTCTATTCCTGCTATTCGAACTATGAATCCGAGAAACTTACCCGATGAGACACCGAAAAAGCATTTTAGTGGATTCATCCGCAGTTTGTGTTTGCGAAGTCGGAGGAAGACTTCTCGAAAATCTTTGAGATGGTCTTCTTTTCTTTGGCTTTTGACGGCAAGGTCATCAACGTAGCATTCGACCATCTTGTTTTGCATATCTTGGAATATCTTCATCATAGCCCTTTGATATGTTGCACCAAATGGCATGAAAGTGTAGCAATACATGCCAAATGGGGTCCGAAATGATGTATACTTTTTTATCTTCATGATGCATCTTTATCTGATTGTAGCCATTCATGAATGTCATTCGCTTGAATCTGCAGGTATTGTCAATCATCAACTCTGGTATAGGGAGCATGAATTCATCTTTAGGGCACGCATTATTTAGGTCTCTATAGTCAATACAGACCCTAATCTGCCCATTTTTCTTTGTCACGGGGAGGATGTTGGCTAACCATTTAGGATGCTGTTCCTCGCGAATGAAGCCAACGCTTTTGAGTTTTTGAACTTCTTGTTTAATTTTGTCCATCATGTCAGGATGGAATCTTCTTTGGACTTGTTTGACGGACTTGATATCTTTTTACAAATTGAGTTCGTGGACTGTTATTTTAGGATCTAAGCTAGGCATTTCAGCATAAGACAATGCAAAACAATCAACAAATTTATGAAGAAAAGAGATATAATCGGGTAACTCATCATCCTTTATATTCTTACTTATGAATACAGGACGTGGGGTTATTAGGTGTCCCCAAATCTATCTTTTGGAGAGGATCTTCCGTTGGAAGGTTTGAAGGTGGTTTTTCCACAATATTTTTGGAGGCTTCCAACTTAACATGGCTTTCTGGAGTTCCAAAGGTATTTACAGAACAAGGCTTTGCTTTTGTACATGGGTTTTCTTTATTAGTACTCTTCTCAAGACTTGCTATGAGATAGTCCCAATCATCTACTGGAACTGGGTCGAAGTAGGCCACTTCTTTTGGAGACGATGATTCTTCTGGATCAGAAAATCGTGTTTTTGTGTCGTCAGACAATTCCTCTTCATCATCAGAGAAATCGTACCAATTGGATGAGCTTCCTGGATTCTTGACAGGTGACTCTTTAAAGGGATATCCAGGGAGATCAATGTCTTCATGAACATGAGATGTTGAGGCCTGGTCTGTAAAACGACTTTACAGCCTTTGTGTGAACTGTCTCATGGCAGTGTCAGGATCATATCCCAACCCGTATGAAGACTTGTCTATATGACAGTGGAGTTTCCAATCCCCCGGTTGACTTTTGGTCAGGGTGAGTTTTAATGGCGTGAGAATACCACGGCCTCCTCCCAAACTGATTGTATTATGAGCATCATAGCCCATTTTCTTCATGATAGCTTGTACCATTGGACTATACAGGGATAGCTGAGGCATACCTTTGTTTTGGAAAGGTTCAAGCAAAGAATTTGATGAAGAAGCTTCTGATTGGTGGAAGAAGATTGGCTTTTCTTCTACCGTAGTTGCCGGAACAATGAAGAAAGCAGATGCAGGGTCTTCTACGTCTGCAAGTGTCTCCAATGGAGTGAGAGCAGGCTAAACTTGCTGAGTATCAACTTAGTTTGACGATGTATCGTCTTCTGGCTCTGAATCCAAATCTATGTCCTGCATGATAGACACGAAGGAAATAGCAAACTTGCCCTCAGTCTTTTGTTTTGTCTTGTTTTCTTTGGTGGTGATTACCAAAAACTTGGAAGATTTGAGGGAGATAACGAAGGGAGATGGATTGCTCTCTTCGGATTTGCCAAAAGGTTTATTTTCTTCCAATGATTGCTGAGGAGCCACCCCTTCTCTTTCTGGAGATTTTCAGCAAAGGGTGTTGTTTCTTCCTCTTTTTCTTCTTTTTCATCCTTGTACATCTGAGCATCTGCAAAACAAACGTCTTCGCCTTTGAAGGGCATTTTGATTGCAAACACTCGATGTATCAAGCCGTCGTTGCCAACGAACTTGATGCATTGATGTAAAGTTGAAGGGACAACACCATTCTCATATATCCAGAGACGTCCAAGAAGGATGTTGTAGCTTAAAGGGGTTCTTATTGCATACACAATGATTTCAGAGATAAGATCACCGATTTGCAACTTGATTTTGCCAATAGGCCTTTGAGCGCTCCCATCATATCCAAAAATGGATACAGATGTGTGACTCAGCTTACTAGGTGGAATGCATAGCGTAGAACCTGCGTCGATCTCGACTATGTGTATTGGCATCTCTTTGACGTACCTTGTGAAGTACAAGGGTCGATTGTGCTTTGTCTCGCCTAGCAGGAGGTCATCCTTATCGAAGGTGATGGTTGCACTTGCTGCTTTCTGAACTGAGAGGCACTCAATGCGTAATCCCTCGGTCTTCTTCTTTTCTCCCTTTGAGAAAGTATTTGATTTTTTGATCCTATAGTCCATTTCAATTTGTAGGACTTGTGGGGCATGTTTGTTGACATCCGCATTCTGTCTTTGCAATTCTGAAATGGGATTATCACGAGTGTGTGGATATATTCGTAATAAGTCAAGGATGTGCAGTCATGCAGGTATGTGTTTGAAGTGCTCAATCAAGTCATACTTGAAAGCCTCCTTGGGGCCTACATTTTCATTATTGTTGCCACTTAGGGCATTTACAACTTGCTTTCCCGAAGGATTTACATAAGAAGAAAAAGGTTGGTTGTAATTTTTGTGGTAATCCTGGCCAGAGCGGGTACCTCAATCAACTTCAAGAGCTTTTGGAGAAGGTTCTTCGTTTGGAAGATCGCCCTCGGAATCAAGGGGTTGATCCTTTTCATTTGCTTAAGACGTCTCTGTAGTAGCATTGCCGTCCTCAGTGATTGCATTGCATGGAGCATTTTCTGAGAACAAATCCTGAACAACATTTAGCAACTTTTCTTCCTTGTTGAGTAATTTAATGGTCCAGACATCACCTTTGAGGTCGGGTATCTAGGACCAGTTGACCGGGTTTTCATTGAAGATGACTTCATTGGCTGGAGTTTCTTCAGGATGATCAGTCGAAAGAGGTGTGAGTCTTGATGTCACAGTTTCAAGGGACGAAGGCTGAGAATGTGATATCTCAGTGGAAGTCACCTGAGAAGATGTGCTTCGAAAGATATACTACCAGACATAGTTTGAGAGTATGTGTCTTCGGCAGATGACGCCTCAGGGGCACTATCATCCTGAGCTATCACATTTCAGGTTGCCCCAATAGGAGATGCCCCCAGAATAGATTGTTGGAAATCGGACTCATCCTCGGATGTAAGAGGTTCATCAATCCAGCAACTTTTTTCATTTTCAAGCATTACCAGAGGAGGTACATCTTCAAGGACTTCCGGCGCTGAATTTTAATTGTGACGAAGGTGATTGATACAATCCTTCTCTTGCTTATGGCAAGAGGCTGCAAGATCCCCACATATTCTTCAGGATCAAGCATGGGAGCCAAATCTTCTTCATCATCTGCTCCTTATGTTTCATCAACGTTGGGTTCTACTGGAGCATTGGCAGGTGCTGGATCGACAACATTTTCTTGAACAGCCTCTTGGTCTTTTTCATCATCGGACCAGGATCCTTGTGGCTATAAGGGATTATACCAGATTATTGGCATAAGGTGAGATTCAGGAATCCATTACTTGTCAGAGAGGTATTCTCCTATTTCAAGGGATTCCTCCCACTCGTCGATGTCACTGATGGTGTTACTGGACTCGTATCCATCCATGAAGAATCCAATTACCGAGTTGCAAGAATATGATGCCCCCTTTGTAGCTTCATTTCTTAGCTGTGGTGGCATAAAATCATCAAGGGTGAATTTTCTTGCCGCCTTTGAAGTCTTGGGGACGGATTCTTCTGTTGCCCCCAGTGAAGCAGTAGAAGAGGTTTATGTCTTTTTAGGGACTTCTTGTTTTGGTTGAACTTTCTCCTGCTGTTTAAGCTTGTGGAGTTGTCTCCCGGCATGCCTTCGTTGTTGAGCAGTCGGCTTTGTTTTGACGATCTCCCAATTTCCATCTTCATGGAGATCGGGATGCACCCATATAGGCTGTCCGTCTGGTGTTGAATAAGGAACCAACTCTTGGGACGTTTGAGTCATTTTTATCACCTTGAAAGAAGTAGTGATCTTCTCCTTTGGTGACTTTGAAGTTTGTCCACATGAGACCATGTTGACGGAGGCAGACCCATAGTTTTTGTCAAAGGTGATGACTCCTTTTTTCCACATCTCGTTGATCTTTCCTCTCACAACGAAGCATTGATTGAGAGGATGCGAGACCATCTGGTGGTATGGACAATACCGATGATCGTTGGTTTTGCTAACATCTCCCGGTCTTTTGGGGTCCGGTAAGGTGAGTTTGCCATTTGCTAAAAGAACCCCAAAGATTTCTTCAATAACTTCATCGAACGGGTATTTTTTCTCTACTCGTTCTTTGAAGGCTTCAAAGAGTTCATGTTTCTTACCCGTAGCTTTATTTTCAGTTTTCTTTGGCTGCTGAGGAGCTGACTTGGTTTACACATTAAGAACCTCATCTTTCTTCGGTTTTTAGATCGTAATGGTAGTCGGCTCTTTCTTTGATGATTTCTGACCGTTGAGGTCTTTGATCACTATTTCAACTTCTATAGATACTTCTAGGAGTTCTCCCAAGTTCTTTGATTTATTGTCGATGATCATTGAGCGAATCTTTGCTCTCATATTATTACGGCAGATGTCGACCAACGACGCTTGTGGCAGTACATCTGAGCACTTATATGCCATCACATTCCACTTGTGAATGAAGTCGTATGTTGACTCATTATCTCCCTGTTTTAAGCTGCAAAGCTGCGCCATAGTAAAGGATGATCCTCACCTTTGAAGTGGGTCAGGAAGCATGTCTCCAGCATGTTCCAGTTTTGAATGGAATTCTTCGGCAGAGTGGAGTACCAATCAAAGGTCATACTTTTTAGGGTACTTGCAAAAAGACGGATCTTGAGGGCATCTGGATCCGCAATAGCTCCTATTAGGATCTTGAAGTGGATGACGTGTTGTCTGGTTGAACCTTTCCCCATTGATGTTTAGAGAGTGGGTTGTTTGAATTTTGCAGGGAAGGGACCGAATCCATCCATAGGGGATAAGGTGGCTTGATCCCATGCTCCTTTAGTGTATCATTTTCTTTTGCTTTGGCAAGGACATCGTCAACGTCCTTTTTGGTAAGGACACGTGACTCATTATCTCCACCGTTTGTCTCATCATTTAGATGGACTTCATTGTTTGGTGGACATCAGAAAGTGAGAAGGAGGTTTTCGATCTGTTGTCCTTGCTCCAGTCGCTGGATGCGTGCGGTTACATCATCATGCGGCGGAGGCTGCTCAGCATTTGTAGCCAAGATGTTCACCCTTCGAGAGTCGAATGAGGACATCGTCTTGGTGACTGAGCTGGAGCTCATTCTTTTAGATGAAGAGTCGGAGGAGTAGTTACTCCGATGTCCTTGGCTTGAAGGAGTGGGAGAATCCTCCTGATGTCTTCGTGTCCGGGAGACGCTGTGAGTCACCGGTCGTCTGACATGATTTTTAGTTGCCGACTTCTTGCGTCTTCTGGTTTTGCCAACCATATGGACAGCAGCAACTTGAACGGATCTTTCTCTTTTGACCCATTTTTTAGAGACTTGAAGGGTAGAATGCTGGGTTCTTTGCTTCTCTAGTCTCTTTTGTCGATATGTCGCACGGTGACGTATGCGACGACCAATCTGAACTTCGATGAGCTACGGCTGAGCTCTAGCAATGAAGGATGTAGTCCCTTATGTACAACAGCCGAGCTTACCTTTTTTTAAGCTAGGCATGGACAAGATCCGGATGCGGTCTTTTACCTGTGGTAGTGAGGCTTTGAATTTTGTTTGTTCGGCCCCTATTGAGATGAAGGGTTAAACTACAGGAGTGCAGGCCTTGGCAGGTTTTCGCAGAGGCCTTGTGATGCAAGATTTGATTTTTGGCTTGTAGTAGCAAGTTGGCTCATGTTGGGTTGACTTGTTTGTTTGGCGGAGGGTAGGCCTTTCCTCTTTCATATAAGAGAGAGGGTAGAACCGGTTCTCCTTAAGAGGGGCCAGGTATACTGGCTTTGCAGATGTTCGGGACCTCCCTTGTTTTGGTGAAGGTCTTGGGGACCAAGTCTTAGGATAGACTTGGTTCTTTGCAAGTCGAGGCTTCGTGGGGTTGCCACGGGCTTCAGGCTTTTTGATGGCTGCCTTTGGTTGTCAGAGTAGCGACATGTCTAGAGGCAATTTTCTACTTCTTGGTAGATACAGTTTCTTCTACGGGGAGTGAGAATGGTCCCAGTGACCCGAAGACAATGGTTTGGGGTGTAGAGGTCGACCCGGTGTTCTGAGAGTTGCCGAGGGAGATGACGCTTCGGCAGTTGGCAAGGCGTTTGTGAGTGTGCTTGTTTTGCTTCTCTTGAAGCATGACCTGGTACTTGTTCTCGTAAAAGGTGATGGTCAATGAAGCTACTATTGTTAGTTTGGAAAACTTCTGAAACGAGACCACATCCATTAGTAATCACAAGAATATGGTGATCATAAATGGAAAAGAACTATGGTTTTGTCTTTTCAAATCGCTCGAGGGAACATGGCCCTGCCCAAGTGAGGTGAAGAAAACAAAAAGCCATAGAGGGTACAATTGTTCTAAACACAAGTATAGGAAGCTCAGAGTGAGCGTTTCAGTGACTGCTAGAAGAAATTGTAAACCTTTATTCAAATTACCGAGAAGCGAGGTTCACTCGAGCTAAGATGATATAAGGTTGAAGTTACAAATGTGTCAATCGCGAATACAGTAGATCCGAAAGGGCATACTAACACCGCTAGGTACAAATGTTACAAATCGCATCCTTGGAATGGACATGAGATGGAATTTTTTGAAAGGTCAAAATTGGATTTATAAAAGAGAGCAAATGGTATTCCAATCCGAACAAAAGCTACAAGCGATTTCCGTGAGCTTTTATCCGAAAGGGAATGAACCAAGATTTCTCAGATTTGAACCCAAAAATGACTGAAGTTTTTTTTTTATAAGGTCAAAATTGAATTCATCAAAGAGAGCAAGTGGTGTTCCAGTCCGAACACAAGCTATAAACGATTTCTGCGAGCTTTTATCCGAAAGGGAATGAACCAAGATTTCTCATATCTGAATTCAAAAAATGATAGAAGTTTTTTTTTATTTTTTGAAGAGATTTTTTTTTGAAACATAATTTTCCAATTCGGTCTTATAAAATCTCAGTAGATAGATCAGCCCCCAGGTAAGAGTATGATTACTTAATGAACCCGTTTGGAGGACCCTTGCCTCGAACAGTTTAGCTGCCTCCACACTCTGGACAAGGTTTTTCTTAGATCCACTTTGGTCAAAGAACGCAATTGGTGTAACCTTAGTAGCTTTTTTTTTTTATTTTTTAAAAAAAAAAACTTTTCTTGGAAGGTCTCTAACGGACCCATGAAAGAGAGCGAATGGCCCCTCCCAATCCAAACATTGGCTACAAGCGATTTCCGCGAGTCATTGTCCAAAAATGTTAAAACCAAAGTTTCTCAAATTTGAATCCAAAAGAGAGAAAATTTCTAAATTTTTTGTTTTTTTTTTTTTTTTTTTGAAAGATCTCAAACGGACCCATCAAAGAAAGCAAATGGCCCCTCCTAATCCAAACGTTGGCTACAAGCATTTCCGCGAGCCATTGTCCGAAAAGGAAGAAACCAAAGTTTCTCTAATTTGAATCCAAAAGAGAGAAAACTGATTTTTTTTTGAAGAGTTTGAAATTAGACTATTTTTTTTTTGTTTTTGAAAAACCCTATCGGACTCATCAAAGAGAAAAAAAAATGAACCATTCCACAATATGAACGATAGCTATAAACATTTTTGCGAGCTATCAAGTTTGGAGAGGAAATGATCAAAGTTTCTCAAAATTGAAACCAAGAAAGAGAAATCAGACTTTTTTTTGTGAAATGAGAAAGAGTGGAAATAAATTCAAAGTAGAAGTTTCCAAAAAATCCCATCTCATGTTTTTTTTTTTTTTTTCAGATGCAAGATCCAACATAGGCCACCAACTAGAAAGGAGCCAAAGAATCTAAGCATCACATTCTCAAATAACTGGGTCCCACCGAGTGTGCCAACTTGATCGATCCGGCTTTTTTTCCTCTCTCTCTCTTCCGTCCCGGGGATACCGGGAGGCCGGCGGAGGGAAAAAAAAAAAAAAGCGAGCATCAACATTTTTGTATGAGTATGCTAAATTTTCTATCCTACTTGGAATTTAGAAATGGTGATCTGGAGATCCACCTTTACAAATAGAAAAGGAAATCAACTTTTTTCTAACTTTCCATTGCACATATATTTAAGAAAAGAGACAAGGTTTTTTTTAATGCTGTAAGAAGCAATTTTTCTTTGTTTGCCGTTAAAGGGCAGTTTTGCCGTGAGAGGCGATGTTTGCCGTGAAAGGCGATGTACAAATCTCATCAATAATGAAAGATAAGAATTATGATTTTTTTGTCTCTTTAGAAAAAATACAATACAATAAAAAAGTAAGAAAAGGAATTTTGACTTCTCAGGAATTTTTTTGTCTCTTTAGAAAAAATACAATACCGTTCAGATCGACAGTCGCAAGTCATGTATGAACTTCGCCATCGTCCTTCAGATGAGAACATATGATGCTTTGATTCTTTTGGCTTGGCTTGGACTTCGAATTTTTAGAGGATAAAGACCAATGGGAAGTCCTATATCCAATAAAAAAACGAATAGACGGGCTGAAAAGCCGCGTCTAGGCCATGTTGGATAGAAAGAGATGACCTTAGGGGGGTAGCCCCCCAAGGGACTTCAATCATCACCTTGTGGTGTTTGTTGGAGCAGAGTTTCTTCAAAGTAGCAGAGCTTCTTTGTGCAGTGTGGACTTTGGAGATTTTCTGGGATTTTTCAGGGTTTGTTCTTCTTGGATTTTTTCTTTTTTTCTTTTGGAATGACCCCCCTTTTATAGGCCTTTGGTAGCCATTAGGTGGGTTTATGAGCATTAATGACATTAATGCTCCATGATGGGAGGAGATACAAGTTTTTATTTTATGATTTTGTGACTCCTTTTTCTTGGTTTTTGATTGGTCGATGGAGAATGATGGGCATTTAATTGCCTTTGAACTTCATGATGAGAGGAGTTTCATGATTTATTGTAATGATTGCTTTGATTTGTAACTCCTCTTTTCTTGCTTCTGATTGGGCTGTCCAAAATAATGAGTTAATGACCTCATTAAGTTGTCATAAAATAGGTCAATTAACAGCATTAAGTGGTCGCCTGGGCGCTCAAAGAGTCGCGGGCCGTACCGCCTCTTTTTGGAATTCTTCTTGCGATGATCGCCGATTGATCCACATGTTGATTGATGTCGGATGGCGATGCAATTTTAGACACTGATTGATACCAGTGCGCCGGTAACATCTGTCCTGTCGATTTCTCGATCGGTCGGACAGAAAGTGTACTTTCTTGGTTGGCCGGTTGGCGATTTTGAAGCGTGCGATGATGATTGCATGCTCTTGATGGTAGATCCGAGATATTGGTAAAGATCAACTAATTTCGAGCACCAAAAAATCAGATTTTCGGAATGACCTAAAATTTGAGGTGTAGCCTTTTGAGCAGTAGATAAGACCAACCATGGGCTTTTGCTTGAGTTTTGAAGCCGTGTGGGGTCCCGTCGCCAGTAAACTTGGTTTTGTTGCTAGGGAGATGCCGCGCTTTGATGTGTAGTCAACCGATGTCCGATTGACCTGAAATTTGACAGTGAACCTAGTGGAGTCATTTTGAGACGATCAATTAGCTTCGATTTGGATGTCATGGTCTCGGGACGCTCCGCCGCCGGGAGTCTTGATTTTTTTTCCGGGCGTCATAGTCGATTCAAACGTCATCGGGATGACCTGAAGTTTGACATATAGCCCTTTGGAAGCATGTTGAAGCCATCCATGTGCTTTGTTTGATGAGTGATGGCTTCGGTGGTTCTCGCCGCCGAGAGGCTTGATCTTGTTGTTCAAGGGTTGATGTGGAGTCAAACATTGTCGGTTTGATTTGAAACTTGACATGGAGCCTTTTAGAGGTATTTTGAGACCAACCATAGGCTCGGATCGAAGATCTAATGTTTTCGACGCTGTCTCCGCCAGGGGCGCCTGTTCAGCTACCGGAGGAGTGAAGTTATGCCAAATGATGCTGGAATGACCCGAAACTTCATGTGTACTCTTATTTTGGCTATTTTGAAGAATCTTGCAGTTTTTGTTTGATTTTGACAAGATTTGACGCTTGAAGTAGTATTGTCTGTTTGTGGTAAGATGCGGCTTCATGTAGCTTCTTGATGTTGAAGAGGTAAAGTGACATTTTTGGTGTCAACACCGCCAGAGAAAGAATTGGAGTTTTGGCAACACTGAGATTTCCCAAATTTAATTCCACAGCAGATGGGGACCACACGGCAGACCCTGGATTTCCTTGAATATAGCTTTAAAACTATAGGTCCCAGTTGGTTCCAACTTCTAGAATCTCAAATCTTGACCTCCTTGTCTCAATTGGGTAATCCTATCTACTATATCTACAAGCCAAAGAGATGCCAATAATGATACATGTAAAATCCCAGTTCCACTATTATATTTTTATTAGAATATTATTATTAATTTGATTAAATGTACTTTAGTTGTTTAAGTGGTTTGGATTAAGTGGGGAAACTTTAGATTAGATGCGTGGATTGGTGAGTTGGGTTACTGGGTAGATGACCTAACCCGCAGTTTTGACCCAATAACTTAAGCATAAAAGAACATTCTCTTAACCTAATCCCTATTTTACGAACCGCTCGTTTTATCCCTCCCCACTTCTCTTTGCAACTCCTCCCGTTTCTTTTTTGTCTTCTTCCTCTTTCAACTTCGCAAGCCTTTGTAACTTTAGGATCCAGCCATTAGAATCAAGATCAGAGAATACCATCATTCTCCACTTAACTTTCTTATTTCAGGTAACTTTCTCCTCAAACTATTAGGCGTCGATCTATACTCTTAGATTATCTTCTTATTCTTTCCAATTGTAGGTTTTGGGTAGGATTACCATAGATCTGTTTGTCTGAACATTCCTATCCCATCTCTTATGTCAGATCGGTGTTAGGATGGTACTCGAGCGCCGTGGGAATCTCAGTTTGGGTTTTGGTTAGGAACTTTATTGCACTCTTCTTTAACTTCAAATTAAAGGCAAGTACATTATTATAATTTGTTATTGAATGCATATTTAACCTTTGATTCTTGATACTTTGCATATAGGTTTGTTTAATTGCCCATTTTAAATGATAATGGTAGATTAGGGTTTCTCAATTGGTTTTGGTTTATCTGGTGTTTGGTTAATGAAATTGGGGATGCTCATTCCTTTCGAATCATATATGGTTTTTATGGATTTTTGGTGAAATGGAACTCTCCTTTGGTACAGGGAGATAAAGGAATGGAAAAGGGGAAAAACCCCAAAACCCGTGATTGTGCATGAACTCGGCCACGGACTGGGCGTCCAACGTTCTTACGTTGCCCTAAAACGTTCGAAAGTGTGAGACCAAGTTCATCTGGGCCAAAGGGCAGAGGCTTCGAACGTTCGAACGTGCCTCATGAGCGTTCGAACGTTTGAATTCTCTCGCATCCGAGCCAAAATCCCGAGACACTGAACGTTCGAACTCTGGTCTGGAACGTTCGAATGTTCAGTGCACTTTGGCAATTTATGATTCCTTTGCACTGTTTTGGCTCGATATCATTTTGGAAATTATGGCATCGTGTATGGGACTTCATATGGATCTAATAACCTAAAATATCTATCTGGACTTGACATAAGAACCATCTTTGGGCATACGGTGTCTTATTAACATAGGATTCAAATACTTGATTTGGTTTTCATAAATTCTAGCGAGAAAGGGGGCAATACATCTCTATTGAAAATCCTTCATTGGATCTATGCACCATGAATGTTGAGAGATATAACGTCCCTAGCTCACTCGCATTTATCGTTGTATGTTGAAAGATATATGAATATACGTCTACCCTTAGGACTAATTCGTAACTATGTCTTGACCTTCGCATGCATATCTTGTTGATTACTTTAGAGATTTCTTTAGATGAACTTTCTTTTAGTGTTAGAGACTCCCTTAGTAATTGTTCAATTTATTCTGCAACTTTAACTATTAATGTTATTTGATTTTCGTGTTGGGTTATATTTATGATCATTGAATACCAATTGAATAAAGCTTCTGATGCATTTAATGGAATTTATTTTGACTCACCACGGTTTGTGATTTTTTGTGGGTGTACTTTTGGAAACTTGTGTTGTATTAAGCACATGAAATTTGAATTTGATTTATTTTTCACATTTTTCCCCAATTCTTATTTTGGAGACGTGACATTACATCTCAAGTTTGGATGGAATTGTCCATGATGGTCAAATGTTTCACCCTATCAATATGAGATACAATATGCTGAGGAACATTAGGCAGGAGAAGATTTTTTAGATGGCCAAGACCTGGGACCCAAATATCTTCCGAGGTCTTTATGTTAGCTCCATCACCTAAAACCCACCCTTGATTCAGAATCACTATATGCCTGTGCTTAATCATTTGCTTCCAAAGCGTGGAATCCGTTGGCCTGACATTCACTTCACAATCAGTTAAATGGGTACTTGAGATAGCACAACACTTGAGCTTTTTTTCTATTTGAATTTTTAGTACTATAGAATCACAAATCAGTTCAACAAAATGATTTTCATGAATTGTTGGGCCTGTGTTTACTGGTTTGCCCAGAATCCTTGCTTTCACATGACCCCACACTACCAGAATCCTCCCTGTTTCATGAGGCCCACAAGTGCACCCGCTGCCTGCAAGAACCTGCAATAAAAAAAATGCAGTAGAGTAGAGATTACTGTAATGTCACCCAAAAGAATTTATTAGACTTGAAAAAAATGAAGAATAGTAGTAGAACAGAACCTCAAGATGCTGAAGATCGGTGACCGCAGATGCATTCTTCACATCTGTCAGGTTACATAAGTTCAATAAGTTATGCCAGTTTGGTATAGTCCTCTTTGATATCAGACCATTTGCAATGGCTCCAGGGTAGAGAAGACCTTTCACTACAGCTGCAGTGCTGACTCTTACACAGTGAGAGGAAATAAAAGCATCCCATGGTCAACGGAAATAGGCATTTTTGGGTTTTTAAGAAAAAAGGGAGAAAAAGTCGGGACGTTCTATTGGCACACCAAAAAAATCTCTTCACACACAAGATTTTTTTAGACCAGCCGAGGCTGCGGGCAGCCCCTCGTTCTCCCTCCCTCCTTGCCAAGTCGCCCCACCCACTCCCCCTACCCTACCCACTTCTGGGAGAGGGGCTGCCGCCGACCAGCCGGCGGAGGGGGGTGGGTTTGTTTGTTTGGATGAGGGTAGTTTAGGCATTTAAAAAAGGAATTGTGTGCCAGTAGAACATCCCAGAAGTCGCTAAGAAGTACCCATTCCGACAGTTTGTCTTGATCTGAAAGAAAAGTGAAAAACTTAAGTCTTGATTTGAAATGTAGTTTTTTTTTTTTCGTGATTTGAAATGTGCTCAAAAGTAAAGCCCTAATTTGAAAATTTCCCTTCTATAAATATCTCGTATTCCCTCTCTTTATGAAAAGGATAAAATCATTCCCAAAGTTTTGTTGTTGCACAAGGAGTTTGCCCATCATCGAATTGGGCAATCTTATCATCATCATCCAACCGGAATCATGACAGAAGAAATAGTAACCGATACTCAGAGTGCAAATGTGGTAGAAGGGAACCGCAAGGGTATCAAGAGTGGAGTGCAGATGGCGTAGTTTAGAGACATTGAGTTCACTCTAAATAGAATCACATTTTGACAAGTTTTACTTCCATTTTGATATTTGTAATAGGGCCTTGAATTGGCCAAGGATTCTCTTAGTTGATTTAAGTTCACAATCGAATTTGGCATTTAAAGTACTTAATGAATTTAGATTATTATAATTGTGTTTTATTATGATGTTTGATATTTGATATTAATGCTAGAAAAAGATTCCACTGTAAAGTTTTGATTTGAGTAATCTCATAAATGAAAAAAAAAAATTATTCAAGGCATGAAAGATGAACTCCTTTATATTTCCAGATTTCTGGTGGTGACATATTAACTGACACGATCAATTTGTTAGTTTTAAGCTTTTAAACAAATTACCTTCATCAACTGATCACAATGTACAGTCGGCTTCATGCTAGAAATCTAGGTTCACCAGTGGCCTGATTGGCTAAATGAGGAGTGGAGTAAAATGAAGTGGATTTCACATGTGGAGTGTAGTGAAAAGAAGTAGGTTGAAGTTAAAGTAAAGTACTTCACTTCACTCCATTTTGGTGTTTATTTAGACATATTTGGATAGCCAAAAAATAGAGTAGAGTGAAAATAAATGGGCCCTAACTGTCTAAAATTTCAACTCTACCCTATTTGGATGAGTTTGACCCAATAGATGAAGTAATGTTGTGAGCTACATGTATTTCATTTCACTTCAACTCAAAATACTTCAATTTCCTTGAGTAAAAGTGGATTCTACTCCAAATCTTAACTTCAAAATAAACATCCAAATGAAGTGAAGTGAAGCACTCTACTTTAATTTCAACCTACTTCTCTTCACTCCACTTCACACGTGAAAACCACTTCATTTTACTCCACTCCTCATTTATCCAAAAAGATTAGAATCCACTTTTTACTCAAAGAAATGGAAGTATTTAGAGTTGAAATAAAATGGACATGTGGCTTACAACATTACTTCATCTATCGGGCCAGAATCATCCAAATGGGGTAGAGTTAAAATTTTATATGGTTAGGACCTATTTAACTTCACTCTACTCTATTTTTTGCCTATCCAAACAGCCCTAAGCGTTAAGTGTGGCCAAGTATTTTGAGTCTACCAATTCTACTGTTTATTTTTGGAGTTTGAAACTACTAAAATCCTAGTCCAAAATCTTGATGTCAAAACATGCAAAAAGCACATTATAGTGCACTGTTCAGGCAACAAATGTCTGAAGCTGCGATACCAATTTGTTGTGGTGGTAAAAACAACATGGAAATCCAACACGGAAAACGTGATCCACTTGGTTCACTAAAAAGGGTCACGTTTAGGGATGTCAATTATCCAGAGGATCCAACTTGTAAAAAAATGGGTTGGGGTCCTTATTTATGCCTTGATAATGAAATAGGACTGGTTCCACCTTGATTTCGACCCGTGGATTAGGGACCCGACATATTACCTTAATTTTCAAAAAACCTTCCTAAAACTATCTAGATCCTAGTCGGACCCAAACCCACATATACGGAACCGGTTCTGGTTCCGGTTTCATCTTTTCATAAAGAGTTCCGATTCTAGAACCAGAAAACTGATTCCAAACTGATTTTAGTTCCATCTTCTCATTAATGGTTTGGTCCTGTTTACATCCCTCACGTCCCTGGCGAAGAGGGACGTCTTCACAATGTCAAAGCAAAATAAAATTTATACCAAAAAAAGAAAAAGCGAAATAAAATATAATGGGGAACGAGAGCCTACAAGAAAAAACAGTTATTAGGAAATTATTCAAACAATCATCCCTCTTAAACGAAAAAAAAAAATCATAAACTATCAAATCCCTTGAATGGGAGTTATATTATCATCCCTCTTAAACGAAAAAAAAAATTCATAAACTATCAAATCCCTTGAATGGGAGTTATCTTATCATCCCTTTGTAAAGGCCAAAAGGCCATGCCTTGGAACCATAGGCATACCATCATGATCATAACTATTTAATAGAGGCACATTAAAGAGTCATTTTGAAACTCTAATGAGATCTAATTATATTAAGGTCTTGGTAACAAGACCTAACTTTTAAGTTCTAATTTACAATTAGTTCTTTTTCATAAAATTATAAAACAAGCTAATATCTCACAATAATGTTTGATAAATATACAAATAAGAGCTTATTATAAGGGCATTATCATTTCTTAAAAATTCTCTTCCCATGGGGAACACATTTACAAGAACAAGCGACCCACCTTTAGGAATTAGAACATGATCTCACCTTTATAGGAATTGAAATGTAGGCACACCTTTTGTGAATGTGAAGGTTTAGATATTAAAATATGAGCCCACCTTTTAGAAATTACAATAAGAAATTACAATAAGGAGCTCACCCTCATATGAATTAGAAGATGGGATGCACCTTTAGGAATTACAATGCAGGCCTAGCTGTAGAAATTACATGAACTCAAATAGGAATTGTTGAATAAGGATGGTACCTTTTGGAATTAGAATGCTGGCCCAACTATAGATATTACAAGAACCCAAATAGGAATTGTTGAGCACGGGACCTACCTTTAGGAATTAGAACATGAAAACCACTTTTAAGAATTAGAACATGAAAAATCACCTTCATAGGAATTATAATGCTGGCCCAACAATAGAAATTACAAGAACCCAAATAGGAATTGTTGAGCACGGGACCCACCTTTAGGAATTAGAACATGAATCCCACATTTATTGAAAGGGAAAATTTCAAAAAAGTATAAAACTCTTAGATCATTTTCAAAAAAAGTAAATGAAAATTTAAATATATCTCAAAAAAACATAAAACGTCCCACAATTCTTTCAATTAAGTCCTCTCCGTAAATGTTTTTTGAGAAATGACAAAATTACCAATCCCTTATGACTGATTTTTCACTTTTCTTACCCTAAAACTCACCCTTTTGATTTTGATGATCATAACCATTTAATAAAGCTAGTTTTATAATCATTTGGAATCCCCTAGTTGAAGTGGGTCCCACTAGAACATTTGGGTTGGACTTCATCATTTCTCTTAAATGATTTATTAAAGGAAAAGTTTGAAAAATAATATAATATTATCCTTATCTTTTCTCAAAAATTATTTTCTGGAGAGGACTTGATTGAAAGAATCGCAGAAAACTTTTATACTTTTATGAAATATTCAAATCTTCATGTGCTTCTTTGAAAATGGGGGAAACTACGGGAAAAAGCCCCTAAGAGCCCTATACGTGCTACTAGGACCCCGTTTCACGTTGGATATGGGAGGAGTCCTCATGTGGCTATTTTAATTTTTTTTTTTTTTGTCGTTTTGCGATATGGTCGATATCGACCATTCTGTAGTCAGATTTTCTTCAACCTGAACACAGCAATATGGTCGATATCGACCATATCGCGAAATAAGAGAAAAAAAAAAAAGGATGAATTGGGTTTTCTTCCTTGTGGTTGCTGGTGATGCTCACTTCACTACCTGCACTCACACCCACAGCGCACCATCTCTCTCCTTCTGCCCTCTCTCTCTCCTCTTCTTTCTCCCCTGTTCCTCTCTACCCCTCTGCCCTGCACAACCGCTTCTTTCTTCTCCTCTTCTTTCTTTCTCTCTCTCTTTTCTTCTTCCTTCCTTTCCTTCCTCTTGCTCTACCTGCGCCCCCCTCCTTCTTCCCTTCTCCACCACGCCATTCCCTGCACTCCACTCCCACCACCACTTCGCGGCACCACTATACTCCCACCTGCACATCCCTCCCTCTCCTTTCTCCCCCTCTTTTTTCTTTCTCTCTTCCCGTTTTTTTTTTCCTCTTCCCTGTCTTCTCTCTACATCACCACCACAACTGCCCCACTGCCCACCCATTTCTCTTCCCCACTGCACTCTCCCTTGCGATTGGCACACACCCACCTGCATGTCCCCCATTTTCTTCTCTCTTTCTTCTCTTCTTCTTCTTCACCATCTTCTTCATTCTCCACCAGCACCCCCTGAACCCATCTCCTTTTCTTTTCTTCTCTTCTCTTCCTCTTCTTCTCCATCTCCTTCTTATCCCACACACACCGCACCTGCTATACCCTGCAGTCCTCTTCTTCCTCTTCTCTTTTCCTTTCTCTTCTTCTTCTCACTTCCTCACTCCCTCTCTCCTTCCCTCCCCTCTCCATTACTCATTGTCTCAGTCCCTGCTCTACCCTACTGCACACGCTCCAGTAGTCCTCCTTTCCCTCCTTCCTCTTTCTCCACGTGAGCCTACTGCTGGCCCACAGCAATCCACTGCAGCACCTTGCTTCAAAATGCCAGCAATCCCAGGTGCTTTTACTATTCATCCCAGGTGGGATTCCTTGTGGTTCCACTGCAGCACACAGCAATCCAGGTGGGATTCCTTGTGGTTCCATTGCAGCACCTCATCTACCTTCAAAATGCCCTGTCCTTTTACTCATCTATTTTTTCCTTCAAAATGCCCAAGATGCCCTCTGTCCTTCTACTCTTCTTTCATTCGATCCTCTCTCTCCCTAAGCAGTACCAGCAACCACAAGGAAGAAAACCCAATTCATACTTTTTTTTTTCTGTTATTTCGCGATATGGTCAATATCGACCATATTGCTGTGTTCAGGTTGAAGTAAATCTGACTACAGAATGGTCGATATCGACCATATCGCAAAACGACAAAAAAATAAAAAAAATTAAAATGGCCACATGAGGACTCCTCCCGTATCCAACGTGAAATGGGGTCCTGATAGCACGTATAGGGCTCTTAGGGGCTTTTTCCGGTAGTTTCCTCTTGAAAATGAGAAAAAAAAATTATACCTACTTTAAAATTTGCTTTAAAGGAATAATAATGAGGGCCCATCTTTTACAATTGTGAACATAGGACCCACCTTTAAAAATTAGAGGACACCTTTCTAAATATGGGACCCGCCATCAGGAATGTGATAATTAGAACCCAACTTCCTAGAAATTACAATGCAGAACCCAACAATTGCATCATTTTGAAAATTTTATGAGGTTATTTTTGTCCAAAACATTTACAAATATAGCAATTTCCACCTCCATTTGCTTTATCTTGTTTACAAGCTCTACTAAAAAAGGCAGCTCCCTTTAGCTTCTTTTTAGAGGCCAAAGCTCTAATATGTAAATAAGCTTTAAAAATAGAAAAATATAACTAAAGGTTTACCAAATGCTCTAATATATAAATAATCTATAAATCATAAAATAAGAGCTTATTTTTAGACTCCAAATGGCCCCCAACTCCTTCCACCTAAGAACATAAATCTTCTCATTGGAGAGTTGGAATCAAGTAAAGAAAGTCTCGGTAAGTAGCAATCCTAGCCTATATGGAAAAAAGCTAGACAGATTTCCAGCACCTCCCTTCTAAAGAAAACAAGTGATGTGATAAAATTAGTGAGGGCCGTTCTTGAGTATTGTCAGAGAATGTTACACATTGATAGAAAGGAAAAGGGAAAACACGGAGCTAATATGCCAATCTTTGCATCCAATGTAACGGGTAGTGTATGGGAAAAATTGATTCTACATGTTTTTAATTCTTCCTTAGGATAATCATCTTATTGAATTTGTTTGTTCTGACCAGTATATAGTTGTGTGTGTGTGTGTGATTCTACATGTTCTTAATTCCTACTCAGGATAATCATCTTATTGAATTTGATTGTTCTGACCAGTATATAGTTCTGTCCGGGGGGGGGGGGGGGGGGGGGGGGGGGTGTGTGTGCTGGTTGTGTTTTGTCTTCTGTTTTGTCTTCAGTAGCAGAATAATCCTGATTCAATTAAGCAAGAGAAAACTCAGTCTTCATCCTCCAAAGAAACATGATGTCACAAGCAAATACTTATTTGGGTAAATTCAGCTTGAACCTGGGGATGTACATTTATTAATTGGACCGAAATTCAGGAGCAGGCATTGTATTTGTTCACTGAAATCAGACCTATCCAAGCCCTCTGTAGTCAAATGGCTCATTCCTTTTGACCAAAATAAAAGTGGCTCTAATAAGGTGGCCTGGAAGCTGAACCGACAAGGCAAACCAAATCAGCAAACACTCAGCGATTTGGAGTAGAAACTGACAGCTGCAAATTGCAATTACCATGTCTGCTATCTGTCCCACATTGCCCAGCAAATAGCTGGTTAGTTCCTGAACGATCCATGATGGTTCACATGGTCTTGTCAGACAAATTATGGAAATACAACACATTAATACTTATTGGACTCCATATCCTCCTTATTCTAACATCAAAACATACATACTTGACCACAAGCCAAACTGACAAAATGCTGCAATTTAGTCAAATAACCATCAAAAGCAAAACCAGGCAAAGAAGTCTGGCTGCTAAGAGATTCATAGCTAAACATACATATATATAAAGCCGAGTTGCATAAACAAGTACTTCGCTTGAAGATAAGCTCAGACCTCCACAAAACGATCAATGATCCTGTTCGCTGAAAGTGAGAAGTGGAACCCAGCTCTATAACAGCAGATCTATACAACTAATGCATCAACCATAAGTTGGAAAAAGAGGCACTATTCAGTCCAATGAGAACACTGATTCGATTCATGGCCAATAAGTTGACCATGTGTATTGGTGCTTGATCAATGGGCCATGGTTATTGTTTTCCTGAAAACAATACGAACATAAACAATGTGTAGAACAGCCAAGATTTGTATTCAAGTTTGTTTTTCATATAGTTCGGATTGTTAGTAGGAAAAATGAATTGTCATGGCCCATTCATATTAGTCCATGACCTGATAGAACAGTTACTGGCCCAGTGCAATGGAACAGAAATGAATCTGTTCTCCTGGACAATTGAACATTTCTCAAAATGAAGAAAATAAGAGAGGAAATCTCCATTATGAAGTTTGAACATTCATACCCTTGCGGATTGTTTTAGTACTGATTTTCCTGTGGGGGTTCAACTGCGATGGAAGAAAGTTGACCTTGACATTCCTGATTAGAGTCACTTGGATGGTTGGTTAGTGACTCAGATAAGCATTTGGCAGGTGGGCTCAAGCAGTCTTCTATTTTCTGTTGAACTGAAAACTTTTCAGGGTTTCCAGAAATAGGTAATTGAGCAAATGCATCCTTGGAAAGTCCTCTACATGGCTCCGGTGGCCTGTGAAAGAGCAAATGAGCCACAGTACGGTCTATGGGGTTTGTATTTGTTTCCACATCTGGCATATATGTAGACCTGCAATGAAAGAAACAAAAAGAATAAAACGACAAGGTCCAATATTGAATGAACTCTGTGAGAGACCTACTTTTGAAAAAGAGGGCACTAGTATTTCTCATACTTAATTCGAAATTCAGGCCACAACAAACCCAGAATAATACTCCAATCAACAACACAAACAGAATTACAGTATCACATGGGAAAACAAATACTAAACTATTGGAGAACATGCATCTGCATATATGGGCACATGTAATGACTTTGGTACTTTGTAATTGGGCAGGAGTAGTAATATCCCTGAATCCTAGAGGGGGTTTCAAATAATTTGGGTTTTCAATTAATTTGATTAGTTTGCTTGATCCTCGAGTTTTTGGTTTAATTCATCCTTAATTGTTAGGTATGAATCAGTAATTTGTTAAATTAAAGTTCTTTCATTTACATTGTGAGACTAGTAGGACTAGGGGTGAAAATATGGGCAGGCGGCCCAGGCCAAGCACGGGCCCGACACGAAAAAAATGTGCCTGGGCCAAGGGCTGCCAGGGCCGAGGCACGGCACGGTTAAAATCCGTGCCGTGCTGGGCCAGATCCCTCAGGCGGCCCGGCCAGAGCCCAAGAACTCTATTTTTTGAAAAATGCCCCCCCCCCCAAAACAGCTATAAACGGTCAAATGTGGGGGGGTATTAGTGTCTTTTGATCATTTTTTACCATTATACCCCCCAACTGCTATAAAACGGTCATATGAGGGGGTATTTTATGTCATTTTATCACTTAGGAATTCTATAAATAGCCCTCATTCCTCTACACTCATCTACTCTCTCATTTCTCACACTCCCTCTAAAGTACTAGACAGCTCTTTTAAGTCTCATTCTAAAGTCTAAGCTCTCTACACAAAGTTTCCTAAGAAGTGAAGATTGAGGGTGACTTCTCTAAAGTGGAGAATTCAACTAAGAAGAACTTCTCTATTAGCTCTCCCTCTCTCATAAAGGTATTTATTATCTTTAATTTTGAGTTTTATTTAGTAATAATATACATAGTAATATTATATATTAAGTCTCATCTTCTCCCCTTTCTTATATAAATTATCACAAAAAACACACTATACATAATTATTTATTAAAAAAAAATTATCTTTTATTTAGAAAAATGGCTGGACCATCACAACCTTTCAACCTTGACTTCTCTCTAAATGAGGAAGATCTTGGATTTATTGATTTAGATCAAACTCAGGGCATAGAACTAGATAGTAATAGTCCCCAAAATCCTGCATTTTCGGTTTCTACAACTAAAAAGAAGAGAAAATCAAGATTGACTTCTCCTGTATGGGCTCATTTTACTAAAGTTACTGTCCCAAGTCCCACGTGAGGAACAGAGGAAAAGGCACAACGTAATTTTTGGAAACATCTCCTCAGTGGCAAATCATCAAGTGGCATTGGCCACCTTAATAGACACATGAAAACGTGTATGCGCAAACACACGAATACTGCCAACGATGGGTAAAGAGGTGGGATGGTTCAAATACAACTTTCTCAAACAGATTCATCTGGGGGTTTAGGAATTTTCAATTATGACCCTACTAATGCTAGATATCAACTTATTAAGTTTATAATTTGTCGCCAATTTCCATTTATACTTTCCGAAGACCAATGTTTTGAAAGATTTTTGAGGTCTGCCTTTGTTCCTTCATGGCAAAAAATATCTAGTTACTGCTAGAAATGATGCAATAAAAACTTTTTTTTAAAGAAAAAGAGAATTTAAAAAATATTTTTGAAAATTTACCTGGAAAAGTGGCTTTAACTTCAGATTTATGGACCTCTAAACAAAATCCGGGGTACATTGCAATCACATCACATTATTTTGATAGTGATTGGGTGATGCAGAAAAGAATTATTTCGTTTTCTATGCTAGAATTTCCACACACAGGTGCTAGGATAGGGTCCACCATCCTTGAAAAACTTAGAGAATATAAAATTGAAAATAAAATAATTTCTATAACTTTAGATAATGCAAGCACTAACAATGTCATAGTAGATTTACTAAAACATTCGATTCAACTTGATTTAAATGGAGATCTATTTCACAATAGATGTCCATGCCACATTATAAATCTTATCGTACAAGTAGGGGTGAAATTAATTAGAGATGATTTAGAGATTGTTAAATGGATTGTAGGATACATTTTTCGGTCTCCCTCGCAAAAACAATGATGGAGGGACATGTGTAAATTTGAATCTAAGACCAAAGAAAATATCATATGATGTAAAGCATAGATGGAATTTTACCTATAAAATGTTAAAAGAATCATGTGCCTATAAAATGGCACTAAATCAATATTGTCAACTTTATTTGGAGCATGAAAATATTTTTATAAGTGATGATAAATGGACCCTGCTTGAGATTATAAGAGATTTTTTAGAAGTTTTTCATGATACAACATTGTTTTTTTCCGGGGTATATTATCCCACATCAAATCAAGCTTTAGACCATTTTTATGAAATAAGTCTTACTTTTAAAAAGTATAGAGATTTTCCAATTTTTCAACTCGTGTGCACATATGAAGGCAAAGTTTTCATCATATTGGAGAACAACTCCTTTAACATTTTGTATAGCTGCTGCATTAGACTTTAGATTGAAATTACGAGGTATAGAAACCCTTCGTTATGAAATAAACTCTAATATGAATACAACTAATATAAATGATATGACAACAATTAAGACACAATTGGAAACACTTTATTTGGATTATGCTACCCGATTAGGTAGATCCATAGCACCCATGGTTCCAACAGGCCCTCCCCAAGTACATAAAGGAAAAAAGAAGGCTATTTGGAGTATTATGAGGAAATCTCAAGGAAGTAACTCCTCTTCTTCCGGAGGATTTTACAACCTTAATGAATTAACAATGTACCTGGGAAGCGATCCTATTGCAATCTCGGATGATGAAGAAGATGATTTTGATCTTTTGGCATGGTGGAAATCATTCGAAACTAAGTTTCCAGTGCTTTCCACCATAGCCCGTGATGTACTAACAATACCAGCGTCTACAGTTGCATCAGAGCAGGCATTTATGCAAGTGGGCGCCTTATTGATCCCAGGAGGACTATGCTTATAGAAGAAACCGTTGAGACTTGCATGTGCTTACGGGATTGGTATCAAGCACATGATAGGGAACAACACCTCGATAATGATGAGATCGAGATAGAAGACGAGCTAGCGGCGTTACATATATCATAGTATAATTTTTTGTCGAATGTATAATAGGCTTTCAACTTGTAATTTATTTTTTAGAATGTATCATGGGTTTTTAAAGTTGTAATTTATTTTTTAGAATGTATCATAGGTTTCTAAAGTTGTAATTTATTTTTTAGAATGTATCATAGGTTTTTAAAGTTGTAATTCTTTTTTTCATTTATCAGAAGGTTTGAATTTCATTATATATATTGATCCAAGTTCAAACTTGTAATTTTTTTGAACTTTTGTAACTTAAATTTCAAGGAAATACAATTTATTTGATGTATTTTTTTCAAAACATCATTAGTGTTATTCTACTTGTTATTTCTCTTAATTTCTTTATTTTAATGAAATTGGTCCAAGACCAAGAGTGAAGAGTCTAAATGTCTAAGTCTCTAAGGCTTAAAAGAACTTTAAAAAAAAATTAAAAAAAAAAAAGGGAGGGGCATATGTGGGCCGCCCATGGGCTGCATGGCCCAGGCCCGACTAGGGCCCGGCTCAGCACGGCACGACCAGAGCCGTGCCCTGAGCCGGGCTGGGCTGACCCCAGTGGCCCTGGGCCAGGCACGGCACGGCCCGCATAATTATCATGGGTCGTGCCGGCCCGGCCCGGGCCCGGCTGGGCCCCGGCAAGGCCCAGATTTTCACACCTAAGTAGGACCCTTGAGTGGATTAAAAGAGTTATTATGTGTAAGTAAGGGGACCCATTATAATATATGAAGCCAGCTGAAGAGTCTGACTATTGCAAAAATGCTAGAAGCTTAATTAGATAGTCAATTAAATTAGACTCTTTTTTCTACAAAAGTAATACCCTCACCATTTGAGTCTGACATTTCTAAACGGCAGACTCAAGTAACTGCCCTTTGGTAAATGAACAGAAAACCCTCTCCATCTGAAATTTGTTTCATTCGAGCAGGGTAAATGAAGGAAAACCATAAATTTCTTCGTTTGGTAAACGGAAAACCGTAGATTTCTTTTCTTTCACGCTCTGAGATGATCAGTTAAAATCCATAGATTTAATTTGGAAATAGGAGGACCACTGTACAATGGATTAATAGCTCTAAATGTTGTGCTCCCAGGTTCATTGTTAGTTAACAAAAAAAAAAAAAGTCTTCCTTTTAGTAAGCCTTTCTTCCTTGGGATTCTGTGTTTCTTGAATTCCTCTTGTGAATCATGTGCCAACGTAGCCTCACATGACCTGTTCTTCTATGGAAGTTTCAGAATTTTTTTATTTATTTATTTTAATCCCTTTTTAGCGTAATGATTTGAGCATGTCTCCATTTTTTTTCTTTGCTTATTATAAGCTAGGATTCTTAATTTCTAATTCCATTTTAATGTAATGCTTTGAGTATTTATAAACCCCTTAAACTTTTGTTGATTCTAGATGTTTATGCATGCATTCTGAAAATGGATTCTTACATCTATTTATCAAGATTTAATCCTCAGTCTGGAAAATGCCTTGTATGACATGTTTGGGCTACGGAAAAAAAAAAAAAAAAAAAAGCCTAAGAAAAGCCAAGGCTGCAACAGTGACAAGTACCTCCGGACAACTATACAATATATAAGAATTAGGGTGCATAAACAACCAAGCAATCTCCTAAATCTCTTTTAGTAACTTTTCATAAACAGGACTAGAAAATTTACCCACCGAATATTATTTTCACAGAATCACTTACCATCTAGAAAAGCTCACACCCAAAGAAATAGCTGAAGTGGAGTCCTTCGCTTCCATGGATGCTATTGTGTTAAGGGTGAAAGAAATGGAAGTGGATATCTACTATGAGGGAGTTAGGAATGCTTGATCTGTTTTTGTGGAAAGACATATAAATCTATATGTATATAATGCATCCAGTGTGTTTCCTTTTACTTTTCTAGCTCCTCAGTAGAGGTATTGAGTGTATTATTACTTTTAGGAATCTTGAATTGATTGATACTTGATGGTTTAATGTAGTGGATTTGTTTTGTTTTGTTTGTTTGTTCGTTTTTTTTTTTTTTTTTTTTTTTTTTTTTTTTTTTTTTTTTCTCTCTAGCTGCATTGTTCAATCTCTTTGGGATTTGGCTTTCTGTGTCGGTATTGATTTGAGCAGGTTATGCATGGGACAAGTGTGTACTAATAATAATAACAACATTCCTCATCATGATACATGTGTTGGCACATAACCTAAAATTGAGGACAGCCGGTAGTACAGTTTGTATAGTTACTTCCATTCATTTCAACTGTCAAAATCTTTGACGTAGAATATATTTGATTTTACTTAACAATTGTAGCTACAAATCTCGATCTGCAATTGTGATCGGTTGCTCACCCGTGCTCAGCATAGGCATCCTTCGCTAGTCACTATTATTGACAGGAGTAGTTTAATTATTAGTAGGATCCAGGACTAGTAACACAAGGGGGGAAGACCTGCACACAATTCTGCTGGGATTGTGTTTTGCGCACACCTCCCTAAAGGCACCGAAGACCTTGCACATGAATCCTATTTGGATTCTAACATCTTGCCAATATTTTATCTATAGAATTGAGTCTCTCCTTTGCCTATCGCTCACTACACAACTACTCCCTTTCCTTTAGCCCTCCTATCAACTAGAAACAAAGAGAGAACTAGAAGAGAAGACTAAGAAACTCAGAGAGAAGAGAAGAACCAGCAAGTAGAAGCATTGATTGATGTCATATAGCCTTCCTCATATTGCGAAAGCCACCGTATTCCACATAAGGTGAGTAGATGCCTCAATATACTTGTTTCCACTTTAGATTTTTTTTTTCCTAATTGGAATCTAGGGTTTTGATTAGTTTTGATGGATAATTGTTAATTGATTGTTGTAGAGTGGAGAGGATATCACAAACCCAAGGTCAAACTGAACCTAGGGTTCAAAACTCATGGCTGAATTGATTTTAGGGTTCAAAACCCCAGGCCGCATAACATTTTGGGTTATTTGGTAGCGGTTGAACCCCATACATAGGGTTAAGGTCGACAGACCCATATCAGAGCTGGTAACATGGGTCGTTTACTTGGAACCCATTTCTTAGTAATAATTAATGTGCAACTTAAAGTGTTGATTAAATTATGTGACGTTTATTTGATGTTTATCTTATCTTATTGCTGTATCATGCAAATTAGTTGGATTGGCAATTATAGGATGAGTAGAATATTTGAATTTTGAATAATGATTGGCTTATATATTGAAGTCATGAGGGATTAATGGAATTGCTGGAAATCATAGAGATGGCTTCTTAAGGTTTGAAGTCCCCATGGGTTGAACCCCAAGCTTGTAGTTTGGGGCTGGCAGAACTGTGTAGCATGGGCTTTGGAGTGTGCTGAAACCCTAATTGGGTTATAGGTTGGTCGAACCAATAAGGTTGAGTTCTTGAGTTATGGCATGTGGATTCTAGTTTAATCATTGGGAAGTTACGTCTTAAATCTGCTTTATTATGGAAGTTATCATTGAATTGTGCTTGGGTCACCGAGGAAATCTGTAAGGAAAGATTGGACGAGAGGAATCATATTCGAGAAAACCCTAGAAGGCATCAAATCCCCTCAGCCAAACTCCAAAGTTGGGTTTTGGGGCTGGCTGAACCTTATAGCATGCTTTGTTGGGCCCTTTTGAATATGGTAGGTTAAGATGCGAGGGTTTTCTAGGATCTCATTATGATCCTTCCCTCTTGATGAATTCTTACAATGGTGATGTTTAAATCTGAGACGTGGCTGAAATCTGAATTATAAAGGAGGAATGTCGAATTGTGTGAATGACTGAGGTGGGAACATAGAAACATTTTGTGATATGTATTTAGGGGCTATAGATGAATCCCAAGATGAAATTTCAAGTTGGCTGAACCCTGCTTTTGGTTTCTAGGGCCTGCTCAAACCTTGTTTATGGGAGATTCTCTGGATTTAGTTGTCTGGCATGGTTGATTTAACAACTTCTTCATGATTATGTTATGGTCTATAGGAATGGTTGATTTTAGTCTCATTGGAGTAAATATAGTAGGCATTGTTATGCAATTAGGATCTGAATCTCAAGGGATTGTAGCCAAATATTTAAGTACTGTCTGGTATGGCAATAGTAGTATGATTGAATGACATAAGAGACTATAGCCAAAGACCAACATGGTGTTAAGAGTCAGAGTAAAGGACTTGTTTATAATTTGTGGTGAGCCAGGGGGTTTTATGTAAAAACTACAAATTTGAGGGGCCTTTTTGTAATTCTCAGAAATAATGAAATAACAATAAAACAAGGGTGGTCGAACCTAATAGGTTATTCGACTGTTCTGGGGTTTTGTCTATTTCTTCTTCGTTCTTCTTTTTCTATTTCTTTCTCATTGGGATTTCTTCGACATTCCTTGTTGAGACCCTAGATCTAGGGTGATCTATACCCTAGAACTATGAGGATCTAGAGTTACAACTTGCTATCAGAGCACTCCTGCTGGTAGAAGACTGTTGTACCAAGAAATCCAAAGGCTCAGATTCATGAAAGGGTTTCGAACCGTAGCCGAACCTATGTGTAGGTTCGGCTGGGAGTCTACATGAAACAGTTTGTTTAAAACTGCTTGAAGTTTCAGCCCTGATGAGTTCATATGACATCTGGTGGTGTGTTCAAGTATCGACAGCCTTGAGTAAGGCTTTGGGGAAGACAGAATCGAAGTTCTGTGATTTCTGGTGGTCCTTTTGATTTTTTTTTTTTTTTTTTTTTTCATGTGTCGACAGATTCCGTTAATGTATTCACTTGTCCGATGATGACGCTTTGTGCAGTCAGGAAGTCTGGTTCGTGTGTTTAGTAGTGGATTTCCTAGTTATTGGTTAATCGGTGAAGAAAAGTGAAGTTGGCATAGTTTTGTGATTGGTGGGTATTAGATAGTGACTGTGTAAGTCACTGTTATATCAAATCTTCTTTAGATCCGCTGCAGGAAAAAAAAAATCGCTTGGGATTTATATCATTTTTCCTTTGGCTGGCCTTCTTGCATTCAATCCACAATTGAGTTCTCCAATTTTTCAGTGGATTCTAAAAGCGATAATCCTATTACACCTACTCCACAAATTTCTAACATTTCAAATCTGTATGTTAGAATAACTCCTGACCTCTTCAATGGCACAAACTATAAAGACTAGGCTTACTCAGCCAAAATGGCTATTGGAGGATCAAGGAGACTTGGTTACATTGATGGGAGCATTAGAAAGCCAAACAAGGATGATTCAAAATATTCAAACTGGGTTTCAAAGAATATGTTGGTGATGAATTGGATTCTGAACTCGATGGAAGGAGGAATTGCAAAAAGTTTTAAATATCTGAATACTGCAAAGGAGCTTTGAGTTCTAGAATTAAAAAAGGAAATTGTTGCATTCAAACAAGTTAGTTTATCAATTGGCGACTATTACTCTAAGTTCAGGGCTCTATGTAAAGAATTGGATACGAGTCCTAAAGTCCATTCTGCCAAAAAACCAATGTTGTGCTAAGGACAAGAAGTTGATAGAAGACCAACACATATTTGAACTTTCGGGGGGTGCGAACCCAAAATTTCAAATTACTTGTCCACAAGTTACAAGCCAGGATCCTTTGCCTCCTTTAGGCACAATGTTTGCCTTGTTACGGGGAGAAGAAAGTCGCAGGATGGTTATAGTTGTCAAATAAGATCTTGTACATGAAAGGTTAGCACTAGCATATAGCAATGTAGGTAACACAGTAACTAACATTGGGTATAGTGGTGGTAGAGGCCAAGGCTGTGGACCTCCTAGTGTTGGGTGTGGTTATGGTGGATAGCCCAACACTAATTGTGACAAACCCTAGTGTACCCACTGTGGATGGTATCGCCATACTCGAGAGACTTGTTGGGATTTGAATGGTAAGCCTCAAAATGCATCTGCAACACCAGTTGAAGTGGAACACTCTACTGAGACTATCTAGCAAGAAACCACTAGCTAGAATTGAAAGGATGAACATGCAGATCTTTGACAATAGTTGACAAGATTAGAAGGTGTGCCTCAAGATTCATCAGCCGGTATAACATCTTCCCATAATCCTACGGTATTTGCATCTTCTGCCTCCTAATCTACTCGGGTCATTGATTCAGGGGCCACAGATCATGTAACAGGTATACATTCTGAGCTTTCATCCTACCACATATGGTAGGGAGAGAATTCTTGATGGTTCCTTGCTCCATTAGCTGGGATAGGGACTGTCCAAGCCTTATATGACTTCTCATTATCATTTGTCATTCATGTTCCTCGCTTCTCATTTAATCTCATGTCTGTTATTGCTCTGGTCATGTCGTGCTTGGCCATGCAGCCCCTGGGCGGCCCACAAATTCCGCTCCCCTTATTTTATTTTAATTTTTTTAATTTTTTTTTTAAGTTGGACGGAATTTGGCACCTTAATATCTATGAAAGACATGCCAGATATGTTGTTGTGTTTGACAAAGTCTTCAGTTGAAAGTATTACTCCTTATCAGTAAAGATATAACCAACTACAAATGGTGGTGTTATTGTGAGATCGACTGTATCTAAACACTACCATTATTTTGCATTTAGCTTCTTAATTTTGCACTTTGAATTTATTTTATTTACCAGTCATGATATAATATCTTATCAGTGTTAAAGAGTCTGTCATATTGATGGTGATATAGAATAATCACATATTTAATTAACTTTGCAAAGTTGTTCATTTGCTGGGCCGGCTAAATAAAAGTGTTTAGTGTTGTATGTTTTAGTGAGGTTTGAATGAGGCTCAGAATTGGCATTAGTTTGCTATGCCTTGTGCCGGGCCGGGCCGCCCGCGGGCTTGGGGCTTGCAGGCCCAGCACGGCCGTGCCGGGCTGTGCCTTGGGCAGCCCATTGACTAAGTCAATGACCCGGGCACGATTTTTTCAGGCCAGGCCCATGCTAGGCTTGGGCAGCCCGCACAGATTTACATGCCCAGTTGTAGCCATTAGGAGTTCATGTGATGTTAAGGATTATATAAAGCATTGTTCAAGCCAACCATTATTCTGAAGATTAAGGACGGTCAGCTGCAAGACTTGGAGTTGGGTAGTAATATAGAGCATATTGCAGAATGGGCAGATCTTCAGATGGTGTATAGTGTACTCTACTTTTAGGATAGGTTGTACGTATACGATGTGGAACGCTTAAAGATAGAGAGCATGATTGTAATACCCTAGACCTTGGTATAGGGGCTAGAATGGCTAGTGATAATTTATAAATTTTATTCCATGTTTTTCTTGAATTTTAATTTGGAATAAAAAATTTATTTTTGAATATATATACATATATATATATATATTATGATTATACAACACAAGAAATAGAGTGGGTATAGTTGTAGATAAGGATTTGAAAAAGAAAATTGTGGGAAGCTGATCCGATTGTAAAAGTGGAAATAGTAGAAGCCAGATAGACTTTTTCTCTAGTTAGAAAACACGACCGATTGGATTGTAAAGATTGTAAGGTTATTCCAGAGTGTTTGACCAGGTAACATAGCCTAGTAGTTTAAGATATTTGTATCAGAAGTAAAAAGAGAGAGGTAGTAAATAAAATGTGCCCTAAAACAAGGTGGAGAGATTTGAAAGGACAAAGAGCAACAATATTTAAGGACAAAGTGATGGATGAGGGAGAAAGGAATTTTGAAGGAGAAACTACAGCGATGTCGAATCAAAGCTAACTATATTGGAAGGTTGCTAAAGAGGTGCTTGGAGAGTCGAAAAGGAAGAGATACTATAATAAAGAAACCTGGTGGTGGAGTGTAGAGATTTAGGAAGCTGTTCGGGAAAAGACACAACGTTACAAAGTTCGGCAGGATACTATGAATATGGGAAACTATGAGATATACAGTAAGGCAAAGAAAGAAGCTAAGAAAGTAGTAAGTGATGCAAAGTGCAAAGCATATGACAACCTATATATTAGATTGGGAACAAGAGAAGGAGAGAAGGATAATTTTAGGCTTGCAAAAATAATAGAAAGGAAAAATAGGGACTTAGATCATGTCAAATGTATTAAGAGCAATAACCAAAATGTTCTAGTGAAGGACAACGATATCAAAGAAAGGTGGAGGGAATATTTTAGCATACTTTTAAATGAAATATATATAGGAGACAAGAAAAAACGATGATATTTCAGTAGCAAAACATACTTTTTTTCATAGAATTAGGGTGGCGGAAGTGAGGAAAGCAATAAAACAAACGAAGACGGGAAAAGCTATGGGCCTAGATGACATCCCGATTGAGGCTTGGAAATGCTTAGGAGAAGTTAGGGAGATTTGGCTAACTAGGCTTTTCAATAAGATATTAATGACAAAGAAATTGCTGGATTAATGGAGAAAAAGTGTTTGATTCCCCTACACCAATTTGAGGGGGGTGTCAAAATCGGGTCCACACTCATAAAATGTGGATCTTAATCTTGTACTATTTTAGGCATAGAATTATCCTTGTACCATTTTAGGCATAGAATTATCCTTATACCATTTTAGGCATAGAATTATTCTGTCATTCCTTGATTAAGGGATTTGAGATTGATTGTAATCACCCTAATCAATGCGTCAAATATACCATGTATAGAATTGAGAAATCTATTTAAGAGGATGAAATCTCACAATGAGACCATCCGATTGAATTATAACTTGCTTCAATAATCTCAGAATTATGTCTCGTGAAAGGAATGATATGGTATCAGAGCCACAATATTCCTTTTGAGTTCGTGCATTTTTTTTTTCGAAGCTCTCTCTTCTTTGATTTCTGTAAATCCTAGTCACATCATTCCCACCAAGGGGATCAGTTGCTACTATATGAAAGCATTTGAAAAATCCTTTTCTAGATTGTCCAGGTTGTGCGGACCTATTTTGTGATCAACCTCGATCAACTGTGGCCCACCTGCAATTGATCAAGCTTTGTCAAACAGTCTTCCCAGCCACTGTCGCCTGATTATTTGGATTTTTTGGAGGATCTTTCCAGATCTTTTTGCTCATCAGTGGTAGGCCATATGATCATTTTTGTGCATCATCAATTTCATGCACTAGTTTTCATCAAGACTATCCAGAATTTGGGATTTGTTCCCTATTAGAGTGAAACTTGCACCCACTAAAGGAGAAAAAGGACCTCCGGCCATCTCTTGGATCTGATCTCACATCAGATCATCCAGTGGGGACCATCTACTCATTCAGTTGCTGTCTTACTAGGTTGTCGGAACCTAGTTTTTCAAAACAAGTCATCTGAACCTTTTTTTTTTTTTTTTTCTCGCTTTCCCGGTTATTACAGTACCCTGTTATTGCATCTTCTATTCTCTTGATTAATCCTTGCACATCGTTATCGTTTCATTAAAAATGGAAAAATATAAAGTCAATTTGGTTCGATTTAATGGTAAACACTATGCCACTTGGGCTTTTAAATTCCAATTATATCTTGAAGGAAAGGAATTATGAGGCCATATATCTGGTTCTGATCCAACACCAACAGAAGATGAGAAACTGATCTCCACTTGGCATACTCAAGACGCCAAAATAAAAAGAATGGATACTTGGATCTATCGAACCCACATTTATTTTGAATCTCAAACCCTACAAAACCGCCAAAGGTATGTGGGAATTTTTGAAGAAAGCATATCATCAAGGAACTTCAGCACGTCAGTTTCAATTAGAATTTGATATTGCTCAATATGTGCAACGCAATTTCTCTATTCAGGATTTCTCGCCCTATAGGCTGAATATGATGAAATTAAGTACGCTCATGTTTCTGATGTTGTTCTAGCTGAAATACAAGGGCTTCAAGCAACTAGTCGCCAAGACCAATTTCTGATGAAATTACGCTCTGAGTATGAGACTGTTAGGTCTAATCTTATGAGCAGAGTACCCTCTCCATCCTTGGATGACTACCTCAATGAACTTCTTCGTGAGGAACAACAACAACTAATGAGGGCTCATTTGGAACAGAAAACCATAGACAGTACCACCGATGTTGTCTATTCTGCTCAAGGCATGCCTACACCTCGTGATCTGAGTAAGGTGCAGTGTTACAGCTGTAAAAAGTTTGGTCATTATGCATCTCAATCTCAACAAAAATTTTGTACTTGCTGTAAAAGCACCGGTCATATAATTATTGAATGTCGCAAATGACCTCCGAATCGGACTCCTCATGCTTATTCAGCAACAACCTCGGCCCCATCTGCTTCATATATAGCCACTACCTCATTGGTCTCATAGCCTAGCGCGTCTATTCTGACCCCCCAAATGGTCCAACAAATGATCCTCAATGCTTTTTCAGCATTTGGTGTCTCGGGTAAACGTCGTAACCCTACTTTTGCTTGATATCTTTATTCAGGAGCGTCCAATCACATGACTTTCACATCTGCCAATCTTTCCAACATCAACCCATACACTAGCACTCTCCTGCCAAGTCCAGACTGTAAATGGTAACAGTCTTCCAATTACTGCAATTGGTGATGTTCATAGCTCAGTCCCATTTTTCTATCTCTCTCCTGGTTTAACCACAAACTTACTTTCAGTAGGCCAACTTGTTGAAAATAACATCAACATCTCATTTTCATCTTCTGGGTGTGTGGTGCAGGATCAAATGTGGGGGAAGGTGATCGCAAAGGGGCCTAAGTGTGGCCGTTTATTTCCTCTTTGCTTTTCTACACTTCTTAAGAATAAACCAGTGAATGATTTGTTTTGTTTTTCTATTTAGAATAATAGCCAATAGTGGCATAATAGGCTTGGACATACAAATTCCAAAACTTTATAAATGTTGTTTTAATTTAGGTTTGATGAATAAATCTATGAGTTTGCACAATTGTGTTTCCTTTTATTGTAGTACTTGTAAATTAGGGAAAAGTGAGGCTCTTTCATTTCCTACATCGACTGCTTCAAGCTTCAAATTTTTTGATTTAATACATAGCGATGTATGGGGTATTGTTCATGTTATATCTCATAACCAACATAAGTATTTTGGAACCTTTATTGATGATTACAGTTGGTTCACCTGGGCCTATTTCTTGCATTCAAAATCTGAAGTCTTTAATTCATTTAATTATTTTTAGCATATGTTGAAAATCAGTTTTCTACTTGCATTAATATTCTCCGTTCTAACTCGAGGGGAATATGTTTCCACAGATTTTCAAAAGTTTTTGCAACAAAAGGGGATAATTTCTCAAAGAACATGCCCGTATATCCAGCATATCCATGACCGACTCAATTCAAAAGCTGGATCTAGGCCAAACAGTGTTACGAAATTCAGTTCGGTTCGGCCAAATTCTCCACATAATTTTGTTTCAGTCTGCTTACCTAACCAAACAACACCATTGTAATTATTCGGTTCAGGTTTCATTCCAATTCGTCCGAAATTTTGCATTTCGGTCCAAACTGCAGGATCTCGAACAAAATAGCCGAAATTCAACGATTCGGATGATTTGTGTAAATAGGCTTTAATATAGAAAAAATGAAAAGCGACGGGGCTATTTGTCGGTTTTTAAAGTGGTGCGGCTATACGTAATCTTTTAAAGTTAAAAAGTAGAAGGTTAGAAACCCTACAGTGACAAACGTAGCATGAAGTCAATAGACTTTGTGTTGTAAAAGTGTCTCCCTTTCATTGGAGATTCTCTCCCATTATATAGAGTACAGTTGCCTTATTTAAAGGCTACAAATCAGCTCTACCAATCAGCTAATCTAATTACAATCTAATTAAGGAAAGAATATTTAACCAAATCTAATTACAATCTATTTAAGGAAGAAAGAAAGTTGTACAAGGATTGACCACATCCAACGAGATTGACACACCACCATATTGGGCCTGGGCCTGAGCCATCTTGTATTTGACACCCCCCCTCAAATTGATGCGGGGGAATCCACAAGCATCAATTTGTTAACCAAGAAATGATGACGAGGTCGCGGAAGGCCTTTTGTGAAGATATCAGCATTTTGAAGATCAGACGAGATGTGAGGAAGGCTAATCACATCACGTTTGTATTCGTCGCGAATAAAGTTGCAATCAATCTCGATATGTTTAGTGCGTTCGTGGAAAACTGGATTGGCAGTAATATGAATTGCACTAGTATTGTCTGCATAGAGTGGTGTGGCATTATCAGCAGGAAACCCGAGATCTGAAAGCAACCCGCGAAGCCATAGAATTTCGGAACAAGCAGCGGACATGGCACGATACTCAGCTTCGGTGGAAGATTTAGAGACCTTATCTTGTTTCTTACATTTCCACAAAATTAAGCTATCACCCAGATACATGCACCATCCTGTGGTAGAGCGACGAGTGTCCTGACAACCAGCCCAATCAACATCTGAGTATGCTGTGAGTGTAAGAGAGTTCTGGGCCGGATAAAATAATCCACGGGTTGGTGTTCGAATGAGGTATTTAATAATACGTCGGACTGCAGCCAAATGAAGATGTCTAGGATCAGTCATGAATTGGCTGACTAAATTGACTGCATAAGAAATATCAGGACGAGTTATCGTCAAGTAGATCAAGGTACCAACGAGCCGACGATAGAGGGTAGGATCAGAGAGAGGATCCCCACTGTCTTGCTGAAGTTTAACATTGACTTCTACAGGAGTATCGACGGGAGCAGAGCCTTGAAGACCAGCCATTTCAATTAATTCAAGAGCATATTTATGTTGATGGAGTACGATGCCTTTTTCAGATTGATGAACTTCAAGACCTAAAAAATAGTGTAGAGGGCCGAGATCTTTCATGTGGAAAGATTGATGAAGCGAGGCCTGAAGTTGTTGAATCATATCTGCATCGGTACCTGTAATGATGATGTCATCCACATAAACCAGAAGAATAGTGATCCCTGTAGAAGCATGATGAAGGAACATGGATGGATCATATGGACTAGGATGAAAACCCAAGTGGCTAAGACCATGTTGGAACTTTTCAAACCATGCCCGGGGGGCTTGTTTGAGACCATAAAGAGAACGCCTTAGTTTGGCAACAACACCCGGGATGATCGATGAAACCCCTTGAGGAAGGCGCATATAAACATCTTCTTTGAGATCACCATGAAGAAATGCATTCTTAACATCCATCTGGTAGAGAGGCCAGGATTTAGATGCTGCAATGGAAAGAATAGTCCTAACAGTTGTCATTTTTGCTACAGGAGCAAAAGTCTCTTCATAATCAATACCATATTCCTGCCGATTACCCAGGGCGACAAGACGCGCCTTGTATCTAGCCAGAGTCCCATCAGGATTGAGCTTGATAGAATAGATACACTTGCAACCTATTGGCTTAACAGAAGGAGGACACGGAACCACATCTCATGTATGATTTTGTGCAAGAGCATCCAATTCATCCTGCATAACATGATTCCAACACTCATGTTGCACAGCCTGAGAATATGAGTTCGGAATAGAAGTAGAAGACATGATGGCCATCAAGGAAGTGTGGGTAAATCCATAACGAGTTGGAGGTACTGAAATCCGAGATGAACGACGTAATGGAGGGTCTTCAAGGGGACCAGATGCAGTTGGGGGATCGGTAGGGGGACTGTGTGGTCGCAGCTTTATCCCGTCTTTGATAAAAGAAATTAGGATTAAATTTAACAACTGGAGTTTTGTCCGAAAAACCAGGGAAGGAAACCACAGATGAGGATGCTACAGAATCAAGATGCTTTTGGAAAAAATATTGATTTTCGAAAAAGACAACATTACGGGAGGTACGAATGTGCCGTAGGTGAGGATCATAACAAAGAATCCCCTTTTGGTTGCTAGCATATCCTAGAAATGCGCATTTGGCAAATTAGGCAGTAAGTTTATTACGCTCAGTAGGAGGTAAATGTACAAAACACACCGATCCAAAAACATGTAGATCATCATAAGACGGTGTAGTTTTGTATAACCGATAAAAAGGACTCTCATTTTCTAAAGAAAAGGAGGGTAATCGATTTATAAGGTGGACAGCAGTGCTAAGAGCTTCTGTCCAAAAACGGGTAGGAACAGAGGATTCAATAAGAAGAGATCGGGTAATATCAAGGAGATGCTGATTTTTCCTTTCAGCAACCCCATTTTGCTGAGGGGTATAAGGACAAGATTTTTGAGAAATGATTCCTTTTTGTTGTAAAAAAGTTTGAAACTCTGTAGACACATATTCACCTCCCGAATCAGAATGTAAAATTTTAATGCACGTGGAAAATTGATTCTCAACATATGCGAAAAACATCTTGAAAACATTAAAGACATCAGCTTTAGAATGCAGAAAATAGACCCATGTAAATCTACTATAATCATCAATAAATGTCACAAAATATTTATAATTAGCATGAGACAAATGAGGGGCAATACCCCAAACATCACTATGAACTAAATCAAAACACTGAATGCTATTAGAAGTAGAGACAGAAAAAGGAAGAGTCTTGCTTTTGCCCAACTTACATGTAGCACAATCAAAAGAAACAAACTTAGAAAAACCTATTGAGTTTAACAATCCAGAATTAACCATGTGAGACATGGTTTTAAAATTAGGATGTCCAAGCCTACTATGCCACAATTGACAATTATTTTGAGCAGAAAAACAAAAATCATTTGCTGAATTATTCCTAATTGGAGTAGATAGATCAAGAGAAAATAAGCGTCCAATTTTAGGCCACCTCGCAATCTCCCTCCCTGACATCTGGTCCTGCACAACACAACCAGAGGAAGAAAAAGAAACATTACAGTTTCCAACTGAAAGAAGGTTTGAAATTAAATGGGGACAGTGATAAACATTCTTTAAGGGCAAGATACTGGAAATATCTCCAAATGCAGTGATAGGAAGATGGCCGCCATTGGCGGTTTGAACATGAGTATTGCCAGTATATTTTGTCAAGCTAGAGAGTTGTGCACTCGAATGAGTTAGGTGATTTGATGCTCCGGAATCAAGATACCAAATGGAAGAAGGGGATTTAGTTTTACCTGTGATGCCAAGTGCAGAAAAAGCATTGACGATCATTTGTTGAACTAATTCGGGAGTGAGAGCAGAGGAAGAAGAACCAGGCTGTGAAGGCACAGAGGTGGACGCAGCATCAGCAGTAGAATAGTCTATCTTGGCAGCATAGGCATTGGGAGTCCGAGTTTGTGGACGGCGGCGACATTCAGTAATGATGTGTCCCTTCTTTTTGCAGTAATTACAGAATTTCTGGTTGCATTGTGTTGCAAGATATCCATACTTTTTACAAGAGTAGCATTGGACGTTGCTCATATCCCGAGTCTGAGGAGTCGGAGAAGACTGAGAGGTCTGAAGAGACTGAGTGTTCCCTTTAGCAGAGTATGCAACAGGATAAGTTGCAGTGTGCTGTTGTTCCAGATGGGCTTTTGTATGAATACGTTGTTCTTCTCGCAGAAGCTCATTCAAACAAACATCCAAAGACGGTAATGGGCTCCAGCTCAGCAGAGACGATGTAACGGTCTCATATTCAGAACGTAATTTCATCAAAAACTGGTCCCTGTGACTTGAGGCTTGAAGGTCTTGTATAGTTTTAAGAACATTATGTAGAACAGAAGCATATTTAATCCCATCGTATTCACTCCACAAATTGCAGAAACCAGAATAGTAGTCCTGAATGGACAAGGTGCCTTGACTGTATTCTGCAATTTCACATTCAAATTGAAATTGTCGTGCAGAATTATCTTAGTGATAAACTGTCTGCAAGTAACCCCACATCTCCTTGGAGGTTGTATAGGGTTTGAGGTTCAGAATCAGATGAGGTTCCACAGCCCCAAGAATCCATGTTTTAATTTTTGCATCTTTTGTATTCCAAGTAGAAATCTTTTTATCATCCTCTGTAGGCTTTGGGTCTGAACTAGAAACAAATCCCCCTAATTCCTTGGCCTCAAGATATAATTGAAATTGAAAAGCCCATGCTGGATAGTTTTTACCATTAAATCGAATCAATTGAACTTCAGACTTCTCCATTTAGAACCAAACAAAGAGAGGTAGTAACCAGAGATTATGTGCAACAGTCCAGCAATGAAAGACTACCGTCTGTGAACACAGAGAGCAAAAAATGGTCCAGGCAAACAAAAAAAAAAGGTGGAGAATCCCTGCGTGGGCCCCACTGGTTGATCAAGTGTAGAATCAGATCAACTATTTGCAAGGAGTATCAAAATATCTTTCCAGCAATACAAGTTTTATTGAAATCCATCCACAATCCAAGATTTTGTACGGCTGTGATCAAAATGATCTGACAAAACTGGAAAACCAAAAGAGATGGTAGATGGCCTACCTCTGATGATCGAAAAATGCTGAAAAAATGTCCAAAAATTCCAGGATGAGTGGTCGACCAAGATGGGAGGCTCCACTGATGCTGTAGTGCTGATCAGAGGTGGGCCCCTGAAGAGATACTCCAAGTTCCTGACGAAAATGGTTCTCAGTGTAGAAGATAATGTGACTTAGGCCCACTAGGCCCAGCCCATTAAGTGCTTGTACACAGCTGTATATAATATCCCACGTGTGGGATCAGCCTAGATTATGTTGCTGATTTTGTATCTTAATTACTTCCTTGTTTAGATTAGGAGATTGATTATTCTTTATTGTGATTGTACTGATTACTATATTTAGGGCCCTTGATTAGGGAATAATGCAATGATAAATAGACAAACGATCCTCACTTTGAGGGATCAGTTTTCTCTCCAACTCTGTCTCTTTCTTCTTCAGTCCTTACATAAAATTACATGGTATCAGAGCCTAGGTTTTGATCAATCCATCTTCTCTCATTGATCAAACCCTTCTATTGACGTGCATCATCTCTCCATTACTGCTGTCGTTACTGATAATAGTGTCTGGCATGCTTTGATCAAACTGTGGCACCTTTGATCAAACTGTGGCCCACCACTGATCTACTCCCTATCACCAAGCGACCTCCACAGCAGTGTTCGCTAATCCCAATTAAATTCACTGGGCAAAACTATATGTCCTGGTCCTTCCACTTAAGGAACTTTGTAGAAGGACAGGGCGTTTTTGGTTATCTTGATGGATCTATACCTAGGCCTCAGATTACAAGTACTACTGACTCCAAAGGCCTAGCCACCTGGTCCAAAGAAAATGCTAAGGTCGTAACCTGGATCCTTAACTCTATTGATCCGTCTCTTGCGGTGGCTCTTCAAGCCTACACGACTGCAGCTGATAGGTGGGCTCATCTGAAGAAAGTCTACCATCAAACCAATAAAGCTCGAAAATTTCATCTGAATAGTGAAATTGCCAAATATAGTCAAGGGGATAAAACTGTGCAGGAATACTTTAATGGTTTCCTCACCTTGTGGACTGAAAGGGATTCCATGTTAATCCAAACGGTCTCTTCTGGATTTTTGTCTGAGGCTCTCCAGTTACAAGAAGAAACTCATATCAGCCAGTTTCTTATGAATTTACGACCTGAATTTGAATCTGTTCGGTCTGCCCTCATTAATAGGGAGAATACTGCTAATCTGGATACTTGCTTCCAAGAAGTACTTCACGAAGAACTTCGGTTCACTTCCCAGCGCACTATTCTGGAAGCACCAGACGCACCCAAGGCTTTTCTTGCGCCACTTCCTAGTGACTCGGCTCTTCTGGCTACTCCAAAGCCGACTCAATGTTATGAATGCAAAGGCTTCGGACATATTGCCAAAAATTGTCGCAAGAAATTGGTTTGCAGATATTGCAAACGGACTGGTCATGTGATTGATGACTGTCGAAGTCTACAGCGCCGGAATGAGACACAACCTAAGAAGCCTCCCTCTAATATGCCAAGACAGAATGTTCCCTCTGCATTTCAGGCTCAAGCCCCTGTATCCGATACAGTCAGTACTTCCTACGGGGCTATCTCCCTGACTCCTGCTCAAATTCAAGAACTGATCCAGAGCACAGTCACCTCTGCATATACATCTATGGGCTTCTCTGGTGGTCGGTATCAACCTCATTCTCATTTAGCATCTCCTGCATTTCATTCTTCTGCATCTCTTTCTTCTTCTATCACCTCTTCCACATGGTTTTTAGATTCAGGAGCATCAAATCACATGACATCTGTAGAACATAGCTTTACAGATTCCCACCCTTACCTTGGAAAAGAAAAAATTACTACTGCTAATGGTGATCAACTACTCATTTCTGGAGTTGGTACCATTACTTTATCTAGTAACACTGGCCAGCATATCACCCTTTCCAATGTCTACTTTGTTCCAAAATTATCAGCCAATTTACTTTCTGTAGGACAACTTATTGATGAGGGCTATCTTGTTCATTTTTCTTCCTCTGGTTGTGTCATACAGGGGCGGCAAACTGGGAAGGTGATCACGACGGGGAGTAAACATGGTCGACTGTTTCTGCTGGACATTGGACATCATTCTCTATTTTCTTTTTCTTCTCCTAATTTCAATAAAATGTGGACCCTATGGCATAGTCGTCTTGGTCATGTGAACAATGATTATTTACTTTCTTTGTTTAAAATTGGTTGTTTAGAACCCACTATTGATAATAAAATGATGTCATCCTTACTTCAATCGAAGTGTGAATCATGTTGTTTGAGTAAGAGTCATATTTTGCCATTTCCTATTCATCGTTCTCGTGCATTATCCACTTTCGATATCATTCACACAGATGTGTGGGGAATTGCACCCACATTGAGTAGGACAGGGTTTAAGTATTATGTGACCTTTATTGATGATCATTCTCGATTTACTTGGATTTATTTCATGCGCTTCAAATCTGAAGTATTTTCTCTTTTCCAAAAGTTTTACAATATGGTTCACACACAATTTCAGAAAAATATAAAGGTTCTTCGGTCTGACCCCGGTGGAGAATACATGTCCCATGACTTTTCTGTCTACCTTTCTCATAAAGGAATTCTTCACCAAAAATCCTGCCCTCATACTCCACAGCAAAATGGTGTTGCGGAGAGGAAGAACAGGCACATTCTTGAAACTGTTCGTACTCTCCTTCTTGCATCCTTAGTTCCTCCAACCTTTTGGTGTAATGCTGCACAGACTGCTGTGTATCTCATCAATCGTCATCCTAGCTCCGTTCTAGGAAAGACTACTCCATATGAAGCTCTTTTTGGTCATACCCCTTCCTATTCCCACTTGCGTGTTTTTGGTTGCTTGTGCTTTGTCTATCTTCCACCTACAGAGCGTACTAAGTTGACACCACAGGCTGCCAAATGTCTCTTCCTAGGTTACAGCACTGAACACAAGGGATTTCTGTGTTATGACCACTCCGAGAAACGCATGCGAATATCTCGGAATGTGATCTTCTTGGAACACATTCCGTTCTTTTCTTTGCGTTTAGCTACTCATCCTGTTGCTGTATCTTATCTGCCACAATTCCCTGCGACTACTTCTCCACCACCTATAACCAATGTCTATGTCCGGCGTAACACGGTTCCTCCTGTGGGGCCTCCTACTCCTGATCCCATCCCAATGCTGCCTACTGCACCCTCAGGTATCAATACTTCCTCTACAGCTTGTGTCATACCCCTGCGACGCTCTAGTCGTACTTTTGTTGCTCCTGACAGATATGGCTTTTCTGCTCTTTTCACTTCTTTGGATAGTGCTCCTGTACCCACCTCTTATTCCCAGGCTTCGAAGATTGCATATTGGCAGGATGCTATGAATGAGGAGTTGCTTGCTCTTGAAACAAACAACACATGGGACTTGGTACCGACTCCTGAACGAGCCTCTGTGATTGGCAGTAAATGGATCTACTCTGTAAAAGTTAACTCTGATGGGAGTCTTAATCGCTACAAAGCCAGATTGGTTGCGCAAGGTTACAAGCAGGAGTATGGCATTGACTATGAAGAAACATTTGCACCGGTGGCTAAAATAACCACCGTTCGTACTCTCCTTTGTATCGCTGCAACCCGCAACTGGCCTCTCTGGCAAATGGATATCAAAAATGCTTTTCTTCATGGCGACTTGAAAGAGACTGTCTACTTAAAACCTCCTCCGGGATATGCTTGTCCTCCTCAGCATGTTTGCAAGTTGCGAAAATCTCTTTATGGATTTAAGCAGGCTCCCAGGGCTTGGTTCGATAAATTCCGGGCAGCAATTCTTCAAGCTGGGTTTCGTCAGAGTCATTCTGACAGTTCACTATTTCTTAGATGGACAACGAAAGGTTACACATTCCTTTTAGTCTACGTTGATGATATGATTATCAGTGGCAATGATGTTTCTGGCATTACGGACCTCAAGCTCCATCTCACTCGCCACTTCAGAATGAAGGATCTTGGTCCTCTCACATACTTTCTCGGGCTTGAGTTTTCGCGTACCAAATCAGGCATTCGCGTCCATCAGCGTAAATATGCTACCGATTTGATCACTTCAGCCAGACTTGATGATGCTCACACCTTTGATACGCCGATGGAATTAAATAGCAAACTCAGTACGGAGGATGGCTCTCCCCTGGATGACCCCTCTATTTTTCGGCGAATAGTTGGTAGTTTGCTCTACTTAACTATGACTCGACCTGATATTTCTCATGCAGTTCATACCGTTAGCCAATTTGTGAGCAATCCTCACAAGCCCCACCTTGCTGCTGCTTTACGCATACTCCGCTATGTTAAAGGCACCCTTACTCATGGTCTCTTCTATCCTTCTGATAATTCCCTACGATTATCAGCATATGCGGATGCTGACTGGGCTGGTTGCCCTGATTCTCGCCGATCTACCACTGGCTGGTGCATGTTCCTTGGCAACTCTCTCATTTCATGGAAGTGCAAGAAGCAAACCACCGTATCAAAGTCCTCTGCTGAGGCCGAATATAGGGCAATGTCGTCCGCAAGTGCTGAAATCATCTGGCTACGCCGTCTTCTGTGTGAATTCGGTGTCATTGTTGGTACCTCTACACCTCTTCATGCGGACAATATTAGTGCTACCAGAATTGCTAATAATCCAGTCTTTCATGAATGGACGAAGCACATTGAGATTGATTGTCATTTCATCCGTCAGCATGTTGTCACTGAGAAAATAACCTTGCCTCATGTCTCTACTCATGACCAGTTGGCGGATATCTTCACCAAAGCACTTCCCAAACCCCGCCATAATGCTCTTACTAGCAAATTGTTGTTTTCTGTATTACCACATCAATTTGAGGGGGATTGTAGAAGATAATGTGACTTAGGCCCACTAGGCCCAGCCCATTAAGGGCTTGTACACAGCTGTATATAATATCCCACGTGTGGGATCAGCCTAGATTATGTTGCTGATTTTGTATCTTAATTACTTCCTTGTTTAGATTAGGAGATTGATTATTCTTTATTGTGATTGTACTGATTACTATATTTAGGGCCCTTGATTAGGGAATAATGCAATGATAAATAGACAAACGATCCTCACTTTGAGGGATCAGTTTTCTCTCCAACTCTGTCTCTTTCTTCTTCAGTCCTTACATAAAATTACACTCAGAACCTAAATCTAATCTCTGATTTCTCTGCTGAGTCAAACACACGTCCACAAGGCTCTAAATCAACTGTCGATCAAGATAGAAGGATGTCTGTGATGAACTTGGGCTGATCTGTGGTGGGCCACAGAGATCAGACTTCAAGATGTTGATGAAAAACTATGTTAACATGCACGAACAGTCAAGGACAGAATGCCAATGACTGTTATCACCAAGATTCGACAAACAAGTCGAAGAAGAAGACTAGAAGAGAAGAGAATTATCAGAGCTCTGATACCATGACAAACGTAGCATGAAGTCAATAGACTTTGTGTTGTAAAATTGTCTCCCTTTCATTGGAGATTCTCTCCCATTATATAGAGTACAGTTGCCTTATTTAAAGGCTACAAATCAGCTCTACCAATCAGCTAATCTAATTACAATCTAATTAAGGAAAGAATATTTAACCAAATCTAATTACAATCTATTTAAGGAAGAAAGAAAGCTGTACAAGGATTGACCACATCCAACGAGATTGACACACCACCATATTGGGCCTGGGCCTGAGCCATCTTGTATTTGACATACAGAACCTCTTTCACTCGCCCCTTTCATTTGACAAGAGAAGAATCAGAAGAAAAAGGAGAAGAAAAGAAAATGAAGAAGTACCCGCGCAGTTTGACCCCGCTGTTTCTGCCACTCGGCCATCTGCTGCTGCCACCTGCCGCTCGACCCTGGTGCTGTCACTCCACCCAGCTGCTGCTTCTTCTTCGTCGTTTGCTTTGTTATCCCCTTTTGGCCTTTCGTCTTCCGAAGTTGTCGAGCGTCGACACCAATTCTTCGTTTGCTCAGCTTCAACGTTTTCAACAGCTGCCTTCTTTTTAACTTTTCCTCTAACAGAGTTATCTATTTCGACAGATGCCATTTATCTGCTGCCCCCCTTTTCCTCCTTTTGGGCTGGGCAGGGCTGGGCATGCTGGCCGGGACTAAGTTTTGTTGTTGGGCCCGGCAAGGCTGGGTTGGGAATTGGGTTTGCTGCAGGGCTGGGTAAGGTCAGGTGCTGTTTTTCTTTTTTCTTTTTTTAATTTATATTGCTAAGTTGGCCTGCTGACCGGGAGTTTGTTTTTCGCTGCTTTTTTCTTTTTACAACTGTCATTTGCCTCCGGTTTTTTCACAACTACTGGTTTTTTTTTTTCCTTTCTTTTTTGCATTCCTTCTCTTTTTCATTTATTTGTACCTGTACAAATATACTGTTGAATTTATTTGGTAATAGTGTTGAATTTGTTTGTTTGTTCATTTGTTTTTCCATTTAGTATTCTAGATGCATGAAACCATTTTTTTTTTATTTTTTTGAAACATAAAACGAAACATTTCTCCGAAATCTCGAATGGGCCGACATATTTCAGTTTGGAGGCAAAACCGAATCACCATCCGAAACAAATTTCTCAACACTGCTTGGCTGGGCCAAAAAAATTTATAAAGAGGCAGGGCTGAGACTTTTATAGAAGGGGCAGAGGTTAGACTTTTTTAAAAGGAAAAAACTATTTGAGTTTGAAAAGTAAGATTTTTAGAAAATATGAAATAGGGCCCTACCAAATTTCTTGCCTATATATATATTTAAAATTTCAATTATATGTATTTATTTTATTTTTCCGAAATGTTTCACCGAAATTACGAATCAACCGAATCGATGTCCCAAACAAATTTCTCAACACTGTTGAGAAGGCTTTAAGGTGAGTTTGGTGATTTTTTCAGCATTGTTCCTTCACTAATAAGTTTCTGGATTTCTGCTCTCTACTACATAATGGTGTAGTTGTTGGAATATTTCTGGTTTTGGTTATCTGGTTCTGGTTTTGGTTATCTGGGTCCTAAACAATTTGATTGCATCAAGTCGGGACTGCGTCACTTTTATAGGAAGGACTAATGATGTAGTTCCACTTGCAATGGCCCAACTTATGAGAGTGCTGGCACTAGTCAGTGGCAGATCATGCCTAAATTGTGTCCCTTTTCTTATGTAGGGAGACGAATTGAAGGGCTAGAACATTCTGTGAAGAAAAGAGTCTAGAGTTAAGGGAGGCATAACACTAATCAGTGGGCAGGTCGACCCTAAAATTGTCTCCCTTTTCTGACTGAGAGTGATTAGTGGGATGCTTGGAACATGCTGCAAAGATAAAGAGTATACAGGGGGGGAGCCCCACTAAGAGTTCAGGTAACACGGCACAACTGTGGGTAACAGGGATTGATGTAAAATAAAGACACAGAGAGGTTCAGACGCTAGACATAGAATCATAAGGAATTGAATGGGCCAAATTTTCTATCAATATATTTCTAAAATATCTCCACGAAAAACTTCCAAAACTTAAGGAACAATTACAGCTAATTGATCCCTGTATGCCATCATTATAGAATAAAATCTAGAACACATTTGTCATCTTGTCAAACATAGTGAACTTCCAACTCAAGTTGATATCACTAGGCGTAGTCAGTCTGAACATGTACCTTTTAAACAATGCTAGATTGATTTTGAAGTCTCAAATTTTGCTAAATGGACATAAAGAAGGCTTCACAGAATTTGAAATCCAACTTATTATTTTCCATTACTGATGTCCCACTCATCAATTTCTTTAACTTGACTAGCATGAAGTCGAGGGGTTATTCCAGTAACCATTTTCCATAAACCTATTCTACTAAGAAAATTCCGCACAAAATAAGACCAAAATGTGTAATTTGTATTAAGTCCTTGTTTGTGTAGCTTCCTATCACCAATTGGTTTTGGGATTACTGGCTAGCCAACTCTATCATGGTATCAGAGCTCGAGGTCTCGAGTTCGAAACCACGCAGGGCAAAAATGCCCCATGCTGCGTTCTGGTCTTGTGCAGGCGTGTGCTTCGGTTCCGGGCAGTGTCACCATGTTATAACCGGAAACACCAACAGCTTGAGCTGTTAGTGAATGGCATAACAATTTGATCCACCACATGACATAATCTGGAAGGTTGGGTTTAGATGCCATGATTTAGGCTCATCCAGGTTGACTCGGACTTGATAGCTATTGAATTGAGTCACCAACATAGTTGTGGAATTCATTTCGTTTCTCACGAATCTCCCAAGATTTTTCGTTTCAGTCTTCATACCGAAATGAAAAAGCCCAATCCAATTTTTTAGACAATATTTTACCCAATTTCGTGCGAAATTTTGCATCTCAATCAATTTCGCCCAAAATTAGGTGAGATTTCCCAAGACGCAAATTCCGCCTGAAATGGTACTCTTGTGATTTAAAAAAAAAAAAAAAAAAAAAAAAAGAAAGGGGGTAGCTGTAATTTTATAATTTATACAGCCCTAGCCCACTTTAAACGAATGAGCCCTAATCGAATGAAAGAAAACGGAGATAAAAAAAAAATGAAAAAGTGGGGAAGAATAAAAAAGAAGTTGGTGCCTAGCTGCCCTGCTGCTGCCTGCTCATCTTCTTCTAGCATGCTGCTGCTTTTGGCTGTTCATCTCTTCTTCTAATGCACTGTTGTTGCTGGCTTCTTGTGTGTGTTGTTACTTCTTCTCATGGAATTACAAGACTGAAAGAACACCTTGCTGGGATTAGAAGAGACATTGCACCATGTGAAAGTGTATCCGGTGAAGTTAAAATGCCAAATGGAAACAATGGTAATGGAGACAAAGAAAAAAAAGTAAAAAGGAAAAAAAAAGAAACTAAATGAGGAAATTGGAAACCCACAGGGTACTCCAATTGATGATGAAGAATTAGAAGAGGTGGAACTAGAAGAGGGAGTAAAGTGTAGGAGTAAAGAACCACAAATTTCTTCTTGTCAAAAACATGGTATGCCTATGACACCAAAAGTATGCCAAGGTAGACCAATGACCACCTACTTCCAACCACTCATGGATCACAGGCAGGCATCAGATCTACAATGGCAACTAAAGAGCAGAAAGTTGCAGCTGATATGGCTATGGCACGTTGGTGGTTCGACGCAAGTCTTCCCTACAAAACAGCAAAGTCAAAGTTCTTTCAACCAATGGCTAATGCAATCACTTCTGTTGGGCCGGGATATAAAGTGCCAACTTATGGTGCTCTGGGGAGGAAGCTTTAAAAAATTTAATGGAAGAATTGAATGTTTTGATGAAGCGCTATAAATCACCTTGAAGTGAAACTGGTTGCTCCATAATGGCTGATGGTTGGACAGATGGTAAACAAAGGTCTTTGATAAACTTCATTGTTGACTGTACTAAAGGAGTATTATTTTTTAAATCAGTTGATAAAAGTGACAATAGAAAGAATACAGATGCTTTATTTGGACTTTTTGAAGAGGTTGTCATATCTGTTGGACCACAAAACATTGTTTAGTTTATAACAGATAATGATGCTACATATAAAGCAGCAGGAAAAAAAACCGACAACAAAATATTGACCATTTTATTGGACAGTTAGCAGCCCACTGCATAGACTTGATTATAAAAGACATTGTAAATCCCAGTTTGTTTCCATGAAATGCAAAGACAATTGAGACAGCAAGGAAGTTACAATCATGCAAATGTGTTGAATTGGATGAAAACAGATTTTACTAATGGGAGAGATCTGGTTCGCCCTGCCATTACAAGATTTGCAACAAATTTTATTAGCTTGCAGTGTCTTTATAGGTTCAGAAATGAACTTAGACAAATGTTGACAAGTACTATTTGGGTGCAATCTAGCTATTCTGCTACTACCACTGGCATGTAGATCAGTAAACTTCTTTTGAGTTCCCAGTTTTGGAGGAATGTAGAACATATTTTAAATGTTAGTGAATCTCTTATAATTGTTCTTCGCTTGGTTAATAGTGAAGATAATACTTCCATTAGCTATATCTATAAGGCGATGGATAAAGCAAAATAAGTCATTCAAAAAAGGTTAAAGAAGAAAACTAAATACTCTCCTCATTGGAATGTTATTGATCGCAGATGGGAGAGTCAGTTGCATTGTTCACTACATGCTGTGGCTTTCTAATTGAATCCCCAAGTCTTCTTCAATCCCAGTTCGGACAGGAATTATAGAGAAATTAACAAAGTCTTGAATGATGTTATTACAAGATTAGTTCCGGATGAAGATACTCAAGACATCATTTTTAGGTTAGTGGATGAATGTAAGGAGTGCAATATGGGATTAGGGTCCGAACCAGCAATTTGCAACCATCTCATGCGATCTCCAAGTAATCGAGCGTTTACTATTCTTTAGCTTCTATTAATTATTATGTAATTAGTTCAAACTTTTAACTTGAAATTTGAACGTCTTATATTTAAAATTTCAACAGATAGATGGTGGGAAGGATTTGGAAATGACACTCCTCAGTTGCAAAGACTCGCAATTTGAGTATCAAGTCAATGTTGCAATGCAAGTGGATGCGAAAGATACTGGAGCATTTTTTAGCATATCATTCTCCAAAAAAAAAAAAAAAGACTAAAGCATCAAAGATTAAATGATCTTAGCTTTTGTGCACTACAATCTGAAGTTACAGGAAACGTATATACTTCAATTTTAAATCTTGAAGATTAATTATCTGCATAGTGATATAATCTTTTATTTTATATAAATTGTAGGGACATGATTAAAAGCACCAGGAAAAATGCTACAGACCCTATTAGCTTGGAGAACTTTGATATTTTCGCCGATTGGGTTTCTAAAGAACCAGCCCTGATGATGACCATTGAGGAGGTTCAAGATTGAGCTAATGAGGAGGTTGGTTGCGCAGATGGGATACTCTGGAATTTGATCAGGGAAATCAAGTGAATGTCGTAGAAGAGGACGATAATGGAGATAATGAAGTCTAGATAGCTGATATAACTTTAGCATTTGGCAGAATTTTTTTGACTTTTGTTGAGGGATGTAGCAAATTTAAACTCCATGGTTATGACTTGTGATGAATATTTTAAAGCTTTAGAAAGTATGGTTGTTGAATTTTATTAATATGGGCCATTTTCAATGACATTTATCTTGATATTTGTGCTGAAAATTGGACATTTATTAGTTTGTTTTATTTTTTTTATATAATAGATGTCATATTACCAGTTGATTTAGTTGAATAAATTAGATGTATGATTTCATATTTTTAATTTTAATATTAACCTTATTCTTAAGACAAATGTATATTTCTAATCTTTTATGATTTTGTGAAATGTAAGATAAAAAAGTTTCGCTGAAATTTCCAAATCGGCCGAAATTTTTCATTTGGAGGCCAAACTGAAACGGCCTCCAAAACAAAATTCACAACTAGGACACCACCCCTAGTCAACCCCAACAGATTCCCGAGAAAGAAAGCCAAATTTAATATCTTTTCCCAGATTCATGCTGTGAGTGGATGTGGGAGGCTCTAGGGTCCTTTGCATTGAATTTGGAAGATTAGAACAACATTTTTTTGGAAGATTTTAAGGATTAGAGGAACTATTCATTTGACTTGGTAAAAAAATGTCGCAACTTATTATTGCTTAAATACATACTTAATAGTTAAAAAATGAGTCAGAATCTTTTATCCAAAGGATACCATTTTATACTTTTATAAAAAAATTTGGGATTTTTACCAAATAATTAAGATTATATTGTAAATAATTGATTTTATGAAGAATAATAACAAAATCACCATTTAGTTGTTCGTACCTCTTTTTTTGACGAAATTGTCCTAGTTGACGATATCACCAACTGAGTTGAAGATATCGCCAACTTCCTGTATAAGAATTAACGCATGTTCTTGCAATCAATGCAATCAATTTTGGGACTAACCGTCATTCAACATTTATTCACATTTCATTTCCTTGTATAGTTCATCTATCATTCAGTTAATTTTGTATTAAAAAAGGGTAGTCCTTGTTTTCATCCAAAAAAATGATTCTTAGAGAGAGAGAGAGAGAGGAGAAAAATATTTAGGAACTTGATGCTTTGATGCTTTATTTACAAATAAATTTAACATAATTTTTGAACTCGACAAGCTCACAATGTCACTATTTCTGATACATTTCAACATTCATACATAGCTGAAAAGCCCTACCTTCTATTTAGTGGTTGGATAATTACCCAATAACATCATGTAGTAGTTTCTTAATTGATTTTTACTTAGACAATTTTAATTTGTTGCTACTAGCCAAGACCCGTCAGTCACATGCACAACATAGCAACTCTGACCCATTCGAATAACCAACACATCTTCACCACTCAGTCTGCTTCATTAGATAAGACCCATCAATCACTGCACCTTGCATCATCCAAACTCACCCAAGCCTGCACACACTATCTTCACAATTCATTCATCATCATGTTCATCACCATCAAACCAACACCCACTCAAATTCAATTCAACAAGAATATACAATGCTCACCAAACGAATCACATATGTACCCATTTCACACTACGGCATCAATGTCTTCATTTGAACTCTCTCCATGGCTCAAGGTTCGTTCAAACATTTCATCGAACACATTGAGTACCATTTACCCCATTTCACATTTTCTCTCCATCTTGCTCAACTAAGATGAACAAAGGAAGATGAAAAATAAAATGAAGGAAATAAATAAGAGAGAAGCAGAAATGATGGCCTACATGCGATCCCAAGTCCCTAATATCTCTCTCTCTTTTCATGTATCATGGTTGCCCACATGTCCTAGACAAAAATAAGTGAAAAATCCCAAAATGGGAATGCCAAAAAACAGGAAAAAATGTGGCCAATAACATCTGAGTGGGGAAAGCAGAAGGGGAGGAGGATGAGAGTGGGCAGCGAAAGGGAAAAAAGACAGAAATTGGGGCTTGAAATCAGTCAACTTGGAGTGTTTTCCATGAGGGTAGGTTGACGATATCATGAATAGTTGACGATATCGTCAAAGGGGGTATTATTGTCAAAAAAATAGGTACGAACCACTAACATGTTGTTTTCTAATTTTTATTCATAAAATTGAATAATCAGAGTCTAACCTTAATTATTTCGTAAAAACCCCAAAAATTTTTATGATTTCTAAACTTATTTTAAGGGTTCTTGGATGTGACTTTGTTCGACTTGGCTAAGTCCCATGCGAATTGACCAAGTCAACCTAAATTAAGGGGGAGCAAGTTGCCCCTTGAATCCGAGTATTAGAAACTCACCTTGAAAGGCAAGATCACTATTTTAGCGACACTTAAAGTTTTGATTTATTGAAGTGGCTACTTAAGGTTTGGTGATATATGACACCTTGACGTAGTTGCATGATGGGGTGTCTGGTAGGGACATCGGATGAAGTAAATGACTTTCTGAATAGTCAAGTTACTGGATTAAAATTGGTTTGTACATAAAGTAAGATGCTTAAGGTGTAATCGTTGACTATCCTTTAGCCTTTTGGGTTGAATCATATTCTATCCATCAACTTCTGATCAAGGCTCAAATTCAAATCCTCTGCTTTACATTAAGTAAAACCCTAGTAGTATCTAAATTATCATGTGTTCTTTTTTTTTTTTTTTTCCAGCAACTCTCTTTCGTTCAGGTGTATATGGGCAGGTTAAAAATACTTACATGCCTTAAATGGAATAAATATTATGGAGTTTTCATGAAGACTTTATATATAGCAAGGCAACATAAAAGAAGACTCATTGAGATGGTGTGAAAGGGCATGGGCTGGGGCTTAGAGCATTCGGACTCATTGACAAGCCCATCTTTTGTCATTAATATGACCCCCTGTAGAAGGGTGTCGGGTCCGGTGCTCTAAAGGACTGGCTATGTAGTGGTGCATAAGTCCCAGTGTCCCACATAGTCTTGATACTGGGTATGTAAGTGCAGCTTGGCCTTAACCCAACATAAGGCCCTTTAAAACCGTGCGATTGGTTTGAAATCCAATGAGCCAGAGTAGAAAATATCATGTGGATAGTAGGATAGGGTTGATACAAGTGGTATCAGAGCCGACGATGGCTCTATTTTCCGGTGGGGGAGTATGTCACCCTGCACGATGCAGGCCCAAGGGTTCAGGCTTGCTTGGGAAGTGCTCAAAGCACAATGGGTGCCGAAGCACGTGTCTAAAGAAACAACAAGAAGTATCTGTAGAGACGAAAACGAGGACGCACCTCAATAGGAAAACCCAATTTTCACTAATCAACTCTCTGAGAAATAACTCCGCCTATGTTGGGGTATCCTTGACATAGCCGGTACCAAGCCCGGACAAACGAGGAGGGTTGTGCGTTAGGTAGCCGACAGCCAGCACAATACTCAGTCGGATTTCTTTATGGATTTGAGATCTAATGAAATTTCGTGGGGACATCCCCTACTTAGCGACGCGCTGTATGGTCCGAGTACAGTGATAAGTGAGCAAGGACCGCTGCATCGGCGCCTGGGTGCAATGCTAAATAGGCAAGGGTCCCCACACTTTATTGGACGAGTGCGGGGGGTAAGGAAGCTAGCCCAAAATAGAAGGCTGAGATTAGGTACTTGGAACATTGGGAGCCTAACTGGGAAACTTATGGAAGTGGTGGATACAAAGGAAATAAGACAAATCGCAATTGCCTACTTGCAAGAGACAAGGTGGGTGGGACAGAAAGCTAAAGAGACTGAGAGGACTGGGTATAAGTTATGGTATACGGGACTTAATAGAGCGAGGAATGGGGTCGGCATAGTAGTAAGCAAGGACTTAAAGGAAGATATAGTTAATGTAAAGCGCTGTGGAGATAGGATTATTGCAATTAAGTTAGTGTTAGGAGAAGAGATAGTGAATGTAATTATTGCTTATGCCCCCTAGGTGGGCTTAGGAGATGGACATAAGGAGAAGTTTTGGGAAAACTTGGAAGGAGTGCTACTAGAGATACCCCAAGGCGAGATGGTCTTCATAGGAGGAGATTTGAATGGCCATGTAGGACGCAACGTAGATGGATATATAGGAGTACATGGGGACTCGGATACGGTAATAGAAATGAAGAAGGGAAAGATATTTTGGAGTTTTCAGTGGCTTATGATCTCATGGTGACTAACACCTTTTTTAGGAAGAGAGAGGAGCATTTGGTGACTTATAAGAGTGGCTCCTCAAGGACACAGATTGACTTCTTCTTAACTAGGAAAAGAGACCGCTTAACTTGTAAAGATTGCAAGGTGATACCGGGGGAGAGCTTGACTTCCCAACATAGGTTGTTGATCATAGATGTGCAGCTACAAAGGTGGACTAGAAAAAAGAAGTTGTATTGATGCTCAAAGACTAAATGGTGGAACTTGAAAGGTGATAAACAACTAGCATTTAGAGATAGAGTACTAGAGGAAGACGTTTGGGTAGAGGAAGACGTTTGGGCGGTAAATGAGAGTGCAAATAATATGTGGGATAAGGTAGCAGAGTGTATTAGGAGGGTAGGGAAAGAAGTCTTAGGAGAATCCAAAGGGGGTGCTCCGGCACAGAAGGAGGCATGGTGGTGGAGTGAGGCCGTCCAAGACAAGATAAGAGTTAAAAGAGAGTGCTTTAAAACTTGGCAAAAGGATCGAAATGCAGCGAACTTAGAGAGGTATAAAGAAGCAAAAAGAGAAACCAAAAAGGCAGTTAGTGAGGCCAAGGCAAAGGCATTTGAGGAGCTATGTAGGCGACTTGACACTAATGAAGGCGAAAGAGAGATATTCAAACTTGCTAAAGCCAGAGATAGGTGGACCAAGGACTTAAACCAAGTCAAATGCATTAAGGATGAGGATGAAAAGGTATTAGTAAAGGAAGATGAGATAAAGGAGCGTTGGAAGAGCTACTTCTACAAGTTATTTAACGAAAGCAGTAGTAGTGACATACAATTGGGACAGCTTACCATTTCTAGGGAAGAATTGAATCATATGTTCTATAGGAGAATCAGTAGGGAAGAAGTTATAGAAGTATTGAAAATGATGAAGAATGGGAAAGCGGTTGGGCCAGATGGTATCCCTATTGAGGTCTGTAGGTGCTTGGGGGTGAATGGAATAAGTTGGTTGACAAAACTTTTTAATGTAGTGCTAAAGAGGAAGAAGATGCCTGATGCATGGAGGAAAAGTATTCTTATACCCATATACAAGAACAAAGGTGATATTTAGAACTGTGCGAGCTACCGCGGGGTTAAATTGATGAGCCATACGATGAAATTATGGGAGAGAGTTATTAAGAGAAGACTAAGAAGAACAACAAATGTCTCAGAGAATCAGTTTGGTTTCATGCCTGGGAGATCAACCATGGAGGCAATCTTTCTCCTAAGGAGGTTAATGGAACAGTATAGAGAAGGTCAGAGAGATTTACATATGGCGTTCATTGACTTGGAGAAGGCCTATGACCGGGTTCCTAGGGAGATTCTATGGGGAAAACTGGAAAAGAAAAGAGTGTGTGTCGCATATATTGAGGCGATAAAGGATATGTATGATAGAACCGTGACATCTATAAGGACGACTGGCGGAGAGACTAAGGAGTTTCCTATCACGATTGGTCTACACCAAGCAAGGCTCAGCGTTAAGCCCGTACTTATTTGCACTAGTTATCGATGAGATTACAAGACATTCAGGATGAGGTGCCGTGGTGTATGCTATTTGCAGATGACATTGTTTTAGTAGATGAGACGAGAGAAGGAGCGAATGCTAAGCTAGAAGTGTGGCGGAAAACGTTAGAGACAAAAGGGTTTAGGCTAAGTCAATGCAAGACGGAATATATGGAATGCAAGTTTAGCCAAAGTAGGACACTTGGTAACATAGAAGTAAGTTTGGGCACACAAAAGATTGTAGAGAAAGAAAACTTTAGGTACCTTAGATCGATGGTGCAACAGGATGGAGGGATTGATACTGATGTAAGTCACAGGATTCAGGCCGGGTGGACCAAATGGAGGAGTGCTTCGGGGGTCTTGTGTGATCGGAAAGTCCCCCTCAAGGTTAAAGGAAAGTATTATAAGGTGGCTGTAAGACCAGCATTGTTATACGAATCAGAGTGTTAGGCAGTAAAGCATAATCATGTTAAGAAGATGGAAGTGGCGGAGATGAGAATGCTAAGATGGATGTGCAGGATCACAAGGAGAGATAGGATTAGGAATGAGGAGATTAGGGGCAAAGTAAGAATAGCACCGATTGGAGATAAAATGACAGAAAATCGACTAAGATGGTTTAGCCATGTTAGAAGGCGTCCAACGGAGGCACCTGTTAAAAGATGTGAAGGCATGGAGATTGCCAGGAGTAGGAGAGGGAGAGGGAGACCCAAGAGAAGTTGGAAAGAAACTATTAAACATGACCTTGCCTACATGGATCTAACGGAGGACATGGCCCTAAACAGATTTGATTGGCGTCGTCAAATCCATATAGCCGACCCCACCTAGTGGGAAAAGGCTTGGTTTGGTTTGGTTTGGTTTGGTAACTCTCTGAGAAATAAACCCCGTACAAAGCATATAAATCAAAAAAATAAATCTTGATGGCTAAGAAACCTAATAACCTATCTTAGGAAATAAAATAAGAATCGTAATGGAATTGAAAACTAAATCCTAATTATAACTATTAAATAAAATTAGAAATCTAATAACAAATAAAATCTAAATCTACTGGGGCCCTACAAATGTGGCACGATGTCTATCTACATCATTGTCCCCCGCTTGGAAAGAACTCGACCTCCAGTTCAGTAAGTGTCCGCCTGGGTCTAAAATTAATCGGACAAACTTTCGATCCATTGGTTGAGCTTCACTTTGTGCACTTATCTTAAAAACTTTGACATATCTTTTGATTTGAGAGGCGAATTATGTGTGGATGTGAGATCAAACCCTTAGGCACTCCGGAATCTACATCATCAAATCATAATCTCTGACTAGTCGCCGGTCATCTCCAAAGTTCAACGTTGATCCCCAAAGACAAAATCAATGTGAGAATTAATGTGGGGAATTTCAACAATTGATGTTTCTTCTCTAGCTGCCTGTATATCACCATTACCCATAGAAGTGTCTTCCTTTAGTTTCTCAGTCTGAATATCTTCTACCACTAGTCCCTCAACATGGTGGTCCACTATTGTTTGAGGTAATTGTCCATCTTGAGGCATAACTTTGCCCAGGTAAGATCATTTAAGCACGCGCTCCACACGAATTGCTTCCCAATATGCCTCATGAATGATCTTGCAGTCACTCATTCTCTCCATTATATCCGGTCTCAAGCCTCTTACAAGACTAATTAAATCATGTTCATCATCCTCCATTCCACTTGCATTTTGGACCCTTGAAAATTGGTTGGAGTATGCAAGAACGGACATTTTTTCTTATTTCAAATCAAGAAATTGCCGAAAATAATCTTCATTCTCAAAATACCATATGCCATATTTAAGTTGGTTCTTTGAAGTGAATGGCAGAATTTACTGACATAAAATTTCATATTGGATTTAAGAATGGACTGACCTTATCTGTAGATCTGTTTGCCTTGAACAAAATGGTGAAAACAGATTTGAAATCAGACTTCACATGATTTTACGATTGCGAAAATAAATTTTGCCTGTTGGTCTAGTCAAAATTGTTATTGACCAAACTCTGCTGATGCAATAACTACGTCAAAGTAAGTTTGTTTACGTCAAATGAAGTTTGTCTCTAAGCCTTGTTGTAAATGGGTTAGAATGACCTGAATCCGGCTGGCTTGAAATTCTGGCCCAACCAGCAAGAACTAGTTATTCCATGTATCACGAATGGCACATGATTCACCTTCGTGCGTTTGCAGCAACGAAGTCGACAACACTGGCAGAGGCGATAACGCCTAGCAACAACAAAGATCCGGTGGAGCGAGGTGGTCGTCGCGAGTGACAGGTACACCCTACACTTCCCTTTTTTCGCTTCTTCTTTCTATCTCCTTCCTTCTTCTTCTCCTCACTTCTCTTCATCTGCCTTTCTTCTATTTTTTCTTTTTTTCACTGGTCGGGGAGCCTTGGTGAAGGGGTGGTGCCGGATGGGGCTATGAGGTTTTTTTTCTTCCCTTTTTTTTTTCCTTTTTCTGAAATGGTGATATCGTAAGGGGTTTGGGATTTCCGCAAGAAGGTGGCTGGGTTGGGCCGCGAAGAGTTGTACTAGGTGGCACAGTGGGGTTCAAAGGCTACGTGTGGCAAATATGGGTTTCAACAGGCTACTCGAGACTAGAATTGGGGGATGGTGATGGGGGCTTTGCGTTTTGGGTTTCGGTTTGGGCTGCGAAAGTTGGGTGAGGGCCAACAAGGGTGGGGGTTAAGGTTCACGAAGATGGGACTAAGTGAGGAATTTTTATTTTTTTCTTTTGGCAAGGGATGGTTGTCAGGAAGTTTAATGTTTTTTTATTTTTTTTATTTCTTATTTTTAAAGAGGGATTGGTTACGGAATGCTGTGGATTGGGAGTTTGGGTAGGCAGGGGAGTGTCGGGGACGCATTATGGACAAAGATGGATCACGGATGGCTCCTGTTGGTAATGGGCCGGAGATCGGCGATCAGAGCGATATGCATCTTTGCTCTGATACCAAACTGATGTAGGCCCTAGGGTCAGGGCTTGCATGGGAAGTGCTCAAAACCATGTCCAAAGACACAATAAGAAGTCTCCACAGAGACAATAAAGAGGACGCACCACATTGGGAAAACTCAATTTTTCATTAATCAACTCTCTAAAAATAAACCCCTTACAAAGCATATAAATAAGAAAAGAAATCTTGATGGCTAAGAAACCTAATAACCTATCTTAGGAAATAAAATACGAATCCTAATAGAATTGGAAACTAAATCCTAATTATAACTCTTAAATAAAATTAGAAATCTAATAACAAATAAAATATAAATCTACTTGAGCCCTACACATGTGACCTGAGGTCTATTTGCATCACTGTAGAAGGGCAGTAGGTCCGGCGCTCTAAAGGACTAGGAATGCAGTGGTGAATAAGTCCCACATCGGAAACATGCAAGTCCTGATCCTGGCTATATAAGTGCGGCCTGGCCTGGCCTTCACCCCAATGAGGCCTTTTAAAACCGTGCAGGCAGGACAGGGCTGAAGTCCCATGAGCCAAAGTGGACAATATCATGTGGATAGTGCGCTCAAGTTGTTACATTTGCCTATAATGTTGTTCTATGAACACGGCCAGATCCTTTTAAATGGGCCCGGCTAGCCAAATGTGACTAGAATGTGGTGATGATACTATATAACCAACCAAGATGAAACAAAGGAAATATAAAAAAAAAAACCAGAAAAACCCAATGAATAGATGTGTACCCCTATGTAAGAGTACATGATGCCTTCAAATAGAGAATACAGTAAATATACTATGGAATGTGTACCTATCTTAGATTATAATCATAGATCGTCCTACAATACAAGAGATAATAGAGGTATGATAATCCTCAATACTATAGTCTATACATCCTTTGCACTACACAGAAAACATTGCATAGCTTTACAATCACTATTTAAGTAGCAAGTAATTTAAATTCTTTCGCATACTCAACATCAAGCTCCTCTCAATATAAACATTATAACTTACAAAAATTCAGGCAAGCAAAGAATTATTTCAGATGTGAATGTTGTCTAGTAAAAATACTAATTATAGTTAGATTCAAATACCTATAATCACTGCTCGCTTCTTCGCTACCCAGTACTTCATCTTCATCATTGCTTCTTATATCACAAATGTTGTGCCTTTGTATTGCACTTTTGGCCAAACGAAACAAGCTATCTCGAATAGAAAGCCTGGTTTTAACATCCAACTGCAAAGAGAAGATTTTAGTTTGTAGCTTGTGAGATAATATGTTTGCTCAAGATGATAACTTAAGAATATCACACACTTACCTTTCCCATGACATCTTGAAGCTGATTAAATATGGTTTCTTCCAATGTGGATTCATCATTCAAGGTGGAGATCTTACTCGAATCTTCTTGTTCTGTGGGCAAGTTCAACTCCTGTGATGGAAACTTCACCACATTTTCATCACATTCAAAGTTCGTTTGAAGTGAATCGTGCCCTTTGTTCTCTTGCGAGCAGTTATGGTTGATGGACTGGTCAATGCAAGTGACTTGATGTCCAAGTTGTTGTTTTTGTTGTTGAATGGCAAGCATTGCTTGAATTTGCTGGCGCCGCCGTAATTTTTCAATTTTTTCTTGTGGTGTCATAGGAGATTGCCTTGAGGGAACATCTGCTAACTTTTTCGGAAGATTTGCAGGCTTTGAAGAATCTAGGGAGTAATTACAACCAGCCGTAACCATTTGGCTTCGGTCCCAATCAGAATGAGGGAGCGGTGACATTGGCATGATGGGAAAGTGATGTGTAGGATATCCATATTGCATGTTCATGAATGGACTGGAGGCATGCAGATATCTCAAAGATTCAAGCCCTCCATGTTGCCTCTGGGGGCTGAGGGCTGAAGAAGGAAAGACTTCTGGAACAGAGCTCGAGGAGGCATATATTTTCACGTTACCAAATTGTTGATTTTGATTCGACGTAGGAGACCAGGCACCATACATATTCTGAAGTGATTTTGCCTTTTTCTTTTCATCTGCTTTCTTTCGGCACTTCAGCTGTTTCTTTTCTCTATTGACCTGCAAAAATATTAATAACCACCCATTGTAATAAATTGAGCCAAGTAATTAGAAGACCAATCATTCATGATATTTCTGATGTTATTATGTTTTTGCCCCATCATATCTCCTAAATGGGCTGGTCTAAAACTATCCTAAACTGTGCTTGTTTCACTACTTTTTCAGATTAGATGATTAAATGGTCGGCAGTTTTGTTGTGCATTGAACCATGTGGAAAAATTGAAAATCCTGCTAGCATGGCATTTTTCTGATCTCTACGTCCCCTTCAAATCATTGTCGTGTAGACATTTTTAATTCAGTTAAGATGCCCAACTGCTTGTGATTTGGAGTTGGTCGAACACACCAAGTGAAGCAATAACCACAATGATGCAACAATCATGGAACTGTAAACATTATTTTGATGTTAATAGGAAGTGATCCAACCTGAAGACTAAATAATCTTACGAGTGAAATCGATTTTGCAAAAAAATAACAAATACTAGAGGTTCAGAGGGAAATTCTGGCATCCAAATCGTTTGCGCAGAACTTCTTATTTCTTAATGTATAAGAGACATTTAAGGATATGGATGATCTCCTCAGGTTGTAAGTTTGCATATATGGGGTCAGTTCTTTGATGACCAAGATTGATCTCAAGTGTCAAAAAATGGGTAATCTGTGCCCTCAAGAAAATCAAAATTCGAACATGATGTGCCATCCAATAGGATAGGTATTTATGTCAAATAAAAACTCAATTTTTATTTGTCAACACGTTTGTTTTCAGAACAACAGGCCGGACATTTAAGGGTGAGGAACTTTTAATAAATTTGGAGTCTTTTTGGCATCACTCATCCCTAGAGTGTCATCAGATCATTATGGACGAAAGAACCATAAGTCCTACGTGCACGAACAGAATGCCTGAGGATTCTCTGCATATGCTTAGGTCAAGGATCATGCAATTCCATATCATACAAACAACACAATCTGAAATTCAAAAAATTCTAACAAGTTGAAGCCCTAAATGCAGTATTTGTGGAATTTTCAGAAAAACAATGTCACTGAAGTGTGCATTGCAGAAAACTCCAAAACTTGTAATCAATGAAGTTCATAGGTGCTTATTTTATACTGTAAGTAGTTCATGCTCAAAATACCTTGTCACCAAAGCGGTCATCAATCCCACTGCTAATGTTATGAATATGTGACTGAGAGGCTGATGTCTCTGCACTTGTCTCAGTACTGCCTTCTGTCTGCAAACAGAAAGATGAGTGTAAAGCATTCCTTTTAGGCGTAAGTAGAAAACTCCTGGCCAGGCTAAAAACATATACAAGTAGACAAGCGCATACCTTCTCCTCCAATGGTTCAGTTTTTGGTCCAGCAGGCCCAGTTATATTGCTGCTGCAGACAAGAGGCTGGCTTTTAAAAGGCTTGAGTTCTTTCTTGACATTGAACTGTTCTGAAGTGCTCCTGTCTGCTATTATACCTGTACCTGGAGAGCTTGTAGCAATAGGATGGGATTTGGTTGGGCTACTACCAATAAGATGGGCAGAAGATGACCACAGCTCATCTGCATGGCCAATAATTTCATTTCCAAGTATGGAGTCATCATTTCTGCAAAATCATCACTTGTGAGGATAACCAGTCAGATAAATGGGATTGAATCAATCAAACGACGAGTTCAAACTTCTGAGTTCACTATGCTCTAGTGCCTGTGGTAACGACACATGCCAACGAACCACATGTGACAATTGTGTGTCCACAAGGAGGGGTCAACCATGTAGACAGCTTGACCCAAAATCTCCCTGGACTACTCATCGGCCAGTCTTTAGTTTCCTTAATGTGAATCTTAACAAGCATGAACAACAATGCATATTCAAGGTACACAGGTCCTGAAGATGATGTGACCAGCATGACCTTCTGGCTAGGTGATCTATGTTGAGTCATAAAATGCATCACATGGATGTAGTGAATACGCCACATCTGCTAATATAGAGGGAGAGTTTGTAGGGAAAAGCTGCACATGGTGTTGTAAACCTCCAAGATTTAATAATGAGTCTTTCATAGTACTCTTTTTTTTTCGCAAAACCAACCAAGGTCTTAAGGAAAGGATAAAGACATAATCACTACCTAAAGATATTGTCGAGATCATCAAAGTTTCCTATGTTAGCCCAACTGTAGTCAAGAAAGCCACTTTCTTTATCTTCATAACCATTTCCAAACAACACAGGATCAGCATGTGGTCGACCTGCATAAGCAGTTAAAATATCCGTTTCCTTCAGATTTGTAAACCTACAGCTTAATAGACATACAATCAATTTAACAAATTTTATAATAATGTTACCTTTTATTGAATCTAAACTGGTCACATCAGGGAAATCATTAGGAACCTTGTTACCAACAGAATCCCGATGACTTGTATCAGCAGACCATGAATCCATGTCAAGTCTTGGAGGTGAAAGTTCTTCATTAGTATTGAAATAGGATTTCTCTTCTGGCCTAGAGCCGAATAAATCATTCTTATCTTCTGATGTTTTATTCTCCCCAGACTTTACAGCAATACTTGCTTCTTGACCGGTTTGCTTTTTGCTCAAACCCTCATATGTATACAATTTATTCTCTTCACTTACCTTGGGATAAGGCACAATATGATCATCACAGTCATTGGCATCACCCCATATTATACCTACAAGCTGAGAATCAGAGAACAACATTTTATATGTGCATAGTCAGATTTAAAAAGGAAACTGAAGATCGTTAATGTTACAAAGACCCTTCTCCATGTTATTAAGTAAATGATGATAAGGAGGCAAAGCTTACATAAGAGAAATGAGAAAGTAGATATTATAGAACAACAAATAAGAGATCTTACACAGTATCATACCATAAGAGGAGTATACTTTTGTTCTATGACCTTCATGTACCACACTAATGTGCATCATCATGAAAGATTATTTGATATTATAAAAGAGATTGTAACAGCCGAGTCCTGGACTGATTCATTTAAGTGAAATATATAAGCAAAGACTGATTTCTCACCATACAGATCAAGGAATGCCACTGAAATTATATGCATTCTTATAAAATTTCAAGGGTGTCAAAGCTTGGGTGTTGTTTTCCCTTCTATTCAGAGACTTTCACCATCTAGTAACAATTCAATCAAGGGAGTAGAACCCTTGGATTACTGCTCCTGGAATCTGTCAGAAAGATGTTCAAATCAAATATGTAGAGGAAGTGCATCAGGATATCTGGTCTTCTTACACCAGACAAAGGAGATCTGTCGACCTGCGCTTCTTAATGTGGAGCGTGAATCTTAAGGTCAAGCTATTTTCCTGATTGGGGAAAATGATCTCTGGACGCACCCCAATATTCCCGCATCCTTTATGATTCCTTTAGGATTCTTTTTTAGCACCTTCACGTAGGCCTCTTAACATCTTTTGTGTTTGACCATTTTCTGCATCCAGTTTTTGTAGAGCAACTGGGGACCACAGACAATAACATGTCACATGTGTGCACTCTATTGTATTAATGTCACATGCCATAACACAATTAAGTACACGCGTGGAACATATTATTCTGTGGTCCCCACTTGCTCTACAGTTTTATCAAAGCGGTTGACTTGTTTGGTTCATTTGATCAATCAGTCTGACATATTGTCAAAAGCTGCAATTTTTTCCCTGCATCCTTGGACGATAATAGATCTAGGTTGCAACTTTTTCAGTACATTTGACCCTCTTCATCCAGATGGTAAAACAGAATTCTTGGGCTATTTTGTTTCAGATGTAGACTTATCCTTACCTGCCTATATAAGTGACATCCTGTGAGCACTCTTTCGATAGCTAGATTTTGTTGAAGGTTTTCCACAAATGGTGTTGGGATTATGAGTTCTCTTTACTTTATTTATTTTAATATTTAGCTGGAAAGAGGGTTATGGATTATTGCACACATAGAAAAAATTGTAATCATTTAAGTAAAAATTATTAATACAGTCATGTGGATTACCATAATTAGAGGACTGCAGAGGAACTTCTATTTTTTATATACCATAGGTGTACCATAAGATTTCTTTTATTTTCAATTATCTTAATTACCTTTATTTTTTCTTTTTGATATGTAATCTCTCCACTATAAGATTATGAAGTACCATAAATGCGAACTGTGAGAACTGACCCAAGGAAACTGTAATACCCCTGACCTAAAAGTAATGGGTCAAAAAATTATTTTTGGGGCCTAGTAAAAAAATTTATCAGCTTTGGTTATGTCTTGGAAGATGAAATTTTTTTTCGAGTTAGTTAACAAATTATTTTGAGAGATCCTAAAATTTGCTAGTGGGTTATTAAAAGGAGTTTAGGTAATTTTAGTGGGGCCCATGAGGATAACACACTGTGAAATTAGTTCAATGATTGTTAGAAGGGGCTTACCATATGTGTTGGTAGGGAGAGTAGTTTGTAGTAAGTAATGAGACCCAAGAATGGTATTATTTCCAGGTAGTCTTAACACCGTAAAGGGGGCCCACGATTTCTATTCAATTAGAGAGGAGTTGGAGGCCTAGCACACGACCATATACCCCATTTCTTCTTGTCGACAGCCATATCCCCATTGTCCTTTTGGTCGACAATCACTTCCCCTCACTCTCTTGCTCCCTTCACCTTTCCTCAAGGAAAACCCTAACCCTAGTTTTACTTTGGAAGCCTAGAAGAAAAGGAACTTGAAGGAGAATATAGGGAACAAGGAGAAAGGAAGAGGACAACCCTATTGGCATGACTTATAGTCTTCCTCGAGTGGTGAGAGAAACAAGGTTCTATTAAAGGTGAGTAAATGTCATGGTTTACTTGTGTCTTGGTTGTTGGATTTTGGAAACCCTAATAAGAGGCCAAACCCTTGAAACCAACTCCATAAATCTAAAAGGGGCTAGGTCTGGCCAACCCTCAAAATGAGGATTTCGGAGTGGCCGAACTCTATACAAGGAGTTTCAGCATTGCTAAACCCTTATTGGAGGGTTCAGCCTCGGGCAATCCTCTGTGGGACCTCCTAGGCCCACTAATCTTTGATGTTTGCTGCTTTCTTTCTGATTTGTAGACTATGACATAATCTATTATGCCTATCTCCTGTGAATATGTGTAAATGGTGGATGCTTACATAAATAGAGGATTGCATGGTTGAGGAATCTATGAAGAGAGTTGATTGGCCTTGGATGTGGGGATTTTGGTTATCTAAATCTCAAGTTTTGAGTTTAGAGGTTCAGCTGAGCCCTAGAGCTAATGTGATGTGTTGGTTGAAACCCGATGATGAATTCGGGTCAGGCCGTGGGGATTATAGGGCTTCTTGGTTCATGACAGTATTGACTTAAACTGACCTGCAGATATCTTATGTTTTCCTAAAACTTATGATGCATTTTGAATTGGAAATTATGGGTGTTGGACACCTACCTGACATGTAGTGAACAATGAGTATGAAGTGCATGTCATGTGTGTGTGTTTCTATATAGCTGGGTTTTATGGTTTCTATTCTTATTAGTCTCGTAATATAATTTATATGTTCCTTGATAAGAAATATGTAGTTGAACATGGCATATGACTTGTTAACTGGGTATAGTTTCTGCACTTCTAATTTTTGGTCATGTGGGTAGCTTCACACCCAGTGGGGCAGGAATGGAAATCTATCGGGAGTGTGAGGGGCTGGTCACAGAAACCAATCAAATGGTAGAGATTGAGAGAAATAATACTTTCAATCAGGAATCCCGATCATCGGGCCCTTGTGGGCATATTTTGCTTTGTTGACCCCAGGTGGGCAGATTCTGATTAGTGACCCCACGTGGGCGGATTCTGATTGTTAATTGTTTTCTGATATAATGACCCCCTTGTGGGCAAATTCTGATTGCTAATTAAATTCTGATTTAATGAACCCCCCCTCCCCCTTCCCCCTTCCGGGAAAATTCTGATTATTAATTATATTCTGATTTAATGACCCCCATTGCGGGCGAATTCTGATTAATAATTATATTCTGATTTAATGGCCCCTTATGGGCGAATACTGGTCGATTATCATATTTTGATTTAATGACCCCTTGCGGGTGAATTCTGGTTGATGAATATATTCTGATTTTGTGACCTTTTGTGAGGCGGTGTGTAATTTATGGACCCCACGACCAATGACTACACACGGATTCTCATTGGTTAGCCCATATGCATGTATGAAGATGTGAACGATCCATAAATTATGGAACATTGGGTGGTCTTTTAGTGATGACTGTATTTAATTCAACAACTCTTAAATTAATAAATTATGGGTACTGATTATTATGTGAAGCTCCTTCTGAATATGTTGCTCACAGCCACACACACATAAGTAAGCTAATGCTTTTATTCACTCAGTTTTACTGATTCCCAATTGCCCCTACCAGGTAGTCCGAGCATAGAAAGCGGAGCGGGCTGCAACGATCGAGAACTGGGATTTGGCATTTGCGGTTGAGTGGCGCAACACCCTAATTTCGAGGATTTATCTACTTCCATTTTGGGGGCATATTTTTGGCAGCCATGAACCTTTTGTTGGGTTATACTCTTTTTGTAAACTTTGGGGTTGGGTATAGTCAAAGTGAATCTTTTGTTGTAATTGACTGTAACTATCAACTGAAAATGTTTGTGCCCTGGAATCCTTATCTTGTTATAGATCTAACATATTTGTCTAAGTGGAATACATTGAATTCACAATCCGGATTCCAAGGGCCCTGGATTCCAGGTCATGACAGAAACACTGTTTATTAGTTTTTTAATAACTTTAAGATTATTTTATCACCTTGAAAGAAATTATCCAATAATTCAATAAGGAGTTGGAAACTTTTATAATATACTGTGTACTTCTCATGCAATTGAACTACATCAATGTGCAAATATATTTGGACAAAGTGGACATAGAAAATAATATATGTCCACATATGAATAAGCCGCAATATAATTGTATACTTCAATCATATAATACCCATATCTCTCATAGAATAATTACAATTAAATAGAAAATGTAATATATAAATTGTGGGAGATAATAACTAAATCTAGAAAAAACATAACGGCCTTGTATGTGATGCACAGGTTCGGAAGGTATGCACATAGACCCCTACACATGTATAATACATGTATTTTAACTACATGGAATTTTCATAAATACAAAATAAACAGTAATTGGCAGTCTAAATGAATTAAAAATAATAATAATCAATACAATGGCGGGCCCATGTAGGACCCACATTGTAAGACCCCGATCCTAATCAATCTAGTTTAGATGGTAATTAACTAGGTTTAAGTGTTAAATTAAGGGTTAACCGAGTTGGATTAGTGGTTTGGGTCTATTGGGAGCTTTTAGACCAAGTTTGCTCCCTATGAGGATCTAGTTGTAATTCCAGGTAAGTTTGAGAGGTTTACCATAATTTTGAAAGTACACCAATATTGAAATAGTTGGGTAGAGGGAATTATCTCATGGACCTTTCATGAAGCATACCCTTTCAATGGCCAGAAATCGCTCTCCTTTCATTTCACTTTTTCGCTTAGTCTTTTAGAGGATGGCATTGTTGTTAATTCTCCAAAGTTCACCCTATATAAGCAACCCCCACCCTTTCACTTTCTCTTCTGCTTCCTCTCATTTCTCTCCTTGTTCTTAGTTCACCCAGCAGTAATCAGCTACTGCATCTCTTCATCAATTCCTCACCAAATAGAGCCCACTTCTCCTTCAAGCTCACCCTCGCACTTGCCCAACTCCTCACCCACTTTGGCCTTCGATTTCGCCCAATTCACTCATGGCAGCCCCCCTTGGTGTTGGATTTGTGTTTGTCCAAGCTCCCAAAGGTGAGATCTCTTCCCCATCTTCTATATTACCTGCCCTTTAGCTTTGGGAGTTTCAAGAGGAAATTTGCCTAGGAGTGTGGATTCTAAGAGATTTTGCCAGATTTGAGCCAAGGCAAGTAACCATTTATAAAAAAAAATTGGCATGTATGTTTGTTTCTTTGAATCTTGATTTCATTCAATTGTAGATATCATTCTAAGCTAAATTATGGATTTCATACCAATAACAATATTCAGAATAGGGGTGATGCATGTCAGTTTGCTAAGAATAGGAGAACTATGCATTCTGAGAATACTAATAAAAGAAGTACTAGTTCTTATGACGTTGTTCATTCTGATGTGTAGCATGCTCTTGTGGTTTCTGTTTATGGTCATCGCTATTTTATTATATTCATAGATGACGCAACTCGAGTTACATGGATGTATTTAATGAGATCAAAATATGAGGTTTTCATTATTTTCAAAACCTATCATAAAATGGTAGAAGTTCAGTATGGTAAAAAGATCGAAGTTTTCAAATCTGATAATGGCGGAGAATATACCTCACAGGTTATTCAAATGTACTTGAGTGAAAATGGAATTGAGTCACAGATGTCATGTGCGTATACTCCGGATCAGCATGGGGTAGCTGAGCGTAAGAACAGGAACCTCTTGGAAGTGACACAAGCTCTCTTGTTTGAGATGAATGTTCCAAAATGTTTCTGGTCAGATTTTGCCCTGGCTGCTGATTATCTGATAAACAGAATGCCTTCACCGGTCTCGGGAGGAAAGAGTCCAACAGAGATGTTATGTCCCAGCAGGCCATTGTTCCAAATTTCATCAAAGGTATTTGGATGTACGTGTTTTGTACATGTTCCTAAACATCAACGGGATCTAATAAGTGCATAGTTGTGGGGTATCCTAGCAACCAGAAAGGCTACAAATGCTATGCTCCAGGAAAGAAGGGTCGTGTATTTGTTACAATGGATGTAAGTTTTCATGAAGAGATTCCTTTCTATTCATCTACAAGCAAGAGATTGATATATGAAATAGGGGAAGAGAAAAGTGAAGAGGAAAATCTCTCTCTTCTTTTGACTTACTTCCCGCTCCAGTAAATCAAGGACCAACCACAGAGACAGGTACAAAGTTGCAGCATATGGAAGTCAGAAAACAGACAAGTTTAAAGAGCCACTGCAAGTGTACTCTAGGACAGAAAAAAAGAGAGACAGACCGGTGTTCTCATCCATAACATCATCATCTGATGTTCCTAGTCCAGATCCTCTATTGTCTTTCAATCCTCAAACTAATCCTTCGTCTCGGTCAGAGGTTTCTAATCCAAGAACTTCCTCTTCCGATTTGGACCTTCCCATTGCCTCGAGGAAAGGTGCACGATCCTGTGTCACCATCCCACCCAAAATTGTCTCATATCATGCATGGATTATCACCCGTCTTTTGTGCATTTGTCTCAAATCTAGCCACAGAATGTGTTCCTAAACATGTGTCTGAAGCCCTGTCAAGTCATGAGTGGAGAGAATCTATGGTAGAAGAAATGAATGCTCTATAGAAGAATCATACATGGGAGCTCACTACTCTTCCTAAACAAAAAAAAAAAAAAAAAAACAGTTGGGTGCAAATGGGATTACACTATTAAGTATAATCCAGATGGGACAATTAATAGATATAAGGCCAGATAGTTGTGAAGGGATTTACTCAGTCATATGGGGTTGACTATTTTGAAACTTTTTCACCAGTGGAAAAATTAAATTCCATTTCGGTAATATTATCTCTAACAGCGAACTTCAATTGGCCTTTATACTAGTTGGAAGTAAAAAATGTTTTTTCTCCATGGGGGATTTGAAGGAAGAGGTTTATATGGACCCTACGCCAGGATTTGTTGCCAAAGGGCAAGAGAATTATGTGTGCTGTCTTAAAAAGTCGTTAAATGGACTAAAGCAGTCTCCCAGAGCCTGGTTTGACAGATTCAGTAAAGTTATGATTAGACATGGGTTTACGAGGTGCCCTGCAGATCATGCAGTACTTGTTAAAAGGAGAGCCACGAAGGTAGTTATACTTGTGGTGTATGTTGATGACGTAATTGTCACAGGAGATGATGATAGTGATATCTCTAACTAAAAAAGTTTCCTTCGAACGGAGTTTGAGATAAAGGACCTAGGATTACTTAAGTACTTCCTAGGAATTGAAGTGGCAAGATCAAGATCAAGATGTGGAATTGTCATATCACAAAGAAAATATATCCTTGATCTCCTCAAAGAAAATAGAAAGCTAGGTGCAAAACCGGTGGACACCCCAATTGAACAGAACCATGATTTACATATAGAAAGTGGAGAACTACTTGAAGATAAAAGACTTCATCAAAGGTTGGTGGGAAAGTTGATTTATCTCACCATTACAAGACCTGACATTTTGTATGCGGTTAGCCTGGTAAGTCAGTTCATGCATGCTCCTATAATAGATCATCTTCCAGCTGTGTAGGATTATTCGATATTTAAAAGGATCTCCAGGCAAAGGGATTCTATACAAATTCTATGGACATGCAAATACAATGGCCTTTACAGATGCTGATTGGGCTGGATCTCTGACAGATCGAAAATCTACTACAGGTTACTGTACGTTGGTTGGAGGAAATTTAGTTTCGTGGAAAAGTGTTGTGACTGCTAAGTCTAGTGCAGAATCAGAATACAGAGCTGTAGCCCATTGGTGCTGTGAACTAATGTGGTTAAGAATCTTGCTGGATGAGTTAGGGTTCAAGCAAGATGGTCCAATGCATATCTATTCTGATAGCACATCTGCCATTAAATTGGCTAATAACCCTGTATATCATGACAAAACAAAAAATGTTGAAGTAGATTGTCATTTTATCAGGGAAAAGGCTGAGAAGGAAGATGTGTTACACATACAGTTGTCCATCGAAGATCAGCTAGCAGATTTTCTTACTAAAGCAGTTAATAAAGTTAAGTTGCACTTTGTTATGTCCAAGCTAAGCATAGTAAATATCTATGCACCAGCTTGAGAGGGGGTGTTGTAAGTCAAGGAATAGGACTTATTTGTAATTGTGGTGAACTAGGAACCTTCATGTAAATACTAGAAACTTGAGGGGCTTTTTTGTAATTTTTAGAAATAGTTGAATAACATGATAATAAGAGACAACTAACCATCTAGGTTATGCAACTCTTCTATCGTTTTCCCTTTTCTCATCTCCATCTAATTATTCTCCAATTTCTTCTTATTTTCCATCTTTTTGATATCTTGGCACAGAACCCTAGATCTAGGAAGATCTAGGTTTACAACTGTTCTAGTGCAAGAGGGTCCCATAGTAGTAATAGGAATACAACATGAGGACTTTAAAAGAGGATCGACCCCCTGTTTCCTCTCACTGCTCGCACAACTCAGAAGAGAAGTCTATACAGTAGCTCCCATCTCTCCTCCCGGTTTTCTCTCTTCCCCGTTTGACCATCTCTTTCTCTCTACAATCTCTCTCTAGCATTTCTCTCTCTACCTTCCCTCTCTTCAAAACATCTTCGCACGCCTAATTTGAGTTAGGGTTTTGCAATCTGAAGTCCTAGGAAGCTTAGGAATTGTGGAAAATGCACAGGAACGAAGAAATCAAATTAGAGTTTTAATCAAAAGCATCATTTTCGTCATTTTCAACTATAAAGGCAAGTGATCCAATCCATATTTACTGTTCATACATGATCTAGCCCTTAAATCTAATCAAATTTTGTTCTAGAAACCCTAATCTAATCCTAAGACTGAATTATACTAAGTGTACACGAAAAAAGATCATGAAACCATAGAATTACAAGGAATATGGACCAATCATATCAAATATATAACAAAAGGGATAAGAACGCTTGGTCCCAATTAGCTGTTGGCCAAATGTGGGTTTTCACTCATGTGTCACACAATCCATATTCTTTGAGTTCTTGGTGGTTTTTGGCTTGTGGGCCTCATGTACATTGGGCGACCTGATGTTTGTTAGTAGTTAACCTTGTTTTCATGATCTTAGAAAGTGACATTAGGATTTTGATTAGGCCTTGATGTTGTTTAAATGCAATTGAATATATGAGATTTTCCAAATTAGAGTTTTAACACAGGAAAAGTGATCCAAGTCCTAGAACCTAATAGGAATTGGGGATCCTCCATTAAATACGTATGAAACAAGGATGGAAGGTGGGACCCACTTGGCCGAATGTCATTAGTGAAGACCACACCATTGCCAAACAATGTTTGGTCTTAGTCAAACATGGTTGGGCATGGGATTGTTATGAGAATTTGATTTTGCGATGGTTAGGGGCTTTGTTCGCTTGCAATCATATGAACACCCAGGGTTTGCAAAGATTCAAATATTTGGGTTGTCTTCTTGGCCCTGGGGATTACAATTTATATGCATGAAATACATGTGAAACGTAATGGGGATCCATTGTTCACGATGAAGATCTCAAAGTTGCTAGCCAATAATCCCAAAACCAATTAGTGATAAGAAACTGCACAAACAACTACTTAACACCCCCTCGAGTGGGACACCACCCGGACCTGAAGCACACGCCCACACAAGACTACAATGCGGCATGGGGCCTTCTTGCCTTGCACACTTCCGCCCACACAAACACACAGCAAGGCATGGTGTATTTTTTTGCCCTGTGTGGTTTCGAGCCCGGGACGTGTTGGCTTTGATACCATCTCAAAGTTGCCAACCAATAATCCAAAAGCCAATTGGTGATAGGAAACTACACAAACAACTACTTAACAAGGGATAACCCTAATTACCCAAAATATGGTTGAAGAAAGGAAAAGGAAGTTTAGAATTGGGCCCCATTGGTGGGACCCATGCCGACCAAACCTTAGCGAAAAGGTTCAACCTAGGACATCACGAATAGTCGATTTTTATGATGTTTTCAAATTAAGGACCGTTACAACTTAAAGAAATCAAAGATTTAGACATAAAACTAGGTTCTAAGGACTAAAGAAAAAGGGATCAGCAGTAGGTGGGGTTTAGGCTTGACCTTCACCTACATATCACCGGGATGCATGTGTGGGTGTTATGCCAACAGGAATGACGTTATGGAATTATTAGCCATCAAATTACCATCGGAAGTGTACATAAAAGTTAACCTAAATCAAATTTGAAGATCTTGTGTTCCTTTAAATAGGATTTGGGACAAACTAGGGGTGTCTGGTCTAAGGTCTCATTCTTAATTATGCATGTATTAGTGTAATTAATTGTGTTTTGGCGTATTTAATTATGGTTAGTTGTTAGTTTGGTAGCTTAGAGGGTATTAGATATTTTTTAATAGTCAGGATAGTCTTTTCATATGATTTGAGAGCTTTTTATTCAAGTTTGATTTGGTTGGGAGCTAACTGGCTAGTAATTTTGGGAAACCCTAGTGGGGTTATTTGCAATTTCAAAAACTTGGCAATGTTGGGTTCAATAGATGTTGCTCATGATTCCAGACAACTTTCGTGCAAAACCTGTGTCCATCCGTATCCCAAAAAGTCCCCAAAAGCCCAATTTTTCTTAATATGCATTGTGAGGCCCATTCGTGAAATTTTAGAAAGCTCACTAAAACCCCTTCTAAACCCAATGATACCCATCTCCTTCTTCCATTCCAGCAGCTGTAACTCTCTTCTTCCTTTTCTTCTTCTTTCTTCTTCCTCCCCCATTTCTCCATCAATCTAGCTTGCCAAAGGCTAGATCTCCACCATTTGGGGGCTTCCCTTGCCACCATCATTACCATCATCACATCTCTCCCATCTCCGGCAAACGGTAGCCCCAAAACCGCACGGCAAGCCACCATCTCCTCCTTCCAATTCTGATTTTCTGCGATTGGTGAGTTCTTTCTTCCATTTTCCTTTGATTCACTTCCATTTAAGCCCTAGATTTGCGCATATGCAAATGTTGAATGCTTCTCTCTTGTCTATCCCAATTTTTGGCATCTAGGGTTGTTTGAAATTCCATCATTTGGGAATAGAGCTCGTTTGGGTAGCAATTAGAGGTTTGGATAGCATTTTCATGCGATTTGGAAGCCAAGGTGAGGTTTGGATAGCATTCACTTATCATGTGCTATCCATGTACCATAACCCATGTTAGTATCATATTTCACATGTATGTCACTTATTTTGCACTTCAGTCATGAAATGGACTTTATATCCTCTTTCTATAATTTTGGATCTTACCTTAAATGTGGTCGCCACAAGATGACTTCTGTAGTCGGTCTCTCAGTTTACCTTGCATTTGTCAATCAAGCCCATCTGGGCCCAATACTTGTATTTGTATTTTAATTAGCTATTGTATTTTAGTTAAACTACAATTAGTCTAAGTCATAACTCACGTACAATTAGGTAGCTATTATTTAGGATTTGATTTGTATTAGGATTCTGTTAATAGGGCTTATATAATGAGAAGTGATGGAACCCTAAAGGGACACACGATTTCTCTCTCTCTCTCTCTCTCTCTCTCTCTCTCTCTCTCTCTCTCTCTCTCTACGTGTTCTATGCTCTATATTCTCAAAATAACATGGTATCAAAGCCAAGTTGATCATCTGTGATCATCTCCTAGTCATCTTCCAAGCTCTAGAAGCCATTCTGTGATCATCGGTGATCATCTCCTTCAGCCTGATCCTCTTTGATCATCCCTGATCATCTCAGATCAGGCGTGGCCCACCTGTGATCATCATCACCACATCAGCAGCATCTGGCCCTCTTGGTCGCCTGGAGTTTTCCTTGTTTATGAAGATTTTTTCCATATTTACTGATCATCAGAGGTAGGTCTTCTACCAATTTTTTGTGGAAATTCAATCTTTTCCACTTGTTTTCATCTCAGCCGTCCAAAGTCCTGGATCTGGATTTGTTCTGACTGGGACCACTTCCAATAGTTGCATGAAACTACTCTTCCTTCATCCCCACTCGCTGATCTATCCAAAGATCACCAGGTGGGGCCCACAGGGATGATTTGCTGCATTTTTCTGTGCACTGTTCTGTGCACTATTTCCAGGCATTCTTTATGCTATTTTCTTGCTGCTGGTTGCTGCTAATTGCTGTTGTGTTGCTGTTTTCTCCTCCTGCACTGCTGTGATTGCTACGGGTTTGTTTCTTCTGTTTTGATCAATCTTTCTTGCTGCTGGTTGCTGCTGTTCCTGCTGATTTCTGCTGGTTGCCGCTGATTGCTTCTGGTAACTGTTTCTTTCTTCATCCAATCTGCTGACCTGCGGCCACTGTTGCTACTTAGCTTCTACTGTTGCACCACTTCCTTCCTTGCTATTATTACTCTGGTTTGGAATTCTTACTAGTCTGCTCTTAATGGAGAAATCTGAAATTTCCCTAATTCGTTTTGATGGGAAAAATTACACATCATGGGCCTTCCGGTTTCAAATCTACTTAGAGGGAAAAGACCTTTTGGGCTACATGGATGGTTCCGAACCTAAACCGGAGGATGATGAAAAGAAGATCTCAGCCTGAAAAACTAAAGATGCTAAAATCAAAACTTGGTTACTCGAATCTGTTGAACCCCATTTTATTCTCAATTTGAAACATTGCAAAGCTACTAGTGAGATGTGGGATTTTCTTAAAAAGATTTATTAATAAGGTAATGCTGCTCGCCAATTTCACTTGGAGCTTGACATCTCCTAATTTTCTCAAGGCATCCTGTTTATACAGGAATATTACAATGGGTTTCGACGAATGTGGTCTGAATATGATGAGATCAAGTTTGCAACAGTGTATGAAGCTCTTCTACCAGATTTACTTCCCTTACAGCGAAATAGCCATCGGGACCAGTTTTTCATGAAACTTCTCTCGGAGTTTGAGACCATTAGATCAAACATAATGAGCCAGGCTCCTCTTCCCACCTTAGATGACTGTCTTCAGGAACTTCTGAGGGAGGAACAATGTCTGGTTACCATGGGTTTCAACGAATGTGGTCTGAATATGATGAGATCAAGTTTGTAACAGTGTCTAAAGCTCTTCTACCAGATTTACTTCCCTTACAGCGAAATAGCCATCGGGACCAATTTTTCATGAAACTTCGTTCGGAGTTTGAGACCATTAGATCAAACATAATGAGCCAGGCTCCTCTTCCCACCTTAGATGACTGTCTTCAGGAACTTCTGAGGGAGGAAAAATGTCTGGTTACCAAAACGACTCCAGAACAATAGAGATCTACTAAGGCTCTACTTGCCTATGCCACTATAACCAAACCACCTTCTCGGAACATCAGTAAAATTCAATGCCATAAATGTAAGAAATATGATCATTACGCAAATCAATGCAAGGCTAAAATCTGCAAATACTGTAAGGCCATTAGTCACATTATTGAAGAATGTCGAAAGATTGCTCGAAACTCTACCTCCCGCAACTATACGCCGTCAACCCCTGGTACTTACAATGTATAGTCAGCTCCTAGTGCTTACACAATGACTCCTCAACAATCTGCACCCTCTAACTTCAATGGTTCCCTACAGTTTGATTCTTCTTCACAGCCTAGTTCCTCATTACACTCTCGTCCCCAGCTCTTCTCACTCGTGATATGGTAAATCCAATGATTATCAATGCCTTGGCATCCGTGAACATCTCAGGTACTAATTCGTCTCTTTCTCATACGTGGTACTTAGATTCTAGCGTAAGTAACCATATGACATCTTCACCCACAAAATTACAGCATGTTGTTCCTTACTATGGTAATCTTACGGTTCAAACTGCAAATGGAGAACATCTTCCCATCACCTACGTTGGTGATACTCATGGCCCATTATCATTAACTAATGTTTTAGTGTCTCCTCATCTTGCTACCAATTTAGTTTCTGTGGGTCAACTTGTTGAGGATTATTACAATGTCTTCTTTTCTTCTTCTGGTTGTGTTATGCAGGACTGGGAGTTGGGGCAAGTGATCGCAAGGAGGCCTAAGCGTGGCAGACTTTTTTCCCTACCAGTGTCTACATTTATTCAGAATAAATCTTTACAACAATTGTTTTGTTTTTTTTCTTGAGAATAATTCTTGGTTGTGGCATAATAGACTTGGTCATCTGAATACTTCTACGATGTCTTCTTCATTTAAATCTGGATTATTAAATAAAACTATTGATTCTGTTTCTTTTGAATTTAATGCTTGTAAATTAGGAAAAAGTAAAACTTTACCTTTTCCTCACTCCACCACACGGAGCACTGAATGTTTTGACTTAATTCACAGCAATGCTTGGGGCATTGCTCCTCACCTTTCTCATGGCCATTTCAAATACTTTGTTACATTCATTGATGACTACAGCAAGTTTACTTGGGTTTATCTATTGCATTCTAAGTCTGATGTTCTTAAGGCATTTCAATTTTTTCTTAGCTATGTTGAAACCCAATTTTCAAAATGCATTAAAACTTTGCACTCAGATTCAAGGGGGGAGTATATTTCCAATAATTTTCAATCATTCCTAAAGACTAAAAGAATCATTTCTCCACATACCTGTCCGTATACTCCACAACAAAATGGAGTCACGGAACGGAAAAACAGGCATCTTCTCAATGTAACTAGAACACTATTGATTGAATCATCGGTTCCCCCTCGTTTTTGGGCTAAAGCTCTCACCACAGCAATACATCTAATAAACCGCCTTCCATCACCTACCATTGATCAATTCACGCTGCATTTTAAATTTTTTGGTCTTCATCTTGTGTTTGATCATCTCCATACCTTTGGATGTGTTTGCTTCATTCATCTACCCCCCACAGAACGAACAAAATTAACCACACAATCTATCCGGTGTGCAGTTCTAGGTTATGCCACTAATTAAAAAGGTTTTATTTGTTATGATCCCATTGGTCGTCGCATCAGGCTTTCTCGCAATGTTATTTTATTTGAAAATCAGAATTTTTTCCAAACTCAATTGGATTATCCTCATCCATCTTCTCCTGCTATCTTACTGGGTTTTTCAGATAAAACAACTGTTACTAGGTTTCATCTTGACTTTGTTTATCATCGTCGGGAAAAACCTACCACTGCAGATGCCCGTCCTCCTGATCCTCCGCCAGCAATTGGTTCCACAACTCCTAATATCCTGCGTCTCTCCTCCAGAGCTTCTAGACCACCTAAGCAGTATGGATTCACACACACTTCCTTGATGACAACACTTTCTTCCGTCTCTATCCCAAGTTCTTATTTACAGTTAGTCCAACATGATAATTGAAACCAGGCCATGAAGGAAGAATTGGATCCATTGGATCAGAATCACACATGGGACATTGTGTATTGTCCTTCCGCAGTTAAACCCATCGGTTGCAAATGGATCTATTCAATCAAACTTAAATCTAATGGCTCCTTGGATAGACACAAAGCTAGACCTGTGCCACTCTGAAACAGGTCAGAATATGGGATTGACTACGAGGAAACATTTGCACCTATGGCAAAAATGACTACAGTTTGGTTACTTCTCGTCATTGCTGCCTCTAAATCTTGGCCATTATACCAAATGGATGTCAAAAATGCCTTTCTCCATGGGGAGTGCAAATACCACAGGGAGTCCCCTCTCCATCTTAGAAGTCTGTCTATCATCTACAAAAGTCTCTTTATGGTCTGAAGCAAGCTCCTCGGGCATGGTTCGAAACTTTTAAAGGTCACCTATGCACAAGAGGCTTTACTCAAAGCCCTTACGATCAGTCTCTTTTTCTGTAAACAGCATCTACTGGTGTTACTATTCTTCTTGTGTATGTTGACGACATCATTATCACTGGCACTAATGATGGTATGATCAAGTCTATCTAAGCTTCTCTCGGGGATTCTTTTAATATAAAGGATTTGGGCCCCTTGCATTATGTTTTGGGGTTAGAAGTGCATCAATCTCCCAAAGGCAAATACACATCTGATATTATCTAGCTTGCTGATCTCCATGACTCCTTGCCCATTGATACACCTATAGAGGTCAAGCTAAAATTGAGTAAAGATGATGGTGACCTTCTTCCTAATCCATATACCTATAGGCGCTTGGTGGGTAGTCTTGTCTATCTCACCATCACTCAACCGGATATCTCCTTTGTTTTCAATCTTGTGAGCTAATTCATGACATCTCCTAGACACCTTCATCTTACTGCTGTCGAGCGCATTATCTGGTATTTATTGGGGCACTGTCACTCATGGTTTATATTATCCCAAGGATAATCCTCTTCAGTTGACCACTTATACAGACGCTGACTGGGCGGGCTGCCAGGATACACGTCAGTCTACTACTGGTTGGTGCATATATCTCGGAAATTCTCTCATTTCTTAGAAATGCAAGAAACAAGAGCGTGTTTTTCGATCTTCCACAGAGGTTGAATATAGGGCAATGTCTTTCGCATGTTCTGAAATCTTATAACTCTGAGGACTTCTGTCGAACCTTGGCTTTCCTCAAGCCTCTCCTACTTCATTGCATGTAGATAATACTGGGGCTATCAGGATCACTGAAAATCATGTCTTCCATAAACGCACCAAATATATTGAAGTAGACTGTCACTTTATTCGAGATGAATTTAAGCATGATGTCATATCTTTACCTCAAGTCCCTACTGAGCTTCAGTTTGCTGATATCTTTACCAAAGGACTTCCTCGGCTTCGACATCAGTTTCTAGTAACCAATTTGCTACTATATGACTCCCTAGCATCAATTTGAGGGGGGGGTGTCAATCAAGCCCATCTGCGCAGGCCCATCTGGGCCCAATACTTGTATTTGTATTTTAATTAGCTATTGTATTTTAGTTAAACTACAATTAGTCTAAGTCATAACTCATGTACAATTAGGTAGCTATAATTTAGGATTTGATTTGTATTAGAATTCTATTAATAGGGCTTATATAATGAGAAGTGATGGAACCCTATGTAATAAACCATATACCAACCCAAAAGTTTAAGCTGATAGGTGGAAGGCCCATACAGGTATATTAAGACATGACAAGCCTATTACTTAGGCGATGTGGGATGTGGGACTTCCCAACACACCCCCTCACGTACGGGCCCAACAGATTTCATGAACGGGCCTGACACATGGGCTACACAAGAACAACAGGATCGGAACCCGCTCTGATACCATATAATAAACCATACCAACCCAAAAGCTTAAGCTGATAGGTGGAAGGCCCATACAGGTATATTAAGACATAACAAGCCTATTACTTAGGCGATGTGGGATGTGGGACTTCCCAACACCCTAGAGGGACACACGATTTCCCTCTCTCTCTCTCTCTCTCTCTCTCTCTCTCTCTCTCTCTCTCTGTGTGTGTGTGTGTGTGTTCTATGCTCTATACTCTCAAAATAGCAGCATTTACTTGTAAGCTTTCCTTCGTTGGCGCGACCGGATACCTGTGCATGGTTGACTTGGATAGTAAGCTCACATTAACTTGCAAGCAACCACTCCAAGCTGGTCAGATCCAACCCGTCTATCACATTTTAGGTAAACTCGGTCATGCTGAAATGCTGCCCATGCCCATTTAGAGTTAGGCTTGACATGACCGAGCTAGAGAGTTTACAACCCTCTTTTTCATTCATCTCATTCTATTTGGGTTATGTTATCATGTTGGACTTGCATAGTCTTGTTGTCTCCATAATCGCCTAGTTTCGCATGTTTTTCCATATTTAGCTAACTCTAGTGATTCTAAGACTTACGTAGTCCTTCATGCTGTTAGCACAGTCATACCCTTTATCCCCGGTTTCCCGTGCAGCTCCACTTAGCTTCGGTCCAGCGCAATTGGTGCACAACTGCATTCGGGTTTAGCCTGATTATGGTTATTATCTCACTCTAGTGTAGTTCGTGTTGAGGCGATCTCAAATTTATCGCCCCCTAGTACCATTCTTGCTTGTATTCATAATGCCCATATATTGAGCCTTGTTAAGGGTGCTTAATGGTGCTCGTGCGATGGTGCTCCTACTACGGTTTTGCCAATGGCAGCCAGACAGTAAGAGACCTTAGCCTTGTGGATGCCACTTTGCTTAGGATGTTCTTGTGTGTAAGTTTATCATCGAGGCCCTATGCATCATGTTTTCTTGTTCACGTATTGATTATGATAGTTTCATGTTTTTACAGTTATTCCTTTAATTTACTGCCTTTTTACTGAACATTTGATACATCATGAAATGCCATTCATATTGTTTACTACAGAGGCAATTTCGATAGTCTGATGCTATTTCGCTTGGCATGTAGGTGATGGATCCACTTCCTATTCCGAGAAGGTTACAGCGGTCGAGGAGTTTCAGGTTGAGGCATCGAGGCCTAAGCTGACGATGGTGTCAAAGAGAACGGGCTTTTGGAGATAGTTTCTTTCTATAGTTTCTTTTGGACAGCTATCATTTGGAACTATTTATAGAATGGCCCGTTTAGTTGGCCTTTTGATGAAATTAATGCTTTTGATTTTTGGATATCAAACTTATGTTAATGGGTTCCTATTACTCATTTCATGCTCTGTTACATGTTCTTTGTCTCTATTTTCCTTGCATGGTGGATGAATGCCCATATTTCCATTGTATGATGTTGAGCAATTTAACCCAGTTGGATGCTTCAGGTTTGGCCACAAGAGTTTGGTCTAAGGGAGATTCTGCTTCAGGTTAGATCTAGAGCTCTTTTCCTATGTCTTGATGTGTCCCCTCCACTGGATGCCAATTGGGACTTGCCTGCTCCACCTCCTCCATCAAGCCATGGGAAATTTAGCATAATTACAAAAAGTTGGAACCACTTCGTCCCCAAGCAAAATGGCTACTTCGTGGGTTTCTACAGACTATCCTCTGCCAATGAAAGTTGGTCCTAGATTGGTGAGAATGGATAACATGTTTAATGTTGCCCTCTCTCCCATTTCTGAAACAGCTAGGTACATCAGTAAACTGAAGATTTCCTCTGATAGCATAACTCTAAGAGACTCAATTGCCAATCCAAAGTTGTCGCCATGGCTTCAAAGGCACAACCTAGGAAGGTTGCTTCCCCGGTCCGTCATATCAAAGTCTCTGTATGCAGCCCCTCTCCTCATGATATGCTCCTATCTCGAGTTGCAGCAGAGATGAGGGGCATTACACCCATCTGATTTTTGGTTTCGGCTGGGATTTCTTTTTCCACTTTGTTTTATGACCCATCTGTGGGTCTTCTTTCTCCTTCTTGGTCACTCCCTGGTTGTGGGAAGGGCCTGCCCTATTTTTCTTTTTCTTTTTTTAAGGTGACTTTTCATTGCTCAAAGACTATACAGTATAAGAGGGCTATACCGACCAAAAAAATCCCCTACAAACTTTTGGCTTAATTTAAGGTGGGCCATAAAACATACTTTTGGCTTCTGATTCTCTGCAATGTGAGCTAGTTGTGCTCACAATGCTCAGAAACATGAATGCATCATTGTATTTTGTCTATACTTTAATACAACACAATTACCTTTCAAAAAAAAAAAAAAAAATTTGACCCAGCTCACAAGCAATCCTACCTGGGCCTACATACAAAATGTATGTGTCAGGCATAAACACAGATATATTGTGGAGACTAGCTTCACACTTCTGTTTCCAGCTTTTATGCCCCCCAAGTATTAGGCAGACACCTCCCTCACTGCTAAATACCTTATCAAAAGAATGCCTATGAAGAAATTGAACTTCATTTCTCCCTAGCAGCAGCTCTTCCATCATCAGCCAGACTACACTACATTAAGAGTATTTGGTTTCTCTTGCTATCACTATACTCATCATAAACTAGACCCCCGCACTAAACTCCATGTTTTACTTGGCTATAGCTTAAACCATAAGGGATATAAGTGTCTTGACCCCTTCACTGGTCGTCTGTATGTTTCATGCCATGTGATGTTTGATGAAGCCTCCTTTCCTTTTTCTTCCACCAGCACTAGCACTATTTATTCCACTACCTCTCCCTATGCATCTCTTTCTCCAGTACACCTTTCTCGATGGTTGAACCCAACTGGAGGTCTTTCCCTTGCTCCTGGTTCAAATGGATCTTACAACACCACTGTTGCAGTTTCTCCTATGCCTTCCCCTGTTTTCCAAAATATTACTGCCTCCATCCGATCCCCAAATATTCAGTCTCTTTCAAACCATTTACCTCTTGCTGCATCTACTACACCAGCTACATCCTTATCTATACCCTCACCTACTAACCCAGGTACTGAACCCACGCCCTCCTCTTTCAAACCATTTACCTCTTGTAATATCTACTACACCAGCTACTACCTTGTGTATACTCTCACCTACTACCCCAAGTACTGAACTCATATCCTCTCCTACTAGATCTCCTAATATAAGGGTTTGACACGCGACTATAAGGGTTGTACTTGCTTTGGTAGTGAGTTTTCAGTGGTGACTGCATCAGTTGGACATCACCAATGCATTTCTTCACCGAATCATGCAAGAAGACATATACATGGTTCGGCTTCCTGGATTTGTCAATCCTCGTTTTCCTTGTCACTTAAGCAAATTGCACAAATCGTTATACGATTTCAAATAGGCACCTAGAGCCTGGAATGATCGTTTTTCTAACTATCTCATTGGGTTAGGCTTTCAACAAACATATGCTGATCCTTCGCTCCCAAACAGACATTATCAGTGATCCATCACGCTAGTTTTGTTATACGTTGATGACCTAATCATAGCTGTCAATGTTACAGGCTATATTATCTCCCTGATTATACAAGTCATGGAAATAAAGGACCTTCGCAGGTAGCATCATTTTTTGGGTATAGAGGTTGATTATACAAGCACTGGTCTGTTTCTTTCTCAAACCAAGTATGCCCAAGATTTACTCAATCAGACTTCTATGCTTGGTTGTAAGCCTACTGGTTCACCTTGCAACTACAAAACTACTGCTCACAGTGATACCTCTCCACTTGCAGCTGATCCCACATGTACAAAACCATAGCTGGTGCTCTGCAGTACTTGACACTAACTAGGCCTGATCTCTCTTTTGCTGTCAATCAAGCTTGTCAACTCATGTATAGTCCCATTGTATCACACTTTGTTGCTTTGAAACGGATTCTGAGATATATCAAGGACGGCACCGTAATATATGGGTTTCACATTAAGAAGGGTCCATTACATCTCTCTGCCTACTCTGATGCTAATTCGGTAGGTGACCCCACAGATCGATGGTCCACATCTGCCTATTGTGTTTTCCTTGGGCCCACCCCTGTTTCATGGTGTGACAAGAAGCAGCAAACTGTTGCCCGGTCATCAACAAAAGCAGATCACAAATCCTTAGCCCACACCGCAGCGGAACTCTCTTGGATTAGACTCTTATTAAGAGATACTCATGTCTTTCTTTCTCGCCGTCTCACATTGTCATGTGACAATATTTCTGCTATATCTCTTACTTCAAAACCAATTTTTCATACCCGGATCAAGCATATAGAAGTCAACTATCATTTTGTCCGGGAGAAGGTGTCAAGGAAGGATCCTAGTGTTCATTATATCTCGACACAAGATCAGCTAGCAGATATTTTTACCAAGGGACTCCAACCCAGGATGGTTGCAGTACCTCAGGTCCAAGCTATTGGTGCCTGATGGCCCCATAGGATTGAGGAAGACTAATAGTAAAGAGAATACAAGGGCAACTCAGTCTAAGATCAGCCACTGAGTGGACTCAGAGCAGTGGGTTGACAGTTGTAACTACCTATCTGTTTGAAGTCATGACATCATGTGTATGATGTGTTCTGTTTAATAGGATTCCGTTAATGAAACAAGATTGGTCAGAAGTTTCTGTAATTTTTTCTCACTTTATTAATATATTTAGATCTACTGATTTTTTCAATGGAAATGAAATCATCAGAAACATAAGCACATTAGGATTCAATAATTCTCAAAAACAAAACCCAATAAACCATTTCTTACATAGGATTGCAGCATCATTCGAATCAACAAAATGAAGTAAAATCAGAGAAACCCAAAAACCCAAAAGGCCTTACCTCCTCTTCGTTCCAATCAAACATTTCTGAAGCAGATCGAGATCTCTAGACTTGAACCCAAACTTCCAGATGACCGCTCCGAGTCCGATTCGAACATCGTAGCATCCAAACAGATAAAAAGGGTCGACCAAATCAAACCCCCACAACAAAACCCAAATCCCCAAAACACGATCCACCAATCGAGAAATCTAAATTCTCCGCAGCAGCCAGCAGATATCGTGCTTTTGCTGAAAGGCGATGATGAAAAAAGAGGGTTTTTCTGCGTTTGAGCTGCAGTTTAATGTTATGGTCTCCAGAGCAGCGTAAGCGAGAGGGAGAGGCTGTGGGACTGGAGAGGGGGTTAGGAGGACACGTCTCTGGCTGCGATGGCGTAGAGAGGTGGGGCCCACGTTGGTGAGCGTATCAGAATTTGTGGCGTGGAGGAGTGGATCTAATCCTGAAATATGGTTGGCTGGAGTTGCGTTTTCATTTCATTTGAGTTTGCATTTGTGGAGGTTCATTTGAAATGGGGGGTTGCAGTTTGTGGTGGGAGTCGCTCTAAGGGTCGCTCTCAGCGTCAGGTCTTGGATTCCTCCTCGACCATGAGTTGGAGAATTAGTTAAATATATGACCAATCCTATCATCCACCGCTTGAAATCGTGCCACGGTACTGGACTCCTTTAATATACAACTATATATAAAGGCTCTCATCTAACTTTCCTCCCACGTGAACGTTCCCAATTGCATTTTAAAGAGGTTGATTTTGGTCCCACCGCCAAAAAGATGTGGAGCCCTGAATTTCAAGTAACCAATAATATTTATATGGTTTTTTAGGCCCCGATTCGCATCATTGTCATGTTGTTTCTCAGATTAGATTGTGCTGACGTTAACGGCCAGTTATGAATTTTTCAGGGCTCAAGGGCAAGAGTAAAAATTAGGCATATATACATATATATATATATATATATATATATATATATATAAACACTCAATGATAGCCTCACATTCGTTTTTCAACCAATATTTAACCAGTCAAAATTAACTAAAAATTTAACATTCAAAGCATATAAATTCAAACTTCAATATATAAACAATCAAAATAAAAGACTATAATGTATAAACAAGACAAATACTTATAAGTTGTAACAATTCAATAGTTCTTTTTCATATAGCAATAAGCAACCAACAAAAGAAAATTTTCTTTGCATCCTCAATAGCCAAAGCAAACAACAACATCCTACTTGAAATCCCCTTACATCTTCAGCAACCAGTAAAACAAAAATGTCTTTGCATCCTCAATAGCCAAAGCAAAGAACATCAACCTACTTGAAATCTCTTTGCATCATGAATGATCAAAGCAAAACAGCAGCATCACCATTTGCAAGATAAGGTGAAAAACAAAATCACAACTAAAAAAGTATTAGTGAAATGATTTTCTTCTTGCATTTTGAAAAGCAAAATCCTCAATTATGCTTTCAAATTCAAGATTTTCTAATATCTCCTTTTCAATGGATAAGATTGCTAGCCCATTTAGCCTTTCTTGTGGCATAGTAGACCTCAAGTAAGATTTCAATAATTTTAATTTAGAAAAGCTTATTTCTGTAGATGCTACAGTCACAGGTACAGTCAATAGTATTTTATAGGCAATCAAAACATTTGGAACATGTATTTTGTTTAGAAAAATTTATAACAAAAAATCTAACATTACTAACCTGGAGGAGTGGAAACGTTTTCTTGAGGAGCGGAAGAGTCGAAGAGAGATGCTTAGTTCCTCTAATCTTCCATAATTAAATATAATATAACACTTTAAAAAAATTGAGCTTAAAAAAAATTTTTGGGCCCACCTGAAAAATGGGCCCGGGGCGAGTGCACTTACAGCCCCCCTCAAGGGCCGGGCCTGCTGACGTTATAAAAGTTTTGAGAGAATTATGGGATTTAACACATGGTACCCACTTTTTAGAGTTTGCAGCATTTTATTAGGGATCTATAGAAATTATAATATGGTATCCATCTTTAATAATTAAAAAATGAGATCATATTCATAGGATTTACAATATGGGCTCATCTTTTGTGGTTATAACTACGTGACTCGAATTTTGGAATTATAAAGTGGAGCTACATTTTTTGTGAATGTAGAGACATGATCTACCTTTAAAAATTATATTATGGTGCACATCTTCTAAAATTAAAACATAGAATACATTCATAGGATTTACAATGTGAGCTCATATTTATATAAATTATAATGTAGGTCAACTTTTTTGTTGATTGTGAACAGAGGAACGCTCTTTAAAAATTACAACGTGGTACTCACCTTTCAAAATTAAAACATGGAGATGCATTTATAGGATTCACAATGTAGGCTCATATTCATTGGATTTATAGTGTGGCTCCACCTTTTGTAATTGTAATTATATGACTCACCTTTAGAAATTACAACTTGATGCCCACCTTTAGAAATTAAAATAGGATTTATAATGTGGTCCCACTAGAAATCAAATGAAAATGCTTCCTTTCTTAAAAAAAAAAAAATAAATAAAAATGCTTCCACTATGATCAGGGAACCATTGGATTTGTTAGCGAATCTATGGCCTCTATGAATTATTCTCAAACCTTCAATGTATGCATATAAGTGGGAAAAAATCCCTTACCCTACCTCTCCATACACGGGTTCTGGATACACACAAACTTCCTTATTCCCGTCGATATTTAATTTTAAATTCCAAGAGTGAAAGGATCCCTCTTCCCTTCGGTTTCTGTCTTTAGATCAACACTCAAAACTTAGAAAGTCTTTTACCAAAAAAAACAAAAAGAAAACATGAAAGTGGAAAAATAATTTTTTGTATGTCTTTGGTTAAGTCACTGTGTGACTCAATCTTTACCAGCCTTGGCTAATCCTTGCTGCTTCGATTCGACTGATGGGTAATGCTGTTGATTGACTCATGTATTCTTACAGGCGCTGACATCTAATGGAGTTTTATTTCATGGTATAAAGTTTAGTGCTGTGGATGGATTCAAGTATTCTTCGTTGGTGATTTTGTCTCATTTGGTTGGGTAAAGAATGTGGAATGTCAGTGTGTGGGGTGTTTTCCTAATACCGAGGTTACCCCTGACTTAGGTAAAAGTACCAATCAGAGACTATCTCGATCTCATTCACCCAGCTCGGCAATGTGCCAGCTGGCGCCAAGATAGAGTTGGTCTCGGTAAGGGTGCCGGCCATGCTCCTTCTGGGCTCGGCCTCGAGCATCTCCGTAGCAGTACCCGACCTCGAGCAGGCCCGGCCTCAGTGACTCCTCCAGTTCGGCCCACTTGACCGAGGTGAGTGCTGAGCGCTAATCCCCATTATGTGATGGGACAGCTACGTTGCAGAACGTGCCAGTAGGTAGGGTGGCCGCCGGATTCCGGCAAGGGGTTATCCCTACCTATCAATCACGTTCACATTAATGAAAAGGATTGGGGAAGATCTGATGGGACAGTGCTCTCATCTACCCCCACTCAGGAACCTTCCACACTCATCTATATATACTTGCATGGTAAGCCCATGAAAGGTACGCACTACGCAATACAGAAAACTCCTCTCTTTGCCTGAACCTTCTTCTTCCTCACTTCACCCTTTGTTCAGTGACAGCACTAACTCAGGCGTCGGAGTGCCTTCGGCTGACAGCAGCTCGGGGCCCTGACTTTTGTCTCTCTTTCAGGTTCAAGACTTCCAGCATATTTTAACCAGCTAAACAGCACTACCAAAAGCTTCATTACCATCTAAACTAAATCCATAATTTTTAGGCACATACAATTGGCGTCGTCCGTGGGAAAACTTTGAAAAAACCAAATTTTCCATTTTTGAAAAATCATGCCTCCAAAGACTAAGAATGGAAAGGGCGCTGGGCCATCCAGGTCCCTACCGCCACAGTCATTTTTGCCCATCATGCCGCCTCCACAGGTGACGCACCAGCCAGAGGTGCCAGACCAGTTGCCAACGATCCCTCGCCAGAAGAGGACCGGCGGAAGGCCCGCCATGATGAGCGTGGGAGAGCCAGTCACCTAGTCAGGTTCGTCATCGAGAGGGGTGACAGCACCTCCTCATCGTCACGACCCTGTTCTGAAGTGAATCCGGCCAGGTCCCTCTCAGGCGGAGCGTCCTCGTCAGGACACTATCCTATAGGAGCAACCCCGTAAGGATGCTCCTCTGGGACGTTCCTGACGAGACAAAACACCAATATTGTCCAAGTCGCACCAGTCCCGTCGCCAGGACCACGTGGAAGATGACCACGTGCTCCTTGACGACGACGAGGATGACGACCTGTTCTCCAACGAGGACGATGGCGTCGTGATCCTGGAGGAGGATGACGATGCGCTCCTCGAGGATATCAAGGCTCAGAACCTCCATATTCAAGAGCAAGAGGCTCTGATTCTCCAGCTCCAGGAAAAGCTCGAAGAGAAGGAAAAGGTCCCTGCCAGGGCCTCGGTAAAACCTCCTGCGCGCCAGCGAGCTCGGCTGGTCCCCGAGGTCAAACAAGACTTGAGGCAGGTCCTGACCAATAAACGGCGAGACCGAGCCTATGACGAGGGCTCCAGCAGCGTACTCATCTCAGCGCTGACACTAAGAAGCAGCGCCAAAGGGCGGGAGACGACCCCAACCTAAGGATACTGTCTCACCGGCCCGACCTGAGAATATGGCTCAACCAGCAGGTCAAACAAACTGTACAACAGAACATGGAGGTGGTCGGCTTCACCCAAGGCTAGCTAACCCCCTACGACGCTGATGACCATGGCACATCTCCATTCTCTCAAGAGATCAGGGACCACGCACTCCCTGAGAAATTCAGCGTCCCGATGTTCAATTTGTACAACGGAACCTCGGACCCAGCTGCGCACCTCCGACACTTCACTCAGAGAATGTCGGTGTGGGGGTGACGACGGCAACCTGAGCTGCAAGGTCTTCTCTTCCAGTTTGGGCGACCTCCCACTTCGATGGTTCTGCACGCTTTTTGAGGGGTCAGTTTCGAGATGGCGGTTGCTCCGAAACTTTTTCATCGAAAAGTTCTAAGCGCATCGAGTCATCCCGAAGACAGACGACGACCTGATGGCCATCAGGATGAGGCAGACCGAAAATATCACTCGGTTCGCTAAGAGGTTCTAGACCATTTACAGCTAGGTCGATGATGCCACCGGCAAAGTAGCCATCAAGTCCTTCAAGCAGGCTATGTTGCCAGGCAACGAGCTTCGTAAGGACCTGGTGCGGTTTCCCGTGGTCACTATGAAAGCATTAATGGCCCGGGTGAACCAGTTCGTCGAACAGGAAGAGGACGAGGTCCGAGCTCGGGAGAGCTTCAGCGTCTAGCAAGAGGATAGGCCCTCCAAGAAGGACAAAAAGTTATCCAGGAAGGAGGCGGAACGGAACAGAGAACCAGCCAGCTCGCCAGTGCGTTCTGCTCCCACCTCGGGGGGCGGCACAAAGCCGAAGTCAACTGGTGCCTCTTACAAGGCCGTCAACACTATCTTCAAGGAGCCCATCTATAAACTCCTTGGTAAGATCAAGACACGGCCCTTCTTCAAGTGGCCCCAACCCATGAAAGGTGACCCCTCCACCCGAGATCAAAGCAAGTTTTGTGCCTACCACAAACAGAATGGGCACAAGACCAAGGACTGCATAGCCTTCAAGGCCCACCTCCAAAAGCTCGTAAAGGACGGGCACCTTAAGGACCTCGTCAAGGAGGAAGGCAGGGTCAACCAAGCTCACCAGTGCCAGCCCGATGAGGATCGGGACAGTAGTGGGCCGGAGGGGACCATCAATGTCATCCACCTGGCTCCCACTCCTAGGGGGAGCAACCAAGCTCGTGCCGAGGCCAGGAGGGCTTAGTTATTTTTTAAACTTTTCTCACTCAAAAGAGTAAAGGTGTCTTTGTTTGAGACTTGGTTGTGCAAGCCCTCTTCTTGGATTCATTTTGGTTCTCCATACCAATATTACACAACCTTGAACACCCACTGGCACAGAAACTAGTAACTCTCCTGGACTGTACACACAGAGTTTTTGATAAACGAGTGATGATTGCCAAAGATTACTATCAGTCAAAGCCAGTTTTTACTCATCCATATAGTGTAAGGTCATCCCAAACCCATTACAGAGGCACCATAGTGTCCTAGGAGAGAAAATAGAGTAGGAGATGGAAGAGATACAGAAGCAGAGAACCATGTCCGAGCAAAACAAAATGCTCTAGAACACAAGGTCACATAATTGATTTTGCAGTCTTTTAGTCATCTATTTTTGTACTTTTGTTCTTTTGTTCAATTTAATACCATGTGAGGCCGAATAGAGGGGTTGTAAAAACGTTTGTAAACAACCTGCATCCATGAGGCTTGAAATGCGTACCTATGTAATATAAATTGGAGGAATAAATACCATGTTTCTCCTATTTTATGTGTTAGAGTTTTGTAATCATCGCAAAAAAAAATTGTTTTCACAATTTTCTGCAATCAAAGTACCAAACTTTATTTCCAGTTAAACACAATTGATTGGACCTTTATCAATTGATTTTATGCTTCAAAAGTATGTCGATTTGTCAACTTGTGTGGACTGTCTAGATGTAACATAGATCCATCATAAGAGACCTTTTCTCTATTTCTTACAGATCTGAAAGCTTCAATTTCTGACCACTTACATGAACTAACCTTATGATATAAAGATACATGGAATGAACTTGAATAACAATCATAAACTATGCATAAAATTCACATAAATGCATAAAGACTACAAGAAGAAAATAAAACAACAAATGCTTTAAGTTAAACTAGTAACATAGGCCCGTGCTAAGCCCAAGCCTAAAATATAAAAATATTTTTTAATTTAATATTTTGTTTATAATATTATTGATAAATAAAATAAATATATAAATATATTATTTCAAAAAATGGCTTGGGTCATCCCAACAGTACCTATTTAGAAAAAAAACCAATAGAGAAATGAATAGAGAAAATCTTTTCTTAATAACCCAAAATAATGTGTAACATGAACCGATAAGAAAAATAATAATAATAATAAATAACATATATTATCCATTCACGTGCGCATTTCATGAGGTTGAATCACTAAAAATTAATAAATAAACCTTAAGAAAACATGATGGCAAATGCATCAAGCAAAATCAATATATTGAGTTTTAGATATTTATTCATCTATGAAAAACTCTTTCAAAGAAGAAAAAACATTTTCAATCTTCTTATTCATGGAAAAAAAAGAATAAAAAAATAACTGATGAAAATTTTGCCACTAAACATTAATGATTATTGATGACATTTGGAATTTAATATATATAACTCCAACTCCTTCCCCAATTCAATCCGAAAGAGTCCATTTCTTTTATTATAAAACCTAGCAATGCCTTAAAGAAAAAATTAGCATGATCAATAATATGCATTCGCAAAATGCATATTATTTTCTTTTTTGGGCCTATTTGTTTCCCCATTGATCATCCAACTCCGTTGGTCCTCCTTTAACAAGGTTAATTTCTATGGATCAATGGCATGTGGTGGGCCACTTTAAGTATACTTCAAGCATTTGTCAAGTAAAATCTCTCATATGGGGCTTAGGGATTTATTATAAGATTTTCATTGGTGAAAATCTCAGAACTTCATGCATATCAATGGGTTATGAGTTTGTTATGTGATTAATGGCATATGGTGGGCCATTTTAATTAGGCTTCATCCCTTTGTGAAATATCAATCTCACACGTGGGGCCTGTAGTGCAAGCCGTGTAGCCAATTAGAAACGAAAATGCGTGGAAACTAACAACAATTGCATACCAATAATTATGTGGGGCTCACCTTGTGGATCTCAATCACATGTATGGTCCGTATGCTCCTAGTGAATGCATGCGTGCATCAGGGTGGGCCTTGATCTGAGCTTATTTTGTCAAGTAATAAATAGCATAGCAGTATGTAATGTACATGAGAATCCATCACGTGAGTGAATCCAACAGTTTACAAAGTTAATACTAAAATCATAATGATAAGAGGATTGGTTAGATAAATTTTAGGATGGATTAAGATTATAGAGTGATTTGAGGAATAAGATAAGAAGATAAAATAGAAAAGTTAGGAAAAGAGAGATTTTAGGGGAAGTTAGAAGGATTTTAAAAATGTAGGTTTAGGAAACAATAATCTTAATTTAAATGGAGAGATTTAGGGAGGAGATTTGGGAGGTGTAGTGGCCCACATTACACCCATATGATTTTATAAGTATTTTTCTTAAAAGAGAACTCACTTACAGATGACATGGCACCCTATACAACCCTCCTCCCCGTTTGCTTTAATATATATAATATATAATGTGTGCAGTCCAAGAAATTAAATGTATGGATTGCATAAAAGTAAATGTGTGACATTAACAATAAATTAAATCTGTGGATTTTTTGCATAAAAATAAATGTGTGGTAAGTATGCTCTTATTCTCAAATCAAGTTCATAACTGCTTAGTTCATGCCCTTAGGATCTTGGGTTGTCAATCCAAGGACAAAAACAAAGAAAAAAAAATCAAGCATTAATCACCATAAGAAAAAGAATAATGAAAAAGAATTAGACTTTTACTAATAAGCAATGATTTTACATAAAAGTTAGAGAATTAAGATTCCAAAAAAAAAACAACTACATACTAGGATGAAAGGAACCTCTCATAGTTGAATCATAAAGTTGAGACAAGCCTTCTTGAAGAGAGAGGAGTTATGGAAGAGAAAGGAGAGGGGTAGAATGGTGGTAGAATTACCCTAGTGAGAGGGGGATTTTTCCTTCATAAGAGGCATGGGACGTCCAAGGCCTCTATAAATGGGGTTTTGCAAGCCCTATTTCTCCTTTCTAGTTCCTACATTCTTGCTAGCAACTTCTGTTCTTGGAAATATTCTTCTATTTCTTCTCTTTCCATATCATCTTTCCTCTCTTGCTTTATTCTCTTGCCTCTTTTAGCACTTGGAGATATTTAGGATATAAAGTCCCTTGAAATTAGTGAGCAAAAAGGTTGACTTATCTCCAAGCTACGGTGGACGTCCCATACAAGAGGGAGGCTTTCCAATTTGGGCATGCACAAAAAAATCTTCCATGTGACCTTTTTTTTTCTTCTTCCATTCAATTTCCTAGCAACTTCCTTGATTTTTTCTTTGAATTATCATTGAAGATAATTTGAGTAAAAAAAACTTGCAAAGAAGGTGGGCTCTCTTGGATGTCCCACAACCCATAAAGCCATTTTTCACAATTTCTTGAAAATTCTTCCCCTCTTCATTTTTTCTCTTTCTTCCTTCCAAAAATGTCTTATGGGACCCATTTCTCCAATGATCTGCAAGCAAAGAGTAAAACTCATTTTAAAATAATAAATTTGAACAAAAATCACAAATGCATGATAGTGGGCCTATCTCACATAAATAAAATTGCACATCATTATGCATGATTTTATTTGAATTAACTAATGATGATGAAGAATTGGTTTGTTTCATGAGAAAAACTTTCCAAAATAGGGTTCTAAAAATGGCAAGTTTTATGTATGATTTTTTTAGCAAATTATGCATAATGCACTATAATGAACCCAAAATGCATAAAAACATGATTCTCCCTTAAATGAGACTCATTTGGATTAATATGTCCTTAAAACGGTGCAAAATGTGCATGAAGATATGCATTTTTATGGACTTATCAATTGTCTCGGTAGGACCCTTGGAAATTAGTTGGAGTGGGCCCCGGTTCCCAATGTCAGCTTGTTTACATTGGGTTGACTTCTGATGGTCTGTATTTGGATTTGAGCCCAAGTGGCCTTTAAAGTACCTGAAACTTTGAGTCAAGTCTTGTGTTTGACCTCTTTGAAGTAGTTTCATTAGCTCTTGACCCTTAAAAGTAGACTAAATGTAGAATTCCAGTCTATGTTTAGAGGTTCGGGGTTTGAAGTCCCTTTCGTTGAATCCTTATCCAAATGACTTTGGATTGCTTTGGAACTTTATTAAACACTTGTTGGATGTGAATTTTGACCCCCCAAGGGGAGCGACATGGCTTGGGAAATCTCAATTCATTTATATATGCTATTTAAAATTTACATCAAAAGTAAGGATTCTTACTACCCTAAAAATCGACGGATCATGATCGTCAGCTACAGTAACGGTCAGAACACCGTTCTTCGACGAAAGCTGAAGAAAAATGGGAGGAAATGAGTGGGGGGATCTTCCTCTCGTCTAATGTACTGCCGGCAACACACGACGGTTATCCTATCACATTGATTTGGGTCTCTTTAATATTGGATCAATTCAAGGTCATGAGTTAAAGTCCAAATAAGGGTTAATCCTCACACAGCTTAATCATAGTAAATCCAAGTAAAATAAATTAACTAAAATAAAGAAAATAAAAGGGGGGATGTGCCAAATATTTAAAAAGAGAATTGACCCCATTCTCGGGTACTCCCTTCAAATCTCTTGGCAAAATAGGGTTAAAAGGCTGATTTTTCAAACCAAAATGATGATGCAAATGAGATTTTGACTTGTGATTTATGATTTTTTTCGTGTGCGATACACAAGGGATAAAAGTGAAAGGCTGATGGGCCGTAATTGGTTGAAGGTGGCCAATGGGCCAGTATTTGTTTTAGGGTGGCCGATGGGCCGTGATTGTTTAAAAGTGTGTGCGAAATTACTTATCTCCTTTCATCATTCTCATTTATTCAATTTTAGAAATCAGTTATTCATTCCCTTTTATCATTAAGTTTGATTAAATATCTATCACCTGAGGTGGAGGAAGAAATAAAGGGGAGTTCTATTGGCACCACAATTATGTCTCTCCACACCTCCCTATTTCCTAAACTTCCCTTACCCCCTCCTCCCTTTCCCTCTCTCCCTCCACCCTCTTCCTCTCCCCCACCCCACCTTCCCAATCTCCGGCGAGGGGGTGGATCCCCAGCTGGCCAGCCAGCGGACTCCCTCCCCCCTCTCCATCTTTCTTTCGCCCTCCCCCCTCCACTATTTTCTCTCCCCCTCTCCCTTCCTCTCCCCTATTTTCTCTCCCTCTCTCCCTTCCTCTTCTTCTCTCTCCTCCCCCTCCCTCTTCCTCTCCTTTCCCCTCCCAGTCGCCGACGGGGAGGGAGATCAAGTGGCAGGGCTGCACCAGGCAGAAACCCTGCCGCCCGATCTCCTTCCCCATCGGTGGCTGAAAAGGGAAAGGAGAGGAAGAGGGGGGGGAGGAGAGCGAAGAAGAGGAAGGGAGAGAGGGAAAGAAAATAGAGGAGAGGAAGGGAAAGAGGGAGAGAAAATAGTGGAGGGGGGAGGGAGGAAGAAAGATGGAGAGGGGGGAGGGAGGCCGCTGGCTGGCCTATCGGGGCTGTCGCCACAGGCTGCCAGTTGGGGATCCTTCCCCGCCGGAGACCGGGAGGGTGGGGTGGGGGAGGGGAAGAGGGTGGAGGGAGAGAGGGAAAGGGAGGATGGGGGAAGGGTAGTTTAGGAAATATGATTTTTTCTTCTTTGCGGTGTGGAGAGACATAATTGTGGTGCCAATAGAACTCCCTAGAAATAAAAGAAAAATCTTTTTGGGTTTGATTCCTTGGTTTTTTTAGTTTCTATGGATTTTTTATATAGGGCTAGAATGGCCTAACTAAGGGGTTTGTACTTGGATTTACGTGATTAATGCCTTATTACTGATCATCGGACTAACCCTAACCTAAGATCCTAAACCACCTACATTAGCTCTCTCAATCCCCTAACAGAATAGGAAGAGTAAAGGGGCAAAGCCTAATGCCCTAAGCTCCCTAACAAGGCAATTCGATCTAATCCTTGGGTGTGGGCAACCTAAGTTTGACGGTTTCAGCGCCTAAGTGACTGGTCAAGTGTGATTTTAATTGGTTCGGTTTAATTCAAGCTATAAATTGATTAAGGAGTAGATTTGGGTGTTTTAGGGTTCTGTTTTAGTTATTGGAAGTTTTGAAGTTTTAGGTTTTAGTCCAGAATTTAAGATAATACCAAAATCAGCGAAGTGGATCCAACAAGGAGGAGTGTCTTTAGATGACTTGGGCGCACCTATAGTGGCACCCAAGTAATTGGTTATGCACGATTTGGCAACTGATGGCGATATTGATTTTTATTTTGGAATTCCCAAGAGTTTTGATCAATGTAAGTTTCTATTTTTTAGTGTTGTTTCAAGTTCTGGGTTGTTTTTACTTCAATATTTTAAGTATGAAACTCAAAACACAACTGAAGTTCGTAACTCAAGCCAAACAAGGGACTTGGGCGCACTTGTGTGTGCGCCTAAGTAGTTTTGTACACTTGGGCGCGCCAGCAGTGGCGTCCAAGTGGTGATTTAGTACTTCCCCGGTTCTTCGGCTTCAGTTCGAGGTTCCAAAACGATTTAAATTAGTTGAATTTTTTTTTATTTTAAAGTTGTTATCGGTTATGTGAGAGTTTTGGGATGTTGATTTAGGTCGAAGTTTGAAATGGAGTGTGAATGCGTGATCCTAGTGTTGAAATAGGACTTGGGCGCACATATTGTTGCGTCTAAGTGTTTCCCAGATGACCTGGGCGCGCACAAGGGATGGTGCCCAAGTGTCTACCTCATGGGTTTGGCTATTTACGAGATTCGTTCACTTGGATTTAAAGTTTCAGGTAATCTGTATTAATAATTTTTGGATCCCGGATTGATTTTGAATCTCTAGAGTCTAAGTGTGACATGGTTGGAGTTCGGGAGTCGAAACGCAACCAAGATATGTCTTGGGGTTGGACTAGTGAGTTAGGCACACCTATGTGAGCGCCTGTGTATTCTGGGTGACTTAGGTGCCACTGTATCTGTTTACTGGGTGACTTCTGATTCGATGATTTCTAGGGTATTTCTAATTCGGGTTCAGGAAATCTAACTCGTGTCTTGGTTAAGGGATGTTTTAATTCACTGGATATGATTTGTCTATCGTTTTAATTAGGTTTTGATTAGGGTCTTAATTAGGGATTGGTAATTAGGGTTTGATTAGGGGTTAAGGTTTGGATTTGGGGGTTGCCAATTAAAATTTTATTAATTTGGGTCTAAATGAATTAGATTTTATTGATTAAGTTTGTCAATTAGGATTTTAATTAATTTAAGGTTTATTAATTAATTTTGTTGAGTAGGATTTTAATTGGAATTTGTTAATTTAGCTTTTTTATTAGGATTTTAATAAGAGTTTAGATTAATTAAGATTTTTAATTAGGGTTTATTAATCAGGTTTTGTTAATTAGGGTTTTGATTAATTAGGGTTTTATTTATTAGGATTTTGTTAATTAGCAATTTTAATTAATTAGGGTTCTATTAATTAGGATTGATTAGAGGTTTTTAACTAGGGATTTTAATTAATTAGGGTTTTGTTAATTAGGGATTATTAATAAGGTTTTTGTTAGAAGCTTTTAGTTAAGGACTTTAATTAAGGTTTAATTAGATGTTTTAAATTAGAGTTTTAAATAGGTGTTTTTAATTAGGTGTTGATTAAGTTTATTAGTTCACTTAGGCGCGAATAAAATAACCTAGGATTATCTACCTAATATTTGTTTTTAAGAATTGCAACACGAGGATCAAGATCTGACAATCGTTCCCCTGCCACTAGGGACTTAGGTGCACAAACAGTGGCTCCTTTTTATAGTTTTGATGATATTCTGCGCTTTCTTTCGATATTCTTCGCGTGGTTTAAAGCGTACGATCAAGGATCATAAGGCCCTGAAATCAGTGCGTGTGATGGGAAGTTCGAATCTGAGCAGATTAATGAGTGCAAAACGGGAAGCGAGATCCAATCCTTGTTCCAGGGACTTGAGTACACAAGCAGTGGCGCCCAAGTGACTTTTCCCTTTTTTTGTGACTCAGATTCGGATTTCCACGATGAAAACAATACGCATGCAAGATCTAATCTAATCATGAGTTCAGAACGATGTAGACAATGTAAATCTATAACTTGTGAATGAACCTAAGCATAATTCTAATGATGAATGATTGCTAGATATTTGATCTACTTGAAAAATATTACTATTAATGCAGATCTACGATATATGAATGAACCTAAGCATGTTTCTAACTACTAATGGTGATGAATATTAATTAAAAAGACAAGATCTAGAAATACCGATTTGGGTTACGTCCTCCAAGTCCTAGATCAAAGCTCTCGCACAAATCCATGGCATTTAGAGGTTTTCTCCCTTGCTGATCTTGAAAACCAGAATGCTTCCTCTTCTCCTTTCTTCAAGATCTAGAGCTCTCTCTATGATGGCGACTCTCATTCTCTCCCTTTTTCTTCTCTTTTTCTCTATTTTGTGGTAGTCCCTTTTGCAAGAAGGATAAGAGATCTTTATATAGGAGTTTTGGGGCATGGAAAAAAGATTAGGGTTGCCTCTTAAATGAGTTTTTATAAGGTTCACGCATCCCAAGGCGGATTTAGGGTTTTGGTGGACTTGGGCGCACACACAGTGGAGCCATGTGCCCATGTTTGTTCTGTGAAGTTCAAGGTTCCCACGGGGAAAAGCATGACTTGGGCGCACCCACAGTGGCGCCCATGTAGTCTTTCAGGGTTTCAGAGGCCTAAGGTTCATTTCGGGTTGGTTTCGGATTGAATTCAGGCCCAAAATAGTGAAAAAGATGGTTGGGGTGCATTTTTAGGATGACTGGGGAGCTGGTGCAGTTTGGGACATGGGCGCACCTGTTTTGGTGGCCAATTGTATTTCCAACAGGGCTTTTAGGGCCATCTTCTGGTGGCCATATGTTTTGATCCGTTTATTAGATTTGGACATTCTACATATTATCGGAAAGCTCTTGAAACTTAGAATATGTTGGTCCATACATCCTAATGATCAGAGGTTCGAAAAAGGAAAGGATATTTGGATCAATGATTCTAGCTTCCTAATGCATGTTAACCATATCATTCTTGGGCAAACTAAATGTAATCTTTGCTAGGACCAACTCAAGTGTGTCCTAAGAGGACAAAAAATGGTTTGGATAGTGTTGTGGTCCGCTCATTGTGTGAGTAGCGGGTTTGACTCGAAGTCTCGACGCGGTTTGACTTTTCTCTCATGAATTTCCAGACATTGTCGAACTAAGTCTAAAATTATCAACAAGCATCTTCATCATCGTTAATTAATCTGAATTATACCATTAATCATTAGATTATGGGTGAAATGGGGGCACCGCTATATATGATAGGTATTTTAGGCTCTCATAGGGGCCAAATTAGGTGTCTACAACACCTTGAATATGTGTTTCTTTACCTTAAATGAGAGCTCACCTTGATTTAACCCCTGAGGCTAGGCCAAATGTTGTCATTGGGGTCCATGTATGAGCATTGTGAAGCTCCCAGGCATGGAGTTGACTTTTGTTGTTTTGGCTTCCCTTTTATTCTTAGTGATGGTAGGAGCTTCTTGAGATCTTTTTTGCCTACGTGGAGTGTCCTTTGACCTCATGTTGGCATACAAAAAAAAATTCATTAGCCCGTACATAACCTTCCCCAAGGCAAATTACTCGTTTCTCCATAAAGGAAATGATGACATTAAAGTCTAGCCGGCCACAACAAAAGAGTCCCTCAGCGGCTACTGACTACAAGGCCCAATGGCCGTTGCAACCCGTGAACACACTAGCTGCTCAAAGTAATAAAGCAACCGCTGGTCTCCAGTGAAGAAGTGACCATTGAACGTCATGCACATTGGCAGCTTAAAGCAATGAAGCAGCCACTGGTCTCCATTCAAGAAGTGATTGCTGGACGTCATGTGCACTTGCCGCCGCACCTCTTTCTGCATTGGCTGCTAGACCCCCACGATCTCCCACGAACTAGCCAGCTCCTTCTTCTCATCACTGCTGAACCTACAACGTCTCCCATTGAAGATAGTTTTGAAAACTACCTCCACTTCTCCATGATCTCCAGCAGTTATGGCGCCTCCAAAAGATATAATAAGAAGACTTGGGAGAGTGTGAACCCCCTCCCCCCCCCCCGGACTCAAGTGCAAGAAAGCCCAGACACTCTTCCATTTTTAAGATTCCCTCCTCCTTCATAAAAAAAAGGTGAGAATCAAGCAGTAGTGGAGGCTTCTCTTTGGACTTGGGAGAAAGCTTCCGAAAGGCAGTCTTTGTTACTCCAACCATGGAGGAAGGACGGAGATTGTCTATGCTTTTCTGAAGCAGACTTCTCTGATTAATCCTTCTTCCTTGATAATGGTGGTGAACTACAGAGACCGCTCGAAAAAGCCAAATTGTTGACTCCTCCAATTCCGTCTCTAGTGAACTCTCGAAAACAATAGACTCTCCCTCTGTCCCATCGATGTATATCTCCTTTGTTTTGATCTCCTAGGCCCTACGAGAGGGTTGTATAAAAAGTTGTAAATAACCTACACTCAAAAGGTGAAGCAACAAAGAACCCATGTAAATAAAAATGGGGACTCTTCTTCTTACGCAAGCAAACATTCGCGAGAGTCATCTTCGCAACTTTCTGTAACGTTCAAATGATGGAATAAAAGACCCTTTGTTGTGCGAAACACCTCAATCTAATGAAATTGAAGAATCAAGCTTGATGCCTTTTCATGTGCTCATTTTGGATGCTTCTTGTCTTATTAGGGGCATTTGTCATTTTTTATAAGCCAATAATTATATCTTAGGTCGTAGGCCTAGTCGTATCATTTTATGTGAAAAATGAGGAGTTCAAGTTCCCCCTTCACCTTTTCCCCAAAATTTATTTTTATAATTAGCCATGCCAGGCTTCAGGCTCTTTGTTAGTGTCATAGTCATATATGCACTGCCCTTGGGTTTCAATTCTGTGTCAAATCCAAGAACTTGCCTCTAAGAGTGCCAAAATGGAAGATCAAGTTAAAGATTGAAGATCAAGTCTTGGATTGGTATACGGTTTATCAAGTCAAAGACTTCAAATGTGCCAACCTATTCAAGAAACTTGGACCTTATTCAAACCAAGTAAAGGCCCCTAAAACCCTTACATCAAATAGTAAAATTAGTAGGGTGAAAATGACTTAACCGAGTAGTGGAATTGCTCAATTCTGAGTCATGGACATGGCTAACTGAAACCCTCCATGGTCAGCTCCCGGATGACGTTCCAGAAGCTAACCTTTTCATTGTCAATGTTCTACAGTTAGCTCTTGGTTAGCTTCATTGCTTGCCGTAAGTGCCCCACGGCTCGCGGTAAGTCTAGTCATAGAACAAAAACCATGTTTTTCACTAAGAGTCAAACTAGCCCTTCGGGCTTGGCTTTTTCCTGTGCTCACTATGGATTAGCCGTTGGAAGCTCTTCTATATATACATGAGCTCTTCCCAAAGGCTACAACTTTTGAGATTTTTAGTGCCTTCTTCCATCACATTCTAGTCATTAAGTAAAATCATTTAGAGCCCTCAAAACTCATTCCACTCGTACTTCGATCCTCCGTAGAAAAATCCTAGAGCTTTCTTAACTCAAGATAAGTGTGATTTATGGAAACCTCATCTAGGAAAAACCTTTTTATGGAAACCTCATCTAGGAAAAACCTTAAGTCCTCAACGTTAAATCATTATGTCCCTAGGTCTAGACCTTCACCTCACTTGGTTGTGCACACATTTGAAGATGTACAACACAAAGTAGCATTGCAAGAGGTCAAAGCTTGGAGCTTCGGATTTAAGGGTCAAGAGCACTCTCAAGACATTGTTTTTCATCTAGAGGCAAGTGCTCCAAGTTTAATATAAGTTCCATGTCATTGTAAAGTGGATTAGACCTTTATGATCGATCCACTATAAAAAAAAAAAAAAAAAGGAGTTGTGGATTAGATCTTAGTGATAGAACCAACATATCAAAAAATCAGATGTAAAGGTTTTGGGTTGAGCCTTTTTAGAAAACCTCCTATAGTGAAATCCAATGAACCACATTGGTGTGTGGTTGGCTTGAGAGTGGATGTAGGTTAATAACCAAACCACTATAAATGATTGTGTGCCTCTATCTCTTTATGATCTATTGTTTATTATTTATACATTGAGATACATGTGCTAGATAGTTATACTTTAGATTGATTCAGCATAGTCTTTGCACTTGCTAGAATTCGTAGAACGAATTGATATGTCATTGAGTATTTAGTACACACTTCTTGTGGTGGACTTCACATTTGATCACTTGATTGCCTTGTTACGTCGTTATATATTGTAGTGCAATTTAAGTGAACTTGTGGTTGTGATTAATTGGACAAGTGGTTGATCAATTTTAAAATTTATAATTAGTCCTATTCACCCCCCCCCCCCCCCCCCCCCTCCGCCAAACTTGCATTCGTCTAGCTTGCACTTTCACTTTCTACCACCGAGTCCAAGTCCAACCCATCTACTAAACGCGCCCCCCCCCCCCCCCCCCCCCCGCCAAACTTGCATTCGTCTAGCTTGCACTTTCACTTTCTACCACCGAGTCCAAGTCCAACCCATCTACTAAACGCCCCCCCCCACCCCCCCCCCCCCCCCCCAAACTTGCATTCGTCTAGCTTGCACTTTCACTTTCTACCACCGAGTCCAAGTCCAACCCATCTACTAAACGGGCCAAATAAAAAAAATGCAAGCAATCCGGGGTCAATTGAGTCATTACAATTATGCAATGTAATGTCATGGATAAAGATAACACAGGTCCCATACCAGCAAATAGTAAGTGCTCCAAGTGGAATGTCCTATAAATGTACATTATTAATCCTCATAATACATAATATACAATTTTAAATATTAAAGATATGAAATAGTGTGAGAATTACATATTGATTGATTGAGAGATTTTGATAAGTGATGATTATAAAAATGGACAATCAATTGTGCTATTTGTAAATTTATACCAAAATGCCCTCGAATTATCCACTTCCTGATCATTTAGATGAGAATTTTTTTATATTTTAATTATTATTGTAATATTTTCACACCGTGTGGTGATTTTCCAAACAAAAAACTTATGCATCATAATTTCTGAATTCAGGGCCGGCTCAAGACAATTTGATGCCTAAGGCGATAATCCTAAATGAAGCCTTTTCTATTTCTTAATATTTTTATAAATATTTTATTTAAAATCTATTTTTCTTTCTTTTTCTGATGCAAAATTACTAATTAAGTTTTTATATTCAAGTTTTTCCATCATATCTTTTTCAATTGATTGTATGACCAATCCACTTAATCCTTCTTGTGACATTGTTGATCGTAGGTAGGATTTTATTAATTTTAATTTTGAAAAACTTCATCTCTGCAATAATATTCTGTAAATAATGTATGCATTTAGAAAAGAATCTAGTTTTTTTATATAATTAGATACGTCAATTGGAGTGTTTTTTTCTGTTTGAAAAATCTCTTTTAAAACTTTTAATTCTGAAAATAAATCTAAACCATCAATATTAGAAAAATTGTCATGTTTAAAGGAACATTCAAGATTAAGACAACTTTTTTTTTTTTTCAAAATATCTTTGTCTGGTGATTTTAAGATTTTTTAAATTAAATAGAAAGCCAAACATATATTCTACTTTGAATTGAAGAAATAGCTTGATCTATTATTATATAAAATAATCAATTCTAAATGATTATTCAGCAGACTGTTTTGTCTTATCATCGACATTCTCATCAAACTGCTTCTTTCTACGAATTATACATTTCTTTTTACGAAATATAGGTTCTATTTCATTTTCAGCCGCAATCCCTCTTGATATAATCATAGTAGATATAAATTCATTTTCTCTATATTTTCAAAGAAAGAAATAAGACGTTTTAATTGATCTATAGCAATATCAACACGCATGTCTTTTGATTTTAAATTTTTACTAACCTAGTTAATAGAAAATAATATGTTATACCAAGTTGTCATGTTCAATAAAAATTTAAAATCTCCAATCTCATATGTTGCTAAACATTTAGCATCACTTTTAATTTTAGTATCTTCACCAATTTTTGCTAATTGCAACAACACATCTCCTATTTGTGGAGCTTGGTATCTTATTGCTTTAAGACTTTCAATATGAGTTTCCAAATGTGTTTGTGACAATGACTTAATAGTTAAAATTGAGTACATTATCTTGTAAAATTCTCCATCATTTTGTAGAAGAAGAAAATAATGAATATATATGTTGTACCACTCCAAAAAAAGATATAGCTTTAGGACAAGAGTTAGCCATATCGCAAAGTACTAGATTTAGATTATGGCAACATATGGTATGTAAAATGCTTTAGGATTTATATCTAGGAGTCTTTTTTGTACCCCTTGGTGTTTTTCGTTCATATTAGATCCATTATCATATCCTTGTCCTCATACATCATTAATATCAAGTTTAAGATTTTTTATTGTATTTATAATTGCATTAAAAAGGCCTTTTCCTGTGGTATTAATTGTTTACTTTTAGAAATTCTAAAAAATATTCTTCTAGTTTTATTGGACTTGATGAAATATCTACACATCGTAATATGAGAGACAATTACTCTTGATGACTAGCATCTAGAGTGCAATCGAGCATAATTGAAAAATATTTTGCGTACTTAATTTTTTTAATAATAGTATTTCTAATCTCATTTGCTATTAAAAATCCCGATGAACCAAAAATTCCCTCCACAATACCCTAGCTCGTCCCCTTAAATTTCACTGTTTGCCGCTCCCATTCCTTTCCAGAGTTGTGATTTTCCGTCACTATAGGGACATCTCCTTTCTTCCAGCTTGCATCCGTCTAGATAGATCGCAGAAATCCCAAATGTAGCCCATTCCCCCTTCTACCATTTCGAGCCATCTTCTCCCCTTCAAGGCAGTCTCCAGCGATGTTCAATGATGCCTCGAGATCCCTAGAACTAGTAACCCCAGCACGAGATCATCCCAACTCTAACCCTTTGTCTACTTTCTATTTGCTTCCCTCTTTTGCTCCCCTCTATGGTATCCCTGCTCCCATTCTTGAGGTACTACTCCGGTAACCTCTACCACTTGGGACTGTGCCCAGCTTGAACTCCTGCAAAAGCACGTAGTCGGTCTTATCCAATCAACCAGAGGTAAGCCCCCTGGCAAATAGGGGTTTCTGTCCCCATCTACTCCCTCTTCAATCCTGCCTAACCCAGTCACCCCTTCTTCATAGGCCTGTCAATTTAGCCCATTAAAATGGGTACCCGGTCCGGCCCGACCTAGCCCGAAAACACAGGGATTTTAAAAAAATTTGAGCCCAGTGGGCTAGGCTTGGACAATTATTTGAAAGCCCGGCCAAAATGGGTTTGGGACTAGGTAGAGCATGCCCAGCCCGTCTAGGCCCGGCCCAGCCTGCCCGCATGCTATTTTACTAATTTCTAGTTTTAAAAATCGTGTTTTATAATTTTATAATATTTAATTTTAGAATATTTTGGAAAAATACAACAACTAAGGTGCATGAGAAAGCAAACAAAAACCCAAGTCCTAGATTTATATCTCTATAGCACCTATCCAAACAAGTGAGACATGAAGCTCTCAATTCTCAACTCATACATTTTTGGCATTACTTACTATGAGCATGCAACTCAGGGCTCTGATTAGTGAGCTAGCAATAAAAAAAATTAAGAAGAAAGTTGATGCTAGACTTGTAAAGCACATCTTCCAAAATAAAAATTATTGTCCCCCACAAAGCTACATGTCTGCCATGTTGCTTGTTGCATTGTATTGCGGGTCCCAAGCACGGAAGAAAGGAGGAGGGTTTAATATCCGATGATAATATAAGAATAATTAGAGAATATTGATCTTATGTTCAAGATCGTGCTAAAGCCCAGGCCTAGGTCCGGGCCCGCACGGGAAAGGACTTGACATAGGCCCACTCAATTTAGGGCTGGGATTGGACAACCCTCCGTAGGCTTGTCCAATATTCAGGATGGGATTGGACAACCCATGCCCATGCCCATGCCCGGCCCGGCCCATTGACAGGCCTACTTCTTCCCCTTCAGACCTTACTAGCCTCACCATGTCAGATCCCCCTCCCTTAATCCCAAATAAGCCTCCATACCCACCTCCTTTTCTGCCAACCCTACACAATTACTTCACTGTAGAGCAAATGGAGTAGATCCTTAGAATGGTGTCCATCAACCCTTGCCAGCTTCAACAGTCCCAACCTTCTACTAGTCACAAAAACTAGCTAGATCTTTTCCCTAATTCAAAACCTATAACACCCTCAGAATACCCTCCTTTTTCATTCATAGAAGGTCAGTTAGTTTTGAAAATCCCCTCCCCCATGATAGAACCTAGTAAAAACTCCTTCTCCAACGCAGCTATTGAGCAATTTTTCGGAAAAAGACCTACAGTAGAATGGTTGACTCAACAGGACAACACCAATTGGAATCTCTCACAGCCTTGCTTAATCTCTCTAATCAATGGGCGCATTTCCTATTCAGATTCAACTCTAAGGAAGATAGGGATCTTGTTCTTTCCGATTCCCCTATCCTTTTACAAAATAGAAAGCTTCACCTTTTACCTTGGTCTCCTAGCCAAGGCCTTTTTGAATGGCCTTCTCTCCATCCTGCTTGGATCAAACTCCATGGAATTCCCTATCACTGTTGGAGCAGCAACCTTCTCCTCTCCATTGCTAGCTCCATTGGTCACCCACTTAAACTATATGACAATACTGCATCTCAAAAACCTCTAACCTATGCTAGAATTTTGGTAAATTAAGATCTCTCTAAACCAAAGCGTCATCAGAACAAGGTGGATTTAGAAAGAGAGTCAGAGGTCCTCCTCTCCATTTCCTATGAGAACTTGTCCTACTCCAAATGTCTCTCGAATGGACACTCTGAAAGTTATTGTAAATCTGGTTCCCCAGCTCCCAAGTTAAATCTCATCCTCCCATCAGTCCAGGGCAGTAAAGGCATCTTAGGCAAGCCTCCCAATTCTACAGCATTCCCTGCCTCCAGTCCTGTAGCACCCTCTGATTCCACCTCCAACCAGAATACTATCCTTACTGCTGCCCATATCCTCAAGACAACCCCCATTTCAATTACTAGGGATGACACCCCTTCTGATGATCTGGTCCTAGCTACGCTAGCTGCTGCTATACCCTCAGCTTAACCCATTACCCCATCAATTCCAAAATCAATACTAGCCCTTAACCAAGCTACAACTTCCATTCAGCCTTATCAAAATGCCACTAAGGTCCCCAGCAGTTCCAATTTTAGACTGGAGGTTCTACCTCATGAAATCATGATGGAAATCCTTGCAAAAATTTCAGCGTCAGTTGTAAACACCTCAAAACCGCTCTTAGTTTTGGAAAACTGTACCTTCATAGAACCAACCTATGCAACCCCCTTTTCCATCTCAACCTATGCTGTCAGATAGTGAGGAAACATCCAACCTACTAGACCATTCTCAGACCCTAGATACCTCTCAACCAGTTGGAATCTCTTTGGAGATAGATCTCACCCCCTACTCCAAGAAAAGAAAGACAAAAAAAAAAAAAGCCAAACATACCCCCTCTTCCTCCCTTCCCAAAACTAGGCATTTTGTTGGAAACCCCTCTCTTTTACCCCGTTCTAAATTATCAGAGTCCTCTTCTGGGACTGCAGGGGAATTGCTAATTCCCCAAACCCTTAGAGCCCTACACCACTTAATTTCTTATCACTCCCCTGATATTATCTTCCTTTTAAAGCCAATGACTCTTTCTCCTCCCTCGTCCTTGTTGTCTTCTCTATGTTTTGATGGCTTCCTTTCAAATAACCCTCTATCCACTACTCCATTTGGCGTCTGTTCAAAACTAACTATAACCACGATATATCCCTCATATAATCCTCCACTCAAATTGTGACTATATCCTTTATTAACCCAGCAAATGGCAACAAATGCCTTCTCACTGGTTATGGCTATGTCAAGAGAAGGGACCTATGTGATTATATATATTAACAAATGCATTCACCAACCTTCCTTGGTGCGTTTTGGGTGACTTCAATTCCATTTTCTTCGCTTCTAAAAAACTAAGCCTTAGGCTATCCTGCTTGGTTCCAGATTTCCAACAGATGATCCTCTCCTCAGGTTTGCAAGATATGGGTTTCATAGGCAATAAATTTTCGTGGTCTAACGATCGAAGGGATTCTTATGTTGCAACAAGACTTGATAGAGCTCTAGGCAACCCTTAGTGGCACTCTGCTTTTTGTGATCCTCTGCTATCTCACTTGCCAAAGTATTCATCAGATCACTACCCCTGCTTTTCTCTCACAACCAGCGGCTCTCTCCTATATATGTGCCATTCAAGTTTGAAGCAATGTGGATCCAGCATCTGGAGTCTTTCAAAATTATTGAAGACAATTGGAACCTAGGCCTCGCTGGAAACTCCGAATATGTCTTAGCTCAAAATCTAAAATCAATGAAATAGGCTCTCAAGGTATGGTACAAGAATGTTTTTGGTGACATATAGCTCAGAGTGAAATTAGCTGAATTATAGGTCTAAAGCCTTCAAGAGATTCTTGATACTGGTCCGATGGATAAACTCCACCGAGACTTCTCAGAGGCAAAGGCTTCTCTTCATTATTGGTTTCAAATCAAGGAGATTCATTGGTGCTAGAAATCCATAATCAGATAGCTGGCCGAAGGTGACAAAAACACAACTTTCTTCCATGCATATGCAAAATCAAGAGTGGTTGTTAATCGCATTGAAAAGATCCATTCTGACGGTACCTGGGAAATGACCCCAACCAAATACAGTTACTTGCGATCAACCATTTCTCAAAACTGGCTCAGTCTTCTCATTCATACCATGCAGAAATCCTGTTTGATCTTGACAGCAACAAAGTCTCCATGGATCAGAATCTTCAATTGATCAGATACCTAGACGCATAAGAGATTAAAAGTGCAGTTTTTGTGCTTAAAAAAGACAGCTCCCAAGGCCCAGATGGCTTCTCAGGCTCCTTCTTCATAGCAACTTAGCACATCATGGCTGTGGTTAAAGCAGTGCAACACTTCTACTCCTCAGGTAAGCTCTACAGAGCCTCGAATGCATATTTTATCACATTGATTCCCAAAACCCAATCCCCCCGTTCATTTGCTGACTACAGTCCAATTAGCCTCCTCAACTTCTGCTACAAAATTATTTCAAAAATTTTGGCTTATAGATTATCCCATATCCTCCCCCTCATATCTCCAAATTAGGCTGCTTTTGTTAAAGGCACATCCATTCACCAACACATTGCCTTAGCCCATGAACCCTTTCAAAAACTCCACCCCCAAATTAGTGGAGGTTCCCTGTGTATGCAACTGGACATCTCAAAGGCTTTTAACAAGATCAGTTGGCCTTTTGTTTTCAAGTCTCTAGCCTTCTTTGGCTTATCTGAGAAATGGATTAGCCTAATTAACCAATGCATTAGTTCAGCCAAAGGTTCGGTTCTCATTAATAGAACTCCTTGTGTTTTTTTTTAATCAAATTGTGGTCTAAGGCAAGGGAACCCTTTATGAGGCCCCACCCCTTGTGGACCTTCAATTTGAATTTAAATACTATATTTTAGCCTATAGTATCTAATTATACTAATTAATAGGGATTAGTAAGGGTAGATAAGTATTTTACTAATTAGTTAGTTGGTTAAAGGCCCTAGCTAATCATTTAGATTTACTATAGGGGGTTCTCCACTTGAGAAGCTTCTAAAATCCCACCTAAAGACTAAAATACCCATGGCCTTATCCTCATTCCTATTTTAACTAAAAGGACCCTTTGGTCATTAGCCATTTAACCCTAACCTATATAACTCATTTCCCTCCCATTTCCCTACATTGGCTACCATCACAACTCTCATTTCCCTCTATTTTTTCTATTCTTCCCTCATTTCCCTCCAATTCCCTCAACTCTTCCCTTTCTCTCTCTAGAAACCCTAGATCTCGAACTCCAGCGAGAAGAAGATGATGATCATCTTCAACAACCTCAGCTACAATCTCTCCTATCTTGTATATCTCATCTCTCTCTTCTAATCAAGTTACTTTTCATTTTCTAGTTCTATTTCCTTAGATTTCTCTTTTTGTCTCTCTAGATTTTCTTTCCTTATTGCAATTCTCTTGTGGATGTGGGATTAGGTACTAGAGATCTCTTTAGATCTGGTTTTGGGGCTTGTTTGAGTGTGTGGAAGACCATTGCTATTGGATTTGCAATTTGAGCTTTGGATCTCTCTTTCTCTCTCTATTTTCATTGCTATTGGATTGGGGCAAGTACAATATACTCACTTAGCATAGAATGCATGATTTCCTTCATTTGATTGTGTAATTTCTATTCAATGATGTATGAATGCTTAGATCTATCTTTTGAGCCTGTTTTCATGGTTTTTGGCCATTTTGGATGGGTTTCATCTCATTTGGAAGATCAATGGCCAAAGGATGGATAGTTGGATGCATATTGAAGTCCTTTTATGTTTTATGATGTTTCTATGATGAATGGACAAAATTGGATATGTTTTGGATGAAAATTGGGTTGAAGGAGGAGAATTCCAGAATTCTGGAATTTCTGACAGGCCAGTATGCTCGGTCGACCGACCTGCAAGGAGGTCGACTAAAGACACTGAAATTGTGGAAAATTCAAGTCCTAGTTATTTTTTCTGCAGGACTCTCAGTCCTGTGTACTCAGTCGATCAGACCCTGTGCTCAGTCGACCGAGGACACAGGTTTTACAAGAAATTAACTGAGAGCTGGACTTTCTCCCAGAACTTAGGAAGCAGTGTACTCAGTTGACCGGCCCCTGTGCTAGGTCAACCAGACACCCTGAAAAAGTCAATGACTGAGAAATGGACTGTATGCTATTTGTTACAGGTGATCCTGTGTACTAGGTTGACCAGTTGGCCACAGGTCCCAGTCAATCAGGTACGTTGGAAATCCCTAGAATACTGCCCAGGTCTTAGCCCTCACTCCTGTGTAGTAGGTCGACCCGACCCTAGCCAGGTTGACTTGCCACAATATTGACGACACTAAGATTTCTGTGTTCAGCCTATTCTAGGGTTGTGGTCGATTTTGGGGCCCATTGACCATCCAAATGGATTTCTATTGATGTGCCAAGCCCGAGTCAATGGTGTGGCTCAACCTTGACTCGTGGGGACCACAAAGTAGGGTCTAGATTATGGAATCGACGATGATTTGATCCTTAAACGTCGTCAAAGACGTCCGTAACTTCTGGAGCACCAAACACAGCATCCATGGCATCTAAGACTTCATTTAGAGATCCAATTACTTAAGATGAACCTGACTTGAATGTGGACCAATACTTAGGTTGGACTATTGCTATTTCCCATTGATTTTTTTACTTAGAGGTTTATTTCACTTCTTGCATTACTGTCACTCTTATGTCCTTACTATTGCTTATAACTGTTAATTAAATGGAAAATGGACGACCTGAACCTATGATTACTTAGAGGTGACCTGGTGATATGATTGGGTGAACACTGACCCGTGTCTGTGGTTAGGCGGGCCCTTTTATGGCCTAAGTGTGTGTGATACCTTAGGATGGAGAGGTTGACTATTCAGGACTTATAACTCATTATGGATGAGAATAGACTGTTTATCATTGGAAATGGACCTATGACCTCATTTGGATTGTTTTAGACTAGGCCATGTATTTGGAGGGCCTTGGTATGGATCCAATGATTAGACATGGACCTGGATTGTGATCCATGGATTGAATTGGTATTTGGACCTCTTAGGGACTTTGTTCAGACCTTGGTCACGCAAGGCAAAGCCTAGACAGACACATACCTGTATTGTTTCCTTGAGTCGGTATAAAGATTCACTCAGTTGTCTTAAGCTCAGCCTTTGGACTGATCATCACTGGTAGGAGCTATTTGAGTGTTAAGTGATGAATGAGTTATCATAATGAGTTATGTTTTAGACGGACGGTGTGATACCGAGTCTGGCCTCCCGAGTGATGAGTGATAAGTGTGGTGAGATTAATGAGTATGATTTGCGGGGCTCGTCATTCCCCAGCACTGGTAAGATTTCCCCACCTCGACTGTGTTCAGTATGGGAGGGTCGCGGCATAATATCCCGCGGTATCCAGTTTATGTGAACGTGCCATGTTGTGTTAGATTAGATATTATGTCTACTTTGATTCTAAATGCTTATCTAGCTCAACTGCCTAGATCATATATCTTGTTATATGATTGTTTCTAGTCTTTTGATGTATACATCTTATGTTACTTGTATACTACGACTTGCCAGATCTTTAGATCTGACCCATTTTTGGTGTTTAGGTTTCGACCCCGATTACGAGGACAGTATGCTCACGCTCATCGAGGCACCCATAACAGGAGACTACAGATGGGGACCAGCCGATAAGGAGGTCGAGCTAGAATACGGAGTGCCAGCACCTGGGATTGAGAGTACTGTCATTTTGGGACTTGAGTGATTTTTGTAGTGAACAGGATAATAGTTGAATTTGTAATAAACCTTTGATTTTTCATAACTTTGACACATTAGGATGGATTTCAGCCCTGCTATATTTGACATAATTATGTGATACCTTACATACGCTTCCGCTATATTTACATGTTTCCGCATTATTAATCGTTGATATTATATTGTTCAAAAAGTTTTAAATCTGACTTCACTACGGACCTACGATCTTGGAAGTCTTCGGATTTTTCGGGAAGGAGCGCGCCAACTTCGGGTACCTTGACAGTTTCCTCGGTATTCGGAATTAGGGTAGTACACCCTCTATCCCCTTGCCTATTCATTTTCGTGGAAGAAATCCTAAGCCTAATCATCCAAAACTTGATTTCCAAGAGCCACATCTTCTTTATCTCCAAAGTTCACAACACCCCATGCCACTTATTCTATGCAGATCAAATCCTTCTGTTTCTCAAAGGTCATAAAAAAAGCTTGCTTGCTTCGAAAAATGTTTTAGCCAAATACCAAAACAACTCGGGCCAATCTATCAACTTGGGGAAAAGTAAACTCTTCATTGGCAAATGCAGTCTGGGGACAAATATATAGTTTTTGGCTTTAGCTAACCTCCAAGAGAATCCCCTTTCTTCGAAATATCTTGGAGCCCCTCTCATCATCCGCACCCCCAAGAGGTAGCGCTTCTACCAATTGCTAGATAGATTTCTTGCAAACTTTTTGGGTGGATGTCTAGGCTGCTTTCCTTTGCAAGTCATAGAATCCTTGTCAGGCATGTGTTGAGCAGCCTGGCAACCCACTTGCTATGGTTTTTCCTCTCCCAAAGTCGGTGACAAATCACATGGAACGCCTAATCAGGAATTTCCTTTGGTCAGCAGAGACAACACGATCCATAAGGAATCAGATTTGCTGGGATGTCGTATGTCTCCCCACTAAGGAAGGAGGTCTGGGCATTAGGCGCATTCATGAACAAAATGAGGCTTCTTTTCTAAAATTGGGCTGGATTGCTACTTCTTCTAGATCTCTCTAGGCGGATTGGATAACTTGTAGATACTTTCCAAAATCAACTATTTGGAGCTCCTCTACCCCTAAATCAAGCTCTTGCATTTTGTGCAAAATCAGGAAATCAGCCCATCAGATCCAGTCGGCAGTAAGTGGATTATTGGTAATGGGAAGCTTGCTAATATCTGGTTTGATAGTTGGGCTAAGGATAGTTATATTACTTCAAAATTTCCCTCTTTCTCATTCCCCCTCAATCAGAAGTTAAGTTCTCTCAGGGAAGGTGATAACTAAGTTATCCCTTTAGACATTCCTTTGGATTCAGCTGAGATTCTAAGGAGTGTTATTTAGAATATCTTCTTAAATACGATTACAGAGGATTTGGAAAACCCATCCAACCCACGATCTCACTTTCAAGGAGGCTTGGCAGCTCATTCGATCAAGAAGAGCGACAATTGAGTGGGCCCCTTTGGTATGGAACTCCCTGATGCTGCCTAGGGTGTCCTTCTTTGCTTGGAGATTGATGTACTGCAAGACCCCAACCTAAGATTGGGCTCATCAGTTGGTACTAGCCTTGCTCCCATGTGCTGTTTTTGTAACAACAACTTGGAAACAAATCTTCATCTTCTTTTCTTCCATCTCTTTGCTACTTCTCTTTTGATATGGATTCTCCAAGTGGTTGGCTTTAGGGCTGTTACTCCCATATCCCCCTCTAAGACTTGGTAAGATCTCTCTCTCAACTGTGATAAGCTGGCTCGTAAATGAGCTTCCTCTATTTTTTTTTCATCACCACTTTCATAATTTGGAAATGTAGAAATGATCTTACTTTTGAAAAATCTAGAGCCTCTCAGACGAAAGTAAAGATCTACTTGATAGAGCTTCTCTCTTCCTCTCTTAGGCGTTTAGACAAACCTTTTTCTGGTAAGCATCTTTAAACATTCTGTTGTTTTCCGTTAGTTCCTCTTAGAACAAATGTTCTTTAGTCTGGTGGTGTTCTCTTTTCTCGTTTCTTTCTTTTTGGATTCCCCTCCCTTTACTTGTAAAGTTGCCTTTATGGCTTTCTTCTTTTGTGGCTTTTAGCCTTTATTCTTTCCCTCTTTTCTAATACAATTGCCTTTTAGTAAAAAAAAATAAAATGTATCAATTCATTTTGTATATTATGTCCAAGGTAATGATAATGAATTTCATCATGTTGAATACACCGAATATGTTCTTGCATTACCGGATCAAATTCTGCAATCATTTCAATTAAACTTAAAAAAATTCCATTATTTTCTTGATAGATCTTTTCATTTTTTCTCGAAATGCCAAATTATTTTTACCAAGATTCTTTACGACAGCAACAATTCTTAATAATACTTTTTTTCCAATGATCTTTTTCTTTGTTAATTTGTTCTTGGATATTTCTATTAAATGTTTTATTTTTTGACAATCTTATTTCTAAATCAATCCAAGTATTCATGTTAGTAATATGCTCATTAGATGTCTCATGACTCTTAAGCTTAACACCAATATTTCTCAGTCTTTAGTTCCTTCATTAGCTAGGTTACTTATAGTACAATTCGAATTAAACAACTTACAACAAAAGCAAAATACTCTATCCAAATCTTTTGAATACACTAACCATTTTCTATCATGTTTCTCCCCATTTGGTAATTTTCGAATATAATATGTAGTTGAAAAATGTCTAGAGAATTCATCTTTGGGGAAATCTAGATTATTATCTCTAATTGGACCCTTTTCTACTAATAAATCTCTTAATTTTGTATTAATATTTGTCCATTGACTTGGATCATAAATATTTATAGGAATATAATCAGTTGTTTCATTAATATTTTCATGTTCTTCATCAAGTGTTTGACTATCATTATGAATATTTCCATTGATTTCTTTTTGTTCTGCTATTTCATTATCTTCTAACTCATTTAGATCAATTGATTGTTCATTTATTGTTATATTTTGCTTATTGCATATAACAAATTTATCAAGAGCTCCCTTTTGTGATTGAATTAAATCATCTATTCTTCTCTTCTTTTCTTTTTTTTTTTTTAAGTTTTGAGTACCCAGATTCATATTTTCTAGTAGGCATATTTATTATTTATAAATTATAACTAATAATACTTACAAATAAAATAAATATTAACTATGGAGAATATTTATGTGCATCCATCCCTCACCATTGGGTGAGGGACACTTCCATAAATAGGAATTTTCAAGTACAAAAGTGAATTTTCAAGTACATAGGGTGAGGTACACTTCCTTGTCTTCATGTGCAAAAAGGGAAAGTGCCTTCACCCTATGGTGAGGGATGGATGCACATGAATGTTCCCCATTAACTATAATAAACAAAGAATATGAGCTTGGAATTCAAGGAATCCTAAAAGCATAGAACAATGGAACCTAATTTAGTGATTTATTGGTGTTTGCCACAAAGATGAGAGATGTGGATGACTTTTGAATTGGTGCAGCTTCTTCAATAATAATAGAAAAAAAAAACATTATATTTGTGTTCATGATTAACCAATATTATCAAAAATGTATTATAAAAAAAAGTATCACAAAAGAACCAAAAGAAAAGACTTACAATCAAAAGTTGGCAAATGGTTATTTGATTATTTAAATCTTCAGTACCAAATAAAGTGGGGATGTAACCTATTTTTGGACCCTGATCAAATTGTAACAGAGATCAATGCTCAGTATCACTTGTCAAACTAAGGTGTCTTGCCAGTGCTTAAGTTAATTCACATAGTACAACTCATATCAAGAAGATCGATCCTAATAAGATATTTTATCAATCAGTGTGGCCCACTATTGAAACCCATTTAATGTGTGAAGCCCACTATTTGATCTACACGACTAGATCCATGAAAAAATAAAGCACTTTTTAGGCAACTTATATACACACGTCCAGAATCACCATTTGGGTGAATCATGTTACTTGTAACAATCTTTACCGAAAAAAAAAGGGCTGCTTGCAACAATCTTCCATGTGAGAAGTCCCGGACTTCTTTTTGTTGGAAGTATGTGGGCCTCGTGGATAGATATTCAAAACTTTTAACCCACTTGACTCAGGGATCAAGTATCCATAAGGCAAAAACTCAATTCAGGATGCATAACCCTCAATCTCATGATCACATACAGTAAGTAAAACTATCTAAAAGATAGAACAGAAACGAATAAGTATCCATTAAAATCCACAACATACAAGGATGCAGATTTTACCTTAGGAGCTCAGTTGCGCTCTAATGGAGAAGTTGATAACTTTCGTTGATGTAGAACTTCTCTACAAACTGAGATCAGAATCTCCACCACCTCTTAGCCTTCCATGCTATGACCCGAATTAGATATCTCTTCTTAAGAAGATTGGTGGAATCTTTAAGAGAAAATCCAACTCGAAATCCTAAGGAACTAGAAGAGGAAGAGAGAAGAGAGCAGTGCAACTGTTGCAAAAAGAGGATGGACGTTTTTTACTGTATAATGTTATATACGTCGAAGAGGGGTGCATTCCCTTTTATAATCTCCCAAAGCTCCTCTTGTCTTAATTGAAATAAAAGTCTTACTTCCACAACAATTAGTAAGTATACTATTACCACTATTAGAAGTCCTACTTCAAATAGAAATAGTAACTTCCTAATTCCTTCCTTTTAGAGTTCGAATATGATTAGTATCTTTCTAATATCTTGGGCTAGCGTGGGGACCACTAGGGATTCCATAGAAAGCTGGCTCCAAGTGGGACACGCGACCCCACATCTCATGTGCAATTCGGGCCCACAGATAATTGCAAATAACACCACTATATAAACGTAATTGCACTCCAGTCATAGGAATAAATTACAATGAAGACCCTAAACTTCCCAATTACCACAAGTATGCCCCTCTATCAATATCCATGGATCAATTGGAATAAATCTGTCTCTTCCAATCTTAGTTCCACATCTTATTATCCTTGAGTCCCAATTAATCACTATGATCATCAGTACCATCCAATTAACTCTTAATCGAGATGGGTGCGCACTTACTAATGACAAAACCCATTAATTGGCACAAAGGGATAATAGAGATAGATTCCATCTTGATCATTCAATGTTCCCACAGTCCTACTACCACATACCCAAGACACCAAGGTGTTGACCTACAGTTGGCCTCACTCATTGGTGACTCAAAGCAAATGAATAGATAGAAACTTGAGTTCATCAATGTCTCAGGATTGAGAGCCTATTGCTAGGGAATTATGAGAGCATACCTTATTATTGAGACGGAATTCCATAAAGTGCTTCTCATGCTCCTTCAATACATCCAATGTACTAGCACATTGATCCAGAATCTTCTATTCTGATAATCGAGACAAATCACACTATCTCATAGTGATCAAAGTACTGCAACCTTATCAGATGAGATGTCCAGTCTCATCACTGATTGTGAAGATATTTTAAGTATAAGATTTGTGACATATATCTCTCGTATGTGGATCTCATCCATATACATATATCACATCTAATATACTAATGGGACCTGGTTCAACTCATGAACCATTATGTCATATGTATTGGTCATGTGCATAAAGTAATAAAATAACATTCATCTCATGAAAGTAAAGCATGGTTTTATTGATTAATCAATTTATTACATCAACTGATGGATTGAGTCCATACAATCTAACACTTTTGGCAAAGTAGACATGCTTATTCTCAGACTTCCAAGAATAACCAACACCATGACTAACAGAGAAATAATACACATTTTCGATAGATGGCATTAAGGTAATGGAGGTAATGGCAGATTGACAAAAGGGGCATCCGGTTAGTAGACAATGGCAGGAGTATTGGATAAAATAACAAAAGGATTTTCTGAACCGGTCCAAAAAGAATAAAAAAAAACAAGTAGTAGATTGAAAATGAAAGAGCCTGTTATATAAGCTAAAGCATCGGAACTACCAGTATATGACAATATGAAATTTGGATTTTGGAAACCCAGAACGGGTTCTAAATGCTCGAGGATAACCCATGAGCACAGAGGACAAAAATTAAATTAAATTAAATATTAAAGAAGAAGAAGGGAAAAATAATAATATATAAAATGCATACCTTTTGGTTTCAATCAGTGATAGAGCCTTCAACAAAACCAATTCCTATTCTCGACGCTTCCAAGTTGCAGTGGTGACAATTGTAGAAGTGCAACTAGGAAGGAGTGCATGAAGAATGAAGTCTGGAGAAAAAAAAAACCCTTTGGATTGAAGGGATCCAATAAGAACACAAGAGGAGATTGTACTCTTTGTATTGCAAGCAGATGCGAGAAAAAAAAAAGGTGCAAAAAGGAAGAGTTTTAGAACTCAAAAAGGGATTTGTTGCTGGTTGTAATGGCATGGTTTTTTTTCTTTTTTTTCGTTTTTAATGGCTACAACTTTTCTCAACGGCGAAAGAGGAGTTTAATTGGTTTTTTGGAATGTGAAAAGGTCTAAACAGTGAAGAAGGATTTTTTGGAATGTGAAAAGGTATCAGTTTTTACGGGGCTTTATTTTTTTGGATAAATTGTTATGAGGCGTTGTTTTTTAGGAGAAACAAACTGACTGTAGTTGATTTTTTTTAAAGTTGAGAAAATTTGGGGCCTAAAGCAAGAGCTTTTCCCGCTTTATGGTAAAGCAGGCCCTGTCTGAATCGACAATGAAGTATTTGAGAAATGCACCCCCTCATTTATCTCCTCTCTTGTCCGCAAACAGCAAATGTTAATTTTAATGAAAAATTGGTAACAAGAAAGTTCTGATCAGTTTTACACTAAAACTTATTTCAATAATCTTCTTCTTTTTCCTAAAATGCAAATTGTGTATTGAGAGGGGGAAGGAAAGAGCTGAAAAACAGCCCTCAATAAAATAACAACAAAGAGGAAAGAAGAATTCAGCTGGACAGGCATGAGTAAAAGCCAAAAGAAAAAATAATTGCAATGGAGTTTAAGCTCCCCAAAAATGATGGATATATTTGAGCGTTTGACCGAGGAAAGGGTTAGGGGGACTGATCTAGGGCCGATTTCAGCTGAATCCAAAGAAGCCTTTTGGCAGAGGCTAAGATGGCCTTTTCCCCTTCAAAATGGACCTCATTTCTGAATTTTCAGAGGGCCTGATGGACAAGAAGAAAAACATAGCAATGCTCTGTTTTGCAACCATAGCGTTGCCCTTTGAAATTCGTATCTTCTTTCCTGCTTTTAAGAATCTTCTATATAATTGTTATCTCTATGACTTTTGTATAAATATGTGAATAATGGAGAAAATATTATTGAGATATTGGAGAAAAAATGAAGGTAATATCCATTAAGAGCTGAAAGAAATAACAAATCATGTTTCTGGTAACACTCCACACAAACCAAACCATAATCCAGACAACCCAAAAAGAGCGACAATTTCAAACCTTCAACAGAAATCAACCCACAAAAGACAAATCCGAGAGAAACAAAAAATGAGATAATTTTTGAGGTGCGCGTTAGAGGGAAGGAGGATCAAGATTAATTGGAGATGAAATCCAATCTCTTTCACAGTCAATACCATGAGTATAGGCTTTCACAGCTTGTTATTTTTTTCAACCTTTTCAAATCATTAGTGTCACGCCCCAAAAATTCCTAACCGCATCATTAAGGCATGATAATCAGGGCCAATTAAAATCTTTCCCTTAAATACATTTGCGGCCTCAATTCCGGGTGGATCGAAGTCCATAGTGAGGTTATGAGTAATGATCAGTCACCATAAACAAACACGAAAGTAACGATTCATACACTCTGCGCAGATGGTCACCAATACAGCATACAATAACATCAGAGTTGATACAAGTAACAAAAAGGCATTTACTTATATTTCAATTACAAAATACATTAGAGTTTTAACGAATGTCTAAAACACCATAATGACATGTGCAAGAGTCACCTATGCTCATAAGCCAGAATATAAAGTGAGGCTCTCAAGTACCAATCCAGCAACACCAAATTGCTACCACGCTCCTCTAGGGGTAATCCCACAACTAGTGAATATCGTAAAACCGCCACAACCACTTACACAATGGGCCCCACTACCTAAGCACCAAATGTAGCAGTATCAGATATACTGGCAAGTAAATAGATATGAGTAGCAGTATAACATGTGCCAACCGAAACCAATATGTTAGAAAGTATAGAAATAATGGATAAATGAATAACTAACCAACAAAATAATCAGACCATCATATACTATCAGAATGAACGCACCTGGGTGAACCCAGTACCCAGACAGGCTGGTCAAACAAATGCAACCCAGGCGAACTCAGTCAAACCTGGATAAACTGGTACGGTGGCGTACGTCCACCTCCCGATCTACAGACGGTAAGTACAAAACCATACGTGGGCGCACACACACACAAACCCACATGTACACACATATTCAAACCCCACACAAACAAATCCAAACGTACACATACACACACAAACCCACATGTACACACACGTATTCAAACCTACACACGCACAAGCCCAAACGTATACATACACATACAAACCCACACGTAAACACACATTTTCAAACGCACACACATACAAATCCAAACGTATACATATACACACAAACCCACATGTACACACAGATATATTCAAACCTACACATACAGAGAGATCCAAACCTACACATGCACACAAACCCAAAACCTACACATACACACAAAGATCCAAACCTACACATACACACACAAATCCAAGCCTACACATACATACACAAACTCTCTCTCTCTCTCTCTCTCTCTCTCTCTCTCTCTCTCTCTCTCTCTCTCTCACACACACACACACACACACACACACACACACACACACACGGATCCAAACCTACACATGAACACACACAAACCTAAACGTATACATACACACAAAACCCAAACCTACACATATACACACAAACCCCCATACACACAGAGAGAGATTCAAACCCACCCACACACACTCTCCTAAACAAGAGGTCCGGTTAATCCTTCATAGGGTGCTCCCATCACATTGTCAATAGAGCCACAACGGAGCCCACCCCGCGAGTATATTAATATAGGGAATTAGACTGATAAGTCCACAAAACTAAGTCATTAAATCATCATTTCATTAGCATTTGTGGACTTAATTAGGTTTAATTGCATAGAATTGCATTTAATTTCATGATTACATGCATTTGAGGATATTTTTGGATAAATGGTCAAAATTGGTCAAATTCATTGAATTGCATGACTTTTTGAAATTAAGTTTTTCTCATCTCATTTATCACTCCAAAATTAGGCTTTTGGTTTCATCAATGCATATCTTGCTATTTTTGGTACCATGTGCTATTTTTGGAAAGTTGGTCATTTCGGTGCATCACTAGGAATGTAGGGTCCCATACATGGTTCATAATTAATTTCTTACATATGATTAATGTCAAAATTGCCTCTTTCAATTTGTAGGAAAAATCAACATTGAACCTACATTGATGAAATTTGAGAAGAGAGAAGTCAAATAAGCAAGCAAAGAGAGAGTCCAAGCATGCTTGGAAGTCCAACATGGGCCCCACACACCCCATTGCATGCCAACATAGAAGCTTCCATTTTTGCACAATTATTCCCGGATTTTTCAGGGGCAACAACTTAAAATGGTTATAACTCTCAAACCGAGTGTCGGATCGGTGCAATCTAGCCACTGTTGGAAAGCTCTTTCTGAGTAGATATCCGTGGAGCCCAAGATTGCCAAAATCAAAGCTATATTGAGGGAAATATGACCTCTAGAAGTTGTCTGCTACAGTTTTAGGCGGGAATTACAAGAAATCTCAATATTTGGAAAATTTATTCCCTTTACATCATCATGCAATTTTTAGAGATATTCTTGGTATTGTACAAAGAAAGAGTATGCATCAAAAAACCTAATAAGGCAAGGAGATCTCTCAAATTTTAAAAGTCTTTCCAAAGAAAGAAGTTAGCTTGGAGAACAAGAAAGAATCCCTACAAATAAGGAAAAAAGAGATCTAAAAGGATGGTACTTTTTTACTAAAAGGGGTTTGCAAAAAGCATAAAAGGAGGCATAATGGAGACCCATAACACATTCCATACATCCAAGGCTCTCCCTCTCTCCTATTCCTTTCTTTTTCTTTTCCTTTCTTCTTTTCCATTAGTTTATTTTTATTTTTGGTAGCCTTGGGCCATGTCCAAGGATTTACTTTGAAGGAGAAAATTTGTGAAGGAGAAGTTGTAAAGATGCAATTTTTAACGATAAATCAAGAAGCATTCTTTGCAATGGCGGGCTAATTTTCTAGATTAGAGTTATGGATGAAGGTAAGTAATTGTCTTTTTATTTGTTTAGTAATTCTAATTTGTGTTCCATGATTATGTACTTAATGATTAATAGGCTTGTCTTCGTGCCCTAGGCAAATCTCTATTTTTATTTCTAACAATAAAAATTATTTTTTGACTACTCATGCTTAGGTTTGATAGGTCATGCTTAGGATTTAGATCTTTTAATGGTTTATGCTTACTTTTGATGGGTGGTGCTTAAATTATTTTTATTCTTTTATGAGATGAAGGAAGTCTTGAGTTTTGAATTTTTATAATTAAAAAGGAATTTTAAAAGTTAGATTTTCCAAATTAAAAACATTGATTTGTCTTTGATTTGAAGTAAAAATTGGAACAAGTTAGGGTTACTTGATAAATAATTGGTGGATGCTTATTGGATTCCTATGCTCTAATAATCTTCATTAATTGGTAGATTTCGAATTTCTAAATTAGTTGCTTATTTTTTTTTATCTAAGAACTCAAAAATTTTCTTAATTGTTAGTTGATTAGTTTCTTAATATAAAAGTTTCTTTAATTAGCTTCCTGTGGGTTCGACCCGTTCTTGCCACTGTCTCATCTAGACACTCGTGCACTTGCGGTATTTTATGATTAATATTGATCACATCATAGACCGAGTAACGGAATGAGTATATGCCCCTGTCTTGTAATATTCGGGAGGTCATAAGCTAACCATAGCCTATACAAATCCTATAGTCAAGGCCAATGGGAGTGGGCACTAACCAACCTAAGGCTAGGGTCATTCATCACATGTAAGGTCCATACCGTCTAACACGGTGGTTATGTGGATCCGAAGTGCCTCTCATATTTATTTGGTGCTTCTAAAGTTGTTGGCACCTCAAGGTTCCATTACGCCACCCACTTAGCCCAATATGGGTCCCACATACACTACCTCACAACCCACAAGGAGGTGCTAGCCTACACACCCCCTTACTAGAGGTCCAATTCTTATTCATAGGTCAAGTAGGGCCAAGGTCCAAGTTTTAAGGGTAAATGGGTCCCAAATCCATTCAATTTATCACCATTTTAATGCCCAATAACAACTCCACTATTAATGCATTTTAAATCCACACACACTAACCCAAATAATCCAATTTAATACCATTTTAACACCCTACCTTTAATGTGTTTCAAGTCCATATCCACTAATCCAAAGAACCCAATTTAAGACCATTTTAACACTCATCAATAGTTCCACCATTAGCATATTTTTAATCAATACGCACCAACCTAATTATCATAAATGCACATGTTAGAGATATGTAACACATTTATAGCATTAGTAGATATATTTAACATACTTAAAGTAGTAGTAGAGATATTCAACATATTTAAAGTAGTAGTAGAGATACTTAACTTATTTAAAGCATCTAGTAGAGATATTGAACACATTTTAAGCATCTAGTAGAGATATTGAGCATGTTTAAAGCATCAAAACCAATAAATGTAACATGTACACACCACAAAACCCCTCTTTCTTGGTGCCTGGGGTTTCCAAATCTTGATCTCCACCACAACTCTCTCTAATCCAATGCTTAAAAACACTTCCCTACATGCCAAATAAGAAGAAAAACATACCTAAGACATAAATGCAAGGTTCTACAATGAATAGAAACAAATACATGGAGATTGAAAATGGGTATGCTTACCTAAAGGTGAAAATGGGGAAGGAGATGATGAGGATGAGGAAGATGATGCTCTAAGGAAGCTCGGGGAGCCTTGGCTTGACCTTGAAAACTTGCACAACGGTGGGAAGGGGATGGAGGAAGAAGAGAATGGGAAGGGAGATGTGAGAGTAGAGAATAGAAGATGAAGTGTTGTGAATGAAATGAAGAAAAATGGAAGGGAAATTAGATGAAATGTAAATGTAAATCAAAGAAAAGTGAAACGAAATGAAATGTAAATGAAAAAGAAGTGAAGGATATTAGATTTGTAGAGATATCTTGTGGGGTTTTACTAATAGGGGCCTAGCCCATTTGTTAAGTGGGTGGTTTTATGAGATAGAAGGGCTTAGGGTCATTTTGAGGTGGGTTTCTAAATGCGCTCTAGGTGGATTTTGGGCCAATAGTATGATGGGTCTAACCCATGAATGCCATGTATGATGAAAGCTACTCAATGCACCTAATTATGCTACTAAACTAGATTAACCAATACTTATCTTTATTAATAATACTAACCCCCTAATTAAGGCCAGGAGCCTTACAATTAGTATGACAAGACGTGCAAACAAACCGTTGATGTGTCTATACTTACGAAACCTTTGGAATGTACGTCTGACCAAGTAAGAGCCTCTCAACACCTCATTGACACAGTCTCATGCCAGGAGGACAGTGCAATGCTTCGACCAAGTATCCTCTATTCAACCTCATCAAAACAGTGAAATACTGCAAATCCAGTGAATAATTGAAGAGCAGAAGAAGACGTTCTTGAGTAAAAAATCAACTCCTCTTCGCCCAAACGTATCCAAGTGCAGTGATATATTCTCCTACTTTTGCCAACTATTCAAACCCTCCAACCTACAACAGGACAGCTGCAAATGATAGTAAGATACGACAAACATCCATACGATGTCTGGGCAAAAAGACTAAGTAAGAACTAGGCAAGTATATAACTTAATGATTGAAAGCCATTATTCAATTTCTGTGATGGGTCGGCTGAGCAGGTGAAAGATAAAAGAAGGGTGTTTTTTGAAATTTGAGTTTCAAGTGCAGGCCTAGGTGCTTTGTATAATAGGAAAATAAGAACCCCAGAGCTACATAACCAAATTGCCAGCAGAGTAGAGTATGGAGGAAGCCATGGAAGGACCCAAGAAGGTAAGAGTTATTAGAGATTTTGAGAGAGAGGGTGTTGTGTTTCTCTAACACATGTAAATGTTTCTTGTTTTGTGTGTACAGGAAGTTGAAGGTGTTTCTTCTTCTTTGGTGAGCAATGGCACCGTCGATTTTCGTGGACAAATTGCTGATAAAGCTAAAACGGGAGAATGGAAATCTTCTCCTTACATCATTGGTATAAGAACTGAGATTATTATTATTTCTTTCACTTTATAAGACTAGAAGCGCATATGTGATCCAAGCTCGATCTATGGACCCATTTGGCCCACATTTGATCAAGTGGACCCCTTTCATATGAGTTAGGATCATCTATTGTGTAACGCATATCTTGAATTCCATCTTACGATCGGCATATAGATAACTCAAACAGTCCAAGATAAATCTCATCCCTTCCACTGATATCTTTAAGATCAAGTTCAAAAGGAGTGGATTCTACTGTCTACCGTCTGATTGAGTGTCATGATGGCAACATAACTAAGCAATGATGTGATATTTTCTACCCACACAATGTTATTCACGTTTCTGCCTTGTTCTTAATTATATAGTGGGACCCACTCTTTTTCAACTAAACTTGATGTCTGGATGGCCGGAATCATCTCTATGTGGCCCCACGATGGAACGGTTCGTTGTAATACTTGGTGTAGAGAATCCGGACTCCTTTCTTACTATATCTAATAGGGATAATTACCGTACGGACACTCTTAAAATTGACATTAGCCCCAGAACAGCTCCAAAATGTATATTTACCGCAGAGCGGTTCGATCCATAGAATATCGCAACTTGTGATATCTTAGGGATGTAGGATATCCCACAATCACTTGAACAATCCATGTATTTAATTTTTTTTTTTTATTGTGGGACCACCAAACCACGATCCAAGCCGTTGGATAGTTGTATGAGTCTAAGAACTAATATCGCACCAAATTTGAACCGTTGATCTGTCATGGTTATCAAGAAATTTGCAAAAAAAAAAAAAAAGTGGCTTATAATTTGTAAAACAACGTGATTTCTTACAAATTTCTCGATAACTGTGATAGATCAATTGTTCAAATTCGGTGCGATATTAGTTTTTACACTCATACAGCTATCCAACAGTTTGGATGGTGATTTGGTAGTCCCACAGTCAAGGAAAAAAAGAAAAACACAAACTGTTCAAATCTTCTCGTTTCTGATTGTAGGATATCATACATCCCTAGAATATCGCAGCCTGCGATATCCTACGGATCGAACAGTTCTGCGGTAAATATATATTTTTCAGCTTTTTTGGGGTAATTGTCAGCTTTAAGACCGTTCGTACGGTAATTGTCCCTATCTAATATATCTAACTGGAATTAGTGCAATTTGACATCATCTGACTTTTAGTACCTGCTACCTACTGACATGAATCTCAAAATATATACATGGTTATAATAAAGGAAAGCAATTAAGGGTTTTAAGTTAAGGTACGATCTGTTCAATCAAACTGTTTGACCAAAGACTTGCAAGCAGGTCCTCAATTCTATTTTTCGTTCCTTTTTCTTGGACCCTAGTTTACCATCCTTTCGCTCTTTCCCGCTCCATCTAAGCTTCCAATTTGATTTCCCTGCCTCCTCTTGGAAAATTTTGACGTCCCTCATCAACTGAGCTAACAACCTATCCGGGACTTGAAACACCAATGCCCTTCACGCCATAATTAGTGATGCAGAAAATCAAATCAAATAACTGTGATAACTCACTTATCTGCACTAAAATTTAAGCGGTCTATGAAGTCATGTTTGCTAAACAGGCGAGGAATCCACAAATAGGGTTTTCTACGGTGAGAATTTGTATGGCCGATGATTCTGTTGGTCACATATGAGCACTTAGTGGAAGTCCAGAATTGAGGATTTTATAATCTCCCCCTTTCAGCGGAGGATTTTCACGTCCCATGAGAAATGTCGGACCTAATAATCCTCAAAAAATGAGGATCTCATTTGCGCCAGAGAATCAGATATCTACAATCGCTAAACAACGACTTTATAAAATGTGGGGATTTTTCCTTTTGAGAATTTAGTCGCCAAAAGCGACCTTAGAAAAATGTCTTAGCATGATCCCATTGGTGAAACTTTTCTAAGTTTCTTTCTGCCGAGCAAGTCAAATTGTGGGTCTATGTTGCTTTTGGGCTGCAGTGAATGAGGTTGCAGAGAGGTTGGCTTTCTTTGCAATAGCAGTGAACATGGTGGCGTACCTTGTCCTGGAGATGCACCAGTCGCTGCCCACTGCCGCAACGCATGTGACAGATTGGATAGGAGCTGCCTACGTTCTCACGCTCCTGGGAGCTTACTTGGCCGATTCTTACTTGGGACGATTCAAGACCATCATCATTTTCTCTTGCGTATACGTAGTGGTAAGATCTAAGATCGTCTCAACATTCTATGTCCATGAGTCCATCATAGTTCTGAAATGGTGATATATTCTCTTGCATAGACACTGTTCTATTCAGCTTTGACCAACATTCTATGGCCAATGTATTATTACTTTCGGATTGATTTATTGGTTAGTTTGAGCCCCTTTTCACTCAAGATAATATAACTCTTTAAAAATTATAAACTAATATATACCAATCTTTGTCTTTTAACTTATTTTTAAGTATTTTAGAAGTTAATGAAATAATAATATAAAATGTGAAGGCGGTGAAAATGAAGGGTTGATAAATTTAAAGGCTCTTTTTGTTTGCATTAAAAATATAGGAATTGAATAAATAGGGTGGTTAAAGATGAAGATTAAGGATGAACTTCCAAAAATAAGCATCAAGTAGCGTTTTCGTTTGATTCTATTTCTATAAAAAAAATGCTATTTGGTATTCATTTTTAGATATTCACCTTTGATTTTTATTTTTAACCACCTATATATGTATTCATTCTTATATATTCAAATGCAAACAAATAAACAGAGGTCATGGTTGAAACTTCAATGGCATGTTTTGATGTATGGTGAATTGAGGTATGGTTAGGTGAAGTATCAAATCAAGAGAGAATAAAATATATGGTGTTATAATAGTGTTTTGTTTTTAGTTGATTAGTATGAAATTTTTTTGACTTTTTGTTTAGAAAAGTGGAGTTTTTTTGTATTTTAGTGGAAAAATGATGTTACTTTTTTTACTTTTTTAAAAACTCGGAGGGAGTTTTGAAATTGTATACTTTTGATATAACTCTTTGTCATTTCTTGTCTGAATTCACTTTACTTTACTTTAACTAGTTAATTGCCAAACGCATAGATGGTACAACATGGATTCAGCTGAGTTTTGACCTCCAAGCACACAAGTCACGCAGATATAGTTTGATAAAAATACACTTCCTTGTGTAATTCTCCACTAAAAATACTAATTTGATAAAATAAAAAAAATGAAAGATTAATTTCCTTTCATTTTGACCGCCTTAGCAAGATTAATGCTCTAGTTAGTACGAGGAGAAAATATTTATTAATATCAAGAATTTGTGCATACGTTTATCTTTAGTTGTATTTATACAACAAGTCAAGTTTTTGAAAATCAGTTACTGGTACTAAGTTTGAACTAAAAATGTGGACTTGCAAAAAACATGCAGGGCATGGTACTTCTGACACTCTCAGCATCCATAGACAGTTTGCGCCCACCTCCATGCATAGGCAAACTTTGCGAACCAGCAACAAAAGCACAAAATGCTTTCCTCTATGTCGCCCTAGCCCTAATCGCCCTTGGAACAGGCGGTATAAAGCCATGTGTATCATCATTTGGAGCGGACCAGTTCGATGAGGGTGATAAGGAGGAGACATTGAGGAAATTTTCCTTCTTCAACTGGTTCTTCTTTGCCATCAACATGGGAGCTCTACTAGGGATAACATTGATGGTCTATGTACAGGTTAAGAAAGGATGGGCATGGGGATTTGGAGTGCCCACTTTTTTCATGGTTGCTTCCATTGTTGTATTGTTAGTGGGTGTTCCCTTCTACAGGTTCCAAAGGCCCATGGGAAGTCCATTTACGCGCTTTGTTCAAGTAATTGTGGCTTCAACCAGGAACCATCTCAGTGGTGTGGAAGTAGGCCATGAAAAGGATCTTTATGAGGTCAAAACTGCACAATCTGCTATTGTTGGTGCTCGAAAGTTGACTCATACGCGACAATACAGGTTTGTGTTCGTATTGTTAGATAATATCAATTTTTTTATAGTTTAATTTTCTTGGGTGCATGATGTCAAATTTGACGGCAATGGAACCAACAAAACAAAACTTTGGCTGTGGAATTTTGGGTTTTGATCAAGCTTAGGTCTAAAAGGTAAAGCAATATGAAGTTGGTTCAAGCATGAGTTAAATTTTTTCTCTTTCTAAAACTCACCCAAAGATTTGGGACCCATTTGCCCTTTTGTCATTTTATGGCATATAACAGAACTTTTTTTACTCTTCTGTATAAAAAGAGGAGTCCTTCCTGTCTTTTAGTGGAATGAGATATTGACACTTTTTTTTTTAACTTTATTTTTCTTAAAAAAAAAAAAAGAAAATGTGATTTTTAAAATTTTATACTTATAAAAGACTCCTATTATTTTCTTGTCTCAAAAAATGACCATGGACATGTAACCCAAATGGGCCCTTCACTTCTTTTTAGAAGCCTCTAACTTTTTAAGATTTCTTAATCTTTAAAAATGGTTTTTTTATTTATTTAAGTTACACCTTTTTTTACACTATTTGGGGGAGTAGTATAAGATAAAATGCCCTTATTTTAAACTGAAAATTAGAAACAACATCTAAAAGTAACTCCGAATGATTTGTTCTTAAGAACATCACCAACAAAAGCATGACTTTAAGGGTGCATTTGAGCAATAAAATAATTTCTTTTTAGAAAGGAGAAATATTCTGATTTTCCATTCAGTCCACTATTGTGTTGTTTGGTACATGCATTTTTTTTTTTTTTGAAAAATGAGAAAAATGAATTAGATTTTTTTGATAAAGAGGATTTTGATTTCATACGGCTAGGAATGCAAGAATTTTTTTTCTTTTTTTTTGGCGGAACATAGAATCCTCTTATCATACAAACAAGTACTAAAGTATTTTTAACTTTTGGCTCCCACTTCTCATTGCTATATCGTGAAACACTACGCCACCACGATTCTTCATTGTCAACAAACTGAAGTTCCTTCATACATGATGTTTATTAGGTTTTTGGACAAGGCAGCCGTCGTATTCAACAAAAACGCTAATAGCAGATGGAGCTTATGCACAGTCACCCAAGTCGAGGAGTTCAAATCCTTCATCAGGATTCTACCTATTTGGGCATCAACCATTGCTCTCTCCATATCATTCGCACAGCTCTCCACCTTCTTCATTAGCCAATCCATGATCATGGACCGCAAGCTTCCGGGCACAAGCTTTGTCATCCCCACTGGTTCAGTCCCGATTTTTAGTGTTGTTAATGCACTCTTACTTGTTCCCCTTTACGAGGGGTTCGCAGTTCCCATTCTTCGCTGCTACACCGGCCACCATCGAGGCATCACTTCACTACAACGCATGGGCATGGGGCTTTTCATCTCCATCTTCTCCATGATTTCAGCAGCAACTATTGAAAAGAAGCGTCGCGATCATGCCAACCCTCTAAGCGTGAGTGTTTTCTGGTTGCTGCCTCAATTCTTCCTAATGGGGAGCGCAGAGGTGTTCACATATGTTGGGCAATTGGAGTTCTTCTACGATGAGGCGACCGATGGGACAAGGAGCCTTGGCAGCGCTTTGTTTTTGAGTGAGTTGGGGATAGGTAGCTGGTTGAGCACTGCTATTGTGAAGATCATAGAGAGAGCTACAAGTGGGGAGGAGAAAGGTTGGTTGAGGAATAACCTTAATCACAGTAGACTTGACTATTTCTACTGGTTGTTGGCTTTGATCAATGCTACCAACTTCTTGGTGTACTTGGTTGTTGCTTGGAAGTATAAAGGTAAAACTGGGGTTGATGGGAGTGTGAGAGATGAAGTCATATTTGATGAAGAGGTTGGAGTAAAACAATTGAAGATGATAGGTAATGGGAAGGAGGTGTGATATCAAAATAAAATGACTTTACAAAGTAAAAATAACTCAATTTATTCATTGTTTGTGAACTTGTATTTGGAGAACATATATTAAAAATATTCTATATTTAAACTTTATAGTTGTACTATACTGATCTTGGGTGGTTGCTATTCTGAAAATATAGAACCTCATAGGGTAACCAACTGGATGCAAGCAAATCATGGGATAAGGGAAAGATACTGACTCTTTCCACTTCCACAATAACCATATATTCCTTCCTGAAAGAACTAGGTGGTCCCAGATAGGTGTCGAAACTGAACTCGTTGAGAACCTTGTGCTTTCCGGTGTGGGGTAGACATACGAATTTGCTGCGAATGCTCTCAGATCTTCTGGATGATCAACCAAGGGTTTCCATCTCCCTTATATAGAGCAATCCCTAGGAGTTACAACTTTATCCAGACTCTGCCCCTACTGGAATTCCACATCTCCTGACCAACGTGGGAATTCTGCCAACTGAAAGTCTGAACCTGATCCAAACTCTACCACCAAGAGTTTGATCCTTATTAGACTCAACCTGAACCGAGAACCTTGTGCGTTCCGGTGTGGGGTAGACATGTGAACTTGCTGCGAATGCTCTTAGATCTTCTGGATGATCAACCAAGGGTTCCCATCTCCCTTATATAGAGCAATCCCTAGGAGTTACAACTTTATCCAGACTCTGCCCTTCCTGGAATCCCACATCTCCTGACCAGCGTGGGAATTCTGCCAACCGATAGTCTGAACCTGATCCAAACTCTACCACCAAAAGTTTGATCCTTATCTGACTCAGTCAGATCAAGACTTGTTGGGAGTTCATCCGCGGCACACCGCCGTGCTCGATCTGGCGTGGGCCTAATGGCAGTCGGGCCACACAATTTTCCTAACAATCTCCCACTTGGCACGAATGTCATGTAAATCAAACGTGCCAATGTACATCAACATATACTCCAGTCCCTACATACATTTTCAGCCAAGTAAAAGGCTTAATGAAAGGAATACACGTCAATTCCACCAGTGAGATCCTTGAGATTGAATCTTAAGTTTATCTCCCACATTTTAGGTATACATATATCACAATTTAATATCATGAGGGATTGTGGAATTGTGGTTTCATTCATCGATGTAATGGCAGACTCATAACATTTGCACCGGCTCATCGGTTCTTACCAACTTCAAATATCCATGAAGAGATCCAACCTGATGGCCACTTGGTTTACTACATCACTGGTTGTATCTCAGCTTCTGTTCTCAATAGAGCTACAATTTCTGTTTTCTTTATAACAGAAAATCAGTACTTTTGCCCATATAACTAAACATAGACTCCCTCTCGTCCAAGTCACCATCCCAAGAGGCAACCATACAACCATGCAGTTTCAAGACAACAACCGTACCACAAGAACGGTGTAACAAATGTTTTTGATGTACCCAGATTCCTTTTATTCACTTGCTATAACAGGCACGCCCGGATAACTTTAGGAATCTGATTATGAGACCAACGGCAACCCATTTTCAATCTCATAAATCCGGAATTACAGTATTTTATGCACGATGAGGATGTCATGCATTATGCTCCTCCCACAATCCTCAAGTAATGCATGCCTCCATTCATGAGCATGTCCTTCTCACTGATGGGATCCCAATTGTTGGACAATTTCATATATATGCAAATGGGAGTGTTGATTGGCTTGCACATCTCTATATCAAACCGTTTTAACACGGTGTCCTACTCGAACCCATGTGAGAAAGTCTGTACCAAATTCAGCTTACATGGTTGCTGCATATGCCCAATACATCATGCTTTAACTCATGTTTTCCATCTCAAATAAAGACTTCAACACTGTTTCTTGGAGATTGCTTCCAATTCGTCACCAACAATCAATATGTCATCCACTGACAAATATATAACTACTCCCACTGCTTTGACTTAAATGCATATCTCATGTGCCGGGGATAAACTAATTTAACATATGGCCTCGTTCAATTCTCATGTTCAGAAAATTTGTACACATTTATTCTCATGATCTTTGCACCACTAAATCTGCAGATTACATGTAAAGCTTTTCCTAATTTTCGCCGTTTAGGAATTCAGCCTTTACATCTACCAGGTGCAATTACAGATTCTCACAACCAACTATTGCCCTTAGGATTCACATGGATAGGAATTTACGTCCGGAGAGAAAATCTCCACGTAACCAAATCCTTTCATTTCTAAATCCTTGTGCCACCCATCGTGCTTATCTATCAATCCGCCATTATCATTTTATTGCCAAGAACCCATAGCCCTTCAATCCGTAGGTGGATCAACTAATTGCCATGCCCGGTTCTTATTTTATATACACCTCTATGTACAATCAATCACCATATTGCATACATTGACAATGAATGACAGATTAAGATCTTGCACGATTTTTACCAAATAACTGCACCAATCATCCAACCACGTCGAATGTAATCAATCCTACAGGAATCTCAATAACCTGGTGAAAGTCCTGGATCGAACCCTAGAGGGGGGGGTGAATAGGGTGAGCACAAAGACCTGGACCAATTTTAAAAGTCTATAACCAATTATGCTTTGGTAAATGTCAATTAATTTGAATACATGTGATGACTCTAAGAAGTACATAAGTATATGATCTAAACATCAAGCATATGAACCATAACCATAGACTATGAGCATCAACCATACACATGTGATCATCATTCATAGACATAAACATCAACCATAACACTAGACTTTATAGTGGTTCGGCCAACGTGCCTACATCCACTCCCGGCTTTCCCTACCGGATTTTCCACTATCTCAAATATGAGGTTTGGGTTCACCTCCAACCTCACAAAACACCACTATGCTTTTCTAAGCTTAGCATTAACCTTTACAACTACTCTTTATGCTTTTAAGGCTAAGCAATAACCTTTACAACATGAAAAAAAAAAAAAAATTCTCTCAAATTTATGCCTAAATATGCATTTGGAAGAGAATAATTAAGAACAACTTAATGCCTCTAATTAGGTTGATTTGAAAAAGAAATCTCGACTTCTATGTAAGTGCATGATGATTGAAAATTCCTAAGATTGATGCATATACATAAAACTTTCTATCTCTTAAAAATGAATGCACATAAATGATGCTAAGATGAAAAGTATGTGAGATAGAAGTTAACGAGCCACACATGTTTTAAAAGATTAACAAACTAGTTTTTGAAAGTTGTTAATTAATAACTAGTTATCTTGTTTTAGAAAACATGAACTAAACATGTGACACTCAAGCAAATGTTGAAGACATAAAGCTAATCATGTTTAAAGTTCTAAGCATGTTATGAAGACAACATTTGAACAAGTTAAACAAACATTTGATCATGCTATTAAATGAAACAATGATTTTAAAAACCAAGCATGAATTAATCTTGGGACAAAGGAAGCACACCCATTTGAAGAATCAAAAGTTGAAATAATGGATTAGCCCTCCTAATCTCCCTTTAGCCTAGCTTGGATTGCTCCTCCTTCCTTGGTCTTCAAAGGACTCAAAACACTCTTTTAAAAAGCCAAAGGAAGCACTATATATAAAGCAAAAGAAGGCTCCAACGGCTAGTTAACGGTCATATTTTTTTTTTTTTTAAACAACTTTTGGCCGGGGCTAGGGCCGCCGGTAAAAGTGGTACATTGGCTGCCGGTAAAAGTCTGATTTTCCCCAAAATGTATTTTTCAAAGAAATTTTCTTGTGGGGACTTTGGGCCATGGAATCATGCCTCATTTCATGTTTTAAATTAATCTAAAGGAGTTTTAAAACCATGAAACTAAAATGCCTAAGATGATTTGAAACTTTTAAAACCACTGGCTTGCATGATTCAAAAAATTTTCTTTTCAAAAATTAATACATCCAAGCTTAAGAACAAAACATGCATGATACAAAAATTCTGAAAGATTTAAAACAATGCATATGACAATTTAAAAACTTAAGATTATGAATGAAGATAATGTAGAAAATTCCAAGATTAAGAATATGAATGAATGAGAGATCAAGCTATGATGAAACTGAATGTGTCCAATCAAATTGCAACAAATGAAAACCCTAACAATCTCCCTCTTTGTAATTTGATGGCAACCCTTGAAGCTCTCTCTCTCTCTCTCTCTCTCTCTCTCTCTCTCTCTCTCTTCAAAGATACTTGGACATCTTCTTCTTTGGACTTTAGGGAGCTTTGGATATTCGGGAGCATTTGGAAATTAGGGAGCTTTGGATTTTTCTTGCAGGAGCATTGACTCGAAACTTGAAAATTCTAATGCTTTGCTTCTCCCCCTCAACATAAGTATGACTAGAAGAGAAGCTTTCCTCCCCCTAAACTAGACACTCCTTGAATCTTCTCCCTCTCAATTTGAGCCTCAATTTGAGCGACTTGTTATTTCTCTCCCCCTTTGACATCTAATTGCAAAGGAGCCTGCCTATTAACGATGAAACACAAAACCTTGTTAGTAGCACCTGTTTAGAAAAAATGATAAAAATGAAATGTAGAACAGATGATCAAATAACAAGGATTTAGTAATCAGGGCATGAGCCAATGCCCAATTGATGCCTTAATTTTATGAACCTTTCATTTCCAAGGGGTTTAGTAAATAAATCAGCCAATTGAGCATCAGTTGGAACAAAAAGTAACTCAATGTTGCCTTGATCAGCATGATCACGCAGAAAATGATAACAAATGTCAATGTGCTTTGTGCACGAGTGCTAAACAGGATTCTTAGAGATGCTTATGGCACTTGAGTTGTCGCACATGATAGGCATGCATTGTTATGGAACATTATAGTCTAAAAGAGTGTGTTTCATCCATAACAGTTGAGCACAACAACTACCTGCAACAATATACTCAGCTTTTGCAGTAGACAAGGATACAGAATTTTGCTTTTTGCTATGCCAAGCTACTAAGCAGTTTCCTATGAAATAGCAGCAGCCACTAGTGCTCTTCCTATCATCTATAGATCCTGCCCAATCTGCATCACTATATCCAATCAATTGCAAGGTTGAGTCACGGGGATACCAGATACCATAATGAGAAGTCCCATGAATATATTTTATGATACGCTTGACAGCATTAAGATGGGACTCACGACAATCAGATTGGTACCTAGCACATATCCCAACACTAAAGGAAAGGTCCAGTCTATCAGCTGTAAGGTAAATGAGGCTTCCTATCATGCTTCTATAGAGCTTTTGATCTACTTTCTTACCTTGAAGGTCACTAGAGATTTTAGTAGTAGATCCCATGGGATTGCAACTGGCCTTAGAGTCTCCTAAACCAAACTTTTTCACTATTTCTAGAGCAAACTTAGATTGACTAAGAAAAATTCCATGATCAGTCTGACTAACTTGTAATCCATGGAAAAAATGTAAGGGTCCTACCAGACTCATTTCAAAAGTAGAGCTCATCAACTGAGAAAATCCTTGAGCAAGTTGTTCTGATGTGGATCCAAAAACTATGTCATCAGCATATATCTGTGCAATGAGAATGTCTTGATCAACTTTCTTAATGAAGAGGGTCTTGTCCACATTTCCACAATCAAAGTCATTTTCTAATAAGTGACTTGTGAGCTTCTCATACCAAGCCCTAGGAGCTTGTTTTAGGCCATAAAGAGCTTTCTTCAATTTTAACACATATTCCGGGTGATGAGGATCTTCAAAACCTTCCGGTTGTGTAACATACACATCTTCCTCTATTTCACCATTTAAAAAAGCACTCTTCACATCCATCTGAAATAGCTTAATTCTCATGCTACTAGCATAAGCCAATAAAATTCGTATGGACTCTAAACGGGCCACTGGAGCAAAAGTTTCTTCAAAATCAATTCCTTCAACCTGAGCATACCCTTTAGCTACAAGTCTAGCTTTGTTCCTTATCACATTTCCTGATTCATCTAACTTGTTCTTGAAAATCCATTTGGTGTCAATTTGACTTTTGCCTTCAGGAAGAGGAACAAGATCCCAAACATCATTCTTTTTAAACTGTTTTAACTCTTCTTGCATAGCATCAAGTGTCACGACCCCAAACCCGGGGTCCGTGAATTAATAATTATGTTTCTCCCAAGATCCGCGTGTGTGAGGATTACAAATTCATTCCAACACACTCTGAATATTTAGCGGAAGCTTTCGTGGTGTTGCGACTCGGAGTCCGTGGCCATTGGATTCCGCACCGCACTCAACCCAAGCATAAGTCATCTTATCAATGATCCATTTCAGACTGGAATAAACTATCACAATAAAAGTACAGAGCTGACAGTAACAGGATATTACATTCCCATATATGTTCAAGTTACAATTAACAATGTACATTAATTACAAATCCCAAAAGAGGGCTAATAGAAGCCATACAAGAAAACGAGCTAATGATCACTACCCATATGTGACGTAATCCGATGTCAAGCTCAATGTCTATATGACATAGCTGACAAACAACCGGTAAGCTCATGGCTCCACAGCCAACACGTGCACTCATCTCGGGTGAGAAGTCTGGACCTGAGTACCAAAGTAGTGGGTCAGACACGACGGTCTGGCAGGTGGGTGAAAAGATATAACAACATACTGAATGATAAAACATGCAATAAATCATGAATATCTGACAAAGATCCTGTATTCATATGAAACGCGTATAAAGCACGAATATTTGGCAAAGCATGTATTCCTTTAAAGCATGTATAAAACATGAACATTTCACAAATCGGGAACTCATTTAAAACATGTATAAATAATGAACATTTACTAAGAAAATGCATGATCAATATAAAGCAGTACGGGTATCAAGGATCAGGAACTATCAAGATGGCAACCACACAAAGCTAAATCCTCTATCACCGAAGTGATAGAGCAAGCATATCAGGGCGTTGACCTCAGTCACCGAAGTGAGGAGGAACAACGAAATACATATACATATATACTATATACTAGACATGACCACGGTAGCGAGCCGGGCATCAGGAACCACAGTAGCAATCTGCGGTATCAGGACCCAAACTGCAGTTGGCAAGACAAGAGGGGGATCACCTAGTCAGTTGATCAGACTAACAAGGTATCCAAGCTTAGTGGTGCCGACTCATAGGTTATATGCAAGTAAACAAAACAAGTACATGTATGCATGTTCTCTTTTTGGCTCATGGGCTCGCACTACAAAGCTCTGGCCCCATATTGCCTCAAGGTTTTATGCTCAAAATAATAATAATCCTTTTGGTTCATGGGCTCGCACTACAAAGCTCTGGCCCCATCTTACCTCAAGGTTTTATGCTCAAAATAATACTCCTTTTGGTTCATGGGCTCGCACTACAAAGCTCTGGCCCCATCTTACCTCAAGGTTTTGTTCTCAAAATAATAATCCTTTTGGTTTATGGGCTCGCACTACAAAGCTCTGGCCCCATCTTACCTCAAGGTTTTGGCTTATGAATCATGTACAAGAAATCAGGTCAAATAAATACATATGACGGGACGGGATGCTCATAAGGACAAAAGCACATCTGTATAGGTCGGGCATGTACGAGCTAGCAATAATGCTAAAAACATGAATTTCAGTACGGTCGGGCAAGTCTAGTCATAAAACACAAGATTTAAAGTGTACGAGTGAAATTCGCGTCGAAATAAGGCATGAATGGATTTCTATACTTTTCCGGGCCAATCGTTGAGGGTCCTAGATTCATATCGATGTGAATAGGGTCCCGTATGTCTAATTTGACATATACTTAGTGCTCCATGAGAATTAAGGACATCTCGGATCCCTATACACATTGACAAGTCTAAGGATCCTCGACGAATCTTCATAATGGGTTCCCTTTCATCTGGATTCCATAAAATGCCTTCTAAGTTCTTACATTGCATTGGGGCTCCAAACAATACCTCCCCAAGCTTAAAAACAATGTTTCAAGGCCCCAAGTATTGATAGGTCATATGCAAGAAATCGGGCATGTATAAAACACTTGATGAAATCGTGTAAACAGGCGAAACGGGGTGCTCAAGGCACAAATATCATTTCAATATCGGGTCATGCAAATCAGGGCTAGCACAAATGCTACAAATACAGTTCAGTGCTTTCGGGATGGATAAATCACAACTCATAAATTTCGGGAATAAAAGGGGGTGCAATACACTTTTGAAATATCGGGACAAGTGTCGGGGTTCAAGATAACTCAAGGTGGATAGGGATCCCGTATGTCTATTTTTCAGTAAACACTTGGTACTCCTTGAGTTTAGAGACATTTCGGGCTCCTTACACACCCGAGTAACCTCAACATTTCAACAAATCTCGGTGATATGGTTTCTCACTCGAACGGGCTTCAATCAAACATTTCATCTTTGTTTCGAACATATTCCAGGTGGAAAGTGCCCATTGCTTTCGGAAAGGTTCACAAGCAAATGGGATGGGAACTCCCTTCATCTCTCTTTATTCCCATAATTCTGGGAAATCCGGTTACCTGGCGGTCACCTGGCGGTTAGCCGCCAATGGATTAGGCGGTTAGCCGCTGGCTGACCGCGGGGCTGACCGCGATTGACCTGACCAAATGCAGCATTCTGGAAATGTAACCGCTTCAGTTCGGTTGGCTGGCGGTTAGCCGCCGATGGACTCGACGGTTAACCGCCAGCTGACCTCGAGGCTGACCGTAAGGTTACAGCTCTCTGGAAAAGGAACCGAAACCGGTTCGGTTAGCCGCCAGTCACCAGACGGCTAGCCGCTAGGTGACCGTCAGCTAACCGCCAGTTGCGGGAACTCCACAATACAGTTCAGATTCAGGTCTTCTTTTCTCCAATCCATTCCTTTCCCTCTCAAATCACTTACCTATAATAAAATGAGCTGAAAGCTCCTCCTATTCCACCTTCAACTCCTCTCCAATATCAAAATTTCTACATATCATTATCCAATCACTTCTTTAGTTTCTTCACCCTCAACCATAAGAGAAAAGAAACTCCACAATCACCAAGATTCATTTAAGCCAAAAACAAGAGATAGACAAAGACTAAAATCCACCATGTTTCCAAAACATTAAATGTACTTCCAAATCAATGTGAATCATAAAGAAAACATGAATAGTGATAATGTAAAACATCATGTATGAAATAGAAAAACCGCATTTCTCATAAAACATGTAAATATCAAATCATCCACTTGCCTTGGATTTCTAATCAAGCAAATCAAGCTCTAAACACTCTTCCAAGCCAAGGCTCCAAGCTACACAAAAACCCCCAAAAAGCAACCCATCTTAGAACCCCAAAATGGTAACTCAACAAAGAGAAGGAATGGGCTCAAACAAGCTAAGAAATAAGACCTAGGGGAAGGCCATTGCTCAATAATAGAAGATGGAAGGAGATCCTTACCTCTAGGGCCATTAATTAACAAGAAGGAGCTTGAAATAGGGGCTGCCCACCTTGGTTTCCCGTGAAAATGGTGTCAAAAGAGAGAGGAGATGAAGGGGAAGAAGTTGCCGGAGTTTCCTCGTCGGATTGGTAGCTTGAAGGCTTCATTTGAGCAAGAGAAATGGAAGAAAAAGGAGAAGAGGGGCTGCTGGTACTGTAGCATGGAGGTTGCAGTCGATGGAAATGGGAATGAGGGAGAAAGAGAGGAAGATGGCCTTTTTATAATGGGTGATGTGGGGTCCACACTAAGTATATCTTGTAATGGAGATTAGGGAGCTTTCTAGACCTCGGATCAAGAAACTTAAAACATGAAAAGTGTCCGGAATAAAATTATCTTTCCAACAGGGTCAACATTGACATACTTCTGGGGTCCACATAAAAAGTCAACTGTTTGGTCAAAGGGGTCAAAGAATGAGAAATTTGGGATTTCTAGAAAAACTGATTTTAGGAGCTTCGAATGGGCACAGAGTGAACACGAAAGTTGTAGGAAATGGCGAGATTAGTCAAACGAGGCTGAGATGGGAATTTTTGGGAATCACCAAGAATCTCCCCACGCTGACCACGCAAAACAAATGGGACCCTACGGTCACTGTCTAGGTTTACTGGCTCTCAAAACTTCCCAAAGCTAATGAAAAGATCATTCTAACTCAAAACTCAACCAAACAACCACTAAACCCATCGAGAAAACCAAATCACGATTAAAACCACACTAAACCAAGAAATTAGGGGTCGGGTTCTCACATCAAGCCACTCAGATTTCATTTCAGCTTCAGAAAAGTTCTTGGGCTCAATTTGTGAAACAAAAGAATAGTGAGCACATAGATTATGAACTTGTCTTCTTGTCAAAACCCCACTTTTGATGTCTCCAATGATATTATCCAAGTTGTGATTTTTCAATAACCTTGTGGGTATTGTAGATGTAGAGGGGATATTATCTTCAGTTCTTGAAGGGGTAGACTGCTGAACAAATGTCTCACCTTCATCATCATGTAGTGCTCTCTTAACCTGATTAGTCTCATCAAACACAACATGAGCTGATTTCATTACTGTCCTGCTTCTGTGATTGAACACTCTATAAGCCTTGCTCTTATCAGAATATCCTAAGAAGATTCCTTCATCAGATTCTGATTCAAACTTTTCTAACTGTTCCCTATCTCTTAGAATATAGCACCTACTTCCAAAAACCTTCAAGTACCCCAGATTTGGTTTTATTCCAAAGTAAAGCTCATAAGGGGTTTTGATAGTATTCTTTGTCAAATAAACTCGATTAATAAGATAGCAAGCAGTATTGATCGCTTCAGCCCACAAGTTACGAGCAAGATTTTTCTCATTTAGTAAAGTTCTAGCCATTTCTTGGATAACTCTATTTTCTTCTTTCAGCTACTCCATTTTGCTGAGGGGTTTTTGGAGCAGAAAATTGATGATTGATCCCATGGCTTTCACAAAAATCTGCAAATCTTTCATTTTCAAATTCTCCTCCATGGTCACTTCTTATCTTCTTAATTTTGCAATCCTTTTCAACTTGAATTTTCTTGCAAAGCCTTATAATATTATCTACTACATCAGATTTTGTATGAAGAAAGGCTACCCATCCAAATCTAGAATAATCATCAACCATTACCAGGATATACTTTCTCCCACCAATACTCTGCACAGGTGCAGGTCCAATAAGGTCCATATGAATGAGCTCAAGGGGACGAGTAGAGGATATATCTTTTAATCCTTTAAAGCTTTTCTTGATTTGCTTACCCATTTGACATGCTTTGCACAATTCAGATTTAAAATCATCTAATTTGGGTATTCCTCTAACAATTTCTTTCTTGGATAAGATCTTCATCAGTTTGTAATTTATATGACCCATTCTTTGATGCCACAACTGATTTTCTTGATCCTTTGTCATTAAACACATGGATTCATTTTCACAACATTCTTCTATGGTGTAGATGTTATCTTTAGTCCGTAATCCAGTGAGTAGAACTTTGTGGGATTTCTCATTCAGAACTTTGCAAGATTTGCTATCAAATATAACTTTGTTTCCTTTATCACATAATTGACTAATACTCAAAAGATTATGCTTTAAACCATCCACAATGAAAACATCTTTCAGGGTAGGCATTTGATCTCCTCCAACACAACCTTTTCCAATAATCTGAGCCTTCCGGTTGTCTCCAAATGACACATTTCCTCCACCGTAGTTCTCAAGAGAGATAAATCTAGAACGGTCTCCAGTCATATGTTTGGAGCACCCACTATCCAAAAGCCATCTAGAGTTTTCCTTAACTTTTAGAGCGGTTTGAACTAGGAGGTTCTTGAAACTTTTCTCTCTTTCAATCCAAGTAACCTTAATGAATGTAGAGGTAGTGGTTTTGGGAACAAACTTAAAAAGAGCTCTCGAGGGATGATTTTGAGACAACCTAATCTTAAAAGGACAATTGGGAACTAGATGACCAATATGATTACAAAAATGACAAGTCCATCTAGAGGTAAAAAGGTTTTTATCTATAAGTTTGAGATGAGTCCTAGTAATATGTTGAAAGCTATTCTTCTTGCTACTAGAAGAGCATTAAAAACCTATACCATTCTTGTTACCAAAAATTTTGTTCATACCTAACATTTGATAAAATTTGTCATTTCCCAAGGTAAATTTATCAACAACATTGTGTGGAGTGCTTACGAAATACCGAGGTAATCTCCTGTCTCGGCACTAAAATGCCAATTAGGGGTTACTCCGGCCTGATTTATTCCAGTTCGGCAAGAGTGCCAGCTGTCACCAAGTTGGAGTTGGATTCGGTCTGCCTACCGACCTCGTTCGTTACGGGCTCTGCCCCGAGCGCCTCGGTACCAATGCCCGACCTCCTGCATCCCCTGATCTCGGTAATTCCCCTCTCGGTCCACTTGACCGAGATGGATGTCTGTCTTGATCTCCATTTGTGAGATGGGACGGCTACATGGTAGTAGAGCCTCCCTGACAAAAGGTGGCCAAGTACTGATAAGGGACCTTCCCTATCACTTCCACATTTATGTGAGGGGGTTGAGGGGACGTCCGATGGGACAAGTATCCTCACCTACCATCCTAGAAGTGGGCTGATGGGACAAGTATCCTCACCTACCTCCACTATGGAACCTTCTATTCTCTCCTACATATACCTGCATGGGAGCCCCATAAGAGGTAAGCAATATACAGTCTACATCCTATTTATTTCACCCACATCTTCTCCACTTCACCCTAATTCAGTGACTGCACTAACTCAGGCGTCGGAGTGCCTTTGGCTGACAGCAGCCTCGGGCCCTGACTGTTCTTTCTTCCCCTTTTTCAGGATTCAGGCCGTCGGTGACTTCTCCGACCAGTTGAACAGGATTTTCCTAACCCCCTTCATCACTTAAACTAAGTCCGTAATAATTTAGGCACTTACAAACATGTTTTCCTTTTTTGAGTTTCATTTGTAGAGATTCTGATTCTTGTTGACTAGATTCTAGAAAACATTGTAATTTATGAATTTCTTTTTCAGCTTTAGCTAGATTGTTATTAGAGGTAGTCAACTTAGATTGAACATTTCTTATCTCATTGTCTTTCAAGGTTAATTGATCTTTTAAAACATTTACATCATTCACGAGCCTTTTAGATTCAACTTTTAAACTTTTATTCTTCTTGGTTATGACTTCATATAGTTCATATAGATCATCATAGGCTTGATGTATATCATTTTCATCATTTTTATCATTTACTTCTTCTTTCCCTATGGTATCATCTATTAAAACATTATGATTTTCATTTTCTTCAATGGGTGTAAGTAGAAGCCAATAAATGGAGTTATCATTATCTTCATCATTTTGAAATTCATCATTGTCACTACATTCATCTTTATCATCATCCCAAATTATGTTTCAAACTTTCTTTCCTTTCTTATCTTTCTTTTCCGACTCTTTAGGGGAGGAACAATTTTGAGCGATGTGACCAAATCCTTTACAATTGTAACATTGCACATCCTTCTTGATAAAAGATCCCCTAGGGTTCCTCTGAAAATTTTCATTTCTAGATTCCTCAGAATTTCTGAAGTTCTTTCTGTTCTTAAAGAAATTTTTAACCTTCTTAGTGAGCAAGACTGTGTCTTCATCACTCTCACTCTCATTATCATTTTCTTTATGTTGGGAGCTAAGAGCTACACCTTTCTTCTTGCTAGGGACTTCAAAATCTAATTCATAAGTGAGAAGATTTCCTCTAAGTTCTTCAATTTTGATATTGTCAACATTTTTACTTTCCGCTATGGCTACAATCTTGGGTTTGAACCTTTTTGCGAGAGTTCTTAAGATTTTTCTAACAGCCTTGGATTCATCCATCTTTTCTCCTAGACCTATGAGGGAATTAACAATCTCCATAAATTTTGTATAGAACTCGTCAAAGGTTTCTTCCTCTTGCATTTTGAGTTCTTCATACTTTGTTGTCAACATTTGAATTTTGGCTATTTTAACTTGATTAGTCCCTTCATGAGCGGTCTCTAAGGTATCCCAAACATCCTTAGTTGTATTATAGTTTACTACCCTGTTGAACTCTTCTTGAGACAAGGCACAATATAAGGCATTTTTAGCTTTAGCATTCAGATTTGCCCTATCTTTCACTCCTTGAGTCCACTCTCTCTTAGGCTTAGGATTGATAGATATAACATACCCTTCCGTATCTTGTTCAGTGATAGTGGGGGCATGGTATCCTTCTTCAATGATATTCCATACATCTAGACTTTGAGATTCTAAGAAGACTTGCATCCTAATCTTCCAATAACGATAATGAGATCCATTAAGCAAGGGTGGTCTATTAGTGGCATGACCTTCTCCTAATTGGGCTTGCATAATGACCACAAAATAAAAACACACTCTAAGGATTCTAACTCTAGGTTGTTAGACCTAAACAAGAGCACATAGGCTCTGATACCAATTGAAAGTCCTGGATCGAACCCTAGAGGGGGGGTGAATAGGGTGAGCACAAAGACCTTGACCAATTTTAAAAGTCTATAACCAATTATGCTTTGGTAAATGTCAATTAATTTGAATACATGTGATGACTCTAAGAAGTACATAAGTATGTGATCTAAATATCAAGCATATGAACCATAACCATAGATTATGAGCATCAACCATACACATGTGATCATCATTCATAGACATAAACATCAACTATAACACTAGACTTTATAGTGGTTCGGCCAACGTGCCTACATCCACTCCCGGCTTTCCCTACCGGATTTTCCACTATCTCAAATATGAGGTTTGGGTTCACCTCCAACCTCACAAAACACCACTATACTTTTCTAAGCTTAGCATTAACCTTTACAACTACTCTTTATGCTTTTAAGGCTAAGCAATAACCTTTACAACATGAAAAAAAAAAAAAAAAAATTCTCTCAAATTTATGCCTAAATATGCATTTGGAAGAGAATAATTAAGAACAACTTAATGCCTCTAATTAGGCTGATTTGAAAAAGAAATCTCGACTTCTATGTAAGTGCATGATGATTGAAAATTCCTAAGATTGATGCATATACATAAAACTTTCTATCTCTTAAAAATGAATGCACATAAATGATGCTAAGATGAAAAGTATGTGAGATAGAAGTTAACGAGCCATACATGTTTTAAAAGATTAACAAACTAGTTTTTGAAAGTTGTTAATTAATAACTAGTTATCTTGTTTTAGAAAACATGAACTAAACATGTGAAACTCAAGCAAATGTTGAAGACATAAAGCTAATCATGTTTAAAGTTCTAAGCATGTTATGAAGACAACATTTGAACAAGTTAAACAAACATTTGATCGTGCTATTAAATGAAACAATGATTTTAAAAACCAAGCATGAATTAATCTTGGGACAAAGGAAGCACACCCATTTGAAGAATCAAAAGTTGAAATAATGGATTAGCCCTCCTAATCTCCCCTTAGCCTAGCTTGGATTGCTCCTCCTTCCTTGGTCTTCAAAGGACTCAAAAGACTCTTTTAAAAAGCCAAAGGAAGCACTATATATAAAGCAAAAGAAGGCTCCAACGGCTAGTTAACGGTCATATATTTTTTTTTTAAAACAACTTTTGGCCGGGGCTAGGGCCGCCGGTAAAAGTGGTACATTGGCTGCCGGTAAAAGTCTGATTTTCCCCAAAATGTATTTTTCAAAGAAATTTTCTTGTGGGGACTTTGGGCCATGGAATCATGCCTCATTTCATGTTTTAAATTAATCTAAAGGAGTTTTAAAACCATGAAACTAAAATGCCTAAGATGATTTGAAACTTTTAAAACCGCTGGCTTGCATGATTCAAAAAATTTTCTTTTCAAAAATTAATACATCCGAGCTTAAGAACAAAACATGCATGATACAAAAATTCTGAAAGATTTAAAACAATGCATATGACAATTTAAAAACTTAAGATTATGAATGAAGATAATGTAGAAAATTCCAAGATTAAGAATATGAATGAATGAGAGATAAAGCTATGATGAAATTGAATGTGTCCAATCAAATTGCAACAAATGAAAACCCTAACACCTGGGTTGTTCATTATCAAGTGGGCCCTGGCCAGGACTTACACTTTCAACGCTGCCAAAGTTGAAACTCCCACTTTTCGCAACACCCTCCATCCTCAGAGATGTTGTGGTGCATCTCTAGGATTTGTATGGGATTCACAAAGAAGCATACATTTCGACATGTGGTTATAATCTGATATTCGTGATTGATCACACGATATCCCTTTGGATGATTCTATTTTACAAAGAAAGAATGATTTTCTTTGTTTTCATTTGCAGATGGTATTAAAATTGTGACCCGCAATAGTTTGTGTACAACACATCCCCACAATGTCATATGTCAAGTTTTAGGTTTGGCACCAGTCCATGACTCATAAATGGGTATTTAGGCTAAATTTTAGGATGTGTTTAACTCAATATATATTGTGCACTTACTTAATAATATCACCCCCTACAGCACACAACGGAAGATACGTGTGGTTAACATGGATATAATATATCCAAACAAAAAGTGATTTTAAAATTTCCAACCACACCATTTTAGTTGTTGGGTGTACAGAATCAGATATAAATGCTTGATCCTCTCCATACACAATATACCTGAATCGTTATAGGTACACACCCCCTCACTTAACAAATCTCATCCATTAACTTTCCAGCCCTATTGGTCCATGACTCAGCAAGATACCACTCAAAGCAATTTTACAGTGCCTCATGCTTATATCATAATAGATAAATTTAAATGTGTTTGCTAAAATCACCAATCGGAGTAGTAGATCACTCCCACCCATTTAAATTTGGACAAATAAATGGCCAGCATATTATAGAGTGTATGTTATCATTCAACCACACTTCTAGTAATCCCAGAAAAGAGTTACTCAATCATTTTCCTCTCAGACATGGCTCACAAATACCAAGGTTAGGTAAAGGTATCATCCCAACCAGTCCATTAATTCTGTCTTTGTTGATGTGTCATATTTTCAATGCCATCAGTGTGCCGAACCACACATCCAACATATACAGAACAATTAAAACTAGAAGATTCATACATTACAAGCTATATCAAGCAAGTAAATATCATCTTAGAAATCAAAAAATTGTAACAATCTCCCATGCATGCAAATCACAACTATATTGCCTCAGAACAAATTTCCTTTGAGCCACAAATTTTACTCATCACAGAGTAGTAATTAGTAAAGCATCCCCAAAATATAATAAATTAGATTTTCAGAGTCAAATGTAATATAGACTCATGTCATTTTTGAAAACACATAACAAAATTGTTCCATATTTATAGATGCTTACAATCTTCGGATTTGTTTTCATAAATTCAAAAATTCAATTTCCATCCTTAAGATCACATGGAAAACCACAAATCGATTCACCAGTTCGTTCTTACACCTTCATCATATCCACCGTTATATGACTATAACCTTTGTATCCGATCCACTAAGTTGTCTATCCCGTCATATTCTCTTGTCCCCTTGACTTACATATTATTGTTATTTCTTGCCTCAAATTTCATTGAAATTTAAATATTTAAGAGACTTGGGACTTAAGAGATATACCCCCACTGAAGTGGAAGTCCATGACAATAGACATTTTGAGACACATTGATCAATTAGTTTTCTCCATCGTGGTCAATACTTTATAAGTGATCCGATCAACTTAGTTGTCAATCACGCATCCATCATGCAATCAATAATACATGTATGCATCATAGATTATTTTCATCCGAGATCTAGTGGTTTATCAAATTTTAAACCACTAACCAGAGATCACGTCCCTTTTGTGCCGTTGGATTGTGCTCACATGCTTTCGATCAAATCCTCAACCCCTTGATTCGTAGAGTAAATATTTAGCGAATCAATTATTATACCCCCACTGCTCAAGGTAATGCCCAAATTACCATTAAAGAATACTGCAGTGGTCTTCAAGGGTTCATCAAAAGAAAATAAACATTGGATCTTATCTCAACAAATAAACGCACAATTCTAAGATAAGGCACTCGTCCGACATCTCAACACGAGTGGGCACATCTCGTTGAAGATATCACTCTCGAGTAGGTCATACAACACAGTTTTATATAAGACAAATCCAACACATTAATAAAAAAAAGTCAAGATACTGCTGACCGTGGTCGCTGACCAAGGACCTTTCTAACCATTGGATCGTCAATCTTTCACTACATTTGTATAGATCTCGTTGCCAGGAGTCTGTAGGCCCAAGCGGATCGTCCATCGGAGCTCAGATGACCCAAATATCACGCGACAAATTTTAAGCATCAAAGATAAGTGCATCTGGTCTAAAACATTTCTGACCATTGGATCCCAAATCTGTCAATACTACTTGGTAGTGCTCGTCACCACGATTCGGCAAAACCAAACTGCTTGTCGATCGGAGTCCAGATGAACGAGTTATGGACGATTAAAGTTCATAGTTGACTGTTAACTGGGCCCGCCTTGCGTCAGCAGTACAGCAGCTTGCGTAGTTTCGCTGATGTCAAGATGATGTCATTAATGCACTGTGCAGTACCGGTACTTGCGTTGAGGCAAGTCTCTGCCGCTGGGCTCAGAACCGCGCCAGGTTGGTCATGGGTCGGTCCACCTGGCCTACCTGAGTTCTCTCTTGGCGCGACTCCCGAGGTGAAAACCATAGCAGCACGTGCTGCGTCCAGAACCTCCCACCCTCTCTTTCTTGGTGCTAATCCCGAGGTAGAAAAAGGCAAACCAAGAGTGCACTTGCATGGCAAACAGGTGGAAGGAAAGAAAATATGTAATCTTTTCCAAGGTTCTGATGCTTCCTTTTGTGCAAATCGTGTCTTGCAACAGTAATGCATACAACGCACACCAAATGAGAAACAGAAGACAACCTCGGTTTCTGCGCCCACAAAAACCGAGAGATCGGTCATCTTCTTCAAGCAGATTGGTTGCAGAGAGGAGAATGCAACGGAAAAACAGGATGAAGAAGGTCTTAAATCCGGCGATCCACGGCCTTATCGTAAAATCCGAACCGTCAAACGTACAGATCAGGCTCTAATACCAATTGAAAGAACTAGCTGGTCCCAGATGAGTGTCGGAACCAAACTCGCCGAGAACCTTGTACGTTCCGGTGTGGGGTAGACCTGCGACCTCGTTGCGAATGCTCTAAAATCTTCTTGATGATCAACCAAGGGTTCTCATCTCCCTTATATAGAGCAATTCCTAGGAGTTAAAACTTTATCCGGACTTTACCCCTACTCAAATCCCACATCTCCTGACCAGTGTGGGAATTCTACCAACCGAGAGTCTGAACCTGATCCAAACTCTACCACCAAGAGTTTGATCCTTATCTGACTCAATCAGATCAAGACTTGTTGGGAGTTCATCCGCAACACACCGCCGGGCTCGATTTGGCGTGGGCTCAATGACAGTCGGGCCACACAATTTTCCTAACACTTCCTAATATCGAGTACTCTCTATCAAAAGGAAAGTAATGATGCGGATTAGGATTAAGATCACATGTTCCAGTTTTATATATATATATATATATATATATATATATAATTAAGCTTGTTTTTTTTACTAGGGTTTCTTAGAAGAATTTGGTACATTAGGAATTCAAGGATATGATGTGATGATTTGTCCCTGCATTTGTAAATGCCATGTTTTTTTTTTTTCTTTTAAAATTCCAAATTTTCAGTCATCTTCAGTCATCTAAAAAGTCTCAAAATGACCTTTGGAATTCTTGTAATTTCAATCTCTTTGTTTTTCGGTGGAATTTTGGATGCCAAATTACAATGGAGGACTCAATAATTTCACACGTCTACAAGTAAGAATTCTTTGGATTCTAGTAAAGAAACAGGCCCTTAAACTCCACTTTTCGCTTATTGGCTCATAAAGAAACAGCACAATTTGGGTGCAAATTGTGAATCTCATGATGTACTCTCCTTGAGAATTGATTAAATATATATACATGTAAACAAATACACATTCGGATATATGCATATGGGATCTCTATTTAATGAGAGCTTCGATCCTCTGAGGCTTTAACCTAAAGAAATCATAAGTTAAAAGGAGTGGAACACCATAGCCTGGCCAATTATTGAAATCCTGGTTTAAAATCTTGATCTCGGTCGCGGTATCGGCCGGGCCAAAAAACCGATATGATATCGGTATTGGTCGCGGATATTGGTCCGTCGCGGTCGTCGTGATGCGAATTTTTTTTAATCCAAAAAAATTCTCAAAAATATCCAAAAAATCTAGAATATTAGAAAATGCTGGAAAACAATATTTTTTTCCATTAGTAATAGCAATAAATCAAAATCTCGGTCACCTTAAGTTATTAGTTCTGTCTGTGTTACAGTTCGCTGTCTTCTCCAGTATTTCATATAAAGATTTAATAAAATCATTTTCAAAATCCTAGATATATAGATCTAGCATAAATGTCTGTAGATCAATCATTTACACACCATATAATGATCATGAATCATTAAAAGAACAGATTTATGATGAAATTCTCAAAAAATGATATATTATAATTCAAATATTAAAAAATCTGAAAAAAAATTGAAAAAGAAATTCAAAATCATGTGTATGAGTAGATCTAGAATGAAAGTATATAGATCTAACTTCTAAATGAAGAACACAATACAAGTGACAAACCCAATGATTTTTATGCTTCATCTAAAAATAAAAAATAAAAACAACATAATAAAATGCTTTAAATTGATTTTCTCTTACCTTAAATAACATTTTTTTCAAGAAATAGATGTGGGATTTGAAAATATACAAGAGGGATGTGTGATGGAGTATGGCTACTGCCCTAAGGAGTAAAGAGATGAGAGGAGAGGAGAAGAAGATGAAAATGGGGAAAAAGATAGAAAAAATAGGGTTTTATTCCTTTTTATGAGATCTTGGCCGATATTTTGAAAATATCGGTTGAGATCTCGGAAAAACCGAGATGAACTTCATCTTAGCCGATATGGGCTGATATTTTGGGGATATATGGCCCCGAGATACCGATATCGATATATCAGGGCCATATTGTACCAATATATCGATATATCGATACCGATATATGGCCGATATGAACCGGTATCGGCCAATATTTTGATCAATGTTGAAATCTGAGTTGTTCAAAATAAAGATCCTATAGGTATATGAGATATCATCAAGTTGTGACGTCAATCCAAGTTTTTCCCACTGTTGGATTGGCTGGTTGATAAAAAAAATGATAATGAATATGCATAAGACTGTGTTAATCATGTTTTTCATCAAAAAGTCAATCTAATAATGAAGGTAAAAACCTCCGATTGGTATAAAATTTGAGGATTGGGTCATACACCTGAAGGACATTTATTTTGAATAGTTCGGATTTCAATAGGTGGGCCCCGATGTGGATTTCTTTTGGTTAAAGCTCAAAGGATCCGAATTCATTTTATGAAGGACACTTGTATTATGATTGCATTACATTTGGATAAGATCGGAGATTTTGAAACGGTCAAATTCATTAGAATGCCTAACAACCACAATCACAACCACAACCCCCTCTCCCACCAAAAAAAAAAAAAAAAACTAAACGCACCTCTATGATATTCCTTGAAAACATCTTGATTTCCTTTGACAAAGGTTGGAATGCAAGATTCCTCTATCTTGTAGCAAGCAGAATCCTCTTATTGCACAAAGTCATCTTGAGCGATACAAGAAAAACATGAGTATTTAGAGATTCTCCCCAAAACAAGAATCTTCCAAAACAAAGAGGCCCTTGGAACAAGGGCGTCGTCGATGCACATAATTGAGAAAAAATGACATCTATGCACATATCCACAAAAAAGAAAATTTCTTATAGAGAATGTTAAACTTGAAAATCCTCAAAATGAGGATTTCAACTGGCTCAAATCCTTAAAGATCTATGATTGCCAAATGTGACTTTTCCATGACTGTAACGCCCCACCCTTTACGCATGCATGATATTGTCCGTTTTGGCCCACGGGCCTCACGGTTTTGCTTCTGATAGTCAGAAGCAAAACCGTGAGGCCCGTGGGCCAAAGCATACAATATCATGCATGCGTGAAGGGTGGGGCGTTACAAATGGTATCAGAGCCGACTCTCGACTAGTTCGAGTGTGGGTCCCCTGCCGTGGCCTGGTGCAAGTGGGCGGGTCTCCATGTGGGCGGGCCAAGAGGGCTGGCAGGCTACAGGGGCTGGCAGGCTACTGCACAGGGACGTGCAGCCTTAAAGGGGGTGGATTGTGACGCCCCGGAGTCCCACATCGACTATAGAGAGGAAAGTGAATGGGGTTATATGTAGAGCTTACACCCTTACCTTGCATAAGGCCTTTTGATGGGTTGAGGCCCATCAGAAGCAAAACCGTGAGGTAAGATTGGATGCGCTTGGACCAGGTCCTCTGGTCAAGTAGCCCATGAGCTAAAGCGGACAATATCATGCATGTGTGAAGGGTGGGGCGTTACAATGACTTTGTGAAAAATTGGAGATATATCTCCGAGGATGTCATTGCCAAACTTGACCTAGGATTGTGTCCATGCGACAAGAGGCACAATATAGAGGAAATTTGTTTATGGTTTTACATGCAACCCTTTATTTCATTATTTTGTGTGATATTAAGAAAATTAATAAAATGTAAACTAGTTTTCCTCAACAATGTTTCAATTTCCTTTGAGAGGGATTGGAATACAAGATTCCTACCTCTCATGGAAATACAAAACCCTGGTGAGTGTAATCCTCTTTGCACAAAGAATTCTACGAGGGCATTTGTAAAGTGTCGAATGCCACAGAAAAGGCTCATTTTGTGCTGGATTTTCCACGTAGGGCATGATCTGTGTTTCCTACTTACCCAAGTATAAAAAAAAGTACATTCGTTGGCCACCTCCCATAGTTTTACCTAGTGCGTGTGGATAGGAGGGCTTGCATGTGCCTCTAGAGATTAGTTCTTGGTGGTCTAGAATCGAGTGTCCCTCTGGCTCAAGCCTGGGCTGGGTGGGAAAAAAAGGTGCCGCAGAAGAAGAAACACACATTTTCCATACTGTTACATAAACGCACCCTTGTGTGTTTGAGTCCAAGATAGAGAGAAAATTGTTCTAATTTTCCATACATTTCACTATTCCATTGTTTGTTGTAACACATTTTCTTTAAAAAAAACAATTGATTTTCCTTGGATAGAGATGATTTTAAATTCCTATGTAATGGGTATATGATGTAGTCTCCTCTCTCCTGTCCAATCAAAATTGAAATATGTACAAAATCCTCTTATTGCATGAACAAGTCGAATCAAGATCATCTAAGGATTTCCCCCATGGTTACTGTGAGTGAACCAATCACGATTTGTCACATCACAGTGGGCAACTCCCGCCCGTATGTATGGCAGGCTGTACGCGGTGATATGGCAGACCATGATTAGTCTACTCACGGTCACCCTTAGGGAAATATTTCCCTCAGAAGATCTGGACTCGAACAAGCCTTGAAGGAATCATGATTATCTAAATGTGTCTACGCACAATGACCATGAGTGGACCACTTAGGATCTGCCACGTCACCACGAGTAGTACATATCCAGATGCATGACGGGCTGCCCGCAATGACATGATTGACCAGCAAATGGTCCACCGTTTCCTCACTGGATCCGGACTCGGTCTTATTATGAGAAAATTTTGGAATATTTCGAAAGAGTGTTGCTACTTGCACATTGAAAATTGCTCTCCACACACTGCATCTTTTTACACAGTGATCTTTAGTGAAAAATATTCCATCTTTTTCTTTCTACACACTGCATTTTCCCTAAAACGCCCATTTACTGGACTCGTTTTGATTTCTCCCTACACTCTGCATTTCAAAGCCTTCTTCCCTCCCATTTCACTTTTGTAACTCGACGTTTTGCTGCACTTCCATGACAATTTCGATCTCAACGAGCTCCCCCACAAGGACGTTTCCGCTGCACCTCTTCATGTTCAGACATCTCTATGTGCTCTTTGTGCCTTCATCTTCAAAGTGCATTACTATTTTTCGTTACCATTTCAATCTCTGTGAGTGATTTCGATCTCTTTTGCTTGCTTACAAATACTTGTAGTGTTCTTTTAAGATCCATTATTTGGTTTATTCAGAGGTTCCCCCCCCCCCCCCCCCCCCCCTCATGCGCCTCTCTCTCCCCCATTTCTAGCCATTGTGATCGTTTTTTCCTTTCGGTTTCTTGACACTATTCAGCACTGTGGGTTCGAATACAAATAATATTTTCGACTTCAATGTATCGTAAAGGTCTTACCTATTTGGCACTGTGGTTCCGAATACGAAGATGCTTTGCGGCATCATAAGTCTGAGCAGTTAAGATTTTGATGACACTACATGACCGAACGGGTCACAGTTTCACAGTGAGGTAATGTCTAACATACATTATCCACACGGATAATCAGGACCGAACAATGTTTTAGGGCTGTGACTCAGTGCTGAACAATGAAAACTGTCTAATTTCCTGTACTGATTTATGACTGGTTTTCTTTTGTTTTTTGAAGAAGACTGCGTCGTACCTCTAGGATTCGACCCACAGCGTCAAACAGGAGACTACGTCAAAAGTTAGTCGCTGATGAGGCCGAGGATGATGAAAAAGTAGTTGAAGAACACTCTGAAACCCAAGAGCAAACAGAAGTCCACAAACAGGCAGAAGAGGTCCGTCAACAAACTTCAACTGATGTTCAGGATAGGACTGGAGAAAGTCCCGGGGGCCTACAAGTTTGAGCCTGCTACATAGTTTTCGAACGCATATTGCTACAAGTATTTGGCAGCAGCAGGTTTGTGATTAATCTTGGTAAACGTGTTGTAACTATTTATTACCTTCACTAATTTATTTTTTATTCCATATTGCAGGAGAGACCGCCACTTAAATGCCTAGGCCATGCCCAAAAAATCAGTGAATGGGCATAGAATTTAGAAGGAAGGCAGAATACAGTTTTTAGTGGACTAATTGGTCGTTCAAGGTTGGCTCCACTGGTGGCGACATCTTATCGTTTCATCAACAAGACATAGTGTCAGCCTTTATGGAAAGATGGCAACCTGAGACAAACACATTCCACATGCCTTTTGGTGAAATAACGATTACCCTTGATGACGTAGGTGCCATTCTAGGGATACCGGTGACAGAAAAATCTGTATCAGTGGATGATGGAACGCGCTCCGAGGCGCCCGCTGGGGCGGCTACCGGGGTCGGCGGAACGTGGGAGTCCGTCGGGTCCGACCCTTTCGCGCCCTGGCGGGCCCTGAAGCGTGCATCAACATTTCTTTTGTGTGGGTGTGCCAGATTTTCTATTTTACTTGGAATTGCAAGTGGTCATCCGGAGATCAACCTTCGCAAGTAAAAAGGAAATCAACTTCTTTCAAGTTTTCCATTGCACAAATATTTAAGAAAAGAGACATTTTCTTGGTTTGCCGTGAAAGGCGATTTTGTTTGGCATTTATAGCCGATTTTGGCGTTTATAGCCGATTTACAATTCTTATCAATAATGAAAAAGACAAGAGTTGTGATTTTTGTCTCTTTTAGAAAAATACAAACTACAATGAAAAGCAAGAAAATGAGGATCTAACTTCTCAGGAGATTGTGGGGGACTCGTTCAGATTGACGGTCGCAAGCCATGTATGGGCTTCGCCATCATCCATGCAGATGAGAACAGAGGATGCTCTTGATTCGCTTGGCTTGGCTATAACCTCAGGTTTTTAGAGGACAAAGACCAAGAGAAGGTCCTATGTCCAATAAAAAGCTAAGTAGACGGGCTGAAAAGCCACGTCTAAGCCATTGGAGGCAGCGGGAGAAGGCAAGGACCTTGGGGGGGGGGGGTGCCCCCCCAAGGGACTTTTGTCACCTTGTAGTGGTGGCCGGTGCAGAACTTCAGCAGAGTTTTTCTCTCTTTTTCTTTCTCTCAGATCTCTTTCTGATCTTTTTTTTCTGATCCTCTGATTTTCTCCTCCTTTTTCTGATCTTCTTTTCCGATTTCAATTTCAATGGAATGCTCTCCTATTTATAGGCTTTTGGTAGCCATTTAGGAGGGTTTATGAGCCTTAATGGCTTTAATGGGAGGAGTTACAAGATTTATTTCTTGATTTTGTAACTCCTTTTTCCTTGAATCTGATTGGCCGATGGAGATTAAGGGCTTTTAATCACCTTAATTACCATAATGGGAGGAGTTTCATGGTTTAAATGCCATGAATCAATTGACTTGTAACTCCCAAATGCTTGCTTCTGATTGGGCCGTCCAAAGAAATGAATTAATGACTGCAATAAAGCTAGTCAATTAACCACATTAATTGGTCGCCGAGCAGTCGAAGAGTCGCGGGCCATGCCGTGTCTTCTGGAATTCTTCTGGCGACGATCATCGATGGATCTACATGCTGATCGACATCGGATGAACATGTAACTTCAGACATTGATAGCTAAGAGCGGGCCGGTGACATCTGTCTTGTCGATTTCACGATCGGTCGGACAGAAAGTGCACTTTCTTGGTCAGCCGGTTGGCGATCTTGGAGCGATCACTGATGATTTTATGCTTTTGGAGGTTGACCCGTGATTTTGACGGATGTCGTCGGATATGAGTCAATTTCAAGCACTAAAAATCACATTTTCAGGAAACCACAGGGGCCAAAGTGCGCGAAACGCGAAAGAAGACGGAAAAACGGGTCACCGGCGGAAAATCCGGTGACCCGGACCTCCATGGTCGCCGGCGACCATGGACCGGCGACCATGGGCCATGGTCGCAGGGGCCTGCGACCATGGGCCATGGTCGCAGGGGTCTGCGACCCTGGGGGATTTTTCCCCTTCGGAGCCCGTTTTGCGGTCGTTTTGAGGTCTTTTTCGTCGCCGTTTTCTTCTGTATTTTTCTTGACATTTCTTCTCATTTATTGGCTTGATTTTCCTGTAGAAAACTTGATGAGAATCCTTGCATTTTCAGAGTGCAAAGTTTCTAATTTTCCGGGAAAGCCGAAGACTTTGTCGCGTAGAGCTGCTGATTTTCCGCCAGAAGTCGAAACTTGGTCAAACGATGTCGGAATGACCTGAAATTTGAGGTGAAGCCTCCTGAGCAATAAATAAGACCAACCATAGGCTTTTGTTTGAGTTTTGAAGCCGTTTGGGGTCCCGTCGATGCTTCACTTGATTTTGCTGCGGGGAAAATGCCGAGCTTTGATGTGCGGTCAAACGATGTCCGATTGACCTGAAATTTGACGGGGAGCCTATTGGAGTCATTTTGAGACGTTCCATGGGCTCCGTTTTGGATGTCATAGTCCCGGGTTGCTCCGCCGCCGGTAGGCTTGATTTTCTCTCGGAGCATCGAAACCTGGTCAAACGTTGTCGGAATGACCTGAAATTCGACGTGCAGCCTTTTGGAAGCATGTTGAAGCCACTCATGCACTTGGTTTGATGAGCGAAGGCTTCGGTGGTTCCTGCCGCCGGGAGGCTTGATTTTGCTGCTCGAGCATTGATGGAGGGTCAAACGTTGTCGGTTTGACTTGAAATTTGGCATAGAGCCCTTTTGAGACATGCTGGAGTCATCTGTAGGCTTTGATCGAAGTTTTGACGTCTCCAATGATGTCGCCGCCGGGAGCTCCCGTTTAGCTGTCGGAGAAGTGAAGTTAGGCCAAATGTTGTCGAAATGGCCCGAAACTTCATGTGTACTCTTCTCTTGGCTATCTTGAAGGATCTTGCAGTTTTTGTTTGATTCTGACAAGATTTGAATTTTTGGAGAAATTGCATTGCCTATTTATGGCAGGTTGCGACTTCATGCAGCTTTCTTGATTTGAAGAGGCAAAGTGACATTTTTGGTGTCAACAAATGCCCCCTCGAGGTACAGCGACGAATTGCTTGACTTTTGTAGTCGATGTGCCTCGAAGAGATTTTTGAAGGAGAGCTTGTGTCTTGACCAAGAGTCTTTGAGCAATCTTTCCTTTGGTAGAGGTGCCTTTGAGCTTCCAGGGGAATTTTATGGTAGTGAAAGGAATCACACACCGTCTCGAGGCAAAGTTTTGAAGATGACATCAGGGATGTGGATTTGGGTTTCTGTTTTTGATCTTGTGACCTAACCAGCTATATATGGCAGGTTAGGGGATCGGGTTTTGGTTTTGACCTTGTGACCCAACAAGCTGTATGTGGCAAGTTGGGGGATCATGATTTGATTTTTGGTTTTGGTCTTGTGACCTAACAAGCTGTATGTGGCAAGTTAGGGGACCAGGATTTGGTTTTTTGGTCACTCTTTGGGACTGTGTGGGTCCATTGGAGTGGTTTGGATTTTTGTGGAATGTCAATTTCAAGATTTTGGCTCAACTTGGTATATGAGGCTGGATGGTTTGATTTTTGGAAGCTCATGGGGCTTGGAATTTTTTGTATGGTTCAATCAACTCAAAAGAGGCATGGAACCATTTTTGTATGCTCTTGGGTAAGAGGGATTTTTTTTTTTCCTGACTAAAAGCCCATTTTTTTTTTTTAGTGCCTAGGTGGTCAAACCTGGCTCATATGGGCTAGCCCATGGGACCTTAAGCTTTTTAGGATGGCTTAGATCTCATGTGGGGCCATTTTTGTAAAGAATATCTAAAGATATCTCATTTGGATAGAGAATATCTAAAAATATCTTTATGGGAGAGAATCTCTCATATTCCCTTAATTTGGGAGAGAATATCTCAAGGTATCTTTCTTTTTGGGAAGAAATCTCCAATATCCTTTTTTGTTGGAGAGAATCTCTCATTTGATTGATTTTGGGAGGAAATCTCTCAAAGACATCTTTCTTTTTGGGAAAGAATCTTTCTAATTCCTTCTCTTTTGGTAAGGTTACTAATTAGTAACACTTACCTTTCTTCTTTGTTTCCTTCTTTGATTTGCTCTCTCCTATAAAAGCAAAGGGAGGTAGGATCTCTTGCTCTTATTGCTTTCTTTTGCAACAATCTCAAGAGAGCTCCAAGGCCAAGAGTTTTTCTTCTTCAAGGATCTTCAAGCTTTTTCCTTCTTCTTCTCCATCAATGGCTTCAAGTAAGTTTTCTCTCTTTTTCTTTCAAGAAAACTCCATGTAGAGAATAGGATGGTAAAAAAAAAGTTTCTCTCTTTTTTTTTCTTCTTTTTTTTTTCTTTCTTTTCTTTCTATTCTTCTTCTCTTTTTTTTCTTTTCTTTTCCACGTGATTTCTTTTTTTTTCACGTTTTTTTTTTCTTTTTCTTTTTTTTTGTGGGCCGTACGGACAGATCCGTACGGATCTGGTCCGTACGGCCACGTGGCCTATTTCTTTTTTTTTTTTTTTTTTTTTTTTTTTGCTGTTTTCTTTCTTCTCTTTTTTTTTGTTTGAGAAAGTTTCTTTTTTTTTCTTTTCTTTCTCCCCTTTTTTTCGAGAAAGTTTCTTCTTCTTTTTTTTTTTTTTTTTTTTTTTTTTTTTTTTGCTCATCATGATAATGCGTTTTTTGTGCAAATCTAGATGTTCATGCATGTACTATTTGTAGATTGAGCATGATAGCATACCTGAAAATCTTTGCAAATTTGGGAATTTGGAGCTCGCAGCGATGTTGAGCCCTTCTTGATTTTGCGGAGATTTTGAGGTTTCGAAAGTTTGGAGTCTCGGAGCTCGCAGCGATGTTGAGCCCATCTTCAAACTTTCTATTTCCGTCGGGGTATTTCCTTTTTCTTTGGAATTGCCCCGGGGTCATGCCAAAATTTCGCCAGATTTTTAGTGGGACAAAGTGACCCTTTTTTCTTTTTTTAGCGAAATCCTGTCATTTTGATGACGATCTTTTTCTTTTCCGACCTTTGCAGGTGGTTCCTCCAGAGCGAACAAGGGTAAAGAGCCTGCTACAAGCGTACCTCGTCGATCTGCCAGATCTTCTAATGTGGCCGTTCAGCAGGCCTGGGAGAAGGTCCAGTTTATTGAGAAGAACTTGGAAGAATGCGATTCCCTCAATCGTGATGAGATGAGACAGCGATTGATCGCTCTCAAGGATGAGGAGTTCTATAAGATCATGGCAAGCAACCGTCCTTGGGTTATGGACGATCTGAGGGTTTTGCCCAAGCCTACCTTCTTCTTTGGAGATGCAGTCCCTGACGACTTGACATACCAAAGGAGATGTTTTCAGTTCTCTTACACAGCAAATGGTGAGGAGAGAACTATTTCTACCCGGTCGTCTTTTGACCGGACCATCTCGATCCTGACCCTTTCTCCCACGTGCCCTAAGAGGGAAGATCCTCCGAGCTGGGTGAAGAGGACCAGTGTGATCAAGACCGGGGTTTTTGTTGGTGGACCTTCCGGATATGCGGAGAAGCCACCTGTCCGTATGGACATGTTGATGCCAGCCAGCGGCTATCAGGGCTCTGATTATCCGTCGGTCGATTTGAGACCGGTGGGCCTTGGCGTTTTCAGCAGTGACGGCAGTACTTGGGTGAAGCCTTTTCGACTTCGTGGCCGTTTCAATGCTGACTCTGATTGGAAGTCATGGACTGACCACACCTTGCTGATTGGGGGCGCCGTTCTGAAGGAAGCCGGGATTTTTGACGCGGTCCGCGCTTTTAGGGAGACCGTGACCTTTTCCGATGATGCCTTCATGGCTATGTTGGAGTCTTTCCTCCCTCAGACCAATACCTTCGTTGTCACGAACGGTGAGATTGGTTTTTCTCTGAAGGAGTTGAGTGCTATTACTGGATTGCCCATCCTTGGCAAACTCTATGAGGAGTTCATGCCGATTGACAGCGTCCTTGAGGAGCAGTCAGAGGAGTTCAGGCTCCTATACTTTCAGCTCGTCGCCTTCTATGATTTTTTGAAGGAGGGCTCGAAAGTGAGATCCAGCAGTTGGAAGAGTTATGGCTCTTCATTCTTCAACTCCTTTGACGGTGGAGAATCTTCTGATAGCATGACCCAGGAAGACAGGAAGAAGACTTCGGCCATGCAGGAAGAGTTGAAGGGTTTCTTCGCGAGCACAGATGCCATTTGTTCTGACATTACACTGCGGAGAGATCTTGCTGTTTACCTCACTTTTTGGCTAGGTGAGGCTATTTTTGCTGGTGGAGATGGGACGCACATCAGGCCGCATTGTATTTTTCCGGCTTGTCAGATGGCGTTTGGAGAGCGGCTTGCTTTGGTGCCCGCTCTTTACTCCTACCTGTGTACCGAACTGCAGGCTGCTGCTTTCTTGGTTCGGCTTGGGCTCCCTATGAATAGGGTATTTTCAGCCCATATCTTTTATTCGTGGTTTGTATACCACTGTCCTGGCTTCCACCAGCTGGGTGCTGCACAGGATGATGATCCTCTGATGATTCGATTGGCTAAGGGAAAAGCCGTATCTGAATCACTTTTGTTTGCCCGCATGAGGATCCGACGGTTCAGGGACGTCGAGATGGGGCAGTCTTCAGTTAAGCTTTCTCCGGAGTTGCGGAAGAAGGCTTTTGATTTTGGTGCCTCCCGAGACTCTACCAGAGCAGGGTCGGGAAGGCATTACTCTTTGACCAATGCAGAGAAGGAGTGGCTTTTCAGCATACGAGTCGGCACGATGGTGTACCGTAGACATCTTTTCGTCGACATCCAGCCGTATGTACCTTCTCGCTTTGCACTTCAGTTGGGCTTCTCTCAGGGCGTTGTTGGAGCGCCTTCGAGTATGGTGAAGCGTTTTGGGGGTTTGCAGGATGGCAGAAATGCATGGGCTTTCTATAGTGCTGAAGACACTACTGCCACGATTTCTTATCCTGAGCTGTCGACTTTCCGAACTGCCGGCTTCACGAAGTGGTTCGCGGAGAGCTTTTTTGCATATCGGGGGCTTTCCAAGAAGGAGCTTGATGTAAAGCTGTCTTCTGGAAAAGGCATTGGGAAGTCGGATGGCGTCCGGCGAGAGGAAGTTTGGGCATTCCTTTCTGGAGAGAAGCACAAGATAGGCTTTCTCGGTGACCAGGGCGTCATTGGTTCTGAAGCTGTTCGGGAAGTACCTGATGAGGCTTTGGAGCAGCTAGAACAGGAGGAAGCTGAGCTCGACGCTTGGATGCAAGCGGCACAGAGGCGAGCTTCCGCGGAGTCTACGGGCGAGAGCAGACCATTCAGTGAGGAGTCAAGTGAGAAACCTGACTCTGATAGTGGGGCGGGTTCTTCTAGGAAGCGAACCCGTAGAGGTAAGAAGAGGAGGAGTCATCATCGCAGCGAGGGGCCACATGAGGACTCTCCTGACATGGAAATCCCTCTTACCATCAACGAGGAGGTGCCAGAGGCTGTTGACGAGCCTCCAGAGAAGAGGAGCCGTGGAGAAGAGACCATTGGTGAAGGTATGATTCTTCCTTTTTCTTTTTCTGCTTCTTTCATGGGGCTTTCCATGTTCTGATTTGTTTTCTCACCCTGCTGCTGCTTCTTTTTTTTTAGCAGAGGATGAAGACTTGGCGACGCCTGAGGTTCCGACCGATGAGGCGGTGATGGAGCCGGTTATGGCATCTGAAGAAGAACCTAGGGACTCTGGAATGATTCCGGAATCTCCAATTGGTATAACTTCTTTCGCTTTCTCTTTTTTTTTGTGCCTGCGATTTGATTTGCTAACATTTTTTCTTGTCAGCTGACTTGCCACAGGATTCCGATGACTTTGAACCATCAATGGACGCAAATGTTGATGATGCTTCCGATGAGTTCATGGAGGAAGAGAGTGTTCCGCCGGTCGTCGAAGAAGGTACTTTGTAGTGATGACCCTGATGATGTTTTTTTTTTTTTTTTTTTAACAGGATCATATTCATACCTTTTTGTGTTTCATTTGCAGGTTTTGAAGTGACAGAAGAGAGTCCATCGCTTTCTTCAGAACCAGAGCAAGGGATGCCAGAGGTCGATCCGGAGGTAGAGACCAGTTCTGACATGATTGAGGAGATGCCTCGTGTTGAGATTCCCTCTCCAGTGGCTCCAAGTGAAAAGAGTTCTTTTGTTACTCTTCCAATGGGACATGACATGAGCAGCCGATCAGCGGAGAAGGTTGAATCTTCATCCAGTTCGTCTCTTCAATTTGCGAAGAAGGTGCTGGCTCGGGTTTTGAGTTCTTGGGTCAAGACTCTCCTTTCTGGACACTTGGAGGCAGGATTTGGCATGATCCCACATGTACAGGAGATTCTGACCGACACCGAAGAGGTTGGTCTGGATGTCACAGGTGCCAGGGCGATCGTTGATAGGATCATTGCACTGGGTGACAAGTGGTTTGAGACCATGGGTTTCCCTGACGACCAATTCTTCAAGGAGATGTTCTTGGACCCTGCTGATAAGGCTAAGTCTGACCTGAATGAGGCTACACAAAGCAAGAAGCAGCTAGTTCGGGAGAGGAACAAGGAAGAGCTAGCCATCATCGGATTGAGGCATGACCTTAACGTCCTTGATAGGGAAGTTGAGGAGGCCAGGAAACGTCTTGAGCATTTGAAGGCACAAGTCGATGCTAAGTGGGCTGCTATAACAGATGCTCGTGACAGGGAGAGTACTCTGATTCGCAGGGTTGCAGATGCCTGTCAAGTTCTCGAGAGGAGGACTCTAGAAAACGAACGATGGCAAACTGCTGGGGAAGAGCTTCCCGGTGTAAAAGAAGGGTTACGGCATTCGCCAGCATCTCATGGCAAGTTCCTGAAGAAGCGTGCCTTGGAAACTCTGACGGATGAGGCCAAAAGTTTGCTTGAGGAGCTGAAGCTTTGGCTGGAGACCATTTTTGGCTGAGCTCCTGATTTTTTATAGCAGAAACCATTCTTCTTTTTTTTTTGGTACCACATGTATTTTTTGGTACTTCTTTTTTTTACAGTGCTTGTGAACACTTTTTTTTTGGTACCACATGTATTTTTTTGGTACTTCTTTTTTTTCTTGTTTTCCCTACGCTCACTCAAATCTTTTTGTGATGAAAGCAATTGCTAAATGGGATTTGATCAAAAGTTTTGTCATTTTGTGAAAATCTTTTGTCAAATGATTGTTTTGGTAGGGGAAACGAATTCGGCATGAAAGCCGGATTTTTGTGGCATTTGCAGCCAGTTTTGACATGAGAGTCAGGTTTTTTTTTTTTTTTGTGTGGCATTTATAGCCGATTTTTGAGATGGCATAAGAGCCAAAAATTTTGTTCGTGGCATGGGAGCCAATTTTGAGATGGCATGGAAGCCGAAATTTTATGGCGTAAAAGCCAAAATTTGGGTTGGCATGGAAGCCGAAATTTTATGGCGTAAAAGCCAAAATTTGGGTTGGCATGGAAGCCGGTGTTTGTTTTGTGGCATCTATAGCCAGTTTGGTGGCATTGATAGCCAATTGTGGCATTTATAGCCGGTTTGGTGGCATTGATAGCCAATTTGTGGCATTTATAGCCGGTTTGGTGGCATTGATAGCCAATTTGTGGCATTTATAGCCGGTTTGGTGGCATTGATAGCCATTTTTTGAAAGCCAAGTTTTGGTTTGTCGGCGTGAAAGCCAATTTTTGTGGCATTGATAGCCGGTTTGTGGCATTTATAGCCGGTTTTTTGGCAAAAGAGCCAGGTTTTGGCATTTATAGCCAGATTTTTTGGCTTTCAAAATGCAGGTATCGACTAAATGTCGCCTCCCCGCTGAATGGTCTTGCAAGTATCGATGGAATGTCGCTTCCTTGCTCATTCGGTTTTGCGAGTATTGATGGAATGTCACTTCCTCGCGGGTTGGGTTTTGCAAGTATCGATGGAATGTCGCTTCCTTGCGAATTGGGGTGCAAATATCGACTAAGCGTCGCTTCCCTGCTTTTCCCAAGACTTTTTGGTTTTGCGGGTACTGACTTGATGTCGTTTCTCCGCGATTTTTGAAATTTGAGGTTTTCTCGAACCATTTGTAATTTTGGGTTGTGGATAGCAACTGATATGTTACATCTCCACGATTTTTGAAATTGGGTTGTGGATATCAACTGGTTTGTTGCTTCTCCACGATTTTAGGTTTTCTCGAACCTTTGAAATTTGGGTTGTGGATATCAACTGATATGTTGCGTCTCCACGATTTTTGGGGTTTTGGAAGTATCGAATGGGGTTCGCATCCTTCCGATTTTTTGAGTTTTGCGAGTATCGACTAAGTGTCACTTCCCCGCGGTTTTTGAAAAACCATTTTTTTGTTTAAAGACACGAGGGTCGTAAATTTTGACCTAAAACCATTTGGCGGTAAAAGGTAAGGTGGACTAGGGTGGAAATCCCTGGATCCGAATTTTTGTTTCAAACCATGAATTTTGGTTCAAGGATCGAAAGTTCTGGTCAAGTCAGGGAGAGGCTCCTAAACTTGGATTTTTTGTTTTTGTTTTTGAACAATGAAACAATGAAAGTAAGCATTGTTTTTGAATCTCTAGAAATTTTGACATTTGATATGAAAATTCTAAAGAGAGTGGGTTTGACGAGCGAGTACCTGAGAACAGGTTTTGGCCATACAGGCATTGCTCTTACCCAGTTGGGTAAGTCTTCAAAGGTAGTATCGCTTCAAGAACTTGCCGTTGATAGGCAGCATACATCTGTCGCCTTCCATGTTTAGGAGGGCATATGCGCCATTGGAGAAGACCTTGTCGATGACGTAGGGTCCCTCCCATTTTGGTTCAAACTTGCCTTTGGACTTGTGAGCGAAGACCATTGGTCTTTTTACCGCAAGAACCAAGTCACCCTTCTTGTAGGCGCGTTGCCTGACCTTTTTGTCAAAAGATCCTGCCATGCGTGCTTGGTAAAGTTCAATGCTTTGTCGAGCTTCGAGCCGTTTCTCATCGAGATTGTCCAGCTCATGAAGTCGTAATTTCGCATTGCTTTCTTGAGTCATGTCATTTTGTAGAGATACCCTCAGAGAAGGAATTTGTACCTCTAGGGGCACGACAGCTTCGCATCCATAGACCAAGGAGAATGGTGTGCTATGGGTTGGTCCTCGAACGGTGGTTCGATAGGCCCACAAAGCTTCAGACAGTTTATCGCTCCAGTCTCTTTTGTGACTAGAGACCATTTTCTTGAGGATTTTGCAGAGTGTCTTGTTGAAGGCTTCTGCTAATCCGTTTGCTGCCGGATTGTATGGAGTCGAAGGACAGCTTTGAATTTTGTATTTGTCGCAAAACCTGTAGAATCGATGATCCCGGAATTGTGGTCCGTTATCATGGACGAATCTCTTGGGTATGCCGAAACGACAAATGATGTTGGTGCGCAGGAACTGAAGAACTGATGAGGTCTTCATTTCGTTGAACGCAAATGCTTCTGACCACTTGGAGAAATAATCCGTAGCAGCGAAGATGAAGCGATGACCTTTGCTTGAAGGGGGGGAGATAGGACCTATGATGTCCATGCCCCATGCTTCGAAAGGCCATGAGATTGCTGTAGGATGTAGCCATTCCGGAGGCATGTGAATGTAGTCTCCATGAACTTGGCATTGTTGGCAGCGCTTAGCAAATTGCATTGCGTCGGGTACCATGGTAGGCCAGTAGTAACCTAACCTTTTGATTTGGTCGTAGAGCTTGGGACCAGCCTGATGAGCTCCACAAAGACCAGCGTGAACTTCTTTGAGTGTTTCTTCAGCTTCTTGTTGTGACAAGCAGCGTAGAAGTACTCCGTTGAAGGATTTCCTGTAAAGGATCTTTGAAGGGATATCCAAATGAAAGTTTGGGGCTCGCCTTTGGATGCTTACCCGTTCTTTTGGATCTTCAGGTAGGATTCCGAACATAGTGTAATCAATGAACGGATCCCTCCAGTCGCCGATTGAAGGTTGAAGGATAGAGATCCGACTTCCAACCACCCGGTGGCATTCAGCAACTGCTTGGTGTGTGTTAAGAGGAGGGAGGGTCCTTCTCTCGCACACTGTAATTTGCATGTTTTCCCCTTCCTGGATCGCCATTGATGCGGCAAGTCCGGCCAGGGCATCTGCACGGATATTTTCACCTCTACGAATGTGGGTGATGTTGCAGATGTCAAACTTTTGCAGAAGCGATTGTGCCTTGTTGTAATAAGGCAGCAGATCGGGCTTCCTGACTTCATATTTCTGATTCATCTGGTTGACGATCAGTTGAGAGTCTCCAAAGACTTCCAGCATGGTGATACCGGATTCGATGGCGAGTTCCAATCCTAGGATCAGAGCTTGGTATTCAGCTGCATTGTTCGTGCATGGTTCCAGTAGCGAGAAAGCGTGTGGAATCATGCATTTGTCGGGGCTAACAAAGAGGATGCCAACTCCCGAGATCAGCTTTCTGTTTTCATTTGTCATGGTTGCACCGTCAAAGTACATGTCCCAGGAGGCATTTGGTGATGAAGTCTCCACGTTGTAGACAGGTTCGTCTGGGAGATCATCTCTGAGTGGTGAATCTTTAGGCAATGGATGCTCTGCGAGGAAATCTGCTAGAGCTTGGCCTTTGATTGCTTTTTGTGGCACATACCTAATATCAAATTGTGACAAGAGGATGGACCATTTTGCCAGTCGGGCATTGAGAGAACCGGCCTTCGTGACAAGGACCTTCAAGAGGTTGATCCTCGAGACCAGGTAGACTGTGTTGGAAAGCAAGTAGTGACGTAGCTTTTGTACGGCGAACATCACTGCAAGGCATTCTTTTTCGACTGGAGAGTAGCGATGCTCTGCACCTACTAGCATGCGGCTGAGGTAGTATAGAGCAGCTTCTTTTCCCTCACCATTCTCTTGTGCAAGCAGAGCGCCTACAGAATGATCAAGAGCTCTTGTGTACAAGATGAATGGTTTTCCAGTGGCAGGGGCAGCTAACACTGGAGGTTTGGTCAGGTATGACTTGATATCTTGAAATGCGGCTTCACAGTCGGCATCCCAGACAAAGTCTACACCTTTTTTCATCAATCGAGAGAATGGACGGCATTTCCCCGAAAGATTGGAGATGAACCGTCTGATGTAGGCCAATCTCCCTTGAAGCCCTTTTAGTTCCCTTAGGGTTCTTGGAGAGGGCATTTCTAGAATAGCCTTGACTTTTATGGGGTCAAGTTCTATTCCAGCTTTCCGAACAAGGAATCCGAGAAACTTACCCGACGAGACGCCGAAGAAGCATTTTAGAGGATTCATCCGCAGTTTGTGTTTGCGGAGTCGGAGGAAGACTTCCCGAAGATCTTTGAGATGGTCTTCTTTTCTTCTGCTTTTGACGGCGAGGTCATCAACGTAACATTCGACCGTTTTGTGCTGCATATCTTGGAATATTTTCATCATAGCCCTCTGATATGTGGCACCAGCATTTTTCAGACCAAATGGCATGACAGTGTAGCAATACACGCCAAATGGAGTCCGAAATGAAGTGTGTTTTTCATCATCGGGATGCATCTTTATCTGATTGTAACCAGAGAAGCCATCCATGAATGTCATTCGCTCGAATCCGCAGGTATTGTCAATCATCACCTCCGGTATGGGGAGCGGGAATTCATCTTTAGGGCAAGCACCATTCAAGTCTCTATAGTCAATACAGACTCTGATCTGCCCAGTTTTCTTTGTCACGGGGACAATGTTGGCCAACCATTCTGGATGTTGTTCCTCACGGATGAAGCCGACGCTTTTGAGCTTTTGAACTTCTTGTTCAATTTTATCCACCACATCTGGACGGAATCTTCTTTGGCCTTGTTTGACAGGCTTGATGTCTTCTTGAAGATTGAGTTTGTGGACTGCTACTTTGGGGTCTAAACCAGGCATTTCAGCATAGGACCATGCAAAGCAATCAACGAACTCACGAAGAAAAGCGATATACTCGGGTAACTCATCATCCTTTATATTCTTGCTTATGAATACAGGACGTGGGTTATCTGGTGTTCCCAAGTCTATCTTTTCAACAGGATCTTCTGTCGGAAGGTTCGAAGGTGGTTCCTCCACAATATTTTCGGAGGCTTCCAACTCAACGAAACCTTCTGGAGTTTCAACTGCATTACCAGACCAAGGCTCTGTTCCTTTCCATGGATTTTCTTGATTGGTGATCTCCTCAAGGCTTGCTATGAGATAGTCCCAATCGCCTGTTGAGTCTGGTATTTCTTTTGGAGACGAGGGTTCTTCTGGGTCAGAATAGCACAAGTCTGTATTATCGGGCGATTCCTCTTCATCATCAGAGAAATCGTACAAATTGGATGAGCTTCCTGGATCTTTGTCAGGTAACTCTTTAAAGAGATTTCCAGGGAGATCGATGTCTTCGTGGACTTGAGATGTTGAGGCTTGGTCGGTAAAACGACTTTTAAACTTTTGTGTCAACTGTCTCAGAGGAGTGTCGGGATCATACCCTAACCCATATGAAGACTTTTCTACATGACCGTAGAGTCTCCAATCTTCCAGCTGGCTTTTGGTCAAGGCGGGCTCCAATGGCGTGAGAATACCGCGTCTTTCTCCCAAACCGACTGGGTTTTGAGCGTCAAAGCCCATTTTCTTCATGATAGCTTGTGCCACAGGACTATATAGAGATAGTTGAGGCATACCTTCGTTTTGGAAAGGTTCCAGCAGAGAACTTGATGAAGAAGCATCCGATCTATGAAAGAAGATCGGTCTTTGCTTTGGTGATGTTGTCGGAACAACAAAGGTAGCAGACGTAGGATCTTCTACGTCAGCAGGTGTCTCCATCGGAGTGAGAGCAGGCTGAACTTGCTGAGTGTCAGCTTGGCTTGACGATGCATCGTCTTCTGGCTCTGAGTCCGAGTCTGTGTCTTGCATGATAGACACGAGAGAAACAACAAATTTGCCCCCAGACTTTTGTTTCGCCTTCTTCACTTTAGTCGTGATGACCAAAGGTTATGAAGATTTGAGGGAGATGACGAAGGGAGATTGACTACTCTCTTCTAATTTGCCGGAGGGGTTGTTTTCTTCCGGTGATTTTTGAGGAGCCTTGCCTTTATCTTTCTGGAGATTTTCAGCAGGGGGTGCTGTTTCCTCTTCTTCTTTTTCTCCTTCATACATTTGGGAGTCTGCGAAGTGGACTTCTTTACCTTTGAAGGGTTTCCTGTCCACAAAGACTCGATGTACCATGCCGTCGTCGCCGACAAACTTGATGCATTGATGTAGAGTTGAAGGAACAACACCATTCTCGTGTATCCAAGGACGTCCGAGAAGGATGTTGTAGCATGAGGGGGTTTTTATTGCATACACAGTGACCTCAGAGATAAGATCACCGATTTGCAATTTGAACCTGATTTTGCCGATAGGCCTTTGAGTGCTCCCATCGTATCCAAAGATAGATACAGATGTGTGGCTTAGCTTGCTGGGTGGGATGCCCAACTCTTCAAGAGCCGAAGTGGAGATAAGGTTGAGTGCAGAACCTGGGTCGATCTGAACTCTATGTATCGGCATTTCTTTGATGTACCCTGTGAAGTACAGGGGTCGGTTGTGCCTTGCTTCGCCAAGTAGGAGGTCTTCCTTAGTGAAGGCGATGGTTGCACTGGCTGCCTTTTGAACCGAGAGGCATTGGATGCATGATCCCTCAGTTTTCTTTTCTCCCTTTGAGGAAGTTTCAGAGTTTTTGACCCGGTAGTCCATTTCAATTTGGAGGACTTGCGAAGCATGTTTGTCGACATCCTCATTCAGTTTTTGTAATTCTGAGATGAGATTATCACGAGTGCGTGGAGACATTCGTAATAAATCCAGGATGTGAAGACGTGCAGGTATGTGTTTGAAGTGCTCAACCAAGTCATACTTGAAAGCCTCCTTAGGGCCTGCATGTTCATTGTTTTTGCCACTGGGGGCGCTTACAACATCTTTTCCCGAAGGATTTACATAAGTAAAGGAAGATTGGTTGTAATTCTTGTGGTAGTCCCGGCCAGAGCGGGTGCCTCTACCAACTTCGAGAGCTTCTTGAGAAGGATCTTCGTTTGGAAGATTGTCTTCAGGATCAAGAGGCTGTCGTTTTTCATCTACTGGGGATGTATCTGCAGCAGAGTTTCCATCCTCAGTGATTGTGTTGCACGGAGCATTTTCCGGGAGCAAGTCCTGAACAGCATCCAGCAGCTTTTCTTCTTCGTTGACCCATCCATCACCCCAAGTTGGGTTTTCTTCATGATGATGAGTCGGGAAGAATGTGTATTCTGAAGTCACAGTCTCAGGAGAAGAAACCTGAGAGGGTGTCATCTCTGTGAAAGTCACGTGAGACGAGGTAGCTCCAGAGGATACATTGCTAGGCGTCGTCGGAGTGTAGGTAATCTCATCAGACGACGCTTCAGAAGAGCTATAGTCCTGATATATTACATTACAGGAAGCTCTGATAGGAGATGTTGCCTGCTCGGAGTCAGACTCATCCTCGGATGTAAGAGGATCGTCAATCCAGCAATGTTCTCCATTTTCAGGAGTTGAGGGAGGAGGTACCTGATGGGCTTCAGGGACTTCCGGCTCTGGATTGTGAGGAATCTCGTTGACGCGGTCTTGCTCTTGTTCTAGAGCGAGACGCTGCAAGATCCTTGCATATTCTTCAAGATCAGGCATGGGAGCCAGATCCTCTTCTTCGTCTTCTCCGTGTGGCTCAACATAGTTGATTTCCACTGGAGCAATGACAGGTGCTGGGTTAACAGCATCTTCTTGTGCAGCCTCTTGGTCTTCTTCATCATCAGACCAGGATCCTTGTGGTTGCAAGGGGTTATACCAGATTACTGGCATAAAGTGAGTTTCAGGAACCCATTCTTCGTCGGAGAGATACTCTCCTGTTTCAAGAGATTCCTCCCACTCGCCGGTGTAGTTGGGCTCGAATCCATCGTCGGTGTCGCTGGACTCGTATCCATCAATGGAGAATCCAACTACCGAGTTGCAAGAGTATAATGCCCCCTGCATGGCTTCTTTTTTGAATTGAGGTGGCATGAAATCACTGAGAGTGAAGTTTCTTACCGCCTTTGAAGTCCCTGGAAGGGACGTTTCTGTTGCCCCAAGTGAAGTGGTAGAGGAGGCCTCTGCCTTTTCATGGACTTCTTGTTTTGGCTGGGTCTTCTCTTGCCGTTTGAGCCTGAGGAGATGTTTCTTGGCTTGCCTTCGCTGTTGAGCGGTCGGCTTTGTTTTGACGATCTCCCAATTTTCATCTTCCAGGAGATCGGGATGTACCCATATGGGTTGTCCGTCTGGTGTCGGGCAAGGAACCAACACTTCGGACGTTTGAATTCTTTTTATCACCTTGAAGGAAGTAGTGATCTTCTTCTTCGGTGATTTTGGTGTTTGTCCACATGACACCATGTTGACGGAGGCAGTCCCATAGTTTTTGTCAAAGGTTATGACTCCGTTCCTCCACATCTCATTGATCTTCTCTCTCACAACGAAGCATTGATTGAGAGGATGCGAGACCATCTGGTGGTATGGACAGTACCGAGGATCATTGGTTTTGCCAACGTCTCCAGGTCTTTTGGGCTCTGGCAAAATGAGTTTGCCATTTGCTAGGAGAGCCTCAAAGATTTCTTCAACGTCTTTATCGAACGGATATTTCTTTTCTACGCGTTCTTTGAAGGCATCAGAGAGTTCAGGCCTTTTACCTGCAGTTTTGTTTTCAGCTTTCTTTGGCTGCTGAGGAGCTGACTTGGTTTGCACATTGAGGACCTCTTTCTTCTTTGGTTTAGAGGTTGCAACAGCAGTCGGCTCTTTCTTTGATGATTTCTGACTGTTGAGGTCTTTGATCACCGTTTCAGCTTCCATAGAAGCTTCCAGGAGTTCTCCCAGGTTTTTTGATTTGTTGCCGATGATCATGGAGCGGATTTTAGCTCTCATATTGTTACGGCAGATGTCGACTAGAGACGCTTGTGGCAGTACATCTGAGCATTTGTACGCCATTGCTTTCCACTTGTGAATGAAGTCATAAGTTGACTCATTCTCTCCCTGTTTTAGGCTGCAGAGCTGAGCCATAGTAACAGGTTGATCCTCACCTTGGAAGTGGGTCAGGAAGCGTGTCTCCAGCATAGCCCAGTTCTGAATGGAGTTCTCCGGCAGAGTGGAGTACCAATCGAAGGCCGTACCTTTTAGGGTACTTGCAAAGAGGCGAATCTTGAGTGCATCTTGATCCGCGATAGCTCCCGTCAAGATCTTGAAGTGGATGACGTGCTGTCTGGCCGATCCTTTCCCCGTATATGTTTGGAGAGTAGGATGTTTGAATTTTGTGGGGAACGGGACCGAGTCCATCCATAAAGGATATGGTGGCTTGATCCCATGCTCTTTGAGTATATCCTCTTCTTTAGCTTTGGCGAGGATACTATCTACGTCCTTTTTGGTAAGGGCGCGCGACTCATTTTCTTCACAATTCTCCTCGTTATTGTCATGATTTGGAGGAGGCTCATTGTTTGCCTGATTTTGGACGACAAGGAGAATGTTTTCCATCAGAGTTTCAATCCTCTGCTGGCCTTGTTCCAACTGCTGGATGCGTGTGAGCGCATCATCTCGAGGTGGATTCTGAGGTGGTGGCTCAGAACTTGTAGCCAAGACGTTCATCCCTCGGGATTCGAACGAAGAAATCGTCCTGGTGACCGAGCTGGGGCTCATTCTTTTTTATGAAGAGCTCGATGAAGGGTTACTCTCCCGTCCTTGGCTTGAAGGGTCAGGAGATTCTTCTGGATGTCTTCGTGTCCCGGTGACGCTACGGGTCACCGGACGTCGGACATGGATTTTTGATGCTGACTTTTGGCGTCTTCTGGTTTTTCCAACCATATGGACGGCAGCAACTTGGTCGGGTCTTTCTTTTTCGACCCATTTATGGGAGACTTGAAGTGTAGGAGGCTGGGTCCGTTGCTTCTCTAGTCTCTTTTGTCGATATGACGTACGGCGGCGTGCTCGACGAGCGATTTGAGCTTCAGTCAGCTCTGGCTGGGCTCTGACGATGAAGGATGTGCTCCCTCGGGCGCAGCAGCCGAGCTTGTCTTCTTTGTGGTTGGGCAAGGACAGGATGCGGACCCGGTCCTTTGCCTGTTGCAGCGAAGCTTTAAACCTTTCGAGTTCGGCCCCTGTAGAGATAAAGGGTCGAACTGAAGGGGTGTAGGCCCTGGCAGGTGCTTGTAGAGGCCTAGTGATGCATGATCTGATTTTGGGCCTGTAGGAACAAGCCGGTTCATGCTGGGTTGACTTGGGAGTCAGGTTGGAGATGGGTCTCTCCTCTTTCATGTAGGCAAGAGGGTAGAACTGGTTCTCCTTGAGTGGGGCCAGGCTTGGTGGAGGTTTGAGACCTTCTTTGTTTTGGGGAAGGTCTTGGAGACCAAGTCTTAGGGTAGACCTGGTTGGTTGTTGGTCGAGGCTTTGCGGGGGTGCCGCGGGCTTCGGGCTTTTGGGCGCTCGCCTTTGGTGTCACGGGAGTGACACGTTGAGAGGCGATCTTCTGCTTTTTAGCAGGCGCAGCTTGTTCTTCGGGAAGTGGGAATGGTCCCAGTGTCCCGAAGACGATGGTCCGGGGAGTCGAGGTCGACCCGGAGTTCAGAGAGTTGCCGAGGGAGTTGACGCTTCGGCAGCTGGCAGGGCGCTTGTAAGTGTGCTCGGTTTGCTTCTGTTGAAGCATGAGTTGGTGCTTGTTCTCATCGAAGATAATGGTTAAGGCTGCCATTGTTAGTTTCGAAAAAGTTCTGAAACAAGACCACATCCATTAGTAATCACAAGAATATAATGATCATAAATGGGAATTTCTATGGTTGTCTTTTCAAATCGCTCAAGGGATATGACCCAAGCGACATGAAGAAGGCAAAAAGCCATAGATGGTACAATTGTTCTGACAGCGAACATGGTAGGCTCGAAATGAGCGTTCCAATGACTGCTAGAAGCAATTGTAAACCTAAATTCGACTTATCGAGAAGCAGGGCTTGCTCGAGATAAGAAGAATTAAAGGTAGGAGTTACAAATGTGCCGGTCACAGATACAGTAGACCCTGAAAGGGCGTACCAGTATTGCTATGCACAAATGTTGGAGATCGCATCCATGAGATGGGATTCTTTGTTTTTTTGAAATGTCAAGATTGGATTCATCAAAGAGAGCAGATGATATTCCGATCCGAATACGGGCTCAACGATTTCCGCGAGCGCCAGTACCCAGAAGGGAAGGAACCACAATTTCTCGGATCTGAATCTAAAATGACGAGAGTTTTTTTTTTGAAGATTTTTTTTTTTAGATTTTCATTTTTTTTTTTAAAAAAAAATCTTTTTTTTTTTTGTTTAAGATTTTTTTTTTTGAAAATCTTTTTTTTTTTATTTTTTATTTTTTTATTTTTTTTTATTTTGATTTTTTTTATTTTTTTAAGATTTTTTTTTTGAAAATCTTTTTTTTTTATTTTTGATTTTTTTTTTTTTAAATTTTTAAGATTTAAAGACGAGAGAGTACACATAGGCCTCCTAACCCGGTCTTATGAAACCTCAATTGATAGAATTGCCCCCAGGTAAGGGTAGGATTACTTAATGAACCCGTTTGGAGGACCCTTGCCTAGAACAGTCAAGCTGTCTCCACACTCTGGACAAGGCTTTTCTTGAATCAATCGTGATCAAAGAACGCAATTGGTTTAACCTTAGTGGTCTATGTCCCTTTTTTTTATAAAAATCCCAAATAGACTTATCGAAGAGAAACGATGGCCCAAAACCTTAGTCGAACGGGCTCAACATTTCTGCAAGCACCAAAGAACGATAGGATAGGAACAAAGTTTCTCAATTTTGAATCCAAACTAAGAAAACTAATTTTTTTTTTATTTTATTTTATTTTAATATTTTTTTTTTGAAATCTCTAATGAACTCATCGAAGAGAAACGATGGTCCAAAACCTTAGTCGAACGGGCTCAACATTTCTGCAAGCACTAAAGAACGATAGGATAGGATCAAGGTTTCTCAATTTTGAATCCAAACTAAGAAAACTGATTTTTTTTTATTTTTTTTTTTGAAATTTCTAATGAACTCATCGAAGAGAAACGATGGCCCAAAACCTTAGTCGAACGGGCTCAACATTTCTGCAAGCACCAAAGAACGATAGGATAGGATCAAAGTTTCTCAATTTTGAATCCAAACTAAGAAAACTGATTTTTTTTTTTTAATATATTTTTTTTTTGAAATCTCTAATGAACTCATCGAAGAGAAACGATGGCCCAAAACCTTAGTCGAACGGGCTCAACATTTCTGCAAGCACCAAAGAACGATAGGATAGGATCAAAGTTTCTCAATTTTGAATTCAGAACTAAGAAAACTGATTTTTTGATTTTTTTTTCTTTGAAATCTCTAATGAACTCATCGAAGAGAAACGATGGCCCAAAACCTTAGTCGAACGGGCTCAACATTTCTGCAAGCACCAAAGAACGATAGGATAGGATCAAAGTTTCTCAATTTTGAATCCAAACTAAGAAAACTGATTTTTTTTTTTTGAAAAGAGAAAGAATGGAAACAAACTCAAAGAAATAGAAATTTCCAAAAAATCCCATCTCATTTTTTTTGGGTGCAAAATCCAACATAGGCCACCAGCTAGAAAGTAGCCAAGGAATCCGGAAAAGAAGTATAAGCATAGAGCAAAAAGTATGATATGCAAATATTTCATTTCCAAGCACCGTGTTCTCAAATGAACGAGTCCCACCGGGTGTGCCAGCTTGATGGAACGCGCTCCGAGGCGCCCGCTGGGGCGGCTACCGGGGTCGGCGGAACGTGGGAGTCCGTCGGGTCCGACCCTTTCGCGCCCTGGCGGGCCCTGAAGCGTGCATCAACATTTCTTTTGTGTGGGTGTGCCAGATTTTCTATTTTACTTGGAATTGCAAGTGGTCATCCGGAGATCAACCTTCGCAAGTAAAAAGGAAATCAACTTCTTTCAAGTTTTCCATTGCACAAATATTTAAGAAAAGAGACATTTTCTTGGTTTGCCGTGAAAGGCGATTTTGTTTGGCATTTATAGCCGATTTTGGCGTTTATAGCCGATTTACAATTCTTATCAATAATGAAAAAGACAAGAGTTGTGATTTTTGTCTCTTTTAGAAAAATACAAACTACAATGAAAAGCAAGAAAAGGAGGATCTAACTTCTCAGGAGATTGTGGGGGACTCGTTCAGATTGACGGTCGCAAGCCATGTATGGGCTTCGCCATCATCCATGAAGATGAGAACAGAGGATGCTCTTGATTCGCTTGGCTTGGCTATAACCTCAGGTTTTTAGAGGACAAAGACCAAGAGAAGGTCCTATGTCCAATAAAAAGCTAAGTAGACGGGCTGAAAAGCCACTTCTAAGCCATTGGAGGCAGCGGGAGAAGGCAAGGACCTTGGGGGGGGTGCCCCCCCAAGGGACTTTTGTCACCTTGTAGTGGTGGCCGGTGCAGAACTTCAGCAGAGTTTTTCTCTCTTTTTCTTTCTCTCAGATCTCTTTCTGATCTTTTTTTTCTGATCCTCTGATTTTCTCCTCCTTTTTCTGATCTTCTTTTCCGATTTCAATTTCAATGGAATGCTCTCCTATTTATAGGCTTTTGGTAGCCATTTAGGAGGGTTTATGAGCCTTAATGGCTTTAATGGGAGGAGTTACAAGATTTATTTCTTGATTTTGTAACTCCTTTTTCCTTGAATCTGATTGGCCGATGGAGATTAAGGGCTTTTAATCACCTTAATTACCATAATGGGAGGAGTTTCATGGTTTAAATGCCATGAATCAATTGACTTGTAACTCCCAAATGCTTGCTTCTGATTGGGCCGTCCAAAGAAATGAATTAATGACTGCAATAAAGCTAGTCAATTAACCACATTAATTGGTCGCCGAGCAGTCGAAGAGTCGCGGGCCATGCCGTGTCTTCTGGAATTCTTCTGGCGACGATCATCGATGGATCTACATGCTGATCGACATCGGATGAACATGTAACTTCAGACATTGATAGCTAAGAGCGGGCCGGTGACATCTGTCTTGTCGATTTCACGATCGGTCGGACAGAAAGTGCACTTTCTTGGTCAGCCGGTTGGCGATCTTGGAGCGATCACTGATGATTTTATGCTTTTGGAGGTTGACCCGTGATTTTGACGGATGTCGTCGGATATGAGTCAATTTCAAGCACTAAAAATCACATTTTCAGGAAACCACAGGGGCCAAAGTGCGCGAAACGCGAAAAAAGACGGAAAAACGGGTCACCGGCGGAAAATCCGGTGACCCGGACCTCCATGGTCGCCGGCGACCATGGACCGGCGACCATGGGCCATGGTCGCAGGGGCCTGCGACCATGGGCCATGGTCGCAGGGGTCTGCGACCCTGGGGGATTTTTCCCCTTCGGAGCCCGTTTTGCGGTCGTTTTGAGGTCTTTTTCGTCGCCGTTTTCTTCTGTATTTTTCTTGACATTTCTTCTCATTTATTGGCTTGATTTTCCTGTAGAAAACTTGATGAGAATCCTTGCATTTTTAGAGTGCAAAGTTTCTAATTTTCCGGGAAAGCCGAAGACTTTGTCGCGTAGAGCTGCTGATTTTCCGCCAGAAGTCGAAACTTGGTCAAACGATGTCGGAATGACCTGAAATTTGAGGTGAAGCCTCCTGAGTAATAAATAAGACCAACCATAGGCTTTTGTTTGAGTTTTGAAGCCGTTTGGGGTCCCGTCGATGGTTCACTTGATTTTGCTGCGGGGAAAATGCCGAGCTTTGATGTGCGGTCAAACGATGTCCGATTGATCTGAAATTTGACGGGGAGCCTATTGGAGACATTTTGAGACGTTCCATGGGCTCCGTTTTGGATGTCATGGTCCCGGGTTGCTCCGCCGCCGGTAGGCTTGATTTTCTCTCGGAGCATCGAAACCTGGTCAAACGTTGTCGGAATGACCTGAAATTCGACGTGCAGCCTTTTGGAAGCATGTTGAAGCCACTCATGCACTTGGTTTGATGAGCGAAGGCTTCGGTGGTTCCTGCCGCCGGGAGGCTTGATTTTGCTGCTCGAGCATTGATGGAGGGTCAAACGTTGTCGGTTTGACTTGAAATTTGGCATAGAGCCCTTTTGAGACATGCTGGAGTCATCTGTAGGCTTTGATCGAAGTTTTGACGTCTCCAATGATGTCGCCGCCGGGAGCTCCCGTTTAGCTGTCGGAGAAGTGAAGTTAGGCCAAATGTTGTCGAAATGGCCCGAAACTTCATGTGTACTCTTCTCTTGGCTATCTTGAAGGATCTTGCAGTTTTTGTTTGATTCTGACAAGATTTGAATTTTTGGAGAAATTGCATTGCCTATTTATGGCAGGTTGCGACTTCATGCAGCTTTCTTGATTTGAAGAGGCAAAGTGACATTTTTGGTGTCAACAGTGGAGCAACTGTCATTTGAGCGAGCAAAGACACTTGTAGAGCATGGTCTTGGGGTCACATCCCAGCAGGCATACGAAGAGTTAGCAGCTGTGCAGGGCTCGTCAGTTAGACTGGAGTAGCTCAGGGACCTATTTGGAGCAATGACCGATGCGGAGCCAAAAGAGCACATTAGGCATGCCGCTAGCATACCTATTATATATCTTGGACTTACACTTTTCATAGACAAGAGTGGCACTAGGGTCCCAGTGATTTATCTAAGGCTACTAATGAACTTCAATGAGGCACGCACATATGCTTGGGGAGCCACTGCACTTGCGTACCTATACCGACAGTTGGGGTTTGCTACCCGAAGTAGCGTTAGGCAAATTACGGGATATCTGACTCTTCTAGAGGCATGGATTTATGAGCATTTCCCTACGTGCAGGCCTAACCCTAACCACACATACATAGAAAATCTACCATGGGTGCATCTTTGGGTGCCACGAAGAGAGTCTGGGGACCCAATGTCCAACCTACAGTCATTACGAGAGGCACTTGACAATCTTTATGCCCATGAGGTAAGGTCTTACAATTTATAGCATAAAAATTGAGTAAATGAGTACCGTATCTTTAACTAATGCATTTGTTGATTAATGTTGCCGGTAGTATGGACCCCTATCGAGAGCAAAGGGCAGATCACCCATTTCCCGAAGTTGCTTATTACACTGGCCGTCTTAAATGCATGGGCATCGTTGAACCATATCATCTTGATCGGGTGCTTAGGCAGTTTGGTATGGTCCAATGCATTCCCCCCACTCCACTAGCTCCACAGCGCGCGACTAGGAGTGCCATCGCAAATCAGTATCGGATCGCATACCATTATCTAGACCAAATATGGGGGAGATGGCATAACCACCTGTTGTCTCTGATGGAGCATGGTGTGACTGTGGCGCATCTGTGGGACTGCGCACCCAATTATATAGAATGGTTCACACGAGTGTTGCACCCGATCATTCAGAACCCTAAACATCGCTCCACGTTTAATCCGCATGTTCAAGATTCTCAGGGCAGCTCTTCTATAGACCCCCAATTGGTATGATGCCTAACAACTTAACTATTATATTATGACAAGTCAACTGAACAAACTAATTAATTTGTGCATTATGTGATCAATGAACAATGCATCATGAATGCTCAAAATATTATTCAGCTGATTTTAAGGAGAGGGCATAGTCTAAGTGTCTGAGATCCTGATGCCTTGTACATGGCCCTAGAGGATGTCAACAGGCTGCTAGATGGAGCAAATCCGGAAGATCTTGTTCAAAGACCGCATCGCAGCAAGACACGTACTTATAGCAGCAGAGGGAGACGGGGGTCTAGGATGTGGAATTATCATATGTTTCGTACTTTTGAAGTGGATTTAATGCATGTTCCGTACTTTAAATTTTGTAAACTGATATTTTATTTTTGGGTATCAAGGATGGTACATGAACATGTTGTGGTATACTTTGGCCACTTTATGGATCTTTTTTTATTGTGCATTTTGTTGTATACTTTGGCCTCTGAGAGGGATATATATCATGTCTGTAAAGATGAAAGTTGTATTGAAGTGATTTGCATGGCATCTAGATGAAATGGATGATTAAGCTGAAATAATTTGCCATTGTTGTTTGACGTCTCAGGGCCAATCAGTTAATATATGTTCGGCTTATGAGGGCCGACTCTTTATTACTTGTTCGGCATCTCAGGATCGTACAGAAGACTTCCATTTGGTCATGAAAGTCCGATCAACCCAAAATGGCTCGGTTATGCAGAGCCGTGCAATTAAATATTGTCAGGAGTATCAGGACCGTGCAGTATAACAAAATTAGCAATTTCAATTAAAATGTTGTGCCATGCATCATGAAAATATATGGAAGGTTCTTTTATAACAATACAAGTGAAAAAGTTACAACAAGGCTCAATTTTCATTGAGAAATAAAATATTTTATCCGTGTACATCCTTATAAAATAAAACAATCATTCCAACTTGATGGTTTCGCATGTGGCAACTGATGGACTGATAATTTCTCTAAAATGTTGGATCCGAGATTGATAAGCTGTATCTCAACTATCTGCAGAAGGGTGATGGTAACGAAGCTAATTAGTAGCGATGGGTGGAATTGGATGACCTTGTACGAGGAAAACCTACAAGGACAATTAGTTCAAATGAGTCACATTACCATTTCAGGCAAAATAAGATAGGTACATCTACGCATATACTATTATCACATGAACGAAGTGGTTTTGATTGACAAAACCGATTTCGATCTCCCGCTTAGCAGCTATAGGAATAAGCATCGATCGAAGAGGAAGAAAAGTCAGGCATTGTTCAACTGACAAGTAGGACAACGTTATAGTGTGATGCAATTAGATGTCCCATATCCGGCTTCGTCATCCACCGATCATAAGGAGGGCAATCCCCTTAGTATGATATGATGTGGAGAATTCATCAACCCTTTGTTGTGATCCATACAATTGTTTGTAGTCACTACCCCAAAATGGGTTAAAAACGGCAGTTTTTATTGGATTTAACAACACCTAAAAACTGTTGCTCATAACGACATTTACCCCCCGCCGTTTCTAAAAGATCGACAGTCTGCTTAGTGTCGGTATACCATTTTAAAAATCGATATACAGATACCGTCGTTTTTATACATAAACCCGCCCGACACTACCCAAAAACCCCTTTCATTTCATTTTCGCGCCCTAGGTCTTTCACGCCCTTAATATCTCTTGCGCCCAAGGTCATTCGCGCCCTTAATATCTCTTGCGCCCGGCATCCCACAACTCCATCGACCATCCCCACTACACTTTCTCCTTCACCGCCTTCGACGCTGTCTAGGTATGTTTCGTTGTCCTCTTTTCACTTTTCTTTTCCTAAATCATGGCTCTTTTCATTCTTGATTTGTTTTCTCTTCTTCTTCTTTATGGATTTTAGGGTCTCACGATTGCTACTGTTGTTTCTATTTTTTTTTTTTTATATCTTCAATGTATTTCTAGGGCAAGTAAATGATCGATCATTTCTTTTTGTTTAAAAGAAATGATGGATAGAAGGAGTAAATGCATTTGCATGTTACTATATGTCTTTGGAGGAATCCTAATTATTTATATGATTTTGTTTTTTCTCCTTTCTGGGAATTGGGTGGTTAGTTTTTCCCCTGTTTTGGTTTTGTTTTTGCTCTGTGTTGGATCGGAGTAAATGGGAAGCATAAGAAAAGACCCATTCAGAGGAATGCTATGATGATTGAATAGATTTCTTTTTAGTATCAAACTCTTGGGTTTTGTTCATCTTCATTAACCATTCTATATTTTATTTTTCTTTTCTCTTACTGTGTCTCTTATGGGCTTGTTGGGGCTGTTGGTTAAAATGGAAACGTTGCTCCTCCAAAGATCATATTCTTCAAAAGACCTCTTGATTCTCACCCAAATCAGGTATCCAGCCACCTCTTATCTTCTTCATTGATTAAGGTAAATAAACTGCTATTTTTGGGGTTTGTGCATAAGGTTTAGATGTGATTGAATTACAAGCCACAAGGTTTTTTTTTTATAAATAGAATTCACATTGAATGGATGGTCTTATTGTCTGATTGACAGCCATTTCATGATGAAAAAAATACTTAACAATCAAAATTCATATTATTGTTCATCCGACTTGAATGTTTCAAATCTTTGGAAGGTGGACTTACAACATGTATCCATTTGATTCAGCCCACTTGATACCTCATGTTTATATTTGATTTTTTTTTTTCAATCTCTTATTGGGATTTGAATGGAAGACTAATGGGTTCATGTGATCGTATCTATATGAGCAAAGAAAACCCCGCTGAAGAGGGTTTGTGCCTCCTTCTATGTGAGTTTATGTTTGTCCTTCCTTCTTGAATGGTTCAGATCTTTGAGAGCTATAGCCCTAGATGGATTGGATATGTCATTGATGATAGTGATGATGCTTTGGTTGTTAACATTTTTTTTTCTCTTTCTGGGTTAGGCTTGGTTGGGCTGAATTGATTTTAAAGAATCTAAATCTATTTGAATTTGCTTACTCTGTGTAAAACATGATATTCATGGTAGCTTTGATTTATTCATTTTATTTTTTCAATTTTTTAAGACTGGATTACTAGATGCATTGGTAACCTCAGTAAATTGTATTGGAGAGAAAAATTTAAGGGGTCAATCTAGGCATTTCTTCTGTTCCAAGCAGATAGGTTGTACCATGCCATTCTACCTGGAGTATTTGAATGTAGATATGGAAAAAAATATCAATGCCTCAAGCTCTGCAGAATATATATGCATGTGATGATTTAAATACATTTAATATGGTATCTTAGGCAAGATATATTGACTGGGTTGTTTGTGGTATATATATGTGCGTATGTATGACGCTAAATCTAAAATGGCTTGGCATGTGAATAGTGCTTCTTATCATGCAAATGCTGGTTTAAACTTCAAAAATGGGTTTCTCATAATATAAATCTATCCTAATTTCCAGGGCTATATCTAATTATACTTGGAGACAAGGGTAGTTGATAGTCAATTGTTCATTATGAAAATCTATATCACATCATGGGATAAAAGATGAAAAAACATTTTTTGCAGAAAAATGTCTCACTTTTCCATTCAATATCCACAAATAAGTGATTTTAGTCATGTCATCTCAATGTAACTGACCACATTTAATGTTTCTTTAACATGGATACCTACGCTTGTGGGTTTTACATCCAATTTTGTATATCTTGTTTGTAAACCACAAATGTAATATTTTAATGCTAATTTGAGAAAAATTATTTAGTGGGTTGCATTTGAGTAACTTTATTAGGTACTACTGTTACTGTTATTTGGGCTGTAAAATGGCTTTCTATTACTTGGTGATGAAGCTATTTTGTGCATTTACTGTCAAAACTTGGAGATTTGATTCACCACAATAATGAGATTGTCTTTTAGAATTATATATGAACTCTACATTTAGGTATAATTTGCTGATTATATCCATTGTAATTTTTATTTTTTGTTTTGACAGGACATTGAGGACATTGTTCTTAATGACTTAAACTTGATTTCCCTTACCAAGCCCAAATCACTGAGTGGTCATGTGGGGATTGAGTCATATATTCATATTTAACCATTTTATGTGCCTTGCTCCATGTACTTAACTTTTCAGAACATGGCCCCAAGTAAAGTATGGATGACAGTACCAAGGCTTTCTGTTGAATACTTAGAAGGCATTGAGTCATTCTTTGAGTTTGTAAGAGCTAATAAACATATATTAGGAGATGCTGATTGGTACTGCTGCCCTTGTGTCAAATGTCGAAATCTGATAGGAGGGAAAAAGACTTTAAGAGATATCCGTACACATTTAATATGTGACGGTATCGATACGACTTACACGACATGGTTCCACCATGGAGAAATGAATCCTTATAGTCTTGTAAATGAAGGAAATAGTAGTGGTAATGAAGTTGTGTTGCCAAGAATGGTCGATATGGTGAATGACGTATTTGGGCATGTGCAAGACAATGACAAGGTTGAAGCTTAAGTGGGGGGTAATACATCTACAGATTGTGATGAAGCTAATGATGAAGAACTTTCTCAAGTTCAAAATGATTCACTAGAGAATATTCGATACAAGAAGTTGATGGATGATGCGATAAAACCACTATTTCCCTCTTGTCACATTGAACATACGAAGTTGTCGATGACGATTGATTTGTTGAGCATGAAGGCTAGACATAAGTGGTCTAATGAGTGTTTAACTGAGTTGTTGCAACTGTTCAAAAATGTTTTACCTAGCGAGAACACCTTACCTGATAACACCTATACTGGGAAGAAGATGATCAATTCTTTACGTATGGAGTGTAAAATTATCCATGCATGCAAAAACGATTGTATACTTTATTGGAAAGAGCATGAAAATAGGGATGATTGTCCTACTTGTGGTGCAAGCAGGTGGAAACCAGAGAATATATCAAAACCAGGAAGTAAACCTAAGCCATGGAAGAAGTTAAGATATTTTCCATTAACACCATGATTGCAAAGAATGTACAGTGTATCCTGGATTGCTGAGAGTATGACATGGCATGCAAATGCAAGCTTAGTACCAAACGAATCAATTATGCGTCATCCAATTGATTCCTCATGTTGGAAACAAGTAAATCGTAAATGGACTAACTTTGCATTAGAGGCGCGTAATGTTCGTTTGGGACTTGCAACGAATGGATTCAATCCTTTTGGGAACAATAATAACTCATATAGTTGCTGGCCTGTTATAATTGTTCCGTACAATCTCCCTCCATCCCTGTGCATGCGTAAAGAATTTATTATGTTAACATTATTGATTCCCGGGAAGAAGGGTCCAAGACATGACATTGATGTATACTTGCAGCCCTTGGTGGATGAGTTGAATGAATTGTGGTCCACTGGAGTCATAACATATGACTCTTATAGTAAAAGTAGGTTTTCAATGAAAGCAATTTTATTATGGGCTATACATGATTTTCCGGCATATGGTCATTTGTCGGGGTGTAGTACTGCGGGAAAGTATGCTTGTCTTGTGTGTGGCGAGGGGACTGATTCAGTGCGGCTAAAATATGGAAAGAAGTTTGCTTACATGGGGCACAGAAAACACTTAAAAGATATGAAGCATCCATTTAGGAGCAAAAAATCACAATTTAATGGGAAAGAAGAATATGAAAAGCCCCCCAAGCGTTTGAGTGGTAGCAAGGTATTAAGAAAAATGGAAACTATTAAGACTACTTTCGGAAAGATAGTAGGAAAGAAAAGGAAGAGAAGTACGGATGAGAATGAGTTCACCGCGTGGTCAAATATATCAATTCTTTTTGAGTTGCCTTATTGGAAGGTGTGCTATAATATATTCTTACTATTTAAGTGATACTATATAATGAACTTTCATGCTAACATTAATATATAATTTTGTAGGATTTGCCCATTCGCCATAATCTGGATGTGATGCATGTAGAGAAAAACGTGGCAGAAAATCTAATTGCAACAATCATGAACATAAAGGATAAGACTAAGGATAATCTTAAAGCCCGTAAAGACTTGAAAGATATGCGAATTAAGAAAAAACTGTGGCCTATGGAGAATAACGGAAAATTGACTTACCTGGACGCTCCTTACACTTTATCCCGACATGAGAGAGATTTGATATGTAAAACCTTATTTCATTTGAAGGTTCCCATCGGGTATAGTGATTACTGGAAGCACAAGGTGAGCTTGGAGGGCAGAGAACTCAAAAACCTCAAGTCACATGATTATCACATTCTCATGCAGCAATTACTACCGGTGCTATTAATGCACGCATTTGAGTCACATAAGCCACTACGTGCTGCTATTCGAAATCTATCAATATTCTTTAATGTCTTATGTTCAAAGGTTATCAATCGTGAAGAACTTTTGAAGATGAAAGAAAGCATAGTAGAAACTCTATGTGTCTTTGAAATGTACTTCCTGCCTTCATTTTTTGTTTCCATGACGCACCTTGTTGTTCATTTGGCGGAGGAGGCGCAACTTTGTGGACCTGTTAGATATCGATGGATGTATCCTTTTGAACGGTATGAGAATGCTCTAGTTAATTTTAATATGTTCTTTTTAATCCTTACTTTGTGTCGAAATCTAATTTAGATATCTTGTATTATGAAGATGAAGACATTTAAACGGTATGTGGTCAATCAGACATATCCAGAGGGTTCTATTGCAGAATGCTTCCTTATGGAGGAGTCTATGTTGTACGCCATGAATTACATGCCTAGCGGGGGAAAAAAAGCCATAAGCAAGGACGGGGGATATGGATGGATGAGCATGGTACATCCGCCTACCCTATCAATAAGAAGGGGAAGGTCTATAATCTTCAAAATGTACAGTACGAACAAGCACGCAAGTGCGTATTGTTTCATTCTATTGAGAATGCCGAATGGGAGAGGTAAGCATAATTTGGATCATATCCTATGTACTCTTTTTGTCCTATAGTGAAATCACATTGTACAAAATGAATACAGGAATTATGCTGTATACCTTCAAAGCCACAGTTCTAATGCTGGACATTGCAGAAGAAATATATAAACTGAAAAGGCATTTGATTACATTCCTTGGCTTAGAAAACAGTTAGAAAATGAAGAAAACTGTATCATCAAAAGACTTTTTGATGGACCAAGCTTTGAAGCCATCTCATATACTGCATATGTGATAAATGGTTATGTTTTTTATACAACGGATGCAGAAATGAATAAAACAACGCAAAACAGCGGAGTTTCGCTGAAGGCATTAACTGGTTTCAGGTCAAGTTCCAAGGACAAAAATCTTGTGCATGAAGAAGCCACCTACTACGGCATCATCAAACAAATTCTAGAATTGGATTATTATGACTTCAAACATGTAGTATTATTCTATTGTGATTGGGTGCGTACAGAAGATGCTCATGGATGTAGAGTTGATCCGGAAACAAACTTGATATATGTCAATCTGAGGAGGTTAAAAAGAAAAGTAAAAGAAGATGATGAGCCATTTATTCTTGTTTCACAAGCAACTCAAGTCTTCTATTGCAAAGATCATAGTAGACCTGCGGACGAATGGCATGTTGTCTTAGATGTTCCAAAGAGGTTAACTGAAGATGTGGATTCTTTTGAAGATCCCTTAGTATTTGAGCCAAGAATGAATGAAAATGTCCTAACAGAAGCTTTGCGAGATGATGTCATTAGTGATAATGTCACGTCCCCCGAACCCGATTAGATAATAAATCAGATCCGGGGGACGTGACAGAATGGTATCAGAGCAATGGATGGTTTCTCAGGGTAAAAAAATTGTAGAAACCATAGGACGCGTGTGAAGATTTCGTTAGTTAATAGGTTAGCTTGGTAGTTCTATTTCTAGCATTGTATTGTTAGATTGGGGCATAATGGAACTAACTGTGAAGTTGTAAAGTGTAAACCGTAGTGTTGAGTTTGTTAGTGCTGAGAAGCCTATCTCCACTCGGTTAATTTTTGTATTGAAGGCAGAACGGTTGATAAGGAGTGGTTGTGAAGGCTTTATCGCATTTATCGCGGAAGACAAGGAGTCTAAGACTGTTAATGAGATTCCTGTAGTGCGAGAATTCCCGGATTTATTTCCGGAGGAGGTCCCTGGTTTGCCACCTGTTCGTGAGTTGGATTTCACGATAGAATTGCAACCGGGTACAACACCTATTTCTAAAGCTCCGTATAGGATGGCTCCAGCAGAATTGAAGGAGTTGAAGACTCAGATAGAAGATCTGTTGGATAAGGGATTCATCAGGCCCAGTGTTTCATCGTGGGGAGCTCCGGTGATATTTGTGAAGAAGAAGGACGGAACCATGAGGATGTGTATAGATTACCGACAGCTGAATCAGGTGACTGTTAAGAACAAGTACCCGTTACTGAGGATCGATGAACTATTCGATCAGTTGCAGGGAGCTCAATTCTTTTCGAAGATAGATCTACGTTCTGATTATCATCAGTTGTGAGTCAGGAAGGAGGATGTTGACACCAAAAATGTCACTTTGCCTCTTCAAATCAAGAAAGCTGCATGAAGTCGCAACCTGCCATAAATAGGCAATGCAATTTCTCCAAAAATTCAAATCTTGTCAGAATCAAACAAAAACTGCAAGATCCTTCAAGATAGCCAAGAGAAGAGTACACATGAAGTTTCGGGCCATTTCGACAACATTTGGCCTAACTTCACTTCTCCGACAGCTAAACGGGAGCTCCCGGCGGCGACATCATCGGAGACGTCAAAACTTCGATCAAAGCCTACAGATGACTCCAGCATGTCTCAAAAGGGCTCTATGCCAAATTTCAAGTCAAACCGACAACGTTTGACCCTCCATCAATGCTCGAGCAGCAAAATCAAGCCTCCCGGCGGCGGGAACCACCGAAGCCTTCGCTCATCAAACCAAGTGCATGAGTGGCTTCAACATGCTTCCAAAAGGCTGCACGTCGAATTTCAGGTCATTCCGACAACGTTTGACCAGGTTTCGATGCTCCGAGAGAAAATCAAGCCTACCGGCGGCGGAGCAACCCGGGACAATGACATCCAAAACGGAGCCCATGGAACGTCTCAAAATGACTCCAATAGGCTCCCCGTCAAATTTCAGGTCAATCGGACATCGTTTGGCCACATATCAAAGCTCGGCATTTTCCCCGCAGCAAAATCAAGTGAAGCATCGACGGGACCCCAAACGGCTTCAAAACTCAAACAAAAGCCTATGGTTGGTCTTATTTATTGCTCAGGAGGCTTCACCTCAAATTTCAGGTCATTCCGACATCGTTTGACCAAGTTTCAGCTTCTGGCGGAAAATCAGCAGCTCTACGCGACAAAGTCTTCGGCTTTCCCGGAAAATTGGAAACTTTGCACTCTAAAAATGCAAGGATTCTCATCAAGTTTTCTACAGGGAAATCAAGCCAATAAATGAGAAGAAATGTCAAGAAAAATACAGAAGAAAACGGCGACGAAAAAGACCTCAAAACGACCGCAAAACGGGCTCCGAAGGGGAAAAATCCCCCAGGGTCGCAGACCCCTGCGACCATGGCCCATGGTCGCAGGCCCTTGCGACCATGGCCCATGGTCGCCGGTCCATGGTCGCCGGCGACCATGGAGGTCCGGGTCACCGGATTTTCCGCCGGTGACCCGTTTTTCCGTCTTTTTTCGCGTATCGCGCACTTTGGCCCCTGTGGTTTCCTGAAAATGTGATTTTTAGTGCTTTAAATTGACTCATATCCGACGACATCTCGGATCCGCCGTCAAAAGCATAAAATCATCATTGATCGCTCCAAGATCGCCAACCGGTCGACCAAGAAAGTGCACTTTCTGTCCGACCGATCGTGAAATCGACAAGACAGATGTCACCGGCCCACTCTTAGCTATCAATGTCTGAAGTTACATGTTCATCCGATGTCGATCAGCATGTAGATCCATCGATGATCATCGCCAGAAGAATTCCAGAAGACACGGCATGGCCCGCGACTCTTCGACTGCTCGGCGACCAATTAATGTGGTTAATTGACTAGCTTTATTGCAGTCATTAATTCATTTCTTTGGACGGCCCAATCAGAAGCAAGCATTTGGGAGTTACAAGTCAATTGATTCATGGCATTTAAACCATGAAACTCCTCCCATTATGGTAATTAAGGTGATTAAAAGCCCTTAATCTCCATCGGCCAATCAGGTTCAAGGAAAAAGGAGTTACAAAATCAAGAAATAAATCTTGTAACTCCTCCCATTAAAGCCATTAAGGCTCATAAACCCTCCTAAATGGCTACCAAAAGCCTATAAATAGGAGAGCATTCCATTGAAATTGGAATCGGGAAAAAAGAGGAGAAAATCAGAAGATCAGAAAAAAAGGGATCAGAAAGAGATCTGAGAGAAAGAAAAAGAGAGAAAAACTCTGCTGAAGTTCTGCACCGGCCACCACTACAAGGTGACAAAAGTCCCTTGGGGGGCACCCCCCCCCAAGGTCCTTGCCTTCTCCTGCTGCCTCCAATGGCTTAGACGTGGCTTTTCAGCCCGTCTACTTAGCTTTTTATTGGACATAGGACCTTCTCTTGGTCTTTGTCCTCTAAAAATCTGAGGTTATAGCCAAGCCAAGCGAATCAAGAGCATCCTCTGTTCTCATCTGCATGGATGACGCCGAAGCCCACACATGGCTTGCGACCGTCAATCTGAACGAGTCCCCCACAACCTCCTGAAAAGTTAGATCTTCCTTTTCTTGCTTTTCATTGTAGTTTGTATTTTTCTAAAGAGACAAAAATCACAACTCTTGTCTTTCATTATTGATAAGAATTGTAAATCGGCTATAAACGCCAAAATCGGCTATAAATGCCAAACAAAATCGCCTTTCACGGCAAATTAAGAAAATGTCTCTTTTCTTAAATATTTGTGCAATGGAAAACTTGAAAGAAGTTGATTTCCTTTTTACTTGCGAAGGTTGATCTCCGGATTACCACTTGCAATTCCAAGTAAAATAGAAAATCTGGCACACCCACACAAAAGAAATGTTGATGCACGCTTCAGGGCCCGCCAGGGCGCGAAAGGGCCGGACCCGACGGACTCCCACGTTCCGCCGACCCCGGTAGCCGCCCCACGGCGCCTCGGAGCGCGTTCCATCAAGCTGGCACACCCGGTGGGACCCGTTCATTTGAGAACACGGTGCTTGGAAATGAAATATTTGCATATCATACTTTTTGCTCTATGCTTATACTTCTTTTCCGGATTCCTTGGCTACTTTCTAGCTGGTAGCCTATGTTGGATTTTGCATCCTAAAAAAACATGAGATGGGATTTTTTGGAAATTTCTATTTATTTGAGTTTGTTTCCATTCTTTCTCTTTTCAAAAAAAAAAAAAATCAGTTTTCTTAGTTTGAATTCAAAATTGAGAAACTTTGATCCTATCCTATCGTTCTTTGGTGCTTGCAGAAATGTTGAGCCCGTTCGACTAAGGTTTTGGACCATCGTTTCTCTTCGATGAGTTCATTAGAGATTTCAAAAAAAAAATATTAAAAAAAATAAAAATAAAAAAAAATTGGTTTTCTTAGTTTGGATTCAAAATTGAGAAACTTTGATCCTATCCTATCGTTCTTTGGTGCTTGCAGAAATGTTGAGCCCGTTCGACTAAGGTTTTGGACCATCGTTTCTCTTCGATGAGTTCATTAGAGATTTCAAAAAAAAAAATATTAAAAAAAATAAAAATAAAAAAAATTAGTTTTCTTAGTTTGGATTCAAAATTGAGAAACTTTGTTCCTATCCTATCGTTCTTTGGTGCTTGCAGAAATGTTGAGCCCGTTCGACTAAGGTTTTGGGCCATCGTTTCTCTTCGATGAGTCTATTTGGGATTTTTATAAAAAAAAGGGACATAGACCACTAAGGTTAAACCAATTGCGTTCTTTGATCACGATTGATTCAAGAAAAGCCTTGTTCAGAGTGTGGAGACAGCTTGACTGTTTTAGGCAAGGGTCCTCCAAACGGGTTCATTAAGTAATCCTACCCTTACCTGGGGGCAATTCTATCAATTGAGGTTTCATAAGACCGGGTTAGGAGGCCTATGTGTACTCTCTCGTCTTTAAATCTTAAAAAATTAAAAAAAAATAAAAATAAAAAAAAAAGATTTTCAAAAAAAAAATCTTAAAAAAAAAAAAACAAAAATTTTCAAAAAAAAAAATAAAATAAAAAAAAAATAAATAAAAATATTTTAAAAAAAAATAAAAAATAAAAAAAAATAAAATAAAAAATAAAATAAAAAATCATTTCAAAAAAAAAAATCTCCAAAAACTCGTCACTTTTTGGATTCAGATTCGAGAAATTGTGGTCTCTTCCCTTCTGAGTACTGGCGCTCGCGGAAATCGTTGAGCCCGTATTTGAATCGGAATGCCACCTGCTCTCTTTGACGAATCCATTTCTGACCTTTCAAAACAAAGAATCCCATCTCATGGATGCGATCTCCAACATTTGTGCCTAGCAATACTGGTACGCCCTTTCAGGGTCTACTGTATCTGTGACCGGCACATTTGTAACTCCTACCTTATATTCTTCTTATCTCGAGCAAGCCCTGCTTCTCGATAAGTCGAATTTAGGTTTACAATTGCTTCTAGCAGTCACCGGAACGCTCATTCTGGGCTCACCATACTTGCTGTCAGAACAATTGTACCATCTATGGCTTTTTGCCTTCTTCATGTCGCTTGGGTCATATCCCTTGAGCGATTTGAAAAGACAACCATAGAAATTCTCATTTATGATCATTATATTCTTCTGATTACTAATGGATGTGGTCTTGTTTCAGAACTTTTTCGAAACTAACAATGGCAGCCTTAACCATTATCTTCGATGAGAACAAGCACCAACTCATGCTTCAACAGAAGCAAACCGAGCGCACTTACAAGCGCCCCGCCAGCTGCCGAAGCGTCAACTCCCTCGGCAACTCTCTGAACTCCGGGTCGACCTCGACTCCCCGGACTATCTTCTTTGGGACGCTGGGACCATTCCCACTTCCCGAAGAACAAGCTGCGCCTGCTAAAAAGCAGAAGATCGCCTCTCAACGTGTCACTCTCGTGACACCAAAGGCGAAAGCCCAAAAGCCCGAAGCCCGCGGCACCCCCGCGAAGCCTCGACCCACAAACAACCAGGTCTATCCCAAGACTTGGTCTCCAAGACCTTCCCCAAAACAAAGGAGGTCTCAAACCTCCACCAAGCCAGCATACCTGGCCCCACTTAAGGAGAACCAGTTCTACCCTCTTGCCTACATGAAAGAGGAGAGACCCATCTCCAACTTGACTCCCAAGTCAACCCAGCATGAACCGGCTTGCTCCCACAAGCCCAGAATCAGATCACGCATCACCAGGCCTCTCCAAGCACCTGCTAAGGCCTACACTCCTTCAGTTCGACCCTTCATCTCTACAGGGGCCGAACTCGAAAGGTTCAAAGCTTCGCTGCAACAGGCAAAGGACCGGGTCCGGATCCTGTCCTTGCCCAGCTACAAAGAAGACAGGCTCGGCTGCTGCGCCCGAGGGAGCACATCCTTCATCGTCAGAGCCCAGCCAGAGCTGACTGAAGCTCAAATCGCTCGTCGAGCACGCCGCCGTACTTCATATCGACAAAAGAGACTAGAGAAGCAACGGACCCAGCCTCCTACACTTCAAGTCTCCCGCAAATGGGTCGAAAAAGAAAGACCCGACCAAGTTGCTGCCGTCCATATGGTTGGAAAAACCAGAAGACGCCAAAGGTCAGCATCAAAAATCCATGTCCGACGTCCGGTGACCCGTAGCGTCACCAGGACACAAAGACATCCCGAAGAATCTCCTGCCCCTTCCAGCCAAGGACGGGAGAGTAATCCTTCATCAAGCTCTTCATCAAAAAGAATGAGCCCTAGTTCGGTCACCAGGACGATTTCTTCGTTCGAATCCCGAGGGATGAACGTCTTGGCTACAAGTTCTGAGCCGCCACCTCAGAATCCACCTCGAGATGATGCGCTCACACGCATTCAGCAGTTGGAACAAGGCCAGCAGAGGATTGAAACTCTGATGGAAAACCTTCTCCTTGTCGTCCAAAATCAGGTGAACAATGAGCCTCCTCCGAATCATGGCAATAACGAGGAAAATGGAGAAGAAAATGAGTCACGCGCCCTTACCAAAAAGGACGTAGACAGTATCCTCGCCAAAGCTAAAGAAGAGGATATACTCAAAGAGCATGGGATCAAGCCACCATATCCTTTATGGATGGACTCGGTCCCGTTCCCCACAAAATTCAAACATCCTACTCTCCAAACATATACGGGGAAAGGATCGGCCAGACAGCACGTCATCCACTTCAAGATCTTGACGGGAGCTATCGCGGATCAAGATGCACTCAAGATTCGCCTCTTTGCAAGTACCCTAAAAGGTACGGCCTTCGATTGGTACTCCACTCTGCCGGAGAACTCCATTCAGAACTGGGCTATGCTGGAGACACGCTTCCTGACCCACTTCCAAGGTGAGGATCATCCTGTTACTATGGCTCAGCTCTGCAGCCTAAAACAGGGAGAGAATGAGTCAACTTATGACTTCATTCACAAGTGGAAAGCAATGGCGTACAAATGCTCAGATGTACTGCCACAAGCGTCGCTAGTCGACATCTGCCGAAACAACATCAGAGCTAAAATCCGCTCCATGATCATCGGCAATAAATCAAAAAACCTGGGAGAACTCCTGGAAGCTTCTATGGAAGCTGAAACGGTGATTAAAGACCTCAACAGTCAGAAGTCATCAAGAAAAGAGCCAACCGCCATTGCAACCTCTAAACCAAAGAAGAAAGAGGTCCTTAATGTGCAAACCAAGTCAGCTCCTCAGCAACCAAAGAAAGCTGAAAATAGAGCTGCAGGTAAGAGACCTGAACTCTCTGATGCCTTCAAAGAGCGAGTAGAAAAGAAATATCCGTTCGATGAAGACGTTGAAGAAATCTTTGAGGCTCTCCTAGCAAATGGCAAACTCATTTTGCCAGAGCCCAAAAGACCTGGAGACGTTGGCAAAACCAATGATCCTCGGTACTGTCCATACCACCAGATGGTCTCGCATCCTCTCAATCAATGCTTTGTTGTGAGAGAGAAGATAAACGAGATGTGGAAAAACGGAGTCATCACCTTTGACAAAAACTATGGGACTGCCTCCGTCAACATGGTGTCATGTGGACAAACACCAAAATCACCGAAGAAGAAGATCACTACTTCCTTCAAGGTGATAAAAAGAATTCAAACGTCCGAAGTGTTGGTTCCTTACCCGACACCAGACGGACAACCCATATGGGTACATCCCGATCTCTTGGAAGATGAAAACTGGGAGATCGTAAAAACAAAGCCGACAGCTCAACAGCGAAGGCAGGCTAGGAAACATCTCCTCAGGCTCAAACGGCAAGAGAAGACCCAGCCAAAACAAGAAGTCCATGAAAAGGCAGAGGCCTCCTCTACCACTTCACTCGGGGCAATAAAAACGTCCCTTCCAGAGACTTCAAAGGCGGTAAGAAACTTCACTCTCAGTGATTTCATGCCACCTCAATTCAAAAAAGAAGCCATGCAGGGGGCATTATACTCTTGCAACTCGGTAGTTGGATTCTCCATTGATAGATACGAGTCTAGCGACACCGACGATGGATTCGAGCCCAACTACACCGATGAGTGGGAGGAATCTCTTGAAACAGGAGAATATCTCTCCGATGAAGAATGGGTTCCTGAAACTCACCTTATGCCAGTAATCTGGTATAACCCCTTGCAACCACAAGGATCCTGGTCTGATGATGAAGAAGACCAAGAGGCTGCACAAGAAGATGCTGTTAACCCAGCACCTGTCATTGCTCCAGAGGAAATCAACTATGTTGAGCCACACGGAGAAGACGAAGAAGAGGATCTGGCTCCCATGCCTGATCTTGAAGAATATGCAAGGATCTTGCAGCGTCTCGCTCTAGAACAAGAGCAAGACCGCGTCAACAAGATTCCTCACAATCCAGAGCCGGAAGTCCCTGAAGCCCATCAGGTACCTCCTCCCTCAACTCCTGAAAATGGAGAACATTGCTGGATAGATGATCCTCTTACATCCGAGGATGAGTCTGACTCCGAGCAGGCAACATCTCCTATCAGAGCTTCCTGTAATGTAATATATCAGGACTATAGCTCTTCTGAAGCGTCGTCTGATGAGATTACCTACACTCCGACGACGCCTAGCAATGTATCCTCTGGAGCTACCTCGTCTCACGTGACTTTCACAGAGATGACACCCTCTCAGGTTTCTTCTCCTGAGACTGTGACTTCAGGATACACATTCTTCCCGACTCATCATCATGAAGAAAACCCAACTTGGGGTGATGGATGGGTCAACGAAGAAGAAAAGCTGCTGGATGCTGTTCAGGACTTGCTCCCGGAAAATGCTCCGTGCAACACAATCACTGAGGATGGCAACTCTGCTGCAGATACATCCCCAGTAGATGAAAAACGACAGCCTCTTGATCCCGAAGACAATCTTCCAAACGAAGATCCTTCTCAAGAAGCTCTCGAAGTTGGTAGAGGCACCCGTTCGGGCCGGGACTACCACAAAAATTACAACCAATCTTCCTTTACTTATGTAAATCCTTCGGGAAAAGATGTTGTAAGCGCCCCCAGTGGCAACAATGATGAACATGCAGGCCCTAAGGAGGCTTTCAAGTATGATTTGGTTGAGCACTTCAAACACATACCTGCACGTCTTCACATCCTGGATTTATTACGAATGTCTCCACGCACTCGTGATAATCTCATCTCAGAATTACAAAAACTGAATGAGGATGTCGACAAACATGCCCCGCAAGTCCTCCAAATTGAAATGGACTACCGGGTCAAAAACTCTGAAACTTCCTTAAAAGAAGAAAAAAAGAAAACTGAGGGATCATGCATCCAATGCCTCTCGGTTCAAAAGGCAGCCAGTGCAACCATCGCCTTCACTAAGGAAGACCTCCTACTTGGCGAAGCAAGGCACAATCGACCCCTGTACTTCACAGGGTACATCAAAGAAATGCCGATACATAGAGTTCAGATCGACCCAGGTTCTGCACTCAACCTTATCTCAACTTCGGCTCTTGAAGAGTTGGGCATCCCACCCAGCAAGCTAAGCCACACATCTGTATCTATCTTTGGATACGATGGGAGCACTCAAAGGCCTATCGGCAAAATCAGGTTCAAATTGCAAATCGGTGATCTTATCTCTGAGGTCACTGTGTATGCAATAAAAACCCCCTCATGCTACAACATCCTTCTCGGACGTCCTTGGATACACGAGAATGGTGTTGTTCCTTCAACTCTACATCAATGCATCAAGTTTGTCGGCGACGACGGCATGGTACATCGAGTCTTTGCGGACAGGAAACCCTTCAAAGGTAAAGAAGTCCACTTCGCAGACTCCCAAATGTATGAAGGCGAAAAAGAAGAAGAAGAGGAAATAGCACCCCCTGCTGAAAATCTCCAGAAAGATAAAGGCAAGGCTCCTCAAAAATCACCGGAAGAAAACAAACCCGCCGGCAAATTAGAAGAGAGTAGTCAATCTCCCTTCGTCATCTCCCTCAAATCTTCAAAACCTTTGGTCATCACGACTAAAGTGAAGAAGGCGAAACAAAAGTCTGGGGGCAAATTTGTTGTTTCTCTCGTGTCTATCATGCAAGACACAGACTCGGACTCAGAGCCAGAAGACGATACATCGTCAAGCCAAGCTGACACTCAGCAAGTTCAGCCTGCTCTCACTCCGATGGAGACACCTGCTGATGTAGAAGATCCTACGTCTGCTACCTTTGTTGTTCCGGCAACATCACCAAAGCAAAGGCCGATCTTCTTCCATAGATCGGACGCTTCTTCATCAAACTCCATGCTGGAACCTTTCCAAAAAAAAGATATGCCTCAGCTATCTCTATATAGTCCTGTAGCACAAGCTATCATGAAGAAAATGGGCTTTGACGCTCAAAACCCAGTCGGTTTGGGAGAAAGACGCGGTATTCTCACGCCATTGGAGCCCGCCTTGACCAAAAGCCAGCTGGAAGATTGGAGACTCTACGGTCATGTAGAAAAGTCTTCATATGGGTTAGGATATGATCCTGATACTCCTCTGAGACAGTTGACACAAAAGCTTAAAAGTCGTTTTACCGACCAAGCCTCAACATCTCAAGTCCATGAAGACATCGATCTCCCTGGATATCTCTTTAAAGAGTTACCTGACAAAGATCCAGGAAGCTCATCCAATTGGTATGATTTCTCTGATGATAAAGAGGAATCGTCCGATAATACAGACTTGTGGCATCCTGACCCAGAAGAACCCTCGTCTCCAAAAGAAATACCAGACTCAACAGGCGATTGGGACTATCTCATAGCAAGCCTTGAGGAGATCACCAATCAAGAAAATCCATGGAAAGGAACAGAGCCTTGGTCTGGTAATGCAGTTGAAACTCCAGAAGGTTTCGTTGAGTTGGAAGCCTCCGAAAATATTGTGGAGGAACCACCTTCGAACCTTCCGACAGAAGATCCTGTTCAAAAGATAAACTTGGGAACACCTGATAACCCATGTCCTGTATTCATAAGCAAGAATATGAAGGATGATGAGTTACCCGAGTATATCGCTTTTCTTCGTGAGTTCGTTGATTGCTTTGCATGGTCCTATGCTGAAATGCCTGGTTTAGACCCCAAAGTAGCAGTCCACAAACTCAATCTTCAAGAAGACATTAAGCCTGTCAAACAAGGCCAAAGAAGATTCCGTCCAGATGTGATGGATAAAATTGAACAAGAAGTTCAAAAACTCAAAAGCGTTGGCTTCATCCGTGAGGAACAACATCCAGAGTGGTTGGCCAATATTGTCCCCGTGACAAAGAAAACTGGGCAGATCAGAGTCTGTATTGACTATAGAGACTTGAATGTCGCTTGCCCTAAAGATGAATTCCCGCTCCCCATACCGGAGGTGATGATTGACAATACCTGCAGATTCGAGCGAATGACATTTATGGATGGCTTCTCTGGTTACAATCAGATAAAGATGCATCCCGAGGATGAAAAACACACTTCATTTCGGACTCCATTTGGCGTGTATTGCTACACTGTCATGCCATTTGGTCTGAAAAATGCTGGTGCCACATATCAGAGGGCTATGATGAAAATATTCCAAGATATGCAGCACAAGACGGTCGAATGTTACGTTGATGACCTCGCCGTCAAAAGCAGAAGAAAAGAAGACCATCTCAAAGATCTTCGGGAAGTCTTCCTCCGACTTCGCAAACACAAACTGCGGATGAATCCTCTAAAATGCTTCTTCGGCGTCTCGTCGGGTAAGTTTCTCGGATTCCTTGTTCGGAAAGCTGGAATAGAACTTGACCCCATAAAAGTCAAGGCTATTCTAGAAATGCCCTCTCCAAGAACCCTAAGGGAACTAAAAGGGCTTCAAGGGAGATTGGCCTACATTAGACGGTTCATCTCCAATCTTTCGGGGAAATGCCGTCCATTCTCTCGATTGATGAAAAAATGTGTAGACTTTGTCTGGGATACCGACTGCGAAGCCGCATTTCAAGATATCAAGTCATACCTGACCAAACCTCCAGTGTTAGCTGCCCCTGCCACTGGAAAACCATTCATCTTGTACACAAGAGCTCTTGATCATTCTGTAGGCGCTTTGCTTGCACAAGAGAATGGTGAGGGAAAAGAAGCTGCTCTATACTACCTCAGCCGCATGCTAGTAGGTGCAGAGCATCGCTACTCTCCAGTCGAAAAAGAATGCCTTGCAGTGATGTTCGCCGTACAAAAGCTACGTCACTACTTGCTTTCCAACACAGTCTACCTGGTCTCGAGGATCAACCTCTTGAAGGTCCTTGTCACGAAGGCCGGTTCTCTCAATGCCCGACTGGCAAAATGGTCCATCCTCTTGTCACAATTTGATATTAGGTATGTGCCACAAAAAGCAATCAAAGGCCAAGCTCTAGCAGATTTCCTCGCAGAGCATCCATTGCCTAAAGATTCACCACTCAGAGATGATCTCCCAGACGAACCTGTCTACAACGTGGAGACTTCATCACCAAATGCCTCCTGGGACATGTACTTTGACGGTGCAACCAGGACAAATGAAAACAGAAAGCTGATCTCGGGAGTTGGCATCCTCTTTGTTAGCCCCGACATGTGCATGATTCCACACGCTTTCTCGCTACTGGAACCATGCACGAACAATGCAGCTGAATACCAAGCTCTGATCCTAGGATTGGAACTCGCCATCGAATCCGGTATCACTATGCTGGAAGTCTTTGGAGACTCTCAACTGATTGTCAACCAGATGAATCGGAAATATGAAGTCAGGAAGCCCGATCTGCTGCCTTATTACAACAAGGCACAATCGCTTCTGCAAAAGTTTGACATCTGCAACATCACCCACATTCGTAGAGGTGAAAACATCCGTGCAGATGCCCTGGCCGGACTTGCCGCATCAATGGCGATCCAGGAAGGGGAAAACATGCAAATTACAGTGTGCGAGAGAAGGATCCTCCCTCCTCTTAACACACACCAAGCAGTTGCCGAATGCCACCGAGTGGTTGGAAGTCGGATCTCTATCCTTCAACCTTCAATCGTCGACTGGAGGGATCCGTTCATTGATTACACTATGTTCGGAATCCTACCTGAAGATCCAAAAGAACGGGTAAGCATACAAAGGCGAGCCCCAAACTTTCATTTGGATATTCCTTCAAAAATCCTCTACAGGAAATCCTTCAACGGAGTACTTCTACGCTGCTTGTCACAACAAGAGGCCGAAGAAACACTTAAAGAAGTTCATGCTGGTCTTTGTGGAGCCCATCAGGCAGGTCCTAAGCTCTATGATCAGATAAAAAGGTTAGGTTACTATTGGCCTACCATGGTTGCTGATGCAATGCAATTTGCCAAACGCTGCCAGCTATGCCAAGTTCACGGAGATTACATTCACATGCCTCCGGAATGGCTGCATCCTACAGCAATCTCATGGCCTTTTGAAGCATGGGGCATGGACATCATAGGTCCTATCTCTCCCCCTTCAAGCAAAGGTCATCGCTTCATCTTCGCCGCTACGGATTATTTCTCCAAGTGGTCAGAAGCATTTGCGTTCAACGAAATGAAGACCTCATCAGTTCTTCAGTTCCTGCGCACCAACATCATTTGTCGTTTCGGCATACCCAAGAGATTCGTCCATGATAACGGACCACAATTCCGGGATCATCGATTCTACAGGTTTTGCGACAAATACAAAATCCAAAGCTGTCCTTCGACTCCATACAATCCGGCAGCAAACGGATTAGCAGAAGCCTTCAACAAGACACTCTGCAAAATCCTCAAGAAAATGGTCTCTAGTCACAAAAGAGACTGGAGCGATAAACTGTCTGAAGCTTTGTGGGCCTATCGAACCACCGTTCGAGGACCAACCCATAGCACACCATTCTCCTTGGTCTATGGATGCGAAGCTGTCGTGCCCCTAGAGGTACAAATTCCTTCTCTGAGGGTATCTCTACAAAATGACATGACTCAAGAAAGCAATGTCAAATTGCGACTCCATGAGCTGGACAATCTCGACGAGAGACGGCTCGAAGCTCGACAAAGCATTGAACTTTCCCAAGCACGCATGGCAAGATCTTTTGATAAAAAGGTCAGGCAACGCGCCTACAAAAAGGGTGACTTGGTTCTTGCGGTAAAAAGACCAATGGTCTTCGCACACAAATCCAAAGGCAAATTTGAACCAAAATGGGAGGGACCCTACGTCATCGACAAGGTCTTCTCCAACGGCGCATATGCCCTCCTAAACATGGAAGGCGACAGATGTATGCTGCCTATCAACGGCAAGTTCTTGAAGCAGTACTACCCTTGAAGACTTACCCAACTGGGTAAGAGCAATGCCTGTATGGCCAAAACCTGTTCTCAGGTACTCGCTCGTCAAACCCACTCTCTTTAGAATTTTCATATCAAATGTCAAAATTTCTAGAGATTCAAAAACAATGCTTACTTTCATCGTTTCATTGTTCAAAAACAAAAAAAATCCAAGTTTAGGAGCCTCTCCCTGACTTGACCAAAGCTTTCGATCCTTGAACCAAAATTCATGGTTTGAAACAAAAATCCGGATTCAGGGATTTCCACCCTAGTCCACCTTACCTTTTACCGCCGAATGGTTCTAGGTCAAAATTTACGACCCTCGTGTCTTTAAACAAAAAAAAAATGGTTTTTCAAAAATCGTGGGGAAATGACATCAAAGTCAGTACCCGCAAAACAAAAATTTTAAAAAAAAAGCAAGGATGCGACATTCCATCGATACTTGCACCCAAAATCGCAGGGAAGCAACATTTCATCGATACTTGCAAAATCCAAAAACCGTGGAGAAGCAACAAACCAGTTGATATCCACAACCCAATTTCAAAAATCGTGGAGAAGCAACAAACCAGTTGATATCCACAACCCAAATTTCAAAGGTTCGAGAAAACCTAAAATCGTGGAGAAGCAGCAAACCAGTTGATATCCACAACCCAATTTCAAAAATCGTGGAGATGCAATATACCAGTTGCTATCCACAACCCAAAATTACAAATGGTTCGAGAAAACCTCAAATTTCAAAAATCGCGGAGAAACGACATCAAGTCAGTACCCGCAAAACCAAAAGTCTTGGGAAAAGCAGGGAAGCGACGCTTAGTCGATATTTGCACCCCAATTCGCGAGGAAGCGACATTCCATCGATACTTGCAAAACCTAACCCGCGAGGAAGTGAAATTCCATCAATACTCGCAAAACCGAATGAGCAAGGAAGCGACATTCCATCGATACTTGCAAGACCATTCAGCGGGGAGGCGACATTTAGTCGATACCTGCATTTTGAAAACCAAAACTCGGCTATAAATGCCAAAATCCGGCTATAAATGCCAAAACAAAAATTTCCGGCTATAAACGCCAAAATCGGCTTTCATGCCAATAAAACAAAACTTGGTTTTCAAAAAACTCGGCTACAAATGCCACACAAAAAAACCTGACTCTCATGTCAAAACCGGCTATAAATGCCACAAATTGGCTATCAATGCCACCAAACCGGCTATAAATGCCACCAATTGGCTATCAATGCCACCAAACTGGCTGTAAATGCCACAAAATTTCGGCTTCCATGCCATCTCAAAAGCGGCTTTCACGCCACAACCAAAATCAGGCTCCCATGCCAAAACAACCATTTGACAAAAGATTTTCACAAAATGACAAAGCTTTTGATCAAATCCCATTTAGCAATTGCTTTCATCACAAAAAGATTTGAGTGAGCGTAGGGAACAACAAAAAAAAAAGGTACCAAAAAATACATGTGGTACCAAAGCAAAAAAAAAAAAAAAAATAGAAAGTGTTCACAAGCACTACAAAAAAAAAAAGAAGAAAAGTACCAAAAATACATGTGGTACCAAAAAAAAAGAAGAATGGTTTCTGCTATAAAAAATCAGGAGCTCAGCTAAAAATGGTCTCCAGCCAAAGCTTCAGCTCCTCAAGCAAACTTTTGGCCTCAGCCGTCAGAGTTTCCAAGGCACGCTTCTTCAGGAACTTGCCATGAGATGCTGGCGAATGCCGTAACCCTTCTTTTACACCGGGAAGCTCTTCCCCAGCAGTTTGCCATCGTTCGTTTTCTAGAGCCCTCCTCTCGAGAACTTGACCGGCATCTGCAACCCTGCGAATCAGAGTACTCTCCCTGTCACGAGCCTCTGTTATAGCAGCCCACTTCGCATCGACTTGTGCCTTCAAATGCTCAAGACGTTTCCTGGCCTCCTCAACTTCCCTATCAAGGACGTTAAGGTCATGCCTCAATCCGATGATGGCTAGCTCTTCCTTGTTCTTCTCCCGAACTAGCTGCTTCTTGCTTTGTGTAGCCTCATTCAGGTCAGACTTAGCCTTATCAGCAGGGTCCAAGAACATCTCCTTGAAGAATTGGTCGTCAGGGAAACCCATGGTCTCAAACCACTTGTCACCCAGTGCAATGATCCTATCAACGATCGCCCTGGCACCTGTGACATCCAGACCAACCTCTTCGGTGTCGATCAGAATCTCCTGTACATGTGGGATCATGCCAAATCCTGCCTCCAAGTGTCCAAAAAGGAGAGTCTTGACCCAAGAACTCAAAACCCGAGCCAGCACCTTCTTCGCAAATTGAAGAGAGGAACTGGATGAAGATTCACCCTTCTCCGCTGATCGGCTGCTCATGTCATGTCCCATTGGAAGAGTAACAAAAGAACTCTTTTCACTTGGAGCCACTGGAGAGGGAATCTCAACACGAGGCATCTCCTCAATCGCGTCAGAACTGGTTGTAGGAGTCTCTACCTCCGAATCGACCTCTGGCATCCCTTGCTCTGGTTCTGAAGAAGGCGATGGACTCTCTTCTGTCACTTCAAAACCTGCAAATGAAACACAAAAAGGTATGAATATGATCCTGTTCAAAAAAAAATCATCAGGGTCATCACTACAAAGTACCTTATTCGACGACTGGCGGAACACTCTCTTCCTCCATGAACTCATCAGAAGCATCATCGACATTTGCATCCATTGATGGTTCAAAGTCATCGGAATCCTGTGGCAAGTCAGCTGACAAGAAAAAAATGTTAGCAAATCAAGTCGCAGGCAAAAAAAAAGAGAAAGCGAAAGAAGTTATACCAATTGGAGATTCCGGAGTCATTCCAGAGTCCCTCGGTTCTTCTTCAGATGCCATAACCGGCTCCATCACTGCCTCATCGGTCGGAACCTCAGGCATCGGCAAGTCTTCATCCTCTGCTAAAAAAAAAAAAAAAAAAAAAAAAAAAAAAAGAGCAGCAGCAGGGTGAGAAAACAAATCAAAACATGGAAAGCCCCATGAAAGAAGTAGAAAAAGAAAAAGGAAGAATCATACCTTCACCAATGGTCTCTTCCCCACGACTCCTCTTCTCTGGAGGCTCGTCGACAGCCTCTGGCACCTCCTCGTTGATGGTAAGAGGGATTTCCATGTCAGGAGAGTCCTCATGTGGCCCCTCGCTGCGATGATGACTCCTCCTCTTCTTACCTCTATGGGTTCGCTTCCTAGAAGAACCCACCCCACTATCAGAGTCAGGTTTCTCACTTGACTCCTCACTGGATGGTCTGCTTTCGCCAGTAGACTCCACGAAAGCTCGTCTCTGTGCCGCTTGCATCCAAGCGTCGAGCTCAGCTTCCTCCTGTTCTAGCTGCTCCAAAGCCTCATCAGGTACTTCGCGAACAGCTTCAGAACCAATGACGCCCTGGTCACCGAGAAAGCCTATCTTGTGCTTCTCTCCAGAAAGGAAGGCCCAAACTTCCTCTCGCCGGACGCCATCCGACTTCCCAATGCCTTTTCCAGAAGACAGCTTTACATCAAGCTCCTTCTTGGAAAGCCCCCGATATGCAAAAAAGCTCTCCGCGAACCACTTCGTGAAGCCGGCAGTTCGGAAAGTCGACAGCTCAGGATAAGAAATCGTGGCAGTAGTGTCTTCAGCACTATAGAAAGCCCATGCATTTCTGCCATCCTGCAAACCCCCAAAACGCTTCACCATACTCGAAGGCGCCCCAACAACGCCTTGAGAGAAGCCCAACTGAAGCGCAAAGCGATAAGGTACATACGGCTGGATGTCGACGAAAAGATGTCTACGGTACACCATCGTGCCGACCCGTATGCTGAAAAGCCACTCCTTCTCTGCATTGGTCAAAGAGTAATGCCTTCCCGACCCTGCTCTAGTAGAGTCTCGGGAGGCACCAAAATCAAAAGCCTTCTTCCGCAACTCCGGAGAAAGCTTAACTGAAGACTGCCCCATCTCGACGTCCCTGAACCGTCGGATCCTCATGCGGGCAAACAAAAGTGATTCAGATACGGCTTTTCCCTTAGCCAATCGAATCATCAGAGGATCATCATCCTGTGCAGCACCCAGCTGGTGGAAGCCAGGACAGTGGTATACAAACCACGAATAAAAGATATGGGCTGAAAATACCCTATTCATAGGGAGCCCAAGCCGAACCAAGAAAGCAGCAGCCTGCAGTTTGGTACACAGGTAGGAGTAAAGAGCGGGCACCAAAGCAAGCCGCTCTCCAAACGCCATCTGACAAGCCGGAAAAATACAATGCGGCCTGATGTGCGTCCCATCTCCACCAGCAAAAATAGCCTCACCTAGCCAAAAAGTGAGGTAAACAGCAAGATCTCTCAGCAGTGCAATGTCAGAATAAAGGGCATCTGTGCTCGCGAAGAAACCCTTCAACTCTTCCTGCATGACCAAAGTCTTCTTCCTGTCTTCCCGGGTCATGCTATCAGGAGACTCTTTGCTGTCAAAGAAGTTGAAGAATGAAGAGCCATAACTCTTCCAACTGCTGGATCTGACTTTCGAGCCCTCCTTCAAAAAATCATAGAAGGCGACGAGCTGAAAGTATAGGAGCCTGAACTCCTCTGACTGCTCCTCAAGGACGCTGTCAATCGGCATGAACTCCTCGTAGAGTTTGCCAAGGATGGGCAATCCAGTAATAGCACTCAACTCCTTCAGAGAAAAACCAACCTCGCCATTCGTGACAACGAAGGTATTGGTCTGAGGGAGGAAAGACTCCAACATAGCCATGAAGGCATCATCGGAAAAAGTCACGGTCTCCCTAAAAGCGCGGACCGCGTCAAAAATCCCGGCTTCCTTCAAAACGGCGCCCCCAATCAGCAAGGTGTGGTCAGTCCATGACTTCCAATCGGAGTCAACATTGAAACGGCCACGAAGTCGAAAAGGCTTCACCCAAGCACTGCCGTCACCGCTGAAAACGCCAAGGCCCACCGGTCTCAAATCGACTGACGGATAATCAGAGCCCTGGTAGCCGCTGGCTGGCATCAACATGTCCATACGGACAGGTGGCTTCTCCGCATATCCGGAGGGTCCACCAACAAAAACCCCGGTCTTGATCACACTGGTCCTCTTCACCCAGCTCGGAGGATCTTCCCTCTTAGAGCACGTGGGAGCAAGGCTCATGATCGAGATGGTACGATCAAAAGACGACCGGGTAGAAACAGTCTTCTCTTCACCATCTGCTGTGTAAGAGAACTGAAAACATCTCCTTTGGTATGTCAAGTCGTCAGGGACTGCATCTCCAAAGAAGAAGGTAGGCTTGGGTAAAACCCTCAGATCGTCCATAACCCAAGGACGGTTGCTTACCATGATCTTATAGAATTCCTCATTCTTGAGAGCGATCAATCGCTGTCTCATCTCATCGCGATTGAGGGAATCGCACTCTTCCAAGTTCTTCTCAACAAATTGGACCTTCTCCCAGGCCTGCTGAACGGCCACATTGGAAGATCTAGCAGATCGACGAGGTACGCTTGTAGCAGGCTCTTTACCCTTGTTCGCTCTGGAGGAACCACCTGCAAAGGTTGGAAAAGAAAAAGATCGTCATCAAAATGACAGGATTTCGCTAAAAAAAAAAAGGGTCACTTTGTCCCACCAAAAATCTGGCGAAATTTTGGCATGACTCCGGGGCAATTCCAAAGAAAAAGGAAATACCCCGACGGAAATAGAAAGTTTGAAGATGGGCTCAACATTGCTGCGGGCTCCGAAACTCCAAACTTTCGAAACCTCAAAATCTCCGCAAAATCAAGAAGGGCTCAACATCGCTGCGAGCTCCAAATTCCCAAAATTGCAAAGATTTTCAGGTATGCTATCACATCATGCTACTCAATTCAATTTACAAAAAGTACATGCATGAACATCTAGATTTGCATAAAAACGCATTATCATAATAAGCAAAAAAAAAAAAAAAAAAAAAGAAACTTTCTCAAAAAAAAAGGAGGGAGAAAGAAAAGAAAAAAAAAGAAACTTTCTCAAAAAAAAAAGGAGGGAGAAAGAAAAGAAAAAAAAAAGAAAAAAAAAAATCAGGCCACGTGGCCGTACGGACCAGATCCGTACGGATCTGTCCGTACGGCCCACAAAAAAAAAAGAGAAGAAAAAAACGTGTGAAAAAAAAAAGAAAAAAAAAACAAAAGAAGAAATCACGTGGAAAAGAAAAGAAAAAAAAAAGAGAAGAAGAATAGAAAGAAAAAAAAAAGAAAAAAAAAAAGAAGAAGAAGAAAGAAAAAAAAAAAAGAGAAGACACTTTTTTTTCCATCCTATTCTCTACATGGAGCTTTCTTGAAAGAAAAAGAGAGAAAACTTACTTGAAGCCATTGATGGAGAAGAAGAAGGAAAAAGCTTGAAGATCCTTGAAGAAGAAAAACTCTTGGCCTTGGAGCTCTCTTGAGATTGTTGCAAAAGAAAGCAATAAGGGCAAGAGATCCTACCTTCCTTTGCTTTTATAGGAGAGAGCAAATCAAAGAAGGAAACAAAGAAGAAAGGTAAGTGTTACTAATTAGTAACCTTACCAAAAGAGAAGGAATTAGAAAGATTCTTTCCCAAAAAGAAAGATGTCTTTGAGAGATTTCCTCCCAAAATCAATCAAATGAGAGATTCTCTCCAACAAAAAAGGATATTGGAGATTTCTTCCCAAAAAGAAAGATACCTTGAGATATTCTCTCCCAAATTAAGGGAATATGAGAGATTCTCTCCCATAAAGATATTTTTAGATATTCTCTATCCAAATGAGATATCTTTAGATATTCTTTACAAAAATGACCCCACATGAGATCTAAGCCATCCTAAAAAGTTTAAGGTCCCATGGGCTAGCCCATATGAGCCAGGTTTGACCACCTAGGCACTAAAAAAAAAATGGGCTTTTAGTCAGGAAAAAAAATCCCTCTTACCAAGAGCATACAAAAATGGTTCCATGCCTCTTTTGAGTTGATTGAACCATACAAAAAATTCCAAGCCCCATGAGCTTCCAAAAATCAAACCATCCAGCCTCATATACCAAATTGAGCCAAAATCTTGAAATTGACATTCCACAAAAATCCAAACCACTCCAATGGACCCACACAGTCCCAAAGAGTGACCAAAAACCAAATCATGATCCCCCAACTTGCCACATACAGCTTGTTGGGTCACAAGGTCAAAACCAAAACTCGATCCCCTAACCTGCCATATATAGCTGGTTAGGTCACAAGATCAAAAACAGAAACCCAAATCCACATCCCTGATGTCATCTTCAAAACTTTGCCTCGAGATGGTGTGTGATTCCTTTCACTACCATAAAATTCCCCTGGAAGCTCAAAGGCTACTCTACCAAAGGAAGGATTGCTCAAAGACTCTTGGTCAAGACACAAGCTCTCCTTCAAAAATCTCTTCGAGGCACATCGACTACAAAAGTCAAGCAATTCGTCGCTGTACCTCGAGGGGGCATTTGTTGACACCAAAAATGTCACTTTGCCTCTTCAAATCAAGAAAGCTGCATGAAGTCGCAACCTGCCATAAATAGGCAATGCAATTTCTCCAAAAATTCAAATCTTGTCAGAATCAAACAAAAACTGCAAGATCCTTCAAGATAGCCAAGAGAAGAGTACACATGAAGTTTCGGGCCATTTCGACAACATTTGGCCTAACTTCACTTCTCCGACAGCTAAACGGGAGCTCCCGGCGGCGACATCATTGGAGACGTCAAAACTTCGATCAAAGCCTACAGATGACTCCAGCATGTCTCAAAAGGGCTCTATGCCAAATTTCAAGTCAAACCGACAACGTTTGACCCTCCATCAATGCTCGAGCAGCAAAATCAAGCCTCCCGGCGGCGGGAACCACCGAAGCCTTCGCTCATCAAACCAAGTGCATGAGTGGCTTCAACATGCTTCCAAAAGGCTGCACGTCAAATTTCAGGTCATTCCGACAACGTTTGACCAGGTTTCGATGCTCCGAGAGAAAATCAAGCCTACCAGCGGCGGAGCAACCCGGGACCATGACATCCAAAACGGAGCCCATGGAACGTCTCAAAATGACTCCAATAGGCTCCCCGTCAAATTTCAGGTCAATCGGACATCGTTTGGCCACATATCAAAGCTCGGCATTTTCCCCGCAGCAAAATCAAGTGAAGCATCGACGGGACCCCAAACGGCTTCAAAACTCAAATAAAAGCCTATGGTTGGTCTTATTTATTGCTCAGGAGGCTTCACCCCAAATTTCAGGTCATTCCGACATCGTTTGACCAAGTTTCAGCTTCTGGCGGAAAATCAGCAGCTCTACGCGACAAAGTCTTCGGCTTTCCCGGAAAATTGGAAACTTTGCACTCTAAAAATGCAAGGATTCTCATCAAGTTTTCTACAGGGAAATCAAGCCAATAAATGAGAAGAAATGTCAAGAAAAATACAGAAGAAAACGGCGACGAAAAAGACCTCAAAACGACCGCAAAACGGGCTCCGAAGGGGAAAAATCCCCCAGGGTCGCAGACCCCTGCGACCATGGCCCATGGTCGCAGGCCCCTGCGACCATGGCCCATGGTCGCCGGTCCATGGTCGCCGGCGACCATGGAGGTCCGGGTCACCGGATTTTCCGCCGGTGACCCGTTTTTTCCGTCTTTTTTCGCGTATCGTGCACTTTGGCCCCTGTGGTTTCCTGAAAATGTGATTTTTAGTGCTTTAAATTGACTCATATCCGACGACATCTCGGATCCGCCGTCAAAAGCATAAAATCATCATTGATCGCTCCAAGATCGCCAACCGGTCGACCAAGAAAGTGCACTTTCTGTCCGACCGATCGTGAAATCGACAAGACAGATGTCACCGGCCCACTCTTAGCTATCAATGTCTGAAGTTACATCTTCATCCGATGTCGATCAGCATGTAGATCCATCGATGATCATCGCCAGAAGAATTCCAGAAGACACGGCATGGCCCGCGACTCTTCGACTGCTCGGCGACCAATTAATGTGGTTAATTGACTAGCTTTATTGCAGTCATTAATTCATTTCTTTGGACGGCCCAATCAGAAGCAAGCATTTGGGAGTTACAAGTCAATTGATTCATGGCATTTAAACCATGAAACTCCTCCCATTATGGTAATTAAGGTGATTAAAAGCCCTTAATCTCCATCGGCCAATCAGGTTCAAGGAAAAAGGAGTTACAAAATCAAGAAATAAATCTTGTAACTCCTCCCATTAAAGCCATTAAGGCTCATAAACCCTCCTAAATGGCTACCAAAAGCCTATAAATAGGAGAGCATTCCATTGAAATTGGAATCGGGAAAAAAGAGGAGAAAATCAGAAGATCAGAAAAAAAGGGATCAGAAAGAGATCTGAGAGAAAGAAAAAGAAAGAAAAACTCTGCTGAAGTTCTGCACCGGCCACCACTACAAGGTGACAAAAGTCCCTTGGGGGGCACCCCCCCCCAAGGTCCTTGCCTTCTCCTGCTGCCTCCAATGGCTTAGACGTGGCTTTTCAGCCCGTCTACTTAGCTTTTTATTGGACATAGGACCTTCTCTTGGTCTTTGTCCTCTAAAAATCTGAGGTTATAGCCAAGCCAAGCGAATCAAGAGCATCCTCTGTTCTCATCTGCATGGATGACGGCGAAGCCCACACATGGCTTGCGACCGTCAATCTGAACGAGTCCCCCACAACCTCCTGAAAAGTTAGATCTTCCTTTTCTTGCTTTTCATTGTAGTTTGTATTTTTCTAAAGAGACAAAAATCACAACTCTTGTCTTTCATTATTGATAAGAATTGTAAATCGGCTATAAACGCCAAAATCGGCTATAAATGCCAAACAAAATCGCCTTTCACGGCAAATTAAGAAAATGTCTCTTTTCTTAAATATTTGTGCAATGGAAAACTTGAAAGAAGTTGATTTCCTTTTTACTTGCGAAGGTTGATCTCCGGATTACCACTTGCAATTCCAAGTAAAATAGAAAATCTGGCACACCCACACAAAAGAAATGTTGATGCACGCTTCAGGGCCCGCCAGGGCGCGAAAGGGCCGGACCCGACGGACTCCCACGTTCCGCCGACCCCGGTAGCCGCCCCACGGCGCCTCGGAGCGCGTTCCATCAGAGGATGTTCCTAAGACTGCATTCCGGACGAGATATGGTCATTTCGAGTTTCTTGTGATGCCTTTCGGGTTGACGAACGCCCCAGCAGTTTTTATGGCATTAATGAATAAGGTATTTGCCCCTTTCCTGGATCAGTTTGTGGTCGTCTTCATAGATGATGTGTTGGTGTATCCGAAGACTAAGGAGGAACATGAGCATCAGTTGAGAACATCTTTGCAGCTCTTGAGGGATAACAAATTTTATGCTAAGTTGAGCAAATGCGAGTTTTGGTTGGAGCAAGTGGCATTTTTGGGTCATATTATCTCTAAGGATGGATTGACAGTGGACCCTAAGAAGGTAGCAGCAGTTGTTAATTGGGGTAGTCCACGAAATGTAGCGGAGATTCACAGTTTTGTGGGACTTGCGGGCTACTACAGAAGGTTTGTGAAAGGATTTTCAGCCATAGCATCTCCACTCACTAAGTTGATAAGAAAGGATGTTCCGTTTGTATGGACAGAAGAGTGTGAGAAGAGTTTCCAAGAATTGAAGACTCGATTGACTTCAGCACCCATACTTGCCTTACCCTCTGGTAGTGGAGGATTTGTGGTTTACACAGATGCATCAGGGATTGGATTGGGCTGTGTTCTTATGCAAAATGATAAAGTGATAGCCTATGGGTCAAGGCAATTGAAAGATCATGAGAAGAAGTATGCCACACATGACTTAGAACTGGCAGCAATAGTGTTTGCATTGAAATTGTGGAGGCATTATCTGTATGGAGAGAGATTTGAGGTGCACACAGATCACAAGAGTCTGCAATACCTGTTTACACAGGGTGATTTGAACAGCAGGCAGCGGAGATGGATGGAGTACATAAAGGATTATGATTTCCAGATCAAGTACCATCCTGGTAAAGTGAATGTTGTAGCAGATGCTCTTAGTAGGAAGGCAGCATTCAGTGGATGTGTAATGCCTAAATGGAGATGGATAGAGCAATTCAGAGATATGGATGTGGAAGTATGGCCAGTCAAGGAGAAAATATTGGTTGCTACTATGGGAGTTTGAGAGTCAGAAATAATTAACAGGATCAAGGAAGCTCAGAAGGATGATCCTGGGTTGCAGAGAATTATTGACCACATTGATGACCATTCAGAGTTCAGATTGATTGAAGGAATTCTGTACTGTAAGGACAGGCTTTGTGTACCAAATGTGCAAGACATCAAGTTAGAGCTGATGACGGATGCGCACCACACCAGATATTCAGTTCACCCGGGGAGCACCAAAATGTATCAGAATTTGAAGAACCACTATTGGTGGGTGAAAATGAAGAAAGAGATTGCAGAATTTGTCGCTAAGTGTATGACTTGTCAGCAGATTAAGGCAGAATACAAGAAGCCTCCTAGTTTGCTTCACCCGTTGGACATTCCAAAGTGGAAATGGGAGCACATCACTATGGATTTTGTATCGGGATTGCCAAACACCAGGAAGGGCAATGATGCTATTTGGGTGATTGTGGATAGATTGACTAAATCAGTATATTTTCTACCATTCAAGACTGGTCACTTTATGAACAAGATGACTGTGTTGTACAGGGACAATATAGTCAAGTTACATGGAGTGCCTAAGTCCATAGTATCCGATCAAGACCCTAAGTTTGTCTCTCGGTTTTGGTCCACTTACCAGTCATCTATGGGTACTCAGTTGAAGTTCAGTACAACTTACCATCCTCAGACAGATGGACAGTCTGAGCGTACCATCCAGACATTGGAAGATCTTCTCCGAGCATGTGTTTTGGATTTTAAGGAGAGTTGGGATGAAAGCTTGCATTTATGTGAGTTTGCCTACAATAACAGCTATCATTCAAGTATTGGTGTGCCACCATTTAAGGCATTATATGGGCGGAGATGTAGGACTCCAGCTTGTTGGGAAGAAGTAAGAGTTTGGAGTTTCCATGGACCCTCAGAGATTGCTGACTCCAGTGAGAAAGTCAGAATTGTTTAGATAAGAATGAAAGAGTCTCGCGATCGTCAGAAGAGCCATGCAGACAAGAGGCGGAGACCTCTAGAATTTCAAGTGGGGGATAAGGTGTTTCTGAAGGTGTCACCGATGAGAGGAGTTATCAGATTCGGACAGAAAGGGAAGCTTGCGAAGAGGTTTGTGGGACCATTTGAGATTAAGAGTAGGATTGGAGATGTGGCCTATCGTCCCGCTACCGCCTAAGTTAGCTGTTGTGCACGACGTTTTCCATGTCTCAATGCTTCGGAAATATGTTCCAGATCCTGCCCATGTGTTGCAGCACGAGCCACTTCAGTTACATGCAGATGCGACCTATGTGGAGCGTCCAGCACAGATCATTGACACCAAGGAAATAGTGCTTCGTACCAAGACCATTCAGTGGGTTAAGGTACAATGGGAGCATCATACTCCGGAGGAGGCCACTTGGGAGCTCAAGGACCAGATGTAGAAGGCGTATCCTTATTTCTTTCTTGATGAGGTATGTTTAGGCATTTGGGGGACCAAATGTTCTTTTTGGAGGTGATAGATGTAAGGTCCGTGACCTTACTAGGTCAGTTGGGCCCAACAACCGGCCCGTTGACCCATTATTTGAAATTATAATTATTATTGTTTTGTTAGATATTTAGGTGGGTTTAGATGGTGAACGAGTTTCTTTTAGCGTTAGAATAGTGTCTGTAGAGTTTCGTTGGATTCTGAGTTCGTTTGACCCTAATAAGGGGTAGTTTGGAATTTAGGGGAAAATTGAGTGTTTTTCTGAAAAATTCATATTGCCGTGATTTTTAGTTCGTTGGAAAGGTCTCGTCGCGCTAATCATTTTTGTCTTCTGGCTCGCTGCGATCCGACGACCAGAAACCCTCCTAGTAATTCATTCTTTCACCGGACCCACTTAAAGGACAAACTTGTATTTTCCTCCTCCCTTTCTTCTTAAGCAAGAGATTAACCTAATCTCTTTTCATTCTCTGCAACGAATGTTTTCTCTACCGCAGCCATCTTCTTCTTCCTCATTTTTCCAAGGCTCTGGAACTCTTCCCTAGAAAGGCCATCTTGAAGATCCGAACCGCTCATCTTCTTCCTCGCGATCTCCCCTTTTCATTGACATCAGTTTGGTAAGATTTCCCTCACTTTCATCTTTTCAATCAATTCTCTTTGGTTTAGATTTAGGCTTGATCCCAATCTTTTCCTTTCTTTTCTTTTCCTTTGCGTGTTAGGTTGCGTTTGGTCGGGTTAGATTTGTGGGTTTTGGTTATAGAGAGCTTCTCCTCGAATTCCCCGATTCCAATCTTCTTCTTGATTGAGATAAGTAGATCTGTATTTTATAATTAAGAATGGGTGTATGTTTTTCATTGATTGGATGTGTTTTCCTATTAGATTTCCCTAATTCCAAGCCTGTTCCTTTTATTAATTTGGGTTGGGTTAATATGCTAAAATAATTTTGGGTAATTTTTATTAAAATTGTAATTTATCATTTAATTTGATGTTAATTGATGTTTGTGGATATGATGATGGATGGAATGGATTATTGGGGGAGCACGGTGGCTCAATTTTATGCAGGTAAACTTTTGGAAAGATTGGAGTAGATGAGAAATGGTTTTTTTTGGGTGAAAGGAGATAAATAAATAAAATATATATATATATATATATAGCACAGTGATGAACGTTCAAAAGGTTGAGCGTTCAACGTCAAGAATGTCTCGTGCAGGTACAGTTCAGGCGCCGGTTGATTATTAAAAGAAAAAAAAATATAAATAAAAATATATAAAGAATGTCCTCCGTCCGTTAGAATCGTTCAGAGCATTCAGATCGTTCTGAACGACTCAGACGAACAGAACTTTAGTCCGGCGCTGGTACTGTAGATTATAAGAAAAATATATATAATAATAAAACACGTGCCTGTTGAACGTCCAGAAGTCAGAACGTTCTGAACGGGTCCGGCGCGGGTACTGTAGCAATAAATAATAAATATTTATATTTAAATATTTATATATATATAAAAGGTCAGATTTCTATGGGCCATAACTTTTAATCCGTCCGTTGGAATTATACATGTAATATACCGTTAGAAATATCTCGAGATGTAGAATCCAATGGTTCTAGTTTCATCAAGATCGGAGGTCGGAAAGTGATGTAAATATTCAGATTACTGTTTCAGCTCTTGTTTTAGTGTAAATGAGACTAATAACTTAGGTTTGGGCCTTAGATATTGGAAACCATGAACCTAGTCTCTCACGTAACTATTAATGGGGTTTTGAAATCGTAGCACGTGGCTTGGTGTGCTTCGATAGGTTGTCTAGGTATTCGTGTATTGTGTATGGTTTAACCGAATGCGTATGGAGTTGAATCAATCAATGTTTAACATGATTGTACACCCAGGAACTCTTTATAAATATTGTTGATTCGAATTCCCCACGCACTCTGTTAAAACACATATGGTACAAGGATGACAACACTTGCCTAGGATTGGATTGTAATCTCTCATTGACTTGTTAATCGTATCCGTTGATTTCGTTCCTTGTATACTCTCTTGGCATAAAACACCTAATTAATAATGAAACATAAACTCTTGTAGAATTAGGACAAGGACCTCACTTATAGTGTACCTTAGGAACCGGGTATCGTGTATTGATGAACATGACTGACTAGCATGTAAGGGATTATCGTGTGGTTGGTTTGTTTTGTATTGTTTTGAATGAAATAATCCCTAAGAAAATGTTTTGTTTGTTGAGCTAGACAGACTTGCTTGTCTTGGTTTTCCCCGTGTGTCAACACCACTTTATTATTATTTGCATATCATGGTCAGCTGCAGTTTGGGTTTTATTGATGGGCCGGTTACTCGGACATCGGGGTGGGCAATCGGCTTTGGACGGCGTCCATGGCGTTGAATAGTTGGGAGCGGGCTTGGACCGTGCTACTATTCCCAGGACCGGGAGCTTGGATCCCCCTGGAGCCGGACTTTGGTATCAGTAGTCTGGATATGATTGTTACTGGTACCCCGTGAGGTGGGTTGGGCATCCACGGAGTCTCCCTCTTGTGCATTGCATTACATTGATAGTGGTGATTGTTAGTATTGTTAGGATTCCTGATATTGATTTTGTTGGTTATTTACTCATGCTTTATGCCTAGTTCTGTTCCTTGTATTCACTTGATTATGTCCTGTTATTACTTTTTCACTTGATGCATGTTATGTTTTAATTATATCTTGCTTATCTATTGCTCAACATGTCGTTGACTCTGTTCCTTGGTGTACAGACTCCTCAGTTGAGTACTACTATGAGGAGCAGGCCGGTGAGGAGATCCCACAGGATCTCCAACCAGCAGAGGAGGCACGAGAGTGGAGTGCCGATGACGTAGAGTAGCGTCATCACTATCAGGCACATGAGAGACTCACATGGGCACTTCATTAGATTTTATTAATTCATTATTATCATCGTTGAACCTTCCTTTATTGCTTTCATTTGATTTAATGATCTTAGCTTCTGGGATGTTTGTTGTAATTAATTTAACTTTTGTTTAGATTTAATTATTCATCTTGCAACTTTAAATTTAATTGAGATTTATTATCCATTGTTGACATCAATGTATGAATTCCGCTATTTGTTTTATGATTTGAGGTTCAAATACATTATCCTCACAGCGGACTTATGATCCTCGGGCCAAAAAGGGCAAAATTTTTAATTGGCCCAAAATTTCACTCCCCGGATCCGGTTTATTCTCTAATCGGGTTCGGGGTACGTGACAGATAATGATTAACCATGTATAGCTTTTAATATGCATATTCATTCTTTGTTTTTTTTTTTTTTCTTTCACTCATTCCTTTTTTAACACAAATGATTGTCTTATAATGCTTATGGAAAATTTTAAATCTAATACCTTTTGTTGCAGGTACTATGTCAAATGAAATGGCATCGTCAGCATCGGCATCCACATCGACTGTTCATGGATCTTCCATTGAGAGTACATATCATGAGTGGAATCATCTTTACCCATGAACCTTAATAATCCTTATATTCATTAATGATATTTGTAATAGTGGGTCGCACCAAGTTGACATTCACACCAGCTGGCCAGCCTATAGGGCCAAATGCTGTTGCCTTTTCCAGTTCCACAGGTCGGATTGTGAGGACCCATGTGCCACCGACCTACAACAGTTGGAAAGCTGTGCCTAATCAGCTTAAGGAGAATGTATGGCAGCATGTCCTTGTAAGTGCTTGTGCATTTTTAGATGGTAATTTCTAATGTATTTTGGATTTGTTCATCTACATAATATATATGACTTTTTTTTATCATGTAAATGATGTCCTGTGCAGACACTTTATGATGTTCCTCAATGCCATCGTCCATGTGTCCATAAGAGAGCAAATGCGGTGTGGAGGGATTGGAAGTGCCACCTCCGATGCGAAGTATATGATAAATATAACACTGATGTGGAGAGAAAGAATGTGTTATCTGAATACATGAAAAAAGAGGATTGGGAGGCTTTTGTGGATGCAGAAGGAGCATATGAGGCACAATTAAGGAGGAAGAAAGGAAAGACAGCAAGGGCATCATTAAAGAGTCCGCATACTTCTAGTAGAAAAGGGCAAGCAAGGGTTGCGGATGTGTTGGTAAGTATGATTCTTGCAAGCCATTTTAGTTCCCTACTTAATTTGTTATGTAATGCCAATGTTTCCTTCTAACATTTTCAGCGGAAACAACATCCTAAAAGGGAGGTTACCCGGTGTGAGATCTTTATCAAGACACATTATAAGAAGGATGGCACTCCTTCAAGTCACCATGCGGTAAGAAGTCAAGCCATTTATTTGAGATTCATATTTTTGATTACTGAATTGTGATTTTGTTGCTCAAAACAATCTTCAACTTAGCTTGCAAACTAGAGGCCTTTTACGTTGGGGAAAATCACCTGAATAAAAAATTGGGGTTCATTGCCCTCTAGAATCGAAATGGGTTCATATGTTTTAAGAAAATGAATGTTTTTTTCCATCATTTGTTTGCAGGATCTTAAGTTGGGCCGATCTAATCAACATAACAGAATTTGGGTCCTTGCTGAGATAAAATGTATATGATGTTGACATATATTTAGATTCTTGTTGTGCCAAAGAACATTCAAAAGAGAGAAATATCAATGGAAGACTAACTTTAACCATCCATGTAGCTATAGGCATTCTCTCTTGTTTCTGTATCATTCTTTCTCCAAGGAAATTTGTAGAGATCAATGTTTACATCTATAAGAAAAACGCTACTATAAATTACATGCAAATCCTCCTTTGGATGTTCCAAGTGATTAGAGCAAATCAGAATCCCTCATATGTAGGTCTATTAACAAGTCAATCGGATGGGCCTGGCACTACACTATATCAAAAAGAAGCCTGAGTATAGGACCAGGTTAGAAATATAATTAATGTTCAAGGCCTGTAATCAGGTGCACATCCAGGTATGAATCAGATTTGGAACCCACCTATTAGTTTGAGTTGGTAATCTAACGTTTGATTAGACACAATCAATGTGTATGGTGAATCGAATATGGTACAACCGGTAGTGGCAAGTTCTTTATCATAGATTAAGATTAACCCAGCCTGATTAAAAATTATAAGGGATTCAGGATTGGCAGACTCATTGAGTTCTAATCAATGTGTTGTGCAGTTTCTATGCAGACTCATGTTAGCCCTTTGCCTCACATGACTTTGTAGGGACTCATCCACCATGAACATGGAACAAGATCATTTAAATCCTAACTACATGCCATCCATTTGTCATGCTAATTATGATATTGTAATTTCCTAACATGTTTTATTTAACAACTTATTTTATAGGAAACAATTCGTAGAATGTGTGAAAGGGACCCCTCTATTGCAAGTCAAGATATCGACACTGACGGGGTTGCAATGGTATGTGGATCATCTTATGCTTATATTTAGATATCAATTTGATTTTCGTGTTTAGCAATGAATATATGTCATGAGCAGATATTGACCTTTTATATTTTTTCCATGGGTTTTTGGTCAAGATGATCGTGGACGTGTCAGGGGCTTAGGGTTGGGTGTCTCAAGATCTATCGTGCATTACTCAAATCCTTATAAGAGAGCCTATGAAGAAGAGCATAAATTGCATGTGGCCCTCGAGACTGAGGTGGATGGGTTGAAATCACGGATGACAGACATGGAGAAGATTGTTGCTTCCCTTTCTCAAAGTGGGACGCAAATGCGGTCTTCGACCGAATAAGGAAGTTCTCAAGTAAAACACATCATTACATATAAGATATAGATTTCTAAACTTATTTAAATTATTGAATCATATAGATTACTCACATCAAGTGCTTTTTAATCATAATGTAGGTGAGGCCACCATCCACACATCAAGAGTCACAGTCAAACTCGAGAACCAAAATTTACAAGTTGATGCATTATAGGAAGAACACAATTGTTGCCTATGGGAGTTTGATGGGGGTGTCACCGGATAATTCATATTACTATAAAATTGTTCTACATGAGATTGTGGACGGTGACATTGAGTTAATGGATGGAGTGAGAAAGATGGAAGATCTCGTGCCTGGAGATATGTTTGTTTGGCCTACATTTAGGACCTTTCCGAGCTACTTTTGCTCAACTCTAGTATTTATTTCAATGTTATTAGATGGACAAATAGTTGTATGGACTTTTTCTCTTGTCTGACATTTTGAATTTTGGGTTTTGGATGGATATTCTATTCTACTGTTGTTATGAATGAATGTTGAGAGTGAATGAATGTTGAGAGTCTTTCAATGGATATGTTTTTAGATGGGTGTTAATTTGAATGATTAATGGATGTTTGAAACATTAATGTTTGTAGATTAGTATTTGAATGAATATGAATGGATCTTGTACATGTATGGAGTGATTATTATATGATTTTAACAGGTTAAAAAAATTAAATTCTCATATTTTATCATTATTTTTTTTTCTTGAAAATAAAACGGCGACAGCTTAGAACTGTCGTTTTATATCAATACTTACCCCGTCGAACTTCCCTTTTAACGACAGTTTTGATTTGTCGTTTATTTCAAATTTAGTGACATACCAAAACTGTCGTTTATTTTACGATTATCGACGGTTTTAAATTGTCGGTTTCAAAAAACGACTATGAAATAAACGACAGACCCAACGACGGACGGATGTGTCGTTTTTCTTTAAAAACGACAGTTTTGAGCTGCCGTTTTTTGGTCCATTTGACGTAGTGAGTGTTCTGCATGAATCACTAACTCTCTAGAAAGATCTTTCCATACTTGTTGTCATGAATCCTCACCAAGTCCCATCAACCCTACAATGGCTCTAAAGCCACAATTTCCATCAGCAGTGACATCTTTTACATAATGAATATAAGGCCTTAAACCATCTGGGAGTGTGTTAATATAAGAAATTGACTTCAAATTTCAGGTGCGACTAACCTTTTGCTTAGGCATCAACCTCTTCATGGCCACCAAGGAGGCGCCACTACTGACAATAATCTCTTCAATCTTCAAGGTAGGGGAGTAATTGTCCTGGGAAGATTCGACAAATTCAAAGGAAGAGAGTTCACGTTTAGTAGAATTATGTAATTTCAATTTTGGGCACCCCCTAACTATAGTTTTCACATTTGGTTCAATCAATGATGTGATCTCAGGCTTTGCTAGCTCCCTAAGCTTATTCAAGATTTGTAACTTCTTGCTCAAATCATAGCTTCTGAACTGTTCGACAATTAAATATATCTCTGGCATGCAATCCAAATGAAGACTAGAGTCTTGGGCAGAAGCAGTAGATAGCAAGTCAAGCTTGCGCCAATGCGTATGAGTGCAATCTAGAGGAATAGGGAGCCAAGCACTTATGTATTCCGCAATCTCATGAGCACATAGCAAACCATGTGTGTGTCGAAGTACACAACCACAAGCATCTCGATCAATACCAACTGATGAGGCTCGCTTCGTCTCGGCCAAAATTTTCTCAAATGCACTAATAGAATTGTTCCCATGAAGTTCCTCGAATTCGGAAGGCTTGAAATTATGTTGCACAGCCGTCTTACTTTTTTCAAATGATGCCTTTATATTTGTATGTTGCAACTGGAGTAGGTTGTGAATCTTCCTCCAAGAGTCTTCAAAGGTCGCTTGGCTTGATCCCAGCTGCCGCTTCAGCTGTGCATGTGAACTCTCTACCATGTTTGTTGTAGTGTTCTCAAAATGCATGACCTTATCCGTCCAGGCAGCCACAAATCTGTCCTTGTACGTGTCTAACAAAGACGCACTAACATACAGAAGTGTTGCCGCATAGGTGATGAACTCCTTCAGAAATAAGTTGAATTGCATATTGTAATGTTCCTCTGTGGACGGGGAGACCAACATGTTCCAGATCATTATAAACCGGCCCCACTTTTCCTTCTTCTCAAACAAGTTTTTGTATTTAGCCATAATATTTTTGTTGATATGCCATCTGCATAAAATATGTTTGGCACTGGGGAAAACATTAGATATGGCGTTCATTAAAGCCATATCTCTGTCAGTGACAAAAACACTAGGAAGAACACCCTCGCCAATAACTTTGCACAAAATACCCAATGTCCATGAGTAACAGTCTTCGCGTTCATTCTGGAGATATACCATACATACCGAAAAAGTCTTCTCTGTGGATGTCACCCCAACAATCTCCAATAAGGGCATTCGATACCGATTGGTCTTATAAGTGCAATCCATTATCAACACTTGTGGAAACGCACGCAATAAGTCTAAGTTGGTAGGGTGTGTGAAGAACAAGTCAATGACAGTATTTATTTCAGGACAATTCTTATGGCACTCAATGTACTTATGCTCCGCCAATAATTTCAACAGTTGCTGCATCTGACTCCGTCCAGCCCTCTCCACAGTTGTATGCCTATGACGTGCATTGTAAATGGTCTTCATTATGCTTACATTTAACTCATTTTTTTTATTTCAGTGTCACCAAGATATCCTTTGGCCGAACCATATTCTTGGACATGTCTACTAGCAATGAAGTTTCCTCCTTTGTTAATCTCCCTGCAAATGAGTGCCATTCTTGGAAGTCTCCAGCTGGATGATTATGCACACCATATACTACATGCAACATCCATTCTTCATTTGAACCCACCACTTTGCATTGTAACGTGAATGGGCATCCACATTGTTTCGAACCAGTCAGCTTCAATTTCTTCCCTATAGTCCCATCTTTAATTATCCTCGTGTCTATATAAGACCCACTTTTCTCACATCCAAGGGTCAGCCTTGGTTTTTTATTTCTCCTATTAGGCGCAGCTGATGTCTTAATCACAACAATGAAACCATTTCCCCTTCCAACGTCACGAGCCCAATTAATTAGGGCTTCTCGGCTTGTGAATATCTGCACATAACCAAACAAAATTGTATTGAACAAAGTGACTACATCAATTTAAATATCGAATGATTCATCTACATTTATTACCTCTTGGATAATAAACTCATTACTATAGTAGACTACACATTCCGAGCCAACCTTGCTGCATTCACTAGGCGCATGAAACTGCTATGGAACCAATTTTGTTAGAGTATGTAAATGATACAACTGCACGGCTCTGAATATCCAGATAGAATTAAATTGTTCGGACAAATACAACTGCACAGATTGCTTACATTCTGTCTAGAATGTCCGAAAATAATTCTTCTGTACGACATTGTAGAGCCAGTCAATGCTGAATTGTTCGATACTATGTTGCCGCTTTAAAGACAATGGAACGGATATGCAGGGCCGAATGGTTTGTCTCAAACTAAAAAAAACAAATCACGATGAATATGCTTACCTCGACATTGCTAGAATGATCGAGAGTCATCATCTGCTTGTCTTTTTGCTTGTCCATTGCTTAAGAACGCTAGTTAAGTGGGTATTACCTTTGAATGAAATCAAAAGTAATGAGATGAAGTAAACCAGAGAATGAGGTGAAGATTTAAACTGGGAGAGAAGATGAAAGAGAGAGGATAGTAATGGGAGTGAGACCAAGAATGAAATATATCGTCAAAAGCACTGATAATTCGTGTGAGGGAGAGGAGTCAATATAGCAACTAGAGAGGAGTCAATGTAGCAAGCAGAAACCCTTTTTATATTTTCACACGAGAGGGAAAACACAGTGTGTCGAAAGTACACGAGAGGAGTGAAATGTAGTCATTTTGGTAAATTTATTGGTGGGCATTTTAAGTCTCAATTGATTGCAATTGCAGTGTGTGGAGAGTAGATGGCAGCTCTCATTTCGAAATCCTCCCCAAAGCTAGAATGCTCGGGGCTCGGAATAAGGGCATTGTTAGAATAGTCTGCCAGTGGCCAGCAGCAGCATCTCTCTCTGCCTGATTGTGAAAAGTTCCTTTCCTCCGCGGATTCCATATACCCGGAGATCATGTCTTCCGGCAGACACATGGCCTACTCTCCATCCACCTCTCCCCACATTTCCGGCATCCGATCCGCCGCCAACGCTCTCGTCGAGCAAGAAAAGTACGTTTCTCATCTGACTCGAAATATCTTCCTCATATGCTTTTAATTCGTTGCTTCTCTTCCTAATCGGATCTTATTTGATCTTTTAATGCTCTGTTCTTTTTCAAAGGATTCTCTCTTGGATTCTCTGTATGAAGCTCACGATGTCTTTGGGAAATTAGGGTTTTGCTAGATGTGCGAAAATCATTCCTCCCAGATCCATTTTCATTACTAGAGGAAAATGCTTGTCATTAGAGTACCCTTAGTACCTGTATATGTTTTTCGTAATAATACATATGAAATATGAATTTAATACATATAATTCATATTATAAGCGGTTACAAAAAAAAAAAATCAAATATAAATTTTAAAAATGAGCACCAAATAACATTTCTTGAGGGAAATTAAATCAAAAGAAGAAGGGAAATGAACTATGTCATTTCATTTCCCATCTTCTTTTGATTCTGTTTCTTTAAATGGAAATGTCATTTGATGATCATTTTTGAAAATGCACCTTTGATCTTTTTTTCTAACTTATAATGGTATGAATTCTATGTATTTTAATGCAAACAAACAGGCCCTCAGTGAAGTCAAGTTGTGCTTCAAATGCTTCAAACAAATTTCATTTTCATCGTGAAGATTTAAAAAGTTTGTATTTTGAATCCTTGATTTAGTGATCTACTCTCTCTCTCTCTCTCTCTCTCTCTCAATAGGTCTATACATTACTTCTTTTATTTTTAGTATCTGCTTCTTTTTCTTTTTATACTATGAATGGATCAGTCTCTCATTTCATAATTGCAGATTACTGTTCAGTTTTTGGCATAGTGTCTGATTGATATCCACCAACTTGTGTATGGATGGGTATAATGAGTGCGGCGAATAAATATCAATTTTTTTTTTTGGTCTGTACCATGTGTTGCATTTATCAGGAAAAACATGAAATTGATGATGTGGTACTGACAATGGAGTGCCATGCTGTAGGTGGTGTGTCTGTTCCTAATTTTATGTTTCATGTGGTTAGCTTGTTAGATTGGTAGTCATTACTTATTTCTAGTGTGATGTGTGCCTTGGTTTTTCTTTCTTTCTTTGATTTTTTTTTTGTTTTTTGGTAGCCAATAATGATACTACATGAAAAATTTACTTGAAAAAGTATCAGCAATGGAAGGAAAGGAATAATAACTTTTCTTGTGTCTGTTGTTTGTTGTTGTGGGTGTCTTTTGTTAGCCTTTCTTATACTGAGTGGGGTTTTAAAATATGTTTCTTGGTGCTAGGTGAAAGAATGTGGTGCATTTGTGCACTTCGTTATGGAACTAATATTGTTAGTGTTTATGATAGATTATCTGCTTAGCATCTCTATATCATTTGCTTAATAATGATGCAACAGTATACTTGGCAGGTATCTCTCTGAGTTGCTGACAGAACGGCACAAGATTGGTCCTTTTATTTCAGTGCTTCCACAGAGCTATCGCTTACTGAACCAAGGTGAGTTTCAAAGACAAATAAGTTCCCCCGTTCTTTTTTTTTCTGGTAATGATGTGGTTAATCAAAGAGCAAGGGTGCCATGGATTGGCATCTCCTTGTATTGTTTCATTGAGTCAAGTCTCTTTCTTAATTCTTATTTCATTGAACCGCGCTTCTAAGGTTCCAACAGCAATACCGATGTGGGCAGGGCGGAACCAGGAAATCTTAATTTTTTTTTTTTGTTATTATTATTATTATTATTATTTGGGTGGGTGGGTGGGTGGGTGGGTGGATTGGGTTTGCATATGATTGTTATTAACGTGCAAATCATGGATTTCGGGCGAAATGGGTCCGAAATGGTTTTGAGAGCTCTCTCTCTCTCTCTCTCTCTCTCTCTCTCTCTCTCTCTCTCAATTAAAAAAGAGGGCTAGGGTGTGTTGCAGGGAAAGAAAAAATAAAAGAGTAGAAGGAAGGAGGGAGAAGGGAGGAGAAAGAGTCATTGTTCATTGCAGGGAAAGAAAAAATAAATGGGCCCTAGTCGTATTTAACTTTAATAGAAAACGTATCTTAGCAAATAACACATTGAATTTCCTAATTTAATTGAAAAAAATGTAACAAGTTATATATTATTTTAATTGTAATATTTATTCTATATTATATATTTTTTCTGAAAACTCCAAAACTTTTTTCCTAAATTCCGAAACACAGAAATAATTCATTCCACCAAAGTTCCGCCCATGGATGTGGGAATTCTGAATTCCCATGTGTGGTTAGTATTCCGTTTCTTCAACCAGATTCTGGTTTATTATCTCTGGAGTTATAAAGAAAGGTTGGTGATCTATGAGAATGTTTTATGTGGCATTTGTTAGTTGTATCTCTACCTCTTCTACCTCCTTGATTTCCCAACGAGCCTTCCTTTTCCTTTCATTTCCCCTCTTTTTGGCCAATTTATGGTGAAACCCTCTTTCTTACTTCGAAGTCTCGGCACATGGGGATGGGGCTGAGGGGATGGAACTATCTGGCTGTGGCCTACCCATGTACAAAACAAATGAACCCCACCTAATCATCCTAACCGCTTGATCAGCGGCCCACAAATTTTCAATGTTAAAAAAGGGGTGCATGGTTGATCCAATGGTTGAGTCCATTCGGATCGGTGCAAACCCAAGGGTTAGGTGACTATCACACTGGGGGTAGGGGGTTGTTGGGTTCCCTATGTGTGATCCGTTCAAATGGACCATCAGGGGGGCCCAACTATTGGGTGCACACGAGTGTGCCAAAATAATAATAATAATAATAATAAGGTGTGCACATGATGACTTACCTATGTGAGTGTGTGTGTGTGTGTATGCGTGTTTGCGTCCTTATGGTAAGAACTTCTAACGGGCCCACCTTATGATTCATCCAAACAATTCACAGACACAAGACCTGCCCTAATAGTCATCAAACTCTGGGGTTTGCACCCTGCAAATGGACTAGACCATTAGATAGCGGTCCAAAAAACTTTCAAATGTAAAGTTGTTAGACCTGGGGGCCACGGATCAAAGGTTAGGGGCATTGGATTGATTCCAAATTTGATATCTGGTGCCTACCCATATGGAACTTTCCATGATCCATCCCCCTACGTGGGACCCCAAGTGGGCCCCACCATACACTTGAGCTTACCTTATCCTAAGCTTGAGCTTAGGAGAATTGGCCTCTTAATGTTAAGCAAGGCTCTCCTAAGCTCAGGCTTAGGAGAAAATTTCGTAAGCTCATGCTTGTGGGACCCACCTTTTGTCCATCCAAATGAACCAAATACATGACCCCCCCTATATTGCATATGTCCACCAACTTTCGATCAAATCCGAATTTACTGGACCGTTGAATCGACTATATATCGATCCGAATAGACTATTGACCATTAAAATTTTGGGCCCATATGGAGATAATAGAAATCACGGTTGGAGCTGATTTTTTGTAGAAAAGAGGAGGATCCCAGGGAGTCCTTGAAATCCCCCATATCCCCATCCTCATGCGGGACCCAAGTGGGCCCCACCACACACTTGAGCTTACCTTATCCTAAGCATAAGATTAGGAGAGCTGGTTCCATTAATGTTTATTATTATTTTACCATTTTATTATTTTTTTATTAGTACGATTCGAACCCATAACCTCAAGGTTGCAATGGTGAGCACCTTCCATATCAAAACTTAATGGAACTTGAATTGCATAATATGTAGTTCTTGGTGCATTATCTACTCTATAGCCATCAAGAAATCTCATAATATATTTTTATTCATTTTAATATGCTAGATATGTTCTTAAAAAGAGTTGTGGTAAATCAGATACATGCTAGTTTAATTCTGTTGTTTAACATCCGAGATTATGTCTCTAAAAGACTAAATTATATATTTTTATAGAGTTCTCTTTGAATCGGTAAGAGTGCTAATTTTGTTGTGACTCCTTTAATCAGATCATGCTAATAACTGTTCCATTTTGTGCTGACTAATTTCTTAACAATGCTAACTGGTACATCTTCTTCTTGAAATTCAAATTGTGAAGCAGAAATATCGCGTATAACTACACTGTTGGGGAATGCATCTCTTTTAGGTCAAAGTGGGCTTGAACGTGCAAGCCCTCTAACCAGTGGAAGAATATTTTCAAATGGAGGAGCTGATATGAATGGATGGATGTCAGCATTTCAATCTGAAGTACGGATACTAACCATTAACATGACTCTTCTCTCGATCTAATTTTACCGCTCTTGAAAACTACCTGACATAATTTCTTACTGTGTGACTAACCTGGATTGATTTTCCTGTTCGAGTGCTTGCATTTTGAATTTCCACTATTACTATGACTGCAGACTGGTTATAGTCACCAAAAGAATCAAGAATAATTTCAGTTGTTCTCATTGGAGATTTAAACTTTGATTAACATCAGGCTTTGAACATCAGAAATTCTTCCCCTTAACAGATTCGTGAACTGTTTCATTATGTTATATCTGTTGAATAATGATTCCCACTGCATATGACCATGGGATAAATACCTTTCTGATACCTAATCATTGCTTTGTTTTCTTCTGTTGTTCTGCCGGTCTTAACTTACATGGCATGGAAAATTGATAAGTGCCCAAATAAATGGCATTCTGATATTGCTCTATGATATACCCTAATTGCTTTATGGGCCTACAATAACAAGTAACAAATCATCATTTCCCTTTTTCCTCGTGCTTGTTTAACAACATATTGAGTTGTAATATGCAGAGGTTGGGATTATTACAGTCTTCACCAGTTCATGGTTGGATTGGGTCACAAGGAAGCTCCTCAGGTCTTACTGTCAAGAAAAAGATTAGATTGGATATTCCTGTGGACAAATACCCTACAGTATGTAATTTTTTTCTTGTGCCTTTCTGATATGTTTTGTTTGAGTTTCTTTACATATCTGATGCGTTCTCTTCACTTACTGTTGCAGTACAACTTTGTGGCTTGCCTCCTTGGTCCTAGAGGGAATTCTCTTAAGCGAGTGGAGGCAAGTACTGACTGTCGAGTTTTGATCAGAGGGCGTGGTAGTATCAAGGATCCGATTCAGGTAGTGACACTTCTATCATTGTTTTGAGATTGTGTATGTGCTTGTAATGGACATAACAAGAGCAGACAAGTCAGAAATTATAAAAATAACAGCCTGGTCTATGGGGCGCAGTGGAGCCTACATTTAATCTTTCCTGCCCCTTCACACCTGCTGCTACTCCCCTTTCCCCAGTGGGGGTTATGGAAATCTGGATTTAGCAGTCTTCAACATGGGTTCAAGCCCTCAGAGTCGGCACCGAAAGACTCCGATGGAATTAGCACTCTGCACCGAAGGAGGGATGATGGATTCATCTCTAAACTCATGACTAAAAGATCTGAATTGTATAAACTGTAGTATATGTTTAACAGGGTACATGTCTTTTTGGTGGGATGTCTAATCCAAGGTTTCTAAAACTAGGACTTTGGGGGAAACTTGGTCCCCCTTGAGTTGAGTTGACTTGGCCAAGTTAGATGAAGTCTGCCGTTGAACCCAATAACCTATTTAAAAAAATGAAAAATAGCAAAAATAAATAATAAAATAGAATATTAAGACTTGTTATGTTTTACTTATTAATAGTGAATTTAAGTAGTAATAGGCATAAAAGTTTATATTTCTCTCAGTAGCATGAATAATACCTCCAATCTATATATGCTTGGATCCTCCCAAACATGTGATATTGATTTTCCAAATTTCAATGAAAAATTATCCTAAGACCTCCCAAAGCTTCTCCTATCAGAAATTGGGTTAACTAAGGCCCTGTTTGGCATCAAGCTATGTGAGCATTTCCGCATTCTCTTGGAAAGAAAAGTGGGAAACAGTGTTTGGTCATGACAAAATACCTCTTCCCCTGAAACTTTCTCACTGAACACAGAAAAATTGAAATGATAGGATTTCGTTTTTTCACTCGGCACAACAGGACGTGGAAAATACTAGAACGTGTAACGTCTCAAGATTCTCAAACCTCTCTCTCTCTCTCTCTCTCTCTCTCTCTCTCGCGCGCGCGCGCGCCCAAGACACTCTAGGGATATCATCGTTCTAAATCTGATGGCTTTGTGAAACTGATGAGTTGCAGAGGGTTCAAGAAGGTGACGAAATTGGATTCAACGATGAAAGGTTTCTGGTGGTTTGAAGATTAATGAAGTGAGAGAGATTGGTGGGGTTGCACAAGTGGGTCCAGACTTGTGAGGTGTCTGAGAGGGAGAGATGTGGGGGGTTCTGGTTCGGATCTGTGGAAGTGGGTTTTTTTTTTTTTTTAAGTGGGTAAGGGCTGAACAGGTGGTGGGTTTGCATGGATGAGAGGCTGGTGTGGTGTTCTGTTTATTTAGGAGGATAGGGTCTGGAGCGGTTCTACAAAGTAGAACATGGTGAAGTGGCAAGGATTCATTCTCTGTCCTGTGCATTAATGGAAATTGAAAGAACTAAGGGGTAGGGGATGGGCAAGGGAAGGTGATCATGATCAGAAGGTTAGTTAATGATGCAGTGTGGTCTGGGCTCTCCTTGAATGATTGCAGAGAGGTGCGGAATGTATATTTGGTGGCATATAGATCTTGTGGGTCGTCTTCTCCAAGTGGGGATACATCTCCCTCTACAATTCTCCTTTTTATTTTTGAAGTTTTTCTATCTCCATCTATGTGTGCAAATACTACGTATACAAATCTGGTCTGGACTAAATGGTTGCACAGTTTTCATGAAGGAAGTAGCAAATGGGCTAATATTAGTTGAGTTCCTCACCTCCACAACTAGAAGGTATCCATCATTCTCATCATCCCCTTTTGGAACAAAGATGAGCTCACCAATGAATCGTCGACTTCTAGCAGACCATGTTGATACTGACCCATCTACAATGTTGATCTTTGCCACTCTGTCAAAAGGGAAATGGGGCAAGACCTTAAATATCCATGTTTAATGTATGTTATAATACTTGAAAGAAATATAAGCTTGGTAAAAACCTAGAATCAGATCTATGGTGCATTAACTTCTTCAAATATTGAAGATTATTGAGTTAAAAATTATTTTATTATTTTTAATTTTTTATATCTATAAAATGAATATATTAACATCTCTTGGTAGAATATAATTCAAAAACATTGCCAAACATGTTCTACTAATTTTGTTTCTTTGGAATGAGTTATAAAAGAATGTTGCCAAAAAAGTTAAACTCAATCCACTCTAAGAATGGTAACATTCTTAGCACATCTTATTCTCAGAACAGAAACATTCTTAGCATGGGAACAATACCAAACAGGCCCTAAGTGAGTCTGGGCCAATAAACCATAGGACATGGACTCGGGGTGATTTGAGAGGTGACTCAAACCATGATCGAGTCAACTTGGAGTCAGCCAAACATGCTCCACTTTCCTTTCATTATAACTACTAATATAGAAAGACCCCGTGAAAGTGACAGAAGTATGAAAGGTTCCAACTAAGGCTCCTATTTAGTAGATTGAGTCAATTAAGAAACTAGTAAGAACTACTAACATGGCTAAAAATGACACTAGAATACAATCTAAAAGTCCAAGGGACCAAGGTCATGTGGCACTAATTGGAGGTGTGACTCTTATAGGAAGAAATGATGAGAGGAAAACCCGGGTATGAGCACTTGAATGAGCCTCTTCACATCCTAGTGGAGGCGGAATTGCCAATTGAAGTAGTTGATGCCCGCCTGATGCAAGCAAGAGAGATCCTTGAAGACTTGCTTAAGCCTGTGGTACATTTCTTACTCTGAATTTCAGTTGTCGCATTTCTATAATACGAGTCTTTCTAAGGCATTTCATTTGTTAATTGTGTGCTAGTAGTTATCCAAGTTGCTAGTGGTTTGGATATTTTGCGAATGAATGGTCATCCGGTTTAGCTTTCCCAAAGCAAAACCACCTTGTGGATGTCATTGATATTAATAGCTTAAAAGTCTAGGGCGTAATGCCCTCCTAATATGGTTTTTTTTCCCCCTTGCCTGAAAACTCAACCAGAACAAATCTATTTCCAAAAACGAGCAGCAGTTTTTGGAGGTTCCCCAAATACACCTCATTATATCTCACTTGAGTTGCTATTGCTATTTATCCAGGATGAATCACAGGATTTTTTCAAGAAGCAGCAGCTCCGAGAGCTAGCCATGCTTAATGGCACACTCCATGAGGAAGGTTCGCATTTGTCTGGTTCTGTGTCTTCCCTCCACAACAGCCTTGGGATGAAGAGAGCCAAGATAAGGGGGTAAAGTAGCTTTGAGTGAATGGAGAGCAGTGCCGCTAAATCCCATCAAAGGTGTCATCATACAGCCTACATGCCCTTACTGTCAGTGGAACAGTTGTGGCACCATCTCTCCTTATCATGTTTCCATATGAAGTGTGTTTATGTGTTGTTTGGGGTGGTTGACGATGGAATGAACAGGGCAAGCTGTTCTGGGTGGCTATTGGGATTATCCGCGTTTATGCATCTTGTTTCCATTTTAATGTTATGCTTGTGTTGTCTTTGATAGTAGACTACTGGGGTCATGAAAGATGGATGTGGTTGTTTACAAGATTGAGACATTAGTGCCTCTGTAAAGAGCAGGTCTGCGTAATCCTTGGCCTGCTGCGGTTGGGAAGCGAAAGAATGTGAGTTTTGAGTCCTCTGTGTAGCCAAAAAAACAAAAAAAGAGAGGAAAGAGTAGATATGGGTAGTTGCGTTTTGTACAATTGTAGATTATATTTAGTATTGGGATGGTATTCTTTGTTTTGTATTAAAATCCTGAGTCTTGATGTGCAGGGACAGAATCAAGAATTTTCCTGTGTGGGGACGTGTGGTGATATGAATGTAATAAAAACAAATTTAGAATAATATGCTTATGTAGAAAAGTGACTAAGCAGGTTTTGTTTACCGTTTCTCTTAATAGATTACGAACTGTCTGTATATTTTTGCCATTTATTTAGTTACTTTCTATGAAAATTCATCCTTATAAACAAGTTTGTTTTTCTAAGTTTTTTTAATATTGAGAATCCGTTGTTTGTAGGACTTAGATTTTCCCTTGCCAGCATGTATATTTTGTTGGTTTCTTCACAGTATTCACCTACACGCATCTTATGTGAAATCCGAAGTATTCATCATATAAACCTGCACGATCCTTAGCAATTCTAGATTTTTTTTTTTTTTTTGGTAAAAGTGAGATTTTCGAATATTTGAAGACTAGGAAGTTCCAATGGGTAATAGATATGAGAATGTGATCTCCTATGCTTCGAAGACTTTTGCGTTTGCAAGGTAAAATTGAAGAACCTTTGAGGGCTACATTCAAGTAAACTTTGGACTTCAAAGCTTTCGATGTGGCTCTTTGATGACCATATACATATTTTCTTTGTATGATAGAGATATGATGAGGAATTGCTGTCTGGATTCACATGTTTCCATATAATTTGATCGTGCAAACTCAAGTTGTGTCTTCTACATACACTCTTAGTACATTTTAACCGTCGAGGAGTCCAGTCAAAATGTACTAAATCAGAGACTTACATCTGACAATCCATACAATGTTCCCACAATGTCTAATTTGTATGCATATTTGTTTTAATCGCTCGTAAAGGAAATAAATGAAAACCCACCCCCCCCCCACCCACGAGAAAAAAAAAAAAAAAAAAACTAGCCAGGACAATCAACTTTCCTTAACATGTCACATTTTCATTTTCTCAAATGACATACTAATCATTTGGGTACTGCTTTCCTTCTGCTTCCACTATATGTTGCTTATATTAGATCCAAGCCTTTAAAAAAACAATAGGATTAGTTGATTCATTGAGTGTTTCTAGCTATCTAATCTAATCCCATAAAATAGGCAATCAACAATTATAGGGTGAAAATTGTTTTTGGAGAATGCATCTCATGGCCTCTTCTCAGATTACTTGCAAGCCTTGGTGAATGGTCATTTCAAAAGACAATAAAAGAGGAGCCAAATCCAAAAGTATCAAGTTTCAAAAACAGCATTAATTTTTATGGAAAAAAAAGTTAAAAAATTACTTACTAATGCCACTAAATGACAAATAAGGCCTCATTTAAAAAAAAAAGTTACATTCTCATCACAGTAAATGACAAAAGGCCACGCTTTTTTATTTGACTCAATTGCTTTTCTTATCTCTTAGTCTGGCCCTTAATTTCACGTTATTTTACTAGTGAAGTTACCAAATAGGCACGAAGATGTCTCTGGATTCAAAGTCGTCTCGAATCTGGCAGGCTAAGGAATTAGTAGAATGCTATAAAATGAGATTATTTAGACTTACTTAAAAATAGAGACAAAGCAAGTGAAACTGTACATTTTAAATCATTTAAGATTCAAATACATGCAGTCTCGGGCATGTTTGTGTAAAGTTGTAGACGAGAAAACACAGGTTCCTTTCATTGGATCTTATTGAGCCAAAATTGGATTCATTTTTCATAAAAGATAGTTCTAATTTTGAATATGTTTTCGGCTCAGAACTTGTTTTCTTGGTTTTGGACCCAGTTTTGACAGGAGGACCGGTTCCCAACGAGTTTCAACTTCTTCTTTTTTAATTTTAGTTTTTGCTTAAAATAAGGATATCTTTCAACCCAAAAATCCAAAAAGAGATGTCATTCTACCTAATAATAGTATATCAAATCTATCTTCCACAAATGATAAATCTTATCAATTTTCAGAACTAACATATAGGTTGTTACATGAAATTTTTTATATTGGCCTATATTAAGTAAAAAAACTATGTCTTACAAAAATGCATCCATGAGCCAGGTTTTGGGTCCACGGGTCAAAACTTGTATGGATTTAGAATCAGACCAATTTAGAAGTTAAAAAATAGATTGGGTTCTAGTTTGGGGCCCATTTATAGATTGGAACCTAAAATAAGTGATTTTTATTTGTCAAAATCTCCCGATAATTAGAGAATTGGATGGGGCAGACAAACGGGTCTGATGGGGTTAATTCGGGCCGAGTCAGAGGTGGAGCACATATCTTAGACTTCAACCCGTGATGGACCCGTTTCTAAAATGGGTTGCAAACCTGCAACTTGCACCCATTAGATCTTGGGTTAGGCTAACCTGTCTAACCCAACCAACTCGTATGCTAGTAAAAAATAATACTTATATATGCGCACTTGAGCTCAGGACCCTTTGCTTTTCAAGAGGCTAACCTAGCCTTAGACTTCATCTAGGAGGTATTTATAAAAGTAACTATATTTTTAAACTATTGACCCCTATAGATACAATTGTCATTAATTTTTCATACTTATGTGTTGTACTTTTAAGCACAGTGGTCAAGCTTTTTTACGATTATCATTATGCAACAAAACTAAATCCAAATGAATATATAATATATGAAATTGATTAGAAAAATAATAAGTTGCTATAATTTATAAAAAAATAACATTATTTAAAAAAGACAAACCCACACTAACAATGTTGAATTGAAGAAGAGGGAGAAACTTTGTATATAATTGATTTGCTACCATGCATGCTTGTTGATGGAGAAAGGGTGGAGTTCATTTTTTTTTTTTTTTTTTTTATGTGTGTGTGTGGGGCTTTGACTTTTATAAATCTTGATGTAAAAGCAGTGGAACGCCATGATAGACCCCACCAATTAAATTTACAATCATTAAGACAACTCTTACTATTAATGGGATATCCCCAAGTTTCAACTTAATTTGGGTTATTTCCACATTCAGATTGATTCTCTACATAAAATAATAACAAATCCTATATGCATATTCATTATCATATTTTTCATCAAACAATTAATCCAATAGTAAGAGATAAAATTCTGGGTTGTCTTATGAAAAATTCTGGGTTATCTTATGTGCCTGGAAAAAGTTTACTTTGAATGGTTGGATTTCAATACTTGGTCCTCATCGTGGCGCTCCCACCCTTTAATTCGGGATTTATAAAAATCAAAGCGTTAGAATAAGAGTGAGTAGTAGATTTGTTTATGTGGAATGGTTTGAGGGCAAGATTAGAATCTTGCTTCTCCTCCTAGGGTTTTTCATCATTTAAGGGATTTGTAAAAGTTCGAAAGGAAGGAATAGAGAGGGGAGAAGTCACATCTACATAAGATCCTAAGCTGTCTCACAATCCAACTTGTGGATTCTCACAACGAAAAAATAAATTCATATCCAATACTGAAAAAATAAATCCATATCCCATACTATCTTTAATCACTCCTTATGAAAATAAATTTAAATTTAAAAGAACATGCAAGAGTCATGCGTCTTAGGTGGGTCAGCCACAACCCGATCCGTTTTTCTGCGGTTAAGAAAACCTAATCCATGAGTCATATACACGGGTGGGGTCATGTTTTGCCAATTGAAGAATTAGATATCCATTTACATCCTTGTTTCCATCGTTTTATTTTTTTAGGAAACTATGGAAAAAATCCCTGTAGGACCTTGTAGGATCAACGTGGACCCAATAATATGTTGAAGACGGGAGGGGTCTTTTGATCTTTTCGTAGGTTCGTCGATATCGACCATTCAGTAGTGTTCATGATGACCTTTTTTTTTTTTCCAGTTATTATAAGAGGCGAGTGAAGCGAGGGCGCTGCGAGGATGCCATCGGTCTAGATAATGGCGACATAGATCCAGGGTCATTCTCGAACCCAGTCATTTGTGAAAGAAATTTCAAATCAACTCAACAAGTGAAGTAAAGAAAAAAAAATCTAAACTTTCCCATAAGAAAAACAAAGAGGAATTTACGGCGTAGGTCCCCATAGGACCCCATACCATTCTTGAGGTCTCAAACGCACCGTATTTATGGATAAGGTCCTTAAGGAGCCTTTTTTTTTTTTTTTTGTCGTTTAGCAAATGGTTGATATCGACCATTCTGAGGGAATCCAAATAAAAATTGGGTCTTTCAGGAGGAAGAAGAGGCGAGGGGAGGAGGAGGGAGAAGAGGGGTCCTTTCACGGTCCCTTCTTCCTCATCGCCACTGTTGAGGGCTATCTCCTCTTTTTCAAGATTCCTTATCTCACCTTCTTCAACATCTACATCCTTTCCCACATCATCATTTTCTTCTTCTTCATCATCATTGTCGTCATCGTCTTCATCTTCTTCACTGCTCGAAGAAGAAGAATCACTGCAATCATTAATGTCAGCACCACCGTCATCATTCTCATCATCATGAACTACTATCTCAGCACTTTGTGCATAACTTTTATTGGTAGCATTACTCTCCATATTCACCATTGTATCAGCAACATTAACTTTACTCCCTCCACTGCCGTTCTTTCTTAAAGTCGCGATTTGCTCATTCTTCATCATCAAACAACCATCTCCTCCATCAGAAGGAACATCATAATCTATAGAAGTTCCATCGCAAGCTGCAACTAAGCTAACCTTCTCCATCTCCTTTTCTATAGAGACACCCAAAACCCTAAATTCCACCTCTTTACAATCAGTTCCGTTTTGGGCACCAATTTCATGTGAGAACCCTAACTCCACAAGTTTCAAATCAGACCCATTCGAACCAACACGTCTTTTCCGCAATTTTCTTGATGAGTTTCTCCTAAAATCCCAGAAATCCTAACTTAAGCTATTTTCAAATCAGAATAAGAACCAAACCCATCAGAGTATGTAATCTCAGTGCTAATATCTTGATGGGTTTGTTGAGAAAATCCACATTCAGCCCCATTTGGAATAGACCCACCTGGGTATGGATTCTCATTTTGAACAGACCCACCTGGCCATGGAGCAGCACCAGCAACCAAGGTAGAAAACCCATATTTGTCTCTTTTTTTTGTTATTTCGTAATATAGTCGATATCGACCATTTTGCTGTGTTTAGCAAATAAGACAATTACATGTTGAAGAAAATCTGATTGACAGAACGGTTGATATCGACCATGCAAGGACAAAATGCCTTTCAGTTATATGGTCGATATCGACCATGTAGGGAAAAATGCCTTTCAGTTATATGGTCGATATCGACTATGCAGGGAAAAATGCCTTTTAATTACATGGTCAATATTGACTATTACTGTCACCATAACTGGGATGCAGGGAAAACTGTCTTCCAATTATATGGTCGATTTCGACTATTACTGTTACCATAATATGGTCGATATCGACCATATCGCAAAACGACAAAAAAAAGGGAAAAAAAGCCCATGCGAGGATCCCACCTGTATCGAACATGGAACTAGGTCCTGTTGGGACGTATGCAGTCCTACTGGGATTTTCCCCGTAAATTCCTCAAAAACAAATCTTTCATCGAACTGACCTTTCTTCACTAAATCAAGAAGAATTCCAAAAAGTATACATAGCAGACAAACGAGAATGGGAAAGAGGAATCAAAACAATCACAGACCAGCATATGAGCTCAAAATCCTCAAAGCTGCGATTTTTCTCACAAATATACCCCTGAAATTATCTCGTTTTCACGATTTTCACGCAATCTTCCAAAAACAAGACACTTAGGCAAAAAGAACAAAACTCCCAATTTAATGGAAAGAAAATGGAACAAAGATCAAGACAGCCTATTGTATTTCTTGTCACCGATACCATGATCAAATCTTTATTTCAGGGATAATCCTCTTTGCTTACGATTCCGTGGGATGAGAGCATCTTGCCATGGCACCCTGATTTTACCAAGCCTTTCATATATAGACCTGACATTGGAAATTCCTTGGACATCATAGCTACACGGATCTCCATAGGATCTTGCACTAAAGAGTCATGACTGGATTCCTGGGAGGGCATGAATTCACCTTGAACGATGTGATAGTACATACAATATTGTATATAGGATTATCATCAACATATCCGCCATTTGATAATACTTTGCAAAATTGTCAGGTCCACAGCCAGAAGATAGTGGGACATGCCACACATAGCTTGAATGCTATTTTTTCTTTGGTCCATAGCTTGAATGCTATTGCTGTACACTTTCATGTTAAAGGCCCTGATAGCAAAGAGGATACCAAATTTGATGGAGAGAAAATGGGACAAAGATCAAGATAGCGAGGGAGAGAGAGAATGAAAGATGGGAATCAGTCAGTCTCGTGAAATATGATCAAACAACGATGGAAATTCTCCATCCTATCGTCAAACGGAATCAAATTAAATGTTGTAAAACGGATGATGGTGGTTCTCCTCGCCCCCATCATCTCTCTCTTCTCTTGCTATTGGTACTCTCGGTTATTTTGTCGAACATCTGATCTGCGCTCTTCTTGCTCTCTAGTATAAGAGAGAGCGCCTTTTCTTCTTCTTGGCTCTAATGGTCGATATCGACTAATCTGCCAATCAGATTTTTTCCACCCTATAGCTGTCTTATTTGTTGAACACGACAAAATGGTCGATATCGACTATTACTACTTCCTCTTAATGACCAAAATTACTTCCTTTTAATAATCGAATACTACTTCCTTTTAATGACCGATATCGACCAATTTGTCAGTCAGATTTTTTTTCCAATATGTAACTGTCTTATTTACTGAATACAACAAAATGATTGATATTGATTATATTGCAAAATGATAAAAAAAAAAAAAAAAAGACCGAAAAAAACTTGAGGACGCATCGGGTCTTCAACATGCTACTGGTTCTGTGTCACCATTTCTTCCAAAGGAGGATGAACAGCTTTGAAATACTGTTCCATATCCCAAAGAAAATTCTCCAGATCCTTTGCATTGCGAGCACCAGAGAAGGATTGCGGTTCAGAAACCTTAACCCTTCTCCTGTATGAACCAACAACCGAACCATGAATGGCCCTCTTCACCAGGGTCAATTCACTAGACAGAGAATCAAACTGTTGTTGCGCTTGTTCCATCCAAGACAGGACGTCTGCACGCAGTTCCTCCAACTGTGCAGAACGCTCTTTCAGCAACTCCTCAATCGATTTCGTCTTCTCTGCTAATTCCATCAGTTTTAGACCAAAGGTAATTTGCAGAGTGTTTGCATCGTTCAGGGCTTCGACCTTCTCTTCCAGTCGAAGAACGTGCTCTCGAACCTGTTCCAGTGCTGACTTTGACATGATCAGCAGTCTGAAATCACCACCAGTTTACCGAAATTGAGGCTCTGATACCAGTTGAGAGAGCCTCTTCTGGGATGGAGTCTCACAGAGATAGAGACATACTGAGAGTGTAATATCTTGAGACAAAATTAGTAACGAGGTTGCAGCAGAGATTCAGAAGGGTCTTTGCATGAGAGTATTACAGAGAGTTATTTGTGTTAATTCTTTGTAGGGGCTTGTCCTACAGTTTTGATTAATAAAAGAGGGCTGGTGCCAAATTAATCAAGTGATCTCCATTGCATAGTGTTGTCTACAATTGTCTTCTTTCCTATTCCTTTACTATTGTTTGTTGGTTGGTTGGTTAAGTGGTTGGTGTCCTTAACGCCACATGGTGAAAATTTTAGGCGAAAATTTTGCCCCGTGACATTCTGGTTCCTCGCCGGTCCTACGGGGAGGTCCTGGGGTTTTCCCCTAGTTTCCTTATATTTTTTTAAGGGTGATTCTAAACGCACCCACATGTTTTGCTGTACACACCCACATTTTAAATTTTTTTTTAATCACCAAAATGCCCCCAGGTGAAATGACAAAATCACCCTTTTTACCATCATCCTCCTCCCTCCTCTTCCTTTGGTTCTCCAACGGTGTTTCTTGCCCTCTTCTCTACTCATCTCCTCCTCCTCTTCTTCTTCTTCTTCTTCTTCTTCTTATTCTTATTCTTCATTATCCATTTTATCCACTGATTCGAGACTGTTCAACTGCACTTATTCATCCCCATTGATCTTCATCTCCTTCCTCATCATCTTCTCCAACTCTTAAAAAGTCTCCTCAAGTCTCCTCCATTTGTTTAAAAATATTGGAGGCACTCATCTCCCTGCACCACATTGTCTATTGAAAGTAGGCATTTTCAATATGGACAAGCAACTAATGATCTACCAAGAGGAGGTATACTCTTGACTTCGTTTCCAGCATTTTAATTAAAATTCGCGCGTCGTGCTCCGTACTCCAGAGCCGTGCAAATGAATATTGCACTGCGGAATATCACCAAACATATTAGATTTGCACGGCATATTTATTCCGTGCAACAAATTTCTGCACGGCATATTTATTCCGTGCAAAAATATATTGCACAGCAATAGTAAACTGAGCATATTTCACAAGGACGAAATATAGTCTCGTGCATTGATATACTAAGATTTAGCAATCATATTTTCAGGAGATTCAGTCAACCGGTGCTAGTGAGTGCTCTTTGGATTTTACTAATGTCTTCACCACTAATACGATATTCAGAAGCCGAGAGGACCTAATCCAATGGACAAGGGAAGTTGGAAAGAAACATGGCTTGGTAATTGTAATCAAAACTTCAGATGCTGGTGGAGATGGTAGGAAGCCGACAATAGTTTTATCTTGTGAGATAAGCGGAAGTTATAAGGGTCCATCGAAGGTCTCCAAAAAGATAAATCCTAATAAGGCAACGGGAACGAAGAAGTGTAGTTGCCCTTTTGCTTTAAAGGGCCGAAAGTTGGCAAATGATGATGATTGGATGTTAACAGTGGTTTGTGGGGTGCACAATCATCCAAACGCACAACATCTCGAGGGGCACTCATTTGCCGGGAGGCTTTCAGGGGAGGAAATCAATATTTTGGTGAAGCCGAGGAACATCCTTCGAAGGTTGCAGGAAAGGGACGTGCACAACACCACTACGATGAAGAGTAGCTACAATGCCCGTCAGAAGTGGAGGGTGACTGAGTTGGCCGGTCGATCACAGATGCAGCAACTCATGATGCATTTGGAGTAGAACAACTACATTGAGTATCACACTAGCAACGGCGCTACAAATGCTATGATGGACCTATTCTGGGCACATCCATCATCTATTCAGTTGTTACGTGCATTTCCAGAAGTTTTGATAATGGATTCCACGTACAAGACTAATAGATATCGACTTCCCTTGCTTGAGATTGTTGGTGTCACATCCACTCAACTGACTTTCTCCATTGCTTTTGTGTACCTTGAATCAGAGAGGGAGGCCAATTACAGATGGGCTTTGGAGAAGCTTAAGGAATTAATGGATGGATGCATTATGCCCCGTGTGATTGTAACCGATAGAGAGTTAGCACTGATCAATGCAATTAACGTTGTTTTTCCGAATGCAGCAAGCTTATTATGCAGGTGGCATATTTCTAGGAACATCTTGGCAAATTGTAAAAAGTATTTTGAGACCAACAACAGATGTGATGCGTTTATATCTTGTGGGAACATGTTGGTAGTCTCTCCCACTGAAAATGACTACATTCAACTTCTAAGTGCATTGGACCGGAATTTCTGTGGGTATCCACACGCTGTTGATTATGTGAAGAAGTCGTGGTTGAATAACCACAAGGAACAATTTGTAGCTGCTTGGACGGATCGGCATATGCACTTCGGAAACGTGACTGCGAACAGGGCTGAGAGCGCACATGCAAAATTGAAGAGACTCCTTGGCACATCGAATTGTAGCTTTGATGCGTCCTGGCAGGTTATCCATGCATTGCTCGAGTTGCTTTTTACGGAGATAAATGCTTCATTTGAAAAGAGCATGAACACCGTGCAACATAAGTTCAAACCGGTACTGTTTCGTGAGTTGAGAGGATTTATATCAAGGAATGCTATGGATATAGTTCTGAATGAGTCGATAAGAGCTGGTTATATTGGTCCTGATTTGGCGGCATATGGGTGCGTAATTCGACGGACCCATGGGTTACCATGTGCACACGAAATTGCCGAATACATAAGGGAAGGCACTCAAATACCACTGAGTTCTGTCCATCAGTACTGGAGGAAGCTCAATTTAGACTCCACTAAGGTGAATGAAGCCCCCGAGTTGACCACAACTTCCGAGTTCGAGTTGATCAATATGAAATTTCAAAGTACCGATCAGGCTGGTAAAATACAAATATTGAAAAAACTCAAAGAATTTGGGTGTCCTTCGTCTACTTCTCTTCTGGAGCCGGATGTTAAATTGAATACCCAGGGTCGTTCATCCTTGAAAAAGAAAAAGTTGGATCGGTCTACGCGTCGGGAGCCATCTGCTTTCGAGTATGCACTCTCGATCGAAGATAGCGTTCCATCTAGATCTAACAGTCTAGATGTAATGAAGAGGAAGGATAAACTCAATGTCCGTCGCACTCGATCATGCACGTTAGAGCATTTGTTTCCTAAGTCTTTAGGACCCTATATCGAGACTATTAAGGATGTTGAAGCAAATGGTAATTGTGGATTCAGAGCAATAGCTGGTCTTCTTGGCATGGGCGAGGATAGTTGGATGCAGGTTAGGCTGGATTTGAGCAATGAACTGCAGAGGTATCAAAATTATTATTCATTGGTATATGGAGGAGATGATAGGGTTGGGGAGCTGTATTATGCCTTGGCGTACTATGATAGCCATCCTTCATTTGATCGTTGGATGACAATGCCAGACATGGGTCACCTGATATCTTCATATTATAATGTTGTATTGGTCCACCTTTCTGTGTAGCAGTGCCTTACTTTCCTGCCTTTGAGATCATCCCCGATTCCACCTTGTTCTCGCAAAGTAATCGCGATTGGTTTCGTCGATGGTAACCATTTTGTTTAGATCTTCATGACACCCGGGGCTCCCATGCCTCCCATTGCTACAAATTGGTATAAACACCACCACCCTAATGCAGACGGATGGCAACTACCATATGCTCAGAGCATAGAGCGATTCAAAGAAATAATTGGAGATAGTGTCGCCACACAGGAGTCGGTTCATCTTGACAGTGATTAATTTCTTGTACTTTCAACTTGATGTAAACAAATTTATTACAGGATGTTGAAATGGAAGTAACCTTTTATGTTATTACGTTGTTTGTTTATTCTTTGTTCAAAGAAATCATTTGTATCTGTATGGTATATGTTGGCCGAGCAGAATGCATATGCATGGAAAATGTTGGCCGAGCAGAATGCATTTGCATGGTACATGTTGGCCGAGCAGAATGCATATGCATGGAACATGTTGGCCGAGCAGAATGCATATGCATGGACCATGTTGGCCGAGCAAAATGCATCTGCATGGTACATGTTGGTCGAGCAGAATGCATCTGCATGGTACATGTTAGCCGAGCAGAATTTATATGCACGGATTGTTTTGGCCATGCAGTGCTGTAGGTTGGTGGACATGTTATATCCCATTTTGAAGATGCAGGTAGATGTTCATAAAAAAAATAAAAGGAATCAACCATTTCATATAAGAAGTTAAAAATCATAAAAGTTCATACACAAGAGAAAAATTCTTCAATTGACACATTAAAGTTTGGTATATATCCGAGCTCGAGATACACATGAACCAAAGAAAAAGATGTTCCTTCATGAAATTACTTATACATCTCATCAAAAAATTAGTTTGACAAATACAAAAGCCCTCCTATCATCATTGCTGCGCACGTCGGCGGTACGTCACCGGTATGCCATCTAGAATCTCGAGGGAAGTCTGCAGTGTCCGATAATAGAAATCGGCTGGCTCATCTGTTCGCGTAAGAGTAGCACGGATATGGTCCTTCGCTCGAATGATCTATAAGAAACAATACAATGTGTCAAAGATATTTTGAAATAATAGATGCAAAGATTGTTTGGAATAAGAGTATTTACAATGCCCTCACCGTTCTTGGAGTGGGGTCATCTCTACCCTCATTAGGGTCATAGTGGGAATGGCGAGCGGGGTTCTGTACACGAGGGTGTGATATCCGATAATACCACTCGAGGTAGTCCAGGGAACACTCCCATGCATGCTGTGCTCGATGGCCGCGGTGCGCCAAAGATAATACATGGTCCTCCCATGTAACCCAGTACTGGTCAAGAAACGTATAAGAGACCTTGTATTTACCAGCAGTAGTTCCCCGAGTTGCACAAATGGGGGCAAGCGGTGCGGGTGGGATGGTCTGTACGTACCCAAATTGTCGAAGAATCCTGTGTGGGTGGTAGGGTTCAATGACATCTAGGGCTCTCAAGCAACCACAAAAGAAGGATATCTGCTGAAATGGATGTTGAGCCCTGGAACTAGCATACGGATCCCAACTGACCTGTCGCATGTAAATGAATCAAGTCATTAATATAATAACACATGTTAGTATACAAAAAAAGTAATATATATGTAAAAAACGTAAAATAGTCAAGGACTCTATTCGGTGCTCACCTCGCTCGGGTGAAGGGCATCCAACCTCTCCCGCTGCAGCTGTATGTTTTCTCTCGTATTTCCGGAATCCTGACCAGGATTCTAGCGGCTTGCGAGAGGCATCCTTGCAGTGTATCCCCATTGTGCAGGAGGACGGGCGAATGGGAAGTGCTCGTACACCCAGGACTGCAAATGACAAAATTTATTAATTATACAATCTAAAAGATCAATTATGATGAAACATTTATATGTATATAATAAAATTCTAGGGTCTTACTGTCAGCAGTGTCAGATATCCAGCAATCTGTCGCACATCTGCCCTCGTGGCGGTCCCCAACTGCCGATACAGATACGCCAGTGCACCAGCCCCCCATGCATAATGACGAACCCGTGGTAGGTCCATAAGCAAAGATAGGTAGTACACTGGGACTCGAGTGGTGGACTTCTCAGTGAATAGTGTGCAACCTAAAAAATAAAGAAGATAACCTTTGGCTGCACACTCTACCTCCTCTACTGACGACGCAAGAGTCACATCGCCGCACACCCGTCGGATCCATCCCATCCTCACTACCCCACCCAGTGCCAGGCTCAACTCTGCTGCGGCAGATGCCCTATCCACGCCCAGTCCACGCTCGAGTAGATCTACTTGCTCAGTAAATGCCATACTAGTAGATGCGTGGACAGGAAGTCCCATAACTGGGATGCCGAGGAGAGTAGCCACGTCATCTAAGGTGATCGTCATCTCCCCAAACGGCATGCGGAAGGTATTGGTCTCGGGCTGCCATCTCTCCACAAAGCTCGAAACCAAGGGGCATGAGATATATCGGTAGCTGAAACGCCTCAAATCTGCCAATCCAGACTCTTCTATGATAGCATGAAACCGAGGCACATGAAGATCAGCCCCATCTCCAGGCAGATGTATGTACCAGTCCTTCAGCCGACGCCAATGACTGATACATTTGAGCGGGCCACGTTCCTGCACATTACAAGTATAAATCTTCATTAACATATGTTATTATAGACCATGAAATACCTTATTTGAAAAATAATTATTTAAAACATTGTAAGAATGAACGTGTACCTCCCCGTCCCATATGGATATATGGCCACGTGCGTCCTAACACTCACAAGGACGGATAGGTCGGCCGGACCACCGGGGATAGGATCTTCACCTGCTGCTGCTGCAGGAGGACTGGATGGCTGTGCCTCCTCATCTGAGAAATCATCCTCCCCTGCTGCCGCTATATGAGGACTAGACGGCTGTGGAGGACTAGACGGCCTTGCCTCATCCTTTGAGGAGTCATCCTCTGTAGAGCTTGGGTCATGCTCGTCGACCGGATCGAGTAGTGGATCCTGCTGCAATTTGCGTTTTCGTTCAGACGCCGTTGGCCATTGACGGACGCCAGTCGAAGTACTGGCATGCACACCTCAACGAGGAGGTCTTGCAACGCCAATCTTAGTCCGCACTCTCGCTGGCTCGCTAAAAGTACTAGCATTTCCTCCTGTCGGATGTGAAGTGCCACCAATACTCCGAGCTGCTCTTCTAGGCATTTCTTTAGACCTGTTAAAAATAAAAATCAATAAGAGGAAAAAGCGTAACATAAGAAAGAGAAATTCTATATGCTATGCACCCTCCCATTATGCTGAGCACACCCACATCCCTTTATGAACAGCTCGCTAAAAATTACTGTTCATAACGAGATGTGGGTGTTCTCAGCACTTTAAGGGATGCATATTGAATTTCTCCAGAAGAAATCAAGTTTTCTTGTGCTGCTCGGAACAACTATATTGTGCAAATGAATTCTACATGACACATGTAAACTGTGCAAAAAATTTATGCACGGCATATTTTTTCCGTGCAACATTCATGTGCCCAGCACATATATGTTCTGCACGGCATACATTTCCGTGCAAATGAATTTTGCACAGCATATGTATGCCGTGCAAAAGTGTTCTGTACGGCTGAAATTTGCCGTGCAAAATTTATATGCACAACATATATATGCCATGCAGAAATGTTACGCACGGAGAACATTTGCCGTGCATAAACCATGTGCACGAACTTGCGATACCGAGCAGATCAAGATGAATGCATCGCTTTTTTTTTTCAAAATGCACAGAGATTATGCACCAGATGAGAAAGAGAAGAAGAAGAAGAAATTACAACCCTAATGCAAACATTTGTAATCTTTGAGTAAAAAACCTACGACCTAAAAAGAATGTGAAAATTTGTGAAGAAGACGATAAAAGAAGAAGAACACTCACCTTTTTCGTATGAAGAAGAAGAAGAAGAAGAAGAAGAAGAGGCGCTGGGCAGTGGAGCTTTTTAGAGGAGAAAGACTTCCACCCAGTCAAGAAGAGGCGTGCTGTAGTCGTCTTCAACCTTCAAATCGTCAACGAGAGGGGCGTGCTGTTGTCGTCTTCAACCTTCGTCTTCATTGTTCAAACCGTTGACGAGAGGGGCGTACTGTGCTGTCGTCTTCAACCTTCGAACCTTGCACGTCTTCAACCTTCGCCTTCACTGTCGTCTTCACCGTTGCACAAGAAGGAACGTTGGAGGAGGAAACGTGGGCACTTTGGGAAATAAGGTGGGTGGGCTCAGCAAACTTTATTTCAATATAAACAGATGGTGGGTGGGTTCAGAATGTGGGTGGGAACAGCAAAACGAGTGAGTGCATTTAGAATCACCCTTTTTTTAATAGAGACTTGGAAGATCCGGACTCTCTCATGGACCCAAGGAAATTCTGTTACGGAAAGAAACTCACACAAACCCAATAGTCTAGAAAAGGGAAGAATGTATAAAGGCAGAGGAGTCGGATAAGGTAAGGCAACAATACACGCTCTCGCAACAATACACTCTCTCCCTTCCCTCTCTCAACAATGGCTGTTTCGCCCAATGTCTCTTCTTTTACCATTTCTCATCCTTCCATGTTCCCATTTCTCAAATCACACTCACTTCTTCCTTCTCCTAAACACTGGCGTCCCTTCAACACCAATCATCTGCGGGTAAGATCGCATTTGCCAGCGGTCGCAGCGACCATCGAATCCACCAATGGCGCTGTCCTCACCGCTCCCAGTCAGCCAGAGAGCACCTCATACGGTCGGCGGTATTTTCCACTAGCTGCTGTCGTTGGCCAGGTGAACTACTTCTGCCTCTTTGATTTTTGCTTAAATGTATGATTCCATATAGTCTATCTGGTTTTTGTTTCATGGGTTTGAATTGAATTGGGTTGTTGGGGTTTTCTTGTCTTTGCTGCCCCCATAGCTGCTAACTAGTATGAATGTGCTAACCATGCACATGACGCGAAAAATAGACCAATTTGACACCACCCCACAATTAGAATTAGCAAATGCAATTCCCCCCATTGCATAATATAGATTCCAAACATTCATGATCTATATGTGAATGAGTCGAATTACTTATCCCTCACTCTAATACTTAACTATACGAAGGCTACTTATTCCACGACAACGAAAGCAGTTTTTTGTCATGTATTTTTGGTTCTTATTTTCTCTTTTTCCTTCTCCACGATCCAATCCTAGCATTCAGCCACTCCTTAATCTCTCTTAATTTTGATCCTAAAACATTAATATCAATAGTCATTGCCATCAATAAGCCCCAACAAGACACAAATATCTCTTGCATTTGTAGACTGTCATAAAACTCAAGCTTAAAGTTCAAAGGTCAGGATCAAGTTGAAAACAGTGCTGCGTGTATGTAAGCAAACCACTGACACACTTGACTGTATATTAAGCTTAGACTTTTCAAATTAGCTTGGATTATGAAGTGACCTAACAGAGAATTCGTCGTGATAAATGAAGCTTAAACTAAGAAATGTAGAAGTACTACAAGGCTACAAAGGGATTCAAGATGCACCTGCTTTGGAAGATCTGTGGGAGCACAAATTTAGATGAAAGAAGAACTGCATAAGGCATGGTCGAAGATTAAATGCAAAATTTGTACTCAAGAGCGGAGTTTAGAAGTCATTTGATTCCAAGAATAGCCCAAAAGAGCATACTGTCACAAGTTGTGCCAGTTACACTGTGGAGAGTGGAGACCTTGATGAGGGTCTGATCCTTAATTAAAGCTGTCCAGCTCTTCCAAGATGAAGTCAAAACCGTACAAGGTGTTTTGAAGCCCTCAAGGGAAGATCTGAAGAGTTCCAAAACAGGTTGAGGCCTTAAAGATATTTAGAGTGTTCACTGTGCCTAGGTGTGCCAGTCCGTCAAGCGACTGGCATCCCTTATAAGTACTTGGCCTTTTGTGATATTTACTAATCTACCCTTGGGAAAGTCATAAATAGGGTGAACCCCTCATTTGCAATTTATGGAGTTCTAGAAAACCCCTCAAGATTTGGGACCTTTTTTCCCTCTCCTTTGAAGAAGACCAAGAGCCTTCTGTCTTGAAAGACTATTTCTTTCTTCTTTCTCTTTAATCAGGCTATCTAGTTTGTAGTTGCTTGGGGTCACAAAAGTCTTCCTTGTGACCATAGAGGACTATTTGGAGATCTATTGCTAATCTATGCCTAGAAATTGTACAAAAGAAAAAAAAAGTTAAAAAAAAAATATTCAAAGATTTTTTTGACATTTTTCCTTTTACCTTTCTCTTTAACACATTTTTTTTTATTTCCACCATCACGAAGCCCCACCAACTACAATGAAACCTCAACCTTAAGATCTGAACACCAAATCCACACATCAAACCTAGCCTAAAGCCTGTTCATTAAGAAATCTACCAAGGAATCACTACCTTTATCAAGAGACCTTTCATTGTCAAGAAACCATGAAAACATTCAAAAGTGCCAAATTTGTTATCCTAAATTACCCTAAATTACACAACCCAAAACCCATCTTATTCTTCAATTTCATGTTCGACCCCAACCTAGAACCAAACAAAACCCCTATATTTTTTCCTTGAAATTTTTTTCAATGAGAGAGTCCCAGTTTGGCCCGAATTCCCTAGTATGAAAACCCTAAATTCAGCTAGGGGCTTGCCTCTTAAAGTAGTATCACTTAAGGGAACAGACCATATATTCATCACTCTTTGTACTATGCATGCCACGTCCAAATGCATATCGAATATGCTAGTAAACTTGGAACAAGCATAGAAGAATGTCACACGTCTGTTGCAACAAATGGAGAGATCCTCGGGAAGAGTAGACATTGTGGATGGGAATGTCACTCACAGTCACGTGATGCATCAAGGAGCTAGAGCATTGCCAGACAAGATAGATTGAAACTGGATAATGACAGGATTGGCATGAATACATATCAACACTTAGCCAAAGTCCAGGAAAGGGCAACTCAACCAGAAAAGACAAGCGAAAGAATGACCTATTTTGACAAAGTCAGGTTGATGTTTGCGGAAGGCTGAAAAAGTTGGTGGCTCATTTGGGTGGTAGAAGAACAGTATGGTAGATGATTCTAGACATTATTGTCATAATCCTATGATTCGTATCCCAAATCCTACGATTCGCATTGAATCCAAGGAAACAAGGAAGATTCATATCTATGCAATGAATCCTATTTATAGGTGAATTTTATGATTTGATACTTATTTAATAGAATCCTATGATTTAGGCAATTTGTCAAAGCAGGAATAGCCACCGTTGAAAGGTTAATATATGTAATTTTTACTTTCTTTCTTTCTCTTCTTTGTTAGCCTTTCTATCTGTCAACGGTTGTCTAGTGATAAGCAAAACCTTTTAAGATTGCAATTTTGAGGTAAATGAGTAAAAACATTTAGCTCTGCTGGTTGTTGTAACTACCGGTCCCAATGCGTCAAGTAGGTTGACAGGCGTAAAACTTTTGTCACAACCCAAATGTGAATTTAGAGCAAGGACTAAAAAGACCGACTCGGGACTGACTTGCCCATGGCCGAGTCTGAGTCGACTCAGCCGAGTTGGGGTTCAGTGCTATGCAGTGCCCAAAAAAATATCTAGGAGGGGCCCATCTCTTGTAAGTTATAACTCACTCCCAATCCCTAGCCAACAGGTGAAGTAGGAAAAAAAAACTTAGTCAGAAAGAGAAAGGGGAAGACAGTGGAAGCCAAGTGAGTTTGCCAGAGCAGAGAAAAAGAAAAAGAAGAAGAAGAAGAAGAAGAAGAGGAAGAAGAAGAATAGGAGGAGGCGGAGGAGGAGGAGGAGGAGCATACCAGGGCCCTGTTACTAGCACCAGCAAGACTGCAAGAACCATGCAACCAGCGGCGCCGACCGTCTCCTTCCGCAACGGAGTCAATCGTCTCTCTCTGCTCTCCAAACTCCACCAGCAGTAGGTGAGTTCCAAAAACCCAACGCGCCCTTCGTTCTTTTTCTCTTTCAAGTGATGCTTTCTCTCTATGTCCCCTCTCTTCTAAACCACTTTTTACGTTTTGTTTTTGTCTTTTTCCTTCCCATCCCCTTTCTTTCCACTTTTTACTGTTGGTCTACTTTTTGCTTTTTCTTTTTTGTCTTTTTCCTCCCAGCCCCCTTCCTTTCTTTCTAAGTTCAAACAGTGCATGAGAGTTTGACTCGGGCAAGTCCGATTCAGCTGAGACCCGACTCGGACTTGGCCGATTTTTTAAACCATGATTTAGAGACAGAAAAATAAAAAAATCATGTAGCTTACCACAACATAGTTGAGATAAGGCTTTGATGTTGATAAAGGAACAAGCATGTGATTGTATGTATGGATTGTCCTGCATTCATTTTTTATTTTTTTTATGAACACTTTTTTTTATTACTTTTAGTAGACTTTCTGACCATATAATGTTGATTTACGGTCTTTCACACAAGGGACTTCATAGTGCACCCTTCTTAGCACATAGGCAATGGTATTCGTTCCAAGTATTCAGCTAACATCATAAAACATTGAAAACAAACCGCATGTACATCATATCAAGTCAACAATGGCGTCGGATTCAAATCATATAGACTATTATCAAATCACATAGAGAATAATATCAAATCAGAGCAAATCAATTTTAATTAAATTATAATTAAAAGTCACATATTTGTTAAAAAAAGATTCATTTAGAATTAATCGAACAAATCAAATATTTAAATCGGAAAACCGTGTTTACTAAATCGTCAAAACATCAATCCAAATTGCTATTCGCAAGTTGCTAACCAATACACCCAAAATGCCTAGGCGTTAATGGTGCGGCAAACTAACTAAACACCGCCCTTGGGCAGGACACCACCCCGACTCCAAGCACATGCCTACACAAGACGCAACATAGGGCTTTTTGCCCTACACACATGCGTCTGCACACAAGACACGACATGGGGCCTTCTTTTACCCTACGTGGATTCGAACCTAGGACACGACTTTGATACCATCTCAAGTTGCTATACACCCACAATACCTTGGCGTTAAAGGTGCGGAAAACTAACTACTTAACATCTATTGCTTTTAAAGCAAACAAAATACAACCCGAATTATCTGCCTAACTACTTTATGGTCTACAAGTCTTCCAACAACTCTATAGTTTTGGGCTCCCTTTTCCTCCGTTTCCTCTTTTTCATCCTCTCTTTCCTTTTGTCTTTCCTTTTTTACATGAAAAAGTGACTGATTCCTTTTTGTCTATCCTCCTAGATGTTTTCTTATTTATAGGACTGTTAAGGCAGTTAGGTTTAGGTAGAGTCATAAGTGGGGTAGGGTTAGGGGTGGGTCGGTTAAGGTTTATATCTCTTTTACCTTTTTGTCCTTAGTAACTATCTTATTTCCATTAAATATCATTTAAGTAAATGTTTGCTTAAGATATTTAATGTAAATAAGGTTATACCCTGCATTTGAATCCAATAAAAATCCTCCCATATCCAAATTCCAAAAGAAGTAAAATTCTATTTTCCAGTTCAAGTTCAAAATTCGATTTTTCGTAGTTTGGCCAAAATTTCAACTTTCAAATGCCAACGTTTTCCCAAATCTTTGAAGCTTATAAATTTTTTTATGTCCAAAAATTACTAAAACACAAGACCGACAAAATTATCTTACATCTTGGCTTCCAAACATGGTAACATTATTTTTCCAATTTGTGGTCTGGTTTGGCTTCTAAAGTAGGATCAAACTTTCCCCCTTCTTCTTCTCCTTCCTCTTCTTCTTCTTTCCCTTTAATATTCTTTGCTTTTGTTGTCCTAACAAGCCCTTAACAATGGCCGGTAGGTGTCACCAAAATCGACTTTGAAAGGGCCTTCAACTAACCATCCCCTAGATCCTTTTGTTGGAAGTAGGTGGGCCTCTTGGATAGGTTATCAAAACTTTTGACCAGCTTGAAGTAGGGATCAAGTACCCATAAGGCCAGAAAGCCAATCCCAATATCTAAAACCCTCTTCTCATGAATTAAGATCATAGATAAAATTATCTAGAAGATAGAAAAGCAGCAACATGCATCCATGGAAGTCTACAAAATAGATGATGTAGATCTATACATTGGGAGCCCGCTGTGCTTAAATCGAGGAGTTGATCGCTTTGGTTGTTGTGAAACATTTTCGCAAGAACAAAAAAGATCTCCTACACCTCATGCTCCTCCACGCTATGACCCTCTTGATGAGATCTTCTCAAAGAGAATGGTGGGATCTCTAAGGAGAAGAAAACCCTAGGCACTTTTGAGAAAACCAGAGGAGAGAGTAGAGGAAAAAGGGGAGAGAGAAGTAAACGTCCAACCTTGGGCGTGCAAGTGCCTTGGACGTCCCCTCTCCTCTTTTATTTATAGGTTTCACAAACCTCCTCTCATCCTATAATTAGAAGTCTCACTTCCATTATAAGTATGTGTCCTACTCCTTCCTTTAAGAGTTCCAATTGGATTATCAACTATTTCTTCTTAGGGCTAGCGTGGGGACCGCTAGGGATTCCTTAGAACTTGGGTCCAACTGAGAATCTGGACCACACATCTCATGTGAACTCCGAACCCACAATTAATTGTAAATAAATCCACTATATAAATGAAATTGCACTCCAGTCTTAGGAATATTAACAAGAAGGCCCTAAACTTCCCAATTACTACAAGTAGGCCCCTCCAATTATATCCATGGATCTGTTGGATTAAATCTATCCAACCAAATGGAATCCATATCTTATTATCCTTGTGACCCAGTTAATCACAATGATCATCACTACCATCCAATTAACTCTTAATTGAGATGGGTGCGCACTTACCAATGATAAATTCATTAATGTACAAGGGGATATTTCTCTTAGAGGATAGATTCTGTCTCGAGAATTATATGTTCCCACAGTCCCATTACTACGTACCCAAGACGCCGAGGTGTTGACCTACAATTGGCCTCACTCATTGGTGACTCAAAGTAAATGTATAATGGAAACTTGAGTTCATTAATCTCTCAGGATTTAGAGCCTATTACTAGGGAATTATGAGAGCAGCCCTTAAATCAAAGACAAACTTGCATAAGGTGCAACTCGTGGTCCTTCAGTATATCCAATGTACAAGCACAATGATCTAGAGTCTTACACTCTGATGATTGAGACATACCACACTATCTCATAGTGATTATAGTACTGCAATCTTGTCAGATGAGATGCCAATCTCATTTATGTGGATTTACGTGAATTAATTCAAGTATAAGATTTATGACCTATGTCTCCTGTATGTGGATCTCATCCGCATACATGGGTCACATGTAATATACTTGTGGGCTCTGGTTCATCTCATGAGCCAGTATGTCATTTTGTATTGGTCATGTGCAAACATAAAATAAACCATCATTCATCTCATGAAAAATACTATCTATCACATGAATAAAGCATGAATATATAAATTAATTAAGGAATAAATCAATTTATTTACTTCATCCACTGGATTGAGGACATACAATCTAGCACCTTTAGAGGGGTGTGTGACCCAGGAAATGCCAAATATTTGAAAAAAGAACTTCCAAAATAAAAGTAGCGGATGTATAGTGTATGAAGAGATGCCTCATGGATTCCTTGGCCTCCTAACATAGGAAACTAAAAGTCAAAATGGTCCTTGGATTCCCTGGCCTCCTAACACAAGAAACTTAATCTCAAAATGGTCCATGGATAGGCCATCTATCGCACAAAACTAAAAGTTAGAAGGGCAATGTTTGTGGGTATAATTATGTTGGGCTTGATAAATTAACAATCTCCATTAAGGCCCCAGTACATTTTCTTAGATAATTTAATTTGCAATGCTTGGAAATAATTAAAGCTGTCATTTAACATGTTACGAATGTCAAATGTTTTACAGGATGCAATTAAAACTGCTTTACTACTTGGTGCAATAGATCGTGAGATTGGGGGCATTGCCATATCTGGCAAAAGGGGGACAGCCAAGACAGTGATGGCACGTGGGTTACATGCTATGCTTCCTCCAATTGAGGTAGTTGCTGGTTCAATAGCCAATGCTGATCCAACATGTCCTGAAGAGTAAGTTCTCTTAGTGCTTGGAAGATCCATATGGGGCCTATAAATATTTCAAGGCCACCCATTTTGAATATAATGCATAAGCATTTTTGCTTTGGATAAGTAGTTGAGGGTTGCCTTTTCTTTATTTTTAAATTTTTGTCTGTTAGTTAGGGAGGATCCATATGGGCCTATAAATATAACAAGACCCATTTTGAATATACTTGTTTTGTGAAAAAAACGTATTGATCAAAAGCTTTACAGTATAAAAGGGATATACTGAGAAGCGGCTCTTCCCCTAAAAATATAGCCACCGCCCAAAAAGAGAAGCTATTGAAGGAGGCTATTGGCCTCAGACAAAAGGAAAATAAAGAACCTAAGTAGTTGAGGGTTGAGGATTTATACTGCATAAGTATTTATGCATTCAATAAGTAGTTGAGGGTTTTCTTTTTTAATTTAATTTTTTATTTTTTGTAATTTTTTTATCTGTTAGTTAGTAATCTGGTTGTAGAAGTCTAAGTTGTTGAAGAGTCTTTTATTGTTAGGAGCTATGATGCATGGATACTTCAAAATGAGCAATGTATCGTGTCGTGTCATATCCGATACTTCACTTTTCATGCATAAAATTCGTGTCCTTGCCGTGTCTATGGTGTGTCCCTCTCGTATCTGACAATATGAGAGAGAGAAATCGTTTTGTGCTGAAATGTCTTTCCTTTTGAGGGTCGACTGTCCTTCATTTAAATAGGGACTGAAGGCCCTAATCAATTTACAAAGTCAATCTAGATCCTAATAATTAGCTGTCCTAATTACAATCAATTGACATAATGTAATCTATCTAGATCCTAATAATTAGCTAACAACTATAGTATGTACATGAGGCTTTGACTAAAGATAAGTATAAAGAATGGGCCTAATGGGCCTGCAAGCTTGGGCTTGGAACACCAACATTAACACCCCCCCTCAAATTGATGCCGATGAATCAACAAGCATCAATTTGTCAGTCAAGAATTGATGGCGTGGTCGAGGAAGTGCTTTGGTAAAAATATCAGCAGTCTGGAGACTTGAGGAGATAAACGGAAGGGAAATAACATCGCGTAGATATTCAGCCCTGATAAAATGGCAAGCCACCTCGATGTGTTTAGTTCTCTCATGAAATACTGGATTCTCAGTAATCCGAATGGCACTGGTGTTATCCGCATGTAATGGTGTAGAAGATTTCTGGGAAAAACCAAGTTCCTCAAGAAGACCACGAAGCCATATAATTTCTGAGCATGCGGCAGACATGGCCCGGTATTCTGCCTCAGTTGATGATTTTGAAACTCTGTCCTGTTTCTTCACTTTCCATGAAATAAGAGCATCACCTAAGAACATGCACCAGCCCGTGGTGGACCTACGAGTATCAGGACAACCTGCCCAATCAGCATCAGAATAGGCAGACAAAGTCATCGGAGAGCCAACAGGAAAAAACAAGCCTCTGTGAGAAGTGCCAAGAAGATAACGAATAAGACGGCGAACAGCTGCTAAATGAAGATGATGGGGCTTGGTCATATATTGACTCATCGAGTTGACTGCATAACTGATGTCAGGCCGAGTAGTAGTCAAATATATAAGACTACCGACAAGCTGACGATAATAAGTCGGATCAGAAAGGGGATCACCACTGTCACTATGGAGTTTAAGATTCAGTTCCAGAGGAGTATCCACTGGTGTGGATTTTGACAAACCTGCGGAATCAATTAAATCCATAGTATACTTATGTTGATGCAAAATCAACCCCTTCTCAGAGTGATGAACTTCCAATCCCAAAAAATATTGCAGAGGGCCCAGATCCTTCATATGAAAAGATTGATGCAGAGAAAATTGGAGATCTTGAATCGTGGCTGTATCTGTGCCAGTGATGATGATATCGTCTACATAGACGAGAAGAATGGTGATTCCTGTGGATTTGTGATGCAAAAACAAAGATGGATCATAAGGACTCTGCTGAAACTGTAGCTTGAGTAACGCATCTTTGAATTTGTCAAACCATGCTCGTGGTGCTTGTTTTAGCCCATACAAAGATCGTTTTAGAAGAGCAACTTGATCTTCTGATGGTTTTGGAAAACCTTGAGGCAAGCGCATGTAAACTTCCTCTTTAAGATCACCATGAAGAAATGCATTTTTCACATCAAATTGAAAAAGAGGCCAGGATTGAGATGCAGCTATGGTAAGGATGGTGCGAACAGTGGTCATCTTTGCAACAGGCGCAAACGTTTCTTCGTAGTCTATGCCATATTCCTGTCGGTTGCCAAGGGCCACAAGCCTAGCTTTGTATCTATCCAAAGTACCATCTGCCTTTAATTTGATAGAGTAAACCCATTTACTCCCAATAGGTTTAACCGAAGCTGGGCAAGGAACAGTAATCCAGGTTTGGTTCTGCTGTAGAGCACTAAGTTCTTCTTCCATAGCCTGTCTCCAGCACTCCTGTTTTGCTGCTTGTGAATATGAAGTAGGAATGGAAACAGAGGATAAAGTAGCAAAATATGAAGAATGAGAGAAACTGTATCGATCCGGTGGACGAGATACACGAACAGAACGACGAATAGCAAGTTGAGGTGAAGTTGATGCTGGAGCAGGATTCGGGACCGGTTCTTGCAAAAGAGGCAAAGTAGTGGCATTTGTTCCTTGTCGACGAGTATACACCTTGTCCGGATGAAATCGCAAAGGTGAAGGAAGACATTCATCATCAAAGGATGGTACTTTAGAAAAGGAGATTTCTGGAGAGGAATCAGGATGAGAATGAAAAAGATACTGATGTTCAAAAAAAACAACATTCCTAGAAATGCGAATACGCTTGGAGGTGGGGTCATAACAAACAAAACCTTTTTGGTGGGAAGCATAACCAAGGAAGGCACATTTTACAGATTGTGCAGATAACTTGGAACGTTCATGTGGGGGAAGATGAGCAAAACAAACACAACCAAAAGTGTGGAAATTTGTGTATTGTGGTTCAGTTTTGAAAAGACGAAAATATGGAGATGTGTTTTGTAGTTTTGGAGAAGGAAGTCGGTTGATGATATGAGTAGCAGTGGTTAAAGCTTCTGGCCAAAATCTAGGTGGAACGGAGGATTCTAATAATAAACACCTGACCATGTCTAGAAGATGACGATTTTTCCGTTCTGCAACACCATTCTGTTGGGGAGTATAGGGACAAGTCCGTTGGGATATAATCCCTCTGTCTTGTAAATATTCCTGAAATTGATTGGACACATATTCCCCCCCTGAGTTGGTTCGAAGAAACTTAATACATGTTGAAAATTGATTTTGAACATAATTCAAGAATTTTTTAAACACCTCAAAGACTTCAGATTTGGCATGTAGAAAATAAATCCATGTAAAACGGCTATAATCATCAATGAAAGTGACGAAATACTTATACTGTGAATGAGAAATAATCGGTGCAACACCCCAAACATCACTATGTATTAAATCAAAACTTTTTGTCGCAGAAGAAACATGTAATGGAAAAGGCAAAGTTTTACTCTTTCCCAACTTACAAGTGGTGCAATCAAGAGCAACATCTGATGATAAAAACTTCATTTTATTAATATGACCAGAATTTAACAAGGATAACAAAATGGTTGAATTGGGATGGCCTAATCTATTGTGCCACAACTGCACATTATTCCTAGAGACAACTGATAAAGCAAACAAAGACATATCTGGATTTGGTGGTACGATGTGAAGAGGAAACAAACGCCCATACTTAGGCCCCTTCACTATTACCTTCCCCGTCTCCTGATCCTGCACCACACAACCAGAGGAGGAAAAAGAAACTTTGCAGTTATTATCAACCAATTGACCAACAGAGATTAAATTGGTAGAAAGATTTTTGGAACAAAAAACATCATGTAAAGGTAGAGAATGAGAAATATCACCAACAGAGGTAATTGGTATTGTGGTACCATTAGCAGCATGGACCTGAATTTGGCCATCATATGGTTTAATTGTGGAGAAGTTTTTGGATGATGATGTCATATGATTGGAGGCACCAGAATCAAAATACCAGTGAGAGGGAGATTGAATTTTACCAGATATACCAAGAGTGGAAAAAACCTGGAGAATCATCTGTTGGATCATTTCAGGGAAGACTGGAGCAGCAGAAGCAGGTGCCGAAGAAGGTGTGGGAGATGAATCAATAGTGCCAGTAGCAGTAATCGCCTGGTAAGCTTTCGGATTTCTGTTTTGAGGACGTTTGCGGCATTCATTGATTGAATGTCCAGATGCTTTGCAATAATTGCAGATCCGCTGCTTGCACTGATTTGCATAATGGCCGAAAGTTTGACACTTGAAGCACTGCACTTTACTCAGATCTCTGTTTGGTTGCTTCCCCTTGGAAGAATAAGCAACATTCACTGATGAGTTTGGTGAATGAAAGGCAGTGGGTACACTATAGGCAACATCCATAGCACCCGGATTAGCTTGGTGGAGCACACCAGATTGTGTTAATTGTCTCTGTTCCTCTCGCAGTAATTCATTGAGACAGTCATCCAGTGAAGGAGAAGGGACCCTACTCATGAGATTAGATCTGACTGATTCATACTGAGGCCTTAATTTCATAAGAAATTGATCCCGCTGACTAGTTGCTAGTATTATTTGCAATTCGGGAAGAGCTTGTGCAGAAATATTGGCATATTTGATTTCATTTAATTCTGTCCATAAATTCTGAAAACCAGAATAATATTCCTGAATGGAAGAAGTCCCTTGCATATAAGTCGCAATTTCAAATTCTAACTGATACTGTCGAGCAGAATTCCCCTGATGATACACTGTTTTCAGATATTCCCACATATCTTTGGCAGATTTGTAAGGTTTCAAATTCAGGAAGAATTGTGGTTCCATGGAGCCGAGAATCCAAGTTTTGACCTTAGCATCTTTTGTGTTCCATGACAGAATTTTTTTCTCATCTTCTGTTGGTTTTGGATCAGTGCCAGAGATATGGCCCCATAACTCTTTACCCTCTAGATAAAGTTCAAATTGAAAAGCCCAAGAGGGATAATTTTTGCCATTAAACTTGATTAAGGTGATTTCAGATTTCTCCATTTGTAACAAGATGCAGATAAACCAGCAGAACAGAACAACCCACAACACAACCGAGATGCAGAAAAAACACTAGCCAAAAAAAAAAAAAAACACAGTAGCACCCAGCACAGTAGTACCCTGCACAGAAATATTGGCACGTCTTGGTCGTTAGTGGTCTGGATGACCACGTGGGCCCCAGATGATGATCAGAAGGCTGATCAGATAATGAGGATGACAGCACAATAAAAAACCGCCACTAATGGAGGAAGACCCACTCCAAAAAGATCAAGATCCACAAAAATGGACGGCCGTGATGAAATCTTCTTGATAAAACAGAAATATCACAAAAAATGATAGATGGCCTACCTCTGATGAGCCATAAATCTTGAAAAAATCATCATAAATAAGTAGAGCACCAGACGACCCAGATGGTTGAATCCGCTGATATGGTGATTCTGATCACAAGTGGGCCACGTCAGAATCTGAGTTGATCAGGGACAGTCTGGTTGATCAGAGTGAAAAGAGAAGGTCTGAAAGACTTCTAGATCCTGGAAGAGGACTATCAGAAGAAGCTGATGACAGATCACGTGTGGGCCACAACTGATCTGGGATGATCAGGGATGATCAAAGAAGATCAATGGCTTCCAAAGCTTGGAAGAGGACTAGGAAAGATCACAGCTGATGCAGGAAGCTTCGAAACAGATCCGGGATCTGTTATTTCTAGGAGAGATTGATTTCCACTCTCTTGAAATCAATCACAAGCTTCGAAAATTTTTTTGGTAGCTCTGATACCATGACAATATGAGAGAGAGAAATCGTTTTGTGCTGAAATGTCTTTCCTTTTGAGGGTCGACTGTCCTTCATTTAAATAGGGACTGAAGGCCCTAATCAATTTACAAAGTCAATCTAGATCCTAATAATTAGCTGTCCTAATTACAATCAATTGACATAATGTAATCTATCTAGATCCTAATAATTAGCTAACAACTATAGTATGTACATGAGGCTTTGACTAAAGATAAGTATAAAGAATGGGCCTAATGGGCCTGCAAGCTTGGGCTTGGAACACCAACATTAACAGTATCCATGCCCTATTTGGGCATCATAGGTTAGGAGTCCTAGTTGGAAGCATGTTTAGAAAGAAAGTGTCCCAAAGTATGTCAGATTAAATGTACTATTTTAGTTGATTTCAACTAGGAAAGAGAAGTGGCCAATAAATTTTGTAAAAGGATCTGGATCCTTGTGTTATGTGGCTGTCAAGAAGGTTCTCTATATATGTATTCATACATTGACCACATTATACAATTCGGAATTTCTTTGTATTTGCATCAGTTCCTAGAGAAGTGGTGTGACACCATTCCTGCCGCAGTGTGGTTCTTCTGCCACCTTGGTGCAACCCCATGACTTCTACAGCAATATGAAGATCAAAGTGCATGGGTTCTACATTAATGTGGAGAATGAAATGATGCAGCCAAAAGAAGCCCTAATTGAACTGAAACCCAAAAAACCAACTGCAACTACAACGAGAAAATAAGGAGAAAAGCAAGATTACTCATAGTTATTTGTAAATAATCCCATGATATCTTCTATCCCAAGCAGAGTTTCTCAATATCAATCAGCTTATATGCATACATAACTCCTCTTAGACCCTGAGTTAATCTTAACAGTAATTTAACAGAGTCAATCAAGTTCCTTTACTAGTAACTTACATGGAATGCTTTTAAAATATCAAAAAAAAAAAAAAAGAAGCAGGAAGGATCAGCAGACTGCTGGAATCATCCAAAACAGTTTGGATGATCTTACTTTTTGGGCCCAGATGGCCCACCATCAAGAAAAGTAGGCCCCATCAGTAAATAATTAATGATGGGTGACCCTAATGGTATGGGTTTTGCATGGATGTGGGGCCATTTAGACCCATTTCTATGGCCCCCAAAAGGCCAAAACACCTTTTTTGCTGGAATTTCTGCAGTTGCAGAAACCCCCCCTGCAGTCTTTTGTTCTATTCAACCAGCTCCCATCACTAGATTTCATCTAATATTTGGGACTGTTTGGACCCATTATTTTCTTTGAAGCCATCAATGCTTCAATCAGCCCTTGCAGGCCCTCCTAGAGATCTCAAAAAGGTCCATAAACTCTTCTTCAGCAAGTAGACTTATATCATCAATGTCTGAATCTTCATCACAAAGTGTGGGTCCCTTGGCCTGCTCCAGTTTTGGTGTCGGAGGAGCAGTAGGATCTTACTAGCCATCCTGTTCTGGTTTCAAAGCTGCACTTATTTCCAAAGATTCAAAAAAAAAAAAAAAAGAAAAAGAAAAAAAGAAAAGCGTAAAGCTGTTTTGTAAAGTTGATTGCATTTTATTGCCATCCTGTTTTTTGGAAAAAAATAAATAAATAAAAGAAACCTCTATTCCAATCTTCCTTCTCCTACATCCCTTACCCCCATTTTGTCTTTTTAGCCACCTTTTAAATATAGCTAAAATTTTGCCAAAATCTCATCCGAGATCAGGCCAGTACAAACCCCATCAAAACTCTCAACTCTAATCTGAAAACTCTGAACAAATTGCTACCATGAATCTGTCCCACTCTCAACTTTATTATTTTATGTATTTAATTCCCTTGAATATCTTTGAATATTTATAGAAGTATGTGTATGCACAATTATTTTGGGACCTTTTGGTTTGTAAAGTCGAATAAGGAAACCATAGGGACCCACAAGACTTAATCTGTGTTTTAATTAGATAATTGCTTGAGGGGTTTTCAATAGGGACTAGTGGCTCAACCCATATTTATCAAATCCAAGTAGGAACATGATAGGACCTATGGGAAGGAGGATTTATACGAATTAGTTATGTACATGAAAGAGATGGGACCCATAAGCAGATAGTTGAAAGGACAGCCTTACCAGAGTAAGTGGGACCCAAGGTGAATGTCAACTTGGAGTGGAGAGGGGGGGGTTTGCGCATAATCCTCGTGGGAAGCTCGGTTTTGCACATGTATTCCTAGGTGTTTTGGGATATTCAAATCACTTTCCGAGCAAACTCGTAGTCTTCGACCTATATAAACATCAGAACCCATCGTGAGACCTATTCACATCTCTCAAGACATCTTTCCCGCTTTCGTCTTCCTCTCCAATAGAACCTCTAACCGAAGGTAGAACTAGTAAAAGCCTAGTAGAAGCAATAAGAAATGGGAATATATGTCATGCCTATGACCCCCCTTGTAGAAGGGTGTTGGGGTCCGGCGAGCATCTGCTCAGAGAGAGGGCGGGGGAAAGCTCTATAGGACTGGGTATGCAGTGGTGTATAAGTCCCACATCGGAAACATGCAAGTCTTGATCTTGAGCATATAAGTGAGGCCTGGTCTTAACCCCAAATGAGATCAAGATTGGGTTGAAATCCCTTGAGCCAAAAGCAGACAATATCATGTGTATATTGGGCCCAGGTTGTTACAAAACATCAGCAAGAATAAGTGTGTGGATGACCTCTACACAAGGTTGGGTTTCAAATTTTTTTTTTTTTTAAATTTAAGAGAACATTTATTATCATGATGGATGATCAGATGAATAAGTGATTATAGATGAGTAGGGTAGTCATCATTATATAATAATTCATGATGGAAAAAGGGGTGTAAATCACCAACTGTAAAATAGGATGAGTTTTCCCCATCTGCTGCATTTCAGACCTCGTGATTTTGTGGGATTTGTTGTAATTTTGATGTAGTTAGGGCATGTAAATATTCTTTTATAATGTATTCTGATTTGCTTTATGTTAAACTATGATTGGTGATTGACTTCTATTATTTTAATGCTTCTAATTATGAGATTGGGTTAAGGTTAAGGTGTATGCCTTGGCCGAATGTACTTTAATTCTCTTTATTTATAGTATTATGCTATTGATGTGTTGGTATTCAGTAATGATTTCAAAACTGTAGTTTGGGTTATTGTTTTTCTAAGTGTGAGTACATTAGGATATATACATGTGTACGTTTGGTGCCTAGACAATAAAGTGATTAAGTAAGAAAATGGGTTTTATGAACCCATTGCACTAAAATTTCTAACTAACACTTCCGCCCCTTAAGTGTTAGATGAAATTATTCTTTAGACCCTACTTAGTTACCTATTTAACAATGACGTCATATTCTAAATTACTTACTGTCCACAATTCAGCTCATGAATTGGATTGTTAAAAACTAGCCGACTGTATTTATAAATAGACTATTTGAAAATTTAAAACCACGTACATGTGACATGTTAAATTTGAGGCACCAATATGACTCTATTCATGGGATGGATCCAAAGGTGTGGACTGATATGCATAGCAGTGTGTGCGTGCGTGTGTGTGCGCTCGTGATTGCACACTGTTATAGTATATGCTTGTATGTGCATTGTTTTCATAGGCAGCCTCTGTAAGTAACTGACACAAGCATATTTATGTCCCATGGGTTGGTGGCCATATTGTATAATTTACTTACAGTGCCTGCCCATCCAAAACAATGCATACTAGCAAAGGGGTCATGACTTCAAAGTCCTTATACACGAACTGTTTTACCCAACCAGAGTACATTTATAGTGTACACACACACACTGCTGTGCATATATATACTGGTGCCCATATCAGTCCACACCTTTGCATCCATCTCATGAATACAATTCATATTGGTGATTGAAAATTGAACCTATCATGTGTATGTGCCTTTAAATTTTCAAACACTATATATATATATATATATATATGCACACAGCTAGATGGTTTCTAACATTTCAATTCATGAGCTGAATTGTGAACAATAACTAGATTAGATTAAGACATCATTGTACTAGGGGTAATTAAGTGGGGTCTTAACAAGAATTTCATTAAACGCTTAGGGCAGAAGTGTCAGTTAGAAATTTCTGTGCAGTGGATTAATAAAACCCCTTTTCTTATTTAATTTCTTTATTGTCTAGGCACCAATCATACATATTATATATCCTAATGTATTCACACTTTAATAAACAATAACCCGAACTATAGATTTGAAATCAAAACTAAATACCAATAAATTAGTAGCATAATATTATGCAAAAGGTGAATAAAAGTACATCCTGCTAAGGCATACACCTTATCCTTAACCCAATATCATAATTAGCAACATTAAAATCATAGAAGTCAATCACCAATCATAGTTTAATATAAAGCAAATTAGAATTCATTATAGAGGAATATTTGCATGCCCTAATGATGTAAGCTAGACCATGGGTCGGCCAGCTCATTGAGTCTAGTCTATAGGCTAACATGACATCCATTTCTTTAGGAGTATTATTAAGTATTTTGATTTAATTAGGATTAATATTAGTGAGTTTCCTACTAGAAAGTATTGTTTCTTAGGGATCAAGCTAACTCCTCTATATAAGGATGTTAGGCCTCATTGTAATGGCCATTCTTATTATCAATAAAATCTGAGTTTTTCTGAGTTTGACATTTTCTCTTAGTTATGGTATTTCTCCTCGTCATGAGTAACCCTAACCTTGCACCCATCACCCATCACCACAAACACCAGAAACCAGAAAACCCATGCCCACCCTAATCTAACTCATCCAACCCACAAATCCAAATTCCGTCTTCATCCAAAACCATAAAGCACCCCATTTTCATTCCAGCCACCCAAAATCCTAAAATCTCCAACCTCTAAACCCAGTCGGCCTTCTAATTCCCTACTTATACATCCCAAATCTCATTGACCCTTCTGAGACCCACCCTACTTAATTAAACCCAAAGCCCCAGCCGACTAGCTCTAAATCCCTATCACCCCAAATCATGACCCCACAAACCCTAAACCTATTTACACCCCCAACCCATCAAAACGCAGCCACCCCACCTGCCCTTCTATTCCTAAACCCAACATTCCCAACTCCCAAATCGATAACCCCCCCCTCTCCCAAACCCTAACTACAACTATTATCAACCCTTTTCAAATCCATCTCAGCCAACCCAACCGGGGGAAAAGAAAAAAGAAGAAAGAAAGACATAGAAGAGAAGGAAAGTTATGGACGAATACCTAGCACCAAGACTATCACACCACAACAGCAACGTCGTCGTCTTTTTGTTGTAGCACTGAGCCAGCATCGTTGATCGTTGAAATCAACAACAACCTCAACTCCACCTACATCATCAAAGAGCACAAGTCCCCCTTTATTCGCTCCTTTGTTCGCTCCAAACAGAGCATACTCCAATCAACAAGCTCTGCACATTAAGTATGGTCCTTTTTGCGAGAACTTGGTCCAGGCGACACCCTTAACCATGGGGCATAGCGTGTTAACCGCGGGCTTCCAACGGAGAGTCTTTGTAAGTCTCACATCAGAAATATCCAAGTCCTGACCTTGGGCTTATAAGTGAAACCCTGTCTCAATTCAACATGATGCATTTTAAAGCCGCGCGGCCCTGGATCCCATAAGTACTTGCCTAGGAAGTCCTCACACGTGCACGTGGGCTAAAGCGGATAATATCATGTTGAGTTAGCCGAGGATAGCTTTATTTCCGGTGGGGGAGAGTGTCAGGACTCAGTCCAGGCGGCACCCTTAACCCTGGGGCGTAGCATGTCAACCATGGGCTTCCAATGGAGAGTCTCCGTAAGTCCTACATCGGAAATATCCAAGCTCCTGGGCTTATAAGTCAAACCCCATCTCAACTCAAAATGACGCGTTTTAAAGCCGTACGACCCTGGATCCCATAAGAACTCCAGAGTTAAGCGTGCTTGGGCGGGAGCAGTACTGGGATGGTGACCGCTCGAGAAGTTCTCAAGCGCGCACGTGGGCCAAAGCGGACAATATCATGTTGAGTTGGGCGAGGCCGTGACAATTGGTATCAAAGCCGAGGACATCTCTATTTCTGATGGGGGGAGTGTGAGAACTTGGTCCGGGCGATACCCTTAACCTTGGGGCGTAGCGTGTTAACCACGGGCTTCCAACGGAGAGTCTCCGCAAGTCACATATTGGAAATATCTAAGTCTTGACCCTAAGGTTAGAAGTCAAACCTCATCTTAACTCAACATGATGCTTTTTAAAGCTGTGCGGCCCCGGATCCCATATGAACTTAGGAGTTAACCGTGCTTGGGCAGGAGTAGTACCGGGATGGGTGACCCCCCGTGAAGTCCTCGTGCTGGTACGTGGGCCAAAACGGGCAATAACATGCTGAGTTGGGCGGGGCTAGGCTATGACACTTTTTGTGTCCAATTCATCATGAGAATTTTTGGACATTCAATTGAAATTCAATGAATTCAGTATGTGCACAAATATGGAAATTGGTATTGTGAGAATGAATTCTATTTTGAGAAATTTCTTAATTTGAAGCAAGAAGACCTGAGGGTTGATGAATACACGTGCCAATTTTAAGAGTTATATGATATATGTGAACTGAAGGAGGATGAGATATATGATTTGGTTCGTTATATCAGAGGCTTGAGATCGGACATCTTAGAGAGTATGAATTTTTGCAAAACCAGTCAAGAGACATATTTAGAAGCATTCCATGCTGAGCGTATCCTTAGACATTCCTGCATGCGACACTATCAGCTTGGAGAAAGGTGGTCTCAACAAAGACCAAGAGCCCACATTGTGGAAACACTTGTTCTAGGAGAAGTCCCACGCTTGTCATTTGACAACTCTTCAATACAAATGAGAAGGAAGAAGAAGAGTGGAGACGGGCTAAGAAATTTCACACATGGGTAAGAGTCAAAGACAAGTTCGCTAATTTGATTATTGACAATGGTAGTGTAATAAATTTTGTCGCACAAGAGGTTATTGATAAACTTCATTGGCTAACTGAGAAGCTTCCTAAGCCTTACCAAGTCACATGGTGTAATGGTTTTGTCATTCATATGACTCATAGATGTTTGGTATTATTCGAGATTGGCCATTATAAGGACAAAATTTGGTGTGATGTGCTCTATATGAATGTTGCTCATATTCTTTTTGGACGTCCATGGCTTTTTGATTGGAAAGTGTACAGCGATAAAGAGATCAACACATCTACCTTTTCATGGAATGGAAAAAGGATTAGACTCCTTCCAATGAAATTAACAGCCTTGTCTTCGTCTACATCATCACCTAAAACCGAAGAACCACAGAAAGAGCAAAAAAGTTGGAAGAGAAGTCATGATTGCCCCAAAAGCGAAGACAAAAGACATGAAGGATGACATTGAAGAACAAGTTCACGGCAAGCTGATTTCGTGGGTATAAACAATATTGATCAAGGCAATGTTAATCAAGAGCCACAAAGGGTTGAGGAAGAACAAGAACAAGCAAACATTGGAGACTTTGATCGGGTTAGCAAAACGATTGAACATCCGGTGGATCTGATTGTAATGCCACTTTAAATCCAAACAATCCAATTGGGTCATCGGGAATCAAATCAATTATTCTCGTGGTTTCTCATAAAGATCAAGTAGTTGATGATCCCCACATTGACTTCATCTTCGGGGATCAAAAATGGATATTCGAAGATTGTGGTTTGTTATAAAGCCAACAATTGAAGCATCTACTGGTCCGATCACACATTCGAGCTAAATTCATACATCAGAAGAAGAGACACCTTGAACGTACTTCTACATGGAGGAAAAGACTACATCAAGCTTCCACGCCATGTCATGTGAATGCAAAGCAAAAGAAAAAAATAGAAGTTTGTGCAATTGATTTTCGACCCAGGAGGACATTTCCCGATCTTGTGGTCAAATTCTCTCTAGTATTATCAGGTTGTCAACTAGTTGGATTTGAGTTTTTTCTAAGCCGGGGAGAATTGATGCAGGCCAGCCCATTGGGTCCAGTCTCTAGACCCAACATGACATCCATTGATTTATGAGTATTATTAAGTAGTTTGATTTGATTAGGATTAATATTGATGAGTTTCCTATTTTGTTTAGGCATTATTATTATATTAGAAAGTATTTTTTCTTTGGGATCAAGCCAACTCCTCTATATAAGGATGTTTGGCCTCATTGTAACGGCTATGCTTATTATCAATTAAATCTGAGTTTCTCTGAGTTTGAGATTTCTCTTAGTTATGGTATTCCTCCTCGTCATGAGTGTGCCCTAGTGGCTGAATCCATCATTGGATTTGATCAATCCCTTGAGAGATTGGTCTATTCTTCGATCACAGATCTGGGGCTGTGCCATCTAACTACATTGAAAATACAACAAATCCCACAATCAAGGGGTTTGAGATGTTGCCAATGGGGAAAACCCATCCTATTGTGTACGGTTGGTGATTTACACCCCTTTTCCATCAAATTATATAATGATGACTTCCCTACTATAACCATTTATTCATCTGATCACCCGTCATGGCAATATGTGTTCTCTTAAATAATTAAAAAAAAAAAAAAATCAGAAACCCAGAAACTACATTTGCATGGATAAATACATAAAGTTGCACGTTTACTTGCCTTGTGTAGTGAACCATCGCTTGATTAACTTGGGGCACGCTATAGGTCATCCACACACTTCTTCTTGCTGGTTTTTTTCCCTTTCTCATTGCTTCTACTAGCTTCTTCTAGTTCTACCTTTGGCTAGGGGTTCTAGTGGGAGTGGGTTTTGGGGG